>OW203661.1:20440000-21767500 GCA_934044485.1 Apeira syringaria
TCGCTGCGTGAAACAACTGAACTCAACATGAACTGTCATTTATCTGGTACAACTGTGACACAGAAAAATTGCGTGTGATTTTCAATTGTTTATACGACTTTGATACGACAATTGTGACGGAGGTTATTCCTGGTTCAGAAACAGCACTGACAATCCTACTAATGTAAACTCTAAGGCTTTCACTGCTGGCGTTGCATGTTGTATGTATTGCTTCCAGGCTGTTTGCCAATGGTCTAAATGAAACTCAGTAACAGAGAATACGCCGCGAAGGAGAGTTCTGCGCTCTTGTCGCCGCCCGGACCTGAACCACTGAAGATGTCGACCGCAGTGATCGACGAAATGTCTGGAACACAAGTTTCATCTAGACCACGGCCAAACAGCCCGGAAGCAATACATACAAAATCCTACTAATATTATAAATGCGAAAGTTTGTGTGCATATGTGCATGTTTGTTACCTCTTCACGCTCCCACGGCTACACCAATTCCGATGAAATTTGGTATAGAGATAGCTTATACCCTGGATTAACACACAGGCTTGTTTTCATCACTACGCGGGTACTACCGTGGGGCGCAGCTAGTAATGTTATATACATATATCATGATAGGTATCCACAAAAACATCAAATAATATTTTTATAGTATTGGTATGCGAAAAGATTTGAGTACATATCTATGACATAATTTATCTTTCAAGGTAACGTAGTCAATTGAAAGTGAACGAATCGTTGTGACATAAATAACAAAATTCACAATATTCATAGTAAGGCAACTTTTACTTGTAAGGTATATTAACGCTTATTTAAATGACCAGAAACTACTATGGTGTTCGAGCTTCGCTTCTTGTAAGAGTTATTACCTAGTTAGTTTAGCGATTAACGCAAGAATTCCTCGTTAGATAATCTAATGATGGTCTCTAATCTTAGTTTCATACACTCACATTATAATAAAAGTTAACAAGAACAAGGTACGTTCATAAATTATATTATAATCTTTACTAATAAAAGATAAATATTTAATTGTTTGTTAGCTTTGAATAGGCTGCAAAACTATAGAACCGATATGAAAAATTCATACACTGTTTGGAAGCTACCTATCCCCGAGTGACAAAGGCTATATAATACTTACAAAAGTTAGGGATCTTTATAATTTTAAATTTTAAAATTATTACTCGTGTGAAGCCGGGGCAGACCTTTGTTCGTGAAGTGATGCAAAACTGGTGATTCATTATTTATTACATAATTATAAAAGAACGGTTATTCAATTGAACTAAGTAAATAATTATAGAGGAAACACGAATATCAATTTTCCGCCCTAAATAATCCACTTCAAATTTTTTAGACGATATAAAAGTATAAAAAATTGTTTGAAATTATAGCGGGAACTCCAGATGTACATATTGAAATTTAGGTTTTCATTCTCAGGCTTGGGTGTAGATTTGTAAAAATAGAAAATTAGGGTATTTTCACTAGTGTTAGAAAGAAAAAATATTTCTTGTGTGTGAGCGTGAGCACTTTTCTGTATATTATGATATAAGAAACCAAATTTTTTAGTTTCTGTTCAGCATGATTTTTACCAGTCTTGAGTGTTGCATCAAATAAGTAAGCATAAGTTACAATATGTTTTTGTAGCTTATAGTTTCTTATTTGATGCAACTCAACGTCCACATTTCTTTACTCAGCACTAACAGAGAGACCATTTTGATCCGAAAAAAAAAACAAAATAAAAAATAACAGAAAGTACAAATCATGCTTGTACTTACCGTCAGTAAAAGTAGTAAAAATGAAAATAAAAAACATACCGTCCATACTGTTAAAATATTTTGTTATCTAAGCAGATATTTCTTTGTGTGACCAACTTCGCGACATAAAAAATGGCAACCTGTCTCGCTTTTATAAATAACTGTTCCAAGATAACGATAATGGTTTCTATGTAAAAAATACAACCTTATTTTGACTTAGAAACCAGTTTTAGTACTTCTAGTATGAAAATAATATTTATGCATCTACAAATCAGCGGTCTCCATGGCTTTGGCGCACGTGGGTGAGTGGTAACGTCATCCACACACGTTGTGATTGCTCTGGTCACTTTAAATCACATCTAATCCACTATGAGAAGTTCGATTTTACTAACATTCATTCATATTTACACATATTCGCACCTTTTTCCCGCAGGGGTAAGCAGAGATCACACCCTTCCGATTGATTCGATCCCAACACACTTCCTTTGCTTCTACACTTACATCGCTTTTAATCCGTCTAATATGGTAAAGACGAAAGTTTGTATGCGTGAAAGTATGTAAATGTGCAAAAGAACCTACAAAGTTCTTTTCGCTGAAACGGATGAGCCGATTTCCATGAAATTTTGTATAGAGATATTTTAGACCCTACATATATACATATGCTACTTTTCATTGCAAAAATAATTGCTGTCCCCGTAGGATAAGCAAATAGGTATATAGGCCTCTTTTATCCTGGAAAATATACTATATTTCCCGTGGGATAATTGATGTAGCGGGAAAACTGTAAAAAAAGAAGATATTATCTGATCTACTATCCGTGCTAAGACGAAGCGGGTTGCCAGTTAAATAATATAATATAAAGAAAATCCCGATAATGCATTCGGAAATAGCAATATTTCTCACAAAGTCTGGTGAGAATTGTGATCCCACTTCAATAGCGTTCAATTATGTGCATAACATTTGAATTGGTTTGTTTCTTAATGGAGCACCTGTGGGCTTTGTTTGGGACACGGCCAATTTGGTGACGCAAACTAGAACCGACGTAGTAGGGAATAAACGCCAAGACTTCACTAATGATTAAATGTTATTATTGATAGTCATTTGAAGCTATAAAAGCTCAGTGGTGGAAGCGTCGGCTGTTAATCTGAAGGACGCTAGTTCGAGCCCCACCAACGGCTTGAGCTGCCGGTGAAGGCAGAGCAGTCTTTTAGAAAGTAAGTAAGTAAGAAAGTAAGTAATTTCATTTTAATTGCTCTCTCCACTTCTCAGACCTCCGGCCAATTGTTAGTGCTATGATTTTCTGATCCTCGTTTAGCACAACTTTCCCGACCGTGTGCCATGCATTTTATCGTGCAGTTTGAAGCGATGATAGCTCAGCGGGGGGAGCGTCGCCTGTCAAACTGACGGACACTGGTTCGATCCCCAACAACAGCTTAAGCTTCCGGTGAAGGTAACACCGTTAGAAAATTCCCAGCATGGTGGTAGGGTACTTTCGAAAACCCGCCTGGCTAGATACCACCCTCAAGTTTGAAAAACTGTCACCAAACACATAGAGTGTTCCGGCAGCAGTCATTGAGAGCCAGTGAGCATTCTAGAACTAGCGTGATAACATCTTCGACCACATTGTCACTGACCATCAAGTGAGATAGTAGTCAAATGCTAGATCTATACAGTATAAAAAATCGTGATGTCATATGACGTAGACAGTTTTGGCCTGTCCTGGCCCTCCTTCCTACCCTCAAAAAATGACAAACAACATTTTATCATTTCTTCTTATTAGCAATTGTTTGGTCTCTTCATAGGTGAGTGTCTGAAGCCATTTAGCAATTATTATCTTGCATTCAGTTTCTACCAGTGAGTATCTTGCATGATTTGTCTTTGAGAATTAGTAAATAATCTAGTGTTAGCGCGATCACATTTTCGACCACACCTTCAATCACCATAACGTACAAAAAAATAAGAATAACAGTTTTATGCAAAAATGAAAAGGCCTAAATATAAAAACATAAATATTCGCGCCTCTTTCAGTGGCAGGCGAGACCACAGCCTTCCAATTGGTACGATTCAGACACACGTCCTTCGCTAGATCCACGCTCATCAGATGGTTCATATAGTACGTGAGCTTCGGATTAGAGCACTCTTGTTTTTTGGCCTGGATCCAGGTCCATTAATAATGTAATTACTGTAAATATTCATCATTTTTAACTATTAAAGCGTTGGACGTGATTTATAAACATAAAATATATGCAGCACATGATGGGCTGCAGCTCAGCCATAGAACATACGCCTCCCGTGATTTCCACAAGGAGGAGTTTGAAGCGGCCCGCATCCAGCCTTTTCCGGCGATCTTAGTCAGGTTGTCTGCCTACATAATAATAAAGCTTTAGTGGCTTATAATACAATACGTCTGCCTACATGCAACACATAATTTGGATAAATTATTTATGTTATATTTTTAGTACATGATACATATATTTATTTCTAAGTTCTAAGTTATTTCTAACTTTTCATTAGCACAATCCCTACTCAACTATTGCTCTACTACCTGGGGATGTGCTTGCCCCACGTATCTCTTGGAGCTTGAACGTGCACAGAGAGCAATTCTTAAGGTTATGAGCAAAAAACCAATTCGTTATTCAACTACACTCTTATATAAGGAGCTAAATGTTCTCACTGTACGACAGCTATTTATCCTTAACACTGTACTTCGAAAGCACAGAAGCCTATCGTACGACTGCAAACTTGATTCTTCCTCACGAAGAAGAAATCGCGTTTGTGTGACCGTAGCTTGCCGGACTGCCCTTATGAGCAGACACTACGTTAGGCTTAGTTGCCAACTCTACAATGAGATTAATAAAAATCTCCACATCTATCCTCTCTCAACATTTAGAGCAAAACAAAAAATTATAGCCTTCCTACAGAATATGGAATATAATAAAACAGAAAATCTTATAAAACCATCTTTTCATGCTATTACTTATTCTTCACTCTAATATGAAAGTTTTGGAGTACTTAACCATATCACCCAAATCCATACATACACACATATACACACATACACACACACATACATACATACACATATACACACACACACACACACACACACACACGCACACACACTCACGTAAACCAAAGTATACACGCACAAACAATATCATGTCTTGCAAATACTTACGCATTCATGCCTTTTCAAATAATTTGTATAGCCTTTTATGCCTACGGAGGGCGTTGTTGTCTGTACTACAGTTTTATTACTACAACAGGCAACAACGTTTCAAATAAGATATGTTTCATAATATTTAATTTTTTTAAGACTTACGTAAATTGTTTTTCTTGTGTTTCTGTACAATATGGAATATGGAATTAAAGATAATAAAGATAATAATATGTCTAAGTGTTGTAAAATTACATAGTTTGATAAAAACTACGGATACTTTTACTAATCACTCGTAGAATATTTTCAAAGTTATCTATATGTTGGTGTTCTTGAAAGGTTAGATATACTGAACTGAATTTGATGACATTTTTATGGGACCAATTCGGAAGTGTATCATTTCGAATTATTTGTTCTAAATCGTTTATACATGACGTAGTTAGGAGACATGAAAAATTAAGACGGTTTATAAAAAAATTAAACATCCGATTAGACCACCTCTGCCTTTTTTTTGAATATGTTCACTTTTCAAGCAAATTGGTTTTAAAAAAGCAAATCAGTGGAATGTGGTAAGACGCAGTAGAATTAATTATTTATGAAAGTTATTATTATGTTACTTCAATCTTCTAAAAAGATACCTTTTCAGGTAAATGGACAATCAAATAAAGTTCTATTGTCTCTTTTAATTAGGAAACAAAAAAAGAAACAAATGAATAAATTAAAACAATATTTAATTTAAAAATAGAACTACACAATGAAAGTTTAAGAACGGTTGCTCTTGTGTTAGGTTGGCACAAAGTGATAATGTGGTACATTATTGTCTGTAACCTTCCCGGGAGGTTAAAACTTTGTTTGGCAACCGTTCAACACTAATTAAGGCTGAGAAATGCGGTAAAAGCCTTGCGTCTCATGTCCGTATTTTATATATTGTACACAAAGAAAAAAAATGAGCAGAAAATGTTGAAACTTAAAAACTTACACACAACAAAACTTTTATATTCTATTACGTATTTCATATATTATTTATGCAATAAAGCCACATTTACTTAATTATCTTGCGTTAATGTTACATAATTAAACTCAGACTCAACTGGTCTAAGAAATTAGTCAATATTAATTTGCGGCTTGATGTTAGTTTTTAACCGACTTTAAAAAAGGAGGAGTTTCACAATTCCACTCGTATGTTTTTTATTTTATTGACGCTTGTCGTAAAATACTACATTAATACTAGACTAAATTGGTAGCATTCGTCTATCATCCAAAATGGCAGGTTGTCATTTAACCGTATATGGTTTGGGGTTCTTAATTGAACGACTATGGCTGACTAAATATCTTTAACTAAATTTGACTAATTCCACTTAAACTAGTTAAATTTAAGATTATCTAGCGCTTAGGTCAGCCTTGAATCTGTGTTTTCAGTGCAGTTAGTGCATGAAGTATTTATTTATAAACACTAATGTGAAATGAGTTTTGGTGATTCTGTGGTAAATCCAGAAATAACTTCTCATAACTACCCTGTAGCATTTGCTACGAAAGGTTGTAGAAGCACGGCTTTATGCTACAACATCTCGTAACGTCGTAGCTACTCGCTACGAACGTTAACACCTACGCAATATAAATATAAACTAAGACTGTTTCTTTTTATGAAGTCGGTTTGCTCTCCATTTATTCGCACTCTGAGACTTGTAATGAATAAATATTTATTACTTGCTAGTAGCGCCCTGCGATTTCACCCTCGTGGATTACCGTTTTCCCTCTACTTTAATTATTCCAAGGAAACTATACTTTTCCAAGATAGAAGTAGTATATGTATTATTCCAGGGTCTTAACTATCTCCATACCAAATTCTATCGAAATCGGTACAACCGTTTGAGTCTGAAGGAGTAACAGAGGTTTTTGAAATATTTCTTTATCCCACGAGAAAATCAACTATGGTCAGGTGGAAAAGTAGCCTATGTGCTATTCCAGTCTATAATCTATCTTAGTGCTAAATTTCATCCAGACCCGTTCAGTAATTTATGAAAGAGTAACAAATCTATCCAAACTTTCACATTTATAATATTAGTGGGGTTGGGGTTAGTGTGATAGTGTGAGTCTAGTTATGTGATTCTGAAAAAGGCACGCTGCGTTTGTCGCCTCATAAAACAAAAGAATGCGTCAATTAATCTGACGTCAATGTAATTAGGTAATTACGACGTATAATCTTATTCAAGCGATGGCTAGCATAGTTGTGTGCATCATGAATTTTATTTCGACATAACTTAAAGGTATTATCACTATACAAATCAAGGGTGACAAAAGAGCTAGCGCTTACCTCGGCCAACAAATAAGTTTGGCTATTTAACAAGGTAAGGGTAATATTGCCAGCTTTTTGGGCACTTTACCTGCAGACAGTAATTTAAAATCCATTTTTATATTTGTAAGTTCCCTTTATTGTATACTAGCTGCGCCACGCGGTTGTACCCGCGTGGCGATGATTGATGATGATGAATAGTAGTCTATGTGTTATCCAGGGTTTAAACTATTTCCATACCAAATTTAATTGAAATCGGTGTAGCCGTTTGAGCGTTAAGGAGTAACAAAGTTACTCACATACAAACAAACTTTCGCCTCTATAATATTAGTATGATATATTAAGTTATCTTTTTATCATTATATATTAGTTTCATCTCATAGATTTATCGATTTTCTTACTTTTTTAATACAGAAATTTCTTTACAAATACTAAAACCTTAATCTGAAAGTCCAGCTATGGAGGGAAATGTCCTTAGACTTTTTTTTTATTGCATATTTGTTACGCAGTAGCGCCCCGCGGTTTCACCCGCTTGGATTACGGTTTTCCTGTTACCTCAATTATCCTACGAGAACTATACTTTTTCTGGGATAAAAGTAGCCTATATTTTAATCCAGAGCTTAAACTATCTCCATACCAAATTTCATCGAAATCGGTGTAGCCGTTTAAGCGTGAAGAAGTAACAAACATACACACATATACACAAATTTTTGCATTTATAATATTAGTAGAATTATGATGGCATACTCGTTCAGTTGGCATACCACAGATAAGCTCTGGCCACTTCAATACACATTTTAAGTTTTCTACGGAACCATTTAACACATAAGTTACGTGATTAAACTTGTTCCCAGAGAAAAGGGCAGCCGACACCGACCCGGCGACGTCAATAAGGCGGCGTGTGTCGTCGGCGAGATCACACGAGCGGAATTCTTTTAAAGTTTCCAGACCGGCATAATTATAGAGATGTTACAACACCCACAATTATTTTTTTGGCCAATAGCGGATTTTTAATTTAATTTAATATTTCAATTTCTGTTTATTAAATAGTATTTACATAACGTTAATTACGTGTTTTTATGCATTATTCAGTTGCTGTATATATCAAACAGTAAGCAGTTAACTATACTACATGCTGGATTTAGGCTTTAAATTTAATTTACGTCACGTATGACAGTTGTTGTGGAACCTCAATAAATCAGTGAAGTTTAATAAAATTTATTGATTTTATGATTCAGGTTCTGATCTATTAGAATTATACAACAAACAATAATTGTTTATGTAAATAAAGCATGTTATTTTAATACACGGTATTAAAGACATACTCTAAACAACAAAAATGTGTTGCTTAAATAATGAAATATATACATAAAGAATATAAGCATGTCATGAGAAAATGAAATCATATTCAAATTAATTAATATTTTTATCTACTTCATAATCAGCAAAAAGTTAATTGAAATTTTTTCATATGTTTTATGAATTTAATATGAATATATAAGAGGAATTACTAACATAATTAGGTCAGAGGGTTCCGACTATAGTTTCGACCGCATTCAATGAATTTTTTTTGCAGGAGAGTATGGAGCCCCATGGAAAATGGTCGCGGTTTTCCTTTTACTCTCTTTGAAATAGACCACTGAATGTGGTCGAAACTATAGTCAGAACCCTCTGACTTACTACGTGAGTAATTCCCGCGTTGTATATATTTTTAATTGATGTGTTATTTGACCAAATGACAGACCGCCACAATGCTTAATCTTTATAAACTAACAGTCTACAACTAACACTACTGCATAGTTAAAACTGATAAGATCAGCAGCTTACCTGAAAAGGCCAACATCCTTATTAGAAAACATTCAAGCAGATTATCTGCTCTGTATAGATACTCTGGTCTATAAACCGCTACGCCGTTATTGGTATATAAATAAAAATAAACTTTCTTTATACCGACAAAGTGCTAGAAAATCCATTCTTTTGTGGTTCCGTATCCATCTGCATACTTAAATATATTTATTTTATTTATTTATTAACATTCACACAAGGTCTTCAGGTCCCAAACTAGGCAGAGCCTGTGCTATGGTAACCTGATGACATATGGAATGTATGTCCTTATTTTTGGGTCTATCGTTTAATCGCTTCATTACAATGTAGTCAAAAGCTTACGATCAACAATTGCTTCGGCTTCTTCCGGAAGCCTTCATCAGGATCTTGAGTGCGGCGCGTTCGTCGTAACGTCCCGTCTCGCACTACACTAGTGCGAACAATAAGGAATTTTCCAGTTTCAAAACACTTTTCAGCTATTGGAGTGTAACTCAAAAACCACCTCGGAAGTATACTCTGTCAAACAAAAAACGAATCATCAAAATCGGTTCATAAACGACGAACTTATCCGCGGACAAACAAAAAAAAGAGATATACGGTCGATTTGAGAAACGTCATTCTTTTTTAGAAGTTGGTTAAAAACAGTTGCCTTTCAGTAAGAGACCACAACCTAGACTTCAATCTCCATTAAAGTCTGAATAATTAATTGAACTCGCTGATCAAAGTCCCCGGTATAGTCGATCAGTTTTTACAGACTTAAACCTAAAACTGCGGAAGATTTATGACGACAAATTGAAAAGCTTATTCACTAAGAAAAACCTTTTTAGTTACAAATCAGTGTTCTTAATTTGATTTTGACTTAGCGTCTGTTCTAAGTGGTTTTGAAACAAAATCTTAAAAGTATTACTGAGGGTATAAGAGAAAATTTGGCTTTGAAAACACTTTAACAAATGTATCATTAAGTTTTGAGACATTATTGAAATATGTTTTGCTGTAGATACATTCTTTTATTTACTTGGCTAGCACCAAATTTAAAACACCCATTGCTTTTTTACTTTTAACAACATTGTTACTTAAATTTATAATTAAATTAAAAAAATATATTATATTCGTTTGAGAAATCGCTAAGCGAAGTTGAGTTGCCTAGTTGCTATGAAGGCAAAAGGCAGGGTTCGAGGATTTTTTATATGTAAAAAATATGTGACAAATGCATTCATTATAATTTAAGTGTGACTTAAGAATTTTACTTAAATCTTTTTTTCCTTTTTGCAATAGCTGTATCTTCAAACATTTTCAGTTCTTCATTAGCTTCTTTTATTTGCTTCTTTAGCAAATAATGTAAAAGACTGAATTAAAAATCGAAAATTTAATCGTAAATAAATAATACAATAACTATATCTAAAAGCACAAGCGTAGAAAATCCTCTGAATGCTGGTGCCATTACCATTTTAAATTGCGATACTTTATATTTGTATAATTAACTTTTTAAATGAATTCAACTTAACATGAATGTTGATGGAGGATAATTAGAGGTGAAGGAAGCCCGAAGAAGGCATGGATGAAGAATGATATTTGTATGAGAGGTTGTAACTGAGTGATGAAGAGAATGGAGAATAGAGAGAAATAAAATTAAATTTGCAATATAAATACCACCACCCTAAAAACTAAGTTCGCGAAGTCGATACTAATATTTTAAAGCTGTAGCTTAGGTTATGAAAAAATATAAAATAGATCTAGTGTCGTACTCGTATCATTACAAGCAAACGAACAAACGCATTCACACTCAAACTCTTGCACTGGGATCGTGTCGCGGTAGGTCACACAAACACAAACATCCAAGACCCGAGAACATACATCTAAGATATCATCACTTTGCCCCAGCCGGTATTCGAACCCGAGGTCGCGGTTCCAAAGTCAATGGTCAATGATTACCATACCTGTCGTGGTCTACGATTACAATACAAAAAAATACAATAACTCTTTATTGCACTTACCATTAATAATTAACTTAAGAATTCATTTACATACGCTCATAAACTAAGGCACGTATAATGGGCGGTCTTATCGTTTATATCTATTTCTTCCAGACAACCTTTGGATGGACAGTAACATAGTGATTAGTAGTCGGTGGCGCAATATAATTGGACTAAATTTCTATATCCTAAGACATAAATATCAATAACGATGACGTAAATAAACCTGTATTGAATGTTCTAATAAATATCTCTATAATCAATCTTGAGCTAAAAGTAAATTATAAATCACTTGGCGTCTTCAACTTTAATTAATTTCGACCCATTTAACATCGCAAAGTTTCACCTTTAACCCCATCGGTCAAAGATAAGGCGCGACAGACAGGCGAACTGTCAAACGTACCGGCGAAAGTTACCTACCGTTGAGAGTAACTTAGCAAGCAGAAGTTACATGGAAGTTTGAAACAATCCGCGGCAACTGATATTGTTTTAAGTTCACGGGCATCAATCAAGAGAGCCAACTTGAGTGCTGAGATCGAGTTAAATAACAATGGGAGACAAACAGACGCCAATCTGTTCATAATAATATGGTCTATAGCTACGCGTTCTCAAATGAAAAACCGCCATCAAACACAATTTTTATTTTTTATACAACATACAAGCAAGGTCTTCAGGTCCCAAATATATACATACACCAGACACAGGTCAAACAGATATATCATGCACACGAATGTTTGAACTGTACGGGAATCGAACCCGAGGCCAGCGGCTCAGAAGGCAGCATATGCCATGAGCACAATATTTTGATAACAGTAGCTTTTGAACTATCATGGTACCGACTTCGGCAAGTTATTTCACACTTTTGAGTATTGAAGGCCGTTCCATTTTTTGGAACGATTTTCAGTGGCCTTTGCTTCTCTCACGGGATCAATTATCATCATGTGTGACCTACGATTTCTTCACCCGTAACTATAACGTTATCCACGTATGCGTAGCACTTTTCAGTTATTGGATTGTAACTTAAAAACCGCTTGATCGATATTGTTGAAATAGCACCACACGGAAAGCGCCTGATTTCAATTTAAAAAAAAATCATCAAAATGGTTTCAACCAGTCGAAAGTTATAAAGTAACAAACTTAAAAAAAATAAAAATACGGGTCTAATTGAGAATCTTCTCCTTTTTTTGAAGTCGGTAAAAAGCAATACTACTCCCTAAGAAATCCTTCCTTATTTGCAGGTGTGTTATTAATTAGAACCATACTTTGGTTTTTTTATGCTGTATGGTACTAGCGTTTGACTCACTTGATGGTCAGTGACGATGTGGTCGAAGATGTTATCACGCTAGACCTAGAATGCTCACTGGCTCTCAAGGACTGCTGCCTAAACACACTATGCGTTTGGTGACAGTTCTTAAAACTTGACTGTGGTAGTGCAGCAGGCGTGTACTCGAAAGTACCTTACCACCATGCTGGGAATTTTAATAACGGTGTTACCTTCACCGAGATCGAACCAGCGTCTGTCAGTTTGACAGTCAACGTTCCCACCGCGCTATCATCGCTTCAACCTTACTTCAGCTTTAACAATAAATTCGAACATTATTTTCAGCGACCACCAAGACAGGTGAAGCCTAGTTTTAGTGTAATATTTTACTGGTGTACTACTTTCCGCCAGATCGTTACTGAACATCAAGTAAAATAGTGGTCGAACGCTGCATTTACAAATGATAAAAGTACGTATAGATAAGTTTCTGGCTATGGTGGATAGTACGGTAATGCAAAATGTTATGGTGTGCACTATTAAAAAACAGTTTGTTCGCACAAATGCGGACTGGTGGTTTTTATGCCGTCATGCGCAAGAAGTGCGCATCACTAATAAGAAGGCTGCGGGGAAGTAACAACAGCATCCAAAAAACTGTGGCCGAGGATCGGCAGGCGCCTGTACTGAGGCATTTCATGCGAATGATGACGGATTTGGAACCTTCTCACGCTTCTAGTAGTCATCCGCATGAGATGCCGCGCAGGTACATGACAACATAGATAATTATTGTATATTTATGTGTTATTATATATAGCTTAATAGCTATTGCATAGCTTCTATCGCGGGCCTTGAGCGTGGAGACCGAATCCAGAAATTCCGTAACGAAAATAATCTAACACTCCGACCGGCACAGCGGTGACACTTTTTAGTTTTGCCATCTATTGATGAATAGCAGAACTTTTAATGATTTTTTTGAAATATCACGCTTGTCTGTTTAGTTCAGCAACTCGCCTCTAGGTGGCATTGGTTGTATCGGCGTTACTGCATGAGTTATTAATATATTAATTGCATAAGTTGATAAGAAATTCTATGCAATAGCTTTACTACGGCAGTCCCCGAGTGCCACACGTCTTTATATATAATATATATAGTGTTTCTTGTGATTACTAACAACTTTGTATGTATCTATGTAACTAACCCCTGGACTAGTTGTCAGAAAATGAAAGGACTTTTATTTATATTTTTTTTTAAAAAACATCATGTACCAAACCTTATGTATAGCTTACATAGATATACAATATTATTTAGTTATAAAGCTAACATTTACAAATAACAATTACCAGTTATAACTGGTACGTGGTTGTGACGTTCCAATTATAATCAAGTATTCATTAACCCCCATCTTGTTGAAACAACAGCGTACTTTGCCGTCGGCTTACCCAACTCCGATCCTTCTGGCACAACCACTTCACGTGTGGGGGCTGCATTAGTCCACGAATGTATAGGACAATTTTGGCGATTTGTTATTATATATATGTATATAGGGCTTATGCTACATTTTCTATCTGTTACGACCGTGGTGGTACCGGCCTAGAATAGTACTCCCCCATCTCCTCCCGTGAGTGCCGTAAGAGTCGGCAAAGGGATCACGCACCAGAAAGTAGGCAGCAGCGCCTTCTGAGGATGGGAAATCATACTGCGCTCGCCAACCCGCCTGCCAAGCGTGGCGTGTAGACAGCGAATACTTGTTGCAAGTATGACTTACCTTTGCACAGTTAATCGTAGAACTGTCCGTCTGTTATGATGACTTGACAGAACAAGTGAAGTTTATGAAGTGCGTTAACCGAATATCCTATCCTATCCTACTTCCTAATAATATTATAAATGCGGAAGTTTGTGTGTATGGATGTATGTTTGTTACTTCATGACGCTCAAACGGCTACACCGATTTCGATGATTTTTTTTATGGAGAAAGTTTAAAGCTTGGATTTACACATAGGCTACTTTTATCCCGGAAAAAGTATAGTTCCCGTGGGACAATTGAGGTAACGGGAAAACCGTAATCCACGCAGATGAAACCACTGGGCGCTACTAGTTAAAGTATAAATTCTGTAGTTGTGGGTTAAAATCCCACTTACTAGTAGGATACAAGCCTTAGTTTTTCCTTAAAAAATTTGAACGTAAATTAAGGTTAAAGTTATAAATCAGTAGCTTCAATTATATGCTAATGAAATACATCGTATTTAAGCACTATTCATCATTAAAGTATATTCTCTAATGGAAGACTCTTTATCTGAAGACTGACAGACAAGTACCTACTTCAGGTTCTTAAAACATGTTCCTTTATCAGAAATATTTTTAATTTAATTTATTTATTTATTTTAAATACACTCTAAGCCGACGATTTACTCGGGTCATTATTTTAATAGGTCACGAATTCTATAACCGGCATTAGCATATTTCATTAACCATGACCCCTTTTTGTTCGGGCTCATTTTGATCCCGGACTATGGGGTCCTTTCCGACCCGATGTGCAAGTTTGCGGAAATATTTCTAAGTGTTTTGTATTTTAAGGTTTCTGTTGGTATTTTTTTTTATTACATAATACCACTAGTGGAGTCAGTACCTCGTTAACTGTGCTTTGCTTCATATTTTCGCAGGTAAGACACTTATATCGACAAATGTCTAAAGCGTCAAGCTTTTTTCCATTTCTAGGCCCAGAGGCCTGGTTATATTTATAATACAACTATAACAAAATGGATATTATAGTACGAGAGTTTTAAAGATTTCTAATGTGATGTCGTAAAAAAATTGATTTTGTACATTGCAAACGCTGGTTAAACCTTACGAGACAGATCAACATAGTAAATAAATGACAAGGGAAACAGAAAATTGTAAATTTTAATATTTGAAAATGTTGCCTGTGAATTGATTTAAGTAGTTAAGCCTACCGCCTTGCATAATTAAAAGAGCAAAGATTTCTACTTTCATTTTCACACGAGATGGAATTTAAAACCACGACTACAGAATACCGTCCTGTCGCTTTGCCATCTAAGCTGTAATGATAGTATTATAAGATGATTGTTTATAAGAACGTATTTTTAAGTAGATTATAAACACAGTTTTTCGTCCACTGCAACAATATCTGCTACATAAAAATATGACTTTTATGGGAGCTCATCGGATTTTCCAAAACTTATCAGAGTGTTTAATCGATGCGACGCGTGACCTAAACTTTGGCAAATATTTGACTCAACGGGTCGGCATTGAAATTCAACGAGGCAATGCTGCTAGCATTCTGGGCATGCTGCCAACTGGTAGCGGGTTAGAGCACTTGAGTTATCTAAAGCTTGAATAGCTAGTGGATTGCGCAAATGTTTTTGTCATAGCAGTAGTATTGTAATAAGTTATTGGTATTTTATTTTAATAAATGAATTTTAAAATATGTATAAGCATAGTTATTTACACAAAGCAAATAGCTTATGATTTTTTTTATCTCCAGCATTTGACGAATCACACATCTACGCGTAAATTCTTCAGTTTTTTACACAAAAATACGATACAAATCAAGCAAAAAAAAGTTGAGTTTACGAAGGCAGTAAATACTTTTTCGATCCTTCCCAAAAAGGGTTAGGGTCAGTATCGTGAACAAAGAAAATCTCCTTCGTGACCAATTCGGAAACGTAAAGGATTTTCATGGTGTTTTGAACATCCCAAGTTCATGCTCATTGCAAAATATTTGTTCTTTGATGTCAATCCAATGAAAAACCGGGATAAATTATTAGCGGGGACAGATAACTCGAAATATTATATGGGACGTTTGTTTTGGCGGAAGTAATACGGTAGGGGGTATTTTTGAAATGTTATTTTATTATGTGTGCTCACTTAAGTGAATATCAAAAGGTTAGGCGTGATATTAACTGGCTGGGTTAGGAAAAAGGTCTATTTATCAATAAAAGATAGTCTTGTAGAAATTAGAGGTATTTCATGGAGATCCTACCTCATTAATTTTTAGGGCGCTGTTACGTCTTCTGCGATTCTGCAGCGCCTCAACTATGTTCACGGAGGCCCGTTCAGAGTCTTTTGACGCTATTTGGCGCAAAAAGACCAATCGCAAAATAATCTAACTGGCAAGCGCAGCGCTCACTAACAAGATGGAAGAACAACCTGATTAAGATACACAGGGCGAGACTGGATGCGGGCCGCTTACAACCGGTCTTTGTGAAGATCATTGGGGGAAGCGTTTGTCAAGTAGTGGACATATAAGATACTAGCGGCGCCACACGGTTACAACCATACACACTTACACACATACACACAACCTTTCACATTTATAATATTTTAGTAGGATTAAATATTATTAAAATAAAAAAGATGTTTGGAGTGGATCCAAGTCTGGTAACATTAATCAAACCAATGTATAATTTGAAACTGTACTTTAATTAACTTGATGTAAAATCAACTGAAAATAAACTGCCTCCGAATTCCTTGTGTCGTGCCTCTTCAAATAGTATCATCTGTTTATGGGGTTAAAACTTTCTACTTTTATATCTCAATTAAACGAATTATTTTTAAGCAAAGTATAAAAGTAATCATTACAAAGAAAAAGTACTAGGTACAATAAATAAGTATATATTTTATGTATTTCTGTTTGAACATTGTAATAACCGAACATCGCCTCGTTTCATCGACGCAACTGTTATTTCAAATAACAAAACTACATATATTTAGCGCTATTAGTTAATTATGCGCTGTAACGTTCCGCGTTGTACATTTTCATCAAAATCTAGCATTGCAAATAACGCTACGTCGAAAAGCCTACACTAGGCAAAATTGCACCATTTTGATCATAACACGGCGCTGCTTAATTAATAAATAGGCTTAATACATCATGTACGTTTGAACGGAACGTAGAAATTATGTACACGCACGGTAGCGCGTTATTTATTGTTTGGCGGGCGTGTGTTACACCGAAGTGTAACTTAGGTACATATCTATATACAAATAGATGTGGAGTGCAACTCTAATGACTTGAAAAAGATTGTATTCATTGTTTAATCCTTTTTTACATCTTTGGTAGGCGTGTCATAATTTAATTCTGCAACTTATAAAAGTGACAGCATTATTATTATTATTATCTACAAAACAAAGGGTTTTTAATTGTTTTATCGTTTTGTAGGATCATAGGTCTTGAACGGATGATCTTATTTTGAAAAATATATCTTGAAAAGTGTCTTAATTTATGTGGTTTTAGTTATGTTTCAAGATCTTTACGTCGAAGATTCTTTAAAACTAAATAATTTTTTTGGATCAATCTGGCCGATAGGTAAACAGTTTTGACACGTATACACATTTTATAATTGTATTTGTTTTTAAATATTGCTTCTCCTTTGAATGGTTAAATATTCAATGGAATGTTACAACATATTATATATTTTTTACCGTTAACTTTCTAAGCATTGTTATCTTGGAGTATCGCCGGGAAGCCAACTAAGATGAAGACGAAACGTGCTTGGAATTTCTAAGTTATCTACAAATTGATTTATTGTATACTTTGTTACATTTTAAGTTTAAGGGTCACTTTGTAAGAAACTTACAATTATCTAAACATATTTCTAACCTATTGTTTTACTTAGTTTTGTGGCAGTTTTTTGACTTTTCACAGCACGTTCTGTTGGCGACGTGCGTTCAAAATTAATATAGGTCATAATAAGATTATATTTTTCTTGTTATTCTTCTTGCCCAAGTGTCACACTAAGCGACAGCTCGGCACATCATGTTTTTATCGGGTATCGTACAAAAGTAACAAAATGTCAAAAATACAACCGAATTGATAATCTTCTCCTTTTTTAGCCGTGGACTAATAAATTATAAGATGATTTTAATGAGTAAAATGCATGTAACTTTTCTAAAGGAACTAACGTTCTCTGGTAAGTACGTAATGACGGCTATTAGAGACCTTAACTTCATGCCATCGACAAAGAGAATGCAAATGCACAGAAGCGAAACCGCCCGCTTACTATTCTAACAGTGCCTAATTTCTCACCTAAATTCTGTTCGGTGTAACACGTCTCAAAGGCTAGATTAATACCGGAGGTGTGTAAGTGCAATTTCTACTTGAGAACGGGCACGTTTCGGCAATTAAGTAAGAACCGTTTGAGCCGGGCTGAGTTGAGCCGCGCTGAGTTATCGCCGCGCATGTACATGTACGCTGTCTAGGTATCATTTAGACGGTTATATTGTTCCTGTGTGGCGCTTCTGGTTTATTTTATACTCATTAGTTTCTGGAGTGTGGATTGGACTATTGCTTTTACCAATATGATACATTCTATTCTCTGATAAAAAGTTAACATATACTTTAATCAAGTTTGTTTTAAATCGAAATGTGATAAAAATAAAGTAACATACATACATAGTGTCTTGATCACAATTACAATCATGATTACAATCTCAGCTCTCTTTTTGCATAATGCCTCGAGTGTAATGACCAAGATAGCATACTTCTTTCATAATTTCCTCTTTTTTTTCATGGAGTTTTCAGAATGCTTATATTATATGAATTTTTTTAAAATGAAATTTGTATACTTTCTATTTTATACATCTTTAGAGGAAGAAATAAATGGAAGATATTATTACACTGATAAAAATATCAAATTAAATCGAATTCGTAATAGTGCCCATGTCCACATTTTTGTAGTATGTTCTAACAATATGTTTTGTTTGCGGCTGCAAAAGGACAAGTAAAAGAAAGAAATAAATGGACCGTGGAATCAGCCATTACATCTAGATTTTACCTCAAGGAAAATTGGGAGAATATTTTGGGAGACTCAATGTGTTTTGCCTTTAATTTCGTATAAAGGTCTTTTGCTGGGCTTAAACGCTAGCTTTCATTTAATTTCTTTTAGTGAATTAATATAATATAAGTTAGTACTTCTGACCAGGTTAAAGTACCCGCGACAGAGAACAAGCCTAATTATTTGTAATAATTAATTTTACTTCACTGTAATCCATTTTAACAATTTATGTGATTGGCTCCCTTTAGATAGCCTAACTGTATAATACGTTGTATATAAGCTTTCCAATAAATACATAAAAACGTTCATAGAAATAGAAGCAACTATATAAGTATTTCATTATTATAGCTTGTGGAAAGATGTAGTGTCTGCTCGCCCCGACAGGAAGGAGGACGTATCTATAAAACATTTGATTTTAGGCACGAATGTCTCACAAATAAATATACCGTTGCAACATGAGTCCTTATGGCTTTCTGCGGGGGAAGGGGGTCTTCATAGCCGATATAGCGAATGTCTGTCAAGGTGGGTCTTTTCGCTTCCCCCACTGATAAGGAGACCGTCGCGCAGATGGGACGGACATTTGATGGATGGTAGGTGTGCGCCTGGGTACCTGCACTGGTGGGAGGTAGAACTTATGCTTTTAGAAATACGTCTGTTAGTTGCATACTCAAGTTGTAACACAGTGCATGTGGAGTGGCCAAGAGCCGCCGGTTGGCTGTGACCCTGCAGCCCGCTAAAGCATGCATCCAGTCACTCGAGGTCTTTGACCAATCTGGACGTCTTCCTTATTGAGGGTGAATGACAATTGATCCCGTGAGTAGCAAAGGTCACTGAAAGGATAAAAAACATTTTTTTACCATTTTTCACCGACCTCAATAATCACCGATCTCATCCAGTTTTATTAATATTTTTAAGGTTATGTAAATTCGTTTTTTTGAATGAATGTGATTGTACCAAAGAGTTTTCAGGAATAATTATTGAAATTAATAAATTACCAAAATAATTTTATTGTTAAAAATATAGTAAAATAAATAAAAAGTGACGGGTTAAATATGATAAATCATTCTGTAACAGAAACAAAACGTAATGATCTATCGTGTTCCTCTATTTCGCATGATTTACCTCTAATACAGAAAACGTCAACCCTTCACCACCATCATGTATAAAATTTCACAAACGATAAATCTAGAAAATTCCTTTTCGCATAAAGTAAACTCCGTACAGAAAGTGTAACGTTTATGTTCCATAAAAAGTATATTTCTAAATAAATTACTCGCGCGAACCGTTGGTGACCTCTGGCATCATAATTCAAGAGCAGGGGTGCGGAACCTTTCTGTGAATTTATTAACATCTGACATGTGTGTGTATGAAGGACAGATAGACGCTCGCCGTTTTGCTGGTGGGTCCGAAACACGTCGATGCCAGTTACCATAACTCCAAGCAAAGGAGAAGAAATACGAATTATGAAAAATTATCATAAGCTCAGGATTTTAATTGTGGACGCTATCTTATTTGCACTATTAGAGTAATTTGGATCATCGTGCATGTCGTTTTATCTATTTTTGACGCTCAGACATTTGCGAACCTAAGCTTTTTAGCCAAATATGGACCAATATCTATAATCGCTAAATTATATATTTTTGTTAGTCACAACTTTGTCAAGTTAAAAGTTATTTTATTAAATTATTTTTTGAGCACACTTATGTATATATATATTATGTAACAATGCGCACCGGGACAATTTGACTAATGCAGCGCAGCCGTCTCAACACCAGTTACATGCTGAGGCTCGCGCTCGCCGCCTGGCACGATCATAACTGCCAGATGAAGAACTGCAAATAAGTTCGAAACTGGTCGGAGAGTAATTTTCCAGTGTTTACCACGTGAGTCCTAGTCGGTTTGTTACATTACAATTATGGAAGAAACCCGCGATAGTTTTCAGACTCAGATATAACAAAGACATAATCAAATTATAAATGTGAAAGTAACTTTGTCTGACCGTTAGGTTTTCGCCCCTAAACCGCTGAACCGATTTTTATCAATGTTATTACTCTGTACGTGATCCCTTAGCCGACTCTTACGGCACCCGCGGGAAGAGATGGGGAGTACTATTCTAGGCTGGTACCACCACGGCACGGATATAATAATATCACTAGATGTATAAATACTTGTAGGTACAGTTTTTCCGGCCATTCCAGCCGTCGTCGTCGACCTTATTGCATTCCAGCGAACCAGCGAACGGGGCAAGTGTGTGTGTTAATGTGTGGCTATGAACATTACAAATATATATTTGTTATTTAGTGATTGGCACCTTTGCATCGGGAATACTCTGGGGTGGGCTCTTTTAATGTGACTGGAGGTTGTGTCTCTTATTGTTTATTTTATGTATGACTTATGATCACTTTTTTTTAATGTATTTATGTGTACGTTTTCCATATATTTTTTAATACTATTATTTACAGACAACTACTTCGTTTAGTATCTAATCTTTGAAACAACCCGTCTGTTTTTCGTTTGACTGTCAGCTTACGCTTGGATACAAAATGCTATGAAACCTATTTTGATGGATCAATTGAAGTGGCATAAATATTCTAACCTACGTAGTAGTTACTTTTTAGAAGAGGTTACATATAGACATCGGCCCCGCGGGGACCGGGAGCTCATCGGATTTTACAAAACTTATCAGAGTGTTTGATCGATGCTACGCGTGACTAAAATAGTGATAAATATTTGGCTCAACGAATCGGCATTGCAATTCAACGCGGCAATGCTGCTAGCATTCTTGCTGCTAACTGGTAGCGGGTTAGAGCATTTGAGTTATCTATAGGCTGACAACAGGTAAGTGAATTGCTTATAAAATAAAAGTTATTATTAAAAATGTATTTTTTATAATAAAATGCTTATAATATGCAAAATAAATATTATATTTACCTATGCATCTCTCGCTTGGTGTGAATATTGTGTGTTAAGTAAAAAAATAGTAATGTAGCATATTGGAAGAATTTTGGACATGATCGTAGGAACAATTAAATAGTTAATTAGATTATCGCCCATCGATTAAACAGTGACCGTGTGAAACATACTTCAGACTGGAGCTACTGTACTTATAATTGAGTATGACAAACAAATATTACCTATTTAACACTTTGTCGCATGGTTAATTATAAAGACGCTAATTTTGTAGCCACACATAAACACTCACACATGCGCACACTCGCGCTCGTGTGTATTACTAAAGAGGCACCCGACAGTGCTGTCGACTCGAGTTTTCTTTCTGCTAATGAATAAGCGTAATTATAAACGGGTGACATTAAAATAGCTAGCGTGAATTTATTTTTAGATGTTAGCATTTGGTTATTTGCGTGTGGTTAATTAAGGGGACGGCATTTTGTGAATGTGTTGAGGCTTTGCGCCATTATAGTAAAATGGTAGTGCTTATGATATTTAGTTAGACACTGTGTTTGAAAGATTTTTTCGTTATCAGCAAATTGAAGGCCCTATTCACTTTGAAACGTGTCGTTGACAACAGGACGTTTTAAACGTCATTTTGACCGTTAGTCCTTTTGAATATTAGTACATTTTCTGATGTTCATAAGTGCATCCAGGGTGCCTAGAGTTAATAAATAATTAAAATTTTGATTTTGAATTAAGTAGTATATCCTTATTTCTTATCATATATAAATGAAGATTGGGAGTCATATTTTCAAAAAATATGATAACCTTTGTTGCATGATAATGACTTCCATTAACTATTACCTAATTATCTTAGTGGATTTAAAATATTATTATTTTCTGAGACTTTTGCTCAACATCTAAAAGAATTAAATATGAAAGTTAATATAAGCTTAAGCAAACCCTTTCAAACTGATTCATTCTTAAAATTGCGTACGAATGATCTTATGTCATCGTAAAAGTACGTAGGTAATATTTACGTAGGAAAAGCCGAATGAAATGCAATCTTGTTTTACAAACGCGATGAAATAATAAAAATATTTTGCTTGGAACCGATCGCTGTACTATAAATTATTTCAAGTGGCGCTGCAAAATTAAATGACGCATCAGAAATGACGGTGGTTGGATGCGGTCGAGCCGCTGGATCCACTATTTAAGTTGAGAGAAAAATCTCCGTTATTTAGACTGTACACTTAAAATAAAGCTTCCATTTTAAAATAGTTGAACTGGCAGAAGGTCTAGTAAGACGAAGGTCTAGGCAAAGGTTCTCAAATCAGTTTGAGGAAGTTCCAAAAAAGAGTCAATTACACAATTTGAGTATTATTAACTGATCTGCCGCCCATGAATAAAATATCTGATGAGGGTGGACGAAACGAAGAAAGTGTGACGGGATCGTAGTGTTTGGATAGCTGTGTATCTGGCTACCCATACGGGAAAGTGGTGTGAATATGTATTTGTATCTATGCAATTCAACTGGACTATTATGAATGGCATGCACTGTTACGATTGGTTAATTTTCCAGCTTTGCCTGGAAAGTCATGCATAAGGATCTTCGGAACAATGCGTTCATTGTAGATAAATTAAATCAAAGTGTAAATGTGCGTCAAGCACTTAAACTGTTTGAAATGAGCAAGTTGCGAAAGTTGCCTTTGAACTAAAGATAATCGAAGCAGTGGAAAAGTGAGGACTACAATGAGTTATTTGAAATTTGAATGTAGATAATCTAGCTCTGACTAGATTGAAGATGTTGTGGGATTGGTCAAATCAACTCTTAAGAGGTGAGTTTTAATTATTTTTTATTAGAAAAGGATGCAAGAGCAATAGTGTGACACAGAGTGTGATCCCTGCCTACCCCTCCTGTGCCAACGCGTAAATGTAATTAAGTGAGTTTAAAAAAGAAAGGACTTCAGTTTTCATGTTAACTAAATAATAAAATAGTTCTTAGCTTATATTGAGTTTTTGTATTTATTTTAATTGTATTTTGATGGGACTAACTTGTAGGTATGGTTATCTTTACACAAACCCGTAAATTTTTCAGACATAGAGAAACTGATTCGCCAGCCAGATAACCAGAGATATGTACGAGTTCTAATAAAAAAAATATACCTTTTTTTTTAATGTTACAATTATAAATACAAGAACATTACAGTACGATTACTGTCTTCCACCAACTTGATCATGTAAACGCCCTTAATTTACGCAGATCGTCGCTCCCACGTAGCCATTTATCTCGCTCTCCAGCTGCTCGCCCCGCTAACTCACCCAGTCACTCGCGTCACTAACTCGATCAATCTAAATCAGCACTACGCCTAATTACCCACGAAAGTAAACAAGATCGTGTTTATTTATGCATTTGTGGGAACTATTTGTTTTGCTGTGCGTTTGCTTGCTAATTGATTCTTGTTTAAGATTGTTATGAAAACATAATAGATGTTTAATTTAGAAATAGTTGCTAGCGGTTGTTTGGTTTTAGAAACAAATTATGAGTATAACATAGAATGTATAGATTCTGTTTTTTATTTCCATTAGTATACAGCTTTTAGTCACAGGGAGGATTATTAGGCACTATCTGCGCCCCGACGTTTCACCCGCGTGAGTAAAAAGTAGCCTATCTGCTTTTCCAAGGTCTTATCTCTCCAAAAAATAATTATAAAAGGTTTAGCGGCTAAGGCTGCTGTTCACCAAAATTCAAAATGTCCGATTATCAATTTAACCGTCGGTCAAACAGTTTTTATCATGCAGTTAACCGACGGTTAATTGGTAATCGGACGTTTAAATTTTGGTGAACTCCACCCTTAGACCTGAAACCGTAACAGACAGTCAGAGTTACTTTCACATTTATTTCATTATTAGGTTTTGTTGTATCCCAGAGGAACCATGCATTTTTTCGGGATAAAAAGTAGCATATATGTAATTCCACGTTGTAAATAAGGTGCCAAAATTCCGATCCGAATTTCATTCAAATCTATTGAGGCGTGAAGAGGCAAAAAACGCACATACTCACAATCTTTCGAATTTATAATACTAGTGTAATAACCTTCTATTAATTACACTGGGTAACACAGATTCAATATTAGACTAGTTACATCTATGTGTATCTATGGTTAAAACTAGTTAAAAAACTTGTATCTTACATACTTAGCGTAATTCAACTGGGAGAGAACACTTCGTGTTTTGTAGAAGTCTGTTTTTAATGTTACGATTATTAATCGTATTTTAGTCGTATTTTATATAAGTTATATATATGTTTCAAAGATTTGTTTCCTATTTTTTTATATTTTTACTATAACCTATCTCTGTGCCAAATTTCGTCAAGATCCGTTCATCCGTTCTGGCGTGATTGAGTAACAAACATCCATCCATCTATCCAAATGTTGACATTTATAATATTAGTGGGAAGTTCGAGCGCTATTTGCCTAAACTTCGAGGAAAGCCTCGCCTTAAATAAAACATCTAATTGTAGCATTGTCATTCATACTTACTGTGATAGCAATTTCGATCTTATCGTAACGATACATAAGAACTTTCTTATTTCTGCCAGTTTTAGCCAGTTTGATTGGACAAGAGAATCACTTTTAATATTCATCAACACCAGGAGTGTTGATGAACTTTGAAAGTGATTGCCTAAAAAAATATTGAAGTGTTATATTTATTAACTGATTATAATAAAATTAAAATATAGTATCCGTTATCTTACAGGACAGCTTACATTTTCTAATAAACCTTAAGCCACAACGTTAAATCTGATTTTCGTAAATAACCTAATTCTATTTTCTGAGAAATTTTAACATTTTTACCAGAATCTACCCTGAGCTATCATAATAAGAGTTACTTTCGCATGTTTCAGCATGGAGTTAGAAGTGTTCCCTCATTAGGGCGTTTCGTGGGTACCTTGTGGACACTTCAGTGCTGCCACTGTTTGTCTTCACTTCTGTTTATCTAGCTGTTATGTTTTATTATACTCTGTCCGGTAAACCAACAGACGCGGTAAAGTTGAAACTTCAAATGTTTACTTGAGAAATCTATTGTTTGAGATAGAGCGTTTAAAGCCTCTGTCGGTTGCTGTTTCGGACATGTTGTATCGATGTCTTGAGGATTTCTTTGTTTTGAGAAAATGTAATTTGTTTTCATTGCATGTAGATATCCAATCTGTACTAATATCTATGCTAATATTATAAAGCCGAAGAGTTTGTTTGTTTGGTTGAAGTTCTCAACTATCTGGTTTTATTTATTTATTTATATAGAAATACTTATGGCGCTTACAATTTGCACCAAGACGCACAATAAGCCATTACTTATAAAATTACACTTATATATTACTTACTTTAAAAGTAATACAGTGGCCTAGAAATTGATTAAAACTTGTGTGAAAAATGTCTACCTCTGGTTCGTGAGCAATCAAAGCATTAAGCTTTATCCTACTTGGTAGGAATTACAAAAAATATTTTGTGTTGAATAGTTCATTTATCAAGGAAAGGTTTAGGCAATATAAAATCAAGCTACTAGGTATAACTGAGATAAGAAAAAACCGTAGTCCACGCGGGTGAAACCGCGAGGAGTAGCTTGAATATTTCGCCATTGTCACGAGCCACGCGTGAACATATATCAGTGTAGCCGTTTGGCGTCAAGAAGTCACAAACATACACACAAACTTTCTCCTTTATAATATTAGTCGAATGTTCATGACGAAAAAATGTTTTTGTCAGACAATAGACAATTTATCTATGATTTAATTCACAAAATTGTTACTGCACCGTTATGTAGAACAATGACCATTGTTGTCCGAAAGCTGGATGGAGTTTGAATCACTTCAAACTCCGAAACTAAATGTTATTTCTTCAAATGTCTCGGCTTTCATATTCTTTTTATTACAAAACCACAAATTTGGACCTAATTAAGACTTACAATCTAATTAATGCATATTTCCTTTTAAATGTGAAACTAGAGCATTTGTTTATTGTGACTTTGTACAGTAGTAACAAGACGCCAGTGTTGAAAAAAAAAATACGAATAGTACTAGGAGATTAAGGTGCTTCGATGTAACATAATTATTTTAAAAAAAATTACCACCCGTGCGAAACCGGGACGGGCCCCTAGCATAATATAATACATAAATATATTACAAAGATAGGTCAGATAAACAAAAAAAAAAATAACCCGCAGTCTAGGGGCTTCCTGTTTGTTTAGGTTCGTTGTCAAAACAGAAAAATGGAATAGCGATAAAGTACAGTACATAGAAGTACGAAGAGTGTAGGACAGCGTAGACAGTATGGATCCTAGGAAGGTCAGGCTCGGTTTAACCATACGAATACAAACGCATTTATAATTCACCGGTATGCACCTTTATTTTTTATGCAAAAGGTGGTAAGCTAACAGACGAACCGCATAATGCTAAGCGATCATGATTGTCTATGCAACTTTTTGACCTTAGGGACACTAAAATATTTGTCAAGGCATTCAACTCTCCTTTTTGTTAACGTATACCGTGTTTAGTGGAATATTCCAGCCACGACGTCTTACGTCGGCAATATTTCGTTCCTGAACACGGTTTCTGGCAAGTAGGTTGTTGTAACGGGGTATTATTATTTATTATTTATTACCGTAACGCAGTGGTTAGTGTCAGTGACATGACTACTGTGTCTCCGGGACCATGGGTTCGAATCCCGGCAGAGGCAAACATTTGTGCGATGAGTGTAGTGAGATGTTTGTCCCGGGTCTTGGATGTTTGTGCTGTGATTGTGTGTGTCCATGCCTCCCGCGATACAGGGAATCCTAGTGGGGGGGTCCGAGTGTAATAAAAACAAAAAAAAAACATACACACAGGGTCTTCAGGTCCCAAACTAGGCAGAGCCTGTGCTATGGTAACCTGATGACTGATATATATACTTATATACATATATTGTTACGTATAATATTACTGTTATTTATTTATATTATATTGTATAAACATATTTATGTGAACAACTATATATGACTTTATGGATGGCACAAAAATATACGACGTGTCGCAGTCATGGCGCTGGTACTCATTAATTACTTTTACAGCTATTCAATTTTCATCGACCTTTTTTTACGGAATTCAAAACTCCAAAGTGTGAAATACCATTTCGAAATAGGTACTATGAGCACAATATTTTCATAACAGTTAGATACTTTTGAACTATCATGGTACCGACTTCGACAAGTTATTTCACACTTTAGAGTGTTGAAGCCGGTTCCACTTTATGGTACATATTTTTAATTTATTCAACAAGTAATTGATAAACAACCCCTCAATTGCTAGTAAAAATAATGGAACCAATTCAGACGGCTAGTGAAGTGTTAATGTAGCTTAGAGGGTAAAGCGACAGGGCGGTGTTGTGAAGTCGTGCGTTCAAAGACAACAAGTAGCCGATTGTTTCGTTCAAAAATATTCACGTAATTCCAACATCTTTTACACTTGGAAAGTTCACCTTACAAGCATAATCCCGTACAAATAAAGCAATTAAAATATAAGAGCCGGCTCATCTCGCTAACTAGTGGGCCGTTTACATTTGCTAATAGGCTATTAAATATAAACAAATGAAAGTCACACCGCGACGAGCCAAGGTGCGCGTACATTACGCGAAATTACGGAAATTACAAAGATTACGGGCGTAATTACGCAAAATGTACAGGGCGTAATTACGCAAAATGTCTGAGCTTAAAGTAATCTTCTACGCAGTGATGATATTTCGTCTCTGTTTTAATATTGTATCCGTGTACTTTGATATTTTGTAGTCTTTTTGGTTGACGCGCGATTTGAATAATAAAATAGTTGATGTTGTTTCGGGGCGGAGTGGGGCACGTTCGATGTTTTTGTTGTTGTTCTGATTTCGGCGCCGACGTTTTGTGTTTTCACAATTTGTAATTATCGTTCAAAAGTTTTAAATTTATTCTGAGTTTTAATAAATCGACTCATTTAAATATCAGTTTCTATAAACAAAATTTTCTAAAGTTATTTTAGTAACGGTTGCTTGACTGCAGTTATAGTAATGAGTATAAAAAATAACACTGTTCTACCTATTTCGTTTCGCGTAGTATTTGTAAATATATCAATATATGATAAGAAGTCAATATTACTGTAGGAGATCCATTAGTACAAAATTCATATTATTTTAAAGTTACTATAAAATATTGAAAGTCTTCGTAGATTATAATTAATGAAAAAAAAAACTAATTACATTTAAAATTTGCAGTCGAGTGTAGTTTCTCAATAAGTTATTCAATCATCAATTATTTTTTTTTGCAAAAAATGGTAATAATCTTGTATCTAGTAGAAAGAAAGAAAGAAAGAAAATTATTTATTACTGACTTAAACAACACTACATACAATACATAGATTTATATACATTATGGTTGAACTAAACAAGTAAATAAATAAATAAATATTAGTTAATACAAAAGAAGAAGGGCGCATGTAGGCAAAACATAGATATCATGTACAATTATTATAGAACATTCCCTATCAAAAACTAAATAATACTATAATATATATTGTAGTGTTACGTAATGCCAGAAATGAGTCCCTCAACGTTATGCGAGGATAGTATGCTTATTCTGCATTACAAGATCTGCAATAATATTAAGTATTACGTATTTTTGTAACTTTATCCAGCCACCGAATGATCAAAAGGAGAAACTGTTCCCAAATTAAGATAATAATAATAACTTGTAATATGAATGTAATATTCAAACCTCAACAGTTATTTCTATTATATCACACATACCTCCATACACATTTCATCAAATTAACCTGTTTAACCCATTTTCCCATAAATACTTTCGCTTCGTTCCGATCGATTAATATTGTACATTATCAAAGTGTCTAACCAAATATAATTTATTACTCCACCTCACATAAATTGAAGCTCATCCTCTAAGACAAGATATATCCCATATTCTTCCAAACTCCTAATTAATCATCCCCACAAACAATTGTATAAGACACGTCGCTCATTCTGCTTCTTCCGCTCGTCTTGGATATTTCGTTCTGGAGTGCGTTCTTAGACAAGCCAAATTTTCACCAGTTACTTGAATAGTATTAGTTATCACAATGCCCGACATTGTTTGATATTTTGATAATTTATCCTGTATGATTTAGCTCGTGGTCATATATACCTTTATTAAATTAAATTATACAAACTAATAACAACACCATAGTGAGACATTCAAATGAATATTAAAATTGTTATCATACAAATATTATATTTTATATTATTGTTTTATATCATACGAGCACAGATACTATAACGATATTTGAGCTAGCCTCTAGTTGGTGCCAGTCCATATATAGTTCAAACGTTACAACCAGCTATTATTTGTTATAATAATTTTAATTTAACGAATATAATTTATAGCAATGACTATATTGATGAAATTAAAATCACCGAGAACATATAACGACACAAGGCTTATAAATTGACTGGCCGGTTGGCGCAATTGGTAGCACTCCGCCTTCTGAGCCGCTGGTCCCGGGTGCGATTCCCGGACAGGTCAAACATTTGTGTGTATGAACATGTCTGTTTGACCTGTGTCTGGGTGTGTATATGTATATAAGTATATATCAGTCATCAGGTTACCATAGTACAGGCTCTGCCTAGTTTAGGACCTGAAGACCTTGTGTGAATGTATAAAAAAAAAAAAAAAAAAAACGTGGAGAATATAAACTGTAACTGGATTTGTTTTCGCATTAATATAATTTTGCGCCTCAGTGAATACATTGTGGGAGTCTATTCTAACCATGGTTTTGAGCTTTCAGAAAAGAGGTACATACACGGAAATGAAATTCACGCATACATGTTACCACATATTTATGGCCGGCTCGGCCAACTGCCACCTCCGGTACGTTTGTATACTATACTGGCTAGCTGCACGTGTGCACCGCCGTTTATAACCACATGGACTTAGGTTTTCTGTCTGTTTATCTACCTTGGTTATGCTACGAGAAACATACTTTGCAAGATAAAAGTAGCTTTTTTCATTTTTAAAGTTCACATATACCAAAAGTTATTATAAATGGTCCTTTGATAAGGCATGAAAACTTAACAGATAGACAGAGTTACTTTCATATTGGTTAATGTTAACTTTGAATGTATTCAATGTAAAACTACTCTCGATGGCATTTAGCACCAATCATCAACTGCTATAGTGAGCAAACCAAATTAAAAATCCAATACAATATAAAAACAAATGAAAATATTCTTTTTTAAAATTTTCATAGATCAAATTCTATACTACATCGGAGAACGCACTCCCAAATGTCATAAATCACGTAACTAACGCGTCACTCGACAATGTTTGTTTTCTCACTGACGCCGTTAAGACTGTTTGACTTTGGATAACGCCAGGTGTTGGAAAGTTTTTGACAAATTATACAACGGAATGTGTCGACGGAAATGCCGCCTCATTTTATTATAACAGTTATAATTCATTTATTAAATTTATATAACTTGCAATCGTAAATATGTGTATTAGTAATAAGTGGAGGTACTTTATTTTCCGTAAGAACATTTTTGTTTAAAACGAAATAGACATGAATAATAAATTACAACATTTTGTATACTTTTATATGTACACATACATACATATTCACATCGTTACATTATTTATTTCATTTGAAAACTTATTACGCGTACATAATAATAGATATGTTCCTTCTTAAAAAAAGTTAATAGTGTTTTTTTACTGTAATAATACCATAATACATAGAGCATACAGCTGGAGATATGGATGAATGTTGTTTATTTTGGGTAAATTTTTTGGACTTCTTAGAGTTTAAGGGTTGTAATATTATTATATTTCTATAAAAATGCAAATATTATATTTATACTGCTGTGTCAAAATAAATAGTTTTGATTCTTAAACATTTTTTTTTGTTGGAGTAATATATTAATAATAAAATGAAAAATGTATTGTTTTATTTTGTGTATCGCTGCAATAGATTTAAAGGAGGATGGCAGAACCAGCCTCGCTCCCGAAAAACGAAATGATAACCCGTTCATGTATCACTTATATATGAAAATTTAGATTATATTTTTGTAGATTCCGTGAATAATTTGCGTTATTAATAAAATTGGGAATCAAAAGTACTTTTATTTTATTTTATTGAAAATATTATATATGGTGTTTGTATTTTTCGAACGCACCCGATAGTTCTCATATGCTTGTTGCGTTCGAATACTTACGCTCTGAAATTAATTGTTATTGCTAATCAATAATCTGTAGTCAGCTGTTCTGTAGACCCGGACTGCGTTCTTAAAAACAGCCATGCCTAGTTTATTCCAGATTATATTATGTGATCCAATGATGTTCTACTACATATAATATCATTGATGTGATCTGTATCTGTATCGCGATCCATGCTATATTGCCTTCTCTGTCTATGATGGCCATGCATTGAATGGTTCGCTTATGGACATGTAGTTAGCATACTGATACAGATGATTTTCCGTGATAACTTTTTACTCCCAACTTTTAGGAAAATGATTGAATATACAATATACAATATATATATTGCTCTATCGATACGTATAAGTTTCATTCATGAACGCGGCTTCTTTCTTCTAGGCTGCAAATGTATGAGAGTCTTCCATCCTTCTTTGTGAAGCTGATTCCCATATAACGGTTAAATGTTCACAATATGATATAAACTAAAAAACAAGAAGTATACGTGTTGACCATAACCCACCACGCTGACCCATGCGGGTTGGTGCCCACAGGCTATGGGCCTGCCCATGTCGGAGTTTTTGGATATTGCTGACGAGTACCTTGCTTAACGCAAATAATACAGCGGTTAATCGTAAGCTTAAAAAATTACATACTGATCACGAACAACTAAAAAACTAAAACGGTCTAAAAATCAACATAATACGTTTTTGTAGTTAACCGAAATAAAAAAATACTAATCCCGGAGATTCTGAGAATGATTATAAGACAAACTATTTATATTACTGTATTGTCATCGGTGCTTCACACTTCTGCAAGGTTTTAAAAATAATCCGACGTCTTCTCGGGTTTTTTGTTTATACTGTATAGATAGCGTTTGACCACTATCTCACTTGATGGTCAGTGCCGATGTGGTCGAAGATGGTATCACGCTAGACCTAGAAATCTCACTGGCTCTCAAGGACTGCTGCCTGAACACACTATGTGTTTGGTGACGGTTTCTTAAACTTGACTGTGGTAGTAGCCAGACATACTCGAGAGCACCCTACCACCATGCTGGGTACGTGATAACGGTGTTACTATCACCGGAAGATCAAGCTGTTGTTGAGGATCGAACCACTGTCCATCAGTTTGACAGCCGCTGGTCTCTCCGCTGACCTATCATCGTTTCGGGTGAAGATCACATTGAACGATTCCGTTCCTCTGTGATTTTGTACAATATATTGCGGAAGTTTTGTTTTTAAAACATAGTATTTCTTTATTTCTAAGAACGGTGTAATTTTGCACGTTGTTTCTCATTCGCGATAGACACACGAAGTTTACGTAATTCCTGATAATTCACGAGTTTGTTATATTTGTCGCTAATATTTGGAGTACGTTAAACTTTAACTTCAATATTTGTTGAAATGGCAAACTTCATGCCAATATTAGGTTGGAATTACTCGAAATGCAATTAAGAGTGTCGTAATTCACCATGTTTATTATTTTCAAGTTCGTTTCAATAAGGCACGCTTCCTGTTTGTGGGGTAAGCTGAAAGCGATATGTTCAATGTTTATATACTTTACAGATTTTCAGTGACGATGTGGTCAAATATGAAATCACGGTAGAATATTTTCTGACTCTCAAGAACAGGTGACAGTGTTTCAAACTTAAAGGTGGGAGCTAGCCAGGCAGGTACGCGAAATCATGGTACCCTACCACCATGCAGAATATACTCTAATGATATTAATAAAAAAGTAAAATAAGGTATTCTCTAAGATTACGTTCCCAAAAACTGGACTCATTACAACTACAGGCAAACGCACATTCAGTTGTTAGTTTTGTAAAGCTATTAACGCTTTTTTTTCTTCCTCATTATACAAATATTTAGTATACAAATACATTGCATTGAATAGGCTCCAAAACTACAAACAGATTTTTAAAATAATTTCACTGATGTTATTATTCCCTGGTAACATAGTGTACATTATACATATTATTATTTTGTTATTAAAACTGACGTGGTTTTGACACATTATGAATGTATAAAACACGGGAGTCACTCACGTAATAAGTCAGAGGGTTCCGACTATAGTTTCACCCACATTCGGTGGTCTTTTTCAAGGAGAATACAGGGCGCTCGCGGACGCGGTCTAGTACTAGTACCCCCTAGTACTCCAGTACAGAGTACTGGAGTACTAGGCGAATCGCAACCGCATCTACTTTAATCGGCACCCATTTAAATCGCTCCCGCGGCCGCTCATGCCCTATCAATCTAAAGCTTAATCGAAGCGTGCAAAATGCTCGGCGACGTTTGTTAATGACTCAACTTCTCCGTAAAAGGTTTAAACTGCGAAGTTTATGCGCCTCCATGCGTGAGACGCGCGCGCGTCGGAGCTACGCGACCGTAGTTCGAGGTGTAGATACGTTTTCAAGAAATATGGATATTGTTACGGCCTAGTTATTTTGATTTCTTAGTCATGGTAGGAAATGTGAATTAGTTGGAAGAGCAAAGAGGGGTCTTTTTGAAGAAACTTGAGGGTAGTAGGTACCCAAACTGGTGCTAGAAAGTATCTCTATCACTATGCCAAAATATGTATTAAGTGTTCTAATTTTTACATACAAAGATTTAAATTTGCTTACCTAATAATAAACTTTTACTATATTATTTCTTTTATTATCAAACTTGCATTTTGTGATATGTTTCTCTTAAGTATTACATGGTCATAATTTTGCCATGCTGTTAATTTGAGATATTACTTATTTATTTAAAAACACAAAGGCAGGGATTCTATTGTTCAACTAAACTAGCATTGTTTCATGCCAAAAGGCTCTTATTCTATTGCGCTAAAACACAAACTCGTATAACTCCTCACAGCGCGATCTCTAACATTAGACGAGTTTTATTCTATTGTTGGTCAAGTGCGGGTAGTTTTAGTCAGCATCAAATAAGTAAAGACTTATTTTACCTAACTGATTTAGACTTTATCGTAACTATTTAAGAACTGTTATATTTCACAATTTTAGTTTAGTTTAGCTATAAAGGTAGTACTAATTCCTAAATAAATAATAACATATATACAGTAAAAAAATTAAAAAACTTTATTAAGCCGTTACCAGTGGGCAAAATTCCTAAAATGCTAGCAATTAATATTATTTGTTTAGTTTTTTTTTAACTTTTTGTAGCCGAATTGGTAATCTGTAATAATTACTCAAAAGTATGACCATGAATAATGCATATTGTACTACCACCTTGGAAAACGATCACTTCGGCAGTACTTACCAAAACCCACAAAGGAGTTCTATACTTACCACGAACTAAAGCCTCGTTTTACCAAACTTGCCCAATAAAAGCCAACTATGTGATATAGTATTAACCGTTCAATCGGCGGGCGTCGGAACAACATGCAGTTAGTTGGTAGTTAGATAAACACAAATACTTGAATTGGCGGCTTACTGCAAATACCTATACTCAGTTGGGCAGGCGGTGGAAGGTAGAAGCGGTAAGCGAATTAAAATTTAGATAAGGATTCACATATACGTATAATGTGTCAATAATTGAAATACCTCTTTAAGTCTCAAACTATATATTGGGGTTATTAAGTAAATAAGCCTTAACAATAAAATAGGAACATTGGCCGTTTGACACATCACCAAAAACATGTTTTATATTAATATTATGGTTAAAAAAATTGAAAATGATCTATTTATTTAATGTGAGTCCATTTATTTCGTATAAATTCTTCATAGGAATGTTATTTTTTAAAGTTATTTTATTCATTAAAAAGCGAGTTCTTAATAAATAAATATCAGAAACAAAATATGTTAGTCCAAACAGATTACGACAGTGTTACCATTTGATAATTGGACAATATTGACTCTTTTCATTTTATTTTTACTTACCATCCAGTGAGATAGTAATCAAACTCTAGATCTATATAGTATTAAAAAAATCTGCGACATCACCGTTGCATCAGCAGCTAAGGGAGATATAATAGATTACTAATATTATGAAATTACTGTTATATATTTTGGTAGACCTTCAGTAGCTAAGGAATTAAAACACACACAGCACTTTAAAATACAATTCATACTTATTTGCTATTTGCACCTATAAGTGTACAACACGTAATGTATACCAGAAACAAAATAACTAAGTAAGTAAACTCAAATATGGTGCTAATATGGAGCTAAAAAATACATTCACAATTTTTACCATCGCATTGTAGTTTTAATAAACTCTTATCACTTGTACCACTAATCCTTGCACTCAGCAGGTTGCTAGTTGGTGCATACTTGGCCATTCTGTGCATATTGAGATGCTTCAACTATCGAGCTGTAGTATTTAAGCTTATAGATTAAGCTCAAGTTTTAAAATATATACGGTAGAAGCATGTATAATCACAATACATTCTCACTCTCTAACTATATGTATAAATGTTACAAGGAACTTAAATTTGTAGTTTCTTCATAAAATATAATAAATACGGAAACAAAGTGACACTGAAAAATCAAAACAATAAAAGTAAGAGCATCGTTTGATAAAGTGTACTTACCTTTTAAGTGAGACAGTGGAAGTGATTGTCCAGCATGTATCAACTTCAATAAAAATTGATTCAATAAACTAAAAAAAAACCGAAAAACCCGATAAATAAGATCTTATTCGGTTACGTTAAAGTCCAAAGTAGTATGACACTTATCGGTAACAACACTAAATTTTGATCTTTTGAAAAATTCCGCGATTGGCCTGGTTGAATAAAATTCGTCCAATATTAAAGATAGCGTTGCATGCAGTCGTACTAATTTGAATTTTGTAGAATATACGAGATAAAATATTCCAAATTGAATAATTTAATCAAATTTTTGTCATTTTTAATGATTAACAGAATTGGGGCCAGAGTTTAATTATATATTATTTTAAAATCTCATATAATCTAGATACAAGGATATGAGAGTGCATTTCATGATACTATGCAAATTAAGTATGAAACTCGCTCACACTTGAGTCCAGATTGAACTGTCAGGTGTGACGTACTGAGCAAACTGTCAAACGCAAACATACCCAATATGTTATACGGGATAACTTACTAGTTAGTACGGAGTGGAGATAAGTTACTATAGAATAGTTTCTTGACAGTTAGAAATTTAATGTATGAAATTGAGATGTCAAGATCAAGATCAACCTCGCCTCAATAGCTAGTAACCTCGCCTCAATAGCTAGTAACCTCGCCTCAATAGCTAGTAACCTCGCCTCAATAGCTAGTAACCTCGCCTCAATAGCTAGTTATTGCACACCACATGCTGGCACAGCTTTTGCTTTCACGCACAGCACAATCGCTAGGTATGGAGCCGGTCCCAAGCCCGGACAAAGAGGGAGGGCACTTGAGGGGGTGGGGAGCGCAATATTTCAACTCATACGTTGGTATACTGGGCTCTACACTCCCTTCCAGAGGCTACCTGTGGCCTGCGTACTTTCTTGGAGGGCGACTCACCGCTTGTGTTTCTCGCAGTGTACTCCCCCGCCAAGACCACGCGAAAGATCAGGGGGAAAGTAGCTTGGGCAACCGCTTTCACCATTGCTTTTGCGCCCACTAACATGGAGAGATCTTTTTATTCACAGGAAAAGTAAAACTATAAATATGGAAAGCAAGAAAATGGAAATAGATATGCCCTGCAACCCGGCCAGCACCCGGCGCCCTCCGGTACCCGGGCCGGACGGTGAGAAATTGGTTACCGAAGGCGACGGCGGGGTGGAGTCCCAGGCCTCGTCGACCGCATCTGCTACTGGACCGTCGTCAGCGACAGCAGAAGCGACTAAGGTCACACCTGGACCAGTGCTCAAGAAGGATGGGGCGCGGTACAACGCGCGCAAGCGCCGGCAGCAGAAACGCATGCGTGAATCTGCAGCGGTGGTCGCGGCTGCAGCGACGAGAGCAACGCCGGACGCTATGTTGGAAGGTAACGGGCAAGGTAGTGGGAAGCCCACAGGGCCTAACACTACCTTGCCACAAAAACTACACGGAGGCAAAAACTTCCGCAAAAAAATGAAGGAGCGAGCAAGGCGTGAAAACGAGTTGATCGACGCCTTCTATCAGCAACAGCGGGAAGGTGTGGTGAAGATGCCCGACGTTGCGACCTTTGCACCGGCCGTTGCGGTATGCTTGGCACGCATCGACCCGCGATACGAAAACGTGGCTGAGGATGAGACCGGGGATCCAGGCATAGCAGTGACCACCCCGTTTGCGACCGCACCTGGAAAGGCATGCGGGTCGCGTGAGGAGGTGAAAATCCGAGAAAGGCAAGACACCGCGCCTGCAAAGGACAGCAGGTGTCGCTTACTATCGGAGAACGCTGTGGAGCCGGACTTGGTCACTCTGGAGTCACGGTCAACCCTAAAAACGGCGGAGGCCGAAAACACTTTATACCTCTACAAGAGGAACCTAACCAAAACTGAAATGGTGACCGCCGACACTCCTGGGACTTCGCACTCTGCCCACCCTCCTATTAGACCGACACCGGGCCCTGCCAAAGGCAAGGGTGTGGGAAAGGGCCGAACGGGGAGAGATAGGGCAGACAACATAGTCTCAGGGGTCGCGGTAGCTACAGAGGTAAAGCTAGCAGAAGATGCTTCTCGGGGGGCGAAGAGGCAGCGAAGCACCGACCAGGTATCACCCTCTGGGTGCATGGCAGCCGAGAAAAAGGTCTGCTTGGAAGGTGGAACCGCTGCTCCTGTCGCCACACAGAGAGCAGTTTTTAAAAAACCGGGGGCAGACATTACAGGTGGCTCGTCCTCGTATGCCGAGGCTGCCAAGACGAACCGCATGGTTGTCTTGACAAAATCTGGTGTACCGATGGACGGACACCGCGCTACGCTCCTACGCAAAACGCTTGAAAAGGCGCAATACGCTGTCTTCAAGAGCAACCAAGGCAAGCCAAAAGCGGAAAGAAGGATGCCGAAATGCATGCTACGACCGCAGTTGGTGCGCGGCGGTCTTAGAGTCGTTCCAGAGGATGAATTTACACTCTCGTGGCTCACTAGTACGGTTGAGCAACTGCCACACCTGTGGGAGGGATCCGGGGGGTTTAGAATCATCCCAGAGAATGAACTGCCGCGATACCATACTGGGGTCATATATGTCCCTGACTTTGGGGAAGACAGAGAGGACCGGACCCGATGGCCATACATCCTGAAGGAATATCTGTCTGACCTAAATCCAGAGGTAAACATGGACAGATGGCCCATCTTCACTCATCTAGTGAGGGAAAGAGGCGAATGCTACAACCATGTTCTTGTGATGGGTATTCCGCCACAGGACATGGAAGAGCTTAAACGCAGGCGCTATCGTCTGCATTATACGATGGCAAAAATTTTCGTCAAGGTAAAAGGAAATATAGCGGGAAACACCACGACAAATGCTCCCGGGGTTTCGGAAGCGGGAACTGCGGCAGATGCCGGGAATGGTGGGACCGCAATGAGCGTTGACGTCGAAGCTCAGAATGATACGGATCCGACCGAAAATATAAATTTTACAAATGAGGAAATGGAGAAACTGTTAGACGTTGGCGAGGATGGCGGGGAGGACATTGCAGGAGAGTTTATGGCTCTGAATGTGTTCTCACCGCTATCACTTGCGGACTCGGAGCAGCTCCATTCCCCCTTTGTAGAACGTCAAAATTAGTCGACGATCCTCAAGATCTCCGTACTATTTTAATATATAAAATCTTTTAGTTGTAAAAATGGATAGTACAAATAAAATAAACACACATAAAACATATAATAGTAATAGTAACAACCGCCCAAGTAGTGGCAATACTCACCTTCCAGGTAACAGTAGGAAAATTAACATAATACAAGCCAACCTCCAACATAGCGACTCAGGCTCTGCTACTCTTCGAAGAAGCCTGGAGGAACAACCACACACAATAGCACTGGTCCAGGAACCTTACCTTACTCATGGCAAGGTATGTTATTTCAGCTCCTTGCAGGGAAATGTCTTTGTTCCCCCCGTACAACACAAAATACGGACTTTCATATATGTACCAAAACTTTTCAGAGCATCCTTGGTGACGCATCTGTGCACGGATGACCTCACAGTAGTTAAACTAGAGACCGGCTTAGAAGGTAAGCTCGGTACTATACTTATAGCGTCGGTGTACATGGATTGTAAAGCAGAAGCACCCCCGCCAGAACTGGAAGAACTGATGAAATTCTGCACAAACAATGACATAGACTGTGTGTTAGGATGTGACTCAAACTCTCATTGTACTGTTTGGGGCTGCCCTGACACAAATGACAGAGGTGAAAATGTACTTGAATTTACACTAAGACATAACCTAAGTATTCTAAACCAAGGCTCAGAACCTACTTTTGTAACGTCATGGGCCAGGACAATAATTGATATTACATTAGCAACAAACGACATCGCTGAGATAATTAGTGATTGGCGAGTGGCTACAAATGAAGTTTCTTGCTCGGATCATAGAAGAATAAGATTCAGTGTAGAGACTGGGAAACTTGAACCAAGAACCTATAGAAATCCGAAAAAAACCGATAAGCTGTTATTTAGAGAAAACTTAGACGCATCACTAACAAAAGTAATGCAAATGAACATAGACACGGAATTAACGCCAATAAATATCGAGAACATGGTAAATTCACTAACGACCTGCCTTTTAGGCAGCTATGAAAAATCATGCCCTCTGAAAACCGAAAACAGCAAGATAATGCATAAGAAAGATAGATGGTGGACCAGACAACTCAGTAAACTGAGAAAGAAAACGAGACACCACTTCAACAGAGCTATGAATACAGACCTGGACAAAGACTGGGAAGATTACAGGAAAGCACGACACCAGCTTAAAGTAGAAGCTGAAAGAAGTAGAGATAGATCCTGGAAAAAATACAGTGACTCAATACAATCAGAAAGTGAGACAGCAAGACTACGAAAACTGCTCTCAAACGACAGTCGGGTTAAATTAGGCACCCTAAAAAAACCGGACGGCTCCTATACCTCGACGGATAAAGAACAGTGTGAACTTCTCCTTAAAACTCACTTCCCAGAATGTCAAATCGACAGTGGCAACGAGTGGGAAACACAAATCTCTGCTGCCCCAGGGAATAAGGATTGGGATTTTGCCAACTCTATAATCACAGAAGATGCCCTGTCCTGGGCAGTAAGCACCTTCGATCCTTTCAAAGCTCCAGGACAAGACGGAATTTTTCCAGGTCTCTTACAATGGAGCCTAAACAAAATTAAAACGCTACTTGCCAATATCTTCAAGGCTTGTTTAGCCTGGAAATATATACCAATGGCATGGAGGGAAGTAAAGGTGGTATTCTTACCAAAACCAGGAAAAGTTGATTATACAAATCCAAAATCATTCAGACCAATTAGCCTCACTTCGTTCTTACTCAAAACTCTTGAAAGGCTATGCGACAAGTATATACGCAGTGGACCATTAACAGACAACCCTGTGCATAAAAACCAACATGCCTACCAATCAGGCAAATCTACAGAAACTGCACTCCATCAAGTGGTTCACAAGGTTGAGTCAGCACTGGAGAACAAGCAGGCTTGCTTAGCAACCTTCATAGATATAGAAGGTGCCTTCGATAAAACCACTTTCTCTAGCATCGAAGAGGGGCTGAGAAATAGAGGGGTTGATGATAGAGTGAACCACTGGATCACAAATATGCTATCTAATAGAGCAGCAAACATAGAAACAACGAAAACAACTCGATGCATCGTCACCAGAGGTTGCCCACAGGGAGGTGTAATATCCCCGCTACTGTGGGTCATAGTGGTAAATGAGTTGCTCGAGCTTCTGAACAAGGAAGGCATATTCACTATAGGGTATGCTGATGACCTGGCCATCATGATTTCGGGTCTTTTCGAGGCGACACTCTGTGAAAAAATGCAGGTGGCGCTTCGAATGGTAGAGAAGTGGTGTGGAGATCACAGCCTCTCTGTAAATCCTCAAAAGACCGAGATGATCCTTTTCACAAGGAAGACCAAAACAGTCAACCTTAAACTTCCTACCCTTTTCGGAACCAGACTATCTCTTAGCAAGGAAGTCAAATACCTAGGCATTTGGCTAGACTGTAAATTGCTATGGGGAAAACATCTTAACCACATTATAACCAAAGCTACGAACGTACTATGGCAGTGTTCTAGGGCCGTGGGAAGGGACTGGGGCCTGAAACCAAGACTCTGTCTCTGGCTCTACACTGTCATGGTGCGCCCAGTCCTAACATATGGCTGCGTAGTATGGTGGCCGAGAACAAACTTGGTAACCACAATAAATAAGCTACAACACATCCAAAGACTGGCATGTTCACTAATCAGCGGATGTGTGAAAAGTACGCCATCTGCGGCACTCGATATAATTCTGGGTCTGATACCATTACATCTACACATACAACAGGAGGCAATGGCTTCAGCACTAAGAATCAATTCATTACGACAGTGGAAAAAGACAGGACCGATAACAAATCACTGCAAGATTCTAGATAAAGCAACAAAAATAGTTCCGGAGGCTCACCAGGGCACGGACAAAATAGCCAGCACATACCTAGACAATAAAGGGTATGAACTGGCTATGGAAGATGTCGATGAGGACCTCCCATGGGACTACAACATCTACAATATCTACACGGACGGTGCAAGAAACAAGACAGGAGCAGGCTGTGGCATCTATTCTCCAGAGTTAGGAATCACAGAATCCATAGCTTTAAACAAAACTTCAACTGTTTTGCAGACAGAAGCCGTAGGATTACTTCTAGCGGCAAAAAGAATATCAAATATGGACACAGCGAGTAGTCAAAAAGAAAAACAAAAGGGTGAACTTCTCTCCTTTGTCACAGACAGTGCGGGTGTTATAAACGCACTCAGTAAACCCACGACTAGGTCTAGGGTTATTTCAGAGTGCCATACTGCGCTGCAGAGCCTGTCAACTAAATATAAAATCATAATAAAATGGAAAAAGAGTCATGGCATATGCGCTGGCAACAGAAAAGCAGACGCCCTTGCAAAAGAGGGAGCCAAGAAACACATTAGCAATGATGTGACAGAGTTCTGCAAACCAACGGCAATGGAAGCTAGAAACTTACTAGTTCACCATATGCATAAAGAACACCAAAAATTGTGGACCAAAAGAGCAGACTGCAGGCAGGCAAAGCTCATGTGTCCACTTTCGAACAAAACTACAACAAATAAGCTGATGAAGCTCACGAGACAGGACCTACGCCTTATCGTAGGCTTAATCACTGGTCACTGCAACTTAAACTACCATCTGCACAGAACGGGTGGAACAGATAGCCCTCTGTGCAGGGGCTGCATGCAGGAAAATGAAACTGTGGAACATGTTCTTTTGCAGTGCACAGCCACGGAGGACATAAGACGCAGCACCATATTACATGAAGATGTAAAATATAAATCACTTTCGGAAGAAAGTGAGTCCAGGGAGGCAAAACCACCTACTCGCCCAAAACTGGAACAGCTGTGCCAACAACCTAAAGCCATGCTCCGCTATGTAAAGGAGCTGGGATGGTTAGGGTAGTTGGCGGGGGAAATGCACAATACACCCCAAGCGGGACGTCAGTGCAGGACCTATCGCCCCCAGTCCGAATAAGAATAAGAATAAGAATAAGAGATGTCAAGATTGCATCTTTGTTCTATTATCAGATAGGTCAAGTTAAGTAGTAGTGTTCGGTGTTTCACTGACTGAAAGAGAGACTCTCATACAGTATCACACATTAACGCCGACAAGCTAGAGAAAGTCAATTTCATTTTGACGACGAGCTTTTGGGTCTCAATTAATAAATAATGATAATTAAATGTAATTTATTTACTCACCTTATAACAGAAACGAAAATCCTTCCTACTAATATTATAAATTCGAAAGTTTGTGTGTATGTTTGTTACTTCTTCACGCTCAAACGGCTACACCGATTTCGATGAAATTTGGTATGGCACATCGGCTTTTATCCCGGAAAAAGTATAGTTCCCGTGGGATAATTGCGGTAACGGGAAAACCGTAATCCATGCGGGTGAAACCGCGGGGCACTACTAGTAAAGAATAATTTGGAAAAGTTCTTCCATTACTCTTAGAAATAGTTTGTGTATGCAAGATTATACTGCATTATTATGACATTACTTCTAGTATGTCGACTTTGATTAAAATGTTGTAATTAAACATTATTACAATAGTAGACATTTACATAAATATTAATTAAACATAAATGTAAAGTGCTGATAGCATTATGATTATCTTAATGCTATATATACTATCATTATCTGATTCCACCATCAAATTTCTATCATCGGTCGACTCGACGTACGGCAATTCGCCATCGCTATATGGTAGATATACCACCTATACGCACGAAGCGTTTTGCTTCCACTTTCTTAATGCGTACTGCCAAGGAATGGAACTCGTTGCCCGAGTCTGTGTTTCCCGATATGTACAATCCTGGAGTCTTCAAGTCGCGAGTGAATAGGTACCTTCTAGGTTTGCGTGCTAAATCCTAGACTGCGTCATCACTTAACATCAGGTGAGACAGTTGTCAAACGCAAACTTATAATAGTAAAAAAAAATTTAAAAAAAATATGGGTTTAAAACAAAAATAATACACATATTACGAGTATTATAATATCAAACAGGATGATGACATAATTATGTCGGTCTCTACTTATAGGTTTGTATTTATTGTATTGTTATTCATACCAAGGTTGGATCACAAATGATAAGGAGAGCTATACTTACGGGTTTTTTACAAGATAGAATTAGACATGAGGAGATCCAAAGAGGAAGGGCAGTGACTGACACAGCCCAGCAAATTAGTAAGTTAAAAAGGCATTGGGCAGGACGCATGTCTCGGATGGTCACCAATGGTCGTTGGGGTCGAAAGATTCTCAAGTAGAGAGCACCGACAGGCAAGCGCAGCATTGGACGTCCACCGACAAAATGGACAGACGACCTAAGATCGCAGCAAAAACATCGATGCGGGCTGCTTTCAGCCGGTCCTTGTAGAAATCAATGGGGGAGGTCTTTCTCCACCAGTGAACGTTGTATAACTGTGATGATGATAATGAATTACACAATTTAATTCCACCATCTCCATTCTATCATCGGTCAACCAGATGTACGTATACCACTGCTACATGGTAGATATACCACCGTTACGCACGAAGCGTTTTTACTTCTACTTTTATAATGCGTACTGCCAGAGAGTGGAACTCACTGCCTGAGTCTGTGTTTCCCGATAGGTACAACCGCGGAGTCTTCAAGTCGCGAGTGAAAAAAAAAAGATTGCTTTCTTATGTAAATCCACGAGCCCTTGTCGCAATGATAGCGTAGCGGTGTGACCATATAAAAACTAAATGAATAAAATATGTTTTTTGTGAACCTAATCAACTAGCACGCGGCGCTTCTACCTTCATACGTTTCTATGGCTACCCCAATATTAGACCAACAGACTAGATATGGGTAAATCGAGTCATGTAAATCATTGTTGAATAATGTATATGCACGCGTTCATAATTAACTCGAAACTATTTGATTATACTCGGTGATACAGTAGTGCAATTTAAATACTAAACGGGATTGTTGAGAAGTTGTTGTTGGACTAGTTGAGAAAATAACATTAAGAGTAGGTAGTCCTTTTCGTAAAAAAGAATAAAAGATTTCGGCTTTTACAATTTAGTTACTTTGAATGAATAACAGAAACATCACCGGTTCCGCCGATTACTGGGATCTCCAGGCATTCAGATACTCGGTGTCTCCATTGTTTGGGACTTAAAAAATGTGGGACTTAAATTTTTTATATATAAATATTTTGTCTCAATTTATTATTATAGCTATTTTAGTATTGTTCCCCTGAGTTTTGACACCTGTTGTTAAAGGTCACTCTTATTATAACTAAAAACTAAAATATTTAAAACCAGTTTGACGTAAAACTGCAGCTCGTAGTGCAAAACGGAACGTCACTCAAGTTCCTGATGAAGGGTTCCGGAAAAAGCCGAAACAATTGTCGATCTTAATGTTGGCTACGCGTAAGTTTCACGTTAAGCCCGTTTTAAATATTATAAAGTTACTAGTGTTGATCAAGACATAAATTGTCTTGTGAACGCATTTAGCAGTGGCCGATCATTAGTAATAGTATGCATGTAGGTGCGGTCATAGATCACAAATAACATCTCCCAAGGAGTCAACAAGTGGCATAGTGGCGACACCGGATGACGATCGTAGCCACCATTCGCCACTGACTTCCGGTTTGCGGAATGCTAAGTTTCCGCTGTAAGCCTTCCGGTGTTGAACCAGAATTTGAATTTCTAGTACTTTGGATAGTTCAAGAAATAAAATTGCACAATATTTGATTGTGTATCGCTATTACTGTAAGATTATGAATCATTTATATACATAATGTCTGATATATAATTACATTTGACGGTGTTCGAGGCTCAGTGATTAGTACACTGACGTTAGAAATGTGTTGATGAGCGGATATTTCTATGATCAGCATAGTTATTTGTTCTCGGGTCTTGTATATTTGTGTAATATGATTGTCATATTGAACTAAAATATACTCAATATAAACAACAACGTACTATAAGAAAATACATAAACACCTTCTATATTTTAATCTAACAATCCACTGACATTGGGCAAATTTTACAAAATGCTGGCGGAATACTACTTTATATTATTAAATATCACATAGACATCGCTTTTTAATGTAGAAAAATACAAATTAAACATTAAAAAATATCTACATTACTATTGCTAGCTTGTTTTGCCACAAGTGCTGGTCTTCTGATGAGATCAGATGATCGAGGTCGAGTATTTGATTTCTCATAAAATGTGGTATTATCTTATGGACCAGCAGAAGCAAACTATACTTGCAACTTTCTGACGAAGTATTACATACATCAAAAGGCTTTCACGTGTTGAGACTCAAGTTCCATTTCATATATATATTTACTGTCTTCTTATATATATATTATATATTAGTATTTTTTAAAATGGCATAATATTCAAATCAACCAAACAAGTATAGAAGATACACCACATATTAATGTCGAGATGCATTTGTTTTCAATGTGTTTTTGTGTTCACTGTTTTTTATTGAATAATATAATAGTTTGACAAGTAGTCGTTTTTAGTGCGATGCCATTTAGTTCGAAGTATAGAGGTTACTAGAAAAGTTTTCCGGTAGTTTTGAATGTAGGTGATTTATGAAATGACATATTGAAAAAATGAAACCTAAAAGAAATTTTTTGACAATATCATCTTTTTTACTCATATTACGATAACAGCATGTATATCAAAAGTGAAACTAAAGCCTTAAGATTATATTAATTCAGTTTTTGTTCTCAAAATATGTTATGGAAATGAGAGACTCTGAACCTATTTCTTTGGGATTTGAGAGTGATAGCAATCGTATTGAAGATCTTTTTCTTTACTAGATTATAATCTTATGTTTTTCACAACACTAGCTATCAATTGCTTGGTTTAATCGTTGATTTTTACAGGAAAATTCAATTTTATTTACAAGTGAAATATGAAAAGTGAAATGATTTGAATATTATGCCATTTTAAAAAATACTAATATATAATATATATATAAGAAGACAGTAAATATATATATATAGAATTATTTATATATATAAATAATATAAAAAAAGACAGTAAATATATAATATATATATATATATATTTACTGTCTTTTTTTTAGGTAAGAAATGGAACTTGCGACATCTCAACACGTGAAAGCCTTTTGATGTATGTCTTCGTCAGAAAGTTGCAAGTAGAGTTTGCTTCTGCTGATCCATAAGATAATACCATATTTTATGAGAAATCAAATACTCGACCTCGATCATCTGATCTCATCAGAAGACTAGCACTTGTGGCAAAAAAAGCTAGCAATAGTAATGTAGATATTTTTTAATGTTTAATTTGTATTTTTACTACATTAAAAAGCGATGTCTATGTGATATTTAATAATATAAAGTAGTATTCTGCCAGCATTTTGTAAAATTTGCCCAATGTCAGTGGATTGTTAGATTAAAATATAGAAAGTGTTTATGTATTTTCTTATAGTACGTTGTTGTTTATATTGAGTATATTTTAGTTCAATATGACAATCATATTACACAAATATACAAGACCCGAGAACAAATAACTATGCTGATCATAGAAATATCCGCTCATCAACACATTTCTAACGTCAGTGTACTAATCACTGAGCCTCGAACACCGTCAAATGTAATTATATATCAGACATTATGTATATAAATCATTCATAATCTTACAGTAATAGCGATACACAATCAAATATTGTGCAATTTTATTTCTTGAACTATCCAAAGTACTGGAAATTCAAATTCTGGTTCAACACCGGAAGGCTTACAGCGGAAACTTAGCATTCCGCAAACCGGAAGTCAGTGGCGACTGGTGGCTACGATCGTCATCCGGTGTCGCCACTATGCCACTTGTTGACTCCTTGGGAGATGTTATTTGTGATCTATGACCGCACCTACATGCATACTATTACTAATGATCGGCCACTGCTAAATGCGTTCTCAATCAATCTATCTCTTGATGTGCCTTACTAGCCATAGGAATGACTGTCTGTCTTTGATTTTTCTGTCCCAATAATCTAACCAATAGTAGACGATCCTACCGGTTGAACCTATCTACCGACCGGAGGGCAGCTAGCATGTCGTCGATAGAAAAAAGTATGAAAATGACAATTCAAGTGTCCCTATAATGTTCGTAATGTCATCTGTCAGTAACTTTGTCTATCTGAAATAATCTGTACTGCTAACCTAGAAAATCGGGCGTAAATAAACACGCTACACGTATATATAAAATTATAAAAAGAAAATGAGTGATTATTTATTAGTGTAAGAGTAAGCTTGTTGTAGGCAAGTTATACAGAAGACCGAAGAGTATAACTTGCCCTTATGTCTAGCGTTTGTGGACTATGAGAAAGCCTTTGATTCGATCGAGACGTGGGCGGTGCTTGAGTCTCTCCAGCGGTGCCGTATTGACCATCGGTATATCGAGGTGTTGAAGTGTTTGTACAATAACGCCACCATGTCGGTCCGAGTACAAGAGCAAATTTCGAAGGCGATTCCATTGCAACGCGGCGTGAGACAGGGAGACGTTATCTCTCCGAAACTGTTCAGTGCCGCATTGGAAGACGCCTTCAAGCTCTTGGAATGGCAAGGATTCGGCATCAACATCAACGGCGAGTACATCACTCACCTTCGGTTTGCCGACGATATTGTGGTCATGGCAGAATCGATGGAAGACCTCAGCACGATGCTCGAAGGCCTCAACAGAGTTTCCCTAAGGGTGGGCCTTAAAATGAACATGGACAAGACGAAAATTATGTCAAATGCCCATGTTGCGCCCGCCCCCATATCAATTGGGAACTCGACTCTCAAAGTTGTTGACCATTACGTCTACCTAGGACATACAGTCCAATTAGGTAAGTCCAACTTTGAGAAAGAGGCCAATCGTCGAATCCAACTCGGCTGGGCAGCGTTCGGAAAGCTCCGAGACGTCTTCTCGTCCAAAATACCGCAATGCCTGAAAACGAGGGTCTTCGAACAATGTGTGTTACCAGTGATGACTTACGGAACTGAAACGTGGTCTCTGACTATAGGCCTTCTGAACAGGCTCAGAGTCGCACAACGAGCTATGGAGAGGGCTATGCTCGGGGTTTCTCTACGTGATCGAATCAGAAATGAGGAGATCCGTAGAAGAACGAAAGTCACCGACATAGCCCAGCGGATTAGCAAGTTGAAGTGGCAGTGGGCAGGGCATATAGTTCGAAGAACCGATGGCCGTTGGGGCCGAAAGGTTCTCGAATGGAGACCACGGACTGGCAAGCGCAGCATAGGACGGCCACCGACTAGGTGGACAGACGACCTGACTAAGATCGCAGGCAAGGGCTGGATGCGGGCCGCTTCCAACCGGTCCTTGTGGAAATCAATGGGGGAGGCGTTTGTCCAGCAGTGGACGTCCTATGGCTGAGATGATGAAGCTTGTTGTGTAGTCTGAATGTGTGTCAATGTTCATATTAGTATGTACATTAAAAGATAGAATTGAGAGCAACAGTATTATATATAAATAAAAATAAAACACCAATTTCTTCCTTAGCGAAAAACTGAGAACAGGTCGACCAATTCGACAGTTATTTTTATATCATATTTTCGGTAAATTACAAGGAAAATTCTTATGGAAAGGCAAAATACGTGGTAAATATTAAAAGTAACACTTTTCTTATGCTGTATAAAGCACAGCGCGGGTGAAACCACGGGGCGTAGCTCTCAATAATAATATACGTAGTTATTTAGATAAATTTGTAACTGCAACATAACACTTAAACACACCCACGTGGATCCTATATCAGAAATAGCAATAGTCATGGTCAAAAATAAACATTTACATAAACGGAATAAAAAATAGAGTGCATTACACTCGCGCAACACACCGTCCATTCGAATAGCGGACAAGATTAATGAACGGCCCCGCGTGAATGACGCGAAACGCCTCTATGTATGTAGAATTTGGGAGTAGCTTGCAGTTTAAACAAAAATGAAGAAAAATACTATGTTATTTTATGTTTAATTAAAGCAAACTCAGGAGTAGCCGTTCCGTTGACTTTCCAAAACCGCGCTAAAGCAAACCGCGGACTATTTTAAAATGAAGAGCACGTTAGCAGCTATGGTATTTTTTTATTATTCCAAGCTTTTGAATAATAAATTCAGGTGATACTGTACGGAAATCCGTGCTAAAATTGAATTGAATAGTTAATTTACAAACCACACAATCATTATTTGGGTCAAGCTCAGAATGCACTGCCCTCACGCCTGCTGCAACCTGCAAAAACATGCAGGTATTCAAAGCAGCGTCAAGCAGCTCACTAAACCGCGAACTGTTCAATACGTCTTGTGCCTCTACACGTGGATTCATCAAGCCTTTAACTTCGCTCTCATCCCAACATTGACCGTCTCACCTGTTCCACATAACGCCTCGCGTAGTAGAGATACACGTGTCGAAAACGTTCCGAAGGGTAACCTAATCATGTTTATGCTGTTCTATACAGAAGGTTGCAGTCATGGGAAGGACGGTGGTGCTTATTTTGTTTTATTGTTGACTGTAAGCAGAAAAAACGTCATTACATTGATATATTTAAAAAGTAAACAAGTTTTTTTTTACACCCTCTGACCCCCGCACTAGGATTCCCTGTATCGCGGGAGGCATGGACAAACACAATCACAGCACACAAACATCCAAGACCCGGGACACCTACACTCATCGCACAAACGTTTGCCCCTGCCGGGATTCGAACCCAGGGTCCCCGAGACACAGAAGTCATGTCAATGACAGTAACCACTGCGCCACGGCAACCGTCGAGTTTGTATTGTCATAAATAAAGAAGTAGGATTATTCTAGATATATTTCTAGATTTTCTGCATCACAGCTGCAGTATGCTGCAATTTTCGTTCATATGCGTGTATTGCACAATACACACGTATATTTAATCACATATAAAGTTTACACCATGAAATTTAGGCCTTACAGAAACTATCCACAAATATATTGTATATATGTAGTCAAAATAGAAGTATAGAACATAAAAAAACTTGTACAGAAGCCCTTCGTTGTTACATCTGAGCTGAAGAATCCCTCCAATTACAAAAAATATCCTTCCACCGTTCAAAACACTTTCAGCTCTACAACCCTTTGTTCTTTATATCTGGTTTTACACCCCAAAGTTACAATGACCGGCTATAAAAGCAGAAATCCAAAGTGTTCGCATAAAAAGTAACTCAGTACAGCTGTGAATTGGGCTAGTGAGTGCACGTCGCTGTCAACTTTGTATTCATGGAGGTTTTACTGTATTAAATAGAAATGAGGTAGTTCTAATCGATATAATGAGGTTTTTTTTTACCCTCAACAGTAGTGCTTAAAATAACATTTTACTCATTAGGTCACTAGTTTAATTTTAAACAAGATGCTTTCAATTTAATCCCATTTTTTGGATATTTGATTATAAACATTTTATATATACTTTGTAACTCGCAATCGTTTTCTTTTTTTATGGCAAAACAAGTATAAACACAGTTTCTAAAAAGAGGAGGTTCAATTTTTTTCTTAGTTACTTGTGTATTCAGCTCATCAGTCATCAGGTTCTCATAGTACAGGCTCTGCCTAGTTTGGGACCTGAAGACCTTTGTGTAACCGAAAAAAAAACGTCAATACCTACGTGTAAAAAATCATATAATTAAAAATATGTACATATTAAATGTGTACATACCATATATTTATTGCAATAAAGAATAACGTTTCATCGACATAAGCATTGCGCATCTCTAAAATCATGTTTGTTGAACTTCTTCTGTATCTAGAATCATAGTCGAATGTGTATTAGAATTTCATAAATATCTAATATCCTCCATTCCCTACGGAAATATATGACATTTTATAACATGAACCCATTGTGTGCGGAGTCTTTTATATGTATAAGATGAAGTTTTGATATTTTATGATTTTTTACACGTAGGTATTGACGTTTTTGAAATTGAAAAAAATGGAACCTCCTCTTTTTAGAAACTGTGTTTATACTTGTTTTGCCATAAAAAAGAATAGGATTGCGAGTTACAAAGTATAAATAAAATGTTTATAATGTAATGAATATTAAAATTATTAAAACTGATGTAATAAAATTCTTCTTTTTGTTATGAACTATTGTTGTCTATTTAGTGGAATCCAGTGACAAATCGAAATTAGTCTGTTGTATTTTAATCACGGATCAAGAGTATGTTTTATTTAAATTTCATATAAAGTGAAGACCTACTTCAACGAGGAGTGAGCAAAAACCACACATGTCGACTAGCTAATAGACTGGCATGGACAATATGTTTATTAAAACTCGTCGAGTTATTCTCGCACGTAGCCTAAAAAAATACCATTAAACATATTCCACCAATTATATCAACTAAAGATGAAATGCTTTCAACTTTTGTTCGAATGAAGCAGTATAAAATCGGTTAAGACTGTCTATGAGATTAAATTGAAAGCATCTCGTTTAAAATTAAACTAGTGACCTAATGAGTAAAATGTTATTTTAAGCACTACTGTTCAGGGTAAAAAACACATCATTATATCGATTAGAACTACCTCATTTCTATTAAATACAGTAAAACCTCCATGAATACAAAGTTGACAGCGACGTGCACTCACTAGCCCAATTCACTGTACTGAGTTACTTTTTATGCGAACACTTTGGATTTTTGCTTTTATAGCCGGTCATTGTAACTTTGGGGTGTAAAACCAGATATAAAGAACAAAGGGTTGTAGAGCTGAAAGTGTTTTGAACGGTGGAAGGATATTTTTTGTAATTGGAGGGATTCTTTAGCTCAGATGTAACAACGAAGGGCTTCTGTACAACTTTTTTTATGTTCTATACTTCTATTTTGACTACATATATACAATATATTTGTGGATAGTTTCTGTAAGGCCTAAATTTCATGGTGTAAACTTTATATGTGATTAAATATACGTGTGTATTGTGCAATACACGCATATGAATGAAAATTGTAGCATACTGCAGCTGTGATGCAGAAAATCTAGAAATATATCTAGAATAATCCTACTTCTTTATTTATGACAATACAAACTCGACGGTTGCCGTGGCGCAGTGGTTACTGTCATTGACATGACTTCTGTGTCTCGGGGACCCTGGGTTCGAATCCCGGTAGGGGCAAACATTTGTGCGATGAGTGTAGGTGTCCCGGGTCTTGGATGTTTGTGTGCTGTGATTGTGTTTGTCCATGCCTCCCGCGATACAGGGAATCCTAGTGCGGGGGTCAGAGGGTGTTAAAAAAAACTTATTTACTTTCTAAATATATCAAAGTTAAATGTATGTATGACCTAAATATGTGTTTTTTCTTTTTGTTTTATATGTAGTGTTGTTGTCAGTAATAAATATTTTTCTTTCTTTCTTTCTTTCTTTCAATGTAATGACGTTTTTTCTGCTTACAGTCAACAATAAAACAAAATAAGCACCACCGTTCTTCATATGACTGCAACCTTCTGTATAGAACAGCATAAACATGATTAGGTTACCCTTCGGAACGTTTTCGACACGTGTATCTCTACTACGCGAGGCGTTATGTGGAACAGGTGAGACGGTCAATGTTGGGATGAGAGCGAAGTTAAAGGCTTGATGAATCCACGTGTAGAGGCACAAGACGTATTGAACAGTTTGCGGTTTAGTGAGCTGCTTGACGCTGCTTTAAATACCTGCATGTTTTTGCAGGTTGCAGCAGGCGTGAGGGCAGTGCATTCTGAGCTTGACCCAAATAATGATTGTGTGGTTTGTAAATTAACTATTCAATTCAATTTTAGCACGGATTTCGGTACAGTATCACCTGAATTTATTATTCAAAAGCTTGGAATAATAAAAAAATACCATAGCTGCTAACGTGCTCTTCATTTTAAAATAGTCCGCGGTTTGCTTTAGCGCGGTTTTGGAAAGTCAACGGAACGGCTACTCTTGAGTTTGCTTTAATGAAACATAAAATAACATAGTATTTTTCTTAATTTTTGTTTAAACTGCAAGCTACTCCCAAATTCTACATACATAGAGGCGTTTCGCGTCATTCACGCGGGGCCGTTCATTAATCTTGTCCGCTATTCGAATGGACGGTGTGTTGCGCGAGTGTAATGCACTCTATTTTTTATTCCGTTTATGTAAATGTTTATTTTTGACTATGACGAACTGCTATTTCTGATATAGGATCCACGTGGGTGTGTTTAAGTGTTATGTTGCAGTACTACGTATATTATTATTGAGAGCTACGCCCCGTGGTTTCACCCGCGCTGTGCTTTATACAGGATAAGAAAAGTGTTACTTTTTAATATTTACCACGTATTTTGCCTTTCCATAAGAATTTTCCTTGTAATTTACCGAAAATATGATATAAAAATAACTGTCGAATTGGTCGACCTGTTCTCAGTTTTTCGCTTAGGAAGAAATTGGTGTTTCATTTTTATTTATATATAATACTGTTGCTCTCAATTCTATCTTTTAATGTACATACCAATATGAACATTGACACACATTCAGACTACACAACAAGCTTACACTTACACTAATAAATAATCACTTATTTTCTTTTTAGAATTTATATATACGTGTAGCGTGTTTATTTAGGTGATTTGGATCTAAACCGATTGCACATCGTTTTGCCGCTTGATTGGGCAATTCCGCCCGGTATACCGTAGCTTACTTTAAGCAATCATGTCATTGGTCACAATCTATAATCCCACTAATATTATAAATGTGAAAGTTTATATGGATGGATGTTTGTTTGTTACTCAAACACGCCAGAACGGCTGGACGGATCTGAATCAAATTTGGCACAGAGATAGGTTATAGTCTGGAATAGCACATCGGCTACTTTATATCCTGTTATAATGTATGATTCCCGTGGAATAATTGATGTAGCAGGAAAACCGTAATCGACGCGGGTGAAACCGCGAGGCGCTACTAGTTAAGCATAAATGTAATAGCTATTGATATTTTTTTAATCAGATTTTGCATTCATGAAATGACAAACCTCGATTAAAACATATTGAATCATCATCTCAGCCATAGGACGTCCACTGCTGGACATAGGCCTCCCCCATTGATTTCCACAAGGACCTGTTGGAAGCGGCCCGCATCCAGCCCTTGCCTGCGATCTTAGTCAGGTCGTCTGTCCACCTGGTCGGTGGCCGTCCTATGCTGCGCTTGCCAGCATATTGAATAAAACATGATAATTCGTAATAGCTCGTTACCATATATACTTAAAATGATTACACAACTCAACGATCAAATATTTTTAAAAAATATTACAAAATTACATTAAAGGAATTACAGATTTTTATTTTCTTCTCATTTCTACACAAGGGGCGGTGGATCTTTAGCATTTTTATGACGAATGATCACTTAACTAACAGCTTACTTTAATCTAGAACAATACTTACTTCTATTTTTAAAACCTCGTTGTAAAACAAACTTTAACACCTACAATATTTTTTATAATCTTTGCTAATTATATTTATTCTTATCTTCTTTTACCTAACGTCTACACTTCATAATAGCTAATGGGAAAAATAAAGGTTTATTATTATACAATAGTCATAAGATAGAAAATTAAAATAATTCAGGAAAGCATGTCTGTTGATACCCATATGAATCGCTGACTCAAAGAAGATACTTGGATTTGTTCCTATATTAATTATGGATATTCTAAATAAAATAATTTATTTGGAACAGTTTTAAATATAGATAATTTATATGATATTATAAATATCATTCATTTACTTTCTGTAAACTCTTTATTCTTGGATCCTGTAAATACATAAGCGTGTAAAAGATCGTAAAGCGTTAGTTACACCTTCCTTTTCCAGTAACCAAGTGCTACACAAATTTCACTGTTACATTTATTCACAAATTATAACAAGAGCCGGATGTTAATTTAAATTAATATATCAATTTAACGATTCGCACCCGTGCCAATTGTAACATTCAAATAATAATTTTCTTCAAATTGTTTTATATACTGAATGTTACAAATACCACGATTAGCGAAGTACACACTGCCTGGTAGAAAATTACCTCACAATTTCCATAACATGTTTATTCTCTTAACAAAATTATAATATATTTCTGGCTGTTATTCACCTTTATTCGCCTAATGTCGGATAAATGTCTAAACCGCATAAATTATCCTCCACAAGGGAAATAGTTTCTTGCCTCGCTATGGGATACGGCCATTCGTCATGAGCTCAAGCATTAATATCTGGGATGAGTGGAGAAGCGGGCGTTTTTGCGTACAACTGGCCTAAAGTTGGGCGTATGTCATGAGAGGCAGCGACTTTCACACGGCTGTTTGTAGTTCTTTGACATGAAACGTCTTTAAAATCACACCAAAACATACGGGTACCGAAAACGACGATATCGTCTTACCTTCATAATTACATGCTGGTTTGTATTCTTTATAACTCACGACTCACACGAGATATCGCAGTGATTATTGTGTAGATTTATACATTTGTCGCATGACAAGGGCTAGCCACAGAACACGAATGGTTTTCCTCCACTTACACTAAGAAACTACTGATGAACAAAATTTGTCACATTTTGGGCTTAACAGGATTCTGTAACAAACTCTGTTTTCGCGTTGTAGGTATTAAGCAAACATATTGCTATCTCAGCGTTCCTCCCAACCCCCTATGCAACCGATAGAGACAGTTGCTGCTTGGGAGATTTATAGGTAAACTTTTTGATAGAATTTAAGTTCCGGGCTAAACCTATTTTCCCTCTCTAAATTGTATTAAAAAATATGGTATGGATGTTAATCGCTTGTATGATGTAATTTATGCCAATATTTTTTTTTTTTTTTAAGTTATAAGCTTAAAAATATCACTTTAAATAACAACAGTGTCATCGCCTAAACTAACAGGTTGTGATGCTTGTAGCTTTAAAGTTATATAAAAAACTAGAAAAAAAATAAACCGTACAAGCCAAGTACGGGGAATGGAAAGATGGAAAATGGATTTTATTTTTGTATGGACTAGTACGGGGTATAAAATACTCTTAATCGCAAACAAAACATAGTCTAAAACTGTTATTACAAAAAGCTGTATTATAATTTACAATAAATCTATTTCTTGGATTTGATATAATTTTACTGTCGTGATGTGAAATTACAATCCCTGCTTTGGTATAAGGTGCGCTTGACCGTTTGGAACCTAACGTCATACAAACATTAAACATTGATTCGCCCCAGCTGCCACTGATATCATCGCTATCGCTTTGTTTAGTCAATAAAATCTGCTTATCGCTTCTATTTGGACAGTAGCTAGAGGGCTCCAGCTAAAATTAATTAAATTTGCGACGAAGACCTAATCATTGATTAAAATTTTAAGGTTATTTATTTGAATTTGTATATTATTTCTAGTTATTATTCAAGAGTGACTTTTTTAGGGTTCTAAAGTGGATACTAAACTATGTTTTCGCAACTTCTAATAAAATATTAAAAAATGATTTAAAAAAAATACTTTTATAGCAAAAACAGAAAAGTTCAAATAACTTTTTTTCGAAGTAATTAACTCTATTGAGATGGTTGGTGGGTTTGGTCTAAATATAAATACATTGTCTGGTGCAAAACAGCTAGTGCGGGGCCACAATGTTTAGTGTACTGACTATTTATATATAACTATTTATAACTGACTATATATAAATACATATACACAATAAACGATTGTGTATTTGTATTTTGTATTCGAGAAGTTAAAGCTGCAGAAACCTAATCATAACACTAAATAGAATTGTGTTTTTTAACTATGGAATTTACGTACACTCTGTGCCGAAAATACTCTTCCTTAATAAACCCGCCAAATCTCAACTGAAGCTTTCTATTTTGTCTTATTTCTTGGCAACGTTGTAGCGGAAAATCGTCGACTGACTATTATGAGTCGACTGTACTGAATCAACAATGAACGTTGATTTACGCCGTATATTTATTTCGTCCGGATTAACGGGATAACCGGACCACAGAATAGTGGAATAACCGGACCGCGGAATAACGTATAACCGGAATAAATAACCGTGTAATGTTTATTTTTTATCGTGCATAAATCTTTGGTTAGTTGTCGCATCGTGTCGTTCGTAATTGTATCGGTGAGTTACAGGTTAGTGACATATAACAGGAGCATAAATAAAGCGCATCAACAGTACTAGTACTATAAATTAAATTACACAAATTTAAAGGCTTTTCCACAAATACATAGTTGGATAAATCTATAAAACGCTCGCTCGCCTAAGCTCTGTACCATGACTTCTGGTCTAGAAATTAAACATAAAATTTATAGCACGATGTTAAATGCAATAAGCCACAAAACCCATAAAATGCAAATTTAAAACCATAGTATGTTTACGTTGTAAAGTTTGTTTCGTTTTAACGCCCAAATATCTGAACGCAATCATAATAATAAGTTTTTTTGTGAATTCTGGCACGAGTTTACATGTAACTTCTGCAGGCGAGCAGGCTTTAAATTCTTTGGAATCTTTTTTATGTACATAATGTCCACTGATTACTCAAAAATACTACTACTGTGAAATATGTAGAGATGATTTCACCAGGATCATAACATCAGATCCTGACCAGACGACCACGGGACTATCTGGGAAGTAAATCCTTCAAAATAAAAAAATAATTACCCAATTGGGTAATTATTATATCCATCAAAATAAAAAAATAATTACCCAATTGGGTAATATTTTTTTTATTTTGAAGGATATACTTCCAGATAGTCCCATGGTCGTCTGGTCAGGATCTGATGTTATGATCCTGGTGAAATCATCTCTACATATTTCACAGGCACATTTGAAGCGATTTGGGTATTATTTATATAAAAAAATAACTTTTTAGTTGTGGAAGTCGGTAAGTATAGTTTTTCAGTTACGTAGGTAATTAAGCAAATACTTAATGGTCCTATATATTGACAAGCAAAGTTTGAAGCCGCAATCAAAGACGCTAGTAAAATATCAAGAATTGAATTTTGCAATTGCGAGATCACAAACACTTTAGTGTCTCCCATAAAAAAAAGAAATTTTCAAACAATAGACCGTCATTTACAATTCTAATTTAAACTTTTGAAGGAATTCCTCACAAGAAATACAAATTATTTGTATTTAAAGTAAACAAAATAAAATCCTAATTAGATGATAATAAGCTGTGTTAACAATTAAGTGTCGTATCGAAGCTTACTTCAATATAATTATCTTGTATTTAGGCTAAGCAATGTAAACTGCGGCCACCACTAGGATGGGTGACCGCTAAGGCTACTTTATACTGGGCGCTTTCATGTGGGACGGTTGACCCATATTTACATGTCATTTCATCACCTTCTTCGATTACCATCGAGCATGGAGATGAATTAATTTTATTAATGACTTTCATTGGACTTACTTATAGGTAAAGATGAATAATAATTTACCTAATTATTGTCCCTAATTTTCTTTTGAGCACGAAATGTAATTATTAATATTTTATTTTGATGTGGTCACATTATGGTTGGTAAATAATATATATCTGTATTATACACCGCGACTATTACATACACTGTGAAACAAAATGTGTAGTGATCATATTATTGGAAATAGTATTTCCGGTATTTCGGTTATTGGAAATAGTAAATCATCACATCCAAATGAATAAATTAGTTTTCCACATTGTATGTATAATTCATCATATTTATATTCAGTGGGTACGTAAATACATATTTTGTTCTTTTCTTCTATATAAATTTTCCACTGTACGTACATGACTGAATTTTTCTGATTAATGGATGTAAATAATATTTAATTTCATTGCATAATGATTTTGAATTCGATAGCTCAGCCATAGGTCGGATACAATAAACTGCAGTGAGCAGTCAACATTTTTGTACATATTTTATTTCTTCAGTCTGCTTCAGTCAGTATTATTTCTGTCGATATTTATACTCTGTAACTCCATAGTCTATATAAGACCTATCACTTTGATTTGATCTATGTTAATAAATTAAGGGTGCGTTTCATTTGAAAGCAAATTGCACAAATTGACTGTAATTTTGAAAACTACTGGAATGAAACGTCCCCTCTCTAATTTACTTTTTCTCTTCTTTCTTTTGTTGTGTTTCTTGTTTATATATAAGTATATTTATTATTATTATTATTTACATAGGTTTATAAACGTTAATGTTGTCCTGAGGTTCGTGAGGTCATGTCTATGGGCACCGACTGAAAATCAGTGACTGAGGCTTTTGCCTTAGTTTTACGCTGAGTCGGGGCCCATATTCATGACACTCACAACATCATTATTACTCTGTTCTTTATTGTTTTTGTATGTATCTCTTGTGTAATGTGTGTTGTGAGTGTCTTGAATAAATGTGATATAAAAATGATTTAAATTGATATAAATGTTTCTTTCTTCTTTCTTTCATATATGTGTACCTAGTCAAGAGTCATTTGTCAGAACACATTAAATAAGCATAGTTATTGCTATAGTTTTTTTCTACCTTGACCTTTCAGTGTTGTCCTGATGGTGGTTTCGGAGCGAGTGGATTGTCTTTTCATTTCGTATTGCTGTAAGAAATGTGTCTCTTAAAATGCCGGGCAAAGGAATACAATGCACACTCGTTTTAATTATATTTTTATTAACTTGTAAATTTTTTCATTCATTTTTTTTATTCATCGCAGCCATAGGATGTCCACTGCTCCCCATATAGGAGGGATTTGCCAGTACTCGCCACGCTTGGCAGGTGGGTTGGCGAGCGCAGTATGGTTTTGCTATCCTCAGAAGGCGCTGCTGCCCACATGTACGTGATCCCTTAGCCGACTCTTACGGCACCCATGGATAGAGATGGGGGAGTATTATTCTAGGCCGGTACCACCACGGCACGTAACTTGTGAATTAGTATTGTATAATTATTAATGGTTTTTTTTACAACCTAAATACATGAATTTATTTTAATTTATTTACTGTATATATTAATTTTAAAATGTTACATTTAAGTATGGTGACTCAGAAGTAGAGCATTCTAAGGGTTTTATCTTCTAAAGAACTTCTCTCCGAACTAACTCTCTCTAAGAGACTCTGCCGAGGAACCCTACCAATTCCAGCACAATTATTATAAGAGCTCTAAGCTCCCATTCCCCGCGATTGTTTAGTCAACGGTTTTCCTTAATTTCGGATCCCCGGGGCTTCGTTGTTTTGTTTTCGATTACTTTTTGTATTTTCATTCTCATTAGGGCGGCTGGCAGTTCTTTTCAATTGTGTCTCCGAATAGAATTGGCTATTGTGAGGAGGAACTTTGGCACAATTGTGTCGAGTAGATAACCTAAGTGTTGTTGAATAACTAACTTTGCCGAATAGAGCTGTTTCTTTAAGTAAATGGTTACAACAGCGAGAAGAGTACATATAATATACAGCCAACTAACTTAAACTCAAGCGTTTTCTCAGAAATTACTTAGTATTAGTTTTCAAACTGACACGATCGATAATACAACAACTAACGTCATTGGTTCTTTTTATTTGTAATATTGTATGATTTAAAAACATGCTAATATATCGCTCCATCATTGCAAAGAGTTGCCTCTTCCAACGGCGTCTTCTAAAGCCGTACCTGGCAACACAACAATCTGACGATGACCTCAGTACTAAGCTGTCACTCGCACTGACTGGACAGTTCTCCCGTTATTGACGGGACTCCCAGTCTTCCGACGCGTAGATTTTTCCTTCAATCGCCGCAAAGCACTGAGTGTAATCATAGATCCAGCACCCGCGTGGTGAAAATAGATAAGTTTTTGAGTAAACAGATATTATAAAAAATATCTGTTTATTTATCATGTTTTTTTTTCGCTGTGCGATATTTCGGCACAGTTACATGCGCCATATACACGAGTAAACTGAAGTTTCTGCGGGTAGGTGTTTTTAGGAGCAGACAAATCTGTCTACAGGTTACATTTGATTCATTTAATGTTAACATTGGCAAATCCATTAAATGCAACAAAAATTACAAATGCAATTTCGCTTACATAAGTGTATAAAAATGTTATATAATTTTATATTTTATATTATAATAATATATCACGGAAATATAATCATCTGTATTAATAACAGCGACGAGCAGCTGGTATTATAATATTACAATAACCAGACTAATTTAAATGTAGACTGTCAAGCCGGGGTGGAGAGAAAAGGTTCTTATCCCAAAGAGACTAATTCATTAAAAGCGTTTAATCAATCAGAAGTCTGAATCAAGCGCAAGGTCAACAAATTAATTGGACAAAGTACACGGAGCAACGTTCCCCGTTTCGTCCCCGGGACCAAGTCAAAGTCACAACTTGCGTCACTTAACGACAACTTTACTACAATCGGGTACTTCGTTAAGTAATTAAGTTACTTTTGTTAAATACGTCTTAGTCTTTGGGTTGTATCAAAACGCTAAGTTTAGGCAATTGGAAGACTGTGGTCTCTACCTATCCCTATGGAAAAGAGACGTGTATATCTGTGTGTATGCAAGTAACTGTGCCAAAATATCGAGCAAATACAACAAATGAAATACAATGTATCTTTATTTGTGATTTATTTATTTTATTTTAAAATAAAATGTTTCTACTCGTTAATGTCCCGATAATAATATAAATTCTTGTATAAGTGTTGTTGTGTGTTGTGTGTCATGTTAATGTTATGTTATGTCAGTTTAAAACCTTATAAAATCGTACTGTTTTTCAATACGTTCATTACATAAACTCTAACATTTGACATACATATATATACATACCTACTATATGTCAAATATAGTGAGCGCTTACCTGGAATCACTCAAACAGCATTAAGATACAAAAGCGGAGTGTACGTCCCCGACAATCCTCGTTTCCGCATCGAAGTCAGATCCAATAGCGCTTATTGATATCTTGGAAATAGATTTTGTTATGAAATGAGTGTGAGAAAAATGTCGTTATTTATAAAGATGGGCCTGACAGTATAGATGATCTCTTTATCTGACAATTGTTTTTTTAGTTCACAAATTTTGACGTTGACTGAAATGGGTGAAAAAAAAATGCTTACCAAAAAATGGAGCCGACTTCAACACTCAAAAGTGTGAAACAACTTGTCGAAGTCGGTACCATGCTCAGAATATTTTGATAATAGCTACTTATCAACTATCATGACACCGACTTCAACAAGGTTATTTCACACTTTTGAGTGTTAAAGTCGGTTCTATTTTATGGGAATTTTTGTTAAATGAACTAAGGCTGTTAATAAATATACATTTAGTACAAAAGTATTAGGAACTTATCATGATAGATAACCCGACACTTGTATTTTTGTATGTAGCCACCTTGTTGGCGAGCATACTTTCAATTTATGCCTTTTCATTACTTTACAACTGGCTGTTTTTATTATTTTCAAAAATTCAAATGTTTTTGACATTTTCTGGTTCTTTTGTGACATTTGGTAGTCTAAAATATTATATTGATGAGAAAATGGTAGTTTTTTTAAAATAGTGAAAAGTAATGATTAGAAGCCTTAGATCCTCAGTACACCCTAAAATAGAAATTCAATATTTCAACCCGGTCCCAACAATACTTTAATTTAATTTTGACAATATTTTCAATATTACTAATCGTAAATACCCATTTTATAAAGTTACAGCCACTTCTCTTATAGATTACTCCTCAAATACATTTAAAATCAATGTCCCATTTCAACCAATTTTATCGCTAACCATAAGTTCTCTTCAAATATGATATAAAAATAGTTCTTTTAGAACTTACCCTGAAAACGGTCGATCATAAATAAAATTATTGCCCTAAACTCAAGCAATTACGCACACTGGCAACCCTAGCCCAAAAACGATTACCTCGCGCTATTTTAACCCTTTTCTCTAAAACATAAAGAAGATTTTCCTGTGTTATGTAAGAAAGGTGTAGCTAAAAAGTTAGGTAAATTATCTAATACCATAAACGGTTTGATTTATGTTCAGGACTAGGAACAGACTAGAAGTTTGTTTATGGTTCCAATGACGTTCTAGAGCTCTCTCGGGTAAGTGTTATCTTGATTATGATCTATGTTTTAATTTAACGGCCTATAATTTTAGAGTGTTAAATTGTTCCACTTTTGAAAGTACCCCCAGGAGACATCGTTCTATAATAGGTATTTTACAGTGCAGGCTACTTGCCTAAGGCTTTGCCAATTGCTAAATGGAAAGTTTTGAGTCTGAGCTATTTTTTGTTAAAGTCCTATATATCGAATACTCTTACAAAAATACCACTTATAAGAATAGTTCATACAGGTCAATTCTTCAACAAAATTTGATTTGACGTGCCAATTTATTAGAAAAATAATTCAAACTACTGTATTTTTCCTTTATCTTAAATTCTTACGGTGACGACCTGCTTGAACTGTTTTTCACTCAGAAGAAAGAAAAAAAGGTTGAAAATATGATCATATTTTTTTAAAGCTTAAAGGTCATCTTGTCGAGGCTCGCGGGTGTTTACTGGCAGAAAGGCCGGGACAAATCCTGATGGGTGTTCATTTCAAAATATTACAAAATGCTCTTACAGCCTGTAACGGGCATTACAAATATTACAAAATGCCCCTTACAGCCATACAGATTAAGTATCATTTGTCACAAAATAATCTGCATGGTTGCTAAGTCCTCTATGTATGTAGCTAAATATTCTTGTATATATACCTATGCATAGGCTGTGTATTCATAAAATTATAATTGGTTTTTACATGATTGATTACGAAGTAGGTGTGTGTATTATATAATATATGCGAGTATATTATAAATATTAATATACACTTTAACAAAAGTTTTTACACTCACACCCCTGCACCAAGTTTGCCCGTGTGGGAAGCCATGGACACGCACAATCACATTACACAACATGTAAGGCCCGGGATAAACATCTATGCTTATCACATGAGTTTTGCTCCTGCAGGGATTCGAACCAAGAACCAGGTATCAGAAGCCAGGTGGTTACCGACTGAGCTCTAAGGACCATCAATACATTATTATAAACAACTGGATGTTTCAAGGAAATTTCAAGCTGGAAACTTATATAGACTGCTGATGACGCAGATGACGCGTTGCGACTACCTGAGGTAAAATTTTGGAGGTGGCTGTCTCTTAACGATTGTTATAGATAAAAAAAATATTCATATTTATTAATCTACGAACCGACTAAGACTTACGAGCTATATACCTGAAAATTACTCCCCGGGAAAAGATTTGAGTACCTATGTCTCGTGTACGGTTCGGGAGGCGATTGCTGCCTGAACACGAAGATAGCTGAAATAATATATAGGCCACTTTTTAACCCGAACAATGTATAGTTCCTGTGGGATAAATAAGGTAGCGGGAAAGCCGTAGTCTACGCGAGTGAAACCGCGGGGCGCAGCTAGTATTACCATATACGTATAAACTAAACCATGTTTACTCATAGAGAATAGATGTAGGCGCTTACGGTCTATCAGTTGAACAAAAATAATGTATAAGGTTATCATCGTGTTAACTATCTATCAAGGGCAGCTGTCTACACTGTTTTTGGTGACAGTTATTAAATATACTTTTTTTTTCCTTTTTCAGATGACATCAGGTGAAACAGTGGTCTCGTTGGTTTCGTAGCCAGGGGGGTAAGGAAAGTACCACCGTAGATTTGAGAATGATGTTACCTTCACCGGAAGTTCAAGCCAGGGATAGGGATCGATTATCCGTCCGTTCAGGTCCCATTAGGTTATTTTTTCTACGCAATTGCGACCCCGGGTACGATAACCGGCTGGGGCAAAGTTTTCTATGAGGAGCATAGATATTAATTCTTGGGTCTTGGATGTTTGTGTAATGTGATTGTGTGTCTCCATATGACGCAGGGTAGTATAGTCTTTCTTTAAAAAAAAATAGTGACATTTTGAGGACTCTTATAGGTTTGGGTGAATCTTATAAATATACATACTAGAAAATTTGCCAGTATTCGTTTAAGTAACTTAGCAACTATTTAATAAAGGAAGATTGTTCAACTAGAGCTAGCCACAGCTACTAGTAAACAAACACAGCTAGCTGTCAGATAAGACCAATGTCAAAATGATAAAGTTCTAATTTGTACCGCAAGTCAAAAGGTCACGATAAAAAGTTGTATAAATCACCGTACATTAACGTCTCAAGCAGTTCGGTTTGAATAACTGACAAAAATGAAGTTACTCAACATTGTATTTGTGACTTTATCATTTTCTTTGGCGAACTGCGTTCCTACTGAGTTATCATCTCTAGTCACTACTACAGATTTGGGGAATATAAGACCTGGAAGTAACAGCAATGGACGCACAATATCCGAGTTGAGGATACTGAACGCCTTTGTGCGTGCCAACCCTCAGTTGCCCCCAGAGTTGCATGCGACCAGTCAACGAGGGGGCGCCATTATATACGTCTCAGTTCACTACCCGGACACCAATAGAGCCATCATTGGCGTGCACCCTGGGGCCGGGTATACGGGTAAGAGGAAATTAAATACGTGGCTTTAGGGGAAGATTACTCTTGTAATCCTACTAATATTATAAATGCGAAAGTTTGTGTGTACGTTTGTTACTTCTTCACGCTCAAACGGCTACACCGATTTCATTGAAATTTGATATGGAGATAGTTTAAGCCCAGGATTAACACATAGGCTACTTTTATCCCGGAAAAAGTATAGTTCCCGTGGGATAATTGAGGTAGCGGGAAAACCGTATTTCACGCGGGTGAAACCGCGGGGCACTACTAGTGTAATATAAAGCGATTGAATAATTAATAATTGACTAATTATGAATAAAAATGTTTATCTGTTTAAGCATGTTATCATTATTACATACTAAGTGCGTCCCGCGGTTTTATCCTCGTGGAATGGTTTTCCCGCTACCACAATTACGGGAACTATACTGTTTTCGGGACAAAAAGTAGCCTATGTGCTATTCCAAAGGGATATGTGGTCATTTTTTAAAACTTCATGCAAATCCGTTCAGCCGTTTCACCGTGAAGGATTAACAAACATACAAATGACAAACTTTCGCCGTTATAACATTAATGTTATTATAAAAATCAAGTTCTACTATTACTTAACTTTTATGAATAATTGAACGTTTTACAATTATTTCTGTTAAACATGTTAAATAGTTTCAAATTCACATCATCATTTTGTATTTTTTTGTTTTTTGCCACAAAGCTATGTCTAAGTCTAAATAATATTTATCGATAAGTTGATTGTTCCTGATTATTGCTAAGAGTACCTAATTATACAAAGCAAATATTGATACAATGCGAGCAGCCATTGCTTGATTGCTTCAACCGACTTTGACCTTTAAACCTTTGGCTTACGCGACCTAGATATTACAAATCAGAAAGAAAACATATTTATTTGACACTATCACACAAATAATACATTGAACATAAAGAACGAAATAACAACTAGACAAAGTTAAAAAAACAAAAGTTAAAAGTATATAATGTATATAATAATATTGAATTTAAAAAAGCAGATAAAATGCCAAGAATCACTGTCAAAAAGGATCCATTTTTATTTTTTTATACTGTATAGATTCTAGCGTTTGACTACTATCTCACTTGATGGTCTGTGAAGATGTGGTCGAAGATGTTATCACGCTAGACCTAGAATGCTCAGCATAAGCAAGTACCCGAGTCACCCAATGGTGATTTTCAGAGGTAACTTCTGCGCGATTAGATTTGAAAAATAATTCTTTAACGTAATAGGTATTACACATTATTTCTACACATACTGTACAAAATACATAATTCACATACTATATTAGTCAATACGTAAAAATATGCAAAATAAAAATTTGCAGAGAAATAATAATATAAAAAATACACAAACAGATAGACAATACCTTATTGCACTAAAATTTCACACATATTCATACAAACTATATAATCATAAGATTATTTATTAACTACAATCGGCGGCCTTATCGCAAAGCAGCGATTTCTTCCGTTTAGAAACACTCCAATAAAACTGAGGTATTGTGCAGTTTTTACGTTTAACAGACCGAAAGATCATCATTTAGATGAGAAGGACAATATCATGGTAAATTGACTATTTCCTATTCTTTTGTGAGATTGGAACGGTCAGACATGCTCCGAAAAGAAAGTGTTCATTGATAGATAATAAAGATTAAGATCGATTAGAATAAGTATTAAGCAAGTACTAAATAATCTAAACTTTAAAAACGTACATCATTGGTGCCACTCAACTTCAAATACAAGCTACATTCAATCCCTAATGCTATTGCTTTCAATCACCAGGTTATGTGGAAGTCACTTATAACGGAGGTCCACCACCAACTCAAGCTCCAAGCTCCGGCTCTGATGATGAAGCTGGCGGCAGCAGTTGGGGCTCAAGGCTAAACCTGTCGACTGTGAGAAACCTCGAAAGAAATATTGGGGCTCTTCCCGAATACAGTGATAGGACTATAATACAAGCGTTCCTATTCCATAACCAGAACTTGCCCAGGGAGTTGCTCGAGGCGCTGAGAGTGAGAGACCGTACAAGCACCTCTGCAAGGCTTTATGTACCCCAACCGAACTTCAGATACGAGGGTGAAATCGTCGTGTCCTGGACCGGAAGTGGAGGCCAACACTCGAGATTCCCCGATGAACATTTGTAATACTGAAAGGGTTCCCTTATTTCTAGTGCCGGCAAAACTACAAGTGAAAGGCCATCACCAAATACACAGCCTGATTTATTAGCCATCGTAGAGGCCAAGGCATTCCTCCTACTTTAACTACACCATCACTGGTCATACAATGCGAACAAAACGGTCAAAAGCTTATTTACAACATACAAAAGCATTTTACGCTACAATATTTTCAAGAAAAATATGTTTAATTTCTCTGTTATTTTGTTTCATTTCAGTAACATGTTACTTTTATTATGAAGATGTTTTAATTATAACAATATTATTTATTACATTAAGAGGCAGAAGTGTCATTTGCATCAAATGAATGTTTGATGCAAATGATACTTCTGCCCCTTTTTAACCGACTTCAAAAAAGGAGGAGGTTCTCAATTCGACCTGTATGTTTTTTTTCTTTTATTTTTTTAATTTGTGTTTGTTACAGCATAACTTCCGACTGGGTGAACCGATTTTGATCGTTTTTTTTATTTGAAAGCTGGTACTTTCCGTGTGGTCCCATTTAAATTTCATCAAAATCGAACAAGCACTTTTTAAGTTATAAGTCATAAACTGAAAAATGCGTGCATATACTACACGATATTATAGTAGCGGGTGAAGACATCGGTGAACATACCTACACCACAATGACCATTGATTCCATGAGTAACAAAGGTCACTAAAAAGAGTGAAAAAAAAAATGTTTACCAAAAAATGGAACCGACTTCAACACTCAAAAGTATGAAATAACTTGTGGAAGTCGGTACCATGAGCACAATATTTTGATATTAGTTACTTTTGAACTATCATGGTACCGATTTCAACAAGTTATTTCATACTTTTGAGTGTTGAAGTCGGTTCCATTTTTTGGTAAATTTTTTTTTAACCCTGGAGTGTCAAATTGCCCGAGCTTGGTTCGGTGTTTTCACAGGCAAAGAGACACTATTTAGGCATAAAGTTCAAATAAATGTAGTTATGTGTTTTTGGCAAATTGTTTATTATTTTATCCCACCGTTAAACATTGTTTTTTTTTAAAGTATTCCTCATTTCACTAACTATTTTTGTAACAGTCCACGTAGATCGACCATAGAATATATGGACTCGCATATGTGCCAGTCATAGTGCATTAACTAGGGAGTTGTATATTCCATGACTATCAGACGGATAGCGTCTTCTATTTACAGTCATATTATATTATATTAAACAATGCGATGTTATTTAGGCAAGCCCCGCGGTGACATCAACCACAAACTAGATCAAGTTGCGACGAAATTCGCGAAAGAAAAGATTCAAAGCGTGAAACGAAAATAATAACAATGTCTGCAAATAATAAAACACCTGGAAACTTTCCCACAAAACCAATCTATCTCAGGTGTTCTCCCGAAGTTGTCACCGTCGAGATGTACATTGAAATTCGCCAAAATTCAATTTGATTCACACAATGATTCAAACAGACTGACAGTTCAGCGAAACTTTTAAACAAACAATGGTAGGCACTGGTGTTGATAATTCAGCTGTAATGCACGTAACATTTGTTTGGGCTCGCGAAACTCTAAGTTTGGAATAACCTGTGTTATGAGTTTTATGGTTTATTGCATTAACAAAATGCTAGACGGAACATACGTTCAAATATTTGAAGAAAAAAATTCGGCTGCTAGTGGGATTTGAACCCACGACTACAGAATACCGTCCTGTCGCTTTATCCAACTAAGCTTTAGCAGCCCATACCACTAGAGCCGAAATTCTTCCTTCCTTTTTAACATCTGAGGGAGTTTTATTGTTTAGTTCATTAGCAGCCGAATTTTCTCTTCAAATAATTTGAACGTAACCAGTGTTATGCGGGCTGCTTCCAACAGGTCCTTGTGGAAATCAATGGGGAAGGCATATCTCCAGCAGTGGACGTCCTATGGCTGAGATGATGATGATGATGATGAACCAGTGTTAAGTTATGAAGTTAGCTGCTTCCCCTCGAATGTTAGTGTAACAATGGTCGGTAAATACCATAGTGTATAAACTCTCTGTGGTAAGTACTAGTGGTACTTTTGTTGTACTGCAAAAATGCTTAGATACTTGTTTCGTCCAGGATCCGCGATTTCGTACATGCAAGGTATTTGAGTATTTAGTTCTGGTGCAATTTTTCATAAAAAACATCTAATATTTAAATAGTTTTAACATAGCTATCCAGAGGCCATATAAATTAAGAAAAAAACAGAAGAACTATCCAATATGCATTAATATTATTATCTTATGGTGTAAGTGAGAAATAATAGATATAATTACTAAAAAAAATGACGTTAATAATCGAAAGAGAATCCAATTTCTCTAGTTCTTGATAATTAATTGTGTTTCATCTTAGTAATGAAAATAGTAAAAATAGTACCTACATGTTTTATGAAAGTATTCTATGAAATCTATGATAACTGGTTGTGGCAGGTAAGACAGAATAATAAAGTAACAGAAGAATCCACCTCCAGACTCGCTGAGCTTTCACAATTTGTCATCGGCTAACTTTTATTCAGTTCCTCTTGCCATTTTCAACAATGTGGAAGCGTCGGTCCTCAGATATTGAATTATGTCTTTCGTTGCTCAACTTTTAATAGGTTATTATTTTTTGCAGAGCGGTAAAGGTCGGTTTCGCGTGTTAAGAATTTTTATTACTTTGGAAAAGTTATGCGTTTTCTTTAGAGAAAATTCTAGTTCATGGTAACGAGACTTAATTTAGTTTGTGCAAATGTAAAATTCAGTTGTATTTGTGTGGGAAGCTAGTTGTTGGTTATAGACAATTCCTTCTATTAGTACAGGTAATCTTTTAGATCCATCTGCTTTTCGTTTGGCTGCTAGCTTGCGCTTGGGGGCAAAATGCTATGAAACCCATCACTGCCAGTGTGGTACTGCAGTTGATCAACTCGGTCACCACGGGCTTTCTTGTTCCAGAAGTGCAGGTCGAATTTCCCGCCACGCTAGCATTAACGATATCATCCGCCGGGCTTTTACCAGCGCCAATGTTGCAGCCATTCATGAACCGAATGGTCTCATGCGAGACGATAGTAAAAGACTTGACGACATGACACTTATTCCCTGTAAGGTAGGGCGGCCTTTAGTGTGGGACGCTACATGCGTTGAAACTTTGGCGCCGTCACATCTTCCCGAGACATATGCTAAGGCTGGTGCCGTGACTCATTCGGCGGAGCCATCGAAGCCACGACACGCTGCCAACTGTTAGCGGGTTAGGGCATTTGAGTTATCTATAGGCCGACAATAGCTAGTGGATTGCTCACCTGATTTTTTCAGTAGCTGTTATGTAATATTGTAATTAGTTATTAGTATTTTTTTAAAAGTTCATTCGACATGTAATACTTTCAACAAAATAAGCCGAAACGATCCAAAATCGTCTATCGAGCAAATATTTAGCCTTAATATATTTTTTGTTATTATACAGTCAAAGTAGTAACTATCAATTACTACATTGATATATTTGTCAAAACATAAATCAATATTATAGGAAAGTATAGCAATTTAGGTGGCAATGCTTCCAGCATTCTGGTAACATTTCCTTTCATGGTTTAACTTTTAGATTAAGCCTTACTTAGTATTAATTATTTATAGAATATAGTTTTACAATTCATTTTAGTTTTATCCTAGTGTTTGTTATGTTTTTTAAAGATAATTTGAATAAATATTATTTAATTTTATAATCAAAGTGAAAATCTGTATAATAATACTTTTCTGATAACAATACGAACAGATTTCTTCTAAACGTATAAATGCTATCTAAATGAAGGTGCTACCTATAGGGTTGCCACCTATTGACCGTTCGAATCCGGGAGATAGCTGAGCTTCGTGGTAAAATATTGGTTTTGTTTTGAGCTAAGGTTTTGACACAAGATTGTTGTGCCCGCTAAAATAGAAGAAACCAACAAAATTTGTGTTTCCTATAAATTTCGTCCTCGTGGAGGTCAATATACAACAGGACCCTTACTACCGCTACTCAAACAGAGTAGCTCATTATTTATCATAGCTGAACGCTACGATAAAGAAGTGTATGTTAAATATATAGTCTACTAGGTACAGTCGTGGAAAACTGACTTTAGAACTATGACCTCCGGGTTCGAATACCGGCAGGAGCAAAACATTTCTGTTATGAGCATAGATGTTTGTTCTCTGGTCTTAGATGTTTTTGGTATTGTGATTGTGTGTGTCCATGGTATCCTGGTGGGGGGTGTGAATGCTTTTTTTTTCTTTATTCTATTTTATATCCTATACAACGGGAAGAATTCAAAATAACTCGGGGTCAAGGTTTTAACACAAAACTGGGCTCAATTAGCTTAAAGCTCATCCAGATAATTTTAATTGATTTACGAAGTTTTTCTAAAGTTTGAAAATCTGACAAAAACATATAAAATATTGAATAAATTAGAATCCTTTTTTTAGGTGCTTTTTTTAGGGTCTTAGGTGCAGATTTCCTCGAAAGCCAGTCAACAGTCTCAGTCTAGCGTGATGTTACCTTCGAACACATCGTCACTTCCTGCGGAATGTTCGCTTCATTCGTCCCCGGGAATAAAGGCAAAAACAACAACAGATCGTATATTTAGGGACAAGTGACTTACAATGGTTGTATTTATCAATTGGAACAATTTTCCCCTTTTCCCCATTTGCCTTTATGCATGAAATGATTTGGTTTTGGGTTCCGTATGTAAAAAATCTATTAAAAATATTGAATAATGAATGAATATTGTAATAGAAACCTTAGTTATTGTTAGGCAGCAAGCAGGCTATGTTTTGCAACCAGGCCGGTTTAGTTCGGCCCGTTCTGGGTGATGTCGGGTGGTTTACTTCTTTCTAGCCTTGTTGGAGGTTTGAGGTTGAGAAAGCAGATGTAAATGCTACGCAATAATCATAATATTGTTTAATCACTAAACAATCAGACTTCCACTAATTATTTAAGAAACAATTTCTTGAAAATATGTGGTCGATATTCATTGATGTTCTGAATAAATAATAAATGGTGGTATTCAATATTATTATTTCTTTCTTCTTTTGAATATATTTTGGCGATCGCTTCATAACTGATGGAGTTTGGAGGTAACCTACTTATGAATTGAAATGAAATTTATTTAGAACAAGTCATATGAATCGTAATATAGATTCATATGACTTGTGTGAGATATATCTGTATCTTGGCTGGTTACATGAATATTATTTTTCATTATATTAATATTAAATTTAAATATATATATAGCTAGTTCACAAATCAATGTTATTATTCGCTGGTCTCCACACTAGGAATCCCTGTGTTGTGGGGTCCAGTACCATACATTGTCAGTCAGGTTAAAAAAGAGTAAATTTGTGTTAGGTAGTGTGTTTTTTTTTATCACAAAGCACTAAAATAGTTGAAAGGAATTTACCTACATAAAATGTACTGCGAAACTGTATATATTTAAAATTTTATGTTTTATGATGTTTTTTTGTAATGGCACAAGTAAGCTATTTCTATGCTAAGAATTATCAACCACAATAATAACACAGCGTTTTATTTTATTCTACAAACTAAACGGTTTATGTGGGATATCCCTTTGGATCTAGATCCTAGAATCTCTAGGGATTACGTTACATCGTAGGCCACGCGGGCTGTTATCACTGTTGATACTGTATATAAAAAAAATGTTATTATTACGGAACAGTGAACAATCGCGGCTCACCCTGCGCTTACCAATTCATTTTCTTTATAGAAAAGCAAAGAAGCTGGCCGCTGTCCAAAGGCATTCCTGCAGTGCGTACAGAATATGTCGACCGGCTACATTTTTTTTTCTGTTGGCTGGAGTTTCTTCCGGAATCTCGTAAGCGTTTTTTATGCTGATAAATAGAGCTCTTTGTGGATAACGCATTTTGGTAAGTTATATGTTATTCGTACGTACTGATAAGTATGATATATATCTGCTATATAATAAAGAAAAATGTCGTGTCAGTATGTTTGTTATGGAACTCCACCGAAACGGCTTTCCTGATTCTTATGTCATTTTTTGTGATTGTGACCTACCAAATGGTCTGAGAGTAGGACGTAACGAACTTTCACCTTCCTGCCCTCATCCCCTATTTTGAATAAATATCCAAAAAAATTAGGCGTCCATCACTGTGGTATTTCGATAATTTATATGGCAGAACACGCTTTCCCGGTCTGCCACAAGTATTAAATAATGTAACCAAAGCCTTATATCTTACAGTTCAGTCATTTTGCACTAGAAATACGGTTCTGGAGAATTTTCATTAGTATAAGAACATTTTATTGCTTTCGATGACTCTCTTCGCATTAACTTTATGCCAACGCACATTTGTCGCTCGAGTCGACATGCAAAAACAGTCGTATGAAAACAGTTTTTGCATATTGTGCACAGTGAACAGAGATACTGACCTTAGAACGGCGAGCCAGGGTTCGAATCCCAGCTCGGGCAAACATTTCTGTGATGAGCATTTAAGTTTGTTCATGGGTCTTGGTCTTGGATGTTTGTGTTATTTGATTGTGTATGTCCATGCCTCCTGCGACGCAGGGTATCCTAGTGCGGGGGTGTGAATGTGAGTGCGCTTAAGTGACGATGTGGTCTAAGATGTAGCTTGGACTCAAGCTTCGAAGGTTGTGAAATCGGGAAATACAGACTATACCTGTTTTAATGTTATTTCTCCTGACTAAGAAAGAACTTCAACGCAATAAAAAAGTACTAAAACACCGACTCAGGAAATTCTCCAATAAATTACGCTAATCTTATCTCCCGATACAAAATATCGTAAGCATTTACATAAAATTAGGGAAGTCTCCAAACTTTTGCGTATCAATCATACACAAGTTTTATATTTGTTGAAGTTGACGACGAGCTTCGGCTGATATACTATGATATGAATTCCTCGTCGCGAATAACATACAAAACTCAATTGTGTTGTTCATCTAGAACCGCAATGATTTTTTTATTATTATTTAAACATTTCGCTTTTCACCGATACTATACAATCTATTTTCATTCTAAACTAATTTAAGGCTAAGACGGAACTGGCATTAATTTAAGTTTTAAAAGTCTAGTATTTTTAATATTTAATTTATTTTTTTAATAGGAAGTTGGCATATAATGTAAAAACCTTAATGTTGTGTGTGCGTTAGGGCTCCATCGAACTGCTCCTATACAATGCTAATTTGAGCAAAGTCTACAATGATTGCATTTAAATACTTATCAAACGAACTTGAAAATCAATAATAGCCAGCAACTTACAGTGAATTCCAAGTGAAAATGAAATAAGCCTACAAAGGTGGGTGCTTTCACAGGGATAAGGGCACAATAGCAGACGGGGTAAAGGGCAGTTCGAGAGGGTGCGAGAAATTGCCCTACTCTGTATGCCGAAAACGGCGTCAGGCCCTTGGAGGCTACTACTGGACGCTGTTTAAATTGTAAACGGTGCTTTGTTGGAACTGGAATAGTCAGAAATAGATACATTGATCAAAGAAAAATCGATACGATTTTAAAGCGGTGATAACGTAATGGTTCCAAAATCTATTACAGCGTCTACCACAAATTAATTTTATAAAGTTTAAACTTCTTTTCACTTAGAAGAGAACGCATTATTAAGTGAACGAACATACACACTCACATTTTTCGATCAAGACGTGGGCGGTGCTAGAGTCTCTCCAGCGGTGCCGTATTGACCATCGGTACATCGAAGTGTTGAAGCGTTTGTACAATAAGGCCACCATGTCGGTCCGAATACAAAAGCAAATTTCGAAGGCGATTCCATTGCAAAGAGGCGTGAGACAGGGAGACGTTATCTCTCCGAAACTGTTCACTGCCGCATTGGAAGACGCCTTCAAGCTCTCGGAATGGCAAGGATTCGGCATCAACATCAACAGCGAGTACAACACTGATCTTCGGTTTGCCGACGATATTGTGGTCATGGCAGCATCGATGGAAAACCTCAGCACGACCAGGTGGACGAACTGACTAAGATCGCAGGCAAGGGCTGGATGCGGGCCGCTTCCAACAGATCCTTGTGGATATCAATGGGGGTGGCCTATGTTCAGCAGTGGACGTCCTATGGCTGAGATGACTGTGAAAGCGTTTGTTTTACTCATATCTTGTATAAATAGCTATCTAGTCTTCAGAGTGGTTCCAGTTAATGTCCAAATGTAAACGCACTACCAATATAACGCACTCTGATTTGTAAGAAGTACACACGTGACTCTCAGGATGTCGCGCCATTACGGACCGAGAGCGAACCCTTAGAGGCGGGAGGTTAATGTTACATCAAGAATGAGAAAGATGTTTGTGCAAATAATTTTAACTTGTTCAATAATGGTTTTGCCTATGAAAATCGTATTATCGGACTCAGTAAAATGTAACTGACTATAGGCCTTGTAAGCAGACTGGAGAGGGCCATCCCTCTCTATAGCTTATGCGCGACTTTCAGTTCAGCTCGGGGTTTCTCTACGCGAACGAGTCAGAAAAGAGGAGATCCGTAGAGGAACGAAAGTCATCGACATAGTCCAGCGAATTAGCAAGTTGAAGTGCCAGTGAGCAGGGCACATAGCTCGAAGAACTGACCGTTGGGGTCCAAAGGTTATCGAATGAAGAACACCAACTGGAAAGCGCAGCATAGGACGGCCACCAATTCGGTAGACAGACGACCTGACAAGATCGCAGGAAAGGGCTGGTTGCCCTTAGATCAATGGGGGAGGCATATGTTCAGTAGTGCACATCGTATGGCTGAGATGATGATGATTTTAAATTTAACCTAAGTGCCTTCTATGTACGTAAGGTTTTCTAAGTTCGAAAATGTTACGATAGAAAATGCACTGTCTAGAAAATAGGAATCTAGTAAATTTCATATGAATTTACTTTGAACAAGCATTTGAGCATTTGCGTTATCTATAGGCTAACAATAGCTAGTGGATTGCTGAAATGTATTGCAGTAGCTGTAGAATTGTAATTATTTTATTTTAATAAATACAAAATATTCAATAATATGCTTACTCGATCTTTAATTATGTTTATAAAACGGTGCTCGTTACTAACAAATGAGAAACAATATATCACCCCGGTAGAATGTCGAAATATTAACGGACACGGACGGATTTAATTCATATCTTTTCTTTGAGTGTGTCATGAAAAAACTCGTTTATATTATAGTAACTCTTGTTAATTAGTATCTCTTTTAGGTGGCTATAAAATATAAAAAATGTTTGTAATTTATTAAATATTTTTATCGATATTGCTTCAATACTTATTGTAAATTAAATAAAAACTTATATTTAACTTATACTTAATGCACCATTCGAGTGTAGTTTGTCTGGTCTTTTGTTATGTTTTTGGAGCGATTGCCTCCTAGCAAGCAGCAATTTATCGGCTGAGGTATCAGTAAAATAGTCCTTTGCCGAAATGGAAAGCTGCTTTAGAGTGAGCAGTACATCGACTCGCCTTTGGCGTTTGTTGAAGTAATAGTTGCTTCACTGGAACAAGCTGGAGTTGCTCGCCAGAAGCAATGTTGCCTCAAAATAAGTAGGGCATTGATCATGGGGCAATATGAAGTCGGTTCCCGCAGGAGTCAATCAACTTTGTGTAATTAAGCCATTTTGATATCTATTGCATCTACTAAACTAAGCTTTTCCTTTCGTACGCCTCGTTAGTCTTATGCTGATCGTACACTTTAAATTAAGAGCTTTGTTATTAAAGGATTCTTTTTTGAAGAGGAAATTAACCGTAGCAAACCGGCCGTTTTCCATCTACCTGAGATTACCCTATCACAAGGGTGGCTAATTTGCGGCCTGCAAAGATTTTTTGTGCGACTCTTATGGGAACAAGTTTATATACCCGCGTAACGTCTCCATACTTTATGTAATATGACTCAGGGTCTTGCTGCCATTCCAGTGACATTTGTGTTGGTTCCCGAGACCTCATTTTTATGATAAAGTCTCACGCAAAATAGTAGTCATTCTCATATATTTCGTGACTTCACTGTGCAATAGCATATGTTCCCCAGTCTCGTTAGCGCGCATTTGATGTATGCAGGAATATTAACTTACTTTTTATGCCATTATATAGCATAGCAGCGCCTCTCGGTTTCACCTGCATATACACTACGCCTTTCCTGCAACCTCTGTTATCCCACGGGAACTATACTTTCCAGGGTAAAAAGTGTATGTTTATCTATTCCAGAATAACCCATCTTTATTCCAAATTTCATGCAAACCCATTCAGCCGTTTCAGCGTGAAAGAGATTATTTATTACACATACAAACGAAAAACGACAGGCAAACTTTCGCCTCTATAATATTAGTGTGAAGTGTGAGTTTAATTATTATACGTAATATTTTTTGTCTACATTATTCTTGTCCTTATCCCACGGTAGATGGAGTTAGCACAACTTGGTTTCTCTTCCATTTCGTTCTATTTTTAGTGTGGTATTTAATAATTTTGTTTTTGACTTATAGGTCCTTCGTGTCACGCCAATATAAAAAAATAATGAAATTGCGTTATCGGTATATATATCAAAAAATGACAAGTTTGTACTACGGATAATATTTATGCTGTTTATTAACTCCTCGTTTCGAACGAAATGTAACCATTAAAAAAGTCTGCGGTCCACAAGATGAATCCGTTTGAACAGATTTTTCCTAAAGTATTGCACCACTGACTAATACTTGTGAATTAATCTTTCGTTTTAGATTAAATATTGGGATTAGTCTGAAGGAGCTCTGGTTTTTTGAAGGTTCTTTTCCGCTACGGGTATTTGTTTTAATCTCAAATGCTGGATAACAAATAAAATATTACTCCTTTTTCTAGGCCATCCTGAAAAACTTTGTTTTCATCCGGAGTTATTCATTTAAATCCATAATCCCAGTTAAAGAAAACCAATTGAAAATGCTTTAAAATACCCATAGGTTATTTTTTTATAATATGTACGTCAGTGACGATGTGGTAAATAAAATGTTTTGTAGTAAATATGCTTTTTTTTTTTTTTTAAAGATTATAAGCTTGCGTTTGACCACTGTCTCACCTGATGTTAAGCGACGACGCTCTAAGGTGGAGCACGCAAACTTAGAAGGAACCTATTCACTCGCGACTTGAAGACTCCGGGGTTGTACATATGTATGTATATTATATGGTGTGGAGTTCATATAATTATAAATATTGTTTGCCCTAAATGTGCACGATCTTTTGGACAAATCTTGTTTACCTTTTTTTGCGTATCCAACGCTAACAATGGTCGGCACCATATCTTTTCCTATCCTACCATCCACTTCATTCTATCACTTGGTCGTAATGGGCGGGTTATTTTAGTAAAACAAAACTGTGTAAAGCATATTTTATAGCATAAACTATATTAATCAATAACTGAACTTAGATCGATGGACGCGGTAGTCTCACTATCCCCACATCATACATTTAAAAATATAAAGGACTAATTAATATATAAAACATATCTCTAACCTATCTATTATATCTCAAAGATATAATACTAATGATCACTATGAGCTGTTTCTATAAATCTATATATTAATTTCAGTTTAAATCAGACAAAAGTATGTTCAAGCAGGCGTCCTTAAGAGCTAGTTAACATTCTAAGTAATCATCTTCGACCACATTGTCACTGAAAATCAAGTGAGATAGTGATCCAACACTTTATAAAGTATAAATAAAAAGTCATCAAGCATACCGTAGGTGTTCGGAGCAACGCACCCAGTGGATTAGTAAAATGGCAGCAAGTTGGGGAGATATGCAGAATAGACAGAGTAGAATGGTTCTCGAGTGAAAGCTTCGGACTGGCAAGCGCAGAGCAGGATGTCCACCGACAAAGGGAACAGATGATCTGATAAGGGTAGCAGGAAGACGTTGAGTGAGTTCTGCTTCCATCCGGTCATTATGGACATCAATGGGGGAGGCATATCTTCAACAGTGGACTTCCTTCGGCTGATACAACGATATACCTTAAGGTAGTCGCTTACCATACGAAAATCAATCATAATAATAATCATTATCATACAGCTCAAACAGTATAATACCGAAACGTATAATTAACTATACCTATATATATTTTGTCAGGTTTCTATTAACGCAGTGATGATTGCTTTTTGTATGGAATGAACCACGTTAAGTCAATGTGCTTCTTGTAAATATTAAAAACTTTTAAAACTTTGTAAAATTGTACTTGAATGTACTTCTTGAAGACATTTGTGTGAGTGATTACCCTAATCTCACTTAACTATCATCTTGTTGCTTGCTGACAATGTTAAAGTAACTACAAAGTAAGTTCCTGCAAAGGTTTGTGTTGTTTAAGTTACGAGAAATAGCGATTTAATAAAATTAAAACTTAAGTAAAACTACACTTGGGTACAATAATTCTACATTGGTGTGTAGAAATACGTAAGTAATGAAAATTTGAAGTGCTTAGCTAAGTTGTTTAAATTAAACAAACGCAAATGCATTCACATTCACGCTCTCTTACTTAGATACCCTGTGTCACAGGAGGCTTGGTCACACACAATATATCAGCATAATTATATCGTTATCAAAATCGTTCGTTCGATTAGCTACAAATAGTCGCATGCCCTGAAATAGTTTGTAATCTCATAAACGGTATTTTTATTATGTCTAATATGCTACTCGCACGTAATAAAAAAATTCTAACTAGGTACTATCAGTGGCTAAGAGTATTGTATAATTCATATATATCTCGTGTTGTAGGTATTAATAAATTTGAATGAAGCAATGCGTCGGCACTTAACTTTTTATATTTTACTTCATGTCGGCAGCGGTGCATAAATAATAATACTTAACCCTATTGAAGTTTGACATCACAGATGTTGTCTGAAAAGGTTCTTTAGAGTGTAAAAGTTAATACATGTTTACAAAAGAAACCAACTTAATCAGACTAAGGTACCGCAACGCATGATTGTGAACAGTTATTTGTTTGTAATGTAATATAATTTTTTTTTAAATTGTCGCGCACTATATGTTGTTACGTCTAATCAACAAATGATAAAATATTACAAAAAATAAAATCGAAAACCAAAAAATATAATTAACAGCTACTGTTTCTCTTTCCCTGCTACAAGTCAACATCGCCGGATCTGGAATCTTTTTTTTAAAGGTTTTAAGCCTACGTTTGACCGCGGTATCAAATATCGGTTGTTTCAGGTATCACCTGAAAATAGTTAATCTTTGTTCTTGTATAACTATTGTTGTTTTTTGTTTGACACCGGCTTCGATAACTTGTAGTAGCTGTTTTGAAATTGTTCTTTGACTGGTACGAGTTATAAACATAGGTTTGATTATTAACTGATAATTAATTTTAAAATACAGTCCCTAATTTCTCTTTACCTACGAAGTAAGTGAAGTTCTAGTTAAATAACCTATCTTAGCTTTTTATTACATTATGTTAGTATCAGTATTTAATATTAGTATCTGTATTGAGTTATTTCATGATGCTCGTTGCATATTATGTTTGCCAGTGATTACAGGAAGTAGATTTGTAGATGTTACACAGGTGACCCTAGCACGGCTGCTACAGGCATTTTATATTGTACTCAAACTACTTATATATCTTAAACCATGTGTTCTAGAAATATATGAAATTGAAAGTGTTATGTGCAAATATATATTTTATTTGATATTTGAAATATTTGGTTTGTAATGTATCGCAACCTTCTGTCGCTTGCACCACTTGCCTCCCCTACTCGCCCTAAGGCAACTATTACACCACGTCCCAAACACTAAAATGCACTCAGCTCTCTCAGACGTTCTGTTTTGTTACTGTTGCCAATCCTTACAGGAGATGAATTGGGAATTAGGATCGTGCCATTTATACACTTCTCTACTTTGTCGTACTTTTTGTTTAGCAGAAAATATATGGGTTGTGTCCGTTTAGAAATTTCTCAAAACTATCCAGAGAGAGATTTTATGTTTAGTATTTTTTTTAAGAGGTTGTTGAGTATTAATACCGACTGTTTGATGTGATAAATTTACAGAATTTTATTTATCACATCAAACCTTGGTTTTTCTTTGTTAGCGACTATATTTCCCAATATTCAGTGATGATGCAATCTACGCTGCCTTGAAGATATTGTATATTGACTTGTGCCATGAAAACACCCAGATTGTATGTTTAAACATAGACATAGGCCATAAATGTATCTTTTCTTAGCTGTATGAATTATGAATAATGGAATCAGAGAAGGTAGAATCTTAACTAAGTATGATTGTAGCAATTCCATTCTTCTGGTCTTCTTTTAAATAAATTATAATTTCTAGCAATGTATCTGCAGAAAAGAGGACATGAAGTATACCTAATAAAAACCGATAAATTATCAATTTCATAGTTAATATTTGGTTCAGCTTTACAGCCCACTGTGCTTTAAGTAAAACTAACATGTTTAGAAAATACAAGGCATAGTTGTATGGTCTTTTATAGTGCGTATTTGCTTTGGTCTGGTTGGCACCGATATTGTCAACGTCAATGAGAGACTTAGATGATGAAGCGATGATAGCTCAGCAGACAACCATCAAGTGAGATAGTGGTCAAACGCGATAAAACGCTAACGCGTTTTGTCGCAGCCAAGGTTTATTGTATTGTCATAAGAGGAGGCGATTCCTTATCGTTCATTATCGTTATACATGATTTTGATAATATATTTTCTCACGATATCTACATAATATTAGCGCGAAAAAAGATTTTAAAAATGATTTTTTGTAAAGTTTAAGTTATAAACAAAGTAAAAGAATAAATAGGTCACAAAAATATAGTTTTGTTTGTTAACTGAGGGTCCTGCTACACCGTACCATATCTTTATTCGCAGATTTGCTTTTTTCTATGTTACCTGCAACAAAGAAAACATAGATTATATTCTGCGTCATCAAAACAACAATTACATAACAGTAATAAGATTGCTAGGATAGAGGCATTTTCAGTGAATTAGTACGTCTAATATTTTTACTCATATTTTGAATTCTTCTCACATACAATGTATTCTATTGAACAGTCTAAAGAAAAATATAAATTACTCAAAATTGGGCAATGTTTCAATTTACATCACTACAAAATTCATTGTAACATTGGAAAGTAACACGACTCAAATTACAAGCGACATGTTGCATTTTACCCACCTAGCGATAAATCGAATCTGTCTCATTCGATTAACATTAGTTCGCAGATTCGATTAATATTCCGGAATCGCATGTAACATATTAAACTTTCATCGGACGTCGAGTCACGCGGGCGGCTGATAGATCGGGCTGCAGATACCGTTAGGGTTGCCGATGCAACCTTATTTATTCATTTAAATTATATACTCTTTATTAATACAATCGTACATATGAGTTCAGTCATCACATATAGCTGGTAACATGTCTGGTAAGAATGAATTTTGTCGCTATAACTGGTTTGTAAATAATGTATTTGAAATTTTTATTATATATTTTTTGCTTAATATTGAATTATCTACTGACTTGACGTACCAATGTTATGTAATGTAACAAAATGGTTATATAAATATCTGAATCAGACCAAAACGTCGTTTTACGCCTGGAGAGGAACTAGTGTTGTGCGGTGAAAAAGAAGCGTGCGAGCAGCGTAGTATAGACTGTCGCACAGATAAAATACAAGTTATTTATTGACAACAATTGGAACAACTGACGTGAATTCACGTGTATTTTATTAAGATTTTCCTCGTCATTTAAATACACATACACTCTCTTACTCGACGCGTATCCAAGCACTTCCACACATGCTGACAAGCCCACAAGCACTTATGTTGTTTTTTTCTCTTTTTGTAAGAAGCTGCACAGTTGTCTTCTGTTACATTTATTTTGTATGTTATAACATTAAAGTAGTCAACTTGAATTTTGTTATTTTATGAAAAACCACTATAAACCTATTTTTTCCACTCGCTTAACATCTATGCGAGTAGGGATATATAGTGTTCACACGTCATACTGTGAACATTGCATTATACTGAGCATATTCCAATTGCCCAAAGTAGACGACTCAAAGGTAATAAGTAGCGACAATTATGTACTCAAATAATATATAAGATTGTAGTTGTAATATTATTTTTATTTAACGCCTTATGCATTATTTGTAATCCTTGACTTTAAGGCAATAAATGAATATTTTAATTACTTAAACGAATAGCCTGATTTTGATAAAACATAAAAAGGAACAAACTCGGAAGCGTGCTCTTTAAAATAAATCAAAATCGGTCAACAGTTAGCGGAGAAATCGGTGTTCATCGGTGAAACATAGAACCTCCTCATTTTTTAAGTTGGTTTAAAAACTACTATGGTTGCATTCTTGTAGTTATATTGCTTCAGTAAAACACTATTTATCAAGCATGTATTTGAATGTACTACTTGAGCGTTCTGCAAACGTTTTGTGTTCAAATCCATGTCACTTTCTACCCTTTGAAGGTGTACCTACACCTTCAAAGGGCAGAAAGTGACATGGATTTATATGCAACTTCTACCATACAACGGGTGCTCTGAAGGGTCTTTAATCTTATACCGATGTCACGGTCTTAACAACGTAATAGTCGCAATCGCGTCTAAGCTCATCCACATATTACTGTAACCCGTTCATAGACAGGAATCACATTTTGTGACGACGGAGATTGCTTTCCATCAGGCGGCTCGTCTGCATGTTTGCCTCATATTGCATTAAAAGAACAAACAAACACCTATCGATCCAAAAATCTTTTGGCAAAAAAAAATGCATATTGTTATGTATGTATGTTCACAAATATATTAACTCGGAACTGCGTTGCAATTATTCGCACAACTGTGTTAAGTGAAGAAAAGGATTAGATATTGTGTTCTTGATGGTAGGCGCCATGTTTGCCATGACTAATGAGCTGTATGAGTTTCACACCCTGGATTTGCTTATGACTATCACAGATTATTAAGCCTCTTTCACTGTCCTGCCATGCCACAGCACTTTTCAACTAGTTTTACAATCATACTATTTCTGAACAAAATGACCAAAATGCTGGCACATATTTGGCTCAACGAATCAGCATTGCAATTCAACGTGGCAATGCTGCTAGCATTCTGGGCACGCTGCCGGCCGGTATCTCTATCTATAGGCTACCAATTGCCTTTTGGATTGCTCAAATGTTATTGTAGTAGCTGCAGTATTGTAATTAGTTATTAGTGTTTTATTTTAATAAAGGCGGAATGGAATGGAACTCATTGCCTAACTCTGTATTTCCGAAAAAATACGACCTGGGTATCTTCAAGTCACGAGTGAATAGGTATCTTCTAGGCAGGCGTGCTCCACCGTAGACCGCATCCATCACTTAACATCAGGTGAGATAGTGGTCAAACGCCTGCCTATTCCCAATAAAAAAAAAAAAAAAAAAAAAAAAAGGCATTTTCCCGATCAAAAAAAAATTCTGAACATTCCTATCACATTTCAAAAAACAAATGTGTTTCATAGGTCTATGACCAAAGTATATGGCTTGTTTTTTTCATACTTTGCATATGTTAGCCACTATCTCACTTGATGTTCAGTGACGATGTGTTTGAGGGTGTAATTAGGGTAGGGTACACATAGAACGTTTACTGCCTCAAGACACTGTGTGTTGGGTACGTGCAAACCCCTGTTCTGATCCCGTCCTTAAGATTGCTTTTCAACGTGGAAATGTTGCCCTTATTTTGGGAAATTTGATCGCTGCTAGTAAATTAATGGACTAGAATATTATAATTTTTATTTGTTGGTATGTTTGCTTTAGGAAATATTTTGTTATATTTTTTCTTCATTATGAACCAAAATTAAGATATTGCTTAGGTAAACTAGAATACAATGGCCCTTAATCTGTTAATCACACGAACTATCTAAAATTCACTAAAATTCTTCAAAATAAAATAGCTCGTATTCTATTTAAGCATAAATTCAAATTCGCATAACTCCTTAGAACGCTCTCACTAATATTAGACGAGTTTTATTCAATTTTTGACAAATTGCGGGTAGTTTTAGTAGGCACCCAATAAGTGGTAACTTAATTTACCTAAAACTACCTGCAAATTTAATAAATACATTTAATTTTAGTGATGTTATTGATAAGTCTCATACTAATTTAGACTTTATCGTAACCGTATAAAAACTTATCTAATTTTTCAACATTTTAGTTTATTTTAGTTAAATAAGCGAATCACTACCAATATCTATCAAGTGTGCCACTTCTTTCCACTGTTGTATATATTTTAAAACGCGGCAATTTCAGCGTCAAGGACAGTGAACGATATATTGTTCAATACAATATATCGTTCACTGTCCTTGACGCTGAAATTGGACGATTTTGTATTTGAATGAACTAATTGCACAGACAAGCTCTGAAATTGTGCTCATAATATTATGCAAAATACACAATTATCATTAAATGTGATATCCATACTTAAACTAATTTACCAGCCCACGTGTCAACCCTATCAATAATTGAACCCATTAGTAGCTAATCGCGCGCCGATTCCCAACTAATCGTTTTCCGATAGTGCACCTCGTTAATTTGTTTATTACAAATGCTAAATTATTATTTGTGTGTCGTTAGATCCTGTGATCGGTTTCCTGGTTAAGGGAAAATGGCAATTTAGACAAGTTAAATGAGTATCTATTAGACCTATTTTCGTGCAGGCGTGCTATTGAATTATGGAAGTGTGCGCTACCTAAGCCTTATCCGAGAGTTTAGTTACCAAGCTTAACTCATAATGGTGGCAATTATGACAAGTTTAATGGGTGTCAGTTGCGCTCATTTTTAAACGACTTCAAAAAACGAGGAGGTTCACAATTCAACGCGTTCTTATTTTTTTTGTTACCGCCCGGGCCGATTTTGATGATTCTTTTTTTATTTGAAAGCTGGTCCTTCCCGTGTGGTCCGGTTTTAGCGGTTTTTGAGTTACACTCCAATAACCGAAAAGAGCCGTGGACGACATTATAATTGCGGTCAAAGAAATCGGTGAACATACACAATGACAATAATTGATCCCGTCAGTAGGAAATGTAAAGAAAAGGATGAAAAAAAAACTTTTATCAAAAATTTAATCAACTTCACTCAAAGTGTGAAATAACTTGTCGAAAAACATCCCCGCAAGATGTTAATAAAGGAAGGAAGTAATTCGGCCCTAGTGGTACGGGCTGCTATAGCTTAGTTGGACAAAGCGACAGGACGGTATTCTGTAGTCGTGGGTTCAAGTCCCACTAGCAGCCGAATTTTTTCCTTCAAATATTTGAACTGAACTTGTCGAAGTCGGTACAATGACACTTCAAAAGTAACTGTTATCAAAGTATTGTGCTCATGGTACCGACTTCGACAAGTTATTTGACACTTTTGAGTGTTGACGTTGGTTCCATTTTTTAGTAATTTTTTTTCGTGTAACATGTTATTGAAATGTGTAAGAGTGTGTGATAAGCTTTATGCGAGGTTGCAGTTACCAAAGCTACCTGAGTATGTGCCACTATGTTTGAAAGGTATTACTGAGTGGACTGACGTGACTTACCCCACACGATGACACACCAAGAAGAATCTGGAGTAAATGTGCTTGGGACCCCAGCGGCATTTTAGTTTTTGTTTTCTTATGAGGATTCTATACCAAACTCTGTATTCGAGTTGTAGGCGTTATGCAAACGTATTGCTATCTCAGCGTTAACCCCCCAACCCCCTATGCAACCGATAGAGACAGTTGCTGCTCATGAGATTTATAGGTACATTATTAGCATGGACCAAGTATTTGGTTCATGATTAATAGATAGAATTTACGTTCCGGGCCAAACTTCTTTTCCCTATCTAAATTGTTACAAAAAAATGTATGGTGGTCGAATTTTTGGTATAGAATATCTTGATGATTTTTGAAAAATATTGATTTTAAATAATGATACATTAATATATATAATATGTACACTGTTGGCGTATCATAATAATAATAAATATTGTAGTATAAATAATATTATCGACTTAGTTTATAATGATTCTCATAATGTGTAATAACAATGTGTGTAGTAGTACCTAATGATAGCAATGGTATGTTTAGGGTATTTTTCTCTGTAGGCTATCCACGGCATATGTACTATCCTTACAATATCATAAATATGCGGATTTGCGTAAAATTTGAACACTACAAAAAAGTTTGGAATGACACATAAAATAAATTAAACTAGACATTGTTCTGGTATGTAAATTATCCCACGTGTCCAGTGCGATAATCAGATTGTTACAATAAGTACCGAGAATATAGAAAAAAAAATTACAAGTTACAAATTTTTTCACCATCAAATGGAACTCAAAAGCGTGAAATAACTTGTTGAAGTCGGTACCATCCTCACAATATTGTGATAATAGTTATTATAGAGCTAGCATGATACTGACCTCAACAAGTTATTTTACACTTTTGATTGTTGAAGTCGGTTCCATTTTTGGGTAACAGTTTTTTTTTCACCCTTTTCACGAGAGACTCACGAGATCAATTGTTAATGTGTATGTTCACCGATTTCTCCACCCGCAATTATAATAATATCATCGACGTATGCGTAGCACTTTTCAGTTCATCATCATCATCATCTCAGCCATAGGAAGTCCACTGCTGGACATAGGCCTTCCCCATTGATTTCCCCAAGGGCCTGTTGGAAGCTGCCCGCATTCAGCCGACTTTATAGCGGCCCGCATCCAACTTTTCCGTTATTGGAGTGTAACTCAAAAGCAGCTAGTCCAATCTTAATGAAATTTAAATGGGACCACACGGGAAGCACTAACTTTCAAATAAAAAAAACCTCCTTCTTTTTAGAAGTCAGTTAAAAATATTGGTTCACAAGGTGAAACCGCAGTGATACAATATAGAGGTAAATTGGACGAAAAGAAAACAAAACGTGAAAACAAAAACCAATCGTGGTCGCATGTTCCAAAAAAAAGTGTTATTCCACACTAATTCCTTCCATATTTGATCTCTTCCCGATGTCAAACCATTTCAAGAACAATGAAAAGGTAAATCGGGGATTTCTTTCACCGCTGAATAACAAAAGATGTTGATGAATCAGCACCTTTTCACCTCAAATTCTTTTTTCCATCAATATCATGCGCCGAACGTGGGGTGATTATCATAATGTTTCATTGAACCAAATGCTTTTGAAAATCATAAATATTAAATTTGAATAAAGGTACAGATAATTCATTATTCATTTCCATAGATTATTATTGTCTACATTCGATTAATCTTCTTTTATAGTAACTGCCGTTGTTTGCGAGCTGGAATTGTGTTTTTGTACTAACATAAAGTATAAATAATTTTCTATCAGTGAAGACTTATGGAACTGTGAACTTGTGATATATAAAAAAAAAATGAGGGAAAAATATACTCAAATGAGTGCAGAACTGATTGCCAATGGGGTCAAAAGGTTTTCCGAGATAATGTACGGGTAAGCGTAGCATAGAGCGTCCACTTCGTGGAAAAGATGGAGCAGTATGCGAGCCGCTTCCCATGGGTTGTTGTGCAATCTGTGACCTGTGCGAGAAGACCTGCGTGTAGTGGATGTTCTATGGCTGAAACATACAGATATTATATGTAAGTTAATACTCATACTCATCGGATTTTCCAAAATTTATCTGAGCGTTTGATCGATGCGACGCGTGACCAAAATGCTGGCACATATTTGGCTCAACGAATCAGCATTGCAATTCAGCGTGGCAATGCTGCTAGCATTCTGGGCACGCTGCCGGCCGGTAGCGGGTTAGAACATTTCAGTTATCTATAGGCTACCAATAGCTAGTGGATTGCTCAAATGTTATTGTAGTAGCTGCAGTATTGTAATTAGTTATTAGTGTTTTAAGTTAATACTTAGCACCTAATATATTTCTGATAAACTGAAGTATGATTTGACGGTCGCCGTGGCACTGAGATCAGTGACACTGATTTTCAAACCGCGACTCTGGGTTTGAATCCCGGCTGGGGCAAACATTTCCGTGATGAGCACAGGTGTTTGTCCTCGGGTCTTGGATGTTTGTCTATTGTGATTGTGTATCCATGCCTCCCGCGACACAGGGTATCCTAGTGCGGGGTGTGAGTGTCAATACGTTTGTTTGTTTAAATCACGAGATGCCAGTTATTACCTATCCAATAATAGATATGAACAATGTCAGAGATAAACTACGTTGATGGATGCTTGTTTTTGGATGCTGTCGAGTTCCAATTCCACTCACAGTAAATTGGCGACTTTGTTTTCGTACGAAAATGTATGAAAGCAGAGTATTTTCGTTTGAGTTGTCTGTGGAAGCTGGCAAGCTACCACCATGTGCATTTAATAATGACAAAGAAACCTCTTTGTAGGGATCGAACCTGCGCAGCGCCCTGATGACAGGTGACACTCCCACTGCTATGCTATCATCGCTTCTTATACGCTCCAAAATCACTGCATGAGCCTGTGGCATTTTACTATTAATTAATTAGTCCCGGTTCGTTTCTGGTGCAAAGGATCAAGATTGCCATTCAGCGCGGTAACGCAGCCAGTGTAATGGGTACCTTTGCACCCGGAACTATAAAGGGTGGGTTATTTGACTAATTGAGTCATATTTTTCTTTATTTTTGTATTTTCAATAATTTATTTGTAGTTTGATAGCTGTGACATTTATTAGTTACCAAAAGCAGTTTTGTAAATTATAAGTGTTAAAAATATATACGAGTACACCGTCTCACACATGCATAACCCCAGATACATACGCAAGCACCCACACGCACTACATACATACCCTTAACTAAACACCACTAATACATTATATACTTGGATGGACCGTATTGTGTGAACTACGGTTCATATCTGTGATCTAAAATGAATTAGCCATTAGACTATACTACAGAACTGAGTAGACCTGTTTGCTAAATTAAATTTAGGTACTGTTATATATCTAAATTGTTAGTACCCCTTTCGTTCCGTAATAAAATGAGTGTGCAATCAACTAGCATTTTCAATGGTCGCGCCCGTTACGTTTCCCTATTATCACATATCTAACAGGTACATATAGTCATTTTAGCGTGACTGAGCAATTATTATTCAAATCAATATATGGTAGATATACCACTACTTATATATACTTACTACAGGTTTTTTTTCGACTCTCTTAGTGGTACTTCCTATCAAAGGAACTCGTTGCCTAAGTCCGTATTTCCCGATAGGTACGATTGGGTGTCTTCAAGGTAATAGTGAATAAGTACTCTGGACTTGTGAGCTATATAGCCCACGTTGTCATTGGTCAAATGCAAGATTATAATGGTTAAAACAATTCTCACTAACTGTAGCGTGTATAATATTAATATTATGTAAATACAAATCTATCTCTGGCTTTCGATTTAAGGTAGTTGTTGCAGTAAGGTAGTGCAGTTGTTTGTTAACTAAGAGCCGTGGAATTTTTTAATTAAAGAAATAAAATATAAATAAGAGGGTATTTATCAGCTCGCACCATCTCTACACCGTTTAGTGATTACAGATCGGAGAGGCACCCTCGAGAGGGGTCGACCCCCCTGCAATACGTTACCGTGTTGCTTTGCCGGTAATTGTGGTTTCTCCGCCCTGGGGGTCCCGGGATCCCTTGAAGGTGTTTTTTTATGAGGACACATTGTGTTGCGCCGGTGAAATAAATTTTCATTTGTGGCGGAGTAATTTTATGGGTTGTTATCAAAGCTCAAAAAAAATTTGAAAGGATAAGAATTGTGGGATTTGGCATAAGCTGAAATGGCAATATTAAATTAGTAAGTAGTTATTTTGTTGTGGAACTAACTAAAATTGTGTTTTCATACAGTTACGATAAAACACAAGTTAGTATGACATTTATGAATCACAGATCAAACGCAGCTCTAAAACTAGATTATTTTGATAAAAAATGGCTGATTTTATGTAAAATAAATCGTTACGTTGTTTGGTGCCGAGTACAACTACCTGAAATTGAAATAATATAATAAAATAAGATATATTTTTTTAAAGCATTTTGGAGACTTTTAGCTAGTGAGTTTTTGATAAATGCGTCCTTTATATAAAAAAATAAAGTTGCATTTGCTGCAATATAAATATTAATAACTCTCACACAGAGCTTACTAAAATAAAATTCTAATCGACTGTACAGGTTTTAATTGGAAAAGCATCTAAACTAATATTAAAAAGCTGATATTTGTTCGTTGGTTCGGTTAAGCACACTAATCTCAAGAGCTATTGCTTGGGATTAAAAAAACATATTTTTATGTTGGATAGTCCATTTATTGAGGAAAGCTATAATATCACCCTAAGACGTATAACTGAGGTTAGGGGAAAACCGTAGTCAACGCGAGTAAAACCGTGGGGCGCAGTTAGTCTATACTGTTATTTTAAAGAGAAAGGATTTCATTGTTTGTTTATTTACATTGAACAGGCTAATGCTAATCTACTAAGGCAATTTGAAAAATTATTTCACTGTAGGGAAGCTATACTATCCCCGAGTGACATAGGGTTTATAATATATTTGAAATAAAATTAGGGATCCATATAATTTTCAATTTTGAAAATGTTTACCCCTGCGAAGCCGGGGCGGACCGCTAGTACCAAAATAAGAATATTTGCTGCAACTTTTCAACACCACGCGGGCAGCACGGCTATAAGCCTTCCCCCCCCCCCCCCCCCCCCCCCCCCCCCCCCCCCTCGCCGCACCGAACCCCGCCCCGACACCGCCCTAGAGGAACGGCCGCGAACTTAGAGCTTGGTATATTACAACTTCAGCCTTAGTACGTTATCTATATTTGTACCTTGTCATCGTTATACAGGTAGGCTTTTTACGAGAACGTGTTATTAGCTCGCGTGGCCTACAGCTACATAGGGCAAACACTGTCATCTTGATTTCGTTGTTGTTATCAATTTACTTGTATAAATCGCACTTCTTCAGAGACGTACATTTTTAAATTGATACTAGAAAAATCAATGATGTTTTCATGCCCCATTTCTTTCCCATGAATTTTCTTAGGAAAATAAAGTCTCAAAAGATTTTATCGAAAAATTATTTTTTTTCAGTATCATAAACTAAATACAGCTCAACCGCAAGTATTTAAACCTTCAAGTTTAAATACTTGACAGAGTAGCTAAATGAAAACAAATTGCATAGCCAAAATAAATAAATAAATCTTCTTAATAATACTCATTTTCAATACCGTCAATAACTGCTTTCGTTGATTTCTTTTATATGAAGTAAACCAAACGCACTATTCAGAAACACTGAATTAATACACAAGTCAAAATGAAGAAAAATATTATTACGATATCAAGAATATACATTTACACTGCTTCATCAACTGCTTTTATAAAAAGGAAACCAAAGACACTATTGCGAATCACTGAATTAATATACACAGTGACACGTAGTCCAATTTAAGATAATTATTAGCAGAACGCAGTACTTATATTCCCTCCACGTTAGATATTAACCCGGGAAATTTCGTGTTGGTATTCCTAATATGTATTCCGCAGACGTTGCGACCGTACAAAAAAAACAGTACGGATACTTTTTTAATTTGTACAAATTACAATTATTTTATTTTTTAATAACTATGATCCAAGAATGAGTACTACGGAAAAACACAAAATAATGTTAGAAAATCACTAATTGTACGATATTATAATTATTTTGTATCTATTGCAATTTTATACATGCACTAATATATTTTATTATTTATACTCTATTTTTGAGTTTTTTTACAACTATTACTACGAAAATGTTTTATCATTCTGGGGAATAAAACCCTTTTGAATTCCAATTGGAAACAATTCGAAAGTGTTTGGTTTTTTGAACTGAGCGCTCCCTTTGGAAGACAAACTAAACCTTATTAAATGTATAAAATATCATTTAACTGTACGTTACGGTGATATTTTAGACCAGGATCACTGAAGTAAATATAAGGTGCTACTTTATAGTAGTTTGGTAACTCAAACTGTTCAGGCCAAGTAAAAAGCTTATGGCGCTTAGTTAGGCTGAACAGTGTTTACTTTACTTTGAGATATAGTCAAACTATCACAAAACAAAATAGCTTTATTCAATTCATTACATAAATGCGGAATGAATAAAAAGAGTGGGATATGTAAAATAATTTATTCAAGTTCAAGTATAGGTTAAATTTCACATATATACACACAAGATCAGAGATTCCCACTTTGATGTTGACACATTTCTATTGTTTCGTTTAGTCTCATCAGATTCTGCAACAGTTTAGAATATAATAGAAAAACTCTGTATTATCAGTACCAAAAAGAAATCATACTAATAACAAGTTTACTGTTCGACTATAAAAGCATCAAAAGTATGCTGGATGGGTTTTTTATCGCATAGAAAAACACTTAACACTAACACAAACACATACGTACTCACATATACATAACCAAGCACGCAAATAAACACACCCTCACACACACATACGCACGCACACACAAACATACACACACACACACACACACACATACACACACACACACACACGCATTCATATGTTTTTATTAATTATTGTTTTTAAATAGCTATATAGCCCTTCTGAGCGTTTGACATACAATTATATGTACTTGTAATTAAGAGAGAGGCCTTCGACTCGAAAACACAGTGAAGACTAGTTTGGAGCTAATGGGTTCATGTATTGTTAGACCTATTGTTATGTCAAATAAATATATTTGTATTTGTACTGTGAGCTATAAAATGTTAACGAGAAAATGTTCTCCATATACACTCCACTAAGGTGAAACCGCATGGTGCATCTAGTAATATGAAAGAAGCTATGTATTATGTCGGTACCGCTTTTATATTACACCTTCTGAAGGAAAACTCAAGCCAGTTGTGCCAACATTAAAACGAAAGAGAGTAATTGTTCCCCAACACCCGCCTCTAACAATTCGATACAAAACTTTTAAGCTGTTCTGCTATTGTAGCACACTATAAACAGTAACCGATTATGATAACTTAGTTCTTAACGAACAATTTACAACAAGAATAAATGCAGGCGAGGTAAGTGCTTGTTGTAAACAAATCAAACAAGTAATGGCCATAATAAAAATAGTAGGTAGGTATCTATATGTATGAAGTGTAAACTTGTTCAATTTTATTACCATTGTGGCCTTGTGCCGCAGTATTAATAATTATTTAACTGGACTGCTGGCTTCATCTTTTGAATAGCTTTAGCATGAGGTTTTTTTTTACACAATGAAGTGACTAGAAAAATGTTTTTTCCCTCCAGAGGGAGATAAGCTCACTAAGTGATTTGTGTCTAATAAATATTCCGAAGTACATTATTTGGTTGGTAGTGTGAATGTAGTATTATATGGATTGGTATTTTACAGAACATATCTCACTTATTTTGTTGTTCAGCTTATTTAAAAAATATAACTGCATAATTACGATGCATTACTATTTGAAAATTATCAGTGTAAAAAAGTGCAACCCATTTGTTGTAGCTCCTAGTTTCTAGAACACAAGGAATGTTCTAGAAACAAGGTCTCGAGGAGCATAAGTATAATTATTAATATTATAATGGGTATTGACATTTCTGCAAACGTGCAGTTCCTCGAGCATACAGCATGCAAAGCCAAGCTTGCGTCCAAAAAAAATTTATATACTGAGCAAAGCCAAGCGGTGCCTGAAAAGCACAAAGCATCGCACAAGTGCTTCGTAAAGCAAAGGCTTTAAAAAGCGCAAGTCCGGCATCACATAGAGTACTGCTCTCACCTTCAGGATAGTGCACCCATGCACCAGCTGGAGCTTCTAGATGCATTGCAACGTAGAGTTATCAGAATTGTCAACGACCCCAAACTCACCGAAGACCTTAGAGCCTTTCAGTACGCGTAATGTTATTAGATCTCTGTGTATTTTCTACCGTATTTACAAAAAGAAGTGTTCTGAAGAGCTCTTCAACCTTATTCCAGCATCTAAGTTTTACCCTCGCTCTAGCGGACACCGCTTGAAACCTCATATTATTGACTCATGAGAGCGACTCTGCAATTCTACCGACCGTTTTTGCCATAAACCTGCAAAATGTAGAACAAGCTCATCTCAACGAAATCTCGAGCTTTATACTTTCAAATGAAAATAGTTTTAGTATAACTTTCTGAATAGTGGAGATGTGTGGTAACAAACATAAAAACACAACCTAATTTTTCTTTATGGACTTCCAGAGACTGGTCAGTGCGACAATATAAGCGTGATAGGAGTATATTTTCAAAAAGAGAAAACACTTGATTTGTATTACTGTTTTGTGTTTGTATAATCACTTTGTGTACCGTAAGTTGATTTCGTTAAGTTTCCCAATCTATAGAAAATGTAGATTTTTGTTTTGCTCCAAATGCAGAATATTGTTTTCGCTCAAGTTCGAGAAATCGGTTCAATGTTATAGAAATGAGGTCGCGGAAAATAGTGGTACGGTAGAAAATACATAGTATTACGAGGAAATCGCTGACCATTTCAAATGTGGCATATTATTTCTTGTTAACTTATATGTTTTGAATGTTAGCTCAGTTTGTCGAAACTATCAGAGTTTGCAGTTTAGGTTAATGTATATTTTTTATTTTAAAAATTTTAAACTAATTTAAGTTTTGTAAGTTTTAAGGTTTAAGTGTGATAAAAAATAAATTGATTTCTGCTTCTCGAATCCTGTGTAAGCTATCACACAGTATGTTCTAGCAGCTGCCCTTGAGAGCCAGTTAGTATGCCACATAGTTCGAGATCCCAGCTTCGATAATATCGTCACTGACAGTCAAATGAGAGAGTGGTCAAAAAAGTGATCTATAAAGTATAAAAAAAATATCACATATAGGAGAAAGTACAGTATTACGTCGCCTAAATTAATACAGATAGATAGATGATAGATTAACGGTTGATTTGTTGATAAAAACATCATTACATCAGTGATAATACAAGCACTTTATAATCTGTGTCTCAATGGGCGGTTTTATCGCCCATAGCTGCCTCTTCCAGACAACTTAGAACGGAGATGAAGTTATTCAGTATTACATCAAACCTAATTAACAACAAATAGTAACATAGTATTACATTTGTACGTAAAGCTACTACTTGACATAGAACCTTTAATTCTAGGTTGTTACGTAATACGAAACTTAAGTACAGCCTCCGTAACTAATCTGCTCCGCGCTGTTTATCTACTGAAGTTATTTCAGGCTTCTGACTCTAATCCTACTTTATCTATTACAAGATTACACCAAAACAATGTAACTTAGTAACGCCCGATGAAAAAAATAGGCAGATTGCCAAGAGGGAAGCCCGAAATGGGTTTCCTCACTTACATTGTGTTTGTAATAATTTATCTGTATTTTTCCGTTTTATCTTCTGTTCAAAATGAAAGGGAAATACAGTTTTATTTAGAGATGATACAGATCCGGCGTTTTGAGAAAGCGGCGTTTATGGTAGATTCGATATTTTGGTCAGTGTGTACTTTATGGGATGCTAAAGAAAAAATGATTCGTGACGGGATTTTTTTTAAAAATACGCTTGCCTTATTCTCGTTAAAAAAAAAACTTTATTTTTGTTTACACTAACTACTCTGATTGATAAATCGTTTAGGGGAGGTGGAGGTGAAACTAGTGACTTACGTTACATTACATACTTTTATGTCGAGTTGTTAGTAGATATGAGCATTACTCCAGAGACAAATAATATAATTTTTGCATCGATAATGAATAATTTTATAAACTTCTAACCTAATAGACCCCAATTAATTTTTATAACAAATTTTTTTTTTTAAAGTAATGAATGGGGTCTTTTTATCCTAGATAGTGAGTTATGTTGTGCATTCGTTTTGACATTGTTATATGTGATACAAGTATGTTTTTGGTGTGAGGTAAAAAAATAAGCTATTTTGCATCAAGTAGAACATGAATGTTTACTATAATAACGGCAAAATCACAATTTTTCATGATAAAGCGAGTTGTAATAAGTAGTTTATATTTATATTATAATTTGTAGCTGTTCGTTTTCCTCTAAGAATTTAAAATAAAATAGTCAGCAGGTTACAATACTGCAGCTACTACAATAACATTTGAGCAATCCACTAGCTATTGGTAGCCCATAGATAACTCAATTGTTCTAACCCGCTATTAATAACATATTAATATAATAATATTTATATAATAACCCCAGGTTGTTATATAATTATGTAAAGCTAAAGGTGTGAATATGTACCTCCGATGTAATGTGGTGTAATTTGTAATCTCATTTCAGTAGCACTCGTGTATGCCAATTTTTTGAGAGCGTGCTTTTGTGTTTGTGTGCACGCCAGTTTAATAATTGGCCACGGCTTTTACGCTTCCACTACATTCTTATTAATAACTGTTTTCATTTTTTTCTTGCTCTAAATGTAAAACCAAATTTTTACAAATAGAGCCCCAGCGTAACATAAAATTTAAAATTTAATGTTGAAATGATATCGTATGCACATCTTCGCATTGGTCCGGCTGACCAAGCGAAATCTAGAGCTTGACCGGCCAAACTACTCATGCCTGATATGCATCGATCGACTTTAAACGGTATAGCAACATTTCCATCTCTATTTTGAAATAATTCCATACTTTTCCGGTATATCTCATGTGGAAAATTAACGGAAGACGCCGGTTACAAAGTCATTCGTTATGTTGGTTAGCGTACAACATAGCTCGGTTAGAATTAGAGTTGAGAATGGAACAGTAATGATATGTAATAAGCTTTGTGTCCAACGTACCGTGGAATTGTACCTTACTGTACGGTATTTAAAGTACAGAATTTAGTATAAGTTTCTTTATTTAAGACGAGAGATTTGTTTTTTAACATTGATACAGTTTAACAAAGCGTGGCATTTTCACTCATTTATGTATTTCAAGCATATTAATTAATTATTTACGTTGATTTGATGTAAAATAGGTATTGTTGTGAATAAATATATTTCTTTTTCATACTGTTTTTTTCTATAGAGTATAAAAAATTACGCAGCAACTGTGCTAGTAAAGTACATGGTGAATATCTCCATAATAATAATAATTTTTGTAGCCTAAAGAAGTTAATAAGTAATATAATTGTAACTTTATTTGCTTAATGTGTCCATTGACACGTTTCTTATTGTGTCTCCTTAAGGGGGGTATACTTTGTTCATGTGTTATCTATGAGCAGTATATAGTAGTAGCTAACACTAACACACTTTTATTGAACACTACACTAACTCGAACGGTTTTGTTCTATTCAGTCTTCTCTCTAGATCGGTCTGGTGAGGAGCATAGCTGCCCCAACGTTAACGTGATGATAAAGTCTATGTTGATGAGATTCTGCATAGTTTTATATCACTTTGGCAACTAACACAATTTTCTAAACTTATGAGCATCTATAAAGTTATGATTTTTTCAGAGACTCGTAAATCTAAAATCTCTAAAACTACTTTCCAAAATAAATAGATCTTCTAACAAATAGAAGCGGCAATAAACTCTGAGGCAAGCGATAAAGGGGTCTATCAATTATGCTAAGTTCTCGAGCTTTGTAGATTTCCATTTAAAATTCTATTTGCTCGCATATATTATGTTTAAATTAAACCCAATTCCCAATTTCTCAGAAGCAAGCGTTAAGTAAGTACAACAATATAATCCCTTAATCTCTTATAACAAATACGCAAGACCGTGTGTACAGAACCTTTGGAACAACTTTCCATATCGTGATAAATCACTCTGTAAGCCATAGATTATGTAATTAAGTACGGGGCTGTGTGGTACTCTGTCGGTTAGTACGGAAGTTTATATGCTTTTCACTACTCTGGGTCAGTTTTATGTTCCTTTGTTAGTGTGTAAGATCATGCGTGATTTTACGAGTATTCACGAATATGAACCCTGTTTTGATTGCTATACAAATACATATACAATAATTTTTAAAGTAAAAACTTCTTCAGCGGCGTTGTGCACTTTTGTATGGGGAAAAAATGTTAAACTCGCGTCAGATCGTAAGATCGTCGTCTTAAAAGTGTCCAGCTTCAAACTGTAAGTAACAGTTCAAAAACCTTCCAGAATGACGCTAGCGTCGCAACAGTGTATGGTATGAATGTAGCAGTCGTGGACGGATTGAAGTGAGCTTACTTTTTTTTTTGTTGACTAGTAGTTAGTAACAGTATAATATATACCTTTAACTATTTACGTAGCCTAATATAATTTTGTTTTTAAAATCAATACTAGTGCGATTGTAGCGCCACCCTAAATGAACGCATTTCGACGGACACTTTTCATATACAGAGATAGCCGTCCTTACTCCTCTACCCTCCATCATTTGGACCAAGGTGTACGAACTTCGAACCGTATGAAGTATAGAGCGCGCCATGTCATCGACCCATCGCAATGGGTTAACAGTTTTTTTGATTGAAATCGCATGCTTCAGTGCGCTGTCGCATTGTTAGCGATCCGTGCTCGGTCGGTAAAAACGCATATGTGCAATATGCTTCTTTTTTGTTTATACATAATTTAAATTTCTAATAAAACGTTAATCTAATCATAGAGGAGCCTGAGAGAGAAAATCTCTGATGCCCCAAAGACCTGAGCTTACTCTGTGGTCGCCGCGATCTGGCCGCGTAAACTCACCTGAAGACGAGCATCGGATATGGCCAAAACCTAGGTGGAATACTTGAACAACAATTGAAAATTTTAACAATAATAACAACAATTGTAAATTATTATAATTATATTTTTATTTCAAAGAAACAATTTACACACTTGTACGTAGGTATAATATTGAAGTGTATGAAAATCACAATTTATTAGGTTACCACTTTCGGACCGGCTGTGACTGGTATTATAATAATACCAGTATTCAGATATTATTATTATCTGAATTCTATATGTCTAATCTACAGAATTTGGAGACTTTCAATTGGTGAGTTTTTTTTTTAATAATTACAAATCTGTATAAAAATGACGTTAATGAATTCGCTAAGTGGCTAGGGTATATATTATATCTGTCTATAAATACTTAACAAATGTTATTTATTCTTATACATAAGAAGTTAATTTAAGACACCAATTTGAACCGTAAAAAACCAATATTTCCCGATTCATCACACTAATAACAATATTCTAGTTTTATGGAACACTATATTTTATTCACCAAAAAAACAAATCAGGCTACATATCATCACGAAGTCATTGCAGTATGGGATGGAACTCACTGCCGGAGTCTGTATTTTCCGATTGTTGCAAATCCGGAGTCTTTAAGTCGCGAGTGAAAAGGTACCTTCTAAGCTGACATGCTACACCTTTCACCCCGTCGTCACATCGTTAACATCAGGTGAGACAGTGGTATTTGACCTCTCCGCAAGCTTATTAACCAATGATATTATATGTTTATATGAGGTAGATGTCGCTCAAGCGCGCGGAAACTGAGTCGGCAAAATTAAGTCAATTGTAATCATTTTCATTGTGACGCGTATTTCAAGCGCAAGTCTAAGCATATAGCTATCCCTTTCTATATTATTTGTATCGTATTATCTGTCGCAGTAAGCATGTTTATGTCGTAAAGGAACAGAATCTGAGCACCGCGCAGTATGAATATACGTTATCTTTAGTAAAACATCATTGTTATTAACATTCAAAAAGAGTATCGTTCATAAAGCTTACTTGTCTCACCACTATTCAATATTCATACAAAAATTTACGGAACCTCTCGAAAACAATTCAAATGCAGTTCGTTTAAAATATTCTCGTTACTATTTGATGCACTCGACATTTTTCAACTGAAACATTTTAAAAAGTTTTTCGTTAAAGAGTCAATATGGACTATTCTGTTACATTATTCATATTTTTAAAACTTTCGTACTTACAAATGAGGCTATGAAAGTGGCGTCCATTGATACAATTAGCGGTTGATTGAAACATGGCAGAACATTAAAACAATGTCAGATACATAAACAAAATAAGATACTAATATAAAACTAAAATAAATCTTAGTTAATAATAAACCGATCGGGACTTAATCACGTGAATAACATTTAGTAATTTATTTAGCGACGTTTTGACCAAAATGCATTTTTAGTGGTCACCGAAGAAAAAAACACTGAGGTTATTTATCGTGATTAATAAACCGATCGGGACTTAATCACGTGAATAACATTTAGTAATTTATTTAGCGACGTTCTGACCAAAATGCATTTTTAGTGGTCACGGAAGAAAAAATAACTGAGGTTATTTATCGTGATTAATAAAAATACAACAATTGAACGTAAGTGCCGCCTAGCATGATGGCAATGCAATGAACCATTCAAGTCTCTCTCATTTTTTTTTTAAAACACCTTACAAATACACTACATCCCAATTGCTTACTTTTGCTAAGTATATTTTTATGCACCGCTGTTGTAAGCACTCAGGTGTATACATAATGTAGCCGTTAGGCATGAGCATCATAATTATCCTCATGCTCGGTAAAATAGTTAAATTTACTGATATTACAAATTTTGATCAGATATTAAATAGTCGCGGCCTGCCGTCCGCTCTTCATGAGGATGGGAATCATACTGGCATGATACTACCCGAAAATCGGTCGATGAAGATCGAATGTATCCTAAACGTAAGTGCTTTTAGTTTAACTATGGGTATTCACGGTACTCTTATTGCCGAAATCGTACTATTGTACTAATATTATACATGCGAAAGCTTGTGCGCAAGTGTGTATGTGTTTTTCATCAGCACGTACCACCGACTGTACCGCGATTGCGGGTACAACCGCGGGGCGCAGCTAGTTGATACATGATCATCTATCTGCGCCCCGCGGTTGTACCGCGTTGTTGCGAGATTATGGGCTTAGAAAATACATTTCATACATATACATATTACACAAACGCGGAAACCACCAATGAACCTATGAGATGGTATAATAATAATAATATGGGACAACATTCACACAAGGTCTTCAGGCCCCAAACTAGGCAGAGCCTGTACTATGGTAACCTGATGACTGATATATATACTTATATACATACTTATATATATCCATTTTTTTTTTTTTGTTATACATATACACACCCAGACACAGGTCAAACAGACGTGTTCATACACACAAATGTTTGACCTGTCCGGGAATCGAACCCGGGACCAGCGGCTCAGAAGACAGAGTGCTACCAACTGCGCCAACCGGCCAGTCAGATAGATAGAATTGATGTGTTTTGTTGGTGGCTAGGCGCTTATACTTTCTTTATCGGATACGCTGTAAGCGGATTTTTTGTGGCCTGATTGCTGTATGAGCGAAGGCTCTCAATGATAAGTAAGCACTTCGTTGAATTTTGTTTTATGGCTTCAGTTTTTAAACGCTCCGTAGAGAGCGTCGTTTTATCATTTTTAGGGCAAAAACATGCCTCGAGGAAAGTATACACGAACGCGTGAGTCTAGGACTAAACAAAATGTAATTTTACACTTTGTGAGATTTGTTAACATAAAGATTTATCAAGAATTTTAAGGGTTCTGAGATTGTTATTAAAACCAAATCTGTTATGATAGTAATTTTTTTCTTTAACTAAGTATATGGTTTTAATCTGCAGTGATCAATGACTGTAAAATACGTATTATATCCGAGATTATTTACCATGTCAATAAGTTATGCATAAGTATATTCCTAAATTTCGATAAATGCCATTCATGGATGAACTCTTTAACCATGATTATGAGATTACATTGTGAATGAACTAAAATCTGTGTTTATTTCTTAAACTATGTAGATACATAATCATAAAAATACAAGATAGATGGCGCTAAGAATATCCCCTCAGATGTAAATAAGCAAGGATTACATTCGCACGGCTAGTAGAGGGCTAACTATAGCTTAGTTATCAAAGCGTCGACGGTATTCGGTATACGGTCGGTATACGGATGGTATTCTGTAGTCGTGGGTTCAAATCCCACTAGTAGCCGATTTTTTTACTTCAAATTTTTGAACGTACCTAAGTTCCAAGAGTTTTTTGCATTAACTACATGCTAGGCGGAACTTACGTTAAAATATTTGAAGGAAAAAATTCGGCTGCTTGTGGGACTCCTGTCGCTTTGTCCAACTATATATATAACACCCCTTGAGATGTTAAAAGGCCTTCGTGGAATGGGCTGCTATAGCTCAGTTGGACAAAGCGACAGGACGGTATTCTGTAGTCGTGGGTTCAAGTCCCACTAGCAGCCAAATATTTCCTTCACATATTAGAATGTGCCTAAGTTCCGCCTAGCATCATGTTTTGGGAGAGCATTAAACGTAGTATATTGACGACTGGAAAACTAGTTACATTATATTGACTCCAGTGTTCTCTGTACAATAATACCTACCTATGATATAATTAAATGTTGAAGTTACAGTAACGGAACTCTATGGCCCCTCGCCCACGGTGACTTTTTGTAGCGATACCGCCGCCATGCTGTAGCTAGCTGTGTACGTGTGCCCTGATTCTGTATCGCTACTATCGCGATGCAAACTTGCGAGCACCTCTCCCTCCGCTCTCCACCCTTCGTTCCCCCGATGTCGTCAGAAACGATGCACTTGCGCATGTGTATCGAAGCAGCCGCGTGTTTGCATCTGTTCTGTCGCATGTTGCAAACGAGACTAACGCGCGGATAGTAGCGATGACTAGCTATGCGACAGTATCGCTACAAAAAGTCGCCCGGAGGCCTAAATAGTAATGATATGAAGGAAGTGCGAGGATGCGAGTTTTATTGCTCTCCTATCGGTACTACACGTGGTATCAACTAACTATTATCTATACTGTGACTGCAAACGTTAATGCAATGAACCATCTTAGTCTGAATAATAACTTACTACACACTATCCTTTATAATTTAAACCATTTATATCCGATTTGAACTTTTATTTCATTCCTTGGCTTAGGAATGATGCGCTTCGGTTTTTATTGGTCATTAATATAGATATAGCCATATAATCCGCTTGTTTTAAAAAAATACTCCTTAAAAGTATAGCTTTTATCATTGAATCGTTTATTATATAAAGTAGTTCCAGTAGAAGAAGGAATAGCACAGTTATGTTTCTACTGAGTTTGGCTAAAAGTGAGCACATAAGCGCATATTTTTTTATAGCTCTATTCTTGAATTTTAGTTCGTTTTTTCAGTTGAACAGTTTCAGGAGCGTCTGACGGCGGCAGATAAAAGTAAAGTGATCTCGAATAAAAATGTCCTCAGCTGCACTGTTTCAGCAAATGTCTTTGTGTTGTTGGATAAATAATAATGGTTTGATAATATATAAGACTAGCACCGCTCCGCGGTTTCACCCGGGTGGATTACCATTTTCCCGCTACAATTATTCCATGGGAACTACATTTTTTCGGATATAAAAGTAGCCCATGTATTGTGTTATTCCAAGGTCTAACCTATCTCCGTATCAAATTTCATCCAAATCAGTGCAGCCGTTTGAGCGTGATGGAGTAACAAAGATGCACACAAACTTTCGTCTTTATAATATCAGTGGACTCTCGATTTCTCGATTTTCCTCTATGGCGCTGAGACGTGGACAACATCAGCAGACCACAAGCGTATTGATGCATATTATTTTATTAAGTCCGTACCCCGTTAGATACTTCCATCTACCATGTTATGCCATAATATAAATAAATGCCTTGTAGACAAAAACAGAGAAAGATGGCGTAATATCATAGATAATAGATAATGATTGGAGGAGTAGGTATTCGAGGGAGCCTTGAAAAACCCTCGACTTGAGTTTTGGAGCAATATTAAATTATATGAGTGTAAGTCTGTGTAAAAGGAAAAACAGACTTGTTGTGCCCGTTAACATTTCCTGTCAAGTTTACGTGCATACGTGCACATATTATATCACTGTGTTCTGACGCAAGTTTATTGTGTTAAATTATTATTTAATATAAGAAACCGCCAGTTATTGCTCAAAATGGCTTCAACCATGACGCGAGTCTGCATAACGAATAACAATCTCAAGCTGTATATCGGAGCTGGTATTTAAGTTAATTCTATTCATTCATTCACTTTGCTCATTTCCTACAGAGTATTAATATAAGAACTTGCAAGATTTCATGACGCAAATAAATTGTTTTAACAGAATTTAATTTTATAATGTGCTACTTAACTCCGAATACTTAATCCGAATATTTATAAAAACACAAAAGTTTTATTAATCGTAAATTACAAGTTCACCTTAGTCACAGTATTATACATATTTATTCTGTGCCTTAGTTAATGAGAGAAAGTTAATGTCCCCCATCTTCCCAGCCATAGGAGGTCCGCTGCTGGACATAGGCGTCCCCCGTATACGGGGGATTTGCCAATACTCGCCACGCTTGGCATGCGGGTGGGCGAGCGCAGTATGATTTCCAATCCTCAGAAGGCGCTGCTGCCCACCTTCTGGTACGTTATCCCTTAGCCGACTCTTACGGCACCCGCGGAGATGGGGGAGTACTATTCTAGGCCGGTACCACCACGGCAAACTCAACTCTACAATTACACGCCATTTTTTAAGTATATTAGCAAAATAGAATGTACCATCGGCATTTTTTTTTTTCTAGATTACGGGCCAGTTTTGAAATTTAAGAATAACAACACACTTAATAATTATATGCCTAGGCAGAACATAGTAGCAATTAGCAAGCTTACATAAACATCTCATTTCCTAGTGACGTTATTAGATGCGAGCACTCATATTTAGATGTTTTTTACTGAATTACGTGATACGATGGCTGAATGGATCTAAATATAATTTGACACAGAGATAGTTTATTAGTGTATAATAGCACAAATACTGAGGATATAAAGGAATAATGTGTGAAAAATGGTAAATTTAGACCACGTACGTATTTAATGTTCGAAATGTAGCTCACGCACAAATATGTCACACGAATACACGTCAAATCTTGTAATGAGACCACACCGTTAGCAAATTTAACACGTGCAAAGTGGCATTTAAGCAATGAATAGTAGGTACTCACCCGGGCCAATACAACACTGCTAGCGTCGTAACAATTAAAACAAAGAGTGGAATTTGTAAACGTGTCGTGTGCGCAACGTAGTCTGGTCTGTGTTTATTAACCAGAATACAATGTGAAACATATAATGATAACTCGCTGGCATACTTGACGGTCGCCGTGGCGCAGTGGTCAGTGTCAGTGACTTGAATTCTGTGTCTCCGGGACCCTGGGTTCGAATCCCGGCAGGGGCAAACATTTGTGCGATGAGTATTGGTGTTTGTCCCGGGTCTTGGTTGTTTGTGTGTTGTGATTGTGTGTCCATGCCTCCCGCGACACAGGGAATCCTAGTGCGGAGGTCTGGGTGTGATGGTTTTTTTTTTATTAATTATAGTATCTATGTAATAAATAAATAATGTTGAGTTTGAGTTTAATAATATCTATTTATCGTCGTTCAGTGGTAATCGCTATGAGGCAAGCCGAAAACGGGTAATCATGGAGACCAAATCAGGGCTGTCGAGAACGGGCACCTGTCCTTCAGTAATAAACAAAACAACGCAGAAGAAGCTGAATACTACCCACTTATCCAAATAACATTGGATTTAGGATACCTAACTACCTCTGTGTGAATATGTCTGTGTCATTTACACGCATTAATTAACCGACTTCAAAAAAGGAGGAGGTTAAATATGTTTCACTGTATTCTTTTTTTATGTATGCTCACCGGTTTCTCCTCCATCTTTGAACCAATTCTCAAAATCCTTTTTTTCGTTTAATAGAGTGTATTTCCGAGATGGTCTCATTTAAAATTCATCAAAGTCAAACTAGCGGTTTTTTAATTACACTCTAATAGCTGAAATGTGCCGTGGTGGTACCGGCCTAGAATAGTACTCCCCCATTACTTCCCACGGGTGCCGTAAGAGTCGGCTAAGGGACCACGTACCAAAAGATGGGCAGCAGCGCCTTCTGAGGATTGAAAATTATACTGCGCTCGCCAACCCGCCTGCCAAGCGTGGCGAGTATTGGCAAATCCCCCCTATATGGGGGAGGCATAAGTCCAGCAGTAGACGCCCCATGGCTGAGAGAGAGAGAGCTGAAATGTGCTTTGTCTACTTGGACGACATTATATTTGCGTGTGAAGAAATCGGTGAACATCATAATGACAATTGATCCCATGAGTAGCAAAGGTGACTGATAAGGGTTACAAAATTCCATATTCTGGATTTTTTTTTATGTTGCAAAGACGTATAGTGTCTAAATTCAGGATCTGCGAACTGGTTATTTTATAATACCTAGATAGTTATGGATAAAGTTTTTTGTAATCTACGCACGCTTAGAAACGCTCTTACATTATTCTGGATTACCATAAATTCTTACTGAAGCAGCATATGTATCATAAATATTTCATTTCACAAAGACGTTGGCATTATTTATCAGTGTAGGCGACATCGTAACTGACGACAGGAAACCGTACGCCATGCGGTTGAAACTGTAAGGCGCAGGTATTAATAGCCTGGGTTCCCTTTTTCTTTAATTGTAAATAATTTACCAACCGTTTAATGTCCACCCGCTTGTTACACAACAAACCTCCTTTGCATTCTGATCGCACTGTTAGTTTATGAGAGATACGTACAAAATAGAAAATGTCATCAACCATCTAAAATGTCTAAAACTTTCTTAAATTTCGTCGTGTTTCTGGTCAAATGAAGATATAAACTTATGACAATATTTTCTCATTCCAACTTACACTTCACAGAATGTTTGTCTTGTTTAGGCACCAAACATTTTTTTGATAAAAAATGTTCTTTACGCCTTCTAATCCTTACTGTGAGACAAATTCTCATTCATCATGATTTTTATCTCGCAATATTTCATTTTGTACGCCGTAAAAAATAGGGTGGTCAATATCCGGACTATAATTCTCGGTTCGAAAATGGCCGATTAGACTAAATAAAATATTTAGTGAATACCTAAGCTATATTAATTTGTTGATTTTGAATTATTATCAAATAGTAAACTTGAGCTTCGCATGGCAATAGATATAATAAACTTATCTATCTATGTATATATCTATGACGAACTGGTTGGCGCAGTTGGTAGCACTCTGCCTTCAGAGCCGCTGGTCCCGGGTTCGATTCCCGGACAAGTCAAACATTTGTGTGTATGAACATATCTGTTGGACCTGTGTCTGGGTATGTATATGTATATAAGTATATATATCAGTCATCAGGTCACCATAGTACAGGCCCTACCTACTTTGGGACCTGAAGATCTTGTGTAAATGTTAATAAATAAATAAATATATACTCTGTTTGTTTAATGTCAGACAATGTCAAACCTATAATCATTATATGTAATAGGAACAGGTCACTTATTGCATCTTTTTCCGGTTTCAGGTAAAAGTGGAACTGCTTTTATATGGTATCTTATTATTCTTTGTTCTATAAATAATTTTCTAACATTGAATAACATTGAAAGTATATAATTCAAAAAAATATATTTCTTGGTTGGGTCTCAGGTCTGCTTTTGAAGTTTTATGAGTCTCATGAGGATCTCACGTTAGCTGCTTTCTCAACTACGGAAAAAGATCACTCGTACATATGTTACTCAACAGATTTATATATAAAATATATTTATATTATTTTGTTTTAGTATATCAGAAAAATGGACGTTGATTAATAAATGTAGCAAAACCAGAAGTTGTAGAATTATCAAACTGTTTTTTTTTTCGTTTAAGTTCGGACTGTTCAACTTGTCAAATTTCAAATCAATTTAGTTGAAATGAGAAGTCCCTATGCGTTTGTATTGTATTGTTTGTTTGTTTGTATCGACAAAAATCCTCGGTAATGATATGACTATTACCATCATTGCATCAATTACTGGATATATATCATAAACATTGATTGAAGGCGGGCCTCATCCAATTCCTATATGCCAGGATAAGTATGTGCTCATTATATTATCATAAAAATCCGGCATTAAGCCGGATTGCCTTCCGGCCAAAACATAACTTTCTACATTCTCAAGAGACACCAAAATCCTCGCGCCTCTCGCTTGTAACTCATTAGATAAGACGCTGTAAAGTTTCCGAGTCCAAAATCACGATTTTACGGCGACAAGAGGAAAAAACTTGCACCCGACAACTTTGGATCAAGCGATCCTACAAAATGTAATTTATAGCCAAAAATCTTTTTCACGTTTAACGGAAAATAAGCTTCAAGAGTGAACAGATCAAAGAGACTTAGATACATTTTCCTTTATCAAAAAACACACTTTTGTTTGTAAATGGATTCTCTCACACAAACCGCACCGCTCTGCCTGCAGGTCTAACTTTTCAAACTGGACACATACTTCAAAAACTCTCAAAATGTTTGCACGGGATCGGACACCAGGGCCGAAGGAACAGAAGTCAGAGTCACTGACCATTAAGCCATGACTACCGTGAAATCATTTAGCGTGGTGTCCACTACTTTCGAGTAGTGACTAGTGGCTAGCCACCATTCTCAAGTTTGATAATCTGTCACCAGCACACATAGTGTGTACAGGCAGCAGTTCTTGAGAGACAGTAAGTATCCTAGGTCTAGCGTGATAGCATCTTAGACCACAACGTCACTGTACATCAAGTGAGATGTGGTCAAACACTAGATCTAATAAAGTATAAAAAAAAACAAAAGATGTTCCAGGTCGACCAGAGAGCACGGAATGGCAAGCGCAGCTTAGGACGACCATCGACAAAGTGGAAAAGGCTAGATGAGGGCTGCTTCAAACCGGTTATTGTGGAGTTATGAAGAATGACGACGATGTTCTGAGATCACCACAATTTTTATACTAAATCTCTTAAAAGGTAGGCGCTGAGTTGCGTGGCTAATAAAACTGTTAGATTTTAAGGGGGAAATGCGTTGGTAACCAGTTAATAATCACTAATGTATTGTGTTTGTGACTTGGAAGTTTGGATCCGCAGTTATGTCTCTATTACGAGAAGAGAGTGAGAGTGAGTAATATTATTGGGTGATTTCTGTTTTGGTGATAAAAAATAGAATATTTGTTTTGTCGTGAAAAACACAACAACCGGAACTTAGTGAGAAACTAAACTGATTACAATTATTTGTATTGTTTGTTAATTTTAAGGTAAAAAGGTTTGACTCGCCAATCATTTCGGATGTCAGGGCATCCGACGCTGATTTTCGGACCGAGCCTAGGGTTCAATAAAATGATGTCATCGTAGATGTGTATATCAAATACTATAATGTTAAATAAGTACAAAGGATTTTTTCTATATACTAAACCCTAATTAGAGTTCCGCATAAAAAAATACCACCCAAAAACGAACTTTCACGTGTAATGTAAAATATTGGTGAGCCGTAGGTACCTTTAAATCAGATTTATATTTATTTTATCTGGCTTTTTTTTTACTTTATGGATCCAGCGCTTGTACACTATCACACCATCTATACCACCTCTGGGAAAACAAAAATCTTATAGATATCTACCCTCATGCTTTTTGATCATGATTAAATAGTACTTAGATACATACATTTATTTTTAAATAGATGGAAAATCATAAAAACATGCGAACACCTCTAATAACAAATTCAAACCTACAACTTGTCTAAATCTCATCTGTCAACGACAGACAGACAGACAGACTGTAGTGTTTCAACTCTTGATATTCAATAAAATTTTGGGCATCCTCAGGAGCTGTTAACCTAGAATTATTCAAAATCGAGGATTTTACACTAAATATTGTGTATATAATGTATCATTAAGAATAATTTTATAAATACAACAATATAATTTTAATTCTCTTTTATTAATGACCAAAAAAATATTCATTTTTAATACGCTTAACTGTTTTCCAAAACGAAACAAGGGTTTCACAGAGAAATCTGTTTATTTGAATTGCCAATTCAACCCCCCTCTCTTGTATATGCAAATCAAAATAATATCATACAGCTCTTTCCAATTTTCAATAATCCAACGACACATACATTTTCCAATATACGGCAGTACTGTAATATTACAGTATGAGTGATACACAGAAGGGATAGATTACATGGCAAAAGTGTTTTCCCATAATCCTACTTCCTGCTTCCTACTTAATGTTATAAGGGCGAAAGTTTTTATGTATGTGTTTATGTTTGTTACTCCATCACGCTTGAACGGCTGTAACGATTTCGATGAAGTATTAAGATAGATTTTACCATGGAATAACATCATAGGCTACTTTTATCTCAGAAAAGTTCCCGTGGGATAATTAAGGTAGCGAGAAAACCGCAATCCTCGCGAGTTGAACCGCGGGGCGTAATATATTAAACCTCCACGGCATAGATAGATTTTTTCAAAATGTTTTATCTCAATAATTAAAATATTATAATAACAAAAGTTTTTATATTATGTAAGTTTGTTACATCTTCACACAAAACCTAGAGTATGGGTTTGAATTAAAGTTTACAATAGTACAGATCCAGCATCAGAATAACACATAGGTTATATTATTTTATGTAATAGGTGGCAAATAAGCAGATGGGTAGCCTGATGTTAAGCGATCACCGTCGCCTATGAATACCTGTAATACTGAGGGCGTTACGATACGCTGCCAATGTGTTAACTCTCTTTTTAAAGAAGTCTCTATATTTTGAGGGAATTAAAGTTATCAACATACCGCAGCGCATTATCAAGTTAAAGTTGACTGGTGTGGATTAATTTGTCGCAGAACTAATAACGGATATCGAAGACGAGTCCTTCAATGGAGATAAAGAATTAGGAGACGCAGTGTAGCACTCTACACTGACTCTTACACCCAGGGCACTCCCTGGGAGTGACTGAGTGACGCGACTACCGACTGGCAGCGGTTAAAGGAAAAAGGTAAAATATCAGGCTCAGTGGCGTATATGAGGTATATGAGACCTATGTGCGGTGCGTCCGAGGTGTGCCCTAATGATTGAATTAATAATGGAATAATGATCACGCTTGGTGTTCGTTGTGGCACAGGGGTTGCAAACTGTTTTCGTTCACTGACTAACAAACTGGTAAAAAAAGCCACCGTGAACTGCTGCTTTTGACCCTTTTCCTTTGTGATCATTTTTTTGACAGCTAAGAGATTGACAGCTACTGTGAGAATATAAACAAGCATTTGAAATTTACGCTCGTTTAATATTTTCGTTCTATTTTCGTTACACAAATGTAAAATTTGTTAAGTTGAAGAGATTGCTGCAGTTATTAAAACACTCACATGTCATTGATGTTAATATTTGTCATCATACTTGACAACTCGTGCAAATCACATTTTGTATCGTCGATTAAAGGAAAATTAATTATGTGTAATATGCCACATTCCCAAATTTAACGCTTGTTCAGTTAGAGATTGCTAAAAACACCAACCATTCATTTTGAATGCACCTCTGGTAGATTGATGTTGACTGACAATCCTTCCAATATTTTCCTTAAGCAATGAAGGTATGCTGCGCACGGAGATAGTCCATACTGTTATTATGTATACGTCATTCAATTACGTTATTTTCGCTTAATCGGATCGATTCTCGTACGGCTACGTCGATCGATCTATCATAATGACGTTTCATTTCTTTAAGAGATTATATTGGGTCCTCGATATAGACACGTTTTATATAAATGAGTACGTGGGATATTTTATACCCCGTCGCGTCGGGTGGCTGATAACCGACAAGGCATGAGGTAGAAACATAAAATACTTCATGCATTTTTTATGTTAACTCATCAAATTAATTTTCATATACGATTCCACGCAAAAACAAGAACTCTATAAATACAAATGTTATTATTACTTAATGTATATTTAAATTATATCATATTAAGACGTGTAACAAAAATACGACAAGTAAAAACAAACAGGCAATATCACAAGTCACCGAAGCATTATCTTATCGGTTTGAATAATACTGAACTTGACTAAATCTAAACTTGAGTGCACACATAATAGAATGTAGGTAAAATGGCTTACTTTAAAATTAATAAGATCCATCATTACCCATGAATCTATGAACTTAAAATATATTTTAAAAAATGAATAACTTAAATCAATCCAGTGCACAATGCTCAAATCATTCCTGAAACCATAGAGTAGGTATATTTGAAAACCATTTCGCAGAATTGGAATAAACCATCACAAAAACGACAATAATCGAATTTGAGCACAGCACCTGTCTCCAATATTACACAATACCAATAATACGATTTATATAACGGGCCGAAATACACAACACAATAGCGGCACAATACACTGTTGGACAAGTTATTGAGAGAGCGAGAGGAAACAGTATTAGAATTGATACAATACTTACGACAAACCACTAGTGGTATATTGTACTATTGGGTAGAATATATGATCTCTAGTAGACTGGCCGGTTGGCGCAGTTGGTAGCACTCTGCCTTCTGAGCCGCTGGTCCCGGGTTCGATTCCCGGAGAGGTCAATTTGTGTGTATGAACATGTCTGTTTGACCTGTGTCTAGGTGTGTATATAAGTATATATATCAGTCATCAGGTTACCATAATACAGGCTCTGCCTGTACTATACTATAATATAATGTTAAAATAAAAAGAAATAAAAAAATATTATCACACAGTATAACAGTGTTATGAAATTTCATCCTCGCATCGGATGGGCTTGTTCTTTAAAGCCCGGTTGGCAACTTTTTCTCATACAGGTATTTTAAGGGACAGGACCATTTAGACTATGAAGTATTGGAATATGTTGTCAGTATTCATGGTAGTCAAAGGGATAAAATATGTTTCAAAGTAAATGTATTTTCTATGTGGTAAGGTTCGGCCATTAATCAGGTGACCGCTGGATCTACAATGACCTTTGGGTCCAGGAGCCAGTGACAGATTATCACGACCAAGTTTCTCCAAATCGAGAATTTGTAAAATGCATTAGGAATTTATATCATGAATATTTGCGAACGTCAGCTGCGACTTCGTGGGGGCCAGCCTCCAACGCACGGAGAAAAAAAAATATTTTTTAGTCATTTCTTCTGGTCAAATCTTCATTTTTTTTTTAAATTTGTCGGATTATAGTTTATCTAATATCTTGAAGAAAAAATAAAGGGGCAAATAAGCTTGCACATGAAACAAAAAAAATTTCAATGATTTCCTCTCAACTAAAAATTTTGCTGGTCATAGTTTATATATGCTATTGTGAATGAAAATTAATGTCAGCTTTCTGTATGTCAGTGGAAAGTTTGTCAGCGAATACCTTGGAATGGTGTAACGCAGCAGCATCTATCACCCACTGAACCTTATCAGCTGACGACTTGTACCTTAACTTACAGCTAGCTGTTTTTTTTCATTATTTACTAGCATGCTTACAATAGTCTTGAGGTATTCGGCAATAGGTATATTATTCTAGAAATGCAGTTTGGTTGGATTAAGCGTAGATGGCCACCATATTGTTATCATCAATAGCCCATGCAAAGTACCTATTTACGTATACCTGTATATAAAAATATATTTTTATAACATAGGTGAGTACGTCGTCAAACTAAGGGCCGGTTTTTTGATTCATAGTTAAGTAAGAGTGTATAAATAGCGTACAAGGCTACATATTATTAAATTTATGATGAAAACCTACTTTCTCGTCTGCCGTGGTGAAACAAACTGTTTCTAAAGTATTGACAACTCGTTTTAGAAAACTAAGTCAAAAGTAAATTACTCATTAGCCTTAAGATATGATTCTGTTCTCAGCGGTCCCCATATTTTCTCTGTAAGATTATATGGCATTACAATCCGAGCTCCACAGCAATGCCGCGGCAGCAATGCAGCGACAGCATTACTATGCGGCAGTGTCGGTTCGCCTTGCCGCAGCGACAGATCAGTAGCGACGCGTCTGCATCAGCGACAATGAAACGAAGAAGTTGCTTTTCTTTTAAAATAGCCATAAAACAACGCATCATCGTGTCGTCCTCTTCTAACAGTATAAATAAAAGTTAGTGCCTAATCGACATGTCATGAACTCAAAGCAATTAAATCAATATACAACAGCGCCATACCACGACCAGCGTGACACCACCTCCTCGTTTAGAATCACCGCAGCAGGCCAGGCTTGGAGCTGCTTCGGCAGCACTGCTGCGTGCACCCGAGATCTAAATCATACCTTTAAGGTTAGATTTTAATTGAATGAGGTACATGAATTAAAAGGACATCATTTATAAAAAAAGTATTGAAAACAAACCAAAAATGTCTTTATAAGAACTTAAAGTTATTTCTTCTCATATCCATTTTATACATATATTTGTACAAAACGACCCTTAAGCAGACTACAATTACCATAATCATAATTCCTCCATTAAAGGTCGTAGTTTCATTTTACAAAATTAAGCAGCGAGGTTTCCTACGCGACGGGGCTATAAAGCTTAATCAATATGTAATTAATGCAATAACTATCGGCCGACGAGCGCGCCACTGTGTTACCGGAGCTTCTAACGGAGACAGAATAAATTAAACAAGCTAGAAGCGAAATAATTTTGAAGAGTTTTATGATTCAGTGCATTAAAGTAATGATAGGCGAAACTTACCTTTAATTTTTAAGGATAGCATTTGGCTATTCAAGGGTCTTGAAGTCACTACTGCAGAATACCGTCCCGTCCCTCGTTTAATTTGTTTACGCAAGCAAAAGTAGATGGTGCTAAGAAAAACATCCTCTCATAATATGTATTTGCAATACAGTAATTACACTACTAATTAAATATTAGGTGAGTGTTTCTGTCGTTTGTATGTCCGTTACTTCTTGATGCTAAAACGGATGAACGGATTTTCATGAAATGGAGCAAAAACAGCTTGTATTCTGGAATAACACATAGTATACTTTCCCCCCGATAATATTGACTGTTCCCATGGGATGACGGGAAGACACAACAATCGTCAATACCATTTCACCGCAGGCAACACCGCGGGGCGCAGATAGTAAAATAATAAAGCTTAATTAGTAACGCGACAGGACTGTATTCTAAATGTGGGTTCAAATCACTAAAGAAGCCATTTCTTTCCTTTAAAAATGTGAATGAAGTAATTATGTTGCTATAAGTATACTACTTCCGGCTCCACAGAGTGTAACATACGCAACACGTGAGTACCTGGGCAACTGAGCTTTGTTCGGCGTTTTCCAGGCATTTATAATATATGCGCCTGGGAAAACGCTAAACAAACACCTATATTATATGTTGTATGTATTGCTTCCGGGCTGTTTGGCCGTGGTCTATGTGAAACTTGTGTTCCAGACAACCTATATTATAGTTAACTTAAGCATATAGTTATCTATGATAGATATCTTAACTGTCCTCGTTAATAGGGAGGAGGTTCTCGATTCCATTGCATTTTTATATATATTATATATATATATATATATATATATATATATATATATATATATATATATATATATATATATATATATATATATATATATATATATATATATATATATATATATATATATATATATATGTTTGTTTTTTGACTCCGTTGTTTTTTAATAAATTTTTTAAATTCCCAAGAATACACTAACTCGTAAGAATTGATGATTAACGGATAGAATTCATTATAATCCGTAGAAGATTTCTTAATGTTTAGAACGTTTAATTATATTCCACAGACTTTAAAAGTTTTTAATTTAAATGACAACAGTATATACATTTATTTACTGTACTCAATATTGGTACTTGACCAATTGGTCGAGCAGGAGAGTACCAGTTGCCACAGCTACATATGGATAACCAAAAAATGGCTACGGACAGGTACATCTAACCTAAAACAGATAGGTTAACAAACCCGGGAACCCATCTAACCGATGATTTATGTAAACTCTGAGGCTCTTCACGGATAAATTCAATTTCATTTTAATAAAAAAATAGATAAGATCATAGTGATGAAGCCAGGCCTTTATCAAATTTAATCTACTTTTAGAATATTGGTATAAAATATTCTAGAATTAAATATGAATATCGGAAGGAGCTACTTCGTTAGCTCAAGTAATTTTGCCTCTGGTATCTCAGAGGTTGAACTTATTCTAAAATATTGAACTCGGTTAGAAAATTACATTTTATTTTACAATATTTTATGACACTTGATTAGAAGCTTATAAATATGTTTCTGTAAAATATGTTAATGCCTTTAAATTCAGTCAGGTACTCGCTGTGTGATACGCTAAAATTTAATAAATATTTCCGAGCACGTATTATTTAGGTATATTTATATCGGTGGTTCAAACGTTAGGCTATTTAAAAATACAAGCAAGCTATTAAGACTAGGTAACCTGCTCGCGACTTTACTCGCAACGCCTAGAGCGTATAACTCACGTGTGACGCAGCCTACGACTCATCAATTAAAATTACAAGAGATTTAATCATATCTACATTATTTATTGGTGTTGAATTTAATTATTGTTCTCTTTTTGAACATATTTAAATGGGGTTTTTATGGGTACGCCGATAAACCAATCGTTTTGTTCTGGAATTGAAAGTATTATTAATCACAACAAATTAGAGAGTACAGAATTTTCAAAATCGGTCATTCACAAAGTTTACATCAAATAGAAAACTTACTAAGTTACATACTTTACCTCTTTATAATATTAGTGTTGTAGATCTTACGCAGCATAGAAAATGTTTTTAACATATTATTCTGAAATACGAAAAAAGTACTGAATCAAATTTAATGTAATAATCGGATGTCATAAAAAAACTCAATTTGTTTTACTAATAGCGATATTCTTAGGTAACAAACATATAACAATACGATTGAATCATATCATTCTTCCATTTTTTGTGAGATAAAAACTATAACTAACAGGAGGGGGGGGGGGGGATGTCGCAATAGGTTTTCCTAGTCAACTCCATTCTATCACTAGTCGTCTTTCATATTTTTTCTTTCTTTCTTATACAATAATAATAATATTTATTCAAGTGGTGCATCCATACCTTTTTTGGCATATCTATCTCTATTAAACTATAACTGTAATTACATTGAACAAAAAATTATTATACAAACAATAAGGAGAAAGAGAAACGAAGAACAATCGGCCCATTAATGATGCGAGTGCACCGGATGTCGCCATTATCGTGGACACGCAAGCTTCCGCCATCGGAAACGGCCGCGGTAACCGTTTCCGGACGCGTTTTTCAGCGGAAGTGGCGTAAATAGTGGTACGTGATTTGAATGTATGCGGTGGTAGTTGCGGGTAGTTGAATCTGTCATTTAATGATTTATAATTTCACTAGCTGTGCCCTGTGGTTTTACCAGCGTGGTGATAAAAATCGGTAATTATGGTGATAATAAAATAAGCCTGTCTGCTATATCCAGAGCTATCTTAATACCATGCCACCATTTCATCCAAATCCATCTAACTATTTAGGCATGAAAGAGTAACAAACATACATCCACACTCACAAACTTTCGCATACAAAATATTAGTAGGACTAGCTTGAAAAGAACTATCTCTCCCTCTCTCTCTCTTTGTTCAGATAAGTTTTATTGTTCTAGTTCAATCAATCATCAAACATCCAAATATAGATAGGATCTCTTTTCTATCTTAAAAACTCTTTATTTTTCTCCGTGTCAAAAAGTAACATAATACAGTTATGCTTATAATTTATATTACTTACTAACTTAATTACCTACTTAGACTATTCCAGAGATACAAAACGTGGAAATCGCTTAAAACTATTTATTCCACTCAACTTTCTTTTAGGTCATTTTAATTAAAAGTAACCGTGGCGCGATCATACTTGATCAGAACAGCTCAGTAAAGCCAATTATAATAAATTATTAAATACCGTAAATGCATACAAACATTTACACTTCTTTTTTTAAACAATATTTTTTTTCTTTTTTTTACATTTATTCAGTTTTTACATTATTTAACTTAAGCTAAAAATACTCAAATAAATGAATTGAATTGAAAAATTTGCGACCAGCGACTTTGCAGGCAGACTCGCTACACACTTAGCCGCGGAGTCATCTAAATAATATTTCTAGAATAGTACTTAGTATTCATGCAAGTTTGTATATTTTCATTTACTTATCATTTATTTGTATTTTTAACTAATCCTAAATAAATAAAAATGTATAATACAATAACATTCCTAATGTTCATTCTGTATTTTGAGATGACTAACACACTTCTTAAGGTAAATAATTTGGGTATCAGAAATAATCAATAAAAAAAATATTGTTTTAATCTTTCATCTATATATTCATCATCTAATATAATACTATGTATCTAAAAGCAATGTGAATTTTAAAATTGAAATTATGTCGTTTTAGGACAAAAAATTTGATTCAATTAGTGTATTGGCCTTTTAAAAAAAATTCTTAACGACGTAAGTCATAAACTGTGCATGTAATTTTTAAAGCAACTATTTTCCAAAGCAACAATCTAGGTCTACCGTGATTGCATCATCGACCACAACGTCATCGACCATTAATGGTAAAAATAATCGATCTACCTTATGTAGATCGATTGATTTAAAAAAGTAGAAATAATATGAGAATAAGTCAAATGCGGTCTAAAAGTCAGGGATTTATGGATGCTGTACCCACAGCACCATATTCCCCTTTTAACATAAAAAAAGAAAAACACAAGTCGAATACAAACATAAAAATATGGTTACGCCAACTCACTCTCATACCTTTTCCCATATTCGAGTTCACAATATCACAAAGACACAAAACACAATTCAAGGTCCACTCGTTCCATATTTGCATATTTTGTGTATCATATTACTGGGACAAAGGTTCAGGGGAGAATTTAGGACCATTCGACGGCAGGTCGGGTAATTCAATAACTCCGCCTTCCGCTATGATAAGGCCCATCGATTTGCGATATTTGTCCGTGACTTTGGGGCAAAGATTGGGGGTGTTTAGACACAGAAGAGATGCAGCTATAACAAAGTTAAAATAGTACCAACACACAACAGATGTTAGTAATGTATATCAATACATAGTCCCGGTTTGAAGGCATACATGAGTTAGCATTAGGAACGTGATAATGATTTTTCCCGTGTATTGTGTATTGGGTTTTAACGATGTACCTGCCATTATCGAAACTAAAACGAATGGTGTTTTATTCTGTCAACTCATAACTAACAATAAATAATAATGAATGAACTATAATTTGTAATAATACTAATTATGAACCTTCACATTTATTTAATAAAAAAATTCTGATTTATGCTGTTTTATACTAATATGTTTAAGTTGAATACGAGTCGCGCCTCGCGGTTTCACCCGCGTGGACAACGGTAAACCCCTTACTTAATTTAAGCTTCTTAGCCTGACGTTATAAAGCTTAAAGCCTTCCTGGATAAATTGACTATCTAACACAAAATATTTTTTATATTCCAACTGTAAGTGCCTAATATTAGCGCATTTAACCAAACAAACAAACAAACTCTTCAGTTTTTTAAATATTACTGTAATCTACGAACTGACTAGGACTGACGTGGTATAACATACTCGAAAAGTACTCACCGACAGGTTTCAAATTTATTTGCAGTTCTTCATCTAAGAGCTATGATCGTGCCAGCACAAAACAGATACTTACAGAAGTCCATCACATGCACTTCATTTTTTATACCTATGCTCGGGCGGCGCTAAGGTTGTCAACTGGCGCACATAAACTACCGAACTTTTTCACTGTCGAAGCCGGGGCGGACCGCTAGTAATAGTATAATATTAGTGTGGACAGTGAGACCCTCAAATAGCCAAATTAATTAGCACTGGATGAAATAAATAACCAGTCCATCACATAACGTCGCATCTGTACATGACGTATATATACTTATTATTTATAAAAAGAAAACAGTGACGGTAAAATGCAAATTTTCCGGTGTACCGTAATTTTGGCTTCGGAAGCGTGAAATATGAGTATTGAAGGTTTACACAGTGAACGTATGACGACTTTCGGAAGGGGAAGTATCTTATAACTCTCAAAGCTTCATTTAGGGACAAAAACACATATATTTAACCAACCTTAAAAAAGGAGGTTTTTAGGCGACTTCAAAAAAAGAGGAGGTTTCTCAATAAGACCATATTATATATTTTTTATGTGTGTATTCGCGGACAACTTCATCTTTTATCGATTGTAATCATTCTTTTTTTTGTTTTATAGAGTATACTATAGAGAATACCTATCAGAAGCAGTCCCTTTAAATTTCATCAAAATCGGTCAAGTGGTTTGATTAGTGGTTTGTGGTCACACTCCAATAACTGAAAAGTGTTAAATCTATCTGGATAACTTCCTTATAGAAATCCAAACATGAAACATAAACCGTGCAGGGTGCGCAAACGAAGCTGCCAGTGGGTGATCTAATAATTCTACAGTAATTAATAACAAAACGGGGAAAATTTAAACCGATCAATACTCTATGAATATTTATGTTACAATCACGTTAAGACAACAGTGTTAAAAAATACTGCTTGCTCAATTTGCTCACTGTAAAGTCTAAAAATATGTTATATAGATATAATTAAGCACAATTGTCTTGTCAGTGAAATTTTGTCATTTCTTTAGACAATAAAGTTCCTCAAACTGGAATTTTACACAGCTAATAACATCACCAGTCACAAAACGTAAACAAATTCTGGTTTGTTCCGTTAGACTTTACGTAATTATTTATGTTATTAATCTGTGGTCTACGATGTTGGTACATCAACTACCTATACTTATATTTTTCGCATTTAATTGTAATTTTTTTTATGTACTGTCTGAAGATCCTTAAATAAAAAATAAAAAAATGTGATCGTGAATATAGCAGACATTATTATGCTCGTATCTATAAAGTAGTTCAAGTCGTCGACATGTTACAGATCCGCGTGTATCGTACAAGAAGCCGAGCCAGTAAAAAGTTACGTGCGTTCATATAACAAATTATACACGCGTCGACTCGAGACTCATTCGAGACTCGGTTGAAAATAACGGCACATTACGTTTTCGAACTCGTTTAATGTAATAGGGATTGATTTTACCGACGTGGCGGCGCGAGTGAGCCTCCCTTTAGGAAATTAAATCACGCCAGTTCCCACCAGACTTTACATTTTAATGTGGCTGCACCTCACACCGTTGGCGAACTCTAAACATGTAACTTAGTCTTAGACACTTTCGTGAGGAGAAATTAATTATATTATTTTATTAGATTTATGCAAAGCGTAATATCTCGTTTAATAACCGACTTCCAAAAAAGCTTTTAATTTAATTGATTTATGTCTGTTATAGCTCTGTTTCCAATTAACCATAGTGTAAGTTTTTTACTTGCTATAAGAGCTACAAGCGGGTTTGTGGTAAATCTAATAATTTCCTTTGAAGTGATTTTAAAACCTGTTATCTATTTATCTGCATATTAACATTTACGTGTTTTGAGTGTTTACGGAGAACAAATAACACACTAGGTAGACCAATTAGTAAACTAGCGTATATAATTGAAATTGATCAAAAAGAAAGTACCTACGCTGATTTCAGCTGATGGCAGCTAGATTTTTAAATACTTTTTACTGATAGATAAGAGAGTGAGCTAAATAACATAACGTTACCTTAATGCTGAGTCGAGCTCTCTTCGCTGCTGTAGCACACAACACATTTTACTATTATGTAACATTTATGGTGTGTGTAGATGTGTGAGTGAGAATGTGTGTAAATTCTCTTAGCTTATATACTTAATAATAACTTGAATATATTTTTTGCAATTGTTATGTGCTAAATTAGTTAATAAATATATGACTGTGTATGTCCATGTATGTCTTGCTGATAAGACCAGATAGTTTACAGCTAATACTCCTTAATTTTAAAAAACATGCCAGTCGGTTGGCGCAGTTGGTAGCACTCTGCCTTCTGAGCCGCTGGTCCTGGGTTCGATCCCCGGACAGGTCAAACATTTGTGTGCATGAACATGTCTGTTTGACCTGTGTCTGGGTGTGTATATGTATATAAGTATGTATATCAGTCATCAGGTTACCATAGTACAGGCACTGCCTAGTTTGGGACCTAAAGACCTTGTGTGAATGTTAATAAAAAAAATTAAAAAAAAATTATTCAATACAAGCAGTATTGAATAAAAAATGTTTTTTTAATGATCTTGATGTTCAATTTTAAGAAAATTATAATGCTATGCTAGAATAAAAAATCTAGGTGTAGATAGCTTGACACTGACAACACATGTCTTTATAAGTATTAACGTCAACCTAACACGACAATTGGGACCTCACATAAATTGTCTGTATGTATAGAGGGATTACTTTATCAAGATGTACAGTCGACAAGGATTTCAAAGTTAAAGTATTGAATAGAAAAGTTTTAAATAAACTTCATTAAAATTTGTAATAACATTCATATTTTCTATCGTTTCCCTTAAATAAGTAAATATAGTATTAAAGTCAGTAGTCGAACCCTGCAACAGTAAATTTCAATCATATGACAGATGAAGTTCCACAAATATGCACAGTAAAATAGGCAAACCGTAAAACGTCAATATATTCTCAAAGCATACGCAGCAGACTATTCTAGTCGACTAATATACTGACAAAAGTAAATTAAAAACGGCCCTTGGCAATGTTTAACTAACGAAATCGAACTTTGTAATAAATTATTCTTTATTTTAGTTAGAGTTTTTTTTTTTAAATGTGTGTTCGCGGATAACTTCGTCGTTTATGAACCAATCTTAATGATTTTTTTAGATAGAGTATACTTCCGTGGTGGTTCCATTTAAATTTCATTAAAAAAGGACAAGCTGTTTTTGAGTTATACTCAAATAACTGATAAGTGCTACGCATACCTAGACGATATTATTGTCGCAATTGAAGACACCGGAGAACACACAATGACAATTTATCCCGTGAGTAGCAAAGGTTACTGAAAAGGGTAAAAAAATGTTCAACAAAAAATGGAACCGACTTCAACACTCAGAAATGTGAAATAACTTGTCGAAGTCGGTACCATGAGCACAATATTGTGATGATAATTACTTTTGTGAACTATCATGGTACCGACTTCAACAAGTTATTTCACACTTTTGAGTGTTAAAGTCGTTTCTATTTTTTGTTATTTTTTTCTTATATTTATGTGTAGGTATTAATTATATGTTAGCAATGGCTAGAAGAAATTATAAATACTTCAGAGAAGCAGACTCTTCACTTTGCGTTGTGTTTATTTACCATATAAATAGCCATTTTGTCATTATATGTTTTAACGGAAGTTACCTAAACAATAATAGATATTATATAAAAAGTTACGCTACGGTGTAATTGCAGGACCCAGCTTAACGTATTTTGCGAGAGCAATCGCAAGCTCTTGTATTAAATGACGTGGGAAAAATTAATGTTTTTAATTTTTTCTTGCTTAAAAATGTCAGCCAGTGCCTTGTTGAATCGGAAACCATAGTGCCTCGCCATCCCGCCTGCCAAGCTTGGCGAGTATTGGAACCCCGCGCCTCATACATGATAAGACAAAAAACGACTAGGTCCCCAGTCCCCGGCAGTAGCAACCAGTGTATCACAGAAAAAGGCTGGACGCGGGCCGCTTCCGACCAGTCCATGCGGAGATCAATAGTGTAGGACTATATCCACCGTTGGCATCCTATGCGTGAGTTGATAATGATAATGATGATTATTTATTCTATTATTAAATCAAACTAGCTAAAAATGACTAAAAATATTCGCTAATTGTTACAATGACATCCTAATTGCTACAACAACCCTGCCAAAGAAAATATTATCATTTAAAAATCATTGTATAGTTATATGCATATATGTTGCATATGTTATATGCAATTATTTTTACATTGATCAGACTTATACTGATACTGTTTACGAAGCGGGAGTTACTGCTGCAGTCGTGGCGCAGCCGTATCGTTACGTGAAGTAATTGAACACAGAAGTAAATGTAACTGTGCAACTGTTCTTTGACACATGGAAGTGGTAGTAAAATATAAATTAAAACAAAGTAAATATACTAAGTAATCCTACTAATACTAAAAATGCGAAAGTTTGTGTGTATGTTTCTTACTTCTTCACGCTCAAACGGCTACACCGATTTCGATACAATTTGGTATGGAGATAGTTTAAGCTCTTGATTAACACATAGGCTACTTTTATCCCGGAAAAAGTATAATTCCCGTGGGATAATTGAGGTAGCGGGAAAACCGTATTTCACGCGGGTGAAACCGCGGGGCGCTACTAGCAAACCATAATCCGTATTTTTAAGTTAACTTGCTACGAACCAAGTTTCAATCGTGTGGACTACGATTTTCCTGGTACTTATATTTTAAGCATTAGGGGTGGTTACTATGATTATATTATTGTAATATACTTAGTCACTACTGGTCTCGAATCAAGTTGGCATCAAAAGCGAGCGGAGGATGCTATCACCAAGAGCGAAAATGTTGGCTCGTAGACCTGCGCGGCGTACAGATGAGGCAAAACCACGACCCCGGGTTCTAATCGCGGCTGGAGCAAATATTTCTCTGATAAGCATAGATGTTTCCTCGGGTCTTCAGTTCATAAAGTAATTATAGAACTCAGGTGTTAAACTTGCAGATGAGCTGCCTGATGGTAAGCAATCACAGCCCTCTATAGGTGTCTGTATCACTGGGGACATAGCGATACGATGGGGCTCTATGTTCAACAGTGGATGTCTTATCTGTGAAATTATGATAATGATAGTTTGTCGGGTAGCTAAAACCTTCAACGTTATCTTACAATACGTACAATTTACATTTATCTTTAAAAAGCAATAAACCACCGTCAATTAAAAACTTTTTCACCTCAGAACGTGCGTTACACCTCCGCCCCGTTTTCGTGGTAATTACCCTAGTTTCGGGTAATTCGACCTTACTACTCCCTAACTTCAGGCACTAATAAATCATGCGAATCTAACTTTTTCATTTGTTTAGCCTTGAGTTACGTTTTGCGTAATAAATAAGTTGACGTCTGGAGTCATGTTCTGGTAGGCTTTTGTTTATATTTATTGTATTACCTTATGTACGCTGATCAGGTACAATATTTACGGGCAAAGTTTTACTGGTGTCTGTAATCATATTTTATGTATCGTTTTGCAAAAGTACTTATTCCTTATTTCGTTACCAGGTGACGAAAGGGGAGAGGCGTCAATTTGCTTTTTACCCGACTGCTAAAGAAGGAGGGTTATGTTTTTATATGTTATGCATATATTTTAAAGTAAAAACTTCCTTAGAGGCATTGTGCACTTTTGTATAGGGTAAAAATATTAAACTCGCGTCAGGACAATTGACACTGATCTAATATTCATAAGACGCGTGACGTCATTGACGTCGTCGACGAATACTCGTATAAATTGTCATGTTTGTTTACGATAGAGCAATAAATGAATATTGTATTTTACCACATAAATGATAGTACTTTTTTATACTGTATAAATCTAGCGTTTGACCACTATGGTGATGTGGTCAAAGATGTTATCACGCTAGACCTAGAATACTCACTGGCTCCCAAGGACTGCTGCTTGAACACACTACGTGCTTGGTGACAGTTTTAAACTTGAGGGTGGTAGCTAGCCAGGCAGGTACTCCAAAGTACCATACAACCATGCTGGGGATTTGATAACGGTGCTACCTTCACCGGAAGCTCAAGCTGTTATTGGGGATCAAACCAGTGTCCGTCAGTTTGACAGCCGACGCTCCTCCCGCTGAGCTATCGTCGCTTCAAAATACGAACATTACGATATATAATAGTAGTGTAATAAACAGCTAATTAGTGGTTGACAATTTGATGCATTGTTAGCCTTTATGTGCCCTAAATGATATCCAAAGGATCCTATATGCATGTATAGATATTAAGCTCAAAATTCCATATTAAAAAGCAATTAATATAAAAACTCAAGAAACGAACCGCGCTCTAATCAAAAAATCCCATAAAACAGGGCAAATCAGTCTGAAAGAATTTTCTCATATGCGATCAATTTAAATACCATACTATATTAAAAGATTCATCACAAACATGGGGTCATAAGGGTGGTTGTTTACTATACTCACTCGCGTAGACCAAAGTATTGGTTACATGTTACTGACGTATACATCATATAATATACAAATTTACTAGTCACCAAATATTGCACGGGAAAAAATAGAAAGTAGGAATGGACATATAACAAAATGGAACAAATAAGAATTTGAAGAATACATAGACTTTTACTTTTCCTAATACAACACAGATGAAATAACTATTTTATTTACTCATTTTCTCCTAAGATTAAAGGAATTTAACTTTCGACGCTGCAGCTCTAATAAGTGAAATGGTGCTGCAGCCAAACCACATTCGGTGTTTTTTTTATCAGGAATGCCGCCTTCTGCCAGCACTTGTTTTGCCTGCGATTTTACTTAGATGGTAAGGCAGAGTAACTTGTTCCTTCCTCATAACGTGGCTGAAGTACGACATCTTGCTGTGTTTCATGGTGTTCACAAGTCTTATTTGCACTGATTAAGTAAATAAATAAATTAGATACTTCACGATGGATAATAGCTGGAATCTTAGTTCAATAATTTTATAAAGTTTGTTCGTGGTCTACTAGTTCGGTGCGCAACGAGCCCGATCGCATCACGTCTTATAAATTCCTCCACGACCGGGCATTGAACCTATGACATCATCTCTACAAGATAATGCGTACCCTAGCTTTGTCGCATTGATAGTCAAGTAAGTTCTTTATTTTGCAATGATATAATTTTTATGTTATTTTTTTACGTTCAACACATTTTCAGATTAACGAACAAAATCTAAACTTTAGTTGTGAGGTCAAAATTAATAGAAAGAATTATGATCATCCTGTAAAATCTCAATCGTAGAAATCTAGCACATCCTAACACATTTTCGTCAAATAGCGATACACCATAAGGGCGGCTTGTACAAATCTTCTTCTTCTTCTTCTTCTCAGCAATTACACATCCACTGCTGGACATATGCCTCCCCCATATAGGGGGGATTTGCCAATTCTCGCCACGCTTGGCAGGCGGGTTGGCGAGCGCAGTATGATTTCCGACCCTCAGAAGGCGCTGCTAATTGTACAAATGTATTTCACCTGAAATGAAGTGATGATGAAAATACTCATGACGGGCGCGCGCTTTACCGGTGACGTCACAGCGAGCAGCGAGAGACGCAGCGGGAGCGGCGCCAGCTCCAGTGTCAACATGCATGCGCATGCGCACACGCGGACGAGTGACACGTTATGCAAAAGTGACTCGAAATGTCACGAATGCGGTCAGAAAACAAATCATAAATTCTAATGTGGCATTCGTAATTTGAAAGATTTACAATATAATATTAGTTAAAAATATTAACTGAGTTAAAACATTTCTGATTTTACACTATTTTGTCAATTTAAGTCAACATCAGAATCATCTCAGCCATAGGATGTCCACTGCTGGGCATATGCCTCCCCCATTAATTTCCATAAGTACCGGATGAAAGCGGCCCGCAGCTCTTACCTGCGACCTTAGTCAGGTCGTCTGTCCACCATGTCGGTGGCCGTCCTAAGCTGCATTTGTCAGCCCGTAGTCGAGAATCTTTCGACCCCAACGGGTATCAACTCTTTGAGCAATGTGCCCTGCCCACTGCCACTTGTTAATCCGCTAGGCTATATTGGTGAATTTCGTTCCTTGGCTTGCAATGCGGTAGTGAACAGTCTCAGAGAGATAACGTCTCCTTGTCCAACGCCTCTTTGCAATGGAATCGCCTTCAAAACTTGCCTACGTTTTCTGACAGACATGGTGGCGTTATTACAAAAACACTTAATCACTTCGATAGACCGGCACTGTTGGAGAGACTCTAGTAAGACGTCTTGATCTAATCAAAGGCAAGTTATATAAGTATAATATTATATAGAATTAAGGGCAAGTTATACTCTGTATAATTTGCCCTAAGGTTCTAGTCCCTCAAGAGAATACTGTAAAAAAAACATTTCTAAGTAAAGTCATTAAAAGGCTATGGACACATGACACTAATATTATAAATGCGAAAGTTTATTTGTCCGTTTGTCGTTTGTATCTTTACTACTCCTTCATTTTGAATGAAGTTAGCTTATACATAGACTTTTTTTTATCTTGGAAAAGTATAGTTCCCGTGGGATAAACTGTCCTATATTTTTTGTCATTTCAAGAGAATCATAACGAGAACTTTGAGTTAATCTACATTCATGAGAAATGGTAAGAACCAATACCTTATAGCACAGTCGATCCCGACTCGCCCTTAAACAGTTTTTAATATGGTCCCAACAATAATTTAATATGGTACAATACATGAACCCATTGGCTCCAAACTAGTTTTCACTGTGTTTTGGAGCCGATACCCGTTACAATTGTTTGTAAGTATGTGTACATAATGACTTGCTAGAGCGTGTTTAAGTAACCATAGTAAATCTCTTTAAACGTAAACTGCTTGGGACACGCATCGAAGTATACAAGCGATGAGTAAATAGCGTTTTGATGCTGTTAAGTTCACTGTTACGCGCGTCTCTAGGTAGATGCCAAAACACTTATTAACTTTCTTTGATTTGTTTCGCTTGAAGTTGTTGATCATTTATACAAGAATAACATTACCTTCTATAAATATTATGATCGCGTATATACCGCGTGCATGCAAATACTAAATAACTCTTCAAATATATTTACCGTTTAAATTAAACGGGCCGTAAAATTACGGGTAGATCTTGTTTTTTATATATTTTTTTATATGTCATTTTGACGTGATAACGTTTTATAAATTGATGAATGCCAAAATGAAAAATAGTAACGTTCCGTGTAGCGTTCCGTTTCCGTCAAAAGTCAAGTCAAAAGTCAAAAGTCAAAAGTCAAATGTCAAATGTCAAATGTCAAATGTCAAATGTCAAATGTCAAATGTCAAATGTCAAATGTCAAATGTCAAATGTCAAATGTCAAATGTCAAATGTCAAATGTCAAATGTCAAATGTCAAATGTCAAATGTCAAATGTCAAATGTCAAATGTCAAATGTCAAATGTCAAATGTTAAAAGTCAAAAGTCAAAAGTCAAAAGTCAAAAGTCAAAAGTCAAATGTCAAATGTCAAAAGTCAAAAGTCAAAAGTCAAAAGTCAAGTCAAAAAAAAAAAAAAAAACAAAAAAAAAAAAAAATTTAATTAAATTAAATTGAAATTAAATTAAATTGAATTGAAATTAAATTTAAAAAGTCAAAAGTCAAGTCAAAAGTCAAATGTCAAATGTCAAATGTCAAATGTCAAATGTCAATGTCAATGTCAATGTCAAAGTCATACATGATTATGTCATTATCACGTAAATCTATCGTCCGTAAACCGACTTTACAGACAACCAATTTTTTTTTTATACTGTATAGATCTAGCGTTTGACCACTATCTCACTTGATGGTCAGTGACGATGTGGTCGAAGATGCTATCACGCTAGACCTAGAATTCTCACTGGCTGTCAAGGACTGCGCCCTGAACACACTATGTGTTTGGTGACAGTTTTTCAATCTTGAGGGTGGTAGCTAGCCAGGCGGGTACTCGAAAGTACTAGTACGAATACATGGTGGTAGGCCACCATGTATGTACTCGGTAATCTTGAAGAGTCATAACGGATTCGTCGCATCAAGATATATCTTCGACATTTTAAGTTAAAAAACTGTCACCAAGCATACAACGCTTCCAGTACGTATCAATCGGACCATGGACCACATAGTCATCCTCAAGTGAGATACAACTTTTTACGCTGACATGGTTATCGATTAACAATAAACATTATAGGGTTATTTACTATGTACTTATAAATTTTACACGTGAACATGGCTATATCGACATATCGAAAAACAAATTGCATCGGAATCCGTGTCAATTTATGTACCAACTTTAAAAACAATGACATGACTTCTGTGTCTCCGGGACCCTGGGTTCAAATCCCGGCAGGGGCAAACATTTGTGCGACGAGTGTAGATGTTTGCCCCGGGTCTTGGTTGTTTGTGTGTTGTGATTGTGTGTGTTCATGCCTCCCGCGACACATAGGATCCTAGTGCGGGGGTCAGAGTGTGATAAAAAAAATATATCACAGTTACGAAATGTGTAAACAAATTCTCCTCTATAACCTGTATTTTAGCACAACCCGCTCCGCTACATCTTAGGCATAACATCCCGCCATTAGCTCATAGCTTGCCCCACTAGTAATAAAAGAAAGAATGTTGGCAAGCATCCCCTTCATAGACCGGCTTAAGACCAAGTCAGAGTTCAAACGGGAAAGAATTAAGTAGGTACATATTAAACTTGAAAATATTTTGCAGTTAGTTGGTTCCATTGAAGAATTCCTTTTTTTTTTATTTGACGGAAGTTTATTGGATCTTTTTGTTTGAGGCCAAGTCGGCCTTTGAAGTTTAATTTATGGGTGGAATTCAGTCTCGTGGTTAATGACTGGTAATAAAGATATATGAAAGTGATTTATTTTATGTTGCGTTTTATTAGAAACAGTGATATAAAAAGAAAACTCATTCCAATATTTGTTTCATTTAATGAATAAATAGCAGCAGTTCCTGTTTCACTCGCGTGGAGTACGGTTTTTCAATATCTTATTTATTTGTATATATTCCTTATAAAAGGTAGCCAATGCTATGCCAGACTATGTCCATTTCTGTCACATTTGTTCAGATCCGATAAGCCATTCTGGCATGACTAAAACACACATTCAAACTTACAAAATTTTACATTTATGATAGGTATTGGAGAATTTTCGACAGCATAGAAATAAAAACTGATTAATTATATATTATGTTTATTTTATTTGTAAATTTATTATTTCCGTTCGTTTGCTGGAATCTCTGCAATAATAAAGAATAATTTCCATATTTATAAACATCAAGGCTTTTAAAATCTCCAATAATGTAATATAATATTATATAAACTGATACAAAAAGTATCTGCACATACAGGTTGATATACAAGTTATATTACATGTCTATATCGTAAGAAACACAAATGGATGTGCGGTGTGACTAGAATGGAAAATACAAGGAATGAGTACATCAGAGGAAGCTTGAAAGTAACACCAGTGAATGATAACTTGAAAAAGAATAAATGGGCTTGGTATGGGCATGTCATGAAGAGGGACGAAAAATATAACAAAAAGAGTACTTAATATGAATGTGGATGGGTATAGATATCATACATAAAAAAAAGATATTACCTATATAAAATATTTGTATATCTAATCTCATACAGAAATATAAAGATCAAAATCAAAAACAGAATATCGACTACGCGTAAGTACCACGTTATACCCGTAAAAAACAGTGTAAAGTAATCATGAACGTGAGTTTTAATATTATTATCAAAAACAGAACTTGAATGACAGTCTTTATAGACAAATATATTGAAATAAATTTAAAAAGTTAACATTTCGATACAGCTCTTCTATGACTACTGTATCGAAATGTTAACTTTTTTCCATTAAGATACAACTTCAGCTGGACCAAGGAGGTTACAATGCCGGTACGTATAGTCTGTGGACGCGCCGCAACACACATGCGCGACCAGCAAATGGATTTTGGCGCTAATCATTTAAAAATACATGCAAACATTGCTGTTGTTGTTATTTTATGTAAATTTTATTATCTAATTTACGAGATTAGATAAAGTAATGCATAAAAGTGCAGTTTATTTGGTCTTAAAACACTCGTGTAACGCAATAAAAAAACTTAATTTACAATCGTGTTTTAAGAACCCTTAGATGTAGTTTAATAAACTACTATTAATTAACTGAAACCCCCCATGAAAACTCGGATGAGAAGCAAGAAGTGTATTATTTTTCTTGACCTCACATATCTAGGTCCAACTCGATGTGGATTGAAGATAAACACGAGATGCCGTTCAAATGGGAACAGTTTTTTCAAGTGAGTGGAATAAAGTCTCGGTAGCAGGACAGTTGCGAAAGGGAGTCTGCGTTTGTATATGTAAATCAGGTTATACAAGCTTCGACGTCCAGTGCTACCATTTGTAGTAGGAATTTTGAACCATTCAGCTTATGCGTAGTGGTGCCACACGATTTTGGGCTTTACGTTGAATCCAAGAAAGCCAAGAAGCTGGGCGTCCTCAAAAAGGTGAAAAGGCCTTTACCTCGGAACTAATATTCAACTGTTATTAAGCACAAAGTTCGTATTTGTGGGATGGCTTGGCTAAAAAATAACTCGTGAAAATTTGAAAAAAAAATCTTCACTATTTATTCTATACGGTGAGACGTAAAAACATAAATGCAATTACACATAATCTAATTCATATACGTTATATATATATAATTGTCAAGGAAGATGAAATATAATTAGGATATATGAAATGTATAATAATTATGCCTTACTCATTTTAATGCATTCACCATAAACATATTACATACACACAGAGTAAAATTAACCTAGTAAATTATCCGACGACATAAATAAGCCCATAGAACAGAATAGAGAAATTAAACCGTCATACTTGGTTAAAATCCGTAAATAATGTAATCTATTCAAATTATATCCGTATCGTCGGGAACTCGACTGAATTCCTTTATAATTATTACAAATTGCCTATTTTAGCACTTCTACCCTCAGAAATGTTTCAATTTGCATAACCGTAAATTTTCAAACAAAACTCGCCTCTGTTAAAATGTTTGTATTCTTTGGAAGTTCTAAAGCACTTAAGCTGATAAATTAATGTTATTTAGATTTATTTTCGCGCGAAGGTTATTACGATTATATAAATTATTATAATATTCTATTATTATGAAAATACTTTTACTCTTTCCTCCTAGATTTATTTGATTATGTAGACACTTAATTGTTCCTAATAGTGGGGTAAAGTATATAACTTTAATAGAATATACAATATAAATGGAATATTTATAATAAATATATATAATATACATATATTTATGCCTCTTTTCCGTAAGGGTAGTCATAGACCACAGTCTTCCTGCTACTTCCATAGCTTCATCCACGCTCATCAGACCTTTCATACAGAGCGTCGGTTTAGAGAACTCTTGACCTGGCTCTTTATTAGTACTTCCTCAATCTGATTTCAGAAGGTCCACCTAGGCTTCCCTCTTCCAACACTACCTTTCACTTCACCCATGTATACCTGCTTAGTCAGTCTGCTTTCGTTCACGATCACAATAATAAATTTATTATATTATAGAATAGTAAACATAAATAGATACAGTATCCGGTCAGCAGTTTGGTGCTTAATGTGCTTAAACATAACTTATTTAAAATTTAAGATTTATGAGGTAATAATTTAAGATAAGAGAAACCTGCTACTAGCCGGTTTTCTTCTTCTAACTGACGTTTTTAATCATATTGGATTAAAGCCGACTACGGCTTTACGTAGTCGGCTGTAATCGTGTCGAGTCGAGTAGAGCTCGACGAACTGTATATTTACTGTAGCTTTCTAGAGGCTGCTACCAGTCATAGACAAGGGTGTTCTTTACTGGGTGTCCAATACTCATAAAGCCCACTCTAGTACATAAATTTATAGTTACAGCTACCATTGCAATAGTAAAACACTACACGCCACTTCAAATAGGCTGTGCTCTCGAGGCAGTAAAATTCTTAACTAGTGATTATTTTTCTCTGCCTAAACAGTAGTTCATCACTAGGTGTTTAGAACCGGAACAATGTTTATACCTAGATGTCCAACACTAATGTATTACTTGTCAATTACTAAAGAAATATAATATGCCGTCTTTCTTTTGAGTTTTTATTTGATATAGATTAATATGTTAAAAGTAATTTATTTTTAATAGAAGCATGGACACTTTGTTCACATAAATTAATAACAGTTAAAATAAATGGACTTCAGATTCTGAAAAAAAATTTTTTTTAAATTTATGAACCCTAAACTGTCCATCACTGGTACGTTTATGTTATTTTTTTTTTCCAAATATCTAAATGAATGAAGAGGACATTAGCAAAGCTGTCAAAACTCAGCTCTACCTTTGAACAATTCAACTGTGTAAAACAATTTCAAAGCTCTACATCCTCATAATCTTCCCATTAAAAAATCAGTCACGCATTCCTAACTCTCGTGCAAATAAGTAGAGTATTTGAATTTATTCATAAAGCGGAGGTTTTATAAGGATTTAGTAGAGTTCTTGTGCAATACATGAAGTTCGCAGTATGATATCTTACATCAAGTGAGATTTTAAACTTACACAAATATTTCCGCTTATGGTTTTGTTACTAAAAACTCTCTTTTTCTTATGTTTATTTGGACGGATAATGTAAGTTATTTTCAATAATTCAGTTGTTATAAAATATATGTATTTCTAAACAGAAACAGGTTTTTAAGCTAAGTAACCAAAAAAATTGTGCAATGAAATACTAGTCTTAATATTACGAGTGATGACGTAAATAAACAGGGCTATTACTCTGGATCTCTAAGATGATACACGTAAGGTTGAATGAAGATATATATCTTAGTAGCTTTCAAAAACGCACGTATGAAGTTTTATGGAATTAATAACATTTCAAACATTCTAACACTGAGTTCCAAAATGAATAGAGCCACAACAGCGGTATTTTTATACTGTGTAGTCGACTTAGAACACCTTTTAATACAGTTATTTTTTCTTCTGAAAACTTCTTTAGCGGCGTTGTGCACTTATGGGGAAAAAGTGTTCAACTTGCGTCAGATCGGTAGATCGTTAGATCGTCAGGACCGCCATTGAAATTGAAACTTAAATATGTTACGAGTAAGGAACATTTTCGTCTGTTGGTATTTTGATTTGATAAAGTCGTTTTGTTAAAAGTATTATTGAGTTCGTTTATCAAAACGCCGATATTATAAAAAGGAAAGATTTAATTGTTTCAAAAAAAACGTCATTATGATAATGTTTTTGTACTGTTTTTTTTTTTTTCAATCTGTATAGATCTGGTGTTTTGACCGCTATCTCACTAGATGGCCAGTGACCATGTGGTCGAAGATGTTATCACGCTTGACCTAGAATGCTTACTGGCTCTCAAGGATTGCTGCCTGAACACACTATGTGTTTAGTGACATTTTTTCAAACTTGGTGGTGGTAGCTAGCCAGACGGTTACTCGAAAGTACCCTGCCACCATGCTGGGAATTCGATAACGGTTTCGGAAGTTCAAGCTGTTATTAGGGATAAAACCAGTGGCCGTCAGTTTGACAGTTGGCGCTCCCCGCGCTGAGCTATGATCGCTTCAAAAACGTCGGTTAAACGCTAGGTCTCAAAACTCAAGGGACGAATGGGGGCGATGCCGATATATTCACCATGTCATTTAATTCAGGGCTTTCCAAGAAGGTTTCTTGAAAATTCAACTACCGCAATTGTTCATGGCAGCGGAAAAGTTGTTTGTGTTATGTCTGCTAAAGATTACTCACTGTGATTATTACTTACTATTTCATTAATGTATTACTTTATGTTAATTTATCTATACGTCAACGTGATTTAACTACAATATTATTAATTATTCTCGGTATTCTTAAATTGAAGATAGATAAAAAACGTCTGTAATGACCTACTGTTTGCTAATTGTATAACGTATTCTGTGACGACCGGAATGTTCCATTTCAAGCGATCTCATGCAGAAAAGCGCGAAAATTGTTTACATATGCATGCCTGCGGTTTTACTTCGGCTACACACTCGGTAAATGATAATGTAAGCCGTGTTTTGCTGGATTAGAACTTAAAATCGCGTGAAAAGTGGAAATAATACTCAGTAAGTAATTAAGTAACCGTAATTAAACTTTCAATAAGTCGACGGTCGTCGTAGCTCAGTGATCAGCGACACTAACTTTGGAACCGCGACCCCGGGTTCGAATCCCGGTCGGGGCAAACATTTCTGTGATGTTGTTGTGCAAAGCATGTTTGTTCTCGGGTCTTGGATGTTTGTATATTGTGATAGTATGTTTCTATGCCTCTCGTGACACAAGGTATCCCAGTGCGGGGATGTGTATGTGAAAAAAATTTAGATAAAATACAAAAATCAAATTTTTTAGGAAGATGATTTTCTCAAATCCTTTAGTAATAAGTCAAATTAACGTTCGTGACCTGTTAGAAAGTAATAAGTAAACTTACATAAAGACAATAATTTCGTACAATAATGGAAGCCATTCACATTATATTTGTTACAATTAATATCTTATGGCTATTGTAAATAATGATGCGAAGTTGTCGATTTCATTGCCTGATTGTTTCGGTTCGTAGTTTATTTACTTAATTTAATATTGATAATATTTTATTATTGCGCTTGATTTTTGTCGTGCATTAAAAAGAAAATTTCGCTAGCATATAAATATCCTATCACTAATAAATTAGCAAATTAAATGAAACTTTGTTTAATCAGCATTAATCTTCATGAACTGTTATCGTAAGTGGGATTTATTTTAGTTTATTAGTAATGTAAAACTTTCAACAATACAAGCTGTAAATACTAAACATAGTCAATTTAGCAAATGGTAAAAGCCTTTATTGATTACTTCAATTCGGTGATAAGCGATCTGTAGGCTAGCCGCGGCTAATGGGTTGCCCGAATACTTTTGTGGTAGCTTCTGTTTAGTACTGTATTTTTTTGAATTTTAATAAAAGCAGTCCAGTATAATAAATTTTCGTGTAAATCTTGTATTTCATATGTATCATTGTTTTGCTTACGCCGATTCTCGCCGAATCAATATCTCATCATGAGGTTAATGCGAAAAGTGTGACATTGAAAAGAAAGTTTTAGGTTGTCATATTAGAATCACAAAACAAACTATTCCAGTCAGAAAAAAAGGATTTATTGGTTAGAATGATGTTAGAAAGCTAATAATAAAAGTCTAGTGTATAATCTTTACTCTACCCTAAAAAAAATCACAAAAAAGCATTGTCTATGCTGGACCTACCTCATACGAATTGCTGAATTTATTGTCTTAAATTAACTGTGTAATTTTACTCGAAAAAGTTATTCAAAGAAAATAAAGTAAAAATATTAAACCTAATATAAAGCATTGTGTTTGACCGCTCTCACTTTATATACAGACTTGGCAAATGGTTTGGGGGCCAGAATGATGGCATATTTTATTTTGCACAAAATTGCACATATTTATTCAACGTGGCAATGCTGCCAGCATTTAGGGACTTTTCCCCCCACCGTTGGACATTTAGTTTTTAGTAGTCATATTTATGCTTTAGTTTTAAGTTTTTAGTCTAGTATTTTGTGATACATGTATGTTTATGTAATTTAAATTGAATCTATAATCATTGAGTTCCAAAATATATATACAGTTATTTCATCAACAAAGCTTGCGTACAATCTTTCTTTGTAAATAACAGTGTCTATGTATAGTGTGTGTATCTAAAATAAATATTTTAGATCGTAAGATTCTACGCTGATCAAGGTGAGTGAGCCCCGGCTTCTGTACTTTTAACTGCCAACTGTATTACAGGATACAGAAGCTTCCCTTTACGTATGAGGTGTTCTTTTATTAATAGACCACGAAAATTAAAGTAAAAATGATAAATATAATAAATGATACAATGATAAGGAATAATTAATCATTATTACCAGTGTTTACTGAGGTAATTTCTATAAAAAAAGACGTAACGGTCAGAACAGAATTACTGAACAAAATAATACCCATACAGATTCTCGATTCAAGCCACGTACCAGTTTGATTACACGCATAAAAAGGCAAATATTTAACATACCCTATTTGCAACAAGGGTTCATTAGGGGGTTAATTTAAATGCCCATGAGGGATCAAGACGGCTAATCTCCTTCACCGGGAGAATTAAAAAGGAGATGGGTCCAAAGGTTTGGGTAGGCTTGTAATCTGATACGCAAAGAATCCATACTATTTCATCAGCGAAATGGAGATACCTATTTTTTTGTTTACCTTCAGTTATAAATGACATACAACTATAGAAACGTACATACTTATAGACAAACGTAATAACTTGGACAACATTCCTCTATCACACTGAAGTCATAAATTGTCACTCTAACCGACTATGAATTATTCTATGGACTATAAGCGTTCAAAATCGACTTATTAAGATGGCGCCACCAGTACCGTTGCAAGCGGTGTAATGTCAAAGATAGTGCCAAAGTTATAAGAGTGGGATGGTGAATAATGGGCTTAAGAGGTGCCGATGACCATCAAGTAAGATAGTGGTCAGACGCTAGATCTAAACAGTTAAAAAAACATTACCGAGGCTCGCGTTTTTACAGGCAGAAGTGAAGACAAAACCTGATTTAAAATATTGCTGTGAAGGTACTTAACGAATGACCCACGGACTCACAATGATGCGAAGTTGTCGATTTCATTGCCTGATTGTTTCGGTTCGTAGTTTATTTACTTAATTTAATATTGATAATATTTTATTATTGCGCTTGATTTTTGTCGTGCATTAAAAAGAAAATTTCGCTAGCATATAAATATCCTATCACTAATAAATTAGCAAATTAAATGAAACTTTGTTTAATCAGCATTAATCTTCATGAACTGTTATCGTAAGTGGGATTTATTTTAGTTTATTAGTAATGTAAAACTTTCAACAATACAAGCTGTAAATACTAAACATAGTCAATTTAGCAAATGGTAAAAGCCTTTATTGATTACTTCAATTCGGTGATAAGCGATCTGTAGGCTAGCCGCGGCTAATGGGTTGCCCGAATACTTTTGTGGTAGCTTCTGTTTAGTACTGTATTTTTTTGAATTTTAATAAAAGCAGTCCAGTATAATAAATTTTCGTGTAAATCTTGTATTTCATATGTATCATTGTTTTGCTTACGCCGATTCTCGCCGAATCAATATCTCATCATGAGGTTAATGCGAAAAGTGTGACATTGAAAAGAAAGTTTTAGGTTGTCATATTAGAATCACAAAACAAACTATTCCAGTCAGAAAAAAAGGATTTATTGGTTAGAATGATGTTAGAAAGCTAATAATAAAAGTCTAGTGTATAATCTTTACTCTACCCTAAAAAAAATCACAAAAAAGCATTGTCTATGCTGGACCTACCTCATACGAATTGCTGAATTTATTGTCTTAAATTAACTGTGTAATTTTACTCGAAAAAGTTATTCAAAGAAAATAAAGTAAAAATATTAAACCTAATATAAAGCATTGTGTTTGACCGCTCTCACTTTATATACAGACTTGGCAAATGGTTTGGGGGCCAGAATGATGGCATATTTTATTTTGCACAAAATTGCACATATTTATTCAACGTGGCAATGCTGCCAGCATTTAGGGACTTTTCCCCCCACCGTTGGACATTTAGTTTTTAGTAGTCATATTTATGCTTTAGTTTTAAGTTTTTAGTCTAGTATTTTGTGATACATGTATGTTTATGTAATTTAAATTGAATCTATAATCATTGAGTTCCAAAATATATATACAGTTATTTCATCAACAAAGCTTGCGTACAATCTTTCTTTGTAAATAACAGTGTCTATGTATAGTGTGTGTATCTAAAATAAATATTTTAGATCGTAAGATTCTACGCTGATCAAGGTGAGTGAGCCCCGGCTTCTGTACTTTTAACTGCCAACTGTATTACAGGATACAGAAGCTTCCCTTTACGTATGAGGTGTTCTTTTATTAATAGACCACGAAAATTAAAGTAAAAATGATAAATATAATAAATGATACAATGATAAGGAATAATTAATCATTATTACCAGTGTTTACTGAGGTAATTTCTATAAAAAAAGACGTAACGGTCAGAACAGAATTACTGAACAAAATAATACCCATACAGATTCTCGATTCAAGCCACGTACCAGTTTGATTACACGCATAAAAAGGCAAATATTTAACATACCCTATTTGCAACAAGGGTTCATTAGGGGGTTAATTTAAATGCCCATGAGGGATCAAGACGGCTAATCTCCTTCACCGGGAGAATTAAAAAGGAGATGGGTCCAAAGGTTTGGGTAGGCTTGTAATCTGATACGCAAAGAATCCATACTATTTCATCAGCGAAATGGAGATACCTATTTTTTTGTTTACCTTCAGTTATAAATGACATACAACTATAGAAACGTACATACTTATAGACAAACGTAATAACTTGGACAACATTCCTCTATCACACTGAAGTCATAAATTGTCACTCTAACCGACTATGAATTATTCTATGGACTATAAGCGTTCAAAATCGACTTATTAAGATGGCGCCACCAGTACCGTTGCAAGCGGTGTAATGTCAAAGATAGTGCCAAAGTTATAAGAGTGGGATGGTGAATAATGGGCTTAAGAGGTGCCGATGACCATCAAGTAAGATAGTGGTCAGACGCTAGATCTAAACAGTTAAAAAAACATTACCGAGGCTCGCGTTTTTACAGGCAGAAGTGAAGACAAAACCTGATTTAAAATATTGCTGTGAAGGTACTTAACGAATGACCCACGGACTCACAAAATTAAAATTACTAATAATTACATTAGACGTTTTATTTATTGAAAATAAATAAAACTTATTCTTGTGGTGTAAGACACAGCTCAAGTGCATTTATTGTCACCGCGAGAAATTTTAATAAAGGAAAAGTTATGGTCGCTCGAAAATATTTCTTCCCTAAAAAATTGGCAAATTAAAATAAATTTCTTTCAATCAGAATTAACCTGTACTGTTCTCATCGAAGTATTTTTTAAAGTATATAAAATATGTAGGACTTTTAACAAAGTAAGCAGAAAAGGCTAAAAATTGTCTATTCAGCAAATGGCAAGCCTTAAACTTGGTTTATAAACTTATCAAAAGTAACTACCAATAAAGGCAACCAAAATATACGTTTATTATTAAAAATCGATTATTAAATTCGTGCCTGTCTTATCAATAAATGTATGGTACAAAAATAAATGTTCGTGACAGATATACATTTTATAATATGTTAAAATAATAAGAAATAAATAAAGCCTTTTTTGAGTTCCGATGTTATTAAAGTCCGTAAAACTCTACAGTAACTTTAGCAGTTCCAGATACTCTAAGTAATAAGACATACAACTGTTAAGTCCGTCCAACAATTAAATTAATTCCTAAGTTGACTGTATTCCAATACCCGTTACCATAGTAACCAAGTAAGTATTGTCTAATCCAGGAGACCTCTGTTTCTAACTTAGTTGTGTTGTGGTGTGCCTCAGTGTTCTCTGAAACACTTGAACTGAATATCCTTGTGTGCCCTATATCATCTCGGTACCGTCTGTTCCAGACGACTTGTATACATTTGGATAAGCTTAACTCCACATCCATATATTATTGCAAATCTAAGTAACATTCGCTAGGAAGTGTTTAAACGCTAAGATATTTGTAGTTTTCAGAACATTTTCGTGTCCTCGTTTTATCATTTTAATAATTTAAGAAAGTCACTAATACTCTATATATACGTATAGATTAGCGCTGCGCTATATTTTCGTTTTATGTCAGACATGGATTAGGCCATGAAAAATGTGGTAAATGTAAAACAACAGTTTTATTGTATTTATTGTATTATATACATGCTATGCTATGTATTATATAACTTGCCATGCCTAAACATCGCAACATAAGCACGTGAAAATATCGATGCTTAAGCCCAGAAGAGGGAATACTCATCATGCAACACTCGTGATTCCAGTAAACTTGCTAAAAACCGCTGAATCCTGATATGGATTGCAATAAATTGTTGAGTCCAATTGCTTCAAGATTAAATTGAATGATCGTTGAAAAATTACGTATTCTATTCATTATTATAAAGAATGATAAGACTCAAAATTAATTAGCAAGGTATAAGACTATACGCCTTATGACTGCTGGACTGCTGGAGGATATACCTCCCCCATCTCGACAAGGACCGGTTCAAACGGCCCGCGTTCTGCCTCTTCCTGCGATTTTGGTCAGGTGATCTGACCACCTTGCCGGTCAACATCCTGCGCTGCACTTGCCAGTCCGTAGTCTCCACTCGAGAACATTTCAACTCCAGCGGTCTTCAGTTCTATGTGACCTACCCACAGGCAGGTATCTTTTTATCTACTTAATTTAGATAAAATGTAAACTTTATTTGCTATTTTAAATTTATAACTAATTTGTGATAGCATTAACTTGTAATCAATAATTACTAATAAAGAATACCGATGACTATCTGTGCAGTGACAATATCATTGTGTGTGAGATTTTGGAGACTAGGCATATCTACACAGGACTTTTCAATAAATTAATGAAATACAGCATTATTTTGGTCAGAAAAAAGTTAAAAGCCATGACCGCTCCGGTAGCCGTTTTGACTTTTTGTAAAGTCTTTCACACGATTCGTTAATCCATCGCTAACAAATCAATTAGTTAAATACACAACGCTGTGGTTCCGCCCCAACCTGTTTCAAATTACGATTTCACCTTGAATGCAAACAGACTAAGCCGCCTTGATCTGTGTTCTCCGAAACTTCAATTATTAATAGGCAGGAGGCCTATTAATAATTGAAGCAATTTTCTTGTACGCCCTACTTCAGAGAAAGACGACCCTGCCCGCAGTTTAATTAACAGTTTCTATTATTAACCTTTCTTTAGGCGGCTTATACACGATGTGGGTCTACTTAGGCAGCTGTCGTCGAGAATTGGTAAACATGGGTCTAGCGTGAGTCCACCGTCGAGCACATCGTCACTGACTATCATGTAAGATAGTAATCATATAGTAGAATATAATGGATATAAAATAAAACAATGGTTCGTGTTAAATAGCCTCTTATACAACACAATGGGCAGAAATGTCATCAGAAAATGAACTATCATAGTTCAAACTCTAGAGGTGAGTCAAAACGTCAACTTTAAAATATAATAATTAAAAACCTTTTGATGGAGACTGCTCTATCATTTTTTCAGTTTTAATGTATATGTCTGGTTAATAAATGAGTCAAAATATGATTGGTATAATCCTCTCAATAATTGTACACTTCCAAAAACAGGCTATAATACCTACATTAAAAATATGTATCTCCCAAAAATAATATGGATAATGGTATAGTCAAGACACGGTCAGAATTTTTATTGTAACATCCATACTTATAGATTTGATATGAATTTATTTTGCAAAATTCCTACAGTCGCCCTGTACCACGTGACCTCAACTAGCTAGAACGCGCCGCTCTCGGCTCTCCGCTCGTCCATCTTGACCGTGACCGCCGTCGATGTAGGACCTATGGTTGATCGCTCTGCTTGCACTCTTCATACGTAGTTTACATAATTATTTTAAACAGATAAGTTCGCTGGCTATTTACCCAAGCTGTCGGGAAAACTTCGCCTTAAATGACGATAAACTTTCAGCATCAATAACTAAAACATAACTTCTATGAAAATATTATTATTATTAAGCTATTGCATAGCTTGTATTGCGGGCCTTGAGCGTGGAGACCGAATCCAGAAATTGCGTAACGAAAATAACCTAACACCCCCCACTCCGACCGGCATAGCGATGATACTTTTTAGTTTTGCCATCTATCGATGAATAGCAGAACTTTTAATGACTTTTTTGAAATATCACCTTTGTCTGTTTAGTTCAGCAACTCGCCTCTAGGTAGCATTGATTGTATCAGCGTTACTGCATAAGTTATTAATATATTAATTGCATAAGTTGATAGTTTTGCAATAGCTTTACCGCGGCAGTCCCCGAGTGCCACACGTCTTTTTTTAATTATTTATTTTTTTTAAGCAATAGTTGTATTCTATTGTTTTTTTAAGTTACGATTATAATAAATCAACTTTATGCTAAATGATTTTGGTTCTCAATTACGGGAAAATTAATTTGAATATAAAATGCAATGTATTTTTTATCGACATGTAATTTAAATAATTTTCTTAAAAGAAACAGTTGAATAACATTTTTGTGAATTTCACTTGATTTTAGTTCTACAAAAAGTGTACAAATAATTTAAATACCTTTTTACTGTTTTGAGCAAAATCTATATTACTAAGCTGAGGGCATCTCAAAAGTACGAAAAGTGACATGAATTTATGGCTTATTATGTCATTCAAATAATGCAATGTAAATTCAGAAGTTTTCAAATCACAAGTTAATAAAGGTAGTTTATAGATTCAGGCGTTACTTTGCGGAAATTCATAACAAAGAGATATTAATTAACATTATTTAGTTTTAATTCCACAACTGTTAATTATTAGTGTAGGTCAATAATTAATAGTTAATATACTCAATAAATTAAAGTCCCGGAATTAAAACTAAATATTGTTCAATAATATCTCTTTGAATAAAGGTCTTATTAGCGTGCATTCTCATCTTAGTGACTCGCATGCCTATCGACACAAACAGATAAGAGCAGCAATAGAATCATATATGGCATATAATGATGACTCGTGATGAAAACTACGCTAGATATGAAGTTCTTAACGAATCTTTTAAGCTTTCAATTAAATAGAATACGATAGTCTCGATTACACATTATTTCGACTTAAGAAGAGCACTCACCTTGCATTGCGGGAACTGCTCTGGTGGCCTGCTGACTCTCCATCCCAGCAGTGGGGGTATGCAGACCAGCGCACTCATCAGCCACACGGCGGCTATCATGAGAGCGGCGCGCGCTGGTGTTCTTTTCTTGAGATAGTCCACTGCCTATGGAAGAGGGAAACAGAAAGTATTGAGTATATTACTTATGATGCATATCCATTTCCGGTGCTGAAACACGGACTTCTTTTTTAGCGGGAAGAGTATTACTACCATATAATAATTCGACTGGCCGGTTGGCGCAGTTGGTTGCACTCTGCCTTCTGAGCCGCTGGTCCCGGGTTCGATTCCCGGACAGGTCAAACATTTGTGTGTATGAACATGCCTGTTTGACCTGTGTCTGCGCGTGTATATCTATATAAATATATATATCAGTCATCAAGTTACCATAGTAGCCTAGTTCTCTGCCTAGTTTGGGACCTGAAGACCTTGTGTGAATGTTAAAAAAAATAATTAAATATATTTATAAATAAGATGTAAGAGTGAGAGAGAGGACATAGTGAAATATGAAAATATAGAGTATTAGCAGCACCCCGCGGCTTCACCCGCGTGGAATGATGATTAAAAGTAGCCTATAACGTGGCTTTCCATTAGTAGAAGAATTTTCAAGATCGATTGAGTAGATCCAGAAATTACCGCCTACAACCTCACAAACTGTACTACTCTTTGTAATATTATTATGGATTTGAGCTTTCATAGCTTACCAACAACTAGTGGATTGGTCACATGTTATTGTGGTAGCTGAAGACGTATTGTGATTTGTTATAAAAATTTTATATAAATAAAGGCATCGGGAGATTCTGAATTGAAATTGTTAGCAACATCTCCTTTAGAGTCAGTAAATATTCTGGACTAAGTGTAACACCTTCGACCACATCAACACTGACTATCAAGTGCGATTAAACGCTATAAAGCACATCTATACTATAAAGCACAACAAAGCAAATACGGCGTGTATTATTATCTTGCGCTTTGCAAGCAATCGCAGTATAATAAATAATATCCATGTTTACAATATTTGCCACTTAATTTTTAGCTTCAAATCGAAATACACTTCACTTTTAGTCTTTCACAATTATTTCACCTTTACGACAATTCACTTCTCTACAACAACCTTTCATTTTGACTGACACGGAGGCCCGGAGGGTAGCTGGTGTAAATGTCAAAGACTAAAGAATACATTCCTTTGCAAGGTACGAGCGATACGTAGCTATGAATGTCAAAGTCAGCTTAGAATAGCGACCGATGGGAATATATTAAAAAAAACTAAAATAGTTTAATGCATTAAGTTTTAGACTGCTTTTAATTTGCATTGCATAATGGATATAAAATATGAATGGTTTGGCTCCGTGATTGACATTTATAATATGTGCCGCTCCGAAATGCACGTCAATTGTGTTAGAGCTTAATATGTAATTACTCTCTTTGAGCCGTGATAGTGCTACTTGTGATTAATACTAACATTATACAATTCCAAGTATACCCTGCAGCACATCTTCGACGTAAGCAAGGGCTAACCCCATATCGTGGTGCGTGGAATACAAAAGTGTAGCCGTTTCCTTTTAAAAAAATCTGAATATATTTAAAATGTAGCGTAGATTACAAAAAATAAATATTTAAAATATGTTGATTTCTTAAACATGGTTTGACAATAATGGTAAAATTTAGATAAAAGTACAGCCATGATTCGCCTTATCGCCATAAGAAAATTACTTATAAGAAAATTAAATATAAAGTCATCATCATTTAATTACGGAAATCAAAATTAAATATGAATCAGTCCATATAAATGTGAATGGTTTAAAAAAAGTAATTGGTTAAAAAAGTTTCTTTAAGAAATCTTTGAGCGGTATATCTTTTAGTAGATAACAATCCTTAGAGACTTTCTCGGGTATAGTTCTGTAACTTACGTTTCTCGTAATGAAACTCGAAGTCTGTCAAGTGACACGTGTCAGTTATTGCTGTATTACAGAGACTGTCAGACGACCCTTTTAAAAGTAGAAGGAATGTTTCTGAGCTTTGATGTACTGAGTAGGGCGAGGGGTATCATTTGGTATATTTTTATTTGCTGAAGTGTAGTAAAATAAAACAACATTTATATCGATCGAAAAGACAGTTTTACTGACTGCTGAGTTCGTTATTTCAGAAACAATAAGACTTTAACAAGCAGCAATTCCTATTTCGCTGAGAATATATTATACATACATTTTTGAACATGATAGAGAATGATAAGTCTAAGTCTCTGTTAGCAGCCAAGAATCTCGGCGTCCTAGCAAATATGAAGCAGTAGGTAATTAACATCAGAAAAACTGCTAAGCTTGCATCAAGCCCAGGTATGATCATGTGTGTTTCATCCATGATCAGAAACCGTTATCTACCTTCTCACTGCCTATTTTCTTTTTCATTTAAATACGTTACACTCCACAGACGCCAGGCTCCGTGCTATTTTGTAACATACGACTTAATTTTCTAACCTTTACATTTATATAAAACTAACGCCAATAATTTTACATACATAAAGGAACAGACAATATATAACATACAATATAATACAGCAGTCGCATTCCTCAACCGTATTTGTGGGAAGATGGCGACCCGACACACGACGCTACGACGAACGCACCGCACTCAAGATCCTGATGAAGGCTTCCGGAAGAAGCCGAAACAATTGTCGATCGACCACGCGTAAGTACCACGTTATACCCGTAAAAAGAGTGTAAAGTAAGTATGAACGTGAGTTTTAATATTATTAACACAAATTAATACAATTGGGCTTTTTTAAATCCCCTACCGTGCTTTTTGAGAGGGCCTTCACCACCGCCTCTCTTTCACGACTTTAATGGCTATTTGGATGTTGTAGTCCCGGATGGTTCATTCGGGTCCAAGAACCATCTTGATATCATGCCGACCGATGGCATCATTTTCGTCGTCAGCGTAGTAGATAAATGTCCCGGTGTGACGCGAGACTGCAGCGACTGCGTGCGGAATGCTGTCGCGCAGTTTCATTTTGCTTTTTATTTTAATGGCGATCACCGAACCAAATTATTTTAGCTGTTAAAATAATTTGGTTATCTATCGAAGAGTTATAATTCTGGAGGCTGGTGATAAAGTTATAAAAAAGTGAAAAAACATTTTACACATGTTTTTTTTGACGCTTTAGATTTTTGAATCACTCTATCCCATTTGCCATTGGCCAGTTTTTCATAGATAAAGTTAAACAGACATATCTCTCCACATGAATTCGGGAGTCGCATGAAATTTTGAAAACCCCATCTCGTCCCAGATTTCCCTTCGGAGTATTACTTGTGAAGTGCTCAGTTTATTATTCATGATTTAACATACTAATCGTAGGTGGGAACATAAAATGTACTCCGGCTTATATTTAAATTTAGAAGTTTGAGGAGTTGTTAAGACGTCCTCGGTTTTAATGAAGCTATGCCATGATCTAAAATTTTCTGCGAAAGTTTAGCATGTTACTGTTGTTAACATAAAATAAAATTATACTCGGTCAAACTAAAAGTGAATAAAGTTGAAATCGGAATACATAATGAATGATAATTCTTAAATAATATACTTGATAAAATTATGGTACTTTTGCATAATATCAAAATATTACTTGGTAAAGTGAACCGAAAAGTAACTTAACTGTTCTGATATTAGGTATGGAAGTGCTAAGACTTATACGAATTCCAATTTTATTGTGAGTAGAATAAATAAATCTTTCGGCATAGAAGAACCTTTTCAAGATATTTATTTAGGTGAGACAGTTGTCAAACGCAAACTTATAATATGTAAAAAAAATATGTAAATAATATAAAAAAAATTGGGTAAGCATGCTCCATCGTAGACCGCATCATCACTTAACATCAGGTGAGATAGTGGTCAAGCGACTGCCTATTCTCAATAAAAAAAACACAAACTGTTTCCAGCTTAAAGATAGCTAAGAAAGAATATCCTGTACCAATTTGCAGCGTACCTGGAATTTCTTGCATCACCTCAACTATAAGACACTCACTTACGACCGATATATGCCTTGCACATAGACCTCTCCAAGGCTCGGTAAGAAGCCACTTTCAAAAATCAATAAATTCAATAATACACGAAATCCTGAGAAACTGAGAAAACATTACAACTTTCCTAAAATTATGTGTGTTCGATTCAACCGATCGTTCTTGCCATACACCTGCAAAATGTGGAACGAGCTTCATCCCTCGGTATTCCCGAGTAGCTATGTAATATGGGATTCTTCAAAAGGAGCGTTAACAGAGTCTTAAAAGGACTGGCAACGTATCGTAATGCAACTAGTGGTACAGATATCCACGCGTTTTTTTTAATTAATTAAACTATTCTCTACAGACTCAATACTATGTAAAAATATTACATCAAGACAAGCGTACACTAAAACACTAAATAATCTGCAAACTAAGTGAGTCCTCTTTTTTTGTATTTTTTCATTTTAAGTACTAAGTTAGTTATTGTAAATACTCTTACTATTAATATTACCTTATATTAGCAATTTTTTTTTATTACACTTTGACCCCCTCACTAGGATTCCCTGTGACGCGGGAGGCATGGACACACACAATAACAGCACACAAACACCCAAGACCCGGGATAAACATCTTCTCTCATCGCACAAATGCCAGCCCCTGTCGGGATTCAACTATCACTCACAGATATCCACGCGTTATATATATAAAGGTGACGGTGGTAGCTTACCATCAGGTGGCTCGTCTGCTTGTTAGCCACTTATTTTAGAAAAAGTTTTTATTTTGCTTCTAGCCTTTGCGTCCTGCACAAAGAAAACCAATCAAAATTAAGTACATATACCTTATTGGGCTCATTACCCAATAAGGTATAATTTTGTTCTACCAACTCTTCTCAAACAACATCGAGAGTTTCGAATTCAACAGGATGTTTTCCTTTGAATGTTTACTATGGGTACAGTCCACCAATTGCTATGATAACCTTTGGATCTGGTTTTTTTTTTTGTTTGCTTGGTTGTCCTAGAATGTGAAAAAAATTCTACTCTTAGGAAATAAAGGTTCTTTTTATTCTTTTTAAACTGCGTAACGATTTAATGTTAGACACAGCAAAACGTATACACATTTGAATCAAAATCTCAAAAACTGCGTCGACTTATACGTCGCAGCACGTTATGCGAATAGTCCGTGTCATAAGGAAAAAAACTGCGTCGACTTATACGTCGCAGCACGTTATGCGAATAGTCCGTGTCATAAGGAAAAAAACTGCGTCGACTTATACGTCGCAGCACGTTATGCGAATAGTCCGTGTCATAAGGAAAAAAACTGCGTCGACTTATACGTCGCAGCACGTTATGCGAATAGTCCGTGTCATAAGGAAAAAAACAAGTGAACAATAAACTATTGTAAAAATAAACAAAACACTGGAAACTATCTCACTTTGAGCCATAAAACTATTTCTTGGAATGTTCCCAAATACCCCAAAGATATGGAAGTAATGCATAAAATATACATATTCAACAAATAAACCGTATCCTATGGTTACGGAGAATTTCTCAAATCTAAATAGTCGATCAGTTTATATGTATAGTAGTAGATAAGAAAAGTAGGGTTCGTAATGGCCGAAACTCTACGAACACCCCCAGGGTGTTTTTGAACTGAAGTATGGAATGAGAGCTCTGGATAACCTTTTCCAGTCCGCGCCATCCCGGAAATTGCTGGTCTAATTATCTCTACAAAATTCAAAGCAGCATGCAAATGCTGCTTTACACACTGCGCTTTGTAATACACTGTGTACTCCCTTTAACAGTCTGTCTCAAGCTATTTTATAATAAGTCAACACACCACTTGTAACGCTCTTGGCTATTATCTATGTTTGTGTGAAACTGTTCTCCACAACACAGGGAATCCTAGTGTGGAGATCAGAATCCAAACCACTACTTAGTGTTACCAATTAGATTAGCACTTATTTTAAGATTGTTATTATATTATTACCTTTGTGACCGTGGAAATAAAGTTATTCTATTCTATTCTATTCTTATTCTTTGTTTAACAATCACTCCAACTATAGTCACGTATGTTTTAGCATTCAACAAAATTGCTGATCTACGCCACCGACAAGTTTCATAATCATGGAATCACGCCGAGTTTTTCCATCACAAAAAAGATTAAAATATTTAAAAATTAATAAATATTTTAGTAAAGGCCGAAAAAAAATGATTACAACAAATATTGCAATCATTATTTCCCGAGCTATTTGAAGCCAATGCTAAGAGACATACTCAAATATTGTAATATTTAAGAGTTTAAGAATAGCACTCTATGTGAGAGTTCGCCCGGGGAAGGACTGCCACCATATTTATTTCTACCGCCAGGCAGTAGTTTTCCGCATTAATAAGTTCCGGTTTGAAGGGTTTGGTTTCCGGTGAAATTACAGGCACAAGAGACTTACCAACTTTATATCTTGGGGAGACGGGTGCAGTGCAGTTCTTTACACATTGTATCTGTCTATAAGCAGAGTTAACCAGTTAATATCAATACTCAATACTCAATAGTTTATTGCATTCATATGGCGTTACATGCAGGTCTTAAATACATTTTTTTTTTCAAGCGTACATATGCCTAGGGCCTATCGCTTGTCTAAACAGTAGACCTGAAGTGATAGAAATAACGCGTTATTACTTTGCTTAAAAGTGCTTAGGTATAACGCTGTTATATATTTTTGCAGTGAATCACACTAATGTTAAAAAGTCGAAAGTTTATCTGTTTGTCGTTTGCGATCCCAGAAAACAGCTATAATATAGGATAGATATTGATATCATTTTGGCACTTGACAACGTAGTTGTATAGAAGAACTGCTAATAGGCCTCCTCTCTCATGACTGCATACCCGGCAGGATCTGTATTGAACGTTTCTGGGTATCCTCACTCTGTAAATGAACTGCCCACGAAATACAATAAAGTACGCACAAATGTGAACGTTATCTCAATAGCTTGTTGTTCTATATTTCCACTTATATGGAGCTGGTTTTATTACTGATGGTAAGCCCCTAATGCATGGCTCATAAAGCATGACGCGAATGCAAATTTGATCTTAAAATTTATGAGCAGAAACCCATAAATATCACTCGTCAAATTCCATCAAAAGCTGGCCATTAAACAGTTACTGAATTGCATTGGTTTCGCAATGCAATAACTGTCTAACAATGTAGTTTTAATGTTGAGCATTTAAATTTGGAATTTCATAGCGACTGGGATATATTGCTGCAGTACAAAATGTTGCCTTTGAGCAATGCGTCGTAAGCCGCACATTACGCGCGAATTTCGAATGCACAATCTGGCATTATTCTTCTATTGTTTATCGTTTATGTTTCTTACTTCTTAAGCTCAGTCATATACAAAGTTATTCGAAATACTTTTATTCTAAAAGTAATCTTGTTAAGATTAGTAAGGATTAATTTTTATTTAAAAAAATTGTTGAAAATATTAAACAAAACGCCATTTAACATTAATTGTACCAGACACAACAAGCCTCTCGCTACATAATGCAATGAAGATTCGACTGTATAACTAAGAATCTATGTTTCTTGTTTGGTGGCAAATCTTAAAACTCTACATGTTTTTTTTCAGAGCTTTTCGAGTTTTTAGCCGATACTTTTTACTGTAAGGCCGTTATCAAAACCAAATATCGGTAAAATGATTATCAAATCTACAAGATATATATTATAATTGCTTAATTATAATTTCATTCTTTGATAAAATGTTTAAACTACATCGACTGTTGTCTACAATAAAGTTATGAATAATAATGTTAATGAAGCAGTTTTCAAGAAAATTTGAATGGCTCGGCTTTTCATGGAAGTAACGTACTTTTTAAATATCCACAGCATGGGATGGGGTACTTTCCAGTACGCGGTTGGCTAGTTAATACCCTTAAGTTTGAATAACTGTTACCAAATACACAATGAATACACCTTCAATCACATTATTAAAACTCACGTTCATAATTACTTTACACTGTTTCTACGGGTATAACGTGGCACTTACGCGTAGTCGAGATCCTGATAAAGGCTTCCGGAAGAAGCCGAAACAATTGTCGATCGTGATATCGACTACGAGTAAGTGTCACGTTATACCCGTAAAAAACATTGTAAAGTAATTCAATCACATTGTTAACGACCATCAAGTGGTCAAACGTGGAATTTGTAAATAAAAGTTGAGTTCTTGACTTGATCATCATCATCTTGTGGACGCCTGTTTGCGATAAATTCGGAGGACATAGGCCTCTTAAATCTTTAACCTTGATAACTCAACAAAAATCTTTTGTACCGTAACTAGGTATAATTTTGTATTTATGATGTATATTTGTTAAAGGAAATAACGGCTATCAAACATATACAATGAGTACAAATCGCCGGCTCCAATTAGTAGCAGTTAAATTAAATTGGTTGCTTCAACCGCAACGATTATTGACATTGAAATAAATAATTGGAAATAATGCCATCATTAGAATAAAATTATATAATTACTATATTGCGTTTTTTTCAGTTCCGTACTTCGTAAGAGAGCCGAGAGGGTGCTCACTCACGAAGTAACCTGATGTTCGGTGACGAATTACTCAGAAACCATTTGATAAATAGATTGCGTTTTTTTTTCATTTCCGTGTTTCAGAAGAGAACCCTTTTGAATGACCCCTTGATTTGGTGAATGGAATTACGATAGATGTAGAAAATCTCGTAGGACATATGACTTAACACATTATTGTTTGTGTTTTTTTTCTACAATAGTTCTTCTCACGTCAGTTTATCGAGTTCTCGTAGTTACCACTTTAACGCTGATATTAAGTACTATCACAGTGTGTCTTGTATGTATGTTTATTTTATATTGGCATGAAATATTCAGAGAGCAGTTCTACAATAGTTCTTACACATTAGGATATACGGATATTTTTCCTTTGCACGCTTTTATTGTATCTAACACCCTGATCTCCATACGAATCTTGCATCGTAACCTATTTCCAACAAACAGTGGTTAGAATAAGTCAAGCGGTGTTATGATAGAATGGCAAATAATGTCGACCATGAGTATAAAGTTGGTAGCTTTACTGGATGTGGCTAGACACAATAGTTAAATGCAATGACTTTATTATAAAAGGGAGATACACTAGCTTCCTGGGCGTGGACCGCATAAATTGCGTGCAAATTAGGTGCAAGCACCTAATTTGCTTAAGTCTTAATGCGTTCGTCAGTTGTGCAGCACACATGGTTTTCAATAATTATTTATATAATTAGGTTGAAATAAAGCCTTCCTCCTCCTTCCTGTGTTTTAAAAAAATGCTTAGTAACTCGTATAAAATTAACCAATAATAAATGTAATTAACAAATGATATGGCACACATTTGCTTGTAGTAACTGTTCCAGTTTTTAGTTGCATTCTCAGAGGGTAACCTATTTTCCGTATTTTTATTTAATAATATCATTGCTTGAATCTGCTTGTATTGTCTTGATGACTACCAAATGTCCTTACAGTGTTATTTTAGTAAGAACTGACTGATGACAGATAACATACGCTCTCAAATTTTTACCACTTCAAACCCCATTAATATTATCACCGACATTACAAAAGTTATTGATGAAAACAGCTGTCTTTGTACTCCTCTCTGACATTCTATGGGTCTTGGTTGATTTTTATAAACAATTATAAATTAATAAGAATAGGGGACTACAAGCAATATAACATTCATACTGGGTACACGTTGTAACTGGTACGCCCAGTTACAACGTGTAATCCTTTTGATACCACATCCATTTAACGTATAAAATTCTTTGCCTGCTTCATATTTCCGCATGTACACAATTTGGGTGTCTACAAGTCATGAATTAAATGATGATCGTAGCTCTTCTAGAGAGCTATCGTAGAATTTATCATCTCAACACAACACTTGTGTTGTCGAAAGCAAGCATTGACGCATCCATTTTCAATTGTAAAAGTCATGAAGTATGTAGGAGACGACCGCATCCAGCATCCCTGTTATAGATCTCACCGCGTGCGTCTGACAGCCTTCGGTGCGGCGCGGGCGAACGGGCGCGATAAATCAAACGAAACAATCCGATACCAAGAATGGGGTCGGCAGTATTAATGTTGAATCTAACTGCATTCGTGTCAACATGTTATATTGGTTCACTAAGTGTATACTGAAGAAAACAAAAGACTATAGCCGCTTATGCTCTCTTAGTGGTACAACCTCAAGCGCTGGCGTAGAGTGGCTTGCCTATCGGAATTTTCTCCTCTCACACACACTTAACAGTTAATAATTAATGTCATAGTAGTGTATACCATTACTCCACATTCACATTCGAGAAAACACTCATTTAAAACTAAAGCAAAGAGTTAATCTTTAGCGTGAAAATTTCAAAACAAACAACAATTAATTTATAATAAACGCTCTTACTCGCCAATTTAACAAATCTTCTGAATAAATGGTTATATGGGGTGAATCTGGTGGTTTTTTTTATTCTCAGCCGTAGTAAGTCCACTGCTGGACATATGCCTCCCCCATACCCCTGTATGGGGGAGGCATATGTCCAGCAGTGGACTTTAGGATTTGCCAATACTCGCCACGCTTGGCAGGCGGGTTGGCGAGCGCAGTATGATTTCCGATCCTCAGAAGGTGCTGCTGCCCACCTTCTGGCACGTGTAATATGAACATGAGTTTTAATATTGTAACATATCCGTTTCTGGTTTTAAAAAAAATGATTCTTTTCAGTGACCTTTTATGTATATATTTATATTATTACATAATATGTAAACTTACCATTGTTGTAATTGAAATATTAGATCGAAACAAAACTCCTTTCGATTTCACAGCCAAACCATTTCGTCCTTACTCAATATAAAAACGAACGCTTCTAGCTAAAGTTTAAACAACTATTTTTGATGCATACGAAATGCACAGAAACATGAAAACAGTAGACAATGAACAGACATGGCAACTGTTGATGATAAATTCGAGGCGTTTCGAACGTTCCAGTTCGCATCTGCCAACGTAACACTTTTTAGTTAATGGAATGTAACTCAAACACCACTTGTTCGATGTTGAAGAAATTTAAATGAGACTACCTCGGAATTACACTCTATCGAACAAAATAGAATTTTCAGAATCGGTCATAAAATGGGGGAGAAATCGATGAACATACATAAAAAAATACAGTGAAACATATAACCTCCTCCTTTTTTGAAGTCAGTTAAAATATGGAGTAATAGGTAAAGGAGGATGGCAGAACCGGCCTTGCTTCCGAAAAACGAAATGACAACCCGTTCATGTATTCTTTATATATGAAAATTTAGATTATATTTTGTGTGGATTCCGTGAATAATTTGCATTATTTATAAAGTTGGGAATCAGAAGTACTTTTATTTTATTGATTTATGTGGTGTTTGTAGTTTTCGAACGCACCCTATAGTTCTCATTATGTTTGTTGCGTTCGAATACTTACGCTCTGACATTAATTGTTATTGTTACTCTATAATCTGTAGTCAGCTGCTCTGTAGACCCGGACTGCGTTCATAAACACACCCATGCCTAGTTTATTCCAGAATATAATAAGTAATCTGTATCTGTAGCGCCATGCAATATTGATTTCTTTGTCTACGATGCTATAGATGGATAGCGATCCATTGAATGGTTTGCATATGGACGTGTACTTAGCATACTGTTACGGATGATTTTCCATGAGAACTTTTTACTCCCAACTTCTAGGAAAATGATTGAATATACAATATACAATGTATTTATTGCTCTATCGATACGTATAAGTTTCATTCATGAACGCGGCTTTTTTCTTCTAGGCTGCAAATGTATGTCTGCCATCCTCCTTTCAAAATATTTCTCATGTTTACACCAATAATGATAATATATCCCAACAAAATGTGACGATACAAAAGTAAGCTCAAACAGTAATAGTATTGGGTACAAAATTTGTATAATAATTAAAAAATCGTCCGCAACTTATCTTACTACCCAATGTACTCTGTGCCTTCGAATGCGCGTTTCCGATGCATAGAAATGTCACTGTCATCCGTTTTATATCTGTAACTTTAAAATATGATATTGAAGTTCCTGGGGAATGTTTTTAAAGTTAGCCTTCGGAGAGTAATGAGGTTGTCATTTTGAGAATATGGAACGAAAAGACAGACATATTGGGTAAAGCGAAATACAAATCTCAAGCTCCTTTTGTGGGAAAATCTTATTATTTTTAACCTATTTTCTACACCACGAATCCGTGTTTCCTGAGAGACTTTAACGCTATAAGAGCAAGTCTGGAAATGTAGGATTATGGACTGTGATCCAATTTGATAAAGCTCCGATTCGATAACATCTACGCTATACCAATTTCATGATAAACATGAGGCAATTAATTTTTCCTCATAAGGGATAAGGTTTTGTTTTTAACTAATATAATTTAATTTATATGATAATCTCCTTATCGTATTAGCAATAAGTTTTTTTTTTATCACACTCAGATCCATGCACTAGGATTCCCTGTATCGCGGGAGGCATGAACACATCCAAGACCCGGGACAAACATCTACACTCATCGCACAAATGTTTGCCCCTGCCGGGATTCGAACCCGGGGTCCCCGGAGACACAGAAGACATGTCACTGATACCAACCACTGCGCCACGGCGACCGTCACCGAATTGTGTTTGACTAAAGAAAGACAATACGTGAACACGCTGAAACATATGCTTAACCTATCAAGCAGAATCCTGCGGTGCTCATCTGCGGAACGAGATAGTGTTAGACCAAGTTTAAGCTACAGAACCAATAGCAAAGCGAGCGGATAGCACTACTGGCAGTGGCTTTTCGACTAACCGATTGGATACAGTTCTGAAAGTGCGCAATTACGTATAAAACGTAGAAGCACGTTATTCAATCCAGTTGATTAACTAAAATGGAACGAGTACATTCCATTACTACAACTACTGTTTAAGGTGTGGTCTTTGTGGCTGAGTTATTAGCGACACATAAAAAAACAACCGGTTGCACTCCGGGAGTGCCGGCAGAAGTGAAGCCTGAACATGATGATGATGATAAAAAGTAGCTTATGTGTTATTCCAGGACTTGAAGTATCTACATACCAAATTTCATCCAAGTCCGTTGAGCCGTTTGTGATTGAGTAACCAACATCCAGCCATCCATCCATCCATCCACACTTTCAGACTTACAATATTAGTGGGACACATATAATTAGCATAATGCCGTGTTTTTTTGAAGCAATAAAATCTTTCCTCTTTATAATATCGGCGTTTTGATAACCGAACTCAATAATACTTCTAACAAAACTACTTTATCAAGTAAAACTACCAACAAACGAAAATGTTCCTTATTCGTAACACATTTAAGTTTAAATTTTAACGGGGTTCTACTCTCACTCGTACGATACGTTACGATAACGTAACGTGCTGACGATCTGTCGATCTGACGCGAGTTTAACACTTTTTCCCCATACAAAAGTTCATAAAGCAGCTAAAGAAGTTTTCACACTAAAAAAAACGGTTCTAATCCCGGCTGGGTCAAACATTTCTCGTATTCTCGAGTCTTCGATGTTGGATTTCATGTGATTGTGTGTGTCCATACCCCTTTCCCCGTATTCTAAAGCCGTGAGTGAGTGAGCGCGAATGCGTTTACGTACCTACTTTACCTTAATAATAGGTACAAAAAAATAAACTATTGTTACCATCGAAATAGTAAGTACTAATTAATTCGATGGATCTATGTCTGCGCATGGCGTTCGGACGTGGCGGTTCTTTTCGTAAATTATTATCGTTGTTTAGTAATGATTCGTTTGTAATTAAATACATAAGTGTTGTTCGGAGTTGATTTTGTAATCCTGCTTTTTAAAAACCCAAATTCTTTCTGTCTTAGTAACAAACGGTAAAGTATCTCGAAATTTCCCAAGATATTTTTGGAAAACAAGAGGAAGCCAGTTTTAAAACTTTATACCACACGAATATCAAGTCGCGCTTACCGGAACATTCCGTAACATTCGTATGCACACGCAGAAATCCGGTGTATGCGCTGAATTTTGAAAGTTTCCTATCAAAAACGGCAGTTTTGTACGTGGCTTGGATATTTTTAAGACGTTTCAAAGACAAGCGCTCCTATTTGTTTCTACTTTGAACAACTTCTGATATCATATTTTTCCTTATTTGGAGCAAACAAAGCAGTTATAAAAGGTCGGGTCTTATTTTTAAACTGAGTTTTAAAAAACGTATAAATATTTAACGATAGTGTATTTTCCTGAAAAATGAGTACGTTAGTGATCTTATAACTGATATATAATATATATAAGGTATATATATACAAGGTTGCCAGTATGTTCTGCATACATTTATTTAATTTGACAAATAAAATAAATAAAACATCATAGTCACACATAAATCATAATTAATAGTTTCGTTATGTATCTATATATACATAACGAAACTATTAATTATGATTTATTAATATTATTACAAACATACAACTAATGATTATTATTTTTTTATACATGCCAATGGCCAATGTAAATGGATACGCTTAATCTTGGACCGCATCGGATACATTATATTCATAATCATAGATATTTTATTGATCAATATAACATTACTAGTCAAATTAGTTTACTACTTAGTCAAATTGGGACGGCACCAGGATGCTTTTTTAAAAAGATACGCAAGAGACTTTTAGACGTCTATTCAATGCAAGAGTCAACTTAATTCTAACTTAATTCTAGACATCTCTGCCGTCACCGGACACAGAAGACCACCCGCGTTATCGCATCATACGCCTCGTGTGAATGCAACGCAGCAAGATATGGTTGTCATTAGTCAGCACGTATGGTGATCGTGTGGGGTTCTGGTCGCATGACTCCTCCCTCCTCAGATTCGAAATTATCCTGAATTGGAGAATTTCGAATTGTACACTTATAACCCATTTTTACTAGTCTAACATATAAAATAACTAATCCGCTAACTACAATAATCACATATAGTATGATCGTCCAAACACTGACACTATAGATTTTAACTTCACTTATTTCACTTGAGTCAATGCTTTTTATGGAGTTAATCTTCAATTGAACCGTTTTCAAATCCATACTTTCTAGTACCACAGGATTTCCTCTTTCCGTATGTACTTCACTTATATGAGGTAGGTTGACAATAGGCAGTCTGGCATATTCTACGTTTTCCAATTGATGCGCTCGTAGTTTCAAAGAAAACTTATCTATTTTTATTTCACAGGTATCTTCTAGCGTAACTATGTACGTTCCTTGAATGAATTTCTGCTCTATTTCATTTGCGCAGACTTTTTGAATACGTTTCCGGTTTTTGGAATATACTATCCACCTATTAGGCTGTATGTGCTGAATAAGTGTATTGTCTATTTTTACTGGAACCAGGGTACAGGAACTCATATTTTTCGCGTATTTCATTAGATCGGAAATGCATTTGTCTTCAATAATTTGGGCAGTGCTGTCTTCAAAACACATGAAACTGGAGTCACCCAACGGCTTACATGGCTGCGACAGTGGCTCGGAGGTAAGTCCATTCACTAAAAGGTAAGGGTATTTAGGTAGGATGATGTAGGTATTGTGATCATGGAGTACAGGTATAGGATACACTTTGTAATATATATAGATCTCTTTACTAATCAACGGAACTTCCATTACAAATGTTAACTGATTTTCTTTGAGAAATGACTTCAGCCCAATACGCTGCTCAATTCTAACTAGGTTTTCATGGTTAGCCGGAAAAGGCAACTTGTCTGTTTGTTCAATCTTTTTAAGCTCAGTCAACAAAGTATTAGAATTGATAATTGATTGATGCAGAGTATTAAGTTTACAAAATGCTATAGCAGTTTCGACATCACTTAGTTTCAAAGAAATACTTTGGAAATTATGTAAAATCACAGAGTATAGATTTATTATCATATTGCTAGTAAAGTGTACATTTTCTGCCTTCAGTGCATTTTCTAGATTTTCTTGAATATTTTCCAATTTAACATTGAGCTGAATCACATTTTTCTTAATAGATTGTGTAATATTATAAAACCCTTCAACAACTTCGGAAACCAGCGTTTTAACTGGATATCGTTAATTAGTTTGTCAAATTTGATTGCATCATCATTGTCTAAGTTTCCTGTAATGATTTTAATTATAGAGCCTAAAGGGTTAATTATACCTCTCTTTACCCTATAACTAGGGACTAATTGTTTGTACTTGGTGATAGTTTGGTTCATTACATATTCGGTTTGGATTTTAAAATTAGAGAACGTAATGGCTGTATACGATTCGTTATAAGTGGTGTCTATAATACTATTTAATTCTGAAAACTTCAAAATGTTAAGATTTAGATCTTCTGATATAAGGTTAAGGTCTAGTCTTTTAAGTAACGTCCAACTTTCAGTGCTGACGACCGCAGTTCCTTCTTTAATAGGTAAGACCCCGGGAATGCCCTCAAGTGACTGAAGTTGAAGGGCCTGGAGTTGGGTCACTGCCATCAGGACCAGCACCAGGTTTCGGGTGTTTCTGTGAAGGACGTTTGATATCTTTAATAGGGACTCTTACCTCGCGATTTTTGGCTGTAACAGTCACTACATTTCTATCAACTTCTCCTACAACAACACCTCGTTCATACCTGGGTTTGTCTTTACTCCTTCTCACATTTGTTCCTTTAAAGAAAACAACGTCATCGGGATTTATATGAAACTGTGTTTCTCCTCTCTTCTTCTCTATGGTATCTTCTTTTTTCCTAATCATTTTATCAGTTATATGTTTATATAAGAATTTAGTTCGTTTAACATGGTCGCTAATTAATACCTGCATGTATTTTTTATCTAAGTTTATATTGAATGGACTCTTAGCTTCCGTGTGTCCAAATACTACTTCAAAGGGCGTGAAACCCGTTACCGAATGGATGCTGTGGTTATAGGCCATAATGGCAAAAGTCATTACTGACGCTGCGTCAGTCAACTTTTGTTCGAACTTAGCGAGTCGGTATGTCTCAAGAAGAGTGGAGTGGAATCTTTCTATAAGACCCATAGAACTCGGGTTATTCGGTGTACCTAGATGTAGTTCGACCTTATAAAACGTTAATAGCTCTTTTATGAGCGCGTTGTTAAATTCTGAGCCTGAATCAGCACTTATTTTATTAGGTGTTCCATAAAGGGAAAAATACTTAATCAAAGCTCTTACAACTTCTGGTGCAGATAAATTAGATACCTCGAATGCTTGACCTAATTTACTGAATGCATCTATAATAGTAAGGAATGATTTCCCTTCTATTTTGAATATGTCAATGAATAATTCCTCAAAAGGTCGGTTCTGAGTTTGTGTGAGCTGTAATGCGGGTTTAAATGGTTTTCTATCGTATTTAAGTTTTTTGCAAGCCTCACATGCGTTTATTACCGCAGCTACGGTAATATCCATGTTGTGCCAATAATAAGTTCTTTTTATATGCGATACTGTTTCTTTAATACCGCGGTGGCAGTTCTTGCCAATGTGGTACTTTTGTATAATTTCTTTTTGTTCGTCTTCGTTTTCTACGTTAACTACCCGTTCAGTGCATTCAAAAATATTAACTGTACCCTTTTTGAATAGAGTTATTACCGCTTCTGTAAACCCTGCCCTATGATGTTGGTCCTCAAAGTATATGAAGTATTTAATTTTATTTCGTATGTATTTCTTTAGGAAGTCTCGTATCAGGTCAGGTCTATTTAAAGGCATGTGTACTTCTAAAATTCTTTGCCTTTTGTTTGAGATATCCTTAATTGCAGTTTCATCCCTAAACCACGTGTATACCAATATCTGGTTCGGCTTTGTGTCGACTGCTTCTTTTAAAATAGAGATTCCTACTGAGTCAGTATTACGTTCAGAGTGCACAGTCTCGGAACCTAAATGAATCGACTCTGATTCTGATGCTGTGATTGTTACACTAGATGGTGATGGAAGGTGATATGAACCATGTTCAGATATGCTGATTGTGCTTTCTAAATCAGAGACAGTTAGAGTTTTTTCTGAATCAGAAGAGAGAGCGATCGGAGATTTTGGTTGTACTTTCTTTGTCTTCTTTTTGTTTCCTAACTCGATTATTTCATTAGTTAAGCTATCACAATGTCTTTGCAATTCCATTTCACTTTGATCTACATTGACTTGTACAGAACTGTCATCGTTAGCGGCTTTTCCTATTGCATTTATTTTAACCCTAGAGAAATTTAGCTCTGGATTATATATAAATGGTATAGCCGTATCACGAGTATGTATCATTTGATTTTTCATATCTATGTTAGCATCAATTTGCGCCAACAGATCGGAACCAATAAGTCCATCGTAGTCTTTGTCTACTTCGTATATATAAAATGTATGTTGTTGGTTACTTTTAAACGACTTCAAAAGTGGGATGTGGATTGCTTCTCCATGGGCACTTCGGCCATGAGTACTTACTACTTCGAACGGAACTGAGAACTTATACTCCTTAAAGTACTCATCAACCTTATGGGGGCTTATAAATGATCGTGAACTACCAGTGTCAATCATGAATTTTGCGTTTATTTCAGGTAAGTTAATGTAGGGTAGTTTTGCAAAGTTATCGCAATTAATATTTATTATTTCGGATTGTCCGTGTCCGAGGCTGGTTTGTAAAAATTTTCATCGTTGTTTGTCTCGTCATAGGTCTCGGGCATGTCAACGGTGTAATCGGCTTGTTCATAGTAATTGTCATAGTCGTAATAGTCATAGTTGTCACTATACACTTCTATTTCATTGTGGAATACAGCGTTAGGTCGTGCCGCAGGCAATGCTGTACGCATTGTGACGTCTGTGTTGTCAAGTTTAGATTGGGATGTTATTCCGAATTTAAATTGGTTTGGTTGTTGCTGGTGGAACGCCTGCCTAGGTGGTGTTTGACCAAAAGTGGGTCGATAACCTTGAGGTCCTGGTATGTTGGGTCTGTACCCTTGGGGATTACCATGCCTAATTCCTTGATGAGGAATACCAAATTTGAAATTCTGATTAGGTTGTTGGAACTGTTGTTGTAGCTGTGGTCTATAACCTGAATTGTGAGGTACTCCGAATTTGAACTGCGGAGCCTGTTGTGCCCCATAGTTTGGATTTTGTGGGACGTTGGGCTTGAATTGGTTAGGAATACCAAATCTAAAACCTCCTTGCTGCTGAGGAGTGGTATTGGCCGAGAAGTATGGTTTTAAACCAAATTTTTCGACGTAAGGATTGTGAGAAGATGATGGATGTGGTTTATTTGTACCTATTCGCAGCATCTTATTTCGAGCATTGTACTGAAATTGGAAATTTACTTCTTCCAGCACCATACTCAATGCTTCTTCTAGAGTTCCGCTACCCTTAAGCCTAACAATGCGTATTAAATCCTCAGGAAGATTATAGAGGAATACGTTAAGGGCCATATTGTCATAAATTGTGATCTTACTTTTCCTAACATTGTTATCTGATATCATATTAACCTTTGCTATTAATGTACTCTTAACCTGCTGGATTCTATTGCAGAAGTCTAGATATGACTCGTTATGGTTAATTTTTAAGGTCTCCAGTTCAATGGCAATGCATTCTTCTGAACGCGGGTCTCCGAAATGTTGAGTTAAAACGGCTTTCAACTCGACCCAAGACTCTATATCCTGTCTTTCACTTATGAGGTGAGCGGCTTTGCCAGTAAGCTTACTGGTAAGAACGTGAAACACATACAACTCTTGGGCTGGGTTGGTTCCATGTACAAAACAACTAATCACATATTCACATTTCTTTATATAAAGATTCAGTAATTTTTCATCCCCGTCAAATTTAGGGATGATCGAAGACATCTCTATCGGCACAGATTGGATTTTAGTAGTACTAGCTTCCGTCATTTTAAAAGTTTAAAGAATACACTTTTACACAAATTAAAATTAATATATAGTCGTCTAAGTATGTAAATCAATCAAACCTAGACAATAAATCTAAAATGTCACGGTTTCAAAATTGTTCTATATTCTCAATTATAATAATATTTCTCGTCAATATGCTAAACTAAAAATACTTTTGTAAAGATTATATAATTATATTATATTATACTACGATATATAACTGTCAATTTTAGTACAATTATAATACGAGTAACACTTCTCGATCGAAGTCAATATGCTATACTAAAATACTTATGTAAACTAAAGATATATAATTGTCAATTCTAGTACAATTATACCGAAAATCAGTTAACGCAAATTAAATTAGGCAATTTCTAGACCTAAAATACAGTATAACAGATTTTATGGATTGGATAAGATAGGGAAACAAGGAATAGTGAAGTGAACTACTCACAAGCCACACATCTCCTCTCCTGAGAACCAGCTGCTCCTTCACCCTGGATTGCGCGTCGCGGGAGACTTATTTGTTTGTTCGTCAGGATACTCGAACCACTTTCACCGTACTTGTACGCACCAAAACCGATTTATGGGCCTTACTAAGCGTAAGCACGGCAGTAGGACAATGCGAGTATCCTACCGGCTGCGCCAGTCAAATTGGGACGGCACCAGGATGCTTTTTTAAAAAGATACGCAAGAGACTTTTAGACGTCTATTCAATGCAAGAGTCAACTTAATTCTAACTTAATTCTAGACATCTCTGCCGTCACCGGACACAGAAGACCACCCGCGTTATCGCATCATACGCCTCGTGTGAATGCAACGCAGCAAGATATGGTTGTCATTAGTCAGCACGTATGGTGATCGTGTGGGGTTCTGGTCGCATGACTACTTAAATTATAATACAATACGCAAAATATTTTATTTTAGATACGGTTTGAATTATGTATAACGAAAATTTCAACCAAAATTGTGTCATTCATTTTTATTTTTTTCCCTTATTATCACTGCTATAATTTGTTTATAAAAGTAAATATTTGTGTAAACAAAAGTATCCAGAACAAATTATAGCGAGCGCTCACTCACTCTCGGAACTGAGAGAAACTAACAACAAGTTTAGTCCGGACAAAGGCGGTTGATTGCGAGAACTGAGTCTGCACTATACAGGCAGGACATAGCTCGTGGGTACGGTTAAGCGGTTTCACCAATAATAGCACGTAAATGACAACATTATATTTTTAACTGATCCTTCCTTTTGTAGATATTGAGTTATGGAATATTATTTACAAAATGTACTTTGTCTAATACTGAAATAAAAAGACTAACAAATCAAAAAATAACTTGAATGACAATCTTTATAGACAATGTACCAAAATAAATTTAAAAAGTTAACATTTCGATACAGCTCTTCTATGACAACTGTATCGAAATGTTAACTTTGATACACCTTCAGCTGGACCAAGGAGGTTGCAATGCAGTTAGCAGTTATTCTACATATAGTCTGTGGACGCGGCGCAACACGCATGCGCGACCAGAACATGGATTTTGGCGCTAAACGTTTACAAATACATGCAAACATATGCTGTGAGTCCTAAAATGGACTGGCAACGTATCTTAATGCCCCCAGTGTTACAGATATCCATAGGCGACGGAGATTGCTTACCATCAGGCGGACCGTCTACTTGATTGCCACCTATTTCATGAAATTAAAGAAAATTGTAGAACGCTGTAATTTCAATTTTTAGGCTGAGCACTGATTTTTACCTAGATGTAATATTGTTTTAGGGCTGACAAAGGGTTACATCACATTTGAGAACCGAACCGGTAGAAACCGGTTCAAAACACATTTTCAACAATGTTCCTGCAAACGTCTCTTATATGCATAATTGATAGCATCAGAGCTGTGTTAAGGCAAAATGTCAACAAAACAAAAATATATGAAAGAAAAACAAAGTACGGACTGACCTGGAAAGTTGCTTTACCTATACTGGCAAGCGCCATTGTCATTTACAACACCAATACAGTTCAATTTTAAAACTAGTTATGTCCGGTTTGGCTCAACAACATCACTACGAACACAATATAGTAAGCTGCCTTCTCCCAAGCGGACAATGTTTTCCTTCCAACTTTAAACTAAAATTGTAAACTTTATAATTTCTCGCTTTTCTTCCTAACAATCTGTAACAGAGGAAGGGGTCTGATTCCTTAAAGGGGGGGGGGGCGCTTTGAGCTACAATTCGTTGTGCACAAACGTCACTTCCCAGTTTCTAAAACTTGTTTACTGAGATAATGAAGAGTTTATTACAGAAATTATTTCTGTTGTGTTTTACAAACTTCGCCTATATAAAATATATATTTTTTTCTTCATTGTTACAGCAAATAATAAATTTATGAAATTTTAACATTTCGACATGGTTTTGACTAACAAAAAAGGTTAATTTTAATTTCTTTATGCCTTTTCGCCTTAGAGCATAACAGACACTCAGTTAAAAAATATCAACATCTTAAATACACCGAGATCACATATATGTATTAGTTTCCCTATTATATCAATGTTTGCTCTTGGCGAGATTCAAGCCCACGGCCATGGGGTCAGGAGGTCACTGACCACTGAACCCTGAGGACCGTTCGAAGATATTACTTTAAAGATAAATACAATGACCACCAACTTTAGGAGATTGTTTGACAGGGACTCACAATTTAAGTATAGGCGTACATAAAGTTATAAACCTTATACAGAGGCAACAAAACATTAACAGCTTTAAACATTTAATTTAATTCCAATATAACGCCCAAAAAACTTGTAAAATCCCTATAAAATATCCTGGACCAAATTACCCTGAAACCGTCAAAACGTTACTTTTTATTACGTCTAAAATAATTTTTACCGTGAAACCAGAGACATAAAAGTATAGACTTGTCATCTTCTAACGTAAACCCCAGCTGTCCTAGAAATGTTTATTTTAATATGTGTTGGTTGACATTTTGTCTTTGAATCAAGCTCACATCATATTGCAAATAAGTGCAGCGAGTGCAGCGTGTCTTTTAACTTACATACTTACTAAAACGAGAAATAAAGAGTAAGCGACAATCCAAATGCAATTGTTACTTTAGTGGAATAACAGCAATTCAATTATTATTACTTAATTTATTAATTGATGGTCTGCAACTATTACTACTTATTTTATTACATTTATTAACCATTATTTTACTTAATAATCATATATAAGAGAATTGGTGCACTGGTTTGATTATATAAACTTAACCTGCCTGGACACACTGATAATTCATTGAGAGATTTTATAACTTACTCGTGGTTGGTAGCCAAACAGACTATAACTAGGTGCAGTCAGCGAAAGCAACAGCTCGATCGTTATTGGCTAAATTTTGTAACATAAAATATTTATTTACAATTTAGCAACTGCGAACTATTCCTACTCCTGGGTTGCTACATTAGTATTCTATAAAATAAACTATATGTACTTGTATTTATGAAAAAAAACAAGTTAATCCGGATACGAATTCAGCACTACCTGTGATCATACTGCATTTGACAGTCTCGACCACAGATTAGTAAAATAAATATATCCACTATCGGAATGTGTACAATTCATCGCATATTTATATTAAACCATTTCCCAACCCAATTGCGTTGTTTTTAGAGCACAGTCGTTTCGAGTCTAAATGACATCTCTATTTTCAATATCACCGCAAGGATCGTAAAAGTTTTATATTAATTTATACCTGTTAAAGTTTTAGTCAAGGGAATAAACATTGTAAATGGCTCTTCTGAAACTTGTTTAATATTAGACGATTAATAAGAGTCTTCTCAAGCGCTTTAATTCGTAATTTTATAAGGAATCACTTTATTTTCATTTCAATTTTTATTTTGTTGTTAGCAAAGAAAAATAACTTTCAAGTTTTTTTGTCATATTTATCACTCATTGTTGCGCCGGAGGGGTACAGTTTTTATTCTTTCTTCATATTTTTTTACACGCTAAGGGCATTTTCAGAAGCCTTAATAGGGCTCTAATTTTTTTTTTATGTATCAACATTCACACAAGGTCTTCAGGTCCCAAACTAGGCAGAGCCTGTACTATGGTAACCTGATGACTGATATACATACTAATATACATATACACACCTAGACACAGGTCAAACAGACATGTTCATACACACAAATGTTTGACCTGTCCGAGAATCGAACCCGGGACCAGCGGCTCAAAAGGCAGAGTGCTACCAACTGCGCCAACCGGCCAGTGAATATAATATATTACTTTCTGCATACATGTGAATTTCAGAATATAGCATGATTAGAAGAAGATCGTATGATAACAAGTACGGTTATTACGTTAAAAGTTTACTTGTCTATTGTCCTGTTGTAGTTATAAGCGACATATTTCCCATTATCCACTGCACTGGCCAATGAGGCTTCAGGGATAGGCTTATGCTTAGCCCACTTTTCAGACCAAGCGAAGGTTTCTCACTTGCCTTAACGATTGTTATCTTAAGACGCCGGGATCGATGGCTTAACGTATATAAAGCACGGACGTACTCAGATAAACATGCCACTTTAAGTGACCCATCTAAGGTGTGATGTCAGAGAACGATGCTAAACTCAGTTGATAGGTTAACGACATATAACTGAGAACGTGTACGAGTGCTTCACTGGATTGCCGTAGGCTGATGACAGACATACCCGCATACAGTAAGTACTACATATTTTCACTAGCAAGTTCACCATACTAGTATTATTATTAGCAAAGTTTGTCTGTTGTTTATCTGTATCTTTGTTACTCCTTCACGCTAAAACTGCTGAATAGATTTGCATGAGATTTGAATATAGTCTATAATTTGGAATTCTTTGAAGACTGCTTTTTTCCTCGAATATATTGATTGTTCCTGTGGGATGTCGGAGAGACGCAAAAACCGTCACCGCGCGTAATACCGCGGGGCGCAGCTAGTATTTATATAAACATGCTTAGAGGAAAACGTCTACGAAAATATAATTCAACTGAGATGAAGATATTTCAAAAGGAATGCAATCCACGTCTTCCGATTGTCGCTACGTCAGCATTCCATGATTTATAGGTCTGATATACACCAGTTATCCTTGATTTATTCTTCTTTCCTTTTTGCACCATTCTATGTGGACTATGCCTGCATGGTTCTTATTAATTTGAATCTTGTTTAAAAATAAATAGGAGGCAAAATAGCCTGACTTAATTTGATGGAGGTGTATCGAGTGAAATTGGGTAGAAGTGAAATCCGCTGTCTTTTCTACGACACTAATCGAAGATCTCAAAATATCGTTAAGACATTCAATTCGCATTTATTTCTCAGGTCTGCTCTTATGGCCATTGTCTAAATTGACGGTTAGTAACGTTAAAATCAAAGGTTGAATTCAAAATTAAACTGGACATCATCGAAATCGATACAGCCGTTTGAGCGTGAAGGAGTTACAAAAGTTTTTTTAAAATTATTTGTTTATCCCAAGGGACCAACAATAATTTTCGGGATGAAAAGTACGGTAACGGTGTTACCTTCACCGGAAGCTCAAGCCGTTGTTGGGTATCAAACCAGTGTCCGTCAGTTTGACAGTCGACGCTTCTCCCGCTGAGCTACCATTGCTTCAAAAATATGTTATTCTAGGGTCTAAACTATCTCCATACCAAATTTCATCAAAATCGGTGCAGCAAATTGAGCGTGATGAAGTAACCAACATACACAATCATACACATGCAGACACAATTATGCCTTTATAATATTAGCGGGATATTTCAGTTTATTCAAAAAATACTAGTTTGTTTCTGTAAGAGTGTTAGATTGAAGTGTTCGCTCAACCAAACAGCTATAGAGTATTATTGAAATTGCTTCTGCTCAAAAAGAGCTGAGGTGACGCTTAACCAAGCACGTGTCGACTGAGCTGCAAATCGACAGCACACGTGCCTCGCATGCACTTTACCAAAACTGGTGAATCAGAAACCAAAGAGTTTAAAATAAAATATCTGGTGTATTTTTCCAAACATATAAAGTACAGCATTTCTTCTCGCTAGCGTCGTGAGGGTTTTGGGCGAGTGACTCGTAAAAATTGACTATTTTTCGTGATTGTAGACGTGGTCAGTTTGTAGCGTGTGTGTTTTATGGTATTAATAAAATGTTTTTTCAGACATAGACTAAGATTAGACCTTTTTTGTAGCATCAGAGATTATGAAATATATGATAAAGGGTTTTTTTTATTGTCCGGGCGCAGTCGGGGCCCGCGAATACTGTTGCCCTGAGCAAACGCAACATCTCTCTTGTCTTTACTTCCTTTTTTTTTTTCACTAGTAACGCCCCACGGTTTCACCCGCGTGAATTATGGTTTTCCCGCTACCTCAACTATTCCGCGGGAACTATACTTATTCCGGAATAAAAGTAACCTATGTGTTACTCCAGGATCTAATCTATCTCCATACAATACCATGCAAAATTTTCCTTTATAACATTAGTGTGCTGGTATTCGGAGTATTTATTTTTAACTTGACTTCTAGTACAATTTATATTAAAACTATGCTCATACTCTAAGAAGAAAAGTGTACATTATTGATTTTCTATATACATTATTTAATGTTAAATTTCTTTACTACACATTTATTGTAACTTGAAGTTTGCCGAGGCTCATTGGTCATGGACATGACGTCTCCGGACCCCTGGGCTCGAATCCAGGCAGGGGCAAACATTTGGCACAAAACATAGGACTGAAATTAAGCTAAAATGTGGGTGTAAGCATTCCTTCTGCTCATGCCATACCAATATGTCTTCTCTTACCGTACCAGCCTTGCAGTATTATATCTTATCTATGGACGTGCTATGTTACACTTGCTGGTCCATGGTGCCTTTTTGTACCGCAACAAATCATATAGTGGGGGCGTCAGTTGTCAAGCTGACGGACGATCCCCTCTGATTTGACTGATTTGATCCCCACCAACGACTTGAAGACTTCTTGTGAAGATATCACCGTTACCGCATTCCCATCATGGTGGAAGGGTACTTTCAAGTATGTGCCTGGCTAGCTACTGCCGTTAAGTTTAAAAAACTGTCACCAAGAACATAGTGTATTCAGGTTGCATTTTTTGTAAGCCGCTAAACATTCTAGATCTACCGAGATTATATCTTCGACCACATCGTCACTGGCCATCAAGTGACATAGTGGTAGTTAAAAGTACGTAAAGAGACAATATTATGAATATAGTAAGTATATTGTCTCTTCCGGTTCGTTAACTGCGTGGGAAACCACCGCTGTTCTAGAAACCTTCTAGTTTTCAAGCGCGTAGCTCATTTACACTAGAGCACTTGTAGCGTCGTAGCACTGCCGTAGCTCGTAGCGCTACACGTAGGTACAGCTACAGACGATTCTCTGACGTCATCATACTGGAGTACTTGGGAGTTATCCTACTTACAATATGCGAAAGTGTATGTGTATGTTTGTTACCTCTTCACGCTCAAACGGCTACACCGATTTTGATAACATTTGGTACCGAGATAGCTTATACCTTGGATTAATAAGCTTATTTTAATTATCACCATCGTTACCGTTTTTCATCACCACGTGGGTAAAACCACGGGGGCGCAGCTAGTTCTAAATGTGTGACACGTTACACAATAGTTGTAAATCATAAGTATAAGTAAATTAATTTAACGCGCGAACATTTTATTATGGAATCGTATTATTTTAGAAATAAGATAATTGTGTGCCGTTTTTGTATCCCACATAAATTGTATGTTTAAACTTAATGATGGCGGGTTAAGTAATTAGGGTGTAGAGGTGTATCATTCAAATAAATAAACATGATTTCTCATGATTTCATTCGGTATATGAAAATCAGAGGAGATAATTTTTCAACTGATTTCCACCAGATTTCCACCAAGAAGAGAATTCATATTCAATTTTTTTTTTTATTTAATAATTTTTTAACTCATATTAATGAGTTTTTTGTTATTAGTAACAAGCTAGTTAAATTAAAAACAATATTTGACAACAAAATAAAACTTAAACAGATATTAAAACCGTACCATACAAAATAACTTAAAACCATATTTTAACTGAACTAATTATATACTAATATAAATTACAATACATACAATAAAAATTTACATACCTCCTACATTGTGATCTAACAATAATTCGCTACTAGTATGTGGTTTATAAAACGCTGGCGGCATTGCCATACAACGTGACAATGCTTATTTATCATTCATGATATTTTTTTTGCATCATCATCATCATCATAGTGTAAGTAAGTAAGTAAGAGTCTAAGTGCCTCAGAGAACAACGCTTTATTAACAAAAGAAAACCATTTCAGGTGAAATTACTGACTATGGGTTTAACTAGTTGATCGATTGTTTCTAAACAATGGTCATCTATCTTATTCATCATAAATAAATAAAAATGAATGGTACTGCATTTACGATATTAAGTCTTAATTTAGTATAAATCTTTATAGATTAAACCGTTACTTTGCGGAAATCCATAACAATGAGATATTAATATCTCTTAGCAATAATCCTGTAATTATTAGGCAAGACTTTAAAAATATTTATTTACTTTTTAATAACTATTTTTCTCAAATCTACACACTTTTATATTTTTAACAAAAATGACAACTGCTAGCAGGTTTTGTAACAATAACAATGTTTCAACTTACTAACACACTTACTTGTAATCACTACCCATATTATTAAATACTTACGAGTATTCGAAATGACAATCAAACTTCGAGACAGGACGGTTACGGTTCTTAAAATAATAACTATTATTATGAGGGACGTTGCGACTAACGCACCGCACTCAACATCTCAATGAAGACTTCCGGAAGAAGCCGAAACAATTGGCGATCGTGATATCGACTACGCGTAAGTGCCACGTTATACGTCGTATTCTTAAAAACAAATAATTTAATACATCTCATATTAAATTAACTACTTGTCAAAGTTGCTAAATAACTATAGCAATTAGCTCCAGGTTCTGGATATCTGGATATCTGGTCGCAAAAGTAACCTTATCTGTATCAAACTATTTGGCTTGATACAATATAAGTATATCAATATACAAAACAAATAAATATACAATAAAAGCATATCTCAAATCTCGTGTTTTAGCAAATAAAATCAAATTGAGATAAAACCGATGTTTGGTAACTCCACATCCGAATATCATCCCTAACAAATGAAATAAAGAATAATTTTCATCCCCACAGCTGGTACATTTGCCTGATTTCCACATTATTCAATTGCCGCATTTCCCTGAAATTTCAATATACAGACAACAAGCAGTAAGCAATGTCGAAACGCTCGTACTTGTTTATTATCGAGTTTATCACTGTACAAGGTTATGGGGCTTTGTTCTCTGTCCCCATTATTAATAAACATTGATTAAGCTGCGAATAGTAATTTAGTGTTTTGTTTCGTTCTTTCAACGTCAAACTGTCATATAAACGAAAAAGACAAAACAATGAATAACTATTCAGAGGTTATGCAACGTTTATTAATAAGGGAGTGTAAGCCTTAAACGTAATTAGTATAAATCGCGTTTTTCCTAAACTTCATTTTTAAGAAGTGTTTAGCATTAGTCACTACTTGACTAAAATATTAACTGCCTATTTAGTGGACTGCCTATTTCGTGGTATACGAAGCGAGTTTAAATTACGCAATGTGATGTGTCTAGCGGGATATAACTGTAAACTTTGATATTAGGTTGGTTTTCGGTATATACTGTCTTATATTTGCGTCTTACAGTGCCTTAAATTATATTGTTAGCTAGCTGCGCCCCGCGGTGCTGCTTGCGAGAAAATAACACGATGAATGTTGATTGAATGAATTGTTTTGTGTCTTTCTGTCATCCCACGAGAACAGTCAATATTTTCAAGATAAGCTAGCCAATATCTGCAAATCCATTTCGCCGTTTCAGCCAGAAGGATTAACAAACATACAAACGACAAACTTTCGCCTTTATATATTTTTTGAGCTTCTCGGTATATAGTGTATTATCTATGGGTTGGTACCAGACCTGAGCCACCTTACTTTTAGTAGGATTATTTGTTAAATCTTTAACCGTGCATCCAGATCCGTGTCTGATCAGTAACAATGCAGCTGGCTAATGTTATTGTGAGCATACGATCATCTGCTTTTAACAGACTTGTAAAGTTGAGCTACTGTTAGTACGGTATTGAATCGTTCTCTTTATGACACGTGTCAAAGCAGGACACATGAGTGACGTAAAAACCGAAAGTATTATCCTATTTATCCTAAGCCTAGTATAATTTAGATTGACGGATGCTTTAGTCTTTAAAGGAACCTTAAATGGATATGGAAAAAAGATTGAAAAGTTGATTAAATGCTTTGTAACTCGTTTTGTATAAATTATAGAAATGGAATAAAATAATGGGAGTATTACTTAACTTTAATTAGTTATGGAAAATGTTCAAAATAAAAGTTTTCATCATCATCATCATCTCAGCCATAGAACGTCTACTGCTAGTCAAATGCCTTCCCCATTGATTTCCACAAAGACCGGATGGAGGTACCCCACATAGCCGTCTCCACCTTGTCAGTGGCTGTCCTATGCTGTGCTTGCCAGTCCGCGGTCTCTATTCGAGGAACAAGAAGAATTCTGAATCATAGACATTTTTTTTAGAAAAATCATAGAGACACTTTGTTTTAAGACCAGAAATCAAAACGCCCCTCGCAATTTACATCCCCGCCTTCAAGCACAACTGCTCAAAGATCCCCGCATTTATCCTGACAGGTAGCTACAAACCTCTTTTTAAGCATAGCAAGGCAATATTCTGGTCACATACTTTTAAGTCACATTGAGGTCAAACGATAGACTCTACATTTTTTATCCATTAAAAAATCTAGGGTCACCGTTTGATTTTTTATTTTATTCTAAAAAAAGTGTGAAAAAGTATAAAATTTTTCAGTGGATTGTCACAAATTACTTTAGTTATATATTACTCTAGCATTGTATATTTACAAAACATAAACGCACAGAATATAACAGTGCAGTAGCTTATGTCACGATTTTCATTCAACTCTAGGTGTGACCAGGTTAAGGAAATTATTCTTATTATATTGTTTAAAATCATGGACATGCAAACGCAACGTGAGATGTCCATCAACAAGGTGGACAGACGACCTGACTAAGACCACAGGAACAGGCTGGATGCGGGCCGCTTCTAACCAGGCCACGTGTAGATCAATGGCTTTTTTCCAGCAGTTCCAGCAGTCCTATGGTTGAGATAATAATGATGATGAAAATTACAAAAACCATTGACTGCCAGTTACCTATATCCACCAATTATATTTATTCCATACGTTGAGGTATGTATATAACTTGTCTGTATAGTATTGATAAAAATAATATATAGAAGTTATTTTGCCATCTTTTTTTACTGTCATAGCATTTACTCACCATGACATAATTATATACTGAACCCAATACTAAACAAGCCGAAAAGCCCTTCAAGTCACCCTACCCTTTTCAAGTCATAATCTATTTCGTGAAAAAGGCCTAGCTTATGTTATTTTTACTACATAAGGGCTAGTGTTGAAGCCCTCTTAAAGGTCCTTTTTGATCCTTCGCCTTAACTATAATAATATAAAATAAGCAAATATTGTTTAAAATTTCTGCCAATAACATCTTTTTTTCACTAGTGTTATGTTTATGAATGGTGTCGGAGTTTCCTGGTCATCACTTTATTCCTCGATCCCATATGGGTCCTAGGAATTACAAAAACAACAACTTCTTTTTAATTTCATTCAGTCTTAAATTTTATGTCTTTTACTGCTTCTAATACAAAAAGGGCCGTGGTGGTACTGGCCTGGAATAGTACTCCCTCATCTCTTCCCGCGGGTGCTGTAAGAGTCGGCTAAGGGATCACGTACCAGAAGGTGGGCGGCACCGCCTTCTGAGGATTGGAAATCATCCTGCGCTCGCCAACCCGCCTTCCAAGCGTGGCGAGTATTGGCATATCCCCTCTATATGGGGGAGGCATATGTCCAGCAGTGGACGCACATGACTGAGAGAAAAGAATACAAAAATATTTATACAATGTTTGTTTATGTACCTGCAATTGCTAAAAAGTTAATCATTTTGAGTAACAGAGCACTATGAAATGAAATTATAGTATATATTAATTAACTTTAACTGTAGCTGTTTATGACGGTCGTCGTGGTTCCGTGATCAGTGAAACTGACTTAGGAACCGCGACGCTAGCTTCGGATCCCGGCCGGGGCAAACATTAATGTGATGAACATAGATGTATGTTCTCGGGTCTGGGATGTTCGTGCATGGTGACTGTGTGTGTCTATGCCTCCCGTGACACAGGGTGTTCCAGTGCAGGGGTGTGAGTGTGATAGCGTGTGTTTGTTTGTTTATGACGTATTAATGACGGCGTGGTAATTAAATGTCTATGAGAACGTACAATACGACGGTCTAATATGACGGTCGCTGTGGCACAGTGGTTAGTGTCATTGACGTGCCTTCTGTGTCTCCGGGACCCTGGGTTCGAATCCCGTCAGGGGCAAACTTTTGTGCGATAAGTGTAGATGTTTGTCCCGGGTTTTGGATGTTTGTGTGCTGTGATTGTGTGTGTCCATGCCTCCCGCGACACAGGGAATCCTAGTAGGTCTGAGTGTGATAAAAAAAATATAATGAGACTTACTTACGAATAGCTACAAACAATGCAACGAAACCGGCTTTTGGTGTTTACGCTTAAACATTTCTCGCGTACTAACAATCGACACAACTATACTTGCCTTTACGTATTATAATTATTACAGTAAAACTTACACATGTACCTCTTATGGCCCATAAACGAGATTACTACATAACTCGCCGCTTCAAGTGTAGTTGTCTAAGTGATGTTGTAAGATTCGCCGAATCAGCCGGCTGGCTTTGGGGACTTGTTTCGCGTTGTTTGAGATATTGTTTACAGCTCCGGCCCTAAAGGGATCACCTTGGGGTACGTCGGTAGGTTTGTCGACTTCTATCTTTACTTATATAATGTTATTATTCTTTACTAATGGCGCAGCGTGGTTTCGCCCGCGTGGATTACGGTTTTTTCCGTTACCTTAATTGTCCCATGGGAACTATACCTTTCCCGGGATAAAAGTAGTAGTAGGTTTTAATCCAGGGTTTAAACTATCTCCATACCAAATTTCATCGAAATCAGTGTAGCCGTTTGAGCGTGAAGAAATAACAAACATACACATAAACTTTCGCATTTATAATATTAGTAGAATATTTTATCACGATATTAATTACTCAAAATTTAGTAATTACATGATTCCGTACAAAAATCGAAACGTATTATACAATTCTAGTCTTAGTATTATTCTAAGAATTCTAGTGTATTATAGGCCACAGGAATAGGGATACTACCTAGAACTGTATTAGCATTTACTATCGTATCTTCACTATTTTAACATTCTACCAGTATAGCTCCGTATAGTTAACCCATCTGAAGGAGGGTTCCTTCAGGGTTCAATATTAACTCCCCCAAGAGATTCCTAACCACTTCCCACCTTTTGTAATTTCACCGGAAGAAGCAAGTAAAGGGAGATGAACAATAATTCCAGAAGTAGCACGTGCGCTGAATAAGATTAAAGTTACGTTTATTATATTACAATTTTAATACTTATTATTACAGTCGTATATTTACATATTATTATTATAGAAGTAAATACTGGAAACGGAAATACTGTTTCATATTTGTGATTATAAAAAAGAGCTAGTGAAACAAACTCAAAGAATATGAAATAAATTAATTACAGCCTACAGTACCTACAGTATAGAACTGCGGAGGAGATAAAGGAAGGTAAGGTAGATACATCCAGTAAATAGTTTGAAGTTCAAAGTTCATTTTATTGTTGAATAAACTATTATACTACTAGTATTGTAATAATAAAATATGTAGACATGTACATTTTTTTTTTCAGTGGGCAAATGCCTTTTTTAAAATGAAACACTAATAACTAATTACAATACTGCAGCTACTACACTAACATTTGAGCAATCCACTAGCTATTGGTAGCCTATAGATAACTCAAATGTTCTAACCCGCTACCGGCTGGCAGCGTGCCCAGAATGCTAGCAGCATTGCCACGTTGAATTGCAATGCTTATTTATTTATCCATATTTATTGTTACAACAAGAAACATTAATTGTTAAAACACTTAATTTAAATTAAATGAATTTAGTTCTTAATTATCTAAAATTTGAACAAGGCATTCATAGCTGAATATACTTTTTGAAATACTTAATTTGTATTACGCAGTTCTTCAACCGTATGAAGGCTTCCCCGAAGAGCCTCTATATAAATTTAGTGTAAAATATTGCATTGATGGCGTTTGTCGTATCACAACCGGAATATGGTTGCAGAATGTAGCCTGTCACAACCATCCAACCACGTGTAGGCTTTGTAACCCACGTCCAATGCAACTTGGTCGAAACGTCGAGGTAAATAAATTACTAAATGTTTTTCTCGCGATCAAGCCCCGTTTGATTTAATAACAATGTGTTCGAATCGCGAAACTCTAAAAATTACAATTTGTATATTTTGACAGATGTCGCCCGGCAGCGCTGAGCATATGTGTTCCTCATATTGTGTGGATAACCATCACCCATTCTGGAGTACTCTGACTAGTTATACCTTGCATATAAGGCCGTCAGCAAGACGCAATGACGGTCGTCGTGGCTCAGTGATCAGCGACACTGACTTGGGAACCGCGACCCCGGGTTTCAATCCCGGCCGGGGTAAACATTTCTGTGATGAGCAAAAATGTTTGTTCTCGGGTCTTGGATGTTTGTATATTGTGATTGTGTGTGTCTATGCCTCCTGACACAGGGTGTCATAGTGCGGGGGTGTGAGTGTATGAAAAAAAAATGCATGTGTTAATGTGTTAATATTTGGCATAATTTTTAGTGAGCGAAAATAAATTAACTCACACACTCAAATTACTCACAACTATCTTCACTTATTTACAACAAAGCTAACTCGTTATATCGTAACTTTAACTAGTGTCGCACCGCGACGTCGTTCATGATAACGACGAGTCGCGCCCGCCCTGGCATTTGAGAATAATATTAACGAAATGTTACTTAAGCTGTAAGGTATAAAGTTAGTTGGTTATGTCTGTCGTTTATAGCACAAGATACAACTTCTACGTCAATTCTCAAAAACGTACTAAAAAGCGAATATTTTCTTAGTCAGGAACATTATGTAACGCAGATCTAATGATCTGCGTTACATAATGTTCCTGCCTGCCTGTTCAACAACACCTCCCCAATACAATTCATCAATCAGAGTAGTAGTGCCAGCTAAAATTAGGTGCTTTGTATTTTACAACAAAAAAATTCTCTTAGCGTCCCGTAGAGTACACACTGACCAGCGTATGAAGTAGTTTGGATGATCGCGTGATAAGGCTCTAGATAACTTCTTCTTCTTGTCCTTTTAAAGATAACGTGCTATCCGACTCTTTCCAGGTGGACGCATCGCAGTCTTTGCGCTATATTTTGTCAAATGTGTTGCGTGCTAGTGATTTTTTAATCTACTTATTTTTTAACCGACTTCAAAATAGGAGGTTACTCAATTAGACGGTATATATGTTTTTTTTTAAATATTGTGTGCTCGCGGATAACTTCGACGTTTATGAACCGATTTCGATGATTTTTTGTTTGATAGTGTATACTTCCGTGGTGGTCCCATTCAAATTTCATTAAAATCGGACAAGCGGTTTTTGAGTTATACTCCAATAACTGAAAAGTGCCACGCGTATCTTGATGATATTATTGTCGCGGTTGAAGACATCGCAGAACACACAATGACAATTAATTATTGATCCCGTGAGTAGCAAAGGTTACTGAAAAGGGTGCAAAAAAAATTTTTTTTACAAAAAATGCAACCGACTTCTACCTTTAAATGTGTGAAATATCTTGTTGAAGTCGGTACCATGAGCACAATATTGTGATGATAGTTACTTTTGTGTGAACTATCATGGTACCGACTTCAACAAGTTATTTCACACTTTTGAGTGTTGACGTCGGTTGCATTTTTTGTTAAAAAATTTTTTTCAACGGCTTTAGTCTCTTTTCTCTTTATTTACTAGAAACTGACCTGAACATATTTTTTACTATAAACCAAAATGTATTTATCACTAACGTCGTTATCGCACTCAAACTGAATTCGAGTTAATAGAATGCACGGACTAGTTCAATAAACTTCGTTCTAGATCTTTTCACTAAAGCTAGTTCTCGGTTTCATAGCTGTAGATTAAGCGAGAGTTTGTTCCAGTTTGGCGCAAATCCTGCATCCAAACAAAAATGGCGGAATTTATGCGAAATGTCTACAAAATGGCGTTGATTAAACAAGATTTAGAGCGGTGCAGCGGCGGTGTAGTTTCAATGAGTTCTGATTTTAAGCTTCTTAGCTACATTTTATACCATGAATAACTTTGATTAAAATTATTTAAATCAAAGCAGTTATAACTGGTAAGCTATATAGCTAGTAAGCCTCTTGTTCAATGAAACTTGCTAAAATGAGTAAAGCAAAAAAGTTCTTATACAGTTACGATAAACTTTAAGTGGCTACAAAAGTTATGAATGACAAGCCTGCAATTATATATATTAAATTGCGGGTATTTATACATAAGATAACTCGACATGTCATTTTGTTGCTCACTAATGTTACCCGCATACTAATAAAACTGTTCCAGTATTAGCAAATAGCATTGACATAAGTAAAATGGATTAGAATTATAGCAAAAAAGATAAGAAATTAATTTTAGAACATTTTGTAAGTTTGAGTGATTATTGTAACCGAATGTTTTAAGATTGACATACGCCTGAAAAGATGATCAGTTTCTCGATCAGCAGTAACATTATAAGGGCAGTAGAAATAAAAGGGCATTAGCATAATCCACGAGCCGACGAAGTAACTTACAGAAACATTGATAATTTAATGCGACCAACATTTTATTTGCTACCAAATCATAAAAGACTTATATGAACCAGCAAATACAAAAAGCTAGATTCTTATTCACAAAGGGAAGTCAAATTTACAAACAAGGATTTGCATTCTAAAGATGCACCTCAAATATATCGTGCAATGCAACCGGCTCGGCTTATGGCAAGCAGTTACTTATGCCGCGCATTCAACAGATCAAACCGCTTAGCGGGTCGGATGGCTCAAAGTACAAGCGACTAGCGATCCCGCCAGATATAGTAGAATCTAATCCAAAAAATTGGATTGGATTTCATTTTTATTTGTATTTGACCAATTCACTTATGAGATGCAATGAAAATTTGGTCAAAGGTTAGGTGCTGGAATCTTGAACGTTCACTGGCTTTCTGGAAGCGTATACATACAGAAAGTATATTTTTTTTAATTAATTCTGTTTTGTAAAAACTGTAGAGCATTGTCACCATAATTTAATTTTTGAAAATTTCACTGCATGCCAGTCATTATAACGGTAATGTTTTACCCACAATATCGTGAACCCTATTGTAGATTATTTTTTATTGGAATTTGAGTGGATTTTTCTCATTTTATCGCTACTTACATTTGACCACTATCTCACCTGATGTTAATTGGTTAAATGTTGCAATTACAATTAAATAACGGTAGACAAATTAATACATGTAACAAATTTTGTCGAGGGCCTTACATCGGAATACCTTAGTGCAGTAGACAAAACCATATCCGGATGGTATAAATCACAAATGAGCAAATAAATTAATGGATGTTTTTGTGGAGTTTATGAGTAGATATGCGAGGTCACGACAAATGGCAATGTTGTGCAAATTTTAAACACTTAAGTTAGCGAATAACAATACACAATTTACAATTATCTTTATATCAATAGTCTTCCAGCCGTATTACTCAACAAAAATCGAATCTAAGCTTATAAAGTTATATTATTCGATTATTATTTTTAAAAAAACTACCGCATAGTCTTTTAACTGGACCAAACAAACTCGACATCAATTCTAAATCCATCGACGAGCGATTCCGACGTGCAACCGTAAAATGTGATATACTGATCGTTATAGATAATCTATAATAACAACAGTACAGTAACTTGAACACGAGACGAAAATAACAGAAGTTGTATATCACAACTCTAGGAATACTGTTATTTATACAATTTCATAAGAAATGACAGAAGGAAAGTGAAAATTGGCTGTAAAAAACGTTCTAACTTTAAAAATGTTCACAATGATAACATAGTACATTATTTAGAAATCCAAAATGCCTGGAACTCTTTACGTTTTTACTATATTAATGTTAAACATATAATTAATTTAATATGTAAGTCATATAAGTGTTAATTATAATGTCTAACATCCATCAATCGGAAAGCGGCCGAGATTGGTTTACGAGATAAGTTATATTCTCAATGAGAGTACGTCAATCTTGTCAATGTTTTGTAACACTTCTGAGAAGTTAAGTGTAACCTACTTGTAGATGTGTCGGGCTGCAGTCCGCGTGTACGCGCGCATGCACGGACGTTCATTTGCCGATAAGAAAACCGACTCGACTTAGACTCTTTGAAATTCACGAGATGAAAGTTGTTCATTCGAGCGCAGATAATCGACACAAAAGGTATTCTCAGAATACAAGGATGCGCTTTATATGCTATTTACTAGCGAGGAGTCACTTTAAAGCCCTATCGCGACCTCGAAGCAAATAAGTAAGAAAGAGCTTCAAGGCAGGAGCCCCGCAAGGTCTCCATGTTTTAGATTGTATGGATGGAATAAAGTAGAATATAATATACATTTATTCAACACACACACGCACACACATGTAGCATGTGTGTAATTTATTACACATAAGGTACATACTGCCTGTCATCATACTATTATTGTAAAGGCGAAAGTTTGTTGTTTCTATGTTCGTTACGCTACGGCTAAACGGATTTACATGAAATTGCAAATTAAAATAGCATATACCCTGGAATAACACATAGGGTATTTTTAACTACGAAAATGTATGGCTCCCATAGGATAATTGAGATTGCGGTAAACTCGTAGTCCACGCGGCAGTAATCGCGGGGTGCTACTAGTACTCGTAATTATAAATGGGGGAGGCTTATTTTCAGCCAACCACATCCTATGGCTAAGATGATATAGATAAAAGACGACCATTTTAGTCACGACAAACTCGTCACTTAAAGGTGGGACATATTTGGCTTAACGAATCAGCATTGCAACTTAACGGGGCAATGCTGCTAGCATTTTGGGCACGCTCGAAGTAGGTTAGGACATTTGAGTAACCTACTAGCTATTATCAGCCTATAGATAACTCGAATTTTCTAACCCGCTACCAGTTGGCAGCGTGGCCAGAATGCTACCAAAAGACTTAAAAATTAGGTTATTTATATAATAGAACACTTCGGCGGAGAGACATAATTTTCTGCGTCATACAATAAGGATTATCGCAGAGAAAGTAAATAATAACTCATTTCCTGTTATTGAGAACGCATTTTAACAAACACCACATACACGCAATCGTACGCATTTATAATATTAGTGTAAAGCGTGATAGTGTATCGATAGTGTGCAATTCTCTGATCTAAAGGGCAAATCAGTAAAGATCAAATTAAAGATGCAAATTATATTATAAGGCGAAGTAACAAAATTAACATTTCACCTCTGAGGAGTGGGAGCCCGTTTTCGTAAACATCCTGAGATCAAGTACTCCACAAGTCTTGATAGAAACTGAACCTAGTTTGAAGCCTAGATTGCTTCACCTTTGCACTGGCCTTAACCGGCAACGAACCTAGATAGGAATACTTAGAAATGTCGTGAAGCTTTAGCCAGAGTATTTTATGCCGGTAACATAATAAATTTATTTTAGCCGGATTGGACAGGTAAGATTTGAGTGTAAATGTATAAGGTTCTATTTAAGCTGAAATAACTATGAGATAGAGGGGCAATTAGTCGTATTTTTTTTCTCTGAATTAATTATAGTTCTCGCATTACATGTCACTATTACACATTATTTATTTCATTTTAAGCCTAATAACAAGCATTCGTAAGAATATGCCAGGATTGTTTTTGAGATTTCTACTCTTATCATACATACATAATTATGTCACGCCTTTTTCTTTTAGGCTTTCTTCTTTCCACTTAATACGTTACCGGCTTGCTCCTTTCGCTTATCTTAATTTTTTTAGGATTATCATGTATGCTTGCCGATTGCGGTTAATCTTATACCTGGCTTTTCTAATTAAAAGACCAATCTTGCAAATAGATGTATTATATTTATTATATTTTTTTCATATTCATATGTGCTATATAATGTCATATTATAATATACCTGGAACAATGATGTGAGTGTAAAATGGACTTAGTAAATAAGGATTATGAATACTTTTTTTCCGTATAAAGTTCGCTACAATAGTAATCATTAATACATCTTTTGATTGGAAATTCTCGTAAGTTTGACACATTATTATTATTATACATTACATTTATACATTAATACATTGTCGGTTATCACAATATGCTTTAAAATAAAAAACAATTAAACGAGTTGTATGTTAGATAACAAACCTCATTTTTCATGCAAAATTTTCTCGTATAAATATGCCGGTTAACAAAATATGCCGGATATGCAATATCACCGGCTTACAGTATAACCATAACTAGAATTGATTTTCTCGTGTATACTTTCACACGTGTATCAAACTAGTTCACGAAACTACGTATGATTGCTTGTTTGGATCTTACACGTGTTAGGTGATGCTTTACCTGGAACAAGATACAATAATTGTTAGCGTAGATTATACAATGGTTACGATGTTAAGTGTGTCTGCTGAAATAATGCGGTTAACAGTTCGATTCATCTATATTTTTTCACAACTTTGAAGTAATTTAGTGATTCTGATTCCGTAATTGAAGCTAAGCGGAACCTTAGAAGCGATATTGTTGTATATTAAATTAAACTTGACCAAAAAAACTTCAAAAACTTATATTTGAACTATGAAAACTATTATTTTAATATCTATAAACTATATATTTAGCAATAGTAGTAGACAAGTAATATAATAAAAGCCAATAATAGTTTTTAAGCGATTACAGTTATCGATATATAGATAGTTTTTAACGTTGGGGCATTAAAAATAATACGCAGTTTTAGATATTCGTCAAGTCTCTTTTTAAAAAATACATAAGTAGGATGTTCGTAACACGACTTTGCAGGTATAATGGCAAAAAAGAGGGTGAACCTTACAGCAAGAAAATCTCATGTGTACGACCGGTCGGGAGGAGATGGTGGCTATTTCGGTGGTAAAACAGTGACGTTGGTGTAGAAAGAATGCTAAACGGATCTTTGAAACACTTCCGTCGCACATGTGTACCATGCAATTTAAGGAAACAGAGACGTTTAGATAAACTTTTCATGAAAACTTTTTTTTGTAACACAGATTTAGCCATTTATATCCGTTGGCGAAATAATCACTTATCTCTTCCTACTGTTTATACGAATGTTACTGATACTTACGCGTCGCCGGTATCTCGATCGACAATTGTTTCGGCTTTTCCGGAAGCCTTCATCAGAATCTTGAGCTGTGTTACGACGAAGGCACCGCCCTCAAGATCTCGATGAAGGCAGATATACCCGTTTCAATAGCATTCTAATTAATCATCTCCTACCACATCTTCACTGATCATCAAATGAGACATTGGTGCGCAGGGGTTTAGTTTTAAACTAAAATCTAAGTCAAATACACGTCATACAAAAACAAATGCACATGAAACTACAGCGTAAATATGACCAGTACAAAAACTCCACTCTCTCATAATCCTACTAAAATTCCATTTAAAGTCCGACAGCAAAAATTACAACATGCATAAAACATAACTTTGTTGCAAACAGTTGCACCAGTTTGCACCAGTTCGCGTCGGCCCAACAGGTGCTGACGTAATGACCGCGCCCTTTTAAATTTAACTTGTAGTTTAACCGCGAGCTGCATGAGAATTGAATGTTACATGAAATTAGATTAAAGTTTATTTAACACATTTATGTGTACATTATGAGTACATTTTATTGATATACTTACTGCAACTATTCGATTTGAAAGAAGCCTATGTGCTATTACAGTCATTCTATCGTGTTTTAATAGCAAGGATCGGTTATTATAAATGGTTGCATTTTGAAACGGTGGGAGCGTCGGCTGTCAAACTGAGGGACGCTGGTTCGATCTTTACCAACGGCTTGACCTTCCGGTGAAAGTGACACTGTTATCAAAATTCCTAGCATGGTAATACCTGCTAGCTAGGCAGCTAGCTAGGCAGGTACTCTAAAGAGCCCACCACCTTCAAGTTTGGAATACGGTCAACAAAGGCATAGTGTGTTTAGGCAACAGTACTGAGACAGAAAACATTCTAGGTCCAGCGTGATTACATCTTCGACCACATCACCACTTAACATCAAGTGAGATAGTGGTCGATCGCTACATGTAAAAGGTAAAAGTAAATATATATTTATTAAGTATAAACATTATAAATCATTAGAATGAGCGAATGATTTAGAAGTATAGACATTCGTAAAAGAGTGAAAGTCATAGCACATAGCGAACTATAGCAAGTTATACTCGGAGTGGCAGGATAGATTTATCGGAGAACTGAAGGTCTTTTGGGTCGAATGGAGATGACGGCAAGCAGCATATGACCTGCAACGAAAGGTTGATGAACGACTTGACTAAGATCGTGGGAAGAGGCTGGATGCGTGCCAAATATCTACTGGACCGATTTAAAAGGTATTATGTCTCACAACAAAAATTTTTGAAATTCGTCCCTATTTGATGGAGTAATGAGTTAATAATAGACAGAAAAAATCAAATCAAATTATAAAATCCGTTTTTGGAAGTCAGATTAATAGTGTTAAACGTATTCTCTCAACAGATGCACTATGTCTTTTTACAATTGAGCTGTACATTACATTTTTGATCAACAACCTTTATTAACACGATGATTCACATGCGTCTTGTTCGACAAATTCAGATTTAAAAAAAATATTATAAGCTTGCGTTCGACCACAGTCTCACCTGGAGTTAAGTGTCGCCGCGGTCTAAGATAGATCACGCGAGCCTAAACGGTACCGTGACTTGAAGACTCTAGGATAGTAACTATCGGAAAATACAGACTTAGGCAAAGAGTTCAAGTTTTTTTTTTTTTTTTTTTTTTTTAATATGGTTCAACATTCACACAAGGTCTTCAGGTCCCAAACTAGGCAGAGCCTGTACTATGGTAACCCGATGACTGATATATATACTTAAATACATACTTATATATATACTTTTTTTTTATACATATACACACCCAGACACAGGTCAAACAGACATGTTCATACACACAAATGTTTGACCTGTCCGGGAATCGAACCCGGGACCAGCGGCTCAGAAGGCAGAGTGCTACCAACTTCGGGACGACTGCATGATAGCCTGCAATAATTTTATCACTCGGAATTAACACTAAATATTGTGTACAACATCATTTTAATATAGATTTCTGCAAAATAACGCCCTAAAATAATATATACTATAAAATTTCTTATTTTTTCATTATATTAAAGTGTGATATCATATTATTCCAAAAAAATTAAATAAGTTTAGGTTTTTCTATTTCTTTTTATTCTGCTCATAGACGGTAGAACTCGATTTTTATAGCTAAAACTATGTAATTATGGCCATCTTTATCTTAAAAAAATTATATGAACCAAACTCGGCGTGCATTAAACCAACTCGTTAAGTTTTCGTGAACTCGGCTAACTCGAGTTTCACATAATATCAGGAGTCGCAGTAACTCGATCTAGAGATGCATCTGATCAACAAACTACTACGGTTTCATCTCACAATTATTATTGACAAAAAAGCACTATTATAAGTTCGAGATTCAAATTCAATTTCTAACTATTTTTAACACAAACATACAGATATGGAAAATCGATTACATTTTGGGAACTAACTTCTTGGGTCTAATTATTACTTGATTGATACCTAATGATAATGATAACAAATACCCTTTTTTTATTTTTTTACCCGACTGCGAAAGAAGGAGGGTTATGTTTTTCGAGTGTATGTATGTATGTATATTTCTTTGGCACGCCCTAGTTTTAAATTGTGGTTACCAACTCTCGTTTTACGACCGTAACACCTTCGACCAGATCGTCACTGAACAAGTAAGATAGTCGAAGCCGTTGCCTGCTTATAGATAACTTAAAATGCTCTACAATGAAAATAATTGTACACTTATTCATTTTTTTTCAGTTTGTTAATAAATGACACAGTTCTAAAAACATCTACTTTTTAAGTAGTCGGTAGAAATCCTTAGATTTATGGTAGGGGCACATTAATAAAGCAGTTTCACACGCGCCCGCCAGGAGTGCCAACTTGCTGATACATCAGCTGACAGGCGCGCCGCGCCGCTCGCCTGTCATATAATTGAATTTAACTTTCTTCAGGATGGAAATGAACGTTTGCACTTTGCACTATTTGAGGCATGAGATTAAAGTTGACATTGACATTTTAATTACGATATTTTGTTATCTTCTTTTCAGCTCCGGATTTTATGTGCATTTAGCTAACGTTACCTATCTTAATCTTCAGGAGGCCTATAAGCAGAAAGCTTAGCCTACAACTCATTCACCGTTTACCTTTCGATTTAGTATAATATTGGGCACTATATTATTGAGAGAATCGAAGAAGGGAAGGTTTAGCCCAGTACTGCCATTTTGTACCTCGTTTCTTACACTCGAGCTCTTTCATACACGACGGTTGATTATCCACTTTATTTACACATTAACACCAGAAAATATAAATTTAGGAAAAATAAAACAAAAAATAGATCTAGACCAGGGATGCACAGACTACGGCCCGCGGGCCGCATGCGGCCCGCCGGTCGAATACTGGTGGCCCGCCGACAGCAAAAATAATACTCTCGTACATTCGAAAATATTGAGTTCTATTCCAGAATAAAACCAATAACAAATGTTCGAAAAGTAATTTGAATCTCGCGCGCGCGCTCTATCAATCTTATCGGTGCGCCGTGCATGCGTCGGTAACAGCGGTCGGTAATGTTCGTGCTGATCTCGGTTAAATTCGAGCGAGCGAGATAGCAATAGTCCCAAATTCCCGATAGCTCGCGTAGGTAGATACACGAAGCTTCCAGAGTCGGTTTCGAGATTTCTCCAGACAGTTTTCGACTCTATGCGCGTGGTATAAAAGCCACGCTAACCGCAGCGACCGACAGTTCGGTTTTAATTTGAGTAAAGTGTCGTTAGTTCTAGTGTAGATTTTAACTCGACTAGCCGGTGTCATAATTATAATATATTTTGATCCACATTCAACGTAGATTTCCCGTCAAGTGCCGTGTATAATTGTGTTGTGAAATCGTAAGTAAAACTGTTATTAATTTTATCTACATATTTTATCAATTATTTTTGGTAATTAATTAGGAACTGTAATTGGTAGACATGGGCGTTTTCGTTATATCACCAAAACCGTTACACCGCTCTTTAGTAAGAAAGAGAAGAAACGAATATCAATCCATTCAGTTGTGTGCACGGTTTTGCGTTTTGGTTATATCGTTTGCAGTTTTCATAACGTAGGTATTCTCGCGCGTGTTTTGATATCGTCTCGATAATATAGATATCATAGTTTTTGTAATATCGGTTATGTGCAACCGTCATATCGATATGATACGATATGAAACTCATATCGGTTATTAGTTACGTTTTGATATATCGAACTCATGCCTAGTAATTGGTTTTAGGTGCTGTGGTAATCCTAGTCAGGATTAAAACGCAACATGGACATGCCAGGAACTAGTAAAAAACGTAAGGTTAAAGATGAAAATCGGCAGTTTCAAGAAATTTGGACTGAGAAATACTTTTTTGTATGGTCGCATAACAAAGTCGTTTGTTTAATTTGCAAGAATTCTGTTGCGATTGCAAAGGAATATAATGTAAAAAGGCACTATGAAACGCAGCATCCTACTTTTACGAAGTTTACAGGCGAATTAAGAAAGCAAAAAGTTTTGTCTTTAAAACGGGAGCTTATTGGTCAACAAGCTATGTTTACAAAACCCATTCAAGATACAGAAACAGCTACAGAAGTTAGTTATGAAATTTCTCGAATGATAGCAAAGCGGAGTCGCCCCTTCAATGATGGGGATTTTGTAAAAGAATGCATAGAAATTGCCGCTAAGAAAATGTGTCCAGAAGCAGCAAAAAAGTTTGAGAAAATTCAACTGAATCGTATGACCATCCAAAGACGAATTATGTCTTTGTCAGATAATATTGCGGAACAATTAAATGAAAAAACTAAGATAATTGATTTTTTTTCATTAGCACTCGACGAATCCACTGATATTAGTTCCACAGCTCAACTTCTTATATTCATACGAGGTGTTACTCAAGATTTTGAAGTCTTCGAAGAGTTATTAGGAATGTGTTCATTGAAAGGTCAAACCAGAGGAGTTGATATACTCAATGTACTTTTGGACGAGTGTTCAAAAACTGATTTGGACTTATCGAAATTATCGGGAGTTTCGACTGACGGTGCTCCTTCGATGATTGGTGTCAATTCTGGGCTAGTTACTTTGTTGAAAAAGCATTTGCAAGAAAAAAACTTAAACGCTGAAGATCTCATGCAGTTTCACTGCATTATACACCAAGAAGCCCTCTGTTCTAAAAAAATTGAATTTGAAAATGTCATGAAAGTGGTAGTTTCGACTGTGAATTTCATAAAATCACGAGGACTCAATCACAGGCAATTCAAACAATTCCTTGATGACATTGAATGCGAACATGGAGATTTACTGTATTATACAGAAGTAAGGTGGCTAAGTCGTGGATTGACACTGGAACGATTTTTAAATTTAATAGAAGAAATTGATATTTTTCTGGCGGAAAAGCAAAGGGACGTCCCGGAACTTAAAAGTCCTGATTGGTTGTGTGATTTGGCTTTTTTAGTTGACATTACAAATCATTTGAATGTCTTGAACACACGGCTTCAAGGCAAAAATCAACTGATATCCCAGCTCTACGCACATGTATCATCCTTTCAATGCAAGCTGACACTTTTCAGATCGCAATTGAATTCTGGAAATTACAATCATTTTCCGAATTATAAGAAAATGGCTGAAAAATTCAAAAAAACTGCTATTCATTTCAGTTATGTAAAAAAGCTAGATATTTTGATTCAATCTTTTCAAGACAGATTTTCGGAGTTTAAAACAGTGAAACCTCTGTTGGACATATTTAGCAATCCTTTCACGATTTCAGTTGAAAATGCGCCAGAGTTAATGCAGTTAGAAATTATCGACATTCAGAACGACCAAGATTTACGCAACAAATTCAACGAAGGAGACTTGCTGAACTTTTACCGCTGCATTGATAAAAATACGTACAAAGAGTTGCGCATAAACGCTCTGAAATGTGCAAGCTTATTTGGTTCTACCTATATATGTGAACAAACCTTTTCAATCCTAAATAATAATAAAACAAAAAATCGAAACCGCCTTGCAAATGAAAGTTTGGAAGCAGTTTTACGTGTTGCTACAAGTAAATTTGAGCCAAATATAAAAAAGATTGTAAGCACTATGCAGTGCCACGCTTCAAATTAATAAATTCTTTTTCAATTTGAATACATTATTATCAATTTTTCATTGTCTTTAATTACCTATACTTCTGGTGGCCCACCATCAGTTCATAATTTGCCCGAGTGGCCCCTAGTCTTAATAAGTCTGTGCATCTATGATCTAGACCATCAAACTTTACCGTCACAACACTGAAATTTGTTCAATAAGACGTTTTTAAAAAAATACACTGTAGTAATAAAAGTACACAATAGATGGCGTTTTGAACTGTGTAATCATTATATCACTGTCAAGATTTCAATAACAAAATATGTTTTCTCTTACTAGTCTGTGACTCAGGTGTTCATTTTTAGTTTTCATTTCGTTTTTGATCCTGGAATAAACTTTTCTTGAGCGTGATGTATGTATTTCTAATCAAACCTTGTCGTAACAAACTTTAACTTATTAAATGGTGGCTTGTGCTGGGCACAAGCAACAATATCGCACTAATAATGCATTTTTAATAAATGACAGATCTAGCTTCTCTCAATTGACAATAACAGGTCAATTTCTATGCTTATCACGCCATCTAGTAAGTATTGTCGGACTAGTTTTATTTTTAAGAAAATGCCTCATTGTTATGCAGTTACACGCAAAGCATATCTCCAAATAACTAAACCAAGAAAATATAAACAAATATAACTTCGCAGAAGTTAAGTCCAATTTGTAGCACCCAGTCAACACCATTAAAATATGACCAAGTCATTTTCCCTAATACACAACAGAATACAGCATATAATATAGGTACAGAAGCTGTGCAAATATCTACATGATATGATCGCTGCGTCATCGCATCGCATTGACAAAGTAGGAAAACAATTGATCATAAAGAAGGTTTTAGAAGAGCAAAAGACATGACATTATTTTCAAGCAAAAAATACATAATTAAACAAAAAAAGTTTTTGACACAGAAATGCTTCTTTCACTTATTTAAAAAAAAAATAATATGTAATCTGATTCAATTTGTGTTATTTTATCTAGCTTAGTCACTGATTTAATATACGAGTAAGAGTGTTATTTCCTCACAGTCAACCATGGTTGGAAACACTTTTTAAGTATTTTCGAATACTTGTATGTAGAATTATCACTCTACCACATAATGAAGTTTAAACAATGTAATTTACTGCATAAAGAAATAAAAATAAAACAGTTTCATAACAAATAATTTAGTATTATTACTCCTACCACTACACCTACCATCCTCATGGCTAATGAGGGTGCCTTTTACTGCTGTTATGTTCATAAAGTCTATTTTGTTTATGTACATATATACTAATCCCGGCTAAGCAAACATGTAAGATATATTTTTAGGTTTCGGGTTTTTTTGTGATCTTAGTTAGGTCGTCTGTCTACCATGTCGGTGGCCATCCCATGCTGCGCTTGCCAGTTTGTGGTCGCTATTCGAGAATCTTTAGACCCCGACGGCCATCAGTTCTTCGAGCTATGTGCCCTTCCCACTGCCACTTCAACTTGCTAATATGCGTGGGGCTATGTCGGTGACTTTGTCGAGCATTTAAAAAAGGGTGAATAATAGAAAATCGAAACTTAAACGCACCAATGTATCCACACCATTATGAGAAGCACTCAATGTAAGATAGAAAAATGAGCGCTCAGAAGAAATAGGGAAAAATCTTGTTTTCCCTTTTCTTTTGAAATGGGATTCCTCGGAGATAAATCTAAATGATGGATACATTTATTAGATAATATTTTGTCACGGATATAAAGAACGTAGATTGTTATCTTGCCATTCTTATTTTACAACTGTTTTAGTGCGTTTGCGTGATATATTTATTTTTTTTCTTCAGATTTGACATTTTATTAATGACGTAATACATATATATACTCGTCTAATAATAGTTCATAGGTTTAAGTCTGTTTAACTATGTTTAATATATCGTTAGTGTAACTCGTTTTAAGGCGGTACTAATTGGAAATCAATAAATAAATAAATAAATAAATAAATATCTAAGCGAAGGAACTTTGTTTATTCTTCAGGTTGGCTTTGCAGGGCGTCCCAATGTATTCTGAGGGGTCGACAATAGTAGTGATATAATTTATTATTATTATTAAGAAATATATTAAGAAACATGATAAAACTTAAATATATATAGTACTCTGAATAACAGTGCTAACATTTCTTGATTTTTCTACTATAAGTACTGCGAATAGTTGTACCTACTTAACTTCGAAGTTTGTCCAAAACCAAGAAATAAATTTAGTACATTATTATTAACTCAGTTTAGAAAAAAGCATTGTTACTAAATAGCCCAGCTGTACAGTTATAATAGTTAACTTAAGGTTAGGTTTGCATGAAACATAGTGTGGAATTGGTGGTGGTTGCTGGTGGTGTAAATCCCACTAGTATTATAAAGGTGAAAGATTGTATGTACCCTTGATTTACACTTAGACTACTTTCATACCGAAAGTACTTGCTGTTCACATGGGATGAGCAAATAATTCTAAAAAATCTAAATAAAACTTCTGTTAGTCCTTCACGCTCAAACAACACATAGCCTAATCCCGGAAAAAGTATAGGTCCCGTGGGATAATTGAGGTAGCGAGAAAACCGTAATCCAAGCGAGTGAAACCACGGGTCGCTAATAATATAACCTTAAGTGTGAAGCCGGGGCGTATTGCTTGTGACAATTAATTTCCGCCAGTCCATGGTCATTCTGTTATCTCCCGTCACCACACACGTCACCCTTCGACGAAATCAGTTCATTGAATGACAACCTATTGTTAAATCCCATTGATATTGATTATTATATCATAGTGATTTTGAACCTTTATTTCAAGACGTAAAGGTTGATTATTGAATGATAACTCTGGTTGGATTGCGGCCAATTGAGGTGGGATGGGCTTGAGTAACTCTGACACCATTGATTGTACTGTAATTATTACATAATCTGTGCCCATATGGATGTTATTTCGAGGTAGTTATTTCATGCTGAGTAGTCAAAAAAGTCCGATAGTTTTTTTTAATGAAATCTTTTGCAAGTGTAACAATCAACACACATCTAAAATAAATGTTACTCTATCATATTTGAATTAAAATTTATTAATTTTATTAACGCGTCCAGGACAAGTTTATAAAAGTCGATACAATTATTAATAAAAGATTAAATTAAATTCAGTAGAAGCGGCAAAAAACTGGGAGCCATTCATAATATATAAATTTCAATTCATTTATATTATTTACAGATTACATTAAGTGGCAGAATGTGAGTGGGCGAGTGATCAACCTTAGATGTTACGTAATGTCCAAATTAACGCATATAAAACATACTACATATTAAGTAGATAATATGTATTATTGGTTACTATTGCATGGTGACTTGGCAAAACCGGAGGATTTCAAGCATCGTTTTCTTCGAACTGAGTCTAATATTGATAAGTATCGTGTCACAGTGTTCGTTATGATTACGACAGAAAGGCTTGCAGTGCGACATGGATCGTCGGCTCGAAAAAATTCGATAGTAAGTGTTTGTTCAGACATGGCGATATCCACGCGGTTTGGAGATGTCTATAGTAATAGAGCCGCACGGGTGCCGCACGATTAGTGTGTACGCCATGTCCGAACAAGCACTTACCGTCGAATATTTTCGAGTCGACGACCTATACTGGCACTGCTGCTTCGGCTACTGGTCTCATAACGTATACTTGCTTCAAAACGAACTGTTCAACAATTAATCGTATCAATGATTTTGATAATCCAGTCAATTGACGAATCACGTCCCTCCTTTATGAACGCGTCGGTATAACTTGGTCCTTTGATGTTCATTAAGCCATGAGAAATTAAGCTCTCGCAGCAGAGTTCACTTCCTTGAATCTTAACTGATCAACTGGAATTATCATCGTATTTTGACGCGTCGGTTGAAAATACCACTATGGTATTTTCAACTGATCTATTTCATGCTACGAATGACATGTAAAGACGTCGGTCCTGGATGTTATCTTAGGATAAGAGTTAGGTTACATATGACTTTGAGCGAAGTAGAGCCTCCTATCTAATGTATAGGAAATGAAGAAGTCACCCTCCGCGTCTGCTATCTCTTTCTAAACCACACAATGAATTTTATTTGTTTTACCATGGTCAATGCAATGGTAAATACATAATAGAGTTCATCATCATCTGAGCCATAGGACGTCAACTGCTGGACATAACCTCCCCCATTGATTTCCACAAAGACCTGTGATCTTAGTCAGGCAGGTCGTCTGTCCACCTTGTCCACCTGTTCGATTCAGAACTCTTTGAATCGAATCGATGTGGTTATAGATAAATGTAGTTTTACAGATTCTCTATAGAACTATCTAAAACATTATTTAGACCATTTCGTGGATGGCATACGTATTTATAGAATATTCCATTACATTTTCGAAATAAGTGCAAATTAATAAAGTTGAATTGATGTATAAAATGTATGAACAATATCGAATCGAGCTTAGTTATCGATCGTACTGAATCAAGGACACGACTACCCAACAATCACAAAAATAATGCTATTGTTTTACGGAACCTTACAAGCTTTGGTATTATAACCGACTGATAATATCCTGATCAAATGATGCAGAGTTTTTCATTAAAAGCGAACTTTGAAATTAAGTAAATCAACCTGTTTAAATGATATTATCACATTATTAATATATTTTTTGTTCTAACACTGTACAACAACAGCCGCGGACACACGGCCAATTGAATTAGCAAATCAAATTACAACATTTATAGGGACATAATTCACTCCGTCAAACTAGGTTACAAGCCCGTGCGTAGTTTGTGCATAATTAAGTTTTGAGTTCGCCGTCCGGGTTGACTGTGTGTGAATACTGCTAATTACTGTGGCACATGCAAATAGAGAATAGACTAGAATGGTCAAAGAGCTTATACTTTATTCTATTAGTCGTTGGGATTGTTTTCTATTGCTTTAAATATGACTCTGGTTTATGTTTTTCGCTGTTTTTGAATTGGCCTAAATCAAGTACAAACACATTGTAAACAATAACAATATCTAAAGAGGTCACAAGTAATACGCTTGGCAAACTCCTTCGTCTTTCTCTTTGATTAAGCATGTTACAGTTTTATCCTTACAAGCCGTATGCGTATAGCTTATATCTATAAATTATACACTTACATTGAAGTAGACCCCCACGTCTGTCTGTTGATTTGGAAACTCCTCGTAAACCACACAACTAATTAAGATGCGGTTTTTAAATTAGTTTTTGTATTGTATGCGGAAGGTTTGTGAAATAAGGCCTAATAAAGCGTTTATGTAGGTAGGAAAAACATGATTTCGCAACCAAGTTGATAAAATTAAGAAATGTACTGAGACCGTACCTAACAGGATTTCCCCATCGACTCACCATGGTTACAAAAATAATAAATATAGCTGTTACGGTACTTTTCAGCGTGACTACATAAAATGCTTTTGATTTGTCAACAGTACCTACCTTCACATTTTCTTATTTTTTTTAAATTACAGCCCTCCAAAATCGGGTCGGTTTGCTAGTTTCCTATAAATCCATTACCAGAGTCCTAAGTAAACAGTGCATAGTGACTTTGCGCGGGTCACAGTGATGCATGATAACAACTGTCTATTGTGTCCTGTTATAAGTGGTGTTCTTTAACTAGAATTTATTTCAATATGTGTAAAAAGATAAAAAAAGTAGAATAACGCTAGACCTTTGTAGACAGTTTTTTATGGGATAATTTGACGGTACACGAAAATTGCCCACAGGATGGCAAGTGGTTACCTCTGCCTATATTAGACAGATACAACTGCAATCCGCCCGTCACCCTGAGACTGATAGTTCGTAAGTCTCATGTGCCTGTAATGTCAACCATACCTTTCAAACCGGAACCTCACATAGAGTGCTGCTGCATTTCAACTCACAATCCGCCAGGCTATGTCGGTGAATCTTTGTTCTACGGACCTCCTCGTTTTTGAGGAAGTTTTTGAGGTTTATCTACGAAATTGAATGAGGAAAACCTCATTCAATTTCGTAGATAAACCTCAAGAATTGCCTTTTTCCTAGTTTGATGTGTGACCTAGAGCTTGCTTGGACGCAAGAGGGTCAGTTACCATAGCCAGATATCAAGTTTCAATTCAAACATCAACTGTTAAATACTTTAGTATGAAATATTATCGTCTTTTTCTATGATATGACTATTTTTAATACATTTAACACAAAAAAATATTAATCATGACCTATTACTTAAGTAAAAAAAAACATTCCGATGCTAGTCTCATATGTCGTTTACCAAAGGCTCACAATACAAAACACCAATCTAGCCCGAATCCTGGTAACTCATATATCATAATACATAATGTGATATAATACATAAATGCTACGAAAATAGACTAGAAAAATACCATGTATATACCCTAATATGGAATCGGCGAAACATATCCCATGTGGCTAAATATGTTGGTACCAAATGAGTGATACCATTTATAAATTCAAGGCAATTGCTGATTTTCTTTAAGTTGGGTTCACTGAGAGGCCAATGTTATTATTTGAAGTTTATGTATGAATAATTAAAAATGTTTTAATTTTTGTTGTTGTAATTTATGACTCCCAATTTTAATATAAAACTTTTCTTTTAGTTAAAAAACATTAAAGACATTTGAAGCCTAATAAAATGTCGATATAATATTGTAGTAATATGGTATTATTATCAAATAGTGTTCGGATAATGTTTCGTAATACAAACCACGGTTCACCACCCAGCTTGAAAATGCTTAGGCAACCGATAATTATATGTTTTCTGTTTCTTAAATGCACATACCTCAAATTAATTTAGAATCATTTTGCGACTCGTCACATTATGAAAGGTATGCACATTATTTTCTATAGTTTCTGTAGCGATCAGTTTAAAGTAGTTTATTTTATTTGTTTATTTATTGTGAAAAAAGACGCAAGATAGCAATTACAATTACCACATATGTAATTTATAAAATTACATTAAGCACATAAAGTTCATATAAAATTACATAAAACATGAGCTAATAATGCCTTCTTACATCCATATCCTTAGATTGAATACCGCTATGATATATGACAGCTGGTCAGCAGCGATCAATCACATATTGTAAGGATATGGTAACTGGCCGTTGTATGAAAGGACGTGAAAAGAAATGTATCAGCAATTCAGTAGTTTTGGTGAGTGTACTGAAATGGATCGTTGGTAAAATTTATGGTGTTGGTTCATGAATGGTCATTTCTAGCGAGCGCAACAATCTCCCTCACGTCAACAGACTTGTGTTCCCAAACCATCCGCTAAAGTCGCTCTTAGACTAAAGACGACATAGAGGGTGAACATTGGTACGGTTGAGCCGTGCGTTGGTAGAACTAGCTAGATGAAATACACATAATTAATTGTCGAAAAAACACTTCTTAAAATTGTGATCTTAGGTACTGTATTATACCGTTGCTTCAAATATTCACACGATTTAGTCTAACTTCCAATATCATTGATTATGTTTTGCGACTTGGTTTGGAATTCTGCAGACAAATAATTGATTAACGAATCGACATTTAATAGCAGATTCAGTTATCGATTAGTAACCTGAGCCATTTCTATGCAATTACTTTCTGAAATCCCACTAATATAAGTGTGAAAGTTTGGATGGATGGATATTTGTTACTCTATCACGTCTAAACGACTGGATGGATTTGGATGAAATTTGGTATGGAGATAGCTTATACCCTGGATTAAGACGTAGGTTTTTCATCACCACGCGGTTAAATCCGCGCCGCGGGGAGCTAGTATATACATATATATATATATATATATTTTTATATGTTGTTGTGGTTTGGTCTGGATAAATTTTTCTGTGTAAAAATACATAATTATTCGGCTGACATTATTTATAACAAATATTTTGTTAAGTTGGTATTGGTATTCATTGTGTTATTCATTTAGCGTCTCGCAATAATACCAGTGACTTTTTTTAGGTCTAACATTATCAATATGGAGATTAAGTTAAATGTAAGGATTGTAATTGTCAAACGGGTGACACTTACTACCTCTATCAACTATAGTCGTTTTACAGGACCCGCAGGATGAGTGTTGGGTAGCCGTATGATATCCTGGTAGGTCTAAGGTTATATATATCGTTAAAAGTAGCACCTGAATCTACCTGAAGTGTAAGCCCGTATTGTAAGGCCTAAATGCGTAGCGCTAGAAACCGAACCAAGTATACAAAACTTTGGTTTAGGGCTTCAACTACGAACTACACTCAAAAGCTTAGCTCAAAGGCGCTTACCCAATTAAGACACTATGGAAACTCGATGAAGTAGCATTAGACGCCCTTAGCCAACACGTATGTACCCAAAACAGATTTTGGTATGTGTATACAAATCACAAACCGCAATCTACGACTGTCGCTCCAGTTAATCCGGGGATCTTTCCGAGTATCAAACCCGGGTCTAAGCGCACCCGGATCTAAGTGTACCCGAATGTGGATTTATCCGGGTCTTAATATATCCAGGTTAGCTTAAATGTCCGTGCAGAGACTGCAAGGAAAGATTACGTTCACGTGCATTATGTATTGTTATGATAGTCTTCGAGAGACACACGAGCGTATAAGCTGGACGATTAATTAGAAATGTTGCTTTTGATTTACATGCCAATTTTTAATGATTTAAATTTTGACACTGGTTCTGATTTAGTTCTGTTTGAAGGAGGAGCACTGTTTATCACTTAATATGTTTCCGTCATTTATATTTTCATTCATAATATTACGATTATACAGCAACGTCAACTTAAAGGTGTACTTTCGAGCAGAGCGTCACAAACGCAGCGTCTATAGCGTCACTGACGCCGCGTCACTATCGCCGCGACAGTGACGCTTTGGTGACTTTCGATACCCACGACAGACGCACAGTCTCATCGGTTTCACCGCGCGACGCGGCCGGATTGATCTATAAAGGAGTCATCATAAAACATTATGGATTTGCAACATGTTTTGCTAGAAGAGGAAGAAGAGGATGATTTAATTTAACCCCAATTTCAGACCACGTTAAGTCTTTTTTTCTGGTATTCCTATAATCTTCCACGCTGGGACACTAAACTGATCTTATGCGCGAGCATACACACAGAACAAAGCAGTGTTAAGATTTCATTAGTACTTAAACATTTCCAGCTAGACTAAGTTGGGTATTCTTGCTAAGGTCAGACAGTACTTCACGCTGGGGCAGTTGCTTAATCTGTATCAAGCACAAGTCCGGTCGTGCATGGAGTACTGTTCCCACCTTTGGGATGGGTCAGCCAAATACCAACTAGAAGCTCTGGAGTCAATCGAGAGGCGAGCCAAAAGAATCATCGGCTGTAACTCTCTGGTCGAACGTAGGCTTCAGAGCCTTGAACACCGGCGTAGAGTAGCAAGCCTATCGGTTTTCTATCGGGTGCATTTCGGAGAATGTGCACTGGAATTACACAATCTGATTCCACCATCCCTTTTCTATCATCGGTCGACTCGACGTACGGCAATTCGCCATCGCTATATGGTAGATATACCACCTATACGCACGAAGCGTTATGCTTCCACTTTCTTAATGCGTACTGCCAAGGAATGGAACTCGTTGCCCGAGTCTGTGTTTCCCGATATGTACAATCCTGGAGTCTTCAAGTCGCGAGTGAATAGGTACCTTCTAGGTTTGCGTGCTAAATCCTAGACAACGTCATCACTTAACATCAGGTGAGACAGTTGTCAAACGCAAACTTATATGTAAAAAAAAAAAAAAAAAAATTTGCTAGTTGGGATGTTATCAGTATATGGTAGTGTTGAAAAAGGAAGCATAGGCGAAAGTTCCGAAACAGATTGAGCAAGTTTTTTAAAAAGGTTACTATAAACTATAGCTCTTGTGTTAAGGACTGATGAGCGGGGATAGAGCGAAAGAAGTTTATCGGGATCATAGCAAGAGGCAAGAAGAAATCTGGGGTCTGCCTAAATCCAGGAAAAAATCGTGATTATATGTATGTATTTATTTACCAATTTCAGTACAGATTATTGTTACTAAAATACAATGAAATATAATGAATTATACAATTAAACCAACATGTCAAATTTATAAAGCAACATAAATATTGAATTGAAGTGTCACATACTGTTTACTTGTAATAAATAATATAAATAGATTAACACGTTATTGAACACCATAGAAAGAAAACTTATAACATATTACAACAATTATACCTATATACCTACATACCTAATAAATAACAATGTATGTGCGTGGAACGAGTTATGATTGTAAGCCATTCTCAAAGCCCGTGTGTCGCTGGTTTAGCCGACGCGTCCCCGTGTGCTCCCGACTTATTGCCTGCACACTGCTAGTGTGTTTCCCGCCGTCAGCGCGCTATTGTTGTCGCTTCCATAAAGCTACGTATTATTATATCATAATTGTTTGTATACATTTCTAGAGCTTATTTTATTTCCTACCAGAGCTGGATTCTTTTCACGTGGGACTAATGAATGAAATCAATGGAAGCGTTCGTACCAATGATTCATTGTAATAATATTTTGGCTTATCCTCAAGAGAAGACGAGCTAATAAAATAAAAAATTTAACGATTAATAAGCGTACGATTGTTGAAAATAAACACACAACGCTACAACTTCATGAGTGGTAAACCGCTAGTGACACTTTAAGATGACATTTCCATACTTCGGAAGGTTAGAAAACACGCCGTTTACGGTTAATCTGAAAACACATACGAGCAGTCTGAAAAAACTGATAATTTTTATTTTATTCCTAAATTAACAAATGATAGATAATGTAGCATACGCCTATAATTGATTGACATTTTACTAGTACTTTGACTGGCCGGTTGGCGCAGTTGGTAGCACTCTGCCTTCTGAGCCGCTGGTCCCGGGTCCGATTCCCGGGCAGGTCAAACATTTGTGTGCATGAACATGTCTGTTTGACCTGTGTCTGGGTGTGTATATGTATATAAGTATATATCAGTCATCAGGTTACCATAGCACAGGCTCTGCCTAGTTTGGGGCCTGAAGACCTTGTGTGAATGTTGTCCCATATTATATTATTATCATATTATTATATACATACATACATGCATACATATTGTCATAGTGTGTGTACCAGTAAGTTTTTAGAGTTTCGGGTGTTTGATGCTTGTTTGAGGCAGTGCACTTGCCGGTCCCAACGGAAGACTAGCGCTGGTTGTAGTAACCAGTATTTGACGTAGAATGATAAAATCTTTTTATATAAGCACATAATAAACTATTTTTATAATATGTTCCTACATATGTTTTTTTATAAAATATACAAATTTGTACGGAACCCTCGGTGGGCGAGTCCGACTCGCACTTGACTGTTTTTCCACGGGAACAGTCAATATTTTTGGGATATAAGTAGCATATGTGTTGTCACAGCGTATACGTTATGTTTATTATCAACTTAGTAGAGTTAGCGTGAAGGAGTAACAACAAACATACAAACGACAAACAAACTTTCCTTTATTATATTAGTGTGATTGCTTTTGTTATCTTTGAAAAAATAAAACAATTAGGTGCTCGTGATGTATAGACAATATTATGATAGATCGTCTATAAACTGAATAAACGCGATGACCATTTCCAAAGGAATACCTCCTTTCAAGACGCTAACTATTTCAATTCACACTAGAACAGAGAACAAAGGAAAATACGAATTGCTTCAATCTCTTGGAGAAAATTATACTGTAAACATGAAATTTTAAAGTAGATTTTAAGACGACGAATATATTACGTGAGCTTTCACGGTTAACAAGTCAAATTCAACTGTGCACATAAAACAATAAAGTACAATTTGTTTTGTGTAGATGAAGTGCGAAGTCAGTTAGTGCAATAAGCTTTGAGTTGTCTGTTCATGTGTCGTAAAGAAATACCTTGCTACAAGGAATGTTCCGGAATTGTATCGTTGATGAAAGTATTAGAGATAAACCTACGCCGTACCGATGTGAATCAAACTCAACTGTAATTGAAAATTAATTGAATTATTACACTAGATATTTCGTTTTAGATTCAATACAAATAGCAAACCCTAAGAATACAAATAAGTTAATTCGAGAATGATCGATCAAAAGAAATATAATAACAACCTCGCATGTATTATAACACAAAGTATATAACTGTTTATAACGAAACACTTGTGTTATCTTTACCGTAACGCCATCTTGTGATTTGAAAACTAACCAAAACAAACGTATTCAATGAGGATCCTTAATAGAGATGAGATCGAGACAAAATTATATCGTCGCACCATCGATACCTCTAGACCCATCTCTACGGCCATTTCCAAGCCATCACCTCCTTTTACGACGATCGACGTTTCAACTCGTTATAACGGAGCAAAAGATAAAAGAAACTACACATTGCAAAACGTGCCTACATGCAGATACTCTCAAACAAAATATATCCGCATATATTTATTATAAAACTTATTTGAAATATTAGGGTAGATTTAAAGTAGAATTAAAAAATTTCAGACAATATAATAGATTTTACGGGAATCCTTGATAATTATTTAATAATGACGAACTAATACGAGTCATCGAATAAGAATAAATTTAACGTCTTCATGTAGATCCGGACTTTATTATATATAGGATAGAAGTATGCGAATTCGATTATTTCGACGATTCATTCACTTGTCGATCAACATACTCAAATAAAATAAAATGTATAAAAGGACTGATAAGGTGGACATTTCAAATTGGTTATAATGAAACCCATGACGTAGAACCTATGTCCGAGTGTGTATACTTTCACTATTTAATCGGAAACATTTATAAATATACACGCTTTAATGCTGTAGCAAAACCTTTTTTGGTTAAATAGTTCAATTTTAAGTTGTCATTACTTTGAAGACAGATGTGATCGGAATGCTCCATGTACGCCAACTGACTGTGAACATTTCAATAAATCACACCGTTTTCTTGTCGCTTCTTCGTCGTCCGTTCTCTAAGTCCTTCTTATTGAAGTTAAAAAAAACGATATCCGTGTGCTAACATACAAACAGGAAAACAGTAGGTTGTTTGTTGTAGGTCGGTTGCAACTGCGGGAGAACGTCTAGTTGTATTACAATAGGATTGATGTACAAAAGGTCTCCCTCGATGCCCTTATTAAAATTATATGAATACATTTACAATTTCAATGTTCAGTTTTGAACATTGCGAATACATTATGAAATTGAATACATTTCTTGGGTTTTTTGTAATGAGGTTATTTGTCAACTGCGCTCAAAAGCCTGAACACACTTGTGCGCGTGTAACTCTAAATATAATGTATCACTTGATTCATCACCTGGATTTACTAAGTGTCTGTATGTTAATATCTTAATAATAATAACTTTTGTGCTGCTTCTGCCATCTGAATGATTATATATTCATATTTTTTTAATCAATTGTAGAGTTAGTTTATACATTTCTAGAAGTAATTGATTTATAATAACCACGTCAGTTATAAAAACGATTATAAATTCTACAATATTTTGGGAAAACTAGATTCTACAGAGTCAGGGTACTGTTTTTATTTATATTTGTCCCTAACATGAATTTCAATATGCCTTATTTTATTGGGTTTAAGTCTAATTACACATACAGTATCTAATGACCAAGTACAAGCTATATTGGTAATTAGATACTGTTTGTTTTATTAGATTACAAACACAATAAATTAAGTACAATTTATTGTAATCGTATCGACATCACACACAGTAACAACCAAAGCGTTGCTACCTACACAAATTTATTATATTAGAAAAATTGTTTTTAGTTTTAATAAAATATTATGATACTGTTATTTTTTCTTGTTTTTAAATGCGGGGGAATAAAAGTAGAGCCTTTTCATATCATTTTCTTCAATCCACTTTCCGTGGCGCGGTTTCTCAACCTAATTCTCTATCAGATCCAGATCGAAGTACCCGTTTTAAATGAAAGACAGATTACACCCCGGCCTATTGGGGGCTATATATTTGCAGGGATTGCCTAATGCCTTAATATATCCAGGGGGATTTATTTAGGCTCGCTTCGTGGTTGGTTAATGTATGGGGGAATCTCAGGCTTGAGTGTTTTTTTTTTTATATTCAAAGTAGATATTTTGGAGCTGAACGTACTGATGTTCATTTGTTTAATTAGAAGTCAAGCTGAGCCTTGCGGTCACAGCCACGTAGACTGTGGATTTTCTGCTTCCTCAGATATCTCACAGGAAACATTTTATTGAGGACAAAACAAGCCTCCAAATTAGGACTAAGTTCGATGGTATTTTTTTTTGAGCCGTTTTACTGAAAAATTGAGAATAGAATTGATAGAATAATGAGCGTTATCCTCAGAACTGAAAAAACCTGTCAACTGAACTGAAAGAATGCGAGTTTGGACTTGGATGATATGTGCTCGCGGAACTGCACGTTAGCAGAAACGTCAACACCCAGAATACTTAGACTCTCGAGACCTTGAGTCGTCTTCGTCTATCTGGATGATTTCTTTATTGAGAGTAAAAAAACTATGACGATACATGGCAATTGATTCCGCGAGTAGCAAAAGTAACCAAAGTTTACCAAAAAATGGAACCAACTTCAACACTCAAAAGTGTAAAGTAACTCGCCAAAGTCGGTACCATGCGCACCATATTTTGAAAATAGTTACTTTTGAACTATCAGGGTATCGACTTCCACAAGATATTTAACACTTCTAAGTTAGTTAGTTAAGCTACGCAGCAATTTAATAGATATAAGTATTAATATCTGAAAAACGTAGCGAAAACGTTCGAACGTACAATATTAACCTAATAAGCTATATGCTCAGCCATACCTTGCATGGGTCATCATGAATCGAACCATTTTTTTTTTCTAGTATAGTACGCATACAAATGCATCCTACAAATATATTACAATCTAGCCTAAAAAAGCTAATAAGTAATTTAAGTCTAACTTAACTTGCTAAATTTACTGTACTAAGAATGTGTCCATTAACACTTTTCTTATTGTCTCTATTTGAAGGGGAGACACTTTGTTCAAGTGTTCTCTATGAGCAGTATTTTAACCACATTACACTAGCACACTGTCACTGAACACTACACTAATTCGAACGGTTTTGTTCTATTGAGTGTTCTCACTAGATAGGTCTGGTCGAGGAGCATGACTGCCTCAACATTAACGTGATGATGAAGTCTTTGTTGGTGAGCTTCTGCATAGTTTTTAATCACTTTGTCAACGAACTCTATTTTAAGGACCCGGTGGAGGTCGTTGTTTCTTATGTACCAAGGAATCGAACCCTAACTCAAAACATCGCAACATTTCCGTAATATTTAGTTTTGCCTCGACTTTCTATATAGTGTTCACGCAGTGCTGCCCGTGATCCCCCCAACCAACAATCTAGGTCTAAGGATGCATTAGCGTTGTATGAACAGTTTGAGGTCTAAGGTGATTTCTACCACCACATCGTTATCTACCATCAAGCGTGATGGTAGATAACGATCAAACACCCTATTAAAGACGACTGCTATGCAAAATGTGTATAAAACTGGTACCAAAATACTGTATTGCACACAAATTTTACACAAAAATACAAAAAAACGTCCCTTATCGAGAACGGTTTCTTCCATCATCTTTCTTGAGATATAAAACACTTAATATATATACTAATCCTGAAAGATAATCTTCCAACTCATTTTCTCCCGCCACAGACCAATTCGATCTCCCTAAATCACATTTACAGGGATCTATCTGCACCCAATAGCCGTTTAATTTCGGCCAAAAAAAATCCCGAACCAATTAGGATCCTGGCGATATCGTCCATAAATTACAGGTTCCAATCTTCTGACGCCGCGTAATAATGAAAATAATGTTAGACAAATGGTGAACGGAGACCGAGCTCTGGTGAGTTTCGACCCGAATTAGGAGAGTGGTGCAAGAGAGATGAGTGTTCATACATATGACAAGTCATTGTAGCAATGTAATTGTTGTTAATTAATTTAACAGCGTGAATAGAAAGTGGTAGATCCGACCCCTTCTTATCGGTAGTGGCTTTATTCATAAAGAGCAGTCTATGCGAGAGTTCCGCCAGGCAGTAGTGTTTGCTTCACTGTATTCTGGTTTGAAGGATATGGTTTCCGACGAAATTACAGAGACACACAAGACTTACCAACTGTATGTCTCAGGATAACGAGCGCAGAGCAGTTCTTTACTTTTAACTTACTGCGAGCCTTTTAATTGTTCTGTCACCTTAACGCTTAAAGGTGCGCTAGTAGGTTTTAGGTGCATTAGTGTGTGTGTTGTGTCTGGGTTTTTGTGTATGTTAACGTGTTTGTGTGTCCGTGTGTGAATGGGAAGCAGCCGGTATAGTGCTTTATTACTTGAATGACTGAGATTCCAAAACAAAGTTGAAACTTTGATTTAGAATCTTAATTCTAAATCACCCTTATGGCTCTGAAGTTAGGCTCTGTAAACGTTGGCACATAATAATTCTATCAGTAAAACATATCACCGAGCAGAGTAAGCGAAATAAGCAGATGTTGCAAACATACGCGAGTGAGCGAGGCAGTTATAGATTAGTGAAGGCGAGCTCCTAGTGACTGCAAAACAGTTCCTGCGGGTGTATTTAGAACCACAAACTTACATCGTACTTACTATGCAGTTTTCGTCCTTATCTTCTATGTATCAGAGAAGTCTGATAGAATAATATAATACATCAAGTCCTCCTCATTTCAAATTCAGCTCAAACCAAACACACCATATCGTTGAAAGGCGTTATTCAACGATAAAAAATCTGAGCCTTTTCATCGGGCTTTTCCCTTCGGCATTTTGCCCTTTTCGTAGAGCTTAAGACCCTCAGAGAGCTCTCCAGAGACGCTGGGATGTAACGAGTTCAGTAAAATTAACTATATAGACAGCAGATGGGATATCGGACGCACGTACAAGTAATCACACCTTTTTAGTAAACCTTTTTAGGGCTCAGCAGACTGTAGTCTAAAGGTAGTAGACACGCATAATCTTACTTTTACTGTTTCTACGGGGATAACGGGCGATATCACGATCGACAATTGTTTCGGGTTCTTCGTTGCAATTCGGGACGTTGCGACTTTTTTTTTGTTTACCAATATATGCCAACTTTTTTTCTTTTTCCACAATAAGCGGGCGTATGACCACTATCTCACCCGATATTAAGTGATGATGCGGTCTGTGATGAATCACGCCTGCCTAGAAGATTCACTCGTGACTACCAATACATTGTATAATAGGTATAGGGTTGTATATAGGTATACATTCCCACAATTGGGACATGGAGGCACGGAGACAGTTCTCACTCCTCTCGGATTATAATTTAACCGTCGGTCAAACAGTTTAATTGTTTGGTAAAAACTATTTCACCGGCGGTTAAATTGATGACGTTTTAAATTTTTGTGAACTCCATCCTTAATGTATAAAAATATTTTTTTTAATTCTTAGGTTATGGCTTTTGTAACTTGACGTACAAAAATATTAATAATAATCAGTCGATCCCGCTCATAATAAATAATGTGGGTTATAATAAAAAGTAACATCATTGTAACTAAAGCGAAGGAGGCGAAAAACTAACGTCAAGGTCAGGTTTTTCTCACGTTTAATATTTTCAATGTTAACAGTGTTGGGCCTAAGTCTCTTAATTACATACCTATGTACTTGAGTTCTCAAGTACATAGATACTTCAGAACTCTGGTTCTGAAATATTATGTATGCATGGAAATTGAGAAACTTAGGCCTATCACAGATAAAAAAATCAAAACACGTTTCTGAACAGAAATAGCAGAACAACTCAACAAAACCTCAAAACTCGAAGACTTACTTAAACTTCATCAATATGAAAAACACAGAATAAAGTAATTAAGTATTCCGAGGCATTGTTTATCTTAACTTCGCCTTAAATTAAGGGGAAGCGGAATCCGGGGTAAAGTTGGCGACACACACGGCTTAAGGGAAATTTGAATTTTATAAATATTTATGAGGTTATGGAAGGGAATGGGCAAAGCGATTTGGCCTTTTTCAGTTTCAAACTTATGCTGATTTGTTTTATTAAGTCAAGTTTATACTGGCAAAAATATTAAAATATATTTTACTTTAATTTACCCATAACTCACATGATGATAAGTATGAGTAAAGATGTCATCGACGGTGGTTAGGTGGTATAAAGCTAGACGTAGAATATCGTTTAATACTGAAGGCTTAAACAATGCGTGATGGGTGACAGAATTTACAACTTGAATATGCTAGCCATCCAGACAGTCACTGAAAAGTGCCCAGCTAACTAAAAGATACCTGGCCAAAAGATGAATATAAGTCAAAGGTGGGAAATAACTCGTTGTGCCTAGAAAACTTTCACGGTCTTTCATTTCTTTCTGCAATTAATATTCTTCTAGATATTTTTACTTGGATTACAAAAGTTAAATTCAGTTCTTTATTTGAGTTTTACCTAGAACGTTATTGTTATCCGTTATTTGTAAACCGAACACAAAGAACTGTTTTTCACTCAAAATTGATCCGATAGAAATGTCATGAAAATTGGTCAAGTATTTCTCCTTATTTTAGTTTCCTTCTACGGATAAGCAGTTTGATATTCCTCTAGTTTTTTAACGATTCAAAAAAATGAGTATTAGTATACTCTGATGGGTATACTTGTCCCTATATAAATTTTATGAAGGTTAAGTTTTATTATTTAATTATTATTATTATCATTAACGAATATCTCCTTTTTTTTAACAAATCTTTAATTTGTTTCAAGAAGTGAAGATCAGTTTCTTTATATATAGGTAGCTATATAATAGTTTTCAAAGGAAGTAGTAATTATGTCAACGTGATAATCTCCAATTATCAGATTATTTTTCCTTAAACAAAACCTACCCTCAAGTAATTAATGTTTACTGTTGTAGCGCCTCCTACCGTCAAAAACCAAAAGCATGGAACCGTGCAGAATATAAAACAGACGCCATTATTTATGTTCTGATAACAGTGACTTGTTACGTACGAGTATGTCACAGTCCCGCGAATCGTGATATTCTTGTTTTTCCTTATTTTTTAGTACGTGACTTGACAACTCAGTTTAGCAATTAGATCTTTGACACAAAGCCAGTACGAAACGTTTATCTAAAAGTATGTGTATGATCGTAGAAATAAGAGAACAGCGCGCCGATTGCTCATACATATTATATATATACGGTATGGTTGACGGTCGCCGTGGCGCAGTGGTTAGTGTCAGTGACATGACTACTGTGTCTCCGGGACCCTGGGTTCGAATCCCGGCCGAGGCAGACATTTGTACGATGTGTAGATGTTTGTCCCGGGTCATGGATGTTGTGTACTGTGATTGTGTGTCTCCATGCCTCCCGCGATACAGGAAATCCTAGTTCGGGGATCTGTGTGTAGAAATAAATATATATATTATATACATTGTCATATACATTATTGCCACCAATTATTTTAGGTGTGCGATACGACGGCTCTACGATGTCGATGGAGATTGGTGCTAAGCCTTATGATGAATTGATTATATTTGAAAAACCTCGACGTAATAGCGAGACTATACAGATATTGTCAAAGTATTTTGATCATCAAGCTTCTATTTGTATCATGTTAACTTACAACTGTTACTATATTTAAATCACGCGCTACAGCCTTGTTGTACATTAGAAAGACGTGCTTATTCACAAAATCACATCTCGACTATTTTCAGATGTCCCTACTGCGAATTTATGTAGAGATAGAAAGACTACCATTCATAATTTATAGTCTGGGAAAGATATAAGCAAAAAAATGAATATGATAATATGAATGTATAATGCATTACCAAATCACAGATGGCAATAAGTTTAAGAACGATTTCTAAGTGGACTTCTCGTGCTTGCTGCCTTTCTAGTTGTAACAGCCTCTCTCTTCAAAAATATATTCCATGTGTGTACTTGTATGGAGTACGACACATCGTGTCTTCGGATATAAAAGGTCACTAACCCTGCACACCCCGATAAGGATACTGGGACAAGCTATGTAAATTATTACGTTCTCATCGGGCCTTGATAGGTTTGCAATGTTTCAAATTTATCCGACGTTTTGAAGGGGGTGGAAATCACTGTTTCATAAATATATAGAAAAATATAAGAGTGTTAACAGTATTGTAAATATGTAACCTAATTAATATGGTAAGTAATATCATGTTCAACATTTGCTAATTGTTATGTGGTTTGCTTTTTCGCTTTTATGTGCCAGCGTACCTATCTGCGAATGCACTCCTTTGTTGAAGAAAGCATTCTGCTGCGTCTACGCTATTTCTACAGAATTCCGTATTTTAAAGCCAAGTAAAGGAATATGCGAAAAATGCTGGCAAAGCTTTAGCGCATAGCTCTGTGAGAGTATAGGGCGAAAGTAATAAATAAATAAATAAAACTTTATTGCATACTTGTCCACATTTTGTTACTTGTACAGAACACTTATAACTATGTTAGTAATGACATTTTTTTTTATTTGGTCATCAGCCTTGAGAAAGGCCCAAGAGTTGCCAACCAATGCCCCATATACGATGAGAATGTCACCAGATACGACCGGCGGTCTGCAGACTGTTGGCGCTGCGCATGCGGCGGCGTATCAACGATGCGACTCTTTTTCGCATTCTAATGTTATATGAAACCTTATGGATATGGCTTTTCAACTCTACATGGATGTGTATGTCCAATGTCCAATCCTAACAGTATTATATTGTTAATGTGTGTTAGTTTATTTATTTAATGGCTGTATAATATAGATTTTAACCGCTTCCAACCGGTCTTTGTGGAAACCATTGGGGGAGGCTTATATTCAGCAGTAGATGTCCTATGACTGAGATGATGATGGTGTTGATGATGAGGATGATGATTTTAATAGCGGCCAATAGACACGCTCGTTGTTTCGGAGGTTACTCATGTGATTTTAACGAATCAACTAGGTCAAGCAACTCCTCGGTCATATCTTTAATGGGTGACCAATAGTGATATGTATTTACAACGAAGCGCCCCCGTGCTGTGGTGGGCACGTTAAGCAATCTGTCTCTGTTTTTATCTTAAGTCTATTGTCATAATCCAGGGGATTAATATTTAGGATGAGAATGCAGTAAATTCGATAGGCTCCTCTTGTTGTCACACTCACGCCACCGCATTAGGTTTCCCTGTGTCGCGGGAGGCATGTACAAATATTCACATTCACTGAGACATCTGCTGTGTCATCAGCAGGGACATCGAACCCAAGCCATACACCATGTCACTGAGCACGACGACCTTTCACCGGGAAAGGTCAGCAGTGGTTTATTTGTACTTACCGTACTAACTGGATTGATATTTTAGTCAGTTTGCAATTTTTATAAAATGGTGACCCAATATGACCTCGGAGGTTTCAGAATTTATACAAAAATTAAGAATGTTCATATCGGAATATATTTTTCTTCCTGTTACTATGATCTATCGAATAAATAAATGAAACTCACTCCTTCACAGAATTATTGTTAGTTTTTTTTTATATATTATCACACTCATACTCCCGCACTAGGATTCCCTGTCGCGGGAGGCATGGACTCACACAATCACAGCACACAAACATCCAAGACCCGGAACAAACAATATTTGCCCCTGCCGGGATTCGAACCCAGAGTCCCGGAGACACAGTAGTCATGTCTCTGACACTAACCACTGCGCCACGGCGACCGTCAAGTAAGATATAGTTGTTACATACTAAATTCTCTCATACACCCCCTCATTACATACAGGAAGCTATTAGCCCCCGTGAAAAGCCATTTGTTCCATAAACCCGACGTGAATAGCAACATTCTGTATCTACATGACTTGGAGTTTCATTCATGATAAAGTCAATAAGAAGGTAACTGACTGACCAAAACAGGTAGTGTTTTATATGGCAGAAGATTCTATAAGATAGCAGTATTGAACAATATAATCTTTTTTTCTTTCTTAAATGCCATCCATAAATTACGTCACGTCTTAAAGGGAGGGAGAGGGTCGACCGATTGTGACATCGTGTGTCAAAGGGTGGAGGAGTCGTGACGTCACACTTTGTGACGTCACGCCTCCTTAAATGTGTTTTTTGAACCGCAGTTAAAACTATGAAAATATTAAATCAAATCAAATCAAATCAAATCAAATAAGTTTATTTGTAAATATAGGTGTTAGATGTTGGTAGTGTTAATAACTTATGTCCCATATATTTCACCATTACTGGTATGCAAACTATTACTCTTATATATAGGCATTTTGTACATCTCATTTATACAATTTACATATTAGTTAACTTTTCTACAATACAATACCAAGAAGAATTATTAAGATGATAATTATTATGAAGAATCTTAATGTAAATGTCAAACAACAAAATATACTTAAATTATTTTGAAACTACAAGAAGCGATCGTTCAGAAATTCATTTACTGAATAGTAACATTTTTTACATAGATAAGTAAAAAGGCTCTTCTTAAATGTGATAAGGTTTTCGCATTCTAATATAGATTTTGGTAAACGATTGTACAATCTCGGGGCCATACCAAATACACTGCTACCAAATAATGTGGTCCTGTGGAGAGGCATGCACACTTTATTATTGTGACGTACACTCCTGGGAATACTGAATAAGCTTAGATTTTTTCTTGTAAACACTGCGATTTCATATATGTACAAACTTGGAAAAGTTAGAATATCTAGACTTTTGAAGTATGGCTCACAAGAATCTCTTGTTTTTATGCGACAAACAGACCTAATGCACTTTTTTTGAGCTTTAAATATCATCTGTCGTTCGGAACAATTTCCCCAGAATACTATACCGTATCGAAGCGTAGATGTTACATACGCGTGGTAAGATGTAAGTACTGCCGGTTGGCTCACAACTTTTGATAACATGTGTAACGCAAAGGAGAAACTACTAAGTTTTGAGCATACCGATTTAGCGTGCGTTTTCCAAGTTAGTTCGAAGTCAATATATAGTCCTAAAAATTTGGTTTCAGCAATATCTTTAATATTTTTATTAGAATGGTTTATTTTTAAGGGTAGATTTGCGTTTTTACTATGATTATTATTAAATGTCATGATATAAGTCTTATCGAAATTAATAATAAGATTATTAGATGTCAACCAATTATTTATTTTATTTAATCCTTCATTAATTTTTGGCTTGAGATGATTTTGATTTTCCCCAACAAAGATGACTGTACTGTCATCAGCAAAGAGTACCATCGGATGGTCAAGAGCTTTTGGCATATCGTTTATGTAAAGTATGAATAACAGTGGTCCGAGAACGCTTCCTTGTGGAATACCAACATTTATCAGCTTAGCGTCAGACACAAAGATTCTTTCTTTATTTGTTTTTGGGCACAGTTCACAAATTTGAGTAATTTGATATCTATTTTCCAAATAAGATTTCATAAGATTCAAAACATTGCCTCGCACTCCATATGTCTCAAGTTTGCTGACTAGCAAGTTATGATCAACACAATCAAACGCTTTTGTAAGATCCATATACATAGCAGTAACAGCCAGCTTTTTATCGCAACTATTCATAACTATTTTTAAGAAATTATAAATAGCTAAGTTAATACATTTGCTCTTACGAAAACCAACTTGCTCCTCTACTAGGATGTTGAACTTTTCAAGATATGAGTATAAATGGAAATGAATGTACTTCTCAAAGATTTTAGAGAATACTGAAACTAAAGCCAGTAGCCTGTAGTTACTCATGTCATTTCTTTCCTGCTTTTTAAATAGTGGTTTTACGATAGTTAATTTAAGTTTATCCGGAAAAGACCCACATTCAATACATACATTAATAATATAACTTAATACGGGACTCACAATAGCAACCACTTTTTTTATAGCTTTAGTACATATATTGTCATATCCAGTACTTTCAGTATTTTTTAGATTCTTAATAATATGTAATATATCATCAGGAGTACATGGCATCATAAACATTGAATTTGATATTTGACATTGTAATGTATCACTGGCCATATCTTTCCTTGGATGAAATTGATTAACATAATAGTCGTTAAATGCCTGGGCAATGTCATTTGGATTTGTTATTATTTTATTATTTACTTTTATTTGGGAGATGTCCGTTTTGCGAGGATTACATTTTGACTCGTTTATAATTCTCCATGTGGTCTTAGATATGTTACTAGACATTTTGATGGCATAGTCATTCTGTGACTTTTGCGTTAATTTAATTATATGCTTTAATCGTCTTTTATATGTTTTAAATAATTCGTAGTCTTTCTTATTTAAAGACTTCCTATATGTCCATAACATTTTTCTTTTTCGCTTAGTGCAGAGTTTGATGCCTTTAGTCATCCACTTAGAGTGCTTTTGAATTGTTTTTTTTATTCTTATGAGGGGAAAACAGAGATCATATAACAGTTTAAATGCGTCATGGAAGTGATTGAAAGCATCGTTATGGTTATTACTGCTGTACACGTCACTAAAACTTAGCCTACTTAAATTGTCTTGAAATTTCTGCATATTTTCATCACACAAGTCTCGCCGTAAGACATACCAGTATTTTATTGTCGTGTATTCTTTCACCGGACATTTTAGAAACTGAGCTGTATGATCCGAAACTGCAAGTTCAATTGTTTCACAGGACGAACCACGTATATTGTGCATAAAATTGTCAAGACAAGTTTTACTTGCTAGACGTGTCGGCTCATTAAGTGATATCTTTAAATTATATCCCCTTACAATATCTTTAAAAATATTTGAATTTAAATCAGTTTTCGATAAATCGATATTGAAATCACCGCATAATATTACCTTTTTCTTTTTATATGCATATTTATTTAAAATTAATTTTAAGTTCTCAAAAAATATGTTTAGATAGAATTTGCGTTTTTTCGGCGGTCTGTAGACGCAAATAATAATTAACTTATGCTCAATTAGCTCAATGGCACTAGATTCAAAAGTATGTGCTTGACAAAATTCTGATATTTCTTTAATTTCTCTAAATTTATGAGTATTTCGAACTAGTATGCAAGAACCCCCATAACGATTTTTCCTACAAAAATATCCAACAAGAATAAAATTCGGTATTTTTAGTAGAGGGGTATCACTAGAGATCATATTGTGCTCTGTTATACATAAAACATCTACTGCCTTATTTTTATTCTCCAATTCATTAAGCTGTATCACAAGTAATTCAGATTTACTTATCAGACCATCGATACTTTGATGAAGAACGTTAATGTGCTTATGGACGAAAAAGCTGTTGTTTTGGTGATTCTTCATTGATTGTATCACACTCGTTCACCGGTAAATCATATATAACATCAGTCACCGTTTGTGTGCTTTTGCTTACTGTAACCTTTTTCTTATGGCTTTTATTATTTCTGATGTGTTCTTGTAGTTTCAACTTATAGACTAATTGTAAAATTTCCTTAAAAACTGATCTACATATGTTTGTGCAAATTATATACTTATTTGGAACACACCTACTGTAATCCATGTCTAGATATATTACATGCTTGTACGCAGAGCAGATAAACCTCAATTCATAATTAACTCTAACTTCATTAAGCGACTTGTTATAAGGAATTTCACTGACTATTACATTGGTGAAGTTAAAATAGTTTAAAAAACTACTTATTACAAATTTGAAATTTAATGGATTTTGATCGTTCATTCCTCCTAATACAATAATGAAATCTCTTTTGGTTAAACTCATTAGTTCATTTTTGCATGAGTTGAGAATATCTGACATATAGGCGCCCGCTTTCCAAAAAGATGTTACCAGATATTTAGACCCTACAAGGTGTTGTAAAGCGTTTTGCAGTCCTACTCCTCGTTGGTCGGCCAATATTATTATTTTCATCTTGTTTTCTGATTCTATGTTTTCCATCTTACTATTATCATAATAGGGAATTTGGTCTGTTTGAAGGTTTTCTATTATCTTTTCTTTTTCCAAAGTGGTAGTGTTAATCGTTACAATTTGTGGTTTGTATTTCTCTTGATTTTCTGTCAGTTGGTTTTCTTCTATTGTTGCTTCCTCGATGGGCTCTTGCTGACCATATTTTTGTGACAGACTTTTGTATACAACGTTATTTTGTTCAGCCACTGTTGCAGTTGGAGCAGACATAGTTTTTTTTGCGGTTTTCTTTTTTTTTCCTGATTTGGGGGACCTACAAAAAAAAATATAAAAAGATCAAAACATAAAAAAATGTCGGGCGGTTTTCGAACCCACGCTCTCGATACTCTCAAAGATATTGAAGCGTTGTATAGCCGTTGGGCCACGAATACGCTTGTTATGACGTTCGTAATTAGTTATCTATTGGTATACAAGCCGTCTGTGTTATAGTAGTTGTCATTATTACTATAGTACGTGCGATATAGAACGGTCAGTTGAGGGTCCAAAGTTCAAGTAATTTGAATTGATGCAGGAGAAATATAACGACTCAGTTGTTAATGTTTTCGTCAATAACACATCATTCCTGGTAATTTTAACACAATATTTCACTTTGCGATACTCATTGAACTGAAGTACATTGATTTGAGTTATTTTTAGATCTGCCTAGTTGGTGGATTTAGATCAAAGTCAATCACTTATTTAATTGTGTAATTTGAAGTCATCGCGTATTATTAGACCAAGATAACACTCAATTCACTGGATCGGTTCACTAATAGGCACATTTAAGTTGATTGAAACTATATATCGCAGAATAACAATTTAAACAGATTTTTTTAATACGGAGCTAATGTTGATTCTAGCAGCGCCCCGCTGTCACCAGCTATTAGCTGCGCCTCGCGATTTCACCCACGTGGTGACGGTTGATGAAATGATGTAAACGCCTATATGGACGCCGGGGCCTAAAGTATCTACATATCATCCATCCATACATCCATCCAAACTTTGACATTTATAATATTAGTGGGATGAGCTGCGTCCCGCAATGTTCCCACGATTAAATGGTGCATGGAATCGACGATTTAATTGTCTTCTCACCATCCCACAGACCAGTCATTATTTTCAAGATAAAAAGTAGCCTATATGTTATTCCAGGGTATAAGCTATCTTCATTGCAAATTTCATGCAAATCTGCTAAGCTGTTTCTGCGCGAAGGACAACAGTAACAAACATATAAACGACAAACAAGATATCGACTTTTTAAATGTGATTTTGTACGACATTCACAACCATGCACAACCAAAAACCTAAAGCTTGCAATAACTTGCTCTGTTTAATTAATGGTAGCCTTTACATAAAACGAGGCCCAGTTTCTCAAAAAAGATTTGTTTCCTCAGACACAAAAAGTCAAATCATAATATATCCGTATTCTTAAATATACTACTGATTAACGTTACCAGTATACATAAATAATGTTATAATATTGACCACACAAAAATAAACCATAATTTATTCACACAAACAAGGTGCATACAACAATTTTCTTTGTGAAGTCTGTTATACATTTACTTTTTATATTCTTTGGCACATTCAAATCGATTTATGTACCGAAATATATAGTATTATGCAGTTTTTGTAGTTATCAATGAGTCGAATCAATGCTTTATGACTACCGCTCCATCCATAAACAGTCAAATACAACAGTCGAAAGCAGCGCGCTGCTTTGGCCTCCCATCCGTATACATATTTAAACAGTACGGGCAGTTACCACGGCATAAAGCTATAATTAATATTATATGAATGTCAAATTACAGTAGATAGGCTATAAGTAATGAAAATAATCTATACTAAATAATACAAGAGAGATGGGGCATTAGCACGCCAGGCGTGGATCGCTAAATTTGGTTCACGCCATTTTAATCAATTTGATTGAAATACACTTTTACTCAATAAAAGCGTTTATGAATTTCAGTCATGTTTAATTTTCATTTTTTATTATATTTTAATTAGTGATGATATTTGCCAATTATTTTGTAATTTATATTGTAATATATAATATTTGCCTGCTACCAGCTGGCAGCGTCCCCAGAATGCTTTGCAGCATTGCCACTTTGAACTGCGGTGCTGATTCGTTGAGCCAAATATGTGCTGGCATTTTGATAACGCATCGCACCGATTAAACGCTTTGATATGTATAAAAAAAAAAGAAAAATTAATTAAATGTAAGTATTTAAAAAAAATTTCAGTCTAAGTTTTTTTCCACGCTCATTTAAATATTGTATAAATTTATCTAACTTTGAAATGACTAAGATGTTCTAACTATGAGTATGTAAAATTGACATAGCCAGTGTAACAGTCTCTACTAGACAGCCAATAAAATTATTCAAACATTTCACACACAAACTTGTGTGCGAAAAGTTTTGGGCAATGATGTTTTTTACACCGTGCAGCAGCCAAATTTTAGAATTTTATTGACTTTATCCCATACTGTTGCCGTTCTCTAATGTGGCTTTAGTACAAAACACCGTTAATTTATATACACCTGAATGGGCTGGCACAAATGTGAGGCGTAAAGACCACCAAATAGCTTTTCTACAACACAGGAAACATGGATGTACATCAAAGCAGAATGCATATGCAATTTTAAGACTAAAAAAGAGGTTTACCATTTGTTTATAGAAGTGAGGAAAACAATAGCTGTTTAGATATAAATTATACAATATATTATTCAATTTTATTCTTGCTTATCTGCACCTTGTGCTTTCCGGGATAAAAAGTAGCTTATATGGTATTCCAGAGCATATATTCATTTCGAATTTCATGCATACATCCGCCGTCTCTGCGTAAAGGAGTAACAAACATACAAACGACAAAGTACAGAAAAAATTTTTGCCTTTATAATATTATTGTGATAAAAAACATATTGTATTATTATTGTATGTACCAAAATCTTAGGCAGTAGAATAAGTATAATAGAAATCGTTGGCCATTCTACACCACTATATTTCTCTGACAGTTCCACATAGATAATATCACTATATTGATAGTAATGGCTAACCAAGGCCCGTGGGCTTAAAATTGAGGATATTTTGGCCATTGTGTGGTAAAGATTAGACCTGTAGCGGGTTGTATTGAAATCGTTAACGACTTGGGAGTTTAGACTGTAAATAATTATAGGTAGTACTAGCTTTACTGCCTTAATAGGAGAATGCGAAGCAATTGATTATAATATCATTTTGTTTGGAAGTGGCTCAATGGTAATTTATATGTCATTATTTTTATGACCGATCCTTTATTTTTTAAACATATTTTTTTACAAATATACTACTTAAAAATATCATTGGCAGCCAATATCTGGTTGAGCGTATTGACATTTCAGAGCAGTATATAAGTTTTTTTTTATTGGATACATTTTATTGAATGCGTCCATGTTTTTTCTTGATTTCTTGTCTTTATCTGCGTTAGTGTGAGAGTTTACTCTCACACTAACGCAGATAAAAACATTTGAATTGTTTCTTACATTAGAAAAAGGAAATTAAAAGGTCAAAAATATGACAATGATTTTTCGAGTCTTTCTGACATATGTTAAGTACTTGTTGTAATATTTTAAATCAACAACACGCAGGATTCGTTCCGCCCCTTCATTTCTTCAACACCTGCAAGTTTCTGTGAAGCCATTGGCACCTCTTAAACCCTCAATCAAGCAAGCTTTACGTTTTTTTAATCAGTGACGTAATTGATGTGGAACTACGCTAGACCCACAGACAGTATATTGAACGGCTCTCGAAGAAAGCTGCCTAAAAACCCTAGGCTGCTCGTCAGTCTGGCACTAGAACCATATTGAAAACGGAAGCTACGTGTAGCAAACATGTGATTGACGGCTGACACAGATTATTCCACTTTAATTTGTTTTTTTTCCCAGAGGGACCGAATACAAACTTTCCGATACATCCAATCAACCGGCATCGATTTAAAACTAAGCCTAAAACGGCTGAATCGTCCAATTTACCCTTTTCCCAAATTTGTTATTGGGTTATACGCCCAAAAGTTTGCTAATACCTCACCCTTCGCAAAAAAAAGTTTTCCTTCAAGAAATAACTTCATTAATCATCATCAATTACGCAGACGCGGCGTTCCTCGCCGCTCATATTAATATTACTTTTATTGCGGTACCTATACTATATCCAAAATACGGTCGCGAGGCGCGGAGAATCTTTTACATCGCATATTATTATCCATCTTTGTCGCTCTTGCGTACCTATAGACATATTGCATTACGCTCGCACAGAGGCAATAACCGACGTCTGTGTGGGTATGATTTGTACTTGGTTTTAAGTGGACCCATAGAAATCCCATTGAGTTGACTTTGTCTTACAGTTCCTCTCTTAATTTTCAAATGAATTAAATAAATCATAAATAAACATTGTAACAACATCTCCATTGAACTCCTGTACTTAGCAAATAAATGATTTGTATTTGAATATGATAATAAATAAATATATAACGTTTAACGTTTATTGGCGCTAAGTTAGGTTACAGGTAATGCGTCACAATAATAATCAATGGATCTTTATCAAGAAAAATATTAAAATATTACAATAAGACTGCTTTCACAACAGCTACGAAAAAAATTAAAACCGCATATCTATCACACACAAAACCCACAAGGATTCCCTGTGTCGTGGGAGGCATGGACACACACAAACATCCAACGTTCGGAACAAACACCTACACTCATCGCATAAATGTTTGCTCGTGTGGGGATTAGGACCCAGCGCCCAGCGCCCCGGAGACCACGAAGTCACGTCACTGACCACTGAGCCACGGCGACCGTGTTTCTGATGAATGTTAAAACATATATGTATGTAGGTATACCTACAATTGTCGTAATGCTCATTGATCGAGCTTATAAATGATACGGAAACCATAATAAAGAAAGGATTGTATTTAATAACGCAATAATTTTCATTCGTCAATATTTCAATCAACAAGTCTGCGAATCTCTAAAACCTTGTTTAATGTGGCGACATTCACTAACTAACTACGAACCTTTTGTAGCCATACATACCTACCTGTACATGCTGTATAGCCTTCCTGTTATTATAATGCATACTTTATGAAGGCCGAGGAGAATTACTGATATCCTAAGCTAAGGGTGACCTTGTTAAGGCTCATCTATATATACGGCAATGATGCACTTTATTAAGTAATTTGTTTCCTTACTTAAGTATGTGATTCGAGCAAAATGTTGTTTTTTTTTACATACCTGTTCTAAATATAATAATATTTAGGGTTCGATCACACCACCACTGACTGTCAAGTGAGAGAAACGCTAGATCGGATTATAATAAAAATATATATATTTTTTTTTCTTTAAAGAAGACATATAATGACTCTTTATTACACTACTAGGTACAACACTAACAGTGCTATTTCTGACGTAGCACAGCAATAAGGGTACTAAGTTATTATTACTAAGTTGCTACATTACCGTTAAATATAAATTCAATTAACGCCGTAGAAGGTGGTGAACTTAAAGTTAATAAACATAGAAGACAGTTGTAAGTTAAAGTTACGGTGATATCTAAGCAGTGCGTTGACCTGACGGATGGTATTAACGGACTATGTGTAGCTCGGGTCCACATAGTTCAATGCACTCTTTTATAAAAGTGTAACGCTTCTCACGACAGCACATTACAGTTTAACCAAAAAAAAGAACCGTCATAAGGTTTTAGGGCACACTAATAGGTTGACAACACTGGTACGTCATTATAGTGCGACTTTCACATCTTGATACAAATATTTTTAATATGAAATCCATATTTATTAATTACTAGTAGCGCCCCGCGGTTTCACCCGCGTGGATTATGGTTTTCCCGTTACCTCAATTATCCCACGGGAATTATACTTTTTCCAGGATAAAATTAGCCTACGTGTTAATCCAGGGTTATCTCCACATTTATCTCCATACCAAATTACATCGAAACCGGTGTAGCCGCTTGAGCGTGAAGACGTAACTAACACACACACAAACATTCGCATTTATAATATTAGTCGGATTAGTAGGATAATATATATGTAGTTGCCTTTTTGCAATGAAACTCGTTGCCCGAGTCTGTGTTCCTAATGGGAACAATTCCACAGTCTATAAGTCACGAGTGAATAGGTTCACGTGGTACATATCAAGACCACGTCAGCGCTTAACATCAGGTGTGACATTAAAATGTTGGTTCCATTTTACGCTACGACGATTTTCCGTTTGCACAGACTCAAGTTATAACATGTAAAATGATTATGCACAGTACAGTGTGAATATTCAGTTCGGTTATGATTGAGTAACGACTCAATCATAACCACATTCCCAGGCGTATTAAACATAAATATGAATATGTTTTGTTTTTGACCATCCACCGTAAATTTATAATTTACAAAAAAGGCCCCATATTTCCCTGAAGGCATACACATAAAGGGTTTAATCTAAAATTCGATCAGTTTTAGACGATCCAAAAAAGATAAAATATAATAGGGTTCTTTTTGCTTGATCAATCTTAGAGTGGCAGCCCGTACATTAATATGCGAGTAAACTTATTACAATAGAAAAGCATCTTTTTAGTTGTATTGCTTAAATGTTCAAGTTTATGGAGCGGTTATTATTATTATTTATTAGTGCTTAGTCGATAATGGCAAAAGCGTCATAATTATAATTTAAAATTACAATCACAACTGGAAATCGCGAGAGCTCGTGATAGTGTTTTCCTGTTTGTGACACACCACTTCGGATGTCGCATTGATTTCAAAAGCCACCGCTCCGAAAATTAATATTAATTTCTAATTTGCACTTAACTTTCAACCCAAACATAATGGAATAAGAACTAGATTCGATACGAATATATTTCGTGTTATTTGCTCATAATTTTATGGAAGTTTCATTTGTCTAACATCAATGAATTATGAGTAGATTTGTTATTCAAATTCGAGATTAGTTCATGCACCGATAAAACAATATTTACACATGTTGACAACATTTCAGCACTATGAATAACTAACTATCTCGACTAACGGGCAGATTAGTTTTTGAATCAGCAGATACGAGGTTCGAAACTAAACTTTCAACATTTTTCAAATGTGTAAAGATTTCTGTAAGAAGGTTCATGACTAAGATTTGATAACATACAAAATATCACAAACTTACTTACAATCTTCTCCTTTGTAGAAGTCGGATAAATATCGGATAGTATAAATCGTGATAAATAGGTCTGTTTATGTGTTGAAACAAACCAGCAATGGCTTATAACATTTATTTTATCTACAGAATATAAAATTATCCTATCAAAATGTGTCTTTCACCGTTTTTAGATTATACATTTAGCCAGACCACTAAGTTTATTTTTAGGATTGTTTTTTTAAGGTAAAGCTTACGTTTGACCGCTGTCTCGGCTGATGTTAGGTGACGACGCGGTCTAAGGTGTTGCACGCAAACTTAGAAGGTACCCATTCAATCGCGACATGAAGACTCCGGGGTTTTACCTACCAGAGAACACAGACTCGGGCAGTGAGTTCCACTCCCTGGCAGTACGCATTATAAAAGTAGAAAGAAAACGCTAAAAAATGTTTTTTAAGTGTCATATTATTATTGACATCATTATCAGCTGTTTAGTAAACAATATATCCAGTAACAATTCCGTAAACGTTCTTACTTCTTTCAGACAGATCTGGGAGGTATTGAACTCGCTTAAAAATTCTATCCCATTATTATAACGAATTCCGCGTGGTGCGCGTATTTGTATTGCTCGAACATTATGCCAAGCTATTTTTATTTTATTTTTTTTATATCACAGTCAGACCCCCCCCCCCCCCCGCACTAGGATTCCCTGTATCGCGGGAGGCATGGACACACACAATCACACACACACACACACAACATCCAAGACCCGGGACAAACGTCTACACTCATCGCACAAATGTTTGCCTGCCGGGATTCGAACCCAGGGTCCCGACGACACAGAAGTCAATGTCACTGACCACTGCGCCACGGCGACCGTCAATTAGAAACGTAGCAATTAGAAACACGATCGAGGCCTGGGAGCACCTTCTTTCTTTTCCTCACTGTGTACGTTATGTAAAATTAGACCCTTCTAACAAAAAGGTCCCTAACTAATAGAGTTGAGGAAAACTGCGTAAAGTACTCAAGAGAGGAAGAGAATATATCCAACTCATTTGTTAATGTTACGCCAGACAGACGTGTAATACAAATTCAAACCCATCCTGATTCGGCTACTATTAGGCTTATAGAAAACCAAATTAGTGATGAGTATTAAAGATGCCGCGCGTGTTTAAAATGAATAAAACGAGAGATGTGTGTTTGCGAACAAAACGAAACGCAAACATAAAATAAACCAGCAACAAATGTTTTTTGTTCCGATATAATAGCTATTCTAGTCTATGAGCCGTGTCATGATTAACTTTAATTATTCCAAACATGAATTATGTACAAAGTGAGGGTAGGTTACCCTTTATAAACTGTGGAGGTAACTGCCCATTCATAGCTCGCCTTTTGTCGCATATCTCGGCCGCAGGAATGTCTTTGTCCCGTACGACTAGGGTGCCTACATTGTTTCACAGAATTTTTTTACGTTTTAAATTCTACAGTAATACGTATAGTAAATAGGATTTAAAATGTTAGCTTTTATGTTAGTTTAATCGCAACATTTTCTATTTGCTCACTGGACTAGTGCAAATCATTAAAAATAGAAGTCCGCCCCGGCTTAGCACACGTAAAAAAATAAAAATATAAAAAAATATAGGAGTCCTCTAATTTTTTTAAATTATAATATCCGCCTATATCACCCGGGGATAGTGTAGCTTCCCAACAGTGAAAGGTTTTTTCAAATCGGTTCAGTAGTTTCGGAGCCTATTCAATAAACAATCAATCAAATATTTCTTTTTTATAATAATATATATACTTTACGTTAATTTTTTTCATTAGAATTAGAAAAAGTTCCGGAGTATGCATTTCTTATTTTTGGTTATTATGGTTAAGCTACCGGGAAATCGTACTGGCAACGTAGTACGTAGATATAAATACCAAATTATACAATACACATTCTACAACTCCGCAAAAAAACCCCAAATGATCAACAAAAGCCCATAACATTTTACTGTTATACCGTATTTCCCCTTCGAAATACACCTCAAAGGGGCAACACTACTAGATTTAAGGGCTCCGAGGGTTAACACCTTCACGCATTCCCTTCGCTCCATAAAACTGTAAAACATTAAGCGAACAGTATTTTAGAGGCGAAATATTTGATAAGGTGCTAGAATATTAATATTAATTATTGATTACCGAAACATATTATTTAGCTTATGAGTTTCTTAAGGCTATTTACTAAATAGACAGAGAAGAAAGATTGTTTTTCTGCTTTTCTTTCAAATCAATCTCATTTGTCATGAAACCGTTGGGACTTAACCAGGTCCATTTCCTATAAGGCGGCTTCTGAAAGAAAGAGTTCATCATAAAGAGTCCCTCTTTCTCCAGAAATTCGGTCTCTGTCCCCTGTTGTTACGTTGTCCTTAACAAAATTGGGTGTATTATGTATATCTAATATATATAAATCTCGTGTCACAATGTTTGTCCTCAATGGACTCCTAAACCACTTAACCGATTATAATAAAATTCGCACACCATGTGCAGTTCAATCCAACTTGAGAGATAGGATAGTTTAAATCTCAAATTATAGTCGCAATTTTAATTTATTGCTAATTATTTGTCTGTTATTATTTGACAGTCACAATTATCTGTTAACTCCAAATGATTCTAACAGATGTCGATACCTTTCGACTGGGTTGAGTAAGTAATCAATAGATGGCGCTGCTATGGTCAGTTGTCTGTTATTATTTGACAGTCACAATTATCAGTTAACTGCAAATGATTCTAACAGATGTCGATACCTTTCGACTGAGTTGAGTAAGTAATCAATAGATGGCGCCACATGGCCACAGCAACGCGTGGCCGGGTCAGCTAGTAAGTATATATATCAGTCATCAGGTTACCATAGTACAGGCTCTACCTAGTTTGGGTCCTGAAGACCTTCTGTGAATGTTAAAAAATAAAATATAAAAAAATTGCGCAACTCTTTATTTTCCATCATTTATCTTACCCAACTTGGCATTAAGGTTTCCTATAATAAAAACAGTGTAATGGGTCTCGGAGGTAAATATGGTCCTATTGATTTAGTATAGGTAGATGCTATGTATACACTTATACATAGCCTCTCGCATATTCTCGTTACACTGGCCGCTACTGGACCTGCCGGGGACTGGAGTCTTAGTCATTTTTTGTTTAATCATAATAGAGGGTTTCCAATACTCGCCACTTTTGGCAGGCGGGTTGGCGAGCACAGTATGATTCTGATTTTCAGAAAGCGGAAATTTTTGGACTTTAAAATAACACATACGATTATTTTATACTAAAAAATTAAACAGTTTCTGTGTAATAACTAGATTATGCACGAGAGGTGAAGGGTGAATCGTAGGTCACGCAGATGAAACCGCGAGTCGCAGCTAGGAATAAATAGCGTATGGAGTATAAACGATAAAGTTTGTGTTTGGATGGAAAGTATGATTTTGCTTTGAAAATGTAAAGTTTGAGTATATCTGTCACCACTAAAATGGCGAACTGGTTTTCATAAAATACGCTGATATTATTTAGACCATGAAGTAATAAAGGGTACTTATTAACCCAAAAAAAGAAAACGGCTCTTAAATTTTATTCGAAATCGAATTCATGTTTAGTTAGACTTTTGTTTTTTTTTATACGTAACGGAAATATTGTAGCCTCGGGTGAAATCGCGGGGCGTCGTAGTGTGCTATAAATTTATCAAACAGAATTCCTCATCAATTCGTCCGCTGACGTAAACAAAAATCAATTTAAGGAAAATGGTTTCAACTTTATCCGTCAATGCCCCAGGACACTCTAGTGGTTTATCCAATTAAAACGCTTTACAGATTTGTTTACACACACATTTCCCCTCTACAGATGTTTTGTGATGCTGTAAAATCATACCGTTCCAGCGTGATGCTTGTTTAGCTCTCCTCATGTGAAATGGCGTAAAACTGTGTTTACTACCCGGCGGCGATATTTACCGACGCTCTTTATGATGCAAACGACATACTACACATGGAACGAAAAAGCGACGATCTTGTTTGCCAACTTGCTCGATAACTTTCAATTATTTTGCCAAATGTAAGAGAATGACACATTGAAATAGTAAATAGCAATTTGAAAACTGTATTTTTAAACAAAATTATTGTTTTGGAGCGCTGGCGCAATGATAAGAAGTCATACAACAGTAACCAAATTGTTTCAAGCATGTGGTCTAATTACAAGTACATCCAGTAGATGCGCTGATCAATTTCTCATACCAAATGCTTATGAATGCACACGAATCTTTTTTTAGTGATACGTGCTTAGGTTCCTAATGTGAAATCTCTTTTACTCCTAAAGCTCTTAAATGGATCATCTGAGTTGGCGAATCACACGCACAGTTAACCGGTTTCTCTTTAACGTTAAAGCAAGTAAAAATAAGTAAGAACATATATTTTAGAAATTTATTGTTTGTGATGCGTCAGGGATTGCCTGACGAGTGAGACAGAAGTATTTGTACTTCTGAAAACCAGTTAAATAACATTTGTGTCATTTCTATTTTATAAGTAAAGCAGACGTCTCAACCATCTCAGATAATATAATTACAAACTATTCCCAAAAGTCATCAAAAATCGTCTCAAACGTAGATATTTTTTTGTCACATTCAGACCACCGCCCTAGGACTCCCTGTGTCGCGGGAGCCATGAACATGCACAATCACAACACAGAAACATCCAAGACCCGAGACAAATATCTACACTCATCACACAAATGTTTGCCCCTGACGGGATTCGAACCCAGGGTCCCAGGGAAACACAGAAGTCATGTCACTGACACTGACCACTGCGCCACGGCGACCGTCCGATTTGATCACTTCCAGCCTCCAAATATAGTCGGTTTCCGAGAAAAGAGAAAAGCTACAATTTACCTTCCGTAATATCAGCTACACGTTCCGGTTAGTTATCAATGGGAGAATAGAGATAGAGGAAGATATCAACGAGGGAGGCATATGTCGAGTGGACGTCTTTATATCCCAATGTTGCGATGATAGCAGATGTAAATAACTGAAGAATATTTAATACTGGTAATGGCATTATTTTCTTTGACGGGGTAGTGATCATCTCTCATTCACTTTTAGCAGACGGTTTACATTTTCTATTTAATAATATGTTTACTTGCTAACTTATCTAGCTGTGTGTCTCGAAGCTGGAAGCAGTTCATAGTAGGGTAGGGTAGGTATGTATATAAATATTATATCGTTGATCATCTCTGGGCATCGTCGCGTAACTTTAGCCACTTGAGCGAGCCACCACTCGAGCGACTCGAGGTCATCTGACCACTTCACAACATTCATGTATTTTTATGACAAGTCTATAACAAGTCCTTCATGTTTGTGTACTTAAGCAGTTTTATCTAATCTCATACTGAAATCTAAAGATTAAAAGTCAAAACAGACCTTGAATGATTATAAACAATATATGAAAATAAATTTTAAAAGTCAGATTGGCTCTTCTATGGACAGCTGTATCATAATGTATCTTTTTTACCATTAAGATACAACTTCAGCTGGACCAAGGATGTTAAATGCAGTTTTTCTAGATATAATCTGTGGACACGGCGCAACACGCATGCTCGATATGCTGTGATTTTACCTAAATTGTATTATCTATTAAATCAATAGAATAGGTTTATATTCTATGAGATTAGTGAAGTAGTGTATGAAACTGCACATCATTTGGTCTTAAAACCTTATTATGCAACAGTTTCATAAACTACAATTATTTGAATAACATTAGGATAAGTTTACGTATACGGCTTGAGAAAGCTCTGAGCGAAGGGCGGGCGCAATGTAGTATATAACGTAGTATATAAGGTAGTATATAATATAAAGGGGCACAAAATTAAATAGGTAACATTTAACATGTAGCCATATCATCTTTACACATTATGAATTGAGAACCGATAAAAAGATAATAATTCACGTTTTATTGGCGACGCTGGCTCCTACGCTCTTTTAATATCAGAATTGTAATTCGTTTCTTATAAAATATTTACGAACTTCGCATATAAAATCTAACCGCAATCGCAAAAGTAAGTAAATACACATTTTATAGGATTGTGTTGCAAAAGCGTTATTCACGTATATAGACTTTTTAACGTGTGATATATTAACTTCGTGAGTTTTTCTTTACCTACACAATGTAAGTTATGTAAAGTATATTATAATTTATATAAACAGTTAAATATTTACTTTATGGAATGATGAAATAATTTTAAGTAAAATGCTCGTTTTTGAGTAATAATGTATATATAAACGTCATTAAATTGGGGAGGCTTATGTCCAGCAGTGAACGTCCTATGGCTGAGATGATGATGATGATTAAATGTCATTAAATCATTATATGATGATATACATGATGTTCTACAAAAAGCGATCGGTTCGTCAGGTGTCATACTGACGGACGCTGGTTTGATCCCCACCAACTTCTTGTGCTTCCCATCATAAACTGTTCAAGAGTTCAAATACGATTAGGTATAGTTTTACACTTTCATAAACATGGTTTTATTAAATTAAAATTGTATTATATTCCAAAATAATAAGAATATTCATACAAAACTTAGTTTTTTGGATAGGTGATAGTAAAGTCACGAGACGGTCAGAAATTGTATTGAAATATCTATAATCGTTGATTTGATACGAATTTAATTATTGTAACAAAAACATTTTTTGTAAAGTTCCTACAGCCGCCCTGTACCACGTGACCTCAGCTGGCTAATCCGCGCCGCTCTCAACTCGCCCATTCTGACCGTGACCGCCGTCGACGTTGGACCTATGATTGATGGCTCTGCACTCTCCATACATTCCTAGTTTATTTCAAACAGATATTTCGCGCGTTATTCATTTATTTAAATTATACTTACAATGAAAATAAATTTGTATTGGTAATTTTTTTAATAAATAAGTACGCAAAGTTTCCTTCATAATGGAAAACATTTAAGACAAAAATAATCCAAACACTAACAAATCTAATATGTACAATCCTGGAGCCTTCAAGTCGCGAGTGAATAGACAGTACCTTCTAGGTTTGCGTGCTAAATCTTAGACAACGTCATCACTTAACATCTGGTGAGACAGTTGTCAGACGCAAACTTATAATATATATATTTTTTTAAATTTCGTTGTATAAATTATTAAAAAATTTGTAGCGAAGTCCGAAATAAATACTGTTTTCTTACTGGCAAGATGTACCAACGTTCTTATATGGACATCGCTTTTCTTGGTCGTCAACAAAGTCACCAAGGAATTAACTAAACTTTACGAGCCCATATTTACACAGCTATAATGTCAGTGAGTCTGTAACGGTGTCCGTAACGACATGTAACGGACGTTAAATTTATTACGACCTTTATGAGGTCGTATTGGGGCTGCATAGTAAAAAATTGAGTAGAACAAGTCGTGAGATGGCCCATTTTTGACTAAATAAAGGTGATAATTCTGTAACTCACTGAATTCTTCAAAGCCTTTTTGATACCAGTTTTGTATCAGAAAAAAGTGAAAAGCACGCGTTCTTTCCTATTGTTTAGTATTCAACCTTTATAAAAATAGGTAAATGTTTGTGTGTATGAGACAAGTAATTCATTAATACAGGTTGATAGTGTTCTATCATAAACTTGTTTGAAATTCCGATAAGAGTACGTTTCGCAATTCCTAGCTATCTTTGGACGCGGGCGTATAAGTACATTTAACTAAGATGTACACCATTTTACAGATTGTAAATCGCACAAATATATCAATTTTTACACAGCTGAAAATAAAAGATAGGCTATCAACGAGTTGTCAACGTCTGAAACTATATAGACCGTTTATAACCGAAAGATCTTTTTTTTTAATTCCGTGTATAATCTGTGGCAAAGTAATTTCAGATATAGACCTTTTTTATATCTGTAGTGAGTTAATAGATATACGCCATCCCCTTAAGAAAGTTAAATAAAGATAATGAGAGAAAAATACGAAGCCTTATGCTTCCACTTTCTTAATGCGTACTGCCAAGGAATGGAACTCGTTGCCCGAGTCTGTGTTTCCCGATATGTACAATCCTGGAGTCTTTAAGTCGCGAGTGAATAGGTACCTTCTAGGTTTGCTAAATCCTAGACAACGTCATCACTTAACATCAGGTGAGACAGTTGTCAAACGCAAACTTATAATATGTAAAAAAAAAATTTTAAAAAAATCGAAATTTCAGTCTTTTTGGCCTATTTTATTGAAATTCCTACACGTCTAATACACTTTAAGAAAATGCCACTTATGAGAACAGTTCATGACGGCTAATTCTGATTTTTATTTTTATTGATTTGAACAAATTTGATTTGATTTGCTAATTTATTAGTGAAAAAATATTTTCGAGCGATCATATCTACCTTAAATTGGGTCTTACTCGGAATTATCGGGAAACACATACTCGGCAACGAGGTCCATTCCTTGGCAGTGCGCAGTAGGAATGTGGAAGCAAACGCTATATATCGTTAAATAATACATTCTCAAATTAATATAAAAAAAATATAAATGAATAATTCAAATTAATCGATATGAAGAAGAACACTGCCAAGTATGTACTACAGATGTCGCTGGTTTCGCTCGACGCTAGAAAACTGACAGTATATTAATTAAAAGGGAAATTATTATTTTCCGAGCGAATGTCGGATAAAACGTTGAAGGAGACCTGCAAAATTCAAAGTGTCAAATAATCCGATGTTATTTACTCGGAACATCAAGCAACTAAATTTGTAACCTATTAAATAATATAACTAATAATATTCATACAATTCAAACACTCAAAAGCGGAAAAGAGAATATTTTTGAGCTATTTGTGGAGTCAAGCGAAACCAGCGCCATCTGCAAAGACTTTTACGTTTTCTTACCCATTCATTTATTTACAATGTTTAATTGAGATTGTGATCTAAGATTATAACGGCCTGATGCTGAGCAGACTACGTAAACACGAACAGTTATTATCAAACATTTTATTATTATATTAAATGAACACTGAATGGATTTAATCACTCATAATTTATTTACTTCATTCTTGATGTTCCGAACGCTTTCCATAGATCGTGGTACCGGATACTAGATAGTTATCTCCCTATATATTTTCCCTCAAAAGTAAGTATTTCGTATGTCTATTTTGAAGTTTAACGTTTCATAACATCAAAAGCAAGATAACGACCTAGAATTAAAGGCTATTAAATAACCCCCCAGATAATTTTAATAAGGAAGTGGTGAGCCAGGCCCTTAATATGATAAAGCATCTTGAATAAATACCCGAATATCTGTATTCAGACCACGTTTACCGCTAACAGGCTCGCAACGTAGGTAACTGTAAACTCAGTACGTAAGCTTGCACTATGCCTACTATAATTTATTGTTTATCAACATTTATTTTATTAATATGTTTTCAATTAGTTTTAATTGTTGTTTTATATGGTGTAATATTTATAATTTTAAACGATCTCAGTGTTGTTAAAAAATATTAATCATGCTATTAATTTGGTGAAATGTTTAAGCTTCTTGATTAATTTCTATTCTTGACCTCTGTTATAGGATTACGTGATTTAAACAGGAGTTCCCATTTGAATCAAATACATATACAATAGTCTATTCAAATAATTAAACCTTCTTGCTTTGTAGCATTTATAGGAAAAGTATGATGTAAACCGATGATTGCCTCAGTGTAGTAATTTTGGGCCAATAAGAGAGATAGCGAAATAGTAAGTGGAAGTCCATGATTTCTGTCTACCCTTCCAGTTAACAGTCATGACATTATGCATGTACATTAGGGATTTTATATAAGCCCGCGCTAGCTGCCAACTTTGTGAACATTCTTCCGGTCTAGTTCTATCGTGAAACGTGATTTCATTCCTTAACAATATCGACAATGATCATCGAATGAGTAATTTATTAAATGGAAACAGTACAGTTACAAATAAAAAAATGTGAGCTAATGATAGTGTTAAAATATTCACACTACGAACCGGAAAACAATCAAATACGAGGCATATTCCGATATGTATATAATATAATATATGATAGTTCCAGTTCCTGACGTGTTAGGTCCGGCACCCGCACGATGAATTTCAATACACTTCTCTGTGCGCGCAACCTTAGTCTCTGAGTTTGAGGTATACTAAACGCAGCATGCCCAAATTCGTTAACTACTGAACTCGCTTATTACGCCATGACACCGATTCGAATAGAATTAAATCGCTCAGAAACCAGAGTCACGCGGATGATTAAGGAAAATCCGACTCCTGAGTAGGAACGATTTTAGATTCCTTCGTTTTCGACAAAAAGATCAAAGTAAAGGAAAGTGAAATGAAAAATACGTTTTTTATTAGTGCTGGGATCTTTTGCGTACTTAGTTACGTAAGAGGGTGTCAAGAGGTTTATTTTTGCAAAAAGTATTTTGGAGATATTACGTTTTCCTGGTCGCGCAAAGTTTTGAGGGTAGCGAATCGTTCAGTCAACTCCTTTGATAACTTCTTGAGTGAATAAAGTCCTATCTAGTATGTGACGTGCCAATTGATTGTAAAACGCCCTTTCTGTCTTTTTTGTTTTGTTTTTGGGTTCATATTTTTATAGAATGTTTTTAAAGGCGGTTATAACTTTCTTCTGTGGTTTCTCTTATGTATTCTTGAATCTCATCCCACGAATATTATAAAGGCGTAAGTTTGTATGTAAGTGTGTATGTTTGTTACTTCTTCACACTCAAACAAGCAGCACTTATTTCGATGAAATTTGGTATGGAGATCATATAGATCCTAGATTAACACATAGGCTAATTTTCATCACGAAAATAATTGCTGTTCCCATGGGATAAGGCAATAATTCAAAAATTTCTGTTACTCCTTCACGCTCAAATGGTTATACCAATTTCGATGAAAGTTTTGGACTCCGGAATAACGCATAGACTTCTTTTATTCCGGAAAAGGTATAGTTCTTGTCAGATAATCACCGTGGGATGCTTCTAGTTTATTATAAAAAGTTCCCTAGAAATGACTTATTCGTCTTTGCTCATTTAAAACTAAGTACAGTTCTTTTGTCCTTAATACTAGTGTTAAAACTGTGTCACTCACTATCTCACTATGAAACTTTACTTTACTTTACGTTTTCATATTTAATTTTAATCTTGAAAACAAAATCATATTCCAATCACAAACTCTTAAAATTACAAATGACACCGGAAGTAACACAGATGGTAAAACCGCACGTTCCTAATTGGAGTTTCATTTTTAATTGCCCAACTCTTACGTAGAAATACGTGTTATTAGAGTAAAAAATCGTTTTTCGCGTGAAATCACGGATTAATTTTAGATAAGGGAAAAATTTAGGGTTGCCACGTCCCAGGTTACTTACGAATTGGATTTTTAATAATACGTATACTAGGTATCTAGAAAACAAATTAAGATCATTTAATTATATTAATAATTGCTATTAATAATGATAATTGCAATAATTAATTGCAATTATCCTGCAGATAAATTAAATCAGTTAATTGACTTTTATAGTATCTTTCAATGGGTATTGTCTGGTAGTAAAAAGATGTAGGTTGGGTAAGACCGTGCAGCTCAATTTCATATTTTTTGAAATTAAATATGAAAATATGTACAGTTTCAGCTATTAATCATTAAGAGGGTGTTCAAAACTATTGCTTTGCTAACTTCTAATAATCATTATCATTATCATCTCAGCCATAATACTCCCACTGCTGGACATAAGCCTCCTCCATCAATTTCCACAGGGGCCGGTTGGAAGCGGCCCGCATCCAACCCTTTCCTGCGATCTTAGTACGGTCGTCTGTCCACCTTGTCGGTGGCCTTCATATGCTGCGCTTGTAATGCTTATAACATATTATATTATGCCTACCTTAACGTTGAACGGTAGACGAAGAATGAATCACTATCGCAGCACTAACTCAGCACTAACTGGCAGAAAAATACCAGGACAATTTTAATGTGAAACAGAAAAAAATAATTGAGAATCGGTCTACAAATGGAGGAGAAATCGGCGAACGTACATAAAAAAGACAGTGGAACATATCATAGCCTCCTCCTTTTTTGGAGTCGCTTAAAAATGTTAGGTTGTACGGACGGTACATGCGTTATTCAATTGTTAATGTGAATGCGGTTAGATGGAGCAAATTATTCCTGCTTCAAACGCCGCACGCCTGACCCTAGTGTATGCTGAGTCGAAACTCATTCCTGACATCGAGCAACATTACATATTGTATTTTGTCTCTTGTAAATTTGTGTATATTTGTGTGATGCTGTCCTTGGATGGGAATGAATTTATTTTCTTTTTCTTCTTGCTACCTCAAAAATGGCAGCAGTATTCTCAACAAGACCGATTTCTAGTCGATACACAGTACCCAACGAAAGCAGAGAACAAGGTTCACTGATGTAGCACATAAACTTACGAGTGATAGCTCTGGAAGGTTTTCGAGTGGAGACCATGGACTGGGAAGCGCAGCGTAGGATGTCCAATGACACGTTTGCCATACGATATTCTAAATATCACGGAAATGATCTAATTTGCTTACAACCGTTTTTTGAGAGGTGGAGCCTGCGGACAAGCCAATGTATACGTACATTACATACCGAACTATGCGAAACTATTATCATGTATATCTTTTCCCTTCACATATTTAATATATAGTTTTAACCAAGTTTCATTTGCTCAATAATTTAAAACTGAGTGCGAACCCTAAACACGAACAATAAATTCACGAAAAAGGGGTAGGAGATATACGGGCCCCATTAATAGGGGTAGGAGATATACGGGCCCCATTAATAGGGGTAGGAGATATACGGGCCCCATTAATAGGGGTAGGAGATATACGGGCCCCATTAATAGGGGTAGGAGATATACGGGCCCCATTAATAGGGGTAGGAGATATACGGGCCCCATTAATAGGGGTAGGAGATATACGGGCCCCATTAATAGGGGTAGGAGATATACGGGCCCCATTAATAGGGGTAGGAGATATACGGGCCCCATTAATAAATTGTCGTGGAGTACGTCTGCGGAATCCTAATTTTCCTATTATGGAGTGAGGTGGAAAATGTTATAATTAAATTTGTTTATCAGATTTGGCAAATGATGCTTCATTAGTTGCATCATTGGGTTTCATTAACTTGTGGTAGGTACCTACTAGTTTACACGTATTCGTTTTAAAAGTGCTATCATTATTTTTTTTTATATAGTAGAGATTACATTTCGATTTAGAGTTGGTCCCATATCTCACTTAATGGTCAGTGACGCTGTGACTTCGAAGACGTATGTGTAATCAGGCTAACCTAGAGTTTTTAAAAGACTGCTACCTGAACACACTCCACTAAATTCATTATAGCTATAAAACAATTAATACGAAACTGTGCTTGAAGTTAACAGCTCATCTGGATCATGCCGGTTGCAACTGTGCCGGGATATCAGTAGCACGTCTCGTCTTCATATAGCCATGCTAATAACGCCGCTTTTAATTCGAACATAAGGCTGATTGTTGTTTCAATTACTTTAAACAGCAACTTTATTATAAAAAGTGTAGTTTAATGAGAATGCGACTTCAATAATGCGATGTGAATGTACAATTAAAGGTTATTTTCCAACTTGATATGGACTCGCCCGTTTAGCGAATGAAATTACCTTCTGCGCGGCGACATAACGGTTTCTATGGAATATTGATTGTAATTATAGTTCTAACGGATTGCACAAATGATATTCATGTTACCGGTGTGTGTGTGAGCATGGCATCCACCAGGTGACGCTAATATGTTTAGAACCGATTATGCAAAGTCCCGCCTTTATAGCGGAACTATATCGGTCGCCGTGGCGCAGTGGTCAGTGTCAGTGACATTACTTCTGTGTCTCCCAAATGTTCAATTCCCGGCAGGGGCAAACATTTGTGCGATGAGTGTAGATGTTTGTCCCGGGTCTTGAGTGTTTGTGTGGTATGATTGTGTGTGTCCATGCCTCCCGCGACACAGGGAATCCTAGTGCGGGGGTCCAAGTGTGAGAAAGAATATATATATATATATATATATATATTCTTTCTCACACTTAGACCATCTTAGTCATAGCACGGGGACTGCTAGACATATGCCTCCCCCATTAATCATATAAGGGGGATTGCCAATACTCACATAAGACTCATTCAGTCGAAATCGAATATTTCTTTCGTCCAAATGGAGACAACGCCAAAATTAATTTGATGTTCATCAAAAAATTCGGCAGTGGTGTACCGACTAGAATGGTACTCCCTTACCAATACCGCCAAAGCGGCTTCTTATGGGTTTTTCTTTTTTTTTTTTTTTATTGGGAATAGGCAGGCGTTGACCACTATCTCACCTGATGTTAAGTGATGATGCGGTCTACGATGGAGCACGCCTGCCTAGAAGATACCTATTCATGGCTGAGTAAAAGGCTCAATAAATTCTACGCAATTACAACCAATTAGGGCTGGATGCGGGCCGCTTCCAACAGCTCTTTGTGGAAAACAATGGGGGAGTCCTATGTCCAACAGTGGACGTCCTATAGCTGAGATGATGATGATGATGATGAATTACAACCCAGTAACAATGAAAGTTGCCCGCCAAAAATACGCTCGAGAGTATTTGATAACGACGATAATGTTCTAACAGACTACGGACAATGACGTACTGTCATTGAATCAAACACCGGAATGTGCATCGCGTTGCTCTGTGTTGAATCAATAATGAAATAATATGAACGAATTCAAATTAGCGGACGACTATACCCAGAGTGACATTAAAACTTAAGAAGAATCTAACGACACCTCAACAAGGCAATTACGCTCCAAATAAATATAAATACAAACATACACACTTTCATACACATCCCTTCTTCTGGCGCAGTTTGGTAATAATTTGTTATCATAGTATCCACACAAGCGTGTGGCTTTCACGTAAAATACTGTTTAATTGTATACTATTCAAACTAGTACGCAATTACACGACAAGTAAGTGTTTTATCGAAAATATCTCCCCCATAAAACTAGGTCAAACTGAGTCAAACACTAGGTATCCAACGAGAGAAGAAAAATAAATACAACATAAAAAAGTCCTCGATATCAGTAACAGCAACAACGTTTTAAGGCAAGAAGCAAGCACATGTATAATTCAGAAGGCCACTTTATCATTGTAAAGGGCGTAGACAGAAACGTCCCTTGGGTTTCCTCCATGAGAATAAATACAAAAAAACTATTGTACCTTGCTAGAAAAAAAACTGGTTTGATGCGGGTAACACCCTGTCAGTGAAGGTTCCGTAATCCCGCCATATTTATCAATAATAATTCTGTCCAATTCAATTCAAAACTATTGCATTTTTTAATAGAAGGTACATACATTTTTAGATGGTATTACTATATTACTTATTATTAAGAGGCCCGAGGTGTCGCGGACAGCAATTTTAGACCATTTTTTTTACTAAAAAATGGAATCGACTTTAACACTCAAAAGTGTGAATAACACAAATTGATATGCAATTCCTTTATTTTTTTAATTTCCTTTTAGCTAAATACAGCGGTCTCGGCGCGGAATACAATTTTGTTCCTTTCGGTGTCGAGACCCTTGGCCCGTGGGGTCCTAGCGCGCTCAGCTTCTTCAAGGAAATCTCCAAGAGACTGGTTGACGTCTCAGGAGACCGAAGAGCTGGCAGCTTCATCGCTCAACGTATTAGCCTAGCAATACAAAGAGGAAACGCTGCCAGCATCTTGGGTACAATGCCGCAGGGGCCCGTTTTAGATTTATTTTAGTTTTTATTAAATGTTTAAGCTTTTTATTAGTTAGTAAGTTAGATTATTTTATTAAAAAAATTATTTTTAAATTATGTTAATATTCCTTAAGCAATCTCTTATTTAGGATAAAGATTAAGTAAGAGTACTACACTGGTCGGCTGTCGACGATCGAATGAGCTCTAGCGTCTACTCGGATAGACTCGTCGCTTATGATTCATTGGAGTGGGGAAACGGGAGGCTGCCAGTCAACAGAATGAGTTACTAGTAGGAAAAATATAATAAAAATATGCTAACCTAGGTAATGGTTACATATTTGAACCATTTGGGGTCGAGACATTGGGCCCGTGGGGACCTGGAGCTTATTGGAATTTCCAAAACTTATCTGAGCGTTTGATCGATGCGACGCGTGACCAAAATGCTGGCACATATTTGGCTCAACGAATCAGCATTGCAATTCAGCGTGGCAATGCTGCTAGCATTCTGGGCACGCTGCCGGTCGGTAGCGGGTTAGAACATTTGAGTTATCTATAGGCTACCAATAGCTAGTGGATTGCTCAAATGTTATTGTAGCAGCTGCAGTATTGTAATTAGTTATTGGTATTTTATTTTATTAAAGGCATTTCCCCCAGGAAAAATATAATAATACTTGTACTTTTGAGTGTTGCAGTCGGTTCCATTTGTTGGTTTTTTTTTTATTCGGCACTGCTGTAAGATGCAAGTCTCTTATAGTGCCATGCACACTCCTTTATACAAAACATGCGTATATTAAGGTTCTTACTGTTACTTGAATTCAATATATATCATTTTATTTCTTAATGCACCATGTTTAACGAAGAAAGGTTAGAAATAAATCTCGCACGTTTTGGACCCTAGAAACAACTCCGCTGGGCATTGTCTATTGATTCTTCATATCAATTTCAGATTGTTACGTGTTGTGTATTGTGTTAGCATTTTGCCGCCTATTTTTAGACACAATATAAGCCCATATTGTATAGAGATATATCAGATAGCGACTATATTTCCTTGTGGAACACCAGTCACTTGCGGGCTTCGATAACAACATTGAAAAATGAAGTAATAAAAACTAAGGTCATTCTGATATTTCTACTTTGGTTTTAATACTTCTTCTTCTTGTCCTTATCCCACGCCAGATGGGGTCGGCAACATGTTTTCCTTTTCCACTCTATTGTAGTCATCGCAGTGCTCACATCTTTCATACACATATCATTCTTCACACAGCCCATCTTCGGACTTTATGTACCTCTATATCTATGTTTATTTAATTTTAATTATAATATTTGTTAATGAATATTACATTTCAAGCCAAATTATATCACAATGACATCATACTGATTTTATTCTAACGGCTAAACACTCCGTATTAATATATTATATATACATACCAGTTTTAAAGTATTAACGCTTAATACCGGATTACATTAAAGCGATATTTTATATCCGTGCTCGGTAATTGGAATCGGATAACGGAAATTGCGTACGGATAAAGATCAAGTGAAAAATTGCATGAATTTTTTTGTTTATTTTTTTCGGAAAAATAATCACCTGATTAAAATGCTTATAGCGAAATCATTATTCACTTATTTAATCTACATATGTAAATAAAAACTGTGACCTGATGTTTCGCCCGCGTGGAGTACGACTTTTCCTGTTATCTCTTGTGTAGAAGAAGTTATTCCCCGATCACTGGGTTTTTTTTCATAATTTAAACACTTGATTAACTTCGCCTGTATATCTATGAAATCTGTGAATTCTTTGAGAACGTCTAATTAATTGTAAACTCTGCACACTTGTCAAGGAGTGACGAGAATGCAATAAATGAAATAGTCTATCTCATTAACCTTATCAGCTAACTACAAAAGCGTGTTTTTACACTATTTTTGTTAGCACACTTATATTCCAAAGGGCAAAATTTTTTAAAATCATTTGTTTATTTGCAAGAAAACAATGTCACTTCATAGGTCTTTATACAAATTATTTCCTGTACAAGTTTCAGCCTGCAAGCAGACGTGCAAATATTTGGATTCTTTTACCTAAAATCTACCACTTAAGTACTCCTTAACGCTATAAAAATATTTATTTAAGAGCCAGTCATTCAAATTATTCTTCAATGTATAACCATCTAATATCTTAAGCTCGACAGGAAGTTTATTATATATCATAATGCACATGTTGCTTACATTTTTAATGTAAAATACAATTTAATTCTATATTTACATAAGTTTTACCATTTGTCCTGTCATTTATATAAATAGAACTATTGCGTAATCATTTCCATAAACTTACAAAACCATAATACTTTTCAATGAACAATTTATCATACAATCACTCATTCTACATGTTTCACGTTGGAGCATAAACCTATATATGTACTATACAAATATATTGTCAAAATAAACCTAAAATATTCCAGTATATACCGGAATGATACCAGCCAGATGCAGAATAAGCTGATGTAGTATCGACGAAAGCCGGTTTCAGCACGTTCAATGTGGTGCGAACCAGATTTGATTGAAATGAAATTTACATGGAATTCGTAAGGTTGATTGGTTTCATTTCTAGCTCACGCATATCAGACTCACTGTCTATGTAAGGTTGATTGGTTTCATTTCTAGCTCACGCATATCAGACTCACTGTCTATGTAAGGTTGATTGGTTTCATTTCTAGCTCACGCATATCAGACTCACTGTCTATGTAAGGTTGATTGGTTTCATTTCTAGCTCACGCATATCAGACTCACTGTCTATGTAAGGTTGATTGGTTTCATTTCTAGCTCACGCATATCAGACTCACTGTCTATGTAAGGTTGATTGGTTTCATTTCTAGCTCACGCATATCAGACTCACTGTCTATGTAAGGTTGATTGGTTTCATTTCTAGCTCACGCATATCAGACTCACTGTCTATGTAAGGTTGATTGGTTTCATTTCTAGCTCACGCATATCAGACTCACTGTCTATGTAAGGTTGATTGGTTTCATTTCTAGCTCACGCATATCAGACTCACTGTCTATGTAAGGTTGATTGGTTTCATTTCTAGCTCACGCATATCAGACTCACTGTCTATGTAAGGTTGATTGGTTTCATTTCTAGCTCACGCATATCAGACTCACTGTCTATGTAAGGTTGATTGGTTTCATTTCTAGCTCACGCATATCAGACTCACTGTCTATGTAAGGTTGATTGGTTTCATTTCTAGCTCACGCATGTCAGACTCACTGTCTATGTAAGGTTGATTGGTTTCATTTCTAGCTCACGCATATCAGACTCACTGTCTATGTAAGGTTGATTGGTTTCATTTCTAGCTCACGCATATCAGACTCACCGTCTATGTAAGGTTGATTGGTTTCATTTCTAGCTCACGCATATCAGACTCACTGTCTATGTAAGGTTGATTGGTTTCATTTCTAGCTCACGCATATCAGACTCACTGTCTATGTAAGGTTGATTGGTTTCATTTCTAGCTCACGCATGTCAGACTCACTGTCTATGTAAGGTTGATTGGTTTCATTTCTAGCTCACGCATATCAGACTCACTGTCTATGTAAGGTAGCGCTTCGCATGCGTTTTGCTCAACTTGTATATATATGTTACATTTATAACTTTAACACACACACACAATCCAGGGTCAGACTGATTTCGAACCCGTTAACTTTAGATTTCCGGTCCACAAGTTATTATTTAAATAAATTGTGTGGGGCAAAAACCTTTATTAAAATAAAATACCAATAACTAATTACAATACTGCAGCTACTACAATAACATTTCAGCAATCCACTAGCTATTGGTAGCCTACAGATAACTCAAATGTTCTAACCCGCTACCGGCCGGCAGCGTGCCCAGAATGCTAGCAGCATTGCCACGTCGAATTGCAATGCTGATTTGTTGAGCCAAATATGTGCCAGCATTTTGATCATGCGTCGCATCGATCAAACGGTCTGATAAGTTTTGGAAAATCCGATGAGAATCCAGGTAAATATTTTAAATAAATAACTTTTATTAATTGATGTGTGTAAATATAAGCATAAATATACAGGGTGTCCGATGAAAAATTACTACAGGTACTTGTCGGGGCTAGCTCGGCCATACAGGCAAGGTTTTTTATTTTCTAGCTAGGTTTGCGGGCTACATTTTTTTAATGTATGACACTTGATTCCTTCGTTCACATTTTTTTGGTACTTCGGCTACACGTAAGTAACGAATTGATTTTCTCTCGGAATAACCGGACTCCTGTATGTATACACTTTAACTAACTACAATAGCTGTCGTCATTTGATACATACACATAATTTATTCAATTTTTTGACAGAGAACAGGAAGGCTTTTAATTTTGACCACTATGTCACCTTGTGGTCTACGATGGACCTTATAAGATAATGTAATATATTTAAACGATATTATTATACATGCCATAATTAATATTTTCACCGTCCTCATGGCTACATGATCAGTGATACTGACTTTAGAACCGCAACCCCGGGTTTGGATCCCGGCTGGGAGAAATTTTGTGATGAAAAGTTTGTGTAATATTATTATTTATATTGTATAATTATTATCCGTGTGGGATATTATTATAAGCAAGATACACATTTTTTGAGTTCTTCATCCAAAGATCTACAAACGGAGCTCTACCGCTAAGACTTCGTTGTTCGTCCGTATGTCAGCAATCTGTATGTATCTCATAAACCTCAATATTTAGAAAGTTTTTGATATTAGAGCTGTTATTAAAATAAAAATTAAACAAGTATAAAACTGAGAAGTTCTTCATATGAGAGATTATGTCTGTGTCGTTGTCTCGTCACATACCGTGCGATTCTACCGATCGTTCTTGCCACACACCTGGAAAATGTGGCACAAGCTTCCTCCTTCAGTGTTCCCGAGTAGCCAGAATGTGGTAATCTTCAAAGGGAGAGTTTGAACATCTCAAAATTATTGACAACGAAAAAAAAATCGATTATTACAATTCCTAAACAATATTTTTATTACAATTCCTTTTAGTCAATCCTCCCAACTCCGAATCAGATGTATCTATGCAAAATGAACTATTGCGTGCTTCATCCAATACTCATTGTCGAGAGGCACACTATTCCGTTACTGCGCATTCAGTACCGGTTTCGAGTTTCGGATTCGTGAACGGTTTCAGGTATTCAGAACGAGGTTGCTGTGGGATGCTTACACTGGCCGACACAATACAGTCACGACATTTTTATTTAAATTGTTTACTCTCAAATCTGGTCGGAAAATCTACATCTAATAATAATATAAATAAATAAGTGTAAGTTACACAAAAATACATTTTATATTCGTTTTTACATCTGTCTGTAATAAAATGTATAATGTCGTAGATAAAAACTATAAAATACGACTTCTAAGACTTAGCTGTAAAACATAATATTATATATTTTTATTATTTAGCACACAGTAAATTATCCTTTTTCAATCTCGTTCCGGTGTCGTGTCGGTTGAGTGTAAAACTCCCGATTCTGTAAGCTTTGCCGGTCCAATCGATGTAATTGGGGTCGTTTCTATGTTCGAGAGGTTGATGCTTTTTTGTTATATTTTGCTACAAGTTTGATTGGACAGAGATGCGTTGCAATATGTTCTGTACAAAATTAATTATATTATATTATATACTAACAAACTTTTAGGAGTTCCGAATTTTATTGTACGTTAATAATAGCTCACGAATTTCATACTAGGTACGTTTTTCAACACATTTGGTACGAAAAATGAAACATATAACATATTTATAAATTGAGAATGCTATGTAAGCTTGCATATTATAATCTGCAGTAACGAACTAATTTAACTCTGTAGGGATCATTCTATTACGCACTAGTTTGTAATGTTATAACGCACGTGTGCAGTTCGGTTCATGGCCCTAAAAGCCATCAATTTCATTTCGTACTCGGTAGATGGTAGCAAAGTTCAAGGTCATAGCTAGACAGACTCGAAAGTACGTTACCACACCACGCTGTCTGCGTTGTTGTTATTGAAATGAAAATCAAATAAAGAGTGATCAAAAATTGGCTGTCACATAAATGCCAACACTCCTAATCCTGAAACCATTATAGCCAATATGTATGGAACATCCATGCAAGTAGATGTGCAATATTTGATTGTGTTCACACAATTTTATACATATACATATTCGATTGTCAATTTTGCAATCGATACTAGTATCGTACCTAATACTTTTAAAGTAATTAGCACCTATTTGTACTGTCTTTCTTTCTTTTTTCTTTCTTTCTATTTGTGCTGTTGTGCCCAGTTAAACAACTAATTATTTGAGTCTTAATGTCGTGTCAACATAATAATATTAACGACTATAACATACAATATACATACCATGCATAAAATAATAATAATTCTTAGTTAGTTCAAATATACCTCACTACATTTTACTCTATAAATTGTAACGCGTTCGACCATCACGACAACAGATTTTATGACATTGTTATTAAATCAAACAGGGCTTGATCGCGAGAAAAACATTTAGTAATTTATTTACCTCGACGTTTCGACCACGTTGCATTGGTCGTGGTCACGAGAAGACTGTCTTCTTTAATAACAACAGGTTTATCGGCGACAATAGTCCTGTGGGCCAAGACAAGATGTATCGCTTCATAGCGATTCTCTCTCTCTTACCGCAACGCACGATAGCTTTACTAGAATCTTACTACAATTAATAAAATGTAATTAGGCCTGTACACATGACAAAGTAGTATAAACAGGCAGAGAGGAGCACGGTACCTTTCGTATTTATAGTATTTTTATTAGTAATGCTGTAAATACGATGGCATAATATATGTTAGTAAGTCCGATAATTTATTAAGGCATCTATTCCATGTACCGGGTATATAACGACTATAACACATACATTTGCATTAACATTACATCGGCTAATAAGTCGTTCACTTACAAATTTATAAAATATTAAAAAACTACTGGTATTGTATATTTCGTAAGACTGTTATTAAATATTATTACACTGACTGTACATCAGTGTAAAATAATGTTTAGAAGTAGTTTAAGATATGCATAAGACCCTGTTATTTTAAACAGCAATGGCTGCCGTTCACTGGGGGCACATGGTGGCGGGCATTCTCGCGCTTTTGGCTAGGATTTAATGTTTTGGTGGCTATCGATTTTAGCAATGAAAAGTTGTGACCGTATAAAAGGTGAATATTAGAACTATCACTTACCTGAGTTATACTCCAGTAGCGGTCCAGCGATATGAGGCACAGATTCATTATAGAAGCGGTACACAACAGCACATCCATCGCAGAATGTATTTCACACCACCAAAATCCAAAAATCCAATATCCCATCAGTTCATTCGCCAAAGAGAACGGCATTATCACTAAACCGAGGAAAAAATCCGACACAGCCAATGACGCGATGAACCAATTCTGTATATTTTTTAATGCTTTCTCTGTCACAATTGCGATTATCACAAGCATATTCCCCACAACCACCATGATCATTAGAACCGTCACTACCACTGAAGCTATAATGATATGAGCTGCGGAGTACTCACTCGGATACCAAGTCTTCAACACCAGATTGATGGTGGTGTCGTTCGATATTGTTGTATTGGCGTCGGAGGTATTTGTCATTTGCAGAGCCAAGAACTCTTCCTGGCTCATATAAGTTGGTACTAGGAATGTTGAGTTAAATTCTAAGGTTCCGTTATAGTGGGTTGGTATTGTGGTCCTCGCAAGCAACGTCGTCGCATTCGATACCATCTTGTTTTCTAACCGGTTTTTCGGCAGATTTTCGGTCACATAAATTCTCACAAAAGCGGTTAAATTTTGTAAAAAGTTCACGCAGGTATTTGGACCCTTAATAAGTAAAGTATTGCCTATAGGAACGGAATTATATCGAAACTAGATTTAAAATTGATATCTAAACATACTCAATACCCGTTTTATCGAACTTTGTTGGTTTTAAGCGTATATTTAAAATTATTCTAAACTTAATTCGAGCTAAAATATTGATTTACAATTGTTGACGATGCACTTTATTTACCTAATATTGCTTTAGAGACGGAAAAGATACTGAAATAAACACTGATACTGGAAATTATATAGCAAATTAAATTTTAAACACACTCGCGACCTATTATTATTACACACAAAAAAGCGGATCTATTTACTATAGAAGCGTTATACCGGTTTTTTAAAGTTTATTATTTTATACAATCGTAAAAGCGGTATCGTGACGTCATCGTGCGCCTGCCTTTCTTCGGTCCCAGAACTTATCAGAGATCGCAAACATTTTTATTAATATTATTAATTTTCACGTCATATCTGTCACATGATTATGTTGGAACTGTCATCGTGACCGCGTGACGGACTTAGTTTAATAACTAGTCATTAATAGCCAGTCATTGTTATTTAATGTTGCGTGTTTCATCCAAGGCGGGCTTTGAAAACGGCTATTTTCTTGATTGTTGCGCTGTGACGTCACCTGCAACAAAAGTACTATGGATTAGTTTACATTCAGCTCCCACTGGCTTACACCCAACACCCATGTCAAAGTAACTGTCTGAAATTGCTTTTACTAATTACGTTGATGTATAGCTTTTGCTATTGTGACAGAGTTCTTAGTCGTTTCCTCTACAAAGATATTGTGAACAGTAACGAGGTGTATTATTAAGAGAAACAGTTATATTTTATAACCTGTCTTTGAATGCCTACGGATAGTGTCAATTACAGTGTTTTATACTAATAAAAACATTGTTGACATCTAGTACACGAGACTTTGTGCTATTGTTTAATTTTTATTGACGCTTTGAGTGGTTTTCTGTCATGTTACCGAGATAAATTACTCAATTCATTAGTCAATCAACTATTCAATTATTAAGCGGCTGTAATGAATTAAAACCGTTTATTTAGTCACATTTTAAATATCAGGTTTATTTATTGGTCATGAGAGTCATAAAAAATCAGGTTGTAATGTTTTTTTTATAAAACAAACATTTACACATACATTTAACTAGCTGACCGGGCAAAAGTGGTAATGACACGACACTTAATTGATATGAAATTAAGGTTGAAATATTTATGTATTTGTTCATACAAAAATACTAAAACTGTGATCAAAAAGTGTGAGGTGAGAGTATGAGGGTAAAAAATACTAAGGTAACATACCTAGCGTACATTAAAAAGCATTAAAATCTGTTGAGTTGTATCTAATATTTTAAAGAGGAAAGATTTGATTATTAGTTATTTTGTTTGTTTTTTTTAATATATTAATTAGTACTATATATAAGTTATTTTGTTTGCTTGCATTGAATAGGCCCGGAAACTTCTGAACTGATTTGAAAAATTTTTTCACTGTTGGGAAGCTACACGAATAGCGAAACCGCGCTCGGATTGGTTAGTTAACAATATGTGTTACGTAATAATAAAGCGCGAGGTAAAGTTGTCGTGGCAAAAGCCTGGTTGTCACCCCAAACTAGAATCTGTCATCACTCATTAGAGTAACAAACCGTATGTTCAACAATGTTTTGATTGGTTTATCGTAACATTATAATGTGCTGGAAGGAAATGTTGGTGTAACGAGACACAAGCATACCTACATATACAGCTGTCTATCATTCTGACATGTTTTGTCACGATAAAGTGAAACTACAATATATTAAGGAAGTTTTTAGAGCTTATTTTGTTGAAAGTCCTACATTTGTAAAAAACTAAATTAATAATTTTTAATAAACTAATTCGGTGCGCGTTCCAAAGTAACATTGACTCAGGTGCCTTTATTTTATTTCTTTGTATGTCTCTTTCTTTTCTTACTTAACATTGATTAGAAAGTAACTGACATAGATGCACTTACTAATAGCGAAATAGCGTATCAATATGCTTCTTTGTATTAATTACCCACTTTATATTATGTAATAAATAAGTTGCTTGATCCACAATCAAACAAAAAGTTGCGGAAATATGCAACCATTGGTCAACGTTAATACGTTGACACATGATATACCAACTACGATAGACGGAAAACGTATACATTTATGTTAAATTTAATAATTTGTTACTTTCTTAACCATTTGCTGTTGCAACTGTCATTAGCAAAACTGGATGCGGGAAGCGGAAGAACGTGCAAAGTGGTGTGCCATTAGAGAGGCCTAGTTATTCCCAGCATTGGCCTATTATAGGCTGATGATGATGATGATGAGCGTGAAGTATAATCCATCGCCGGTAACATATTATGCTACTTTGAAAAAAGAGAGTCCAACTTCACTTCAAAAATGTTTTAACCGTAATTAACACAGCCTGCTAGTTTATTATGTTACAATAACCATAAATTCTCTATATATTCAAAAATGATATGTCAATCGTATATCGAAATAAATAATAATAATATCTTGAATAAATGTGGTTTCTTTCTTTTTTCGTCCTTTTATTCAAATATTCAAATATTTTCTACCTACCCGCAAAAAGCGGCTAACAGTCACATTGACATTTTATAGCATAATCTGTATATATAAAAATGAATCCCTCTTCCCCTTGGTTACGTCATCACGCGTGGACCACTTCACCAATTTTGATAAAATTTAGTGTAAAGATACAGTAAACCTTGGAGAAGGACATAGGCTACTTTTTGTCTCAGAAAAAGAATGGTTCTCCTGGGATAACTGAGTGCACGCGGGTGAAACCGCGGGGCGCAGCTAATAATTCATAATAAATATCTCATACGAAATTATTCATCTAAATGCATCAAACCCATAAAAATGGCGGATTGGACTTCAAGCGATACAGCTAATGTATACCTTGATATAATCTGTGTCTAAGCTATTACCAAAAAGCAGTCGGAGCTGCCTTTTAATCGCAACGTAGCAGTCAGTTGCGAGCAAAAGCGCAAACTGCTCGTAACGAAGGAGAACTGCCAGGTGTGATTTATAGTTTAATTTTGCGGTTCCGTGATAAAATACTAAACCTCTTTCCTGCTGGAAATAATACATTTAATGAAACCCTTTCGTTGAATATGTTCCATTAGAGCTATTACAACTCACAAAATAAAAACGTAGTGGTTTTTCTCAGAAAAATGTATAGGTGTACTTAAAGAATCTGCCGGTGTAAAAAGATCGAATAACAGCATTTATTAATGTTGTATATGGGGTCTCATATTGTCTAAGCGTGAATGTATTGCATGTTAAAGACTTGTGCATAAATTAAATTTATCATCATCATCATAATATCAGCAATAGGACGTCCACTGCTGGGAACGCCTCCCCATCGACTAATTGTAGCTTATGGTTATACAGTCGGCGGTCTTATCGCTAATGCAATCTCTTACAGACAACCTTTGGATAGATTGAACATTGTGGATGTGATGTGCAACAAGATATTAACATAATATAATAAACGTATACATATGCTGGATATTATACAATTCAATAAATATGATATTAATAATAAATAAAATACTAAACAGTATATACATATTATATGTATAAATAATATACCCTAATAAGATATATAATAATAATTGCTTATATTAGTTTAATTTAATTATTGTAGTAGCTATTAGTGTGTGTAGCTATTAGTGTTGTACCACCACGCCGTGGTGGTACCGGCCTAGAATAGTACCCCCCCATCTATTCACGCGGGTGCCGTAAGAGTCGGCTAAGGGACCACGTACCAGAAGGTGGGCAGCAGCGCCTTCTGAGGATTGGAAATCATACTGCGCCCGCCAACCTGCCTGCCAAGCGTGGCGAGTATTGGTAAATCCCCCCTATATGGGGGAGGCATATGTCCAGCAGTGGACGCACATGGCAGAGAGAAGATTGTAGTAGCTGCAGTGTTGTAATTAGTTATTTGTATTTTATTTTAATAAAGGCACCCCTACTTAGATACCGCGTTAATATGTGTATGAATCTCTTTGTTATATAAATATATATAGATATATTTTATTGTGGCGGCACCAGAGCACGCGGCAGATCACGCATGCGCTGAAAAAGTTAAAGCAGCTCTGGATGTCCACTCCACGAATGTACAAGAAAGATACTGGCGACACATCCACTCCTGATTTGAAGACCACGACCGCTCTATCAAGAGTGTAGCGACTAAGAAGAAGATTTCATTTTAAAAGAGGCTAAACAAGGGAATCCCCGCCACGTTAACTGTACATTCAAGTTGTGAAAGAAATTTTAAAAATAGCTGCATGTCAAACATACACAGAAGCTTTCTTCATTATAATTATGTATTTCTATTACATAAAAGTATTGTAATAAATACATTCTAAGACTTCTTCATTCCACCTTCGACGACACTGGCACTCACCACCAAGTGATATAGTGGTCATTTCGTATTGTTAACTTCAGATTATCAGACTTATCGCACATAAGTACTAACTCGATAGAATTATTTATGATATGAAAAGTCGGGAATTTCCTTACAAACTTTTATTTATTCAAAGATTTTCTATTTCTGCGTGGAACTCTAAAAAAACAGCAAATGCTGGACTTTATTTCTCGTAAAGAACCCACTGGGTTGTCGGCTAATTAATTGGACGAGTTGACCGGCAGTTGGCTGATTGAATAGTGTTGGACAAACATTAAAATTTGATATCGATACAACAATTAATAACTTTAACTTATACAAACAGAAAAATGTTCGATTTTTTTTAAGTATCGCTGTTATCGTTAAGACACAATTTTACTAGACATACTCACTCTACTTTTATTCAATAATTATTATGTTAAAAGTTTGCATGAATTTAATTGCCAACGTCAATACCATGATAAAAACATTGGTTCTCGTCCGATCACCGAAGTTAAGCAACGTCGGGCGCGGTCGGTACTTGGATGGGTGACCGCCTGGGAACACCGCGTGACGTTGGCTTTTTGCATCTCAATACAAATTTACATTGTAATTTCCATACACTAATGTTCATTATTGTTTGTATCCTCAAAACTACGTCGTTTATAAATAGTTTTAGATGTTTATGTAAGCGATGTATAGTTTCATTAATTATAAAGGTATATATTTTTTGTCATAAAAATTCTTAATAAACTTGTTTTCCCATCAGTTTTAATTAAATTTTAACAATTTTCCTAAATAAATTGACCAAACTAAAAAAAACGTAACAACAAGAATATAAACATTAATTACAATCACTAATATTATAAGTGAATGCAGTACAATAAAGCACAGTTGCACAAACGTAGGGAGAAGCATATTCGATTTCAGTAATATAAAATAAAATAAAACGGGAAATGGCGGCGGCAAAAATGTTTACAATCTATGCTGAATCATTGTATAGAACAGAACGTTGAAGTTAATAGTACAAAACGATGTTTATATTATAATTGAGAAGATTACGACTAGAAACAAATATTTAAATAGTCATATGAATTTTAATATTTAATAAACTCTCATTACAAGTTATATATTTTTGACTTTTATCCTTTTTGTTTAAATAAAATATTTAAGATTTAGGAACGGAGTATAGTTATTTCAACGAGTGAGTGTTAGCTGTTGACACTCACAACATCATTATTATTCTGTTATTTCTATATTGTTTTTGTATGTATTTCATGTGTAATGTGTGTTGTGAGTGTCTTGAATAAATGTGGTTTCTTTCTATCAAGATATCTAGTTTTGTCGAGACTTTTAATTGTTTTCATTGAACAGAATGTACCAACTTTAGAAAATATGGATTATATTGCCATTAAATATTATGTTTCATAAATAACTGAATGTAGATAATAATCTGCCTGAATATAGATTTTGATTAGTAAATGAATTCAAGTTAATGTTGAAACATTTTAATTAAATAAATACTTAAAAAAGTGATTTAATGTAAGACTTATATTTTTAAATTTTATTTACGAATTAGTTCGCACCTGTATAATTTTCAACACACACACACACACACACACAGGCGTCAAGTTTTAAAAATATAATAATGTATATAAATAAATACTTAGTTAAATACTAAACACGGTTAGCAATCTTATGAAAGCAAATATCAAATATATATATTCTATTCAATACTGTTATTTATATACCTAAGTGTCAACTTTTAATGAGAAAAAACTTTGTTACTAACTTCATAATATTTCTAACATCATAATTTAACAAATGTTCTCCTAATATTTATCAGAAATAAGTTAATTCGCGCTTATTAATAATTGATTCTTGACAATGCCCCAATGTGAATAATTATCGACGTTCCCCTCCCTAGGCAGGTGGCCGAGTTTCGTTTTAATTGACGATTGTACTTTTTGTTCAGTCTCCGCTCTGTCGTAGAATATCGATTTATATATCTACATCACTAACTGCAGTATACAGGTCAACTCAATATTCACGTCACTAGTTGTTGACGTGTCGGATAAACTACATCCGATTGGTAGCCGCAATAGTGTTTGTGATGGTCGTGTCAATGGACTTGATTTCATATTGTTTGGGCCTCACCTGTGCAACTGTGCACGCATAGAGAAACCTCAATTTTGCAGCAGATTGTGATGCACTCGCTCGCTTTGCTTTCACAGCGCGAGTTGAGCTATTAACCTTTTTTACCTTTTAGATATAGAACTTTACAAATCGAAATCGTGTCTATAATGCTTCACTACATAGATTAGTAATTATATACTGCGACTTCACTATTAAAATTCTTACATGTCAAATAAACTTTTAAAAATACCACTTACGAGAACACTTCATGAAAAATTATTCTGATTAGACAAAATATAATATTATTTACAATTTAGTAAAAATATATTTTCGAGCGACCACATGTTTCCTTTGTTAAAGCGGCACCGACAAATTGCGCTCGAACTCTGTCTTACTCCAGAAGAAAGGAAACTAAAAATTCTAACAATGTGGTCATCTGAGTCTGAAAACTATCGCGAGTTTCTTCCATAATTGTAATGTAACAAACCGACTAGGACTGTGTTACGTGCTGAGGCTCGCGCTCGCCGCCTGGCACGATCATAACTCCCAGATGAAGAACTGCAAATAAGTTCGAAACTGGTCGGAGAGTAATTTTCCAGTGTTTACCACGTGAGTCCTAGTCGGTTTGTTACATTACAATGTGGTCATCTGTAAGGTACATTTTTGTATCTAATATTTAAAATCATCACGTATCAGGATTGCCCGCTCCTTCTGCATATAAACGCCTGTAGCCCCTGTAATGTCATTGGCACCTCTTAATCCCTTAATTGTGACATCAACGACTTATCAACGCCAATAAAATTAAAAACATTTCAAAAAAGTCATAATGAAAGATCCACTACGCGTTGTAAGCATATTGTATTATAATTAATTTAGTAAATTTTATAGATCAATAATATCACGCGAATTCGGCGCAGTTCCACGCACCATGATCACGGAGAGACCGAGAAGTGTGTATCCCGTGTTAACAATATATATATATTTACTAGCGGAACCTACGACCCGACGTACAGTTCGTACAACTAGGTAAAAAACACTAAGAGAGCGTTTCTCTACGAGATCTAAATCTGAATTTAATTTTAATTGGAATATAAGAAATCTGCAAAATAATTAAAGTCACCGACATAGCCTAGCAGATAAGAAAGTTGAAGTAGTAGAGGATTGGGCACATACCTCGTAAAACGAATACCTGATAGAATCAAAATATTGTCGAAAGAAGACTATCGACTACATTTATGGTCGACAGGCGTCATACTAGCGATCTTATCGCAGGAGCTCAGATCAACTTATGGTACAGATCTTATTGCAGGAAGCGAGCTGCTTTCAAACTTCCTTGTGGAGATCAATGAGAGACTTTTGTCTAACAGTGGGCATCCTATGGCTGAGATAGTGTAAGTGTGTTCTATAAGACTGTGTGTAGTGGATTATGAGTAATAATACCCATTTTGAATAGGAAATTCCATATAGGATAGGAATATGTGATATAAAACGTCCCAGCAAATAAATAAACGTATCAATTCGACAGGGACCAATAAGACCCCACGAATAACTTAATACATCAAATCCGGACGAAAACTTGTCAAACTGAATTGGTACCACCGCGACCGCACCTTCCCATGACCGTGTCCATCAACATGATGGTGCACCATTATCCGAGTGTACCCGGTTATACAGGCTGGAATACCCGGCTGAAACCCGGATAATTTGTCAAATAAACGACTCACGATTGCGATTGGGTTTAAAAATGAAGGTATTTTTTTTGCGTTGGATAATAATAGTTTTATTTTGGCGTATTCGTATCATATTGTGAAGCTCCGATTAATTTAGCGCTGCCTGAAAATAAAAAGAAGTCGGGTTTTCATAAAACTACGTAATTATTCCTAATAAAACATTTTTTTCCTGTTATGAATATAATACAACATCAGACACCGTCAATAATGGTGTGCAACGCGAAGCGCTCACTTGAAAATGCCACTGACAGCAACCTGCCCAAGTTGTGACCAGATAACAATAAGAATAAGAATAATTTATTTGCTCATAACACGAATACACACATAATTTGAATTTTTATGTTGCTGAAAACTATCGCAAGATGTTTCAAAGAATCTTCAAAGATTCTGATGACCAGATTCACAGTCGCGAAAACTAGCTAGCAAAGACGTCTTCGCAAAGTGAGATTTGAATAACCGAAATATACTTAAAACTTTTTAAATTTCAGAGACAATTCTTCCACTTTCCTTAAAAATGTCATGTCAAATCGACATGACGTGTCGAGCTATAACCCAACCATAATAAAATGTTTTTACTGTTCTTTGATATTAGTTTAATATTGAGGACTACATTTTTTATACGCATAGTAACGCAAACTTTACTTTGCGGCCAAAGTCGTGATTATCCACTACTTTGACTTTACTAAGGAAAATATAGTTTTTGAAAGTAAAGTAAGAGCTTGACAGGACTGTGAAATATATTTTTGACTGACAGTAGATCTTTCAAAGTAAAGTCAAAGTGCTGGCTGTGAATCTGACCGAGACCTTTTATTATTGGCCATTTGCTTTTCCAGCTTATTTTGGTTAAAGTCCTACCAACATGTCTAATAAACTTTTGAAAAATACCACTTAGACAGCTCAAGGTTAACTCGTAGTGCACAAAATTTGATTACATTTGCTAATTTATTAGTGAAAAAACATTTTCTATTGTCCATATTTTTCATTAACATGAACAGCAAATGCGCTTGCACTTTATCTTACACCAGAAATAATAGAAATTAAGAATCCTAAAAATGTTATTGTAAGTAAGGTCAGTAAAAAGGTATTCTGTAAAGTAAATTTTTGTAATATTTTAAATTAACATGAGTCAGGATTTGTTAGTCAGCCAGATGTTAAATGCTATACTGCACATATGCCAAGTAGCAATACTATTCTCGCTGTCGTTTTATCAGCTAAGCCGAGGCTCGGCCTCGTACCCTACTGTATCTAAACAAATAGATATCGTTATTGCAAAAATAACGTCTACGGAAGTAATCGTGTCGTTATCGTATAAACAATTGATTGCGCAGTGCACGCACAAACTATATATTATTCTCTGTGTCACTGAGTGTTACAGACAAATGACACAGTCTGTGTTGAATTCAATTGTTTTACGTTGCTATGCGAACATGCACGATTTAAAAAGTGACTGTGTGTTTCGTGAATACGTCAAAGTGGTTGTGTCGTCGCGTCCTCGAGTAAACAATTAAAAATAATTGTTTACCAAAAAATGGAACCGACTTCAACACTCAAAAGTGTGAAATAACTTGTTGAAGTCGGTACCATGATAGTTCACAAAAGTAACTGATATCGAAATATTGTGCTCATGGTGCCGACTTCAACAAGTTATTTCACACGACTAAGTGGCTCCGATGTCTTCACCTACAACTATGATATGGTCCAGGCACGAGTAGCGCTTTTCAGTTACAGGAGTGTAACTCAAAAACAGCTTGTCCGATAAAATGGGATCACCGCGAAAGTGTACCCTATTATACAAAAAAGAACCATCAAAATCAGTTCACAAACGACGAAGTTATCGACGAATACACATAAAATCAAAAATATTTGCACGGTTGAATTGAGTAAACCTCCTTATTTTTTTGAAGTCGGTTATTAACGCAACTAACCACGCGTACAAGCCATCAATTTGTTTCTTGGTTTTAATAGGTAACTGACAGTTTGCATTTAGTTTAATTGTTTTACCTTAGAACAATTCTACGTTGCTATTTAGATGAATAGGTGTATTTCGAAATAATAAATAGTAGCCGATTTGGAGCAGCCGGCTTCTAACAGTCCATTAAAAAAAATTCCGCACAACTTTATCCATCGCCTTTAGAAATGAAAAGTCATAATACCTAAAATATAAAAAGCAAATGTATAATCTTACAATTTACGACTATCAAAGCAAAGTAACTTCAATCTTAATAATAGAAACGTCTTCAACTTATTAAAAAGTAGAAAAAAAATAGTTGTCGGCACGGACTGGTGAGTTTTTAATAGTAGAAATAGAGGTGAATCATAATTACTGGCAACCCTGCCAGGTCGGATGCCGGCACCACTTTTTATCACTACGTTTACTACAGTTCCAATTGAGGAATAAAAAGACTTTGGTAAATGGGAAGGGGGCTACTATGAGAAAGCCTTTATCAACTCGAGACAACGTTGTTATCTAAGTTCAACTACTATTACAATCCTCGCTATTAAATGAAATGAGTAATAACCCAAAAAGGTTGGCTATTATTTGTTTTATCTTTTATTATATTATTTGAAAAAGTAGAATTAAAATAAATGCTTAGAAGGGTATCCCATGATCTCCGCAAGGACTTGTACACAGGACAACACGCAAGGACATTTTCGACCAATACGTATAATTTTAATTCAACTTGTCGGATTGATGCTCAATATACATTTTATACTATGGATTCCATAAAATGAACTATTTGTGACAGGCAAAAGGTGATAATATTATATTTCATTTAAGCCTCACATTCCTGACTGTATTCGAATTGTTGTAAGATTTAACAATTATATTTATATGTTTTTAAACAAAGAGTTTTAGTGTTCATTGCACTAAAATCTTGCTTGGCGGACCTACCGTCAAATTTTTGATGGAAAATATTTTGGTACTTCTACGATTTGAACCCACGACTACAGGATATCGTTCTAGTCAAAATAAACTAGTCTAAATATATGGGCACGCTATTTTATTTATAACCTGAGACATATATTTTTCCGTACAATTTAGCGTCTTCTTTGGGGCTCCTGCTGAAATAAAAATAAAGGTAAATTTAATTATATTTTCGAAATCGTTTCTTTTCCTTATCAAATTTGGCTATTGAAAGCATTGAATTTAGTAAAGGCTCTAATCATCTTATTAAAAACTAAAAAGTGTTTGAATCGTAGGTAACAAAATAAATTTAAGATACTAATGCTAAATCTATTTCTTTTATTACAGATACGATTGAGAACCGTTCGAGGACCCATGGTAGCCGTCTTCCGTGTCAGAACGACGTTTCTCACGGGCGTTTCAATTAGTGAGGCACAGAGCGCGTGCACTTGTTGACAGATCGCTAAGTCCGCCAAATGAAAATATTACTCGATTAATTTACCTGTTTTATACCGGGCGCTTCATTTGTGAGTTGGTCTGCAACGGTTTTGGGAATGGAAATTTTAATCGAAAATATCATATTTTACATAAAACCGTTCTGTTTTTTTTACTGGAGGGTGGATGAGTACTTCCCTGTACCCGCTTCACTGGTGATATACAACTCTCTATTTCATGAAACTGTTACCAGACATGCAGTGCGTTCAGCTAGTTGTCTTTTAGAAGCTGGCAATATTAGGTCTAGCGTGATTCCACCTTTGAACACATCTCCACAGATAATTTTTTTATACAGTATAGATCTAGCGTTTGACCACTATCTCACTTGATGGTCAGTGACGATGTGGTCGAAGACCGACTTAAAAAAAAAAGGAGGTTACTCAATTCGACCATATTATATATATCCGAATTCAACACTCAAGAGTGTTAAATAACTTGTCGAAATCGGTACCATGCGCAAAATGATAGTTACTTTTGTGAATTATCATGGTACCGACTTCAACAAGTTATTTGACACTTTTGAGTGTTGAAGTCGGTTCCATTTTTTGGTCGAGATTTTTTCGATAAGACAATCGTTGTTATTTTACATTTAGTCTATGGTATGAACGATGTCTTACAACATTCCTGAGTTGAAACTTATTTTTATCTCAAACACGCTATGTAAAAAATACAATCTAAAATCAGCCTTCAATTAAGATTTTCATATCTAATTATTAATTTATAACTAATTTCTTTGTTATCTTAGCTTCTTAGTAGCGCTTGCTTATTGTTTTAAATAAGGAAGTACATATTATTTTATTTAGTTATTTTATAACTGTATAAAACATTTTTATGCCAACCGCATTTTTAATTCAGTGCAAAATTTATAATCTGGTAATGTGGTCAGTCAGTTTATTTGTAATAGAGTTATGTATGAATATATAAGGTAAGTGCTGTTGTTTCTTAATAATTTACGTGTAACTTCTGGCATTTTAACTGTAAATCGTGCTAGTGTCTCTGTGAGTATTCTCATCTTTTGCCGTTTTATTTCAGAATTAATTTAATACCTTAAAACGCATGGATTATTATCGGCTACAAGTTCAAAGGATTTCATAATTAGTGGTCTGTAGGGTGTCATAACTACGGTCTCGAGGTGGCACTTGCGACATTCCCGAGCGCTCCCGACGTTGAGGTAGAGACGGTTCACAGTCATTCGTAATCAGGATGAGGTCAGGTCCAGGCCGGAGCCGTCGGGACCACGGAAGAATGCAAAATCGTACTTGTGGAAGCGAGAGATGGTTCCTGGTGAAACACTATGGAGTTATAGTCCATTGAAGCCCGATGTGGGGCCAAATCTGCAGTCAGAACCAATAAGTCTTTAGTAAGGTCACGCTGAATACTTATCATTTTTAATATCGTTGGACGACGGCTGGCTTCGTCGGAATGCCAGTTGAAATATTGCAAGTTACAGAACTAAGCGGGTCACTGCTTCGCTTACTTATCCTTAATTCTATATTAAATTATTGACTAACATGTTGATAATTCTCTTTCTTCTTGTTGGCTCTGCACCAAAAGTTAAAATTTACCTTCATCACGTCGTAATAATAGCACCAGTACACCGGGTTGGATATAATTTACCAAGAAGATTTCGAGTCCTAATTGATATCTTTAAAACCAACGACATTTGTTAACTAGTTTTCGAGTTGATATTCTAAATACCATTTCTTAATTAGACCTGGAACGCTGTTTCTTATAACTTGTAGCAACACTTCCAGAAGGGAGCGGGAAGGGCAAAGGGTGGGTGACGTCACAGACTTTATCAAATCTTTTGTCATTTTTAGAAAAGACGCTGTTACGAAGGGCCGTGTTAAGTTATGGGTAGATATTATTGAGTTGAGGAATTATTAATTTTGAAGGGTTGGGCACTTTGGACTTTAGTCGTTTGGAAGTTCTTCAAACACTTGGTTATGGACATTACTTATCTATGGTTATGGACAAGGTTTTGGAAAAGAAGAAAGGAAAGTGTGCATTAAGAAACTGGATGATTGGTCCGCTGTATTGGACGAGTTTCAAATTTCAATCCAATTTCAAAATATGTTATCAGATCTTGTCACGAGAGTGACCACTCTACTCGTTGGATACAATAACATCTATTGTAAACGGTAAAAAGTAATTGACGCGCAGAAAAACATTAACTTTGTTAGGTTTTTCATTTCCAAAATATGTAACATAATATTCATTACATTAAGAAACTACATTTCAGTCTGAATTATATAAATGTTAAAAGCGACAAGAAAAGTAACTGAATATATGTTTCGCAAGCTAGAACACTTTTGTAAGGCTTTTTTTACAGTTATAGTATATAGTATTTATTTATATTGTATATTACATAATGAGTATATCGTATAGTATAATACCATGAAAATATTGCTTTTAAAATCATATCAGATTTAGCGCTAACATTACATTTTGACTAATGTATAAAAGTGAACAACTTTGTTGTGACAAACTTTACCGAACTTGAAAAATGGCTACTATTTTTTCGAAACAGCATAAAACAAAAGCGTTTACCGCGCCGCACCTTGTTAAAACAATGTTTAGGGGTAAAATATACACAGACATACACAAGACACACAAATATACGGTATACACATCAAAGAGAACAAGTACACTGGTTCATACTTACTCAATTTGGTACCCTCCAATTATTAATTATAATTTATTTATTTTTATTTATTTATTTATTTGCACAAAACACTTACAAATACATTATACATTACTAGAATACATGGATAAAGATATATGTATACATATGTATGTGAAAACAATATAAAAGGCCTTTAGCAGAATCCAATTGGATTTCATCACCTTCATAACGTTCAATATAAAATACAATATTGTTTTTGTTTGTTATTGAGTTGATTGACTTCTTCGATAAATCTCTCTGCGCTTGGACAGTAAAATATAAACCAAAACTTCGACCGTAAAACGACTTAGAGAATTCACATTCCATTTCCCGCAAAATCCAGAGGCTGTTCTGCGATTTAACTATGTAATAAATAAGGCCCACCCGATCTGGCAACCCGATAGAATGACATACAGCCCACAACAAAGTCTATGGGTTAGTTTAATTACTTATAATAACAAATATCTTTTTATTATAGCCCAATACATAACATGTGACAAAAATACCAATAAATATGTATATATATATATATATATATATATCGAGTTATTAAAATTATATATTATCATATTAAAACATCAATTAAAAAAATTTAAAGTCAAAGGTGAGTTTGTTTGTTATAATTTAATGCCTAAACTGTTAAACTATTTTTATAGTATTTTGGTTTTTTAATTGCAGAATTATATCGGAAGATAAGGGAAATACTAATATTGTACAAAGTTTTGATTTTATATCAGTGTACAAAAGCGTGCACATAAGCTAGTGATATTTAAAATCATAAAGAAGCAAAATGGATAACGTAAGAAATATAAATCGCTTTGCCAATCTCCCTTCGATAGCTTCCTCGACACTCTTCTTCGTGCTTTACCTTACGAGGCATCATCAGGAGCAGTGGAAACGGAGAGGAGAAAGGAACCGGGTTAAATTGTATGCCAAATTATCATTTATTAAGTATTTGTATATCATATCATTTCGATATGGGTTTCCTCTAACTAACATGAATGTATTTATATATTTATTCATATTAGTTTATCTACTAAAATGTATGTATAGAAATTAATATTAATTTATATCTTAAATATTATAGTTAAAATATACATGTAAGTTTCTTGCCCCATAGCTCTTGACCTAGGATGAAACACAACCGGACAGGGCGGCAAGGGCCTAAATAAGGGATTAACATTCGCTGATGGCTATAAACAAGACAGACGACCACGGAATATCCGATCGGACCGATTGAGATGCTGACGCCCCACGGTTTTGATATTCACAATGTTATGGAAATTACTGGCTTTCCATTTTATCAAAATACATGAAGAGAAAATATACGATTTTCTGTTGATATATTTTAATACTATTTTATACAGTCCGAAACACGTGTCAGCCACGAGCAATGCTGTCTCCATGCCCTTGATGGAATTAGTTGAGGCATTTTCAATGACTAAATAAATCGGCCGAAAGATCACCGGTAACAAAGAGATAAGGTAGTTTACACACTGTTTTCTTCTCTTGCAAATCTTACAAAAGCAGGCAGTAGATATATGAATTTAGATCCCACGAATAATTTAAGCGACGTATTTTCCAGATGTTTTATTTAGTGTTGTTGAATTGGCGAATCACTACCAACACTACCTACATTATTGTATGATTTTTCAATAAGAATGGTTTGTCTAGCTTATTCAAATTTCCTTTCTTTGAGATCTGTATTGCTTTTTTGGGATTCTATTATAAAAAAAAAAAATATTCCCTAGGATTTCTCCTTATATCCCTAGGAAGGAGTTGATCGTCTTTGATTTTCTCAAACTAGGTACTTTTAGTGTTAAAGAAATTACACTGATTATTTTACCTGAATATTTAAAAAAAGTGATAGCAAAGTTTGATATTTATTTGTTTAAATAAATGTATGAGAGCCGCGAAGGCTCGCATACATTATTCCTCCCATATATTAGCGTAAAACCAATGGATATTAATATTTTTAAAAGTACAATGATTTAAAATATATATTTTTCCTTTGTAATCACTAGCTGCGCCCGGCGGTTTCACCCGCGTGGTGATAAAAAAAACTGTGCTGACGATGATGATGAATATGATACTCGCAAGTTTTTTTATTATTTTATACTGTATAGATCTAGCGTTTGGCCACTATAAGTAAGTAACTAACGTGTTAAGTAACATGGCTTTCTATTGGCAAAATAATTTTCAATACCGCTTAAGTAGACACAGAGATTGCCGCCTACAACCTCGAACTCCCTTGAAACTTTAGCCCTTTTTTAATATTAGTACAGATGGGCAGAGACATTCTCAAAAAATACTATCTAAATATGTCTTTTGACTATTTAACAGGTAACCAAGGTATCGGTTAACAATATTATTGATCTGGCATTTGACCATTGAATGATGGCCAGTAACGATATGGTCAAAGTGTCATCAACTGCCCTTTAATATTCTAGGTTGGATCCGACCACTTTTCAAGTCGGCAGCCAGCGCACACAAGGCTTATATGATCGAAAAAAAAGGATAATAAAAATCAACCGAGTTCATCGTCTACTTTTTCAGGTCAATTAGCGGTATGTATAATAAAATATATATACCTACTGAAATTCAGTACACAGTCTAAAATAACACCAAAAAGTTATATTGTTTTTAATATCTCAGTCCCATAATATTTAACTCCAACACCACAAGCTAAAATTTCATTTTAGATATTAGCTATCACAATACACATCCAATCGAATGGCATATAACGTTTGTGGGATCGCGATAAAAGCATTCTCCGCACTTAATAGTCAAAACCAGTATTGCCCTCCGCACATAATAGTTTGGCCCTAAATGGGTCATAAAATTAAGTAGCAACCCCTACCAGGTGAATTTTAAAACTGATTATAAAATTTTATCATGTTTGAATATGTATGAAGTATTTAATGCTGGATATCAAAAACAAGTTTCTACTCAAAATCAGTATCTCAGGCGCCTAAGCTAGGCTTAACGAAACTTGTTATATAATCATCTGTGCATCCCCTTTTTCACGTATGTAAATGTAATCACACAAGACCTAGATTGCGTACTATTTGTGTTCTTCGTACTTGTACTTGTACGTACTTGTACTTGTTCGTACGTGTACTTTGTACTTGTTGTGTTGTTATTGTGTGTGTGTAAGCTTTTAATCTTTGCCATATTTGTGTGTTTGTGTTTGTAATTCTATTGAGTGAATATGAAAACACTGTTCACGCTTCACTCAATCTTCCTTGGAAATGGGTTGTCTGGAACAGATCGCTGTTAGCTGTGACACCTTACTTTACACCGGTTATACTTGTATATATGACCCTTGACTGGTCGGTTGGCGCAGTTGGTAGCACTCTGCCTTCTGAGCCGCTGGTCCCGGGTTCGATTCCCGGACAGGTCAAACATTTGTGTGTATGAACATGTCTGTTTGACCTGTGTCTGGGTGTGTATATGTATTTAAGTATATATATCAGTCATCAGGTTACCATAGTACAGGCTCTGCCTAGTTTGGGACCTGAAGAACTTGTGTGAATGTTGTCAAAAAAATATATATATATATATATTATAATAAAGTAGGAATTATGGAAATAAAATATGTGTGTGAGCTTCGGTTATATAGCGGGATGAGGAAGACATCTACGTACTGGGCTGATTAGTAGGCTCATTAGTAACAAACATACAAAGTACCAAATATGTCTAATAAACCAGTATGTCTAAATAGGTCCGATTCACGAACAGTTCTGATTCCCGCACAGCTCCGATTCCCGCACAGTTCCGATTCCCGCACAGCTCCGATTCACGAACAGTTCCGATTCCCGCACAGCTCCGATTCCCAAATAGCCCAAACTCACAATAATAGATAGCTCCCTAGAGTGAAAACAACCGTCCGATTGTAATTTACAACGGTGTTCATTTCAAAGTTATTAACGACTAGCTTTGCAAATTATAATGTATTTTATCTGGCTATCGATTAGACGATAGTTGCTAAGGTAAATTATCATTTATTTATGGGAACTTTGATCTAATCTGTTAATTGCATTCGTGATCTAAGTTTAAATTATTTATTCACTTCTGGAAACAACGGAGCACTGACGATGGTTTTAGAAATTATTAATATTTTTAAGACTTAAGATAAAAATCCAATAATTTAAAATGAAAAATTCCTTTTCCAGTTCAATCATGAATTGGTATTAATTAAAAAATGTACTTTTCTTTTCCATTCTGAGAATGGTCACAGTCATAAAGGAAAATTTGAACGCTTGTATGTTTCCATGTTTGTTGCTCAATTAGGCCAGAATATAGTATGACCAAGAGATAAAAAAAATTACGCGATGTTGTGGTAGTGTTTACACACTCATTGTTTAGAGTAGGCAGCTGCCTACTCTACAAGCGTTCAAATTTTCCTTTATGACTGTGACCATTCTCAGAATGGAAAAGAAAAACATGTTCGCTGACCCCACTTGGTGTGGGATAACGACAAGAAAAAGAAGAACTGTGACCATTTTGTGGGTTTGATCATTTTCGAATTCGAACTTTAGTCTGTGTGACTGCAGATAGTCACTAACCCGAGAGTTTCAATCTGATGAATTAATTGAATTTAGACGAAATAAATTAAATAACTTCAACTTGCTCAATTGAAAACTTTTTTGATATAAAAATATTCAGTATATTGATTGTTAGTATATGGATCAAGTGAAATAGGTTAATATAGAGTTTTTTCTTTAGGTATGCACGCGTTTGACGAGTTAGTCATGTCAGTTAATTGATTGAATATATCAATATCAATGATATTTTTTGGAAAGGCTCAACTAAAATCACGTTAACAAAAACTGGGCTAGACACAACTACAGCGCAGTTGATAGTTTTACAAGAGCTATTTGTGAATTATGTAAAAGGATAGGATGGCGTTATTTCTGCCCATTTCTGCACCTCTAACAATTATTTGTAAGATCCATACTTACGGTTTCACTGCCGGCGCGATTGCGCCTTAAGCAAATTAGGTGCATGAACCTAATTTGCGTTTATATACTGAGCTAAGATGTTTTCTCCTGGAATCTTGGATCTTATTATGTGTCCGTATACTATGACGGTCTTCGTGGCTTAGTGGTCAGTGATAAGACTTCTGATCCCCGGGATCGTGGATTTGAATTCCGGCACAGGCAAACATTTATGTGATGAGCATCGAATTTTGTTTCGGGCCTTGGGTCTTTTTTGTGTTTTACTTGTTTCAGTCGTATGAGCGAGTTTATGCGAGTGTGTGAGAGCAACATAAAAAAAGTGCCACAGGTGACACAGAGCACGGCTGCGTTAGGGTGTGAATGCTTAGAGCATTGCTCGAAACTGTAAATGTGATAAAAATATCTCTCTTACGACAAAACAAAACACGGTTGTTTGCGTTGTAATGGACTGTATAGATTAAACCAACTGTAAATGTTGTATTAGTATTTAGTAATTTATTTGTAGAATATATGTATTTATAATATATATATTTGAATATATAACTGTATTTTATACTTAATTATATTTATATTATACTTATACGATTTTATAGCACAGTAATTCATGTAACTTTAATATATGACGCCGCCATCCATCAGTGTTTTCCTCTCCATCCAAAGGTTGTCTGGAAGAGATCGCTGACAGCGATAAGACCGCCTGCTGTTACAGTCATTTTAAAATTGTTTTGTTATTTATTACTTTTGTATACTGTGTTCAATAAAGTGTATATCTATCTAAACTTTATTACTTTACATTTCATTTGCGGTCCGTGCACTCTCTTGTCCAAGCACTTGTGTTTTTCTCCCCCTCTTCACCTCGATCCTCTGGCATTCAGTCTCCCCGCACCTCCGATGCCCCTCACGGCTCGTCGCTACAATGATCGCGATGTCACATAACATCCAAAGAGGCTCAGTTTGAAAAGATAAACGAAGTTATAAAAACATCTGATAACTACCGCGTACATCCCAAAAGTGACGCCATACTAAAACGCTCACCGTAAGGTTATTTTATAGGATTTGTAAAGGCTACAGCTTGGTGATGGCTGCAGCGAAAGCGGGTTGCGTTCTAATGTGACGGTCGCCATGGCTTAGTAGTCAGTCACATGACTTCTGGGTCCGAGGCTCGGGGTTTTAACCCCTGCAGGGGCAAACATTTGTGCGATGAGTGTAGGTATTTGTCATAGGTCTTGGATGTTTGTGCTGTGATTGTTTGTCATAAAAAAATGTCATTATCATATGACTTTCAAAATAGGCGTACATTATTAAGTATTTATCAAACGTATTGATTTCGTTAATAACGTTTTATATTTCAGATTTGTGCTATAAAAATATAAAAATCAGTTCAGCACTTCAATAATATTTTTTAACCGACTTTAAGAAAGGAGGTTACTCAATTCGACCGTATATATGGTTTTTTTTATATGTGTTCGCGGATAACTTCGTCGTTTATGAACTGATTTTCTTGATTCATTTTTTGTTAAATAAAGTATACTTCCATGGTAGTCCCATTCAAATTTCATAAAAATCTGACAAGCGCTTTTTGAGTTATACTCCAATAACTGAAAAGTGCTACGCTTACCTCGACGATATTATAGTTGCGGTTGAAGACATCGGAGAACACACAACGACAATTGATCCCATGAGTGATAAATTTTTACCAAAAAATGGAACTGACTTCAACAAGTTATTTTACACTTTTGAGTGTTGAAGTCGGTTCCACCTTTTGGAAAAAGTTTTTCAATAATATCTTGAAAACTTCTGACATATCAGATGTGGAAGTCGGTTTTTAATCATAATTATTATTTTTATATCCTTAGTTATTCTTATTATTCCATGCGTGACGTGTATGAACAAAAAAAGATATGTTGTATGTATTGCTTCCGGGCTGTTTGGCCGTGGTCTATGTGAAATGCATATGTGTTTTACATTCTTACAAAAAAAGATAGGCTAGCTACTACATAAAATGTACATGGGCCTACGAGTTGCCAAATAAATATAATTAATAATATAGCCCATGTTACTAAGAGATAATGCGGCATTATAATTTGAAATTTTTTTCAAAAACGATTTAGTAGTTTTTGAGTTTATACATAACAAATAAAAATATATTTTTTTTCTACTTACAATAGTGTGTTTTTATATATCTTTTAATATGTTTATATTTTATATGCGTTTAATAACGTTATTAACGTTACCTTTGCATAAATTATTCTCCACGGCAGTCAATCAGATGGTTTTTGGCTCGATTTCCCCACAGTCGTGAAAGTTCGTACGTTACATCGTTATTAAATTCACAGCACGGTGATTATTTATCACACCAACCGATTGTCTTGGAAAGGAGCTATAACATTCAAGTTTGAAAAAAATGTCACAAATACACGCAATTCAGGCAGCGCTTCTCGTCAACATGATAGCTCGACCTAGTAGAAGCTAGGATCGTGGACTAGAGCTAGTCCATTAATCGACCTTCAACAACATCATCACTCACCAACAAGCGAAACAGTAGTTAAGATTTATTCCTGAAGAATAGCACATTCTAAATATCATTTATTTTATATATCTACGTAACGTATACCACTTTACAAAACTTCAAAGGCACTATAAATAAAAAAAACAATCTTCTATATGCAGACGTTTATTAGGTTTTTTTTTTGAAAAGTCTGTTTAATTATGAGACCTTTACTGACATTATAACCCTCCTTATTAAAACCTTATCTTTTAATCGTCCGCTTAATCGCCTCGCCTTTCTTTACGCGTGTCACTTTTACGCCCTTTAATTTAGTTTCGTTTAAATTGTATTATGAACAGGTTACGCTTGTGTCCTGTGCCTGTACCACGAAAATGTTGGAAGTTAATAATTCGTTTAATCGTCGTATAAGTAACTGAAAATAAGATTGAACTTTGAAGCGATGATAACTCAGCGGGGGGATCGTCGCGTGTCAATTTGACGGACACTGGTTCGATCCCCAACAATAGCTTGAGCTACCGATGAAGGTAACACCGAATCAAATCCCCAGCATAGTGGTAGGGTACTTTCGAATACCCGCCTGGCTATCTACCACCCTCAAGTTTGAAAAACTCTCACCAAACACATAGTGTGTTCAGGCAGCAGTCCCTGACAGCCAGTGAGCATTCTAGGTCTAGCGTGATAACATCTTCGACCACATCGTCACAAACCATCAAGTGAGATAGTGGTCAAACGCTATACAGTATATAAAAAAATACATAAACAATGCACTAATTGCACACAAAAACTATCAATACTCTTTCACAGTTTCATTAGAATATGTGACAGCTCTGTACGATACCATATTTTTCACTCTAGCTCCTGAGGATGCCTCCACGCATTGACCATCCAAATCGCAATTTTTAAATCATTAACTATCTCAATTAAAAACATTCTTTCACTTTATCAATTCAAAGTAGGTATATCTGCATTAAACTCATTCACTCATAATCATTACATTCTCAATTTTAATTTATTTATTGTGTATATAAAATGACATACAATTTAATTAAGTCTATCACACATAACATAATCAGTATTAAATATTAGATTTACATAGAATAAGTAATAAATCAATACAATTATACAGTGTGAAGTATAATGTAACAGTGATTTATTCGTATAAAAAAAGTTGTGCATTCCTTTTCATACAAACACAAAACGAGAACTATGAATAGATGCATTTAAAACATATTATCTTAAAACTCCGCTCGTCGCTTCGCTTGTAATTCCGCTCCTCGCTCCGCTCAACTCGCTCCCGGCCGCTCATTTATTCCGGCTTACCGCTGACACGGTCCGGATTCGGCCTGTCAGAAAGTAAAACCCATACCCTAAACACAAGATGGATGAACGGGGCATGAGCCTAACAATATGTTGAATAAATACGCGAAAATGTGTTGCAATATGTGTTGCAGTTAGACTGGTTAATTTATTGGTCAAAATTCTACATTCAAAGGGATGTTCTGTTATGCACTACAACAGACTGAAACTGTAGATACATGCAATATTCATGACGCATATTATATAAGCATATATATTTCATATAGCGTATATATATGCATATTATATGCGTAATGATTATTTTGTTTGATTTGTTTATGATCATTCAAATCTAAAGTCATATTCTAAATTATTTATTCAATTCAGGCATCTAGGACACACTTCAAATAATTTGAACGTAAGTTCCGGTTAACATGTTATTATTGCAATAAACCATAAAACTCTTTGCCGTGGAGTACCGGCTTAGAATAGTACCCCCCCATGTCTTCCCGTGGGTGTCGTAAGAGTCGACTAAGGGATCACGTACCAGAAGGATGGGCAGCAGCACCTTCTGAGGGTCGTATTTTATATACTGCGCTCGCCAACCCGCCTGCCAAGCGTGGCGAGTATTGGCAAACCCCCCCGATTATGATTAAACAAAATTCGACCAGGCCCCCAGTCCCCGGCAGCTCCGCTAATGCTGGCTCCGGTAGCGGCCAGTGTAACGGTGGAGCAGGGGGTGCTAAGAATCTCCGGCAGATTCCCGGCTACCACTCCCTGAAAAAACGACCTCTGGCCCTGGTAACACACAATATAAGATCTTTGTTGGCAGACGAGAAGATCGTCGAACTGGAAGAAGAAATGAGTAAGTTACACTGGGATATCTTAGGGTTATGTGAAGTCCGTAGAGAGGGTGAGGACACCATAACTCTCAAATCCGGTAACTTGCTCTACTACCGGGAAGGCGATCAAAAGTCCCAAGGTGGTGTCGGATTTCTCGTTCGCAAGTCCCTCGCTAACAACATAATCACCATCGACAGCGTTTCGAGCAGGGTGGCATACCTAATACTCAGAATATCAAGCAGATATTCGTTGAAGGTCATTCAGGTATATGCACCGACCTCGAAACTCGGAACCGATGAGGAGGTAGAGGCTATGTATGAGGACATTAGTAGGGCCATACATACCTCCAAGACCCATTACAATGTTGTTATGGGGGACTTTAACGCAAAGTTGGGCGAAAGAAGTGATGGAGAGTTGAGAGTGGGGCAATTTGGTTATGGACAACGGAACCCTAGGGGACAGAGGCTCGCGCGCGGTCCATATCACAGTCACATCAAACCATCTGGGCTGATGAGTTATCGGTTACTGATCGGGAACTGGAACGAGCCGTGAAACGTCTGAAAGCACGAAACACAGCACCAGGTCCTGATGGCATTCCAGGTCGAGCATGGGTCTTGGCTCTCGCTGCAGGCCTAGGACCACACCTGAAAGAACTGTTTAACAGTTGCTTCCGAAATGGCATATTCCCGGCAGGATGGAAGGAAGCCAGGCTGGTTCTTTTGAAAAAAGAAGGCAGACCAGAGGTTTCTTCCTCGGCCTATCGGCCCATTTGTCTCCTTGACGAAGCCGGTAAACTATTCGAAAGAGTAATTGCCAACCGTCTTCGTCTACACCTACGGCTTGTTGGTCCTGACCTATCAGAAAACCAGTTTGGTTTCCGAGCTGGGCGCTCGACCATGGATGCTATCCTTCACGTCAGATCCTTGTCTGGAGAGGCCACATCACACGGTAGAGTAGCGCTGGCAACTAGCCTTGACATCGTCAACGCATTTAACTCTTTGCCATGGGAAATGATCAGGCAGGCATTAGAACACCATGAAGTACCCTTGTACTTACAGGTCATTATCGGAGATTACCTCCATGATAGGTACGTCTTATATACGGACAGGAATGGGATCCTTCAACGAAGGAAAGTATATTGCGGGGTTCCACAAGGGTCAGTGCTAGGGCCACTCTTATGGAACCTCGCTTTTGATGTGGTCCTGCGCACCAATCTCCCTATTGGGGTAAATGTCGTATGCTATGCCGATGACACATTAGTGCTCACTGAAGGGGAGACGTTTGAGGAGACCAATCGGCTCGCCGCTCAAGGGGTTAAAACTATAGTGGATAAAATTCACGAGTTGGGCCTACAAATAGCGCCCCACAAAACTGAGGCCTTGTGGTTTCATAGGAAACTAAGAGGGAGGGAGCCACCTAGTACATGTATAAGAATCGGTAACGTGGACGTACAGGTGGGACCTTACCTAAGATACTTAGGTCTTATTTTGGACGGCCGGTGGGACTTCGGAGAGCATTTCCGCCGCTCAATGCCTCGAATAAAAAAGGTAGTGGGTGCATTGCATAGACTGCTACCTAATCTCGGAGGACCAGAAGAAGGAGTACGGCGCCTCTACGCGGGAGTAGTGCGATCCATGGCTCTCTATGGAGCACCCGTCTGGTCGGAAAGATTGGCTGGCGTAAAACGCTACAGGGCTATGTTTAATAGTCTGCAGCGTACTATAGCTATTCGGATCGCTCGAGGCTACCGCACAATATCTTTTGAGGCAGCAACATTGTTGGCACGCTTTCCCCCCCTAGACATCCTCGCCGAAATGGATGCCAGGGTGTACCGTCAATTGCACGGTCTGGACTTAACAAGGACGACGGAAATAAGAGCGCAAGAACATCATCGCGTTCTACAACAGTGGCAAGAGCGTCTGCTTGAACCACGGAGCATTCGGCAACGGGTCGTCATAGCCATACTGCCAGTGTTTGAAGCCTGGCAGAGGAGAAAGAGGCGGGTAACATTTCGACTAACACAGGTACTCACCGGGCATGGATGTTTCGGTGAGTACCTGCACAGGATAGGAAGGGAAGCAACGCCTCTCTGTCACCACTGTGGGAATGGCCCGGACTCCGCACAGCACACGCTTGAGGAATGCCCGGCGTGGAGCTCGGAACGACAGATCCTCATAAATAGAGTTGGCGAGAACCTTTCTCTGCAGAACGTAGTGGCGGGTATGCTCGCAGATGAAAATGTGTGGCAGGCCGTGGTCTCTTTTTGTGAGAGCGTCATGACGCAAAAAGAGGCTTCCGAGCGAGACCGGGAGAGAGCCGATCCTGCTCGAAGGCGACGACGGCAGGGAGCTGGTGACAGTCACACTCTGCCGTCTGCCCCATAAAAGGGGTAGTCTATGGTCCCCTTTATATAGTTATATAAAGGAACCGACTTGTGAGTGGTGGAAATGGGGGTTTCGACCACTCTTCCAACAGGTCCGAGATGGACGGTGGTGTAAGTGGCATACATCACCGTATGAATACCGAAGTTCTGGGGTGTTCAGCTCCCGGGAACCGAAACAAGTGCGAATAGGGCACCGGCGCGTTCCATGTGAGATCCCGGAGCCCTCACAAATAGCACTGAGGCAGGCCACCGAGGGGTTTTTAGTGAGTGGAAATCTCACATAACCCGGCTACATCCCCATTGCAGTCGGGTATCTTTGGAAGATTTTCCCCTCGAAAAAAAAAAAAAAAAAAAAAAAAAAGGGGACAGAGGCTGGCCGACTTCATGGAGAAAGAGGGACTCTTTATGATGAACTCTTTCTTTCAGAAGCCGCCTCAAAGGAAATGGACCTGGTTGAGCCCCAACGGTTCCACAAGAAATGAGATCGATTTCATCATGACCACCAAGAAACAAATATTCAATGATGTCTCTGTGATCAACATGGTCAAAACCGGTAGTGATCACCGCATGGTAAGAGGCACATTGAATATTAATGTTAAACTTGAGAGGTCCCGTTTGATGAAATCCACGCTCCGACCTCAAAATGTCCATATCCAAAACCCCGAGAGCTTTCAACTTGAGTTATCCAATCGCTTTGCTTGCCTTGAGAACTTTGCGTCGGTGGACGAGACCAACAACAGGTTTGTAGAAACTGTCCACGAAGTGGGGTCTAAGTTCTTTAAGCCCCGCCGTACAAATAGACCTCAAAAACTCTCCAGCCATACCCTCGACCTCATGGCTGAACGACGCTCGTTGCAACTGCAATCATCCGATGATGCTGCGTCATATAGGCAGCTCAATAGACGAATATGGAAATCCTTGCGACACGACATCCGTACCTTTAGTACAAATCGTATTAAAGATACGATCGAACGGAGAAAAGGCTCCAAAGTGTTTGCAAGAGACAGGTCTATTGGGCAAAGCCAGATGACTAAGCTGAAGAGAGATGATGGCAGTATAGCGTCGACCAAAGCAGAGGTGCTTGGAGAGATCGAGAGGTTCTATGGACAGCTATACACTTCGGTCGCTAAACCTGTTGACAGCTTGGCCAAAGACCCAAGAGCCAAGCTGACCCGGCACTATACCGAAGACATCCCGGACATCAGCCTATACGAGATTAGGATGGCTCTGAAGCAGCTTAAAAACAACAAGGCACCGGGTGACGACGGAATCACATCAGAGCTTCTGAAAGCGGGTGGATCACCGATACTGAAAGTCCTTCAGAAGCTCTTTAATTCCGTTGTCCTCGAAGGGTCAACGCCGGAAGCATGGAACAGAAGCGTAGTGGTGTTGTTCTTTAAGAAGGGTGACAACACATTGCTTAAGAACTACAGACCCATTTCGCTTCTGAGCCATGTTTACAAGCTGTTTTCAAGAGTCATCGCGAATCGTCTCGAACGCAGGCTTGATGACTTCCAGCCTCCCGAACAAGCCGGTTTCCGAAAAGGCTACAGCACCATAGACCACATCCATACGCTGCGGCAAGTTATACAGAAGACCGAAGAGTATAACTTGCCCTTATGTTTAGCGTTTGTGGACTATGAGAAAGCCTTTGATTCGATCGAGACGTGGGCGGTGCTTGAGTCTCTCCAGCGGTGCCGTATTGACCATCGGTATATCGAAGTGCTGAAATGTTTGTACAATAACGCCACCATGTCGGTCCGAGTACAAGAGCAAATTTCGAGGGCGATTCCATTGCAACGAGGCGTGAGACAGGGAGACGTTATTTCTCCGAAACTGTTCACTGCCGCATTGGAAGACGCCTTCAAGCTCTTGGAATGGCAAGGATTCGGCATCAACATCAACGGCGAGTACATCACTCACCTTCGGTTTGCCGACGATATTGTGGTCATGGCAGAATCCATGGAAGACCTCAGCACGATGCTCGAAGGCCTCAACAGAGTTTCCCTAAGGGTGGGCCTTAAAATGAACATGGACAAGACGAAAATTATGTCAAATGCCCATGTTGCGCCCGCCCCCATATCAATTGGGAACTCGACTCTCAAAGTTTTTGACCATTACATCTACCTAGGACATACAGTCCAATTAGGTAAGTCCAACTTTGAGAAAGAGGCCAATCGTCGAATCCAACTCGGCTGGGCAGCGTTCGGAAAGCTCCGAGACATCTTCTCGTCCAAAATACCGCAATGCCTGAAAACGAGGGTCTTCGAACAATGTGTGTTACCAGTGATGACTTACGGATCTGAAACGTGGTCTCTGACTATAGGCCTTCTGAACAGGCTCAGAGTCGCACAACGAGCTATGGAGAGGGCTATGCTCGGGGTTTCTCTACGTGATCGAATCAGAAATGAGGAGATCCGTAGAAGAACGAAAGTCACCGACATAGCCCAGCGGATTAGCAAGTTGAAGTGGCAGTGGGCAGGGCATATAGTTCGAAGAACCGATGGCCGTTGGGGCCGAAAGGTTCTCGAATGGAGACCACGGACTGGCAAGCGCAGCATAGGACGGCCACCGACTAGGTGGACAGACGACCTGACTAAGATCGCAGGCAAGGGCTGGATGCGGGCCGCTTCCAACCGGTCCTTGTGGAAATCAATGGGGGAGGCCTTTGTCCAGCAGTGGACGTCCTATGGCTGAGATGATGATGATGATGATAAAACTCTTAGAACAAGGGTATGGCGCCTTCGCTTGATACAATATAAACAGTTGTTGATCTATCAGTCCTATTAATAGTTCATACATTAAAGGTAGATGGCGCTAAAAACAACATCCCCTCAGATGTTAAAGGAAGGAATAAATTCGGCCGCTAGTGGAGTGCTACCATAGTTGGACAAAGCTACAGGATGATATTCTGTAGTCGTGGGCTCAAATCCGAGTAGCAGAAGCCGAACCTTTTCCTTCAAATAATTTGAACGTAATTTTACTATTACTCTCGAAAACCGAACATCTCTTAAAATAAATTAAACATACATACCTACTATATTCAGACGCTTGAAACGAAATTATTTAAATCTCCGGGGACCGTTCGAAACGAAATTGATTCAAGAAAGTATCCCTATATCATATTCAAGTAGAAAACTTCAAGGTGTGTTTACATACGGTTTCTTTGAATTTGGGTTCGGAACGGTAGGTAAAAAGGCTCCGTTTTCCTTTGGCTCCTTTTGTTAAACTTTTTTGTTAGATAAACCCACTAAAATTGATTAGTAAACATCTTTTGATACACTCTTGAGATGAAAAGAAACGTACAGTTTGGAAGGTGTACCTTTTTTTTCTGAAGTATTCTTACGAGAAGGTCTAGTTTTCATTGTTATAACAAAGGTTTATATTTAAGCCGGCACTCTGAGATGCGCAGATTGAAGTTTTATTGAAACTTCTTAATTCGACGTCCTAAGCAATATAGCGAAAGCGAATTTGAATGTATAATATATTACGCATATATAGCTGTATTATTTTTTAACAATTGGCCGCTTATTAGTGAAAACAAAACTTAAATGGAGAAAAATGTAACCTTACAAAAATCTATATCAATTTAAAGATACGAGAAAAGCTACATTTACACACAGGAATTGCAAGGATCTACTACGTCATATGGTTAGTAAGAAAACCACCATGTGTTGACAAATAAAGTCGATACTTGTAGACTCCATATACACGTGTAATGTTTAAAACAGATCTAGCGCACTTAATGATGACGCAATAGTACACGTAAATACCTCATTGTAATGAGCTAGAACATTCCGAACATTCAGTCCTATCACAACCACATTTTTTTATGTATCACACTTAGACCCCCACGCACTAGGATTTCCTGTGTCGCAGGAAGCATGGACACACACACAATCACAGCACACTAACACCCAAGACCCGGGACAAAGATCTACACTCATCGCATGTTTGCCCCTGCCGGGATTCGAACCCAGGGTCTCGTAGACACAGAATTTATGTCACTGACACTGACCACTGCGCCACAGCGACCGTCGACGCCAACATTGGTTAAAGAATGAGGAGATTTCTACTTACCAAAATACAAAATTAAAATGCTACAATTCGTTTTAAATTCAATTGAATTAAGTTACTGTTTGAATAAGTAAATTTTATTTGTTTATTTATATTATATTATATATTTTGTATATTTTATTATAATATTGATACACATTGAAATATTAGATATAACAACAACGCGGGGGTGGCCCAAGTTTGCGGTAAATCTTACTACGGCTCATATCTTAGTGGGGATCAATTCTACCTGAACAATTTTAGTTCCAATCATGTTAGAAAACTTTACAGTTTCCCTCGGTGGTGTTAAGAACTTAGTCAGAACTTTGGTTCTGTATTTCGTAGGCTATCAATAGTACTAATCCAACCCAACTATGGCCATCAGAAATTTATTTGGCATCATTTACATACAAATTAAATAACCTCTATTATGATGGGAGCATACGCGATCCGCGAATGCCTGTGACAGTTAAGGGTAAACCTTATAAGATCTTGATAGCATCTTTCGTTCGTTTCGTTAAATATAATATTATGACAGTGATAGCATATACTATACAAAATGCCTACTAGACGTACATAAAAATATTGACAAATACAAAACAAGAAAAGAGAATCATACTGGATATATCGCGACTAAAATGAGACATGAGGACAGACTAAGTATTCCTAAGACAAGACTCGTAAAGACCTAAAGGCATGGCATATATACGAAAATAAATATGTACAATAAGTTACCTAAATCTACAACTAAATTAAAATACCAAGATTTCAAACTTAATATGAAATATTTCTTGACTAGTAATGTATTTTATAAATTAGATTAGTTCCTGGATATGAAATCTTCAGAAAAGTGTTTTCAGTGATTTTATATTATAATAAAAATGCACTTATTTCTTATCGATATAATCGAATAATTGACGTCAATATTTCCACTTTCATATGGACCAGTCTTTAAAATAGATACTCGTATTATTAATTTATCCATTTAATAAGTAATGATAAACATGTATTATATGAAAATGATTTACCGACAATAACGAATGTTATTATGGTTAATAATTAATCTGAACTTGAATCTGAATCTTTCTTGTTAGCTAACAAGAAAGGTGATTGAATGAAATATGCATGTGCATAGATGCGCAGCTAAATGGCTGTACATAACTACAGTCAACAGTTATTAGTGTATTATTTTTAGCTATATACGAGTTTATTTATACTAATAGTCTAGTCTATTAAACCGCTACCAGAAGCCAAAATTCCCGAAGTGTCACAAAATGTAGTACATAGTGCAGTTAGTAGAATTAAGAAAACAAAATTAAATCCTTCCACCACGCTGTGAGTTTGATAAAGATATTACCTTCACCGGAACCACAAGCCGGGGTTTGGATCGAACCAGCAACCACCAGGTTATCTGTCGACGCTTACATCTGCCACTAATCACCCGTCAGAATGGGTTAGAAGCGAGCTTGTCCAGCCTCCTTCTCCGACCATCATCAGATCGTGTTATAACTTGATCACCTTGAAGACAAAAGTTCTCTACGCCGCTATTATTATTTCAAAATATTTAATCATCATCATTTATTTAAAAATATATATGGTGTATTAAAATAATATCCAAGTACTTTTCTTTATTCAGTAGTTCAGGGATTCCCAAAGTGGGTTCCGCGGAACCTAGGAGTTCCGAAGAATACTCATCAGGGTATGTCTATATGTATCTTTGACTTTGACTTTGACTTTGACTTTGACTTTGACTTTGACTTTGACTTTGATTATTTTATGTAATACAAAACTCAGGTGGAACGTTACGCGGAACGTTACTATTTTTCATGAGTGTTGCTGGTATTCATCAATTTATAAAACGTTATCACGTCAAAAAAATAAAAATAAAATTATTCATATTGAATTCATGATTAATAGTACAGCAGGGACAAACATATACTGTCCTATTAAAATAGGAAAATACGCTTTCGAGTTCGGTATTGTCACTATATACTTTTAAAAAGCTATTTTTTGTGCAGCGAAATACGTATAATTTGAGAGGACAGCAAAGGTATTTCATCCCATCGAACATCCAGTCGAGCGTCCGGCTGACAGACAGTGAGTCAATAAAAAATCTTTTGTTCTTCATTTTCTGGTGTTGCCAATGTTTATCTTTAAAAGTGTTCTGTGCTTCATGTTCTTGTCATGGTTTTACGTGATGCTGACGCTGACGCTGACCATGAACAGAAGCCTAGTGCAAGTAATTTTTTTAATTCAAAATTCTAAGGATATTAGATCCGCGTATATTCCATAAACGTTACGATTTTTTCGCGCGGATTGTAATGCATTTTTCTTATTTATTTATTAAATAAGGCATATCAATAAATTATTAAATTTATTGATATGCCTTCGTTAGAATCAGTCATTTGGACGGATAGAAAAACAATATGAAAACGGAGCGGGAAACTGTTTTTTTTTTTCAATGTCATCTATTTACTGGTATCAAAAACAGCCAGATACAAACGATACAAAGAGATTTGTGCCGCTGCTTTCTATTTTTAACCGACTTTAAAAAAGGAGGTTACCCAATTAGACTGTATATATGTTTTTTTTTATGTGTGTTCGCGGATAACTTCGTCGTTTATGAACCGAACCGATTTTGATGATTCTTTATTGTTCCATAGAGGATACTTCCGTGGTGATCCCATTTAAATTTCATATAAATTGAACAAGCTGTTTCTAAATTACACTACTATAACTGATAACTGCTACGCATACCTCGACGATATTAAAGTTGTGGTTGAAGACATCGGAGAACATACACAATGACAATTGATCCCGTGAGTAGCAAAGGTCACTGAACAGGGTGAAAAAAAATGTTTAACAAAAAATGGTGATTCACAGATCTCATCTTTTATCATTTTATAAAATAATTTCTCGCTCGGTAGATTATGCAAAGTTTTTTTCGTCCACTTTTCTGTCCGAATGCATCTTTTTGTAGTAGATTGAAATTATTTCAATCAAAATTATCAATATTTTGATAGTTTATATGATATTTAATTCAATTTTTTAAAAGGTAAACTTTTTTTAAGTTGTAAATTTATTTTATTTTATTTTGTAAATTTCAATTATCGATTAACAAAATATCAGTATAAAGTTATTTAATTACCAATTTTGATTGCGGAATCCTAAAACTCACTGACTAGTGATGCCAGTGGAATAATGGAAATAAAATGAAACATCTTCTCTTTTACAAAACGACGACCCTTTGTATCAAACAATGGAGTCGTCAAAAATGTACCTTTTTCGCGTTTTTCTACTATTGAAAGAGTTCAAACAGAGTGATACTGTATTGACGCTGCCAATCAATTTATCAAGTAACGTTGCCAGCGAACCTTGTGGTTGGCATTGCAATTTTGATTTGTTTTGTCATTTATCAACGACATATATTTCAAAAATTAAAATAGTTCACTCTTTTCCGATATCAAAGGAATTCTTGGAAAAGTTTGCATGGGAGAGAATCGATTTCAATTATCAGAAGCATGATTTTTTTTTGTATATTGATATTGCGTACGTTTGTTTAAAATATCTTATCGAGTTACGATCACCCTGCGAAGTTTATAACAGTGTTATATTCACTGGAAGCTAGAGGCCGTTGGTGGAGATCGAATCACCGGTGGTCAGGTTGACAGCAGACGCTCCCACTCCCACGGCTGGGCTATCATCACTTCAAACTTTACATCCATTCGTGTAGGAAAGTTTGTTTGAATGTTTGCTATTCTTTCATGGTCAAACGGCTGAATGGATTTGGATGAAATTTGGAATGTAGATCTGAAGTATCTACAAACAAAGTTTAAAAGTCGCGGAATAACACAAAGGGTACTTTTCATCATCATTATCAATCACGCGGGTAAAACCGCGGTGCGAAGCTAGCTTAAAATAATTTCGTTACGTATCGTTTTATTTTTGGCCTATTTTGTTTTACATTAATTTATTATGTTTATGTTTTTCGCTTTTAATCGAACTCCAAAAAGGCGGTTATTCTTGATTCAAATGTATTTTTTATTTTAATGCTCGGCCAAAACTCCGTCAAATATATACGGATTAGCAGAACCTTTTTATATTAAGGTGTACACTTTAAGTCTCATAAAAATGACATTGAAAAACGTTAAGGATTTCTCTTTATTTTCAATTAAATGTCAATAATTTATATGTTTAGTAGTGAAAGTCAGTTATTATGTACTACATAGTTCTACATACACATTGTACATAATGATGCATTCCATTAAATAAATAAAAAATTCCAAATTTTTAGTTATTTTAAGTATACAAACTACATACTACTAGCTGTCGCAAACGTGGTTCTGCCATAATAATTATCAAAATGTCAAAGTGACACGACACCACATCTAAATTACTTCACGTGAATGAAGTTCATACAAAAATGCTAAAATCACTTTTAAAAATGGACGGTGGGATAAGGAAGTGGAAAATACTTTCTTCTTTCTTTCTTTCTTTCTATTCTCAGATATACCGCATATACACCAAAAATTGTATAACAATCGGTGTATCAGTGTATCAAATAAAAAGGAATTAAAGTGCTTACAAGTAATTTAATATAATAACATGTATCTTGTCCTCTCATTGATGAATTAAAATTCTGAAAAACCAATTGAATTACATAAAATCTGAAGAAACTCATAATCAAATAATAAATCTTCGAATCGAAATCTGATTTACCAACTGCTGAAATAGAAACAGACGTCAGTGTATCCGGACAATATAGGAGTTTAGGCCGGATGATTTGCTCAATTTCATTTACTACTCTATGGGTTGTTACAAAAATAGTGAAAATATGAAACTTTGTACCGCAGAAGTTGTCAAGATTGTCCATGGTTGAACCAGCTATGAGAGCGGGAGACGTTCACTGTCGTATAAATAAATATATTTTCGTCTGTAATCGCGAGCAAAGTAGGTTTTTATCTGAGAGAGTTTTATAGCGGGCGAAAAAATGTTTTTCAGCCCTCTATACTTCTCCATACGTCACGATGTAGAGTACACTAGTGCAGCATAGCTAACTAGATCTAGAAAAATAATTTTATTTGAAGTTTATTGCCACCAAATATCGTGACTATTTATTTTACGGAAACTAAATAGTCATACATTTCGATAAAAAGATCTAATTTTATAATAAGGTCACACGAAATACTAATTTAGACTTTTACTTATATAAATACTATCTTATATAACCATATTGCATATTTTGCTGAACGACATAATTACTAGTATTGACTCGTTATTCTGTCAATGGTACCTCCGTCAAAATCTTTTCTGCATGAATCCGAACAGCTTCGTGAGGATTGATTAAAAGTACATACACTGAACTGAGTATTAAACTACATATTCGATATGTATCCGACCAAAACAGTTTCACTCATCCCTAAAATGAAAATCGTCAAATTACATCAAAATGAATATTAGATAACTCAAAGATATTGATGTTTGTTTAATATCATCGTATTTTCCTCTTCCTGTTGGTTTTGCCAATATTAGCTGCGTAAATAAAATATATTATTATTTGAGATTCAATCAATTTAATCCGTTATTCGGAGGGCTTGCAGCGAAGCTTGTATGTGCATTGTTAGGGACGTGATTTCAATTCATAGTTATGCAACACATGGTTAAGAGAATAACCAAGTTTCTGATAATACGAAGTTAAAAACTGATACAAACCGAGTTCTACTAAGTACTCGTCCATGAAAGCTTTTCAACGTTTTCTTTGAAATATGAGAACACTAGTGCACCCCGCGGTTTCACCCGCGTGGTGATGATTGATGATGATTATGATGTTGATGAAAAGTAGCCTATGTGTTATTCCCGGACCTGAAGTTTTTACATACCAAATTTCATCCAAATCCGTTTTACCGGCAGGATTTCACCGCAAACCATACATTCAAACTGGAATCCAGTTATGGGGATACTACTGCCTGGCGGTAGAAATAAATATGGAAGCAGTACTTCCCCGGGAGAACTGTTACATAGAGTGGAACTGCTCTTAAGAACAGTTCTCGAGACTCGGGAACTTTGAGGACCTCCTCCTTTGATCAATCTGTTAAGGAGTGAACATGTAACTAACACGTACACACACTTACGAAAACTTTCGTGTTTATAATATTATTGTAATAAATATCCTGAAATAGTTTGAAAGTCGGAAACCTTATTTATGTATCTGTTTATGTAACGTTTATATTTATGACCGCCGCCAGTAGAATCATAAAATTATAGAATATCGTATATTTAGTGAGATTTAAACCGATTTATGATTTCTTTTATTGTATTATTTGGTTCGTATTAAAGAGATGAAAGCCTTGCTGTGAGAGCATCGGCAGTTAACTTGACAGTCGGTATGGTTCGATGCCCACCTCAGGATCCAGATTTCTACGTAGGTTCCCGCAGTTTAATCATAGGATACTTTTTAGTATCCGCCTGGCTAGCTACCACACTCGTTTGAATAACTACCGTTTGAATAACTGTCACCAGTGTGCAGTGTATTCAGGCAGTCTTAGAGAGTCAGGCAACATTTTAGATCTATTGTTATTACCACTTCAACCAGATCGTCATTGACCATCAATCTAAATAGAGGTCAAACGCTAGATTTATTGAAAATGAAGAAGCTTATTAATAATAAAAACCAGATTACAAAGATTAAATATTAAATAAATAATGAATCTAAAGATTCAATTGGTATATTTAGAGATTCTAATACTAAATTTAAAAACTGCTTTCTCGGAATCTCCGCATCAGCACATGCATTATAAATATGGTGCGATTGATTCAGAATATAACTTTTAACTAACAGTAGTCTACAGCATTGCTGATACTTTTATATTTTATTATTAACTAGTGTTAAAATCTGAATAGTTATTTACATAATTAGAAGCGATGCATTACGTAACTACACATGTGATAAAATATTGTACTATTTTTTTATTCTATTTTACTTTGATAAATAGTGTATTAAGTAAACGTAAGTTACTTACGTGGATGGATATAAGATACATTGTAATGTAATTATTCTCGGGAAATCTAGTAGATAAATGAGTAACAAAATAATGAACCCACTGCCACTTATTATACGTAGAAGTTAAGAGATATACTGAATTGATTTTGATAAATTTGTATACATATGGGAATCATCCGGAAATGTGTCGTATCGAATGAAAAAAATTTTTTGACGTGATAACGTTTTATAAATTGATGAATGCCAAAATGAAAAATAGTAACGTTCCGCGTAATGGTAAATGGTCAATGGTAAATGGTCAATGGTCAATGGTCAATGGTCAATGGTCAATGGTCAATGGTCAATGGTCAATGGTCAATGGTCAATGGTCAATGGTCAATGGTCAATGGTCAATGGTCAATGGTCAATGGTCAATGGTCAATGGTCAATGGTCAATGGTCAATGGTCAATGGTCCATGGTCAATGGTCAATGGTCAATGGTCAATGGTCAATGGTCAATGGTCAATGGTCAGTGGTCAATGGTAAATGGTCAATGTCAATTTCAATGTCAATGTCAAAGTCAAAGTCAAAGTCAAAGTCAAAGTCAAAGTCAAAGTCATACATGATTATGTCGTTATCACGTAAATCTATCGTCCGTAAACCGACTTTACAGACAACCAATTTTTCAAATCGTTTAATATACGATGGAGTTATCTCCGAGCAGAAAACATCCGAGTTGGTATCTTCTTGTTTGGTTTTTTTAACTCGGCCAAAAATACTTCTTCTTAGGGTGCCATCTTCTAATGAAGGTCAGCGATCCTCTAGGCCCTTGACACAGCAACTCTGAATAATGAACGGGTAGGTACTTTTGTTGTTCTACTGGCGTGAGTTCTTTAGCCAGGATACGCTCTATTGTCAGCACTGCGTTTTCCTCCTATCTTGCCTTGAAGTATTAACTGTATTAGCTCCTTATTACTTGGTATTTCTTACAATATATTGTAGACACTCCAATTTTCTAGCCTTCATTGTCCACAATATCTTTACTTTCTTGTTCATCATCTATAGAACTACATTGGTTTTCATTTTATCTATGTAATTATTCTATGTATACGTCTCGTATTTCATATATAGTCAACATTTTCTATTTCACTGCCTTTGTTATTATTACAACCTTATTTGTTAGCAGCTCGATATTTTCAATGCATCAGCCACCTCCATCAAAAGCTTATTTCGTAGTTCTAAGTTGTAACCTCTAATTATTATCTATTATATAAACTGGGTATATTAGTGCATGAAAAGTACTAGATGATAGCCATATTAAATGTAAATACGTAATATTAATTATCCATAAGAATGACGTGTACGCGCCTCGCAGGTCGTACATTATTTCTCTTTCTTGTATTTTATATTATTGATTGTTGTAGGTAACGACCAGTTCGCAACCCTACAAGTAAAAGAACCCACATCCCAAATGCTTAAACTTTTCTGCACTTGACATCTGTGAGTGTCCACTTTTCTGCACTTGGTATCTGTGAGTGTCCACTTTTCTGCACTTGGCATTTGTGAGTGTGCACGTTTCTGCACTTGGCATCTGTGAGTGTCCACTTTTCTGCACTTGGTATCTGTGAGTGTCCACTTTTCTGCACTTGGCATTTGTGAGTGTCCACTCTTCTGCACTTGGCATCTGTGAGTGTCCACTTTTCTGCACTTGGCATCTGTGAGTATCCACTTTTCTGCACTTGGCATCTGTGAGTGTCCACTTTTCTGCACACGGCATCTGTGAGTGTCCACTTTTCCAAGCCATAGAGAAGAATAGAGACCACGTACCAGCGCGAGACGGTCACGTAGGAAGATATCTATACACCTATTAAGAAACTATACTCATTTACGGCGTTTTAAGTTATTCAAATTAGCGTGTTATTTAAATAATCGGCAATTTGTATTGGACCATAAAAGTAACGGAAAAAAGTGTGTGCTTAATTAGCGTTCTGAATTTTTAAGGCTATTACCTACGGGATTAGAATATTAGGAACCTTTTTTACATTTAATTATCATTTACTAACGGTACGTTTTGGTATTTTCACTAAACTATAAGTAAAATGATTTGTTTTGCGTTTTTAAACTATCGCAAGTATAGAAAAAAGTGTCGCCTTAAATCGATATAGTTCTTTCTCAGCCATGTGCGTCCACTGCTGGACGTATGCCTCCCCCATATAGAGGGGATTTGCCAATACTCGCCACGCTTGGCAGGCGGGTTGGCGAGCGCAGTATGACTTCCGATCCTCAGAAGGCGCTGCTGCCCACCTTCTGGTACGTGATCCCTTAGCCGACTCTTACGGCACCCACGGGAAGAGATGGGGGAGTACTATTCTAGGCCGGTACCACCACGGCCGAATCGATATAGTTACTACTACGTAACTTTGTTTTATTTCTGACGCCCCGCGGTTGTACCCGCGTCACGATGATTGATGATTATGGTGATGATAAAAAGTAACCTATGTTTTAATACAGGGTCTAAACTATCTCAATACCAAATTTCATCGTGATCGATGAAGCCGTTTGAGCGTGAATTAACAAACATAAATAAATACAGACGACTTTTGCCTTTATAATTTAAAATTAGTAGGATGGCCCAAGTGCCTAACTGTTCAAGTAAAATAATTGTTAATCAGTATTTATATGGCTTGTACATTCATATTATACAATAAATGTACTCTTTTCATAAATTTATAAAGATAAATGGGACGTTAGAGAAAGCTATATGATACTTTTAAGATAAGTAACTGTAAGATATGATAAGTGGGGCAGCGGGAAACCGCGAGTGAAACATCAGGGTGCAGGGAGTTAATATGAAAGACCTACAAGAAATACACTGTCCACAGCAGGCAAAAGGTTAACAAAGGATTGGACAATAATAACACACAAAATCCCGCATGTATTGTGACAATATTAAATTCCCTACGAAATAATAAAACGACCCGCGCCCAGCGGCGTGACATTTACTAATTAAACTAATGAAGTCCTCGGAGAGTTAATCAAGTTTCAATTTATATATTTAATGATAATTATTATTGCGGGCAATAAACATGTTTTTGGTATCATTTTATAATGTGTAACAAATATAATAAATATATGCTAGAACGTGCCGTGGTGGTACCGGCCTAGAATAGTACTCCCCCATCTCTTCCCGTGGGTGCCGTAAGAGCCAGCTAAAGGATCGCTTACCAGAAGGTGGGCAGCAGCGCCTTCTGAGGATTAGAAATCATCCTGCGCTCGCCAACCCGCCTGCCAAGCGTGGCGAGTATTGGCAAATCCCCCCTTTATGGGGGAGGCATTTGTCCAGCAGTGGACATGCTATGGCTGAGATGATGATAGAAAGTTGTCAATAGTCGAATCCAACTCGGCAGGGCAGCGGGGCCCTTGGTGATGTATTCTCGTTAAAAATACTTCCGATCAGTGTGTGTTGCCATTATGACAGCTAACTACCAATCCAACACATTTAACCTTCATACACACTAGAGCTAAATCTAAGTACCTAACTAGTATCTAGGAGCAACGCAATATCCATCCAGTCCATCAGATTGACACAATAGATCAACAACAAAACCAAACGACTTATTTTTCCTTCGGCTCAGATAAAATCGTCACGTTCCAGTAATATTCAAAGATTTCACCGCAGGAATAATGTAATTGAGACACGAAATCCATCAGGTTTGAGTAAAGCAACTGTCAGATACGAAATGGCGTCAAATACGTCAAAAAAACGCAACATTGGCGATGTCCTTTTACATGAAGCTCGGAGGATGTCATTTGGCATCCCGCCGACTCGTCACAAACACAAGGTGTGGCCATATTCTAAACGATTACTAAAGAAAAATGTTAACATTTGCATCACTTTTTATATATATCTTTGACTCGTCATAAATAGTGGGTAAAGTTTCACCACTATGAAAACATGACGTTCTCATATAGTGGGGAAAATGATAGAGATTACCCACAAGTTTATTTCGCGTCTCATTGAGTATTAATGCGAATGTTCCTTGGAAGTTAATCAATTTATTTATTTAGCATATTTTACTTAAAACCTTAAATATATATGTATAGATGAGCTGGTTTGTGCAATATTTTATCCATACATACGGTCGTAAGAACTGATGGCCGTTGGTGCCGAAAAGTCCTAGTCCCAGAGACCACGGACAGGCAAGCGCAGCATAGGACGGCCACCGACCAGGTGGACAGACGACCTGACTAAGATCGCAGGCAAGGGCTGGATGCGGGCCGCTTCCACCAGGTCCTTGTGGAAATCAATGGGGGAGGCTTATGTCCAGCAGTGGACGTCCTATGGCTGAGATGATGATGATGACACACGGTCGTTAGACCACGTGGGTGGGCGATCTGAGAACATCGGGCTGCTTCCCCACCAGCCCGCATTAGTCACCATGAGGAAGAGGAAAGACCGTATCGCAGCAATGGAAATGTAATAGACTGACTTTGATGCTAGTTTAAGTGACACTACCGCGTAAGAAGTATAGTGTTAATCTCAATGGCCGTTGTCAAGGTTTATCAACAGAAATGAAATTATTCAAACCAATTCATAAATACAGGGTGTGGTGCTTCAATCACTATAATGATAATTATAGTGGCCATGACTGGCCGGTTGGCGTAGTTGGTAGCACTCTGCCTTCTGAGCCGCTGGTCCCGGGTTCGATTCCCGGACAGGTCAAACATTTGTGTGCATGAACATTTCTGTTTGACCTGTGTCTGGGTATGTATATAAGTATATATATCAGTCAACAGGTTACCATAGCACAGGCTCTGACTAGTTTGGGACCTGAAGACCTCATGTGAATGTCTAAAGAAGTGCTAAGTATCGTATTTTTGTGTTGTCTTAATTTACGCCAATACAGCATTACAAGTGTCCAAGCTTCTTTTTAATAAAAACAATCGTATAAAATGATATTAAGACTAGAATTTACTTAATCGATATTTTTACTAACAAGCAGTCATTTTATAAAAAAAATTACAATAAATTATGTATTAATTAATTGGTTATACATTCTAAGAACAATATTAATTAGGTTACTTACAAGAATACTAACATACAAACTGAAATAATATTGTGATCATATACATAGTTATATCAACAACAATCACTTCATAGTGATTGTTGTGGATGGTATCCGCTAGTAGCGTGCAGTGGCGACCCGCGCTTACCCATTCACGGCACCGCACTTTACGTCATATATTGGCTTCACTTAGTTTTTATTGGTACCAATGAATAGTAATGCTTACGAACGATTTGTTTTTTTCTTTATTAATATCGAGCGATATTATTCTGCTGGATGTTATAGGAAGTTATATGACTATAAGGAGTTATAGCGTTTTATTCTGAGATAGGATTTATTGCACAAACCGAGCTATGAATATGTTAATATGTCACGAAGAAAATATTGGATAGATTTTATGCGTATATTGCTATTGTGATACATATCAAGGATATTCATCGGATTTTGTCTAGATCCGCTTTCGTCTGGGTATTGGTTACACATAAGCGGTATCCTACTAATCCTATCCTCCTACTAGTTTGTATGTATGTTTGTTATCTGTTCGCGCTCAAACGGCAACACCGATTTTGATAAAATTTGGTTTGGAGATAGCTTCCATGAATATCTTTTTGAAGTTTTATAATCATGCGAACCATGCGTACAATATTTTGATAACAGTTACTTTTGAACTATCATGGTACCGACTTCAACAAGCTATTTTATACTTTTCAGTGTTGAAGTCGGTTCCATGTTTTGCTATTTTTTTCACAGCTGCATGAAATCGCATTTTAGCGAAACAAGAATTAGTCCTCGTTACAGCAACGGTAATACTCGTCACTCGCAGCATCGACTAACTACCCTATCTAATAAATATAAATCATTATATTTTTTATTACATGTATATTTGCATATTTATTTATACGTCAGTATTGTTAAAACTCACACTGATTTTGACTTTGAATATTTATAACGAGGTCAGCGTGACACTTACGCGTAGTCGATATCACAATCGACAATTGTTTCGATTCTTCCGGAAGCCTTCATCAGGATCTCGCGCTGACAAAAATTGTCTCGATCGTGATATCGACTACGCGTAAGTGTCACGTTAAACCCGTTTTATATATTGCAACGCTTAAGCGTTATTTATTAAGTTAACTTAATTATATGTTTTTAAATATTGTTCAGATTGTACAATCTTAATGTATGTTTTAAATCTTTATTGAAATTTTTATTTGTACTATAATTGGTACATCTAGTTGTCTACTCTTTTATTTGATCACCTAATAATTTTCTCAACGCAATCAAGTGACCTAATCATGTCGATATCAGAAAGAGTTTTCTGGAGGCCTTATGATATCTCACATTTTATGTGGGCCCAGATTCCAAGGACATGTATGGACCCAATCCTTTGTACGAATAAATAGCGAATTGCATGATGGCAATGCTTACATTTACGTAAAAGTTTTCTATGAACACTTTACTTAATAGTTAAAAACAGATTTCTTGTATGTTATTTGCTTTAAGACAATCTCCCCATTTCAGACCCTAGTGGAAAGGCCACTAAAAATTCTGAATCTAAAATTTTATTGTTTTTTTATTTTTATCCTGGAGAACGGTGCTAAATGCAAAGAACTTGTAGCAGTAAGGGAGCTCCACTTTTTTTGTCATCTACTCTCCAATTACGAGACGGGCAAGTAATGCACTTGATGGTAATTACTGTCATTATAACAGTTGCATTGCACTCCGGAGTTTCCAGCTTAAGCGACGACTACTTAAACCTGGAGCACTAGCTGTGTACGTGAACACGTTTGCCGGAACTAATCTCATCTCAGGTTTGACATTTCAGTGTAAGCGTTCTGGTTAGTTGCACCCCGCAGGCTTTCCCGCTCTGCCGTATGTATGGAAAAGAAGAGTCTTCCTTTTACCATTTTCCTCGAAATTTTAGGGATTTTTCTGTAATATAGAAAATTCCTTGTACTTAACGATATATGAAAACAATAACCCAAATCGAGAATTTCGTTCTCGAGTTTTAGTTACGCTTAACAAAGAGTTCGGCGATTAATTTTTATTTATATAATATTTTAAAAATATAGAAAATATAATCTGTTGCACTTGTATTGTTCACACAAGCAACAACAAAAATTATAATTAGAACATTATATTTATCCTATATATGAGACCGTATATCATCGTGGTTTACCGCGATGATATACGGTATTATTTTCTTCTACCTTCAAAATTTTGAACCTTATATGTTCTAAAACCACAAAACACACAGAGTAATTTTGGATTTTTGTATATCACGAAAGAATGCGTCAATGCTGGCTAGTATGTTTACTGAAACAAATTATGCCAATAGGGTACATATCTCAAGTGAATACAGAGTTCTTATAGATTTCTAAGAAAGTGACAGAAATAGTACAATTTACATATTTAATAGAACATAATATTAGGATACAATTAAAACTTTAGTACCTATACGAAATGTTATTACTTAGCAGCGTACTAGGATAACCCTCTGTCACACTGATATGCTAATATGATACAATTCACAGTCTACTCGGAAAACTTAGTATATAGGTATCATACTAAATATTCCGAGTATAGGTCAGTGCATAGCATAGTAATGCATTCCTATATTATATGGTACGCAAATGTTCAAGTTTCTGTTTAGACCTACCGCTTGGGCTATACGCAGATGGCCGAACATGTACAATCATGAAGTGTCCATACTGACTTTACTGGTCGCTTGAAACGATGAAATTGAACGTAAAATATTTAAATGCACCGTTAGTGCACTTAGAGGAACGCTGAGTTCACGTTTTTAGAACTAAAAACGCTTTCCTTTCAAATAAAAACTAAATATTTTTTTCTACAGCAAACACTTATGTAGGGGGGAGTTTATTAACATTAAATAACTTTAAATTGTAGAAATTTTGTAGATTCAGGAGTCATTTTGCGGAAATCCTTACGAAATGAATATAAAATATACAATATATAATACAATTTATTTTTTTCCACACACAGACCCTCGCACTAGGATTCCTTGTATCGCGGGAGGCATGTACACACACAATCACAGCACAAACATCCAACACCCGGGACAAACATCTACACTCATCGTATAAATGTTTGCCCCGGCCGGGATTCGAACCCAGGGTCCCGGAGACACAGTAGTCATGTCACTGACACTAACCACTGCGCCACGGTGACCGCCAAATTTGAATGGTCTTAACCAACAACCTTTGGTTGTTGGCGACGCTTGAAACAGATTTCACATCGATCGACCAAGAAAATAGCGTAAGGCTATTAAAATTAAAAACACCTTAATGTTAATAGACAAATTATTGGCAATTACGGCCAACTCAATACCCAGTTATATATAATCAATTAAATACCAAGAATGAAATAGTATTGAAAGATCTCTGAAAACTGTGCATTGAGAACACTTTTTCTTTATTTTTAATCTTAGGCGGTAAACAAAATATTTTTTCTTCAAAGTTGACAACGACAGAAATAAAATATGAGGCGGATAATTTTTGTTATAAAGAAGGATAAATTAGGACGCATTTGTCTAACCTTCTGCGAGATCATTTCTAAGAGTATGTTATTTACCGATAGTATTTAAATTCGTTATAAATGACGATTTTTCATTTATTCAACAGCAGCTCTATTAATACATATGTATATCAAATAAAATATAAAATAATATATATATCACTAAGCCATCAATATTCCACTCAACAATTTTCCGGTGGCACCACATAGCTACTTAACAAGCAGAGGGTGCTCTCCCAGGGCTCACCTGACAAAGGTTCAGCCCAATCAAGTGCCTCAATTACACATAACAGCTAGGTCACGAGAGAGACTTGTATGTGAGCTCAATGTTGGTGGATTAAGGTCGAAATTTGTTTGCGGTTTACAGATGGTTGCTTTGATGCGATTTTGAGTCGATTTAAGTATTCAGAGATGATGTCAAAAGTGTATAGGTACATGTAGATTATTTTATAGTAATGGCGCTTTGTCGCGATGAAACGAGTTTCAAATTATTTTTATGTCGTAAATTCATTTTTTTTTTGTTTCAACTATGGTTGTTATGATTTATAACAAGCAAGTTGAAACAAGCAACCCTCCTCTGCGCCGCATCTCGCCAATGCGATAGGGCTTAGTATCAGTTCAACAGTGCGGCGTGCCCCGGCCGCGTGCTCGTGAGACGTGTGCGTGAGCGCGTCACTGACTGCGGCTCTCCACCGTTCCCGCATGATGCAACATGCCTCACACATTTGACTACAGAAATATACACTATAAAAAAGAAACGTGCAAAAACGCTGTAAACATAGCGTTTCATGTATTTGCATATGCACACATGCAAATGCATATAATCCGAAGTCCAGTTAGTTATAAAGTGTGTGAATATTTTTTTTTTCGGATTTTACTGTCAGTCACATCAAGTAAAAGATAGGTAAAGTATCAGTTCACGAGGGTACAATGTTCATCTAAATCATAAGTAGTTTGAAACAGAGATAAATACACAAATAAATAAAACACATTTCTAGTCCGTCCATTAAGGATGTGATTAGTGTAGTGTTAGTAATTCCGCAAATTGTTCCCGTAGATCTTACTGCGTACTATGTATGCATTTCGCAGGTAAACCCGGAAATTCGGAAAGCGCTCTAATTCATCCTCGGACATGTGTCTAACTTCATTGCCCCGGGGATTATACAAGTGATATAGAATAAAGTGCTTTGCATTTAATTTGATAAAAGATTATAATGTGGACTTTGGAAAACTACGCTAGAGATTACATTCAAGCAGTTTAAAAACTAGTTACTGGGCGCCCTAACTTTGCTCGCCGTAATATTTAAGGTAAGTCCGTGAACTGTCTCGACAGATGATATGCCGGGTAATAAATGTTATCAATTGTCAACACGTTGTTTCTAACACTCGTTTTGAAAAATTGCATGTTGTAACTACTCTGGAATAACTTGAGATGAAGAACGTATACCATTGTGATATTATTATTATTTTTTAATTTGTAAAAGGCAAGCGTTTGACCACTATCTCATCTGATGTTAAATGATGATGCGGTCTGCGGTTAAGCCCCCTGCCTAGAAGATACCTATTTCTAGTGACTTAAACTTAAATATTTTTTCGTTATTGGAAAACCAACAGCTATAAGTTATTCTATCTTAAGTATATTTACAAATTAAATGTGCGTGTGTAAATTATTGCCCGTCGAAATCTTAACAAACGTTTATGCAATGTTTATCGATATTCTATGGCAGTATGTAGTAAAGTTCAGACGTGTTTGTCCACTCGAGAATTCGCGGAATAAATGAATCGTTCGATACATAATACATCGAAGCAAACATCCAAGTACCGATAGAACATTTCTCATGAACTCTTGAATATAAATTCAGACAGATAAGATTTGTTTTGCTTCATATCTTCAGTCAGTCACTGACGTTCAGCTGATTGGTTGAAGGGTGTTTGTGAAAAGTTCAGTGAAGACACCGCCTTATACTTTGACTTTTTCTATCTAAATCTTTATTCAGTTTCCAGGAAAGACTTTATTTCTCTCAAGCCTTAGCTCAAATATATCTGAGTTGTTAGTTCTGTAGTCAGGTTGTTGATGAGGCCGAGGAGTATCAGATAAATTGAAGAGCTGATTCATTCTCCTAACTCGATACTCACCAACAAGTAAGGAAAGGTACGTTGCTGATCCTGAAACAAAAATAATTCTTTTAGCACATCGACACACTACACATCTTGGCTCAACAAATCAGGATTGCAATTCAACGTGGCAATGCTACTAGCATGATGGGCACGCTGCCAGCCGGTAGCGAGTTAGAGCATTTGAGTTATTTATAGGCTACCAATAGCTAGTGGATTGCTCAAATGTTATTGTAGTAACTGCAGTATTTTAATTAGTTATTAGTATTTTATTTTAATATACCATACATCTTAATAAGTAAATTGAATAAATTGTATTTATTGTATAACTTTGGCGGTCCCATGGCGCAGTGGCTTGTGTCATCGACATGACTTCTGTGTCACCGCGACCCTGGGTTCGAATCCCGGCAGGGGCAAACATTTGTGCGATGAGTGTAGATGTTCGTCCCGGGTCTTGGAAGTTTGTGTGCTGTGATTGTGTGTGTGTCCATACCTCCCGCGATACAAGGAATCCTAGTGCGGGGGTCTGAGTGTGATTAAAAATAAAAAAAACTATATTTACTTTTTTGTATCCATCAATATCTGAATTAAGGTACAATATTAGCAAATACGATAAAATGTAGTGCTAACAAAAACATAAAAATAAATTCCATGGTTATACATTTGTTTAACTATATTTGATTATTAAACGTTCGGAAGAAGTATAGTGTTAATAGAAGAAATTTCAGTAACGCACTAGTACTGCTGCCCGCGGACTCACTCGTGAGGACAACATTTTTATCATTATCCTTTTAAAACTCTAAATTTATTCACAACGAAAATATAGCATTTGTTATTCTAAGCCCTAAAATTCTACAATCCCTTAATTCGTTACGTAGAATTCATTTCAGTCGTTTTGGATGATTAACAAACATATATAATAATAATATTTTTAGACAATAAATATAGCCCGCGTCTGACTAACAATTCAATTGGTAAACGATTATGTGATCAAAATTAAAACTTGCAAACTTATATAAGCTACCTTTTCTCTTTTTCTACGAATTTGATTAATCAAGGGATGATTTATTCAGCATATCATGTGTCAAGACCGGATATTCTTACCGAGATCGATTTCTATGGTAAGGTATACATTATTTTTCTACAGTATACATCTAGCGTTTGAACACTATCTCACTTGATGGTCAGTGACGATGTGGTCGAAGATGTTATCACGCTAGATCCAGAATGCTCACTGGCTCTCAAGGACTGCTGCCTGAACTCATTATGTGTTTGGTGACAGTTTTTCAAACTTGAGGGTGGTAGCTAGCCAGGCGGGTATCCGAAAATACCCCACCACCATGCTGGGAATTCGATAACGGTGTTACCTTCACTGGAAGCTCAAGCTGTTGTTGAGTATCGAACCAGTGTCCATCAGTTTGACAGGCGACGCTCTCTCCGCTGAGCTATCATCGCTTCAAAAACATCGGAGTAATTCACTACGGCGACCGTCCGACTGCAGGACCGGCCGCGGCGCACTAACCCTACCCAATCGCTCCGGGGTGTACAAAAAAGGGATGTTTCATCCCCGAAACTATTCACTAACGTAATAGAGGATATGGTTAAGATGCTGGATTGGGTAAAAAGGAAATCAACATCAATAATGCGAATAGGCGAATAAAACTCACGCTTGCGATTCGCAGATCCTCGACGCAAGGGCCTCCGCATAAACATTAACAAACTAAAAAAATGTTGTGCTGTCACGTTTCACCGGACCAATAGTGGTCGCGGGCGTGCCTATCAAACTTGTGCAGAGATACGCGTGCCTTGGGCACACTCTCCTGCTGGGTGAAAACAACTTAGATTAAGACTGGTCCACAAACTCACAGTCGCTCAGCGAGCTATGGAGCGAGCAATGAACGAAGATTTCTCTGAGGGATCGAATCCGAAACGAGGTGTTCCGACAGAGAACTAGGGTAACTGATATAGCTCACAGAGTTAGCAGGCTGAAGTGGCCGTGGGCCGGTCACGTCCGCCGCAGGACCGACGGCCGATGGGGCAGTCGGGGGCTCGAGTGGAGACCGCGTGTGGGCAAGCGTAGTGTGGGACCCTCCGCATAGATGGAGCGACGGTCTGCGCAAGGCAGCTGGAAGCTACAGGATGAGCAGAGATCAAAACTGGGCTTAGTACAGGCTGATGATCAAGATGATCTCTAGACCATATCAAGATCTCTCTATCTCTCTCTATATCTAGATCTTGGTGATTATTAATATTCCCGACACACAGCACACATAAATCATACATCATATTATATTGATGTGAAACGGCTCAGGGAGCTTCCAAAAGGGCATATTTCTTTTTAGATGCGTTTCCAGTCCGAAGGCTTCCTCGGAGAAGAACCCAGTACCAGGACCTCACAGTACCTCACCACTATAACCACTAGGTAACCTACATGGTCGTGTGTCATCAAGTCTATGACAACTTACAGAAGCTGCATATGTAATGTGTTTGATAATTAACTCTAAAAATCCTAATATGCCCTATACGGCAAAGTATTTAGTGAAACCTTCGTGTTATCCAAACTATTCGCTTCATTATTCTATTTTATTGGTGTTATATATTAATTAAAATACCACAGAGAATAAACTTGAAAAATTTGACTTTTTGAGTAGTTCAACTTTCATTGAAATTTTTCAATTTTTTTGATTGGTACATGTAACGAATAAGCTACTCATAAATTATTTGCATTTTCAGAGGTCAAATGATACATTCTCAACCTTAATATTGCTTCATTACATCAGGGCCGAATAATATAGTAGGTACATTTTAATGTTTCATTTCGGCCCAGGATCATAAAATAGCTATAAATAAGCGGCTCGTTTCGTGAATGTGTTCACGGCGCATGAAGGCGAGCCTGGCGGGAAAGAAATCGTCAACCTCCTAATTGAAGCGAAGAAGGTGATAATAGTAGTAACAGTAAGGGAAACACGAAAGAGCTCATTACAAGATACTATCTTTTTTAGAGTTCCACAGTCCTTCACGGAATCCTTATAGTAGTACGGTTTGTTCTTTCCGTTAGTAGCTTATAAACATCTGCATTTTTAAATGTAAGAGCTTAAAATGTCGCTGAGGCTTATCAGATAGTCCCCGTACTTTGAGACGAAGTATGTCAATTATGCAAATTCTTTGTTGCAACATTGTCACGTTGTTGTAACTTAATTCACTTTCAATCCATGTTTTGTAGCACGAACCGTTTCTAACTGTAATTACATTTGTATGTTCCATGTATTATCCGTTTTTTTATCCGTTGCTATTTCTCACGTTGTTTAAAATCCCGTCAAACGTCATCGTCTGGCGAGGGATGTGCCATGACAGCGCAGTCGGCATTCTTCTGATAAATAGTAAACGTATGTCATGTTTATTTAATGCCTAAAATAAAATACTATATTATACTATATATAACTAATTACAATACTACAGCTACTTCAAAATCATTTGAGCAATCCACTAGCTATTGTCAGTCTATAGATAACTCAAATGCTCTAACCCGCTATCAGTTGGCAGCGTGCCCAGAATGTTAGCAACATTGCTACGTTGAATTGCAATGCTGATCCATTGAGCCAAATATGTGCCATCATTTTGATCATGCGTCGCGTCGCATCGCATCGATCAAACGCTCTGATTAGTTATTATATATAAGTTTACAATGATACTACGACTTTATTGTACAAGTTAACACATACCATACTTTATACACTTATAATAAACATTAATTATTGCAAATAATAACATAATTATTTTGTCTCATCCAAGACAGATAAGATGCCGGTTGCCTTTAGCAAGTCATGACGGCGAGTGTAAGAAATTTAACCAAAGTCACCAGTTTAGCCGCACTTTACTGTTTATGCGCGTCGTGTCCGGGATCAACACCACGACCTAATAAAAGGATGCATTCCCTTTACAGCTTTGCGTACCGTTTTGATAGTCGGCGCGGATGAAAAAGGTGAATTCGAACGTAATCCGAGGTTAACGACCACCACATGGGATTAAACCCTAATTTCTGACCACCGTGGAGTCACAGAATTGGCATTTGACGGTCGTCGTGGCGCAGTGATCTGTGATACTGACTTTTAATCAGTGGCCCTGAGTTTGAATCCTAGTTGGAGGAAAACTTGTGATAAGCATACATGTTTGTTTTTGGCTCTTGGATGTTTGTGTGCAATGTGTTTGTTTGTGTCCTAGTGCGTGGGAGTGAGTGTGATACGTTTATTATTAATTTATAGAAAACGTGTAATACTTATTTAATTAATTAAGCATTTATTATAAATGCTTCAATTTGTATGATTGAATTCTACCTTTTTTATCCTATCATCGATCCACAGACGTAGAGCAATATGCCATCGTTGTGATGCAAGTTCACCACCTATACCTTGCATTATACTGCCACATTTTTCAAAATGTAATTTATGTGCACACTAGTTTGAGTATATTTAAGTTATACAGTGAGTGTTTCACTTACTAGCAGAAAAAATAAATAAAATCTCATAATATTAAAAAAGGAATTTTATTCATGAATGTTTTTATTTAATACTGTTTAAATGATGTGTTTTACAAAGTAATTCTGATGGCGGGAGTAGTATTGTCACGGTCAGAAACTGCAATAAGAGTTCCAGTTGTGAAAACCTTCTATTGCTGTGCTGGCAAAGCAGCGGGTCTATACTTTGTTACGTTTAAAATAAACCACGCTGATAAGCAAATATTTTAACAACTATATGAATATATATAGTATTAAACTGGGGACAATTGATCTGGAAAGAGTTAGCAAGTATCGATGTTTAGAGTCATGGGTGACCGGCTCCTGGGAAAGTAATCCAAAAGCTATATGTATAAAAATATATAACAAACTACCTGACAACATTAAAACCATCGAAAAAGACGTAACTTTTTATAGCCACTTAAAGGACATACTCTGCAACAAAACATACCACAATATTAACGAGTTTTTCAATGACACATTTAAAGACGATATATAAAATGAATCGGTCCGTTTGCACTAATATTGCGACACCCTACCAGGGTCATACGTTGTTTCTATTTATAATTAGTCCTAAGAACCTTTTTTGTACACATATGATGCAATAAAGTATTGAGTATAATACCGAAATAAAAGTCCGAATAGAGATTGCGCGAGCCTCGTTTATGAAAATAAACAAATTACTGCGCTCAAAAAGGCTGTCAATTTTACTGTGAAAATAACTCTTACAGTGCTACATTTTTCCAGTGGTCCTTTATGGGTGCGAGTCCTGGACTATCTATGAAGATCGTCGTAAAAGGCTAGAAGCTTTTGAAATGTGGGCTTATCGCCGCATGCTTCTAATAAGCTGGACTGATAAAATATCAAACGTCGAAGTTCTCAAAAAGATGAACATTTACAAGCCTACTCTGGTCAGAACCATCAAACAGAGAACAGTCGGATATCTGGGACATGTTTTGCGTCATGAGCACTACCAGCTGCTGCAGACAATAATTATGGGAAAAATTGATGGCAAAAGAGGCGTTGACAGGAGAAAATTGTCGTGGCTGTGGAATATAAGGGAGTGGACAGCGATCAAAAGTATCGAAGAAATAATGTTTAGGTTTGCCCTGAACTAGGAAAAATTTCAATAGATGACCGCCGACCTTCAGTGATGGAGAGACACTTGAAGAAGAAGATGAATATGCATCACTCAGTAATATGCTGACAAGCCACAAGCTTACAACTACTAAAACTTATTTAGAACTAGTATTTTATGTAAAACGGCAGCCCACAGCTTGCGTTCACACCGCGCTACAAAACACGCTACATTTCGTAGCAGTCATTCGATAAACGCTTACGCCGCTACACCCCACATAATGTGCTACGAAACTCGTAGCAACGTGAAACAATTCCGGGACCTCTACACTAGACACTAGCATCACTAGCTGCACCCCGCGGTTTTAACCGCTTGGTGATGATTGATGAAAATGATGATGATGAAAGTAGCCTTTATGTTATTCGGGACCTGAAGTATCTACATACAAGATTTCGTTCAAATCCGTCCAGCCGTTTGAGCGTGTAGATGTAACAAATATACATATATGTTCCACATATACACACAAACTTTTGTGTTTATAATATTAGTAGGATTCGATTTAAGACTTAGATGTAATTGCAAATGTTTTTTATCATGTTTCGTCTCCTTGTTTCTCTCTACTTCTACATTGATCTCCACAAAGACCTTACTTAGAATAGACTACTTCTATCACCATGAAATGTACTGTTAACAAAGTTTGTGAACAAATTTTTTAATTTTGTTCGTTTCCCGGACAGGTCAAACATTTGTGTCTATGAACATGTCTGTTTGACCTGTGTCTGGGTGTGTATGTGTATATAAGTATATATATCAGTCATCAGGTTACCATAGCACAGGCTCTGCCTAGTTTGGGACCTGAAGACCTTGTGTGAATGTTAATAAATAAATAAATAAATAAATTGGCCTTGACTTTTTAACTTTCTCCTCTGTTCAATTTGTAACGCGGCGTCAGCGACCTTGGAGACTTAAAACTATTAATAACTTAGTTAATGTTAACTGGCCTTCGACGACGTTTACCTGAAAACACTGCATTTTTTATGACAATTCCTCACAAAATAAACTGATATATAGAAGTGAACATGCAGCTGCTTCAAACTCACGGATCTGAGAGATGATAATGAGAGAAAGCTTGTTTATTTACTACTAGTAGAGCCCCGCGGTTCTACCGCGGGAACGCACGGGAACTGTACTTTTTCCGGGTTAAAAGTAGCATATGTGTTAATTAAGGGCTTAAACTATCTCCATACCAAATTTCAACGACATCAGTGTAGCCGTTTGAGCGTGAAGAAGAAACAAACATACAAACATACACACATGCACACAAACTTTTGCATTTATAATATTAGTAGGAAGGATATATACAACAATACATACAACCATACCAAGTCTATGTGCGTTTCGTACAGTTTATGTAAGTAGATATTTACATTGAGTTTCTTCGTGCTTAACTCTCGCTGCCATGTTGATAGGTAACCGTTTAAGTTGTTCGCTAAGTGAATGCATCTTTAATTTAACTAAACAAGTACTGAGCTCAAGTTAAGGAATACGACTGCTGCAGAAACTTAATAAAGTTTGTTGGATTCGAAGATTCGCAAGCTCGCCTATGGGCACATTAAAATAAGATTTACCAAAAAAACTTTAGTTTGCGAAAGGTAGACCTTTCGATCATCATTATTTTTTCATGATTTAAATAACTTGATCGTTGATTGCATTGACGACATTCAATTAAACTTATTTTTTGTCTATCGGCATTCGTTCGAATGGCCGAATAAAATTACTACCGATCACGTCAACTGATTTTATGAAATCGTGTTATATATGTACTTTAGTTTATTTCGTTTCAAATACCAAAAACCTCTATACTTCATAAATTAACGCAGCAAAAATTTTTTAAAACCTTTTATTCATGTACATAAATTGTTTTAAACTACATAAAAACTACTAATTTGTTAGGCCTATATTTTACATTATTACAATATAAAAAACCTCATTACTGATGTAAACTCGCTTTTTACGGTACACATTTCGGGAAGTACTTTTTTTTCTATTCCATCAAAGAGGGACAATCTTTTTGGTGCGTGTGACTCATCGTACACCGCGTCATCACTTAAATTCTGGTGAAATAATAGTCAAACCTCTGCCCATGAAATTAAAAGTATATAATATTAGGGGTTCACCCCGGCTTCGCACGAGTAAGAAATTTAAAAAATAAATATTTTTGAGATCACTATTTTTTTTGATAATGGCCCTGATTCTTTGAATCACATGAACTAGCTAAAATTCACTAAAATTCTTCAAATTAAATTAGCTCGTATTTTATTTACGCTAAAATTCAAATTCGTATAACTCCATACAACGCTCTCACTAATATCTGACGACTTTTAATTCATTGCTGCAATTGCGGGTAGTTTTAGCAGGCACCAAATAAGTGGCGACTTAATTTTGCTAAAACTACCCGCAAATTTAATAAATACATGTAATTTTCGTGATGTTATTGATAAGTCTCATACTGATTTAGACTTTATCGTAACTGCATAAGAACTGATTTAGTTTTCCAAAATTTTAGTTCAGTTCAGTTGAATACGCGAATCACTACCAATATTAGCCTATGTCACCCGGGAATAGTGTAACTTCCCAATAGTGAAATATTTTTTCAAATTCGTTCAGTAGTTTCGGAACTTATTCTTTGCAAACAAACAAACAATTAAATCTTTCCTTTTTTATAATATTAGTATAGATAATAAATGTATAATAGTGGAAAGTACACAATATACACGCAATATATTAGTCGAGGAGGTATCCCGACCGGCTTCGTGACCTCCAGAGTCACTTTTTTATAGCGACACTATATTTAACGGGATATCTACTCGAACCGTAGTTTCAAATAAATATGTATAATGACATATATTTATGATATTTTCCCTGTAAAAAAACCCCACACTCAATTTAGTTACACTTAACATTGCAGTCTTCTTAATTTTTTTAGTGAGAATTCTTCGAAATTGTAACCTAATTATTAAACTATTGAAAATGACGTATGAGAGATGATAAACCATCTGATACGATTCTACAGCTTCATAAAAACACCATAGGAAGATATATAGAATAACAAAGTGAGAAGAGAGAGAGTATCGTCATCATTCACTATGAAATATATTATGATCTGTGACCGTCATATAATATCGAAAACCACGCATAAACGTACGTTGACACGCGCGGACAGTGATGTTTTATCTTTTTTCTGGAGGACCAGAAATCGATCACTAATAATACCTAAGATTGCATCGTTAATAGGTAGGAAGTCGGTACCATGATAGCTCAAAAGTAACTGTTATCAAAATATTGTGCACATGGTACCGACTTCGTCAAAATATTTCATACTTTTGAGTGTTGAAGTCGGTTCTATATTTGGTAACATTTTTTTTTTTACCTGTGCGTGACCTTTGCTTCTCACGGGATCAAATGTCATTATGTATGTTCACTGATTTCTTCACCCGCAATTATGAAATCATCCAAGAAGACGTAACATTTTTCAGTTATTGGAGTAACTCAAAACCGTTTCACAATTTTGATGAAATATAATATGGGACTATAGGAAGCACCAGCTTTCAAATAAAAAAAATAATCATCAAAGTCGAAAGTTCTTAATTACAAACATTGAAAAATACAGACGAATTGAAAACCTCCTCCTTTTTGAAGTCGGTCAAAAAACGGGAGTGTAGCCGGTTTCTTTCTTAAAATGAATGAATTTGATAATGTTTAGCGAATGACTGAAATTCACCGAACATATTATGATAAGACACAATGTAATAAGTAACAACACAAGAAACAACGCAGCTCTCTCATAAAACAACCATCTGCATCTGATAACTCCGAGCAGTAAAACACAAAAGGCAGGCAAATGCAAGCCATCAAAGTAAAAATACACCAAGTTGTTTTTATCAGGCACTTCCATCCCGTGACTCGTCTACACAAAGGTTAACAGGCGGATTGTGTGCTAACGACAATTTGCACATAAAACTACGAGGAAAGTTGTCATGTCTCACAAACTCGATTTTGGCTTAAGAATTACAGCGACTTTATAAAGCGAGAATAAGTCTGCTGGATAGCCGTTATAACAACCGATGACAGAGAGAATTGATTTGATAATTATTGGTTAGTAGCTGTGCAGCGCGGTTTTACACGCGTGGATTACGGTTGCCCCGCTGGTTCAGTTATCCCACGAGAAACATATTTTTTCCCAGAACAAAATGTAGCAAAATTCACCTAAATTAGTTAAGCGGCTTAGGCGTAAAAACGTAACAGACTGACAAAAAAGTAGTCTACATTCAGAATTTCATTCAAATATAATATAAAAAAGTTAACCCGGCGTGAATGAGGTCGGGTATCTCATACCCACCGACTTGTAAAACACTAAATATTTCTTAGCTGTGCCATCCCTGGAACTTGGCTGGCTTGGTAGCTAGGGGTGGTGCGGGGAGTGGTTTTAAGCAACAGGAACAGAGTCACGCTGGCGGCGGAGTGAACTACAGGTGCACAAACATACAGCGGGTATGTAATACCCGACCTCATAGTCGGTGTAACTATTTTGTGTTTTAGTTATGATTTAATTTTATGCGTATAATAATTATATTTTCTTGTTTTTAGGTGTCTCAAAAGTGTTGCGCCGGCGGTCGAGTGAACTAACTACATGTGCGCAAACATAGAGCGGGTACAGACAGCCTCTGCCAAAGACAGAGCAATACTCGACTTCCTGGGGACACGCGGAAGAGAATAGCTCTGCATTTGAGAGGACCATCATCCATGTGCTCTCTCTATAAAGTGGGAAAGTATATCAGATGTAGAGACTAACCTACTGCCAAAGACAGAAAGACAAAGCGTTCATGCACAACATGTCAAAAGCATGTATGGACCATTCTTTTGTTTACTTTGCAAAAACGGCTTCGAAAAATAGTCGATTTTATAGTAATTAGTAAAAGAAGATAATATAATCTTTCATGTTAAATTTAAATTTTTTCATGTTAATTAATCTTTCTTTTAAGTTACATAACTTAGTACCTCCTTCCCCATTCCATCAAACAACGACCAGACGGACTGCAATGCGACATCCATACATGGTAGACGTTCCACCCTGTCGCACCAAGCGTTTTGCTTCCACATTCATAGTGCGTACAGCTAACGAGTGGAACTCATTGCCTAAGTCTGTGTTCCCACATGAATACAATCTGGGCATCTTCAAGTCACGAGTGAACAGGTATCTTCTAGGCAGGCGTGAATCATCGTAGACCGCATCATCACTTAACATCAGGTGAGATAGTGGTCAAACGCCTGCCTATTGTGAATAAAAAAAAAAAATATATAAAAAAAAAATGTTGATTATATGTTATTTGAAAGCTAAATTATATAACACAGATTTATTTTAACTTTGTGTGAGTATTCATTTTAATTGTCCAAATTTGTAGATATAAAGTCATAGTTTCTAAATATTGTTGACTTGTGCGTAAAAAAACACTACTTTGTTGTTTATAGAAATATAAATACTTTTATAAGTAGAACTGGGTTATTTTATCATATTACCTCATTACCCTTATGTTAATTAATATATTACAGTAAAAAATATTATAGTATATATATATAATATTAGTAATGTCAGTTATCGAAATCGATAATTCTATATTAGCATATGTCATACCCAACTCGCAGTCAGTGTAACAATTTTTCACGCTAGGTTAAGGCATGAAAAAGTTACATACACACTAACCTTCACATTTATTCCATCGCTATGGCAGTATTCTTTTCTTTATTACCATACCGTAAATACAGCTTATTTTAAATTACTATTTTTGCATAAAAATACTATTTAAAGCAAAAAGTGTACTTTTATTTCATAACAAAAACCTAACTACATCCAGTTGGACTTTACGCATTTCCGATTCGAAAATGTTAAAAACACGAGAAAAGAAATGAAACGTTTTAATTAAAGACTGTCATTTGAAGAAAACTTTTAAGGGCCCCGAGTGTCGTTAAAAGAAGCGCGGTAAGAACTGAAAACAGTGTCCTTAAATTTGAGCTCTAAAACTCCAAGTTTTTACAATTTGGATGTTTTTTTGAGAAAACAGTTTGTTGTTGAGAATTGTTTAGACAATTAATTGTAAAGTTTAAACGTTATCTTTCTTATAGACCGATCCTTCATGACACAAACTTTGTAAGGACTGTCATTCATATACGAGTATATATGTAACAATGTTATAAGATGGCTGATACATTGTTCATTGTTTGACACTTTTTTAGATATTTTTTTGACCACTACTTAACATGATTGTCGGTGACGATTGAACTTGAAGGTGGTAACTACCAGGCGGGTACTGAAAAGTGTTCCACTATGCTGTATGTAGATAATGATGTGGCCCTCAACGGAAGCTGAAGCCTTTGATGGGGATCGCACCAGCCTTCATCAGCTATCGTTGCTTAACAAACGTTTGTCTACTTGATTGTATATGTGTGTGTATGTTGCGTTTGTCACCTCTTCACGTTAATTGGTTAAAGATCGCTTTGAATTAAATTTGGAATGTTGCAGCCTAGTGAACCTTGCAACCTAGGTAAAATAAATAATTGATTAACTATTGTATATTATATTATTACTATTATGTTATTAATATTAATTATCAATTAATGGTTAATTAATTATTATTATTTATGAATTAATTATTAATTAATGATTCTTATTAGCTAATGATTTTATTAATTAATGATTATTATTATTATGATTAATTGTCGATAATTTCATAATTAATTATTATTTATATATTATAAACTAACACATAGTTTATATCCCACTGTATATAGTTATATGGTACATCATACATTATATGGTTCCTCTGGGGTACAACAAAAACTGAGTAATAATAAAATCTTTATAAATGTGAAAATACTTCTGTATGTCTAAACTGCTGAACCAATTTCGATGAATTTCGTTATCTAAATAGAAGGGACCGAGGGAAGAGGATAAAGGCTACTCTAAGTCCTGGAAAAAGTAATGCTCCCATGGGATAGCTGTGGTAGCGGCAAATTTTAGTCCATGCGGGTGAAACCACGGGCCTAGCTAGTTATGAAAAACTTTTCCGCTTCATCTACCCTCGAAATTAGTCGCGGTATTGGTATAAACCTATTACAATATTTTGACTAATATTTAGAATATCATAGATTCACATCTAGAAACGTCTAGAAATTTGTCTTGGCACTGTCCAAGTATTGTCCAATTCTATTGAAGTTCCTACACTATGAAGAGCTTTCCTCGGCCCAATCTTTCGCCATTTACGCAATTTCGCAGTAGAATATATTTATCAAGAATCTACAAAGTGCCGACTATATAATAAACGGTCTATTAGAAACATAATTAATAGACTTATAAATTGATTTCACACTTCGATTCCCTTGGTATTGAACGAGTTTTCGTAATTATTAATTATAACATCAAATATTGGCAGGATTGAATTAAGAAGTTGTTAACGGTAAAATATGATTTATTAACTGACTTCCAACATAAGAGGAGCGTTAACTGATCCGTGCGTCATAATAACTATCGAGGTATTCTTAAGCCAGTTCAGTGGCTTGAGCTAAGTGTTCCTAATCATATCATTATGTTCATAATCCTCAACACTTGCTTCATACTTCCCGATTCCATTTACGAACTAGGTAGGTGAGATTCTGTCTTGCCGCACGAAATGTTTTGCTACCATTTACATAAAGCGCATAGCTATGGAATCGACTCAGTCATCAATATACAATATAATCAGGGTGTTTTCAAGTCAGGCGTGAATAGATCTACTAGGCAGGCGTATCTCGCCGTGGATAGTATACATGCATATGCTATACATAGTGCATAATAGGCGAGAAAAGTTAAATATCTGTCTATCCGATTTATAAAAAACGGAAGCGCTTTTTGGAAATTAAGAGTAATTAGCAATTCGCCATCGCTATATGGTAGATATACCACCTATACCTAAGAAGCGTTTTGCTTCCACTTTTTTAATGCGTACTGACAAGGAATGGAACTCGTTGCCCGAGTCTGTGTTTCCCGATATGTATAATCCTGGAGTCTTCAAGTAGCGAGTGAATAGGTACTTTCTAGGCTTACGTGCTAAATCCTAGACAATGTCATCACTTAAGATCTGGTGAGACAGTTGTCAAACGCAACCTTATATAAAATATAACATTTACATATTTAATAAAATATATATCAAATTTGTGAAAAAAAAAAAAAAGTACCGTAATCTAGATTAATTGTAGCCGCTTAAATAAATACCTGTACATTATACGTATGTATATATAACACAGTACTTTTAACTATAAGGCATGTAAAAATAATTTGAGGAAGCAAGAGAGATATCTTTTTAATTTATCTAACTGCAACAGAAGGGGGGTTATGTTTTTTGAGTGTATTCATGTATATTTATTTGGCTTGCCTTAGAGCGACAACGGCTTGTCGTGTTTTTATGTTAGCGGTGTCAATAGAATTGTTTTTAAATATTTGGATATTTGGCGGCAAATATCCATTTTTTTTTGTTTCTTTTAAATAATTATCTTGTTTCTTTCTTTCTCACACTCACACTCCCGCATTAAGATTTTTTGTGTTGGGGGAGGTACGGACATGAAAAATCACAGGACACAAACATCCATGACCAGAGCTAAATGTCCACTTGATGGTCAATCACATAAATGTTTGGCCCTGTCGGGAATCGAACCCATAGCCCCGGGGATCATAAACCACGTCACTGAGCCACGGCTACCGTCTCAACCATAATAAGATTTTAGCTGGTGGAACCCAATGATCTCTGCTTACTCCTTCAGGAAACACCAATGTTCATAGCACTGCATTGCTAACATAATACAAGATTCATAACAGTTAACGTACCCTACGAATGTTGTTTTGGGCAACGCTGCGCCGAGATTTGGGCAAATCTCTGTTTCTCCACATCTCGAGTCAACATCGTTACCTCGACGCATAAACAAACCATTTTGATATACGGAACGGGACGCAATACATTACAACGGCAGTAGATTAAGTTAAGATTTATTTGGTTCTACTTTAGCTTGTGTCGCATGGGTATCAGTTGCACCAAGAGAATTGTTAAATATATTTTTTATAAAATAAAATTTAAAATGTATATTAGTAAATATATTTTGTGCATCAAATGCTATAACATAAGTAGCACAATTACGTGACCTTTGATACGGACTTTTCAATTAAGGACATATATATTAGCTATGTCCACTACGCTGACCAGTGCGAGAGGATAGGCTAGTAACTAGACAATTGTTTGAGATTTTAGACCGTGTAACGGCCTCCGGCGTGCCCTAACCACTGTTATCTTGAGACATCGACCAGGCACGGTGGCACAGCGCGCTCTCCAAATCACAGAAGCGCTGTAGCAGTTTATGTGCGCTTGTGCAGGCACTTTGTGCTGAGTTACCATACTGTTGGTGAGTGATAACGCGGGCACCGTGACGCGCATGTTCTCATTAGCTATTTGGAATTTGTGAGCGGAGCGAGAAAGGTCACGATATTGTGTCACGTATATACTACTAGGCGACGGATCTTATGCACAGTATTAAATTCGAATTTCTAATTTTTGTTCTTATGTACCTAATGTTTATTTTTTGCACGCCATTGTAATGGTAGAATGTTTTGGATGTAAATAAATTTTATAAAATATTAGAAATACGAATGAAAATTGTAGTTGTCAAAAAATGTAATGTCCTATAAAAATCACAATGTCAAAAATTTAAATGTTCAAAACATTAAATTTAAAACTACAAATTAAAAATAAATAACAATAGTTATAATTAAATTTCTATTAAGTATAAATCACTTATTCAGATACTTAGTCTGGAAATACAATAAAAATAATAAACATGTATTGTATTAGTACCTAGTAAACAGTATTTCTGTGTCATAAATTCATTAAATTATAGAAGCATTGGTCCAGCAGCCATAGTGAAAGCTTTTTTGAACAGTAATAATGAAAGCTCTTTAAAAGTATCGGGTAACTTATGAATTACTTACTTTCACTTTGATTGCATTAACATATGAATTCCTCATGTATGTATTTAGCGTACACTGAGGGAAGTACAGTTTAAATTTGTTTCTTGCCTTTCTACCTACTACATAAGAATGAAAATTAAAAACTTCAGGATGTTGTTTAACAAATCACAAGGTTCCTTAATATACATACAAGCCAGAGGTAAAATACGAAATTTCTTGAACAGAGGCTTGCCACCGCCAATAATGTGACCACGTAACATACCAACCAATACAGGGCAATGAGCAGCGAACGATCAAAATAAACAATGTAATAGTAGCGAATCAAATAAAATGTCGAGTCGTCGCCGACCGCAAAAAAGGGGTAGTTTTGAATTTACAATATCAATTTTTGATTGAAAATTCTCGTGAGTTTATATACGATATATTTATTATCCGGCTTTACTTACGTTCATAGTCGAAATTTTGACCTAGGTTTCAGGCATGTCCGATTGCCATCCTCAGGTGAGTAGACGCTGCCAGACCGCGGTGACCACATTATACCACCAAGTTAATGAAACACTATGCTCTACTATAAGATCTAATAGTGACATAGTGTCTAATAGTGCCTTTTTCAGCATTAGGAATTTGACCACTTCCTCAGCTGATGTTAAGATATGGTCAAATAATCAATACATTACGTGGCTGTTTTCGTGAAATATAATTAGTGATTAAACGAACTTACCTGTAAGTGAAGTTCTATCATAATTATACGAGTGCTTCGTCCGAAGAGATTAGTAACCTGAAATATAATATCTTATAAATATAAAGTTTTATAGCTGCATTACGCAAACGTTCTCGTTAAGTTATTGGTATTGTGAGCGGTGCAAGAATAACATTCATGAGGCTGAGTGAGAGCACAGTTATAAATTGTTGACCTTTTAGGGTCCATCAATAAAATCAAGCCAAAAATGTGTCAACCGTCATCTAAATCGCAGAATTGATCTTCGGCTCAGACCAGAGTGATTATGATACTAGCTGAAAGCCATTCTCGCTAATAATATACGTAAAAATAGTATCGAAACTATTTGTTAATAAACTATATAATTTAGACCAGTTATACTAAAGTTTTTAAGCGACTTCAAAATATGAAGAGGTTTTCAATTTGCTTGTATTTGTTATTACCTCAGAATCCGACATTTATATATGTATATATACTATGGATTGAATTAATCCAAATACTTTTAGATTGACACATCCATTTTTTTTTTATATATATTGCCGACAATTTCATAACATGCTATATTTTATTTATTAAATAATTCATATTTTTACGTTAAAAACAATCGTTTTTGTTTACAAAAGCGCCTAATGACACAATGATAACGTGTGATGAATTTCCTAATTTTCAACCTAATTTCAAAAACAATTTCGCCTTCATTCCCTCCCTATTAACACGTACATGCCACAGCGTAAGAGTATACAGAAGATTCATTTCTTCATTATTATACTCCGGTTCAGATGTCAGATTGTGCAAGTTCTGCGCAAACAGCGCCAGGTCACGTACTCTAAGCAGATGCTCGTATATGCAAGGTGAAATGAACGTGGTTGATGTGTACGAGATGTGTCAGGATTGTAGTAGGTAGAATGCGTTAGTCTCTGCCGACATCTACGGGAAAGTATCATGAGCTTATGTAGGTACATAATATGCCTATTTCCCATACACTTGCATGCCTCCAGAGCATGCGAATACTTTGCTTTATGGGCATACAAGTGCAATCGAAAAAGGCATGGTTCTTCAAAGGTCAAAAAACTACAAGGCGGTATATAATAGCCGAATTTTTTTCAAAAAAAAATTAAACGAATGTTCCGCCTAGCATGATGTTAATGCAATAAACCATAAGACTTTCAAAATCCTAATTTCTTGATCAATCATCAATTAAAAAGTGAAAAGGAAAAGTTTCCTATTTTGTTTCATTTTAGACTCATTACATGTAAGCACATTTAAAGGTTAATTATCCACCAACTTTACTTATTACTAACCTCAAAACCACTACAAGATTTCTAGCCTCATATCTACTCACGCCATAATCTCCATCACGAAAACTTGTTAGCAAATTTAACAATTCTGTTTTAGGGACATAATACATGACACAGTGGTCACGGCGTGTGTTATCTTCTCAAATGAGAGTGGCTCCGAGCATGCACCAATATTTACGAATTTCGTAGAATTTGGTTCTCTAGTTGGCTTTTCATTTACAAGATTATGCACAGTAGCCGGCGAGAAACTATTGGGAATGAAATATTGGAAATGTAGTGTAGGTACAACAGTGCACTTGGTACTTTACCAGCTTGTACATACATTGTTGTTTAATACCTGGTATTATTAACTTACTTGTTAGAATATAGATTTGGTTATTGAAAAATTGAATTCTATCGTACCTTTACATTGAATTGGTAGAAAAATGTTTATTTCTTTCCTTGGATTCACTGATACTAGACGAATTATTACCTCCTTTCACAGAAGAAAAACCTCTTAACTCAATGACATCTCCAGATAAATTAATCAAAATTAATGGTCATCTGGCATTAACGATTATTACTTATATTTTTGTACCTAAATTTACTTATAATTTGAAACGTTTTGAATATTGATGAGGGTTTGGTCGCAGGCCTCCTTACCAGTTTGATTTTATCAAGTCCTTATCAGTTTGCATAGTTAATTAATTGTACACATAGGTTAATAAAATAATCAATATTTTATAGTATCTAAATACAAACAATATCTAAATAAACATTAATCACAAAAAAATGCAACGAAAAAAAAAGGCACACATCTATTCTACGTGCAACTGAATCATGATCATGGTTATATCATGGTAGCCATCGGGACGTGTGTCCACAAACATGCCAGGTACAAACAAAAAAACTACAAACCCTTGGCAGCCCAACAACATCCCAAAGGTATTGTTGTACTGCACGCGTACAGGGCATTAACGGTCTCCTGCGTGTAGTTGGCTGGCAAAATGCTTCAAATATTGTTATCTAAACTGTCCTAATGCCCTGAACACAGAATATATTTATTGCATATAACTGTGTACATAAGATGGTCAAGGTTACAATGTAAGTTTCAACAGTTTGCCCATTTCGGACGTACAATTTTTGAAGTTTGAGCAAGTCTACAGCCCATGCCCGACGTTCCCTATCAATGTCTTCGTCGTCACTTAATATTCAGTGACACGGTGCCCCAGGTAGTTAAATAGTTCGCATCTTGGTACGGCCAGGCCGTACAGAAAAACGGGCGGTACCATATGAATCTCATGACTCTTTGGTTTGAATCTCTTTTCGTGCGGGTGTGTCGGGGTGGTGGAATAGTTGGCAGCTTGCACTACCAAAGGATTGGGATGGTTGAGAGCCGCGTCAAAGTAGCGACGGGAGCAGGTGTTAATGAATTGGGTGATGGACTCTAATTCGAGGTATAGCTGTAGCTAGGTGTAGGTGTAGCTTATTTCAAAGCGGCCATTCAAGAATGCTTGGGGAATGGCTTCCCCAAACTCTGGGATTCCTAAAGCTTTGACCTCACAGAAAGGATTTTGGTATGATATACGAAAATGCCACACTTTTTATTCTGATATTTTGTTTACACTGTGTCACATGTGTACGAAGCGCGTATCTTTTGTTGCAAGCGTAATTTTTCTCTCACAGTAACGTACATACGAATTTTAATGCGAAAGCACTCTTTGGGAACGAACAAATTAGGCTAGAGAATGCGGGTTAACTTTATTACGGAAGGCACGCTTTTGTCATCTAAATTTTATCTCATATAGATATATATTTATACAAAATGATATATATATAAAATACACATAAATCTATACAAAATATAAAATGAAACCTTGAATGAGTAATTGATCAACACATAGCTGAAACTATAGAATGAATTGGACTAAAATTTGGCACACATACCTACGATTGCGACGTAGGTATCCGTGAAGAACGTATTTTAGATAATTCTTCTCCTAGAGTTTTTAAATAGGGTTAATAATTAAGGGTTATTATCTTTAAACTAATATTATAATGAGGTGAAATTTTTCAAAGTTTGTGAAGTTGTAGGGGTAATCTTCGGATCTACTGAACCGATTTTGAATTGTGTCATAGGCTACTTTTCATCATATTCATGGCCACGCGAGTGGAAACGCGGGGCGCAACTAGCTTTTAATAAAAAAAAATAAGATTGATAGTATCTATATCTTACACATTTTGAAGTTTAATCAGCACTATCCAAAGTCTTAGATGAAATTTATCGCTTTTCAGTTTTTTATAAGTAATAACAAAATCCCGAATCTCCCAGACTGCGCGCACAAAACGAAACGGAATGACTAATGGCGAACGAACAGGGAACGAATGGGTGAATGAAAATAAATGTGTTTTGGAATTTCAGCGGTAATTTTATTTAGCTAAACGCCTGAGGCGCTCTTCGCGCGTATAAGCCTATTTATTTGTACATAGTCGACTAAAATATTTGTTGGGAATGTAGAATGATATATTGTAAATGAAACAGCTTTAACAAATACCAGCCATGTAGTCCCTTTTGCCATTTAGTTACTGTCAGTGCTCACAGCGATTATTCTAGGTCCAAATTAGTAACGATGAACTCATTGTTGTGTGCTGCATAGGTGTGTGCACAAGTGCTGTCAGCTCAACAGTAAAACTTGTGGTTTTATGATCGTTTTCCAAGTAAACAATAAAATAAAATAACATAAATAAATATGTAAAATAAAGTTTTTATTTTTATTTTATATATATTTATTTTTTGGGGTGGAAACAATGAGTCCGATGAGTCCTGAAGCGCGTCTCTTTGTCAATGAGATGTCCAGACATTACGGGTGACCAAGGAGCTCGCGGTTATCTCAGACAACGAATAAGTTTGGCTATTCGACGCTATAGGTACATGGTAATGTTGCCAGCTTTTTGATCACTTTACCCGCAGAATTTGAATGCCGTTTTTGTTTACAGTTCCTCTATGTACGGCATAGTATACTCTGTAATAGTTTATTTTGTATTATATTGTATTTTTTTAAAGTGTTAAATAATTAATAAGATCATTTCTAACAAAAAATAACAATTTTAGTTTCAATTTTGATGTTTTCAGATATTCCCTTTTGAATAATTAGAACAAAATGACCACCATTTATAATAAATACTGGTTAAGCTAGAAGACAACAAAAAACACTGTAACTTAACAATACAATTAACCCGAAATTTTCCTCTTAAACATAAACTTTGCCGGTATAAGTCTTCCTTACATCCTTAAATGACCAATCCTTAGATATTATAAGACAAAGTTTCTCGCCATGTCTATCTGTCCGTAGCAATATTGGCGATCATCTTAAACTACTAAACAGATTGTCATCTGCCAACAGAGGGATTTTGCAAGAAGTATAAATGTGTAATTCACATAGTTTGTGTCAGTAAATTGAATATTGTTGAAGATATCAGAAAAAAAACAAATGTTCGGGGAGGTTTATCGAAACTGCTGCAATTCGTATGAGATGTAACAAAATAATGTACTTATGCCGGGATTACATTGTCTCATATTATTAATTATCAATTATAAATAACATATGTTCATATGTAGACAAATATATTATAATTATTTAACCGACTTCATAAAAGGAGGCTTCTCAATTCGACCGTATACATCTTTATATCTATATAATTCTACTGTACGTGTATATGTCACTGAACTCCTCCTAAACGGTTGGACCGAATAGTATGATTTTTTTTGTATGCGTTTGGGTGGTGCCTTGAATGGTCAAGATTCACAAATGAGCCCGGCAGATGCCACTGCAGTCGGTATTTTTACTCGTGCGAAGCCGGGGCGGATCGCTAGTAAGTATATATTATTTATGTGTGTTCGCGGATAACTTCGTCGTTAAGGAACCGAATTTGATTGTTCTTTTTTTTGTTTGATAGCGTACAACCGAGGTAGCCCATTTAAATTCCATCAAAATTTACCACGTGAGTCCCAGTCGGTTCGTAGATTACAAATATGGAAGAAACTCGCCATAGTTTGCAGACTCAAATCTTGTTAACAGCATTCAGTTCTTTAGAAAAAAAGAACTTGGAATTCCTTACAAAAAGCCGAAGGAAGCAAATAGCGCTTCATTCGGGTTATTTAATTTTAAATTCGTTCGTAAGCCGGTGCTAATGCAAAAAGTGTATACCCGTGCGAAGTCAGGGCGGGTCACTAGTTATGTATAATAACATTACTTTGTAAAGGAAAATGTAAACACAAGTACAAGTAGGGTACAAGAAGAAGACTTGTATCGCTCGCGTGTAAACAAACACTGGCAGACGGCCAGAAGGCACTTTTACAACGAGTGTACGTATTCAAAAATAAGTTCATCTAATCATTACCTAGAATGTTTTAAGGTTGGAATTGCATGATAAATATTAGAAATTATAAAGTTAGTGAATTTTTGCCTATACTTTACTGTGCCACTGTGGAAAGGAGGACGAGGGGGGAGTGATTTCCCTTTCCTTTCCTAGATTTCCAAATCAACAACAAGAAAAGTATGACTTCTCTATATTTATAGTACTTTATCATAAATAATAGAACTTCCAAAAAGAAAATTCCACCGCAACGTAATGGTTCAAATGTCCTTAATCCCTTTATTCTCACTAATACTAACCTAAAGCAATCGCTGTAGCCGTTCCACCCCAATCTAATCCCGTGTCTTTCCAACAAAAGTTTGGAATCAATTAACAGTATTTTGGCCCAGAAGTTTTAAGTACGGTTTGCGATTAGTGGGCCTTATTTGATTTGGGACCAAAGTTGAAACGCAGTGGATATGTATAGCTTTGATACTCTGTGTCGGATAGATACGTCAAGAAAAGGGTTATATGTATTTTATTTCATTAATTGTAGCTTCGTATAGTTTATGCGTATGCATTTGGATTGGGCCGGTATCAACACAATTAAGTTTCAGTTGCATCAAGTAGGTACCAGCAACGAACTGGTTTTAAAGTTCGTTGAGTAAGAGGTTATACCTTGAATGATGCGCTGTCAAGAAAATCAATTGCTGCAAAATACAATATCTAAAACTTACCTACTATGGGAACTACTATTAGTCATTAACACATCTTTGAACATAATTCGTAGTAGATATTAAAACTAAACCTTAAAATAAAGTTACGGTACCCGACTAAACTCTCATTTTAGAAATCTAACCCGAACTTAGAATTTCTACATCTCAAACCCCCACCACAAGCTATTTTTTAATTTAGCTTATTCCTGCCATTCGCAAATCGCGATTTGCTTTAAAATGTCTCTATATATAGAATGAGTTGTACCGAGTCATACTAGCTATAATTAACCATCGTTTAAGATACGAACTAACGATGACAATAATTGTAACCGACAACCAAGTCAGACGCTTAGCAATATCCAGATATCGGCCTTAGGCCTGTATCAGTTATATCCACTGAATTACTATCGCTGTTGGTTTCTTTTTGTCCTAGTTGAGAGGGCGTCCGGGTGCGTCCGGGCGGGGCTCCGTGTGTAGTCCGGGGTTTAAACATGTAAGTGTTGGCCCGGCCGCGACACACGCACTGTTGCGTGGAATGAAATAATAGGACATAAAATGATGACTGAATTTAATTTTAAGGTTCTATTTATGATATTTTAACTTTTTTTCGTCCGGGTTCTGGGCTCTAAAATCCGAGGTTTTCAAACGTCTTGCCCTGGCTGTCAAATTTTAGAGATGGCAACCCTACTCAAACTATAAAACCTACACTTCACAGACACAAACACCTCTGCAGATTCAATAAGCAAACTAACTCCGTACTTTAAAAAAACGTCGACAAACTCCGCATACTCGATGTAACACCGCCTTAATGGAATTTCATTTATAGGACACTCCCACTTGTCACCTATAAGTGGGTACATGGTTTTATTAAATTCCGAGCCCAGTCTGGTTGGAAAGGTGGGGGCATTAAAATAAGATCTATTATGTTAAAGGGTTCAACCCTTTTTCTAACACGTGGGTACTTTACAAAAGCTATATTTTAGCTAGAGACAGCTAGCGGTTGTGAGTGTTGTATGGATTGAGTCATTGACATTCCGCTTTTTGAGTGAGCAGCTCTGTTACAGCTCTGGGCAGCTCTGTGCTGGTGAGCACAGCATCGTCCATCGACTTAGTAGACTGATGACACGACAAAGTTTACTTATTTTGTTATTGAATAAAATCGACGTTCAAAAACTTTTACCAAAATATGGAACCGACTTCAACACTCAAAAGTGTGAAATATCTTATTGAAGGTGGTACCATGATAGTTTAAATTAACTATTTTCAAAATATTGTGCGCACGGTACCGACTTCAACAAGTTATTTCTCACTTTTGAGTGTAAAAGTCGGTTCCCTTATTTGGTAAAAAAAGACTTGAAACAGAAAAAGAAAACTAGAAAAAGAAGGTTGCAAAGCTTGGACGCGGCGCAACATGCTCGCGCGATCAGCCAATGGATTTTAGCGCTAAACGTTTACATATAAATGCAAACAGATGCTATAATTTTACGTCAATTTCAATATCTATTTTATGAGATTAGATAAAGTAATGTATGAAGCTGCAACATCAAAATTAAGGTTCTTGTGGGTAAATAAACACTCGTGCTATGCTATAAAAAAACTTGCCTACGGCTCGTTTTTTCCAAATTACAGTCGTGTTTTAAGAACCCTTATTATGATGATTGATTGATGTCGCAATATACACAAACTGATGAATCACAGTTTTTTCGTAAGTAAATCGGTAGATAAATTACTTAATGGATTTAGAGTTTTTCATCAGAATATTAGGAGCATAAAATCAAAAATTAATGACCTTGAAATGTTTCTGAAATCCTTCAACAAAAATTTGGATGTGCTATGCTTCACAGAAAGTTTTATGAAAACGAAATTCCAACAAATTATCAAAGTAGAAGGCTATGAGCTGGTTGCACATTACTCCCGAAATGAAGTTAGACAAGGTGGAGTTTGCATATTTGTTCGACAATCATTAAAATATTGCAAATTGGATTGGCTTGTTGAAACTTCTGTCCAAAGAATTATTGAATGTTGTGGAATAGCTATACCACAATTGGACCTCACGTTAATTTGTATATATCGCCCACCTAAGGGTGATTTCAATGTATTTATTGAGATATTAGACAAAATTTTATTCAAAATAATGAGAAAGTCGCGCAAACTACATAAAAAGATCATCCTTGTTGGAGACTTTAACCTCGATATACTACATATTGATAAATATACAACAGAGTTTCTTTCCATATTGAAAGCCTATAATCTTCATTGTACTATTAATGAACCCACTCGTATAACTTTTCACTCAAATACGTGCATAGATAACATCATTACAAATACCAAAACATACGAATCACAAGTTATTAGAACTGGCCTTTCAGATCATACTGGCCAATTAATAACTTTACCATGTAGCCTCAGTTACAAGGAAAAGTTCTGGTATGAGTACAAAAGACGGATAGATACAAATTTAGATATTTTTATAAAATACATTTCTCAGGTTAGTTTTGCAGCAGTTTACGAGGAGAGAGATGTTGATAATGCGTACAATACATTTTTCAATATATTTAAAATGATATATGACTTATGCTTTCCCCTACAGAGAGTAGTAGTTAGTTACAAACGTAAACCAAATTGGAAAACTAAAGGATTGGCTAAATCTAGTAGGGTAAAAAGACATTTGTACGTTCAACTTCAAAAAAAGAAAACCATTACAGGGGTTAATTATTATCAAAGATATGTAAGGATATTGAAGTCATCTATCCAAATTTCTAAACGAAAATCAAATATTAAATATATACAAAACAGTACTAATAAGGCTAAAGCTACATGGGGCTTGATAAAAATGCACACTACGCAGACAAATGAAATCAAACAGACAATAGAATGCATACAAGATAACGGGAAAAAAATAACTGATCAAAATGATATTGCAAATTTTTTCAACAAACTATTTACAACACAAAGTATTAGCAACACAAATTATAAGCCGTCTGCATCGTACAAATCAGCATGTGGTAGTATTTTCATGAAGCCCACCGATACGGAAGACATAATCAATATAATAAAAAGATTAAAAAATAAGAAAAGCTGCGGTCATGACGGAATTACAATGCAAGTAATTAAGGCATGTGCAAATCATATTGTAAAACCTTTAGTATATGTAGTAAATCTCATGCTTGAATATGGCTGTTTTCCAAGAAATTTGAAAATCACAATAATAAAACCGATACATAAAAAAGGTTCAAAAGACAATCCGAATAACTACCGTCCCATAGCTTTACTCCCAGCATTTTCCAAAATATTCGAAAGTGTTATTTCGGATAGATTACAAAACTTCTTTAACAAAAGTAAAATTCTGAGCTGTAATCAATTCGGGTTTCGTAAAGGAACGTCAACAACAATGGCAATGTATACTCTCTTGAATGCAGTATGGGAATCACTTAAAAAAAAGAAAAGATGTACATCCCTGTTTCTCGACATGACGAGAGCATTTGACTACGTTGTGCCCGCTATCTTATTCCAACAACTTCATAAAATTGGTGTACGCGGTACAGCGTATGACCTTGTCTGTTCTTACTTTCAAGATAGGACACAAACTACTGTTTTGGTTAACTTTAATAGAAGTACAAAGACAATTGAAACTATTCAGTCACATAAGCAGAAAGTAGTTCTGGGTGTCCCTCAGGGAAGTATCCTAGGTCCTCTTCTGTTCTTGATTTATATAAATGAATTATCGACCTTATTAAAACACTTAACTGTACTTTACGCAGATGATGCGACAATATTATTTGTCAAAGAGTTTAAAAATATTACTACTGCTGATTATTCTATGGATATAACCAATTCTCTCCACGAAATCAAGAAATGGCTAAGCACTCTAAACCTACAAACCAATATATCTAAGACTAAATTGATGCAATTTCACAATTACATGACTGAACCGATCCCACTTAATATAAATATAGATAATAATCAAATCAATGTTGTTAAGGAAACAGATTTTCTTGGAGTATCTCTGGACACAAATTTAAATTGGAAGTCACATGTAGAAAAAATTAACAAAAGGCTATCCAGTTATTGTTACGCCTTGTCAGTGTTAATAGATGTGTCGTCTGTTGATGTCGCAAAAAGTGCATATTATGGAAACATTTACCCTTTGCTAATATATGGCATCATTTTTTGGGGTAACTCTGTTAATGTGCATCAAACATTTATACTTCAAAAAAGATGTTTAAGAATCATATACAATAAAAATAGCGATGAAACATTACGAAATTTATTTAGAGAACAAGGTTTCTTAACTTTGACAGGAATCTACATTTTGGAGTTAGCAATGTTTGTTAGAAATAATATGCACTTATTTAAAAGGAAATCGGAAATGCGCACTAGAAGCACACAGTTAAGAGGGCCTGATTATTTGTACATACCTGTCATAAACTGCATGATCTATAGGAAAAGCTCATATATCAGTGCTATATATGTGTACAATACATTGCCAAGTCATATCACGGGCATAACTAGTAAAACTATATTTAAGAAAAAACTGAAACAGTGGCTAATAAAGAATGTATTTTATGACTTAAAAGAATTCATGTCTCGAGATAAGTCTACTGACGTTTTGTTATGAATATTATGATTCAATAAGGCAATGTAATAATTAGCATAATCCATTTAAATATTAATGCTGTAATCTTGAAATAAATTAATACAACCTATGTCATATAAAATTGTATGTGAAATTACTTTTTAAAGATGATTATCTTGACATATTAATATTGTAATAATTAGTTATAATATGCAACATTGAATGCCCGATACGGGTAAGCTGATATCACTCTCTTGCAATACCATCGTGCAAAAAATGTATAATATTTTTATCAGTTGTCAATAAATTATTCTGATTCTGATTCTGATTCTGATGATACAGTTTCATAAACTACTGCACATGTGTCTGTAAGCGAGCAGGACTACGTGTATACGTGGTAATTAAATGATTTATCGCTACCGTGTTCGTATAACGAGTTGTAATGAATAAGAAACATATTCCACATCAACCAGGTTACATTAAAACGAGCTACAGCTTAGGAATACACACTGTAGTTAGTAACTGTAGCACGAGTGATGCGAGAATGTGTTGGACTCTATATTGCCTCTATATTGGCCATTTGCTAATTTTTTTTTTTTTTTTTTTTTTTTTTTTATTTTACATGGAAAACAAACAGCTTTATTTCACAAACGATTGTAGGTTCATGATGACAAGTTTACATTTAGCCTTAAATAGTTTTCACTTATAGAACTTTTATATGGGATAACAGTCACACAAGGTCTGCAGGTCCCAAACTAGGCAGAGCCTGTACTATGGTAACCTGATGACTGATATATACATAATTATACACACCCAGACACAGGTCAAACAGGCAAGTTCATACACACAAATGTTTGGCCTGTCCGGGAATCGAACCCGGGACCAGCGGCTCAGAAGGCAAAGTGCTACCAACTGCGCCAACCGACCAGTCAAAAATTGATAACTTTGAGTCGAATACTCTCGAATAGGCTCTAGCTTACCTTATTGGAAGTCTTACGTGTCTAATATACTTAAGAAAGACCACTTGTGACAAAACACCAACAGTTCATGAAGTTTAATTCTGATTGAACAAAATTTGATGATTATCTGTTATTTGAGTCTGAAAACTATCGCGAGTTTCTCCCATAATTGTAATGTAACAAACCGACTAGGACTCACGTGGTAAATACTGGAAAAGTTCGAAACTGGTCGGAGAGTAATTTTCCAGTGTTTACCACGTGAGTCCTAGTCGGTTTGTTACATTACAGTTATCTGATAATTTATAAGTGAAAACATTTTTCCTTAGCATCCGCAATTCTCACGATAACGACAAATGCTTTGGAAGAAAAAGTTTAAAAAATGTGAGTTGTTAAAATTTTTTTGAGCCCGTAGATCATCTGTGAGTACATATTTATAATATTTTAAACCAATTCTCATCATGATTTCTCCCGCCTTCTGTACCTTTCTCAGCCAGAGGTTCACGGGTGAACCTCTGGCTGTAGTGCGAATAAGCGTAGGAATAAAAGAATAAGCGTGTTTCTTCTTCTATGATGATTAAATCCCCCCCGCATCCCGTTTGACATCAACTTTGTTAAAATTAAAGCTGCTACACACGGCGACCCTATTAACCCAAATCAAAAGCGCCCTATCAATAATCCGTGTGAAAACGCGAATTTTCATTCTCGCCCATCAATCAGTCGATATAAAAAAAGCTGGGGGTAAAAAGACATTTTCCCTTGTCCATTCCCCCAAACGCTTGGACGTAGATAAATTACTTGAGGAATAATGAACGCGGGATATTTTACGAAATTAATGGACTAAGCCTAGCCTGTGGCTTTGTTTGGCTTATCTTAGGTAACAAATTATTGGAGTTTCTGATAACGGAGTCGAAATAATTCAACTTTTAATTGTTAGAGACGTGTATATCAGACATTTAATAATCTAAAGTGGCTTCGAGACATTATGAGAATTAGAAACCATTCACGCTAATTGTAATAAATAAATAATCCAGTTGCAACCCAAAGCCTAATGCACTAATTCATGGACGGACTAGTGACTCCTTGTCTTAGTGAATATATCATTTCGTCCGAGGCTTGCCGTTACTGCCTTTTTAAAGATGTTGTATTTATTGAAGTGAAAACTTCTTTAGCGGCGCTGTGTACTTTTGTATGGGGAAAATATGTTAAAATCACGTCATGACATTTCGCATCAGGACACGTGACACTGATCGCAATATTCTTGAGACGCGTGACGTCGAAAACTCGTAAGTCGGATGGAGAGTAACTATGAAATTCTAACTTAAAAGTATTAGGAATAAGCAACATTTTCGTTTGTTGGTAGGTATAATATGAAAAGTAGGTAAAATATAAATTTTTGAAGCAGACCGCGTTCACCTCGCTCGCCCGTTTTACATGTCGATTTTGACTTCATTCTATTGTATGCTCTATCGCCCACACTATAGCATTCAATGTGTCAACCTACATAAAATCAATAAACTTAAATACCTGTTGTCATGTTTGTGTACGATAGCGCATTAAATTAATATTATTGTATTTCACCACATAAATGCAAGTTTTCACTTCTGCCGGCACTCCCGGAATGCAAGCCGTTTTTTTATTTTGACGTTTGTCTGTTTGTCGTTTGTATAATAACAAAAATGAAGTTTTTTATAGCGTTGATATTTATTACAACATAAAACACGATATAACATAATCACACTATTCTTAACAGAAATTTATTGTAAATTATTTTCTACTTTCTATAGTTATCTACTATCAAAGCAGGTGTTTTAGTTTTTCTTTACTTTTTTTTTTTTATAAGCTTTCGTTTATTATTTATTTTTTGTTTAAAAGACATGGGGGAGGCGTATGTCCAGCAGTGGATATTCTGTGGCTGAAATGATGTTCCTAAGAACCTTTTGTAGCGGTAGAGTCAAGCCTAATTATGTAAGGTAGCAATATCAATGGTTACAAATGATATCTACAAGCACCTCATTAACTAGTACTACGTAAGCTATTGTACAATTCCTCAGAATTGTACAATAGCTTACGTTGGTAGGTATTGTATTGCATAATGATATAAATAAATATTGTTAAATTGCATCCTAATTCATCAATTCCAAGAAATTGGTCCGTTTTTATACTTTGCTGAATCTGCTGATCAGTGAAGATGTGGCCGAAGGTGGATTCAAACTAGCTTTGGAATGTGAAAGTGAACAGCAAGGATTTGGCCCATAAAAATTGTTGTACCAAACGAGGTTTATGTTTACGAGCTGTTACAGCTAATCCTTCAAGGAAAGATACAAAGGTCAACAGAAAAGAACGGTCAGGCTCGAAAGAACTCGCGCCAGACTGGTGCAACAAAAGCACCCGATCATTATTCAGAATACCTGTGTCGAGAGGCTTGAAGATCGCTGAAATTTAAATGTGACCACACGGATCCGGCACCAGCTTTCAAATAAAAAAAGAATGATCAAAATCGGTGTACCCAGTCGAAAGTTCTGAGGTAACAAACATAATAAAACATACGGGTCGAATTGAGAACCTCCTCCTTTTTATGAAGTCGGTCAAAAAAAAGATGAATGGTTTTAAAGTAAAATGTGAGTTATTTTCATAATTAAGTATTGGTAAGCAAAAGCATGCAGTACTCGACTCTATTTGTCGGTATAAAAACTTTGGTCTCCAACGACGTCCCTTGTCCAGCAGGTCCAGTCTGGACACAGACAAATGATCCCGGAGTAATGAAAGCGCCTCTATTTTGGTAATTAATGGACCTTCACTGACTTATGGAGCAGTTTAATGAAATGATGAAGCCCGTTTTTGTTGGACACAGTTTTGGCTTTTACATTTGCTGGGTAATTCAATCAAATCCTGTACTTTTTTGGGTGGTAAAGGTATCATTAAGAGCGTTAGTCTGCAAAACTGAAATTATTTTTTTCTTTTTCACTACCTCAAACAAAATAATTACAATAGAAAAACACTTGTTTTTTATATCGTTATTGATAAGTGTTATACTAATTTGGACTTTAACGTAACCATATAAGAAAGTATCTTACATATAGTATTTTCCAGTATTTTAATTTAGTTGAGTTAAACAAGAGAATCACAAACATAGTCAAATATCGGTTTATAAATAAACAGCACGGGGCTTGATCGCATGTTAATAAATATAAATTACTAAATGTAATTCATGCGCTCAAGCGTCGTTCGATTCATTAACAATATTTAATGCAATATCCTTTCGAATTAAAAATATAATGTTGAAATCTGTTTAAAAACTGAGTTATCTGGTGAAAAATATACAAGAATATAACTGAATTGAGAACCTCCTTTTTCATTGGATTATTTATTTTATTTTTCATTTATGTATTTATTACACTTAAATATTGGTTGATTGAAAGGTTAAAAATATATGTATATTTTATACAATAAAATTATAAAGCACACAATATTAAAGTTACCTTATATATTAAAATGAAAATATAACGTACTTATGATTAAACAACACTTCAAAAATAAAGCTAAATATACACTATATATTTTCTATATATGTGCCATAAACGGTTAATTACCATTATTATTAACAAATAAGTTCTCTCTCTCTTCACTCTATAATCCAATATTCTACGATGTAAGAATCTCAATGAGCCATACTATTGTTTTTAGAGATTTCCAGGAATTCAACAATAGAAAGCTTTGTTTTGGACATCGAATAAATCTCACCTATAAATAATTGAACATCCCTTTGTTATGTTGCCCTGCAACCCTCCCCCCCCCCCCCCCCCTTCCTCTCTCAGGATAGTTACAAATTAGAGTGGCTCCCCTTCTTTTTGTTGCCTCGCGAACAACGTTGCGTGAATCTTTTAATGTTTATACTAAAGCATACAAAAAACTCTGAAGAAATGTTCCAGAAGTTTTTTTCCTAAATTGCGCCGGGTTTGCTATCAAACACCCTAAAACTAATCAAACAAACTTTGTTTGAGTAGTTAATCCTTGTTAGCTAACTATCAATAATTATTAATATATATAACAATAATAAAAAAGGTATCAATAATTATTATATATTACCGTTATTGGGTATAAAGATACCGATAAGTGTCCGTCTCTTTAGGAGCTTACAAGAATTAACATGTTTTTGAACTTGTTGACCTTTAATTAACTTTAAATAAAACTTATTTGACAGTTTCTTTTTCTGCAAACACGTTTATTGTAATTACTTACATGAATAATTACGTGAAACAGAACGTTTATTTATATGTTTTTTAATGTCAAATGTGTTGTAAAAATGCTATCATGACCATAACTTTTCAAAAATAAACGGTGCGAAATTTTTGAAATTTTTTTATCAATTTGAAGTACCTAATATTCAATTTTTGAAAATTTCATTTAAATTTGGTATAGAGAGAGGTTAGTAGACCCTGGATTAACAGATAGCTGTTCCCGTGGGATAAGCAAATAATTATTCAAAATCTCTGTTACTCCTTCACACTCAAACGACTCCACCAATTTCAATACAAAATGAAATTTGGTGTAGAGATAGTTTAGACTCTAGGTTGACACATAGGATACTTTTCATCCCAAAAATAATTGCTGTCCCTGTAGGATAAGCTAATATTTCAAAAACCTCTGTTACTCCTTCACGCTTAAACGGCTGTACCGATTTCGATATAATTTGGAATGGGGATAGGTTAGACCTTGGAAATAACACTACTGGGTACTTATATTTCAGAGAAAATATAGTTCCTGTGAGATAATTATGGTAGCGGTAAAACCTTAAAGTACGCGGGTGAAGCCGCGGGGCGCTACTAGTAATATTATAAACGCGAAAGTTTGTATGGATGTATGGATGTTTGTTACTTAATCACGCTCAAACAGCTGGACGGATTTGCTATATAGATACTTCCGGTCCCGCGAATAGCACATAGTGTTAATCATCACCATCATCACCATGCGGGTAAAACCGCGGGGCACAGCTAGTATAATTATATAACTATCAATCACACTAATGTTTAAATGCTGAAGCTTGTGTGTATGTATATTTGTTAGCTTTTTACACCTTACGAGTTTTGATAGATGGGAATAAAATTCGAAATGTGTACCTTATAATCTTTATCAAAAAATTAGTTACATTTTATGGCAAAAATTGATTATTTCTCTGGGAAACATCAAAGGCCTAAATATGTTAAAAATGTGAAATTAAGTCAGTCGGTTAAAGAAAAGAACTTGGTGAAGGACCTGGGCTATTTTTGCCCTGGAAAACGTCTGGATCCCGTGGGATAACTGAGGCGGCGGAACTACTTGTCCACGCGAAAGAAACATCTTACTTCAAACGTGGATGAACCCGCGAGGAGGTCAGAAATTAATGAATAAACAAGTTTCGCTACCCCCAAGCGCGTTTCTATCGGCTTAAAAATATACAAATTTTTATAATATGTACATATAAGAAAGTGATATAAAATGAAATTTTATATTCGGTTCAGTTCATGTTAGGTTCAGTAAGTTCGCATGTGTATATAGTATTGTATAGTGTATATCTTCCCGCATGCAATTAATGCGGGAGAGGGGGGGTGCACACCGTACTCTTGTCTGGAATAATTTATCTCGTGGAATTATTTATTATATAAGTAATGTAGGCAACATCGCTTTGGTTTTAGCTGTAATGATGTTTAACCTTTATTTAAGAAAATAAAAAAATAAAATAAAAAAAGATTTCCGCGAAACGACATCTGAATTTGTGTAAAATCACAGAAAGTGATATCTTTATACAAGTGTCAAACCCGATACTCTGAAACTGTATCACGCTCCGGGTCAGTGTTACGACACACTGTGTAACAATATCTCAACAACACAAAAGGGACAAGAATCTCTATGAATTCCCGAACGCGGTGTGAATCCCAAACGAAATTCCATAACAAAAGATACAAGACACCCTCAATCGCGAGATTGTCACTCGTTTCTCAACGAATAACAACGGTGACGCGAAAAAATGGCTTCCTTAAACACTATACTTTTTTAGAACGGCCCAAACATACGACATTGTGAAGCGATGATAGCTCAGCGGGGGGAGCGTCGGCTGTCAAACTAACGGACACTGGTTCGATCCCAACAATGGCTTGCGCTTTTGGTGAAGGTAACACTGTTATCAAATTTTCAGCATGGTGGTAGGGTATTTTTTAGTACCCGCCTGGCTAGCTACCACCCTCAAGTTTGAAGAACTGTCACCAAACACAAAGTGTGATCAGGCAGCAGTGCGTGAGAGCCAGTAAGCATTCTAGGTCTAGCGTGAAAACATCTTCGACCACATCATCACTGACCATCAAGTGAGATAGTGGTCAAACGCCAGATCTAAACAGTATAAAAACCAATACTTTGAAAATGAAATACCATTGGTACTAAATCTTATTTGGAGTCAACTACATGTAGTCGAAGATAATGTCAATATTTAAACTCTGACGGAGTGCTCAAACGACGAACACCTGCCTTCAAAACAAAGTATAGCTTTGTCGACTGTCGTTTGTTAGAATGCTTGAAATGGGCGGTACTCAGCCAAATTTGAAAATGTAAGAATCTATTTTACATTTTTATTTAACCAACTAACCTACTTTACATTTTTTAAAAAATCAATTGTACAATCACACACCCGCACTAGGATACCCTATGTCGGGGGAGGTATAGTTTACACACAATCACATTTTCATACAATACATTACAATATACATTTGTTCTGTGTGTAATATATATGATATGGGGAAAACGAAGAAAATCTAATCATAACCTAATTAATGTATATTTATTCATTCATATTATGGTACAGTAAAGCATTTTGTATTGTAAAACTATCACCATAACGACATTTTGACGCAACTATCTTTGTAGAAATGCTCCAAAGATTGCTTCAAGTAGGTACACCAGTTGTTCCATTTCTAAACCCCTGCCACCCGCCGCAGAAAACATTGCATGAGAGACATCTCAACCTACCCTCATCTATTTTACAGAGAAGAAAGCGAATTATCCGAAAATCCTTAAGAGCTTTTCCGTGTTGACTAGAATGACTGTTTCTTTTTTTTGCACAATATAAGGCGAGAACTAGAACTAACAACGCTTAACTCATTCTTTTGTGTCCGAATTCGGTCTGCGGAACCATTTTATACAAAAATATACATATGTTCCCTATTTTTAGCGTCGGAGATTTGAATAATGTCAATGCATATCATAATTAGCAATTTTTTATTTTATTTTAAGTAGGAACTAGTTTTTTAGATATTTGATCTGTTTCCTGGCACAAATCATCTTAGTCATTGCAAATAAATGACAGCAAATACCAGGAGGTGCGCTCGCCAACCCGCCTGCCAAGCATCGCGAGTATTAGTAAATCCCCCCTATATGGGGAGGCATATATCCAGCAGTGGACGTCCTATGGCTGCGATGAATGAATTTGATGACGATATTCCCCTCTCTTTCACGCAGCAAATGTCACGGAGCAATTCTTTGCGTAATGCATGTGATTTTTTTATTTATAATGGGTACATTTACTACTCTGTAACAATGATAATTCGAAAATAAGGTAAGACCGTATCTTAACACACTATTTTGGGGGCCTATAAAGTTATTTGTAGGTTATTATTCGGAATTGGCAAGCGTTTGACTTCTATCTCAAAATTGTTTTAATTATAAATTTATTATACTAAAATGTGGCAGCAAGACGGCTATAGGAGCAATTTAGAAGTATGTAGACGCAAAACTGATCGGAGAGAGTAATTTGTAAACCGCGGCATTAATAGGAAAACTAGCTGACCCGACAGGCCTTGTCCTGTCTTAACTGTGAATGTTGAAATCGAACCAATAAAAACATATATACATTTCGTCAATCGCGCCAACTGTCAAACAATTGACAATTTGATCAAACACCGTAATGTTACATTGAAAAAATATTGTCAAAAGAAGGTTAGGTATATTATCAATTCATAAGGACTTTAATTTATCTTCAATTTTCTAATTTTCCGTGCAAATTTCTAATTTTTTTCTTGCGTAAAAATCTTCTCATAACTATAATAAATATAACAAAAAAAGATCTAGCAAAATTGGCCGTTCACGCGTGATGTCGTGACCAAGGGAAATAGAGATCTATTTTTATATATACAGACATATCGCTAACCATGCTTTATATAAATTAGGTAAAGGTTTGCGCCCAGGTCACAAATATGCATTGTGTAACAAACATACGTAGACTATAACAAACATCATAAATGTTTTGTTAAGAACTTGTCTAGTTCGCGGATCCCTGACCAAGACACCACATACTCCTACGTAGCGTGTGTATCAATTCTAAGTTGTAATGCTCTAAGCACATTAGAAACCAGGTCTTTACGCGTTATGATTTGACATGTTTCTGTAACGTTATGTACTTTTTAAGCATTATACACGTCTGAGGAGGATAAAGTTACGTCTGGAAATACAGTTTTTTCAGTGTTGGCTACGCATCATTTGTGCATGTACTTACTAATGTCACATATAGCACATATAATCATTAAACTTTGTTTGCATTAAGGAAGTGCAGGCTACTGCTTAGCTCTAAGTTTCCTCCCCGTTGTCTCAAATATAACATCTATTCTTACTCTAAATTAAAGATTTTGAAGTGAAATATCACCTCTAATCTCACCGTCACTGATCATCAAGTGACAATGATAAAAAAGTAAATTATTTCTCATAATAACATTGAAGATACCATTTTTTTTTTATAATGTAAACCTGTTTGTGAACGATACAAAACCACACGCACTAAAAATTCCATGTCCTCTTCTCGTCCCAAAAATCTAATCAAAAACGGCATTTTAATTAAAGAAACTTTAATTAAACAAACTGTCAAAGTGCTTCAAACTGAATAATATAAAATGAAATTAAAATCAGTAGTAGATTGAAAATCATTGACGTCGCAAAAGGGAACTTTCGAATCGACCAAAAGTGTGACGTTTAACAAAAGGAATAAAGAGAATATTCGAGTGGAGAAGGTTCAAACTTTGATTACCATAATTAACATTAATTACGGGTACCGGGAGCTATTAGGATAAGATAGTGCTGAATAAGTCGAAATAATACGCTTTGTGAATAGACTAACCTTTTAACTGGTCGATTTATTGTTGAATGACACTTGATGGTTTGCTGCAGGCAAGAATTCTAGCAACATTACTCATCGTCATAATCATCGACGTCCACTGCTGGACACAGGCCTCCCCCTTAGGGAGTTTTGGCAATACTCGCCACGCTTGGCAGGCGGGTTGGCGAGCGCAGTTTGATGTATTTGTACACAGAAGGTGATGCTGCCCACTTTCTGGTTATTTATCCCTTAGCCGCCTCTTACGGCACCCACGGGAAGATATGGGGGAGGTACAATTCTAAGCCGGTACCACCGCGGTTGAGCAACATTACTTTTGAGAGCAACATTACTGTGCTTGCAATCTCGGATGTATGAGGTCGTTCTTTATCAGAAGCCTAAGGCACAATTGCACCCACCAAATTATCCGAGATTTTCGTCGAAATCTCGGATTGAAACACAAATTTCAAATGTTGTGATTTGATCCGAGAATCTCGGCCAATTTGGTTGGTGTAAGTGGGCCTAAGAGTGTTTTGTAATGATCTATGAAGGTTAGGTGGTAATAAGGTTGCACTTCTGTTCAAGGTGGACTTGTTCAACATCTCGATCGTCAAAGGCAGATTATATAAGCACTGCTACCTACCTAAATTATCCATGGGAACTCCTTTTTTCCGGAATAAAAAGTAGCCTGCGTGCAATTTCAGGGTATCTGGTAGCTGGTATTTTCATTCCAAGCTTTATGCAATCTTTAGAAGAGCAAAACTGCGCACGGGCCCGCTTATTCTTAGTATAAGGAGCAATAGGAATATTTTAATATATATTTTAAGTTTAAAATCAATATAGTTTAAGTGTTGAATTGAATTTTATGTTTTAAAACGATATCATTTTAATAAATTTTTTTACATTATTTTTAGTTATTGTATTTTAAATGTTGGATATATAAATAAAAGATTCATAAAAAAACATTTTTTTTTTCTTAATGTTTTGTTTTTAACCGACTTAAAAAAGGGAGGAGGTTCTTAATTCGACCCGTATGTTTTTTAAGTTTGTTACCTCAGGACTTTCGACTAGGTGAACCGATTTCGATGATTCTCTTTTATTTGAAAGCTGGCGCTTCCTGGTTCTACACATTTAATTGTAATTTTAAACCAATTCAAAAGTATCCAATTAGTTTTATTATAACATTAATATCAAATAATATAATATAACAATGAAGACGTCGTATTGACGATATATATTTCAAAGGCAATATACGTTTAAATTAATCAAAAGCTCTCATATTCGGTCATGAAACTACAGGATGTGTTCAATTAACGTTCTAAATGGTACCCAAAATAGGATCAGCCTGTATGTATGTGGGCCCTATGCCGCCGCCGCTAGGGTTGACAACGCGTCATGATTCCGGTTAAATTGATTTCGCAATAAACATGTTTGTGAAAGTGACATTCGAGTTAGTTATTATCAATTAGACAATGTATGTTCCCAGCATCAGTAACTTGGAGTTGGTTTCATTATTATGTATCTGTATGTCCAATTATATACCCTTATAATTATTATATGTATTATTCCGGCTTCTAAATAGTAATATTAATTCACGAATGATTAACAGATTAGATAATAAGAATGATTAGACGCTTGAACACCGGCGTACAGTTACTTGGATTTATATTGGACACATTTCGAAATGTCAATATAACATTTTAAGCTTTTGACAGATTTGTAAGCTTAATACGATATGGTCGAAGGTGTTAAGTGATACTGTACTAGACGTTGAGTGTCAACTAGTTTTACAGAGACCTCCTAAAGACATGATTTAATTGTGCGATCTCAATTCATTTTGCTTTCCGCGATTTACGGATTTCGAGGTATCCAATTATTGTACACTAGCTGCACCCGACGGTTTCCCCTTAGCGTGATAATATATTGCCGTTAAGCCTTCCAAGATAAACAGACTATCTACCACAAGCATATTTTTTCAATTCCAACCAGTGGTTCTCGAGATTGTAGCGACCAAACAATCAAAGTCTTCAACTTTATAATACTAGTTAGATGTACCGTGGGCACTATAACGAGCCGCCAAATCAAGAAAAGCTTACATTCAATATGATGATACTAGCGGGCGGGATATAGTTTTTTATTTATAAAGCTTTCCCCGTTCAGGAGCAAAAGATTTCATGGAAATCCTTTATCAAGTACAACACGCAATATTTATTGCGGGATCGGGTCACCACATTAAGAACCACTACAATATTCGAAAAAGGCATTGTCTATTTTTAAAGTATTTTAAGTACCTATATTTAAAATCAACATAAACTTGGCAACCCTGACAAGAGTGGTCTTTGATTAGAACCGTTTGCCCTCACATCTCCTGGGACAGGGATCCATGTTCTAACCCTTGACGGTGTTGTTTTAGGGCCTATTTTACCCCTTCAACTGATAGATGTTGTTTTTCAAACTTGAGAGTAATAGCTAGTTAGGCGAGTACTGGCATGCATCCTACCACCATGTATTGGTAACGATACTTAGTGCTAAGATATTTTTATGTACCTATCTAAATGAAAAAAACCTTAGCACTAAGTATCATTTCATGGAACATAAGTTTTATAATATAATAAGTTTCCTTACGGGTAGAGGGTCTTTAATAAAATACGCTACTAACTTCTAAGCAATAATTATATAGCTCAAATGATTCTACCAACTACCAATTGACAGCGTACCTAGAATCCTTGCGGGATTGCCTCGATACATTGCAATGCTGATACGTTGAGCCAAATACGTGCCATTATTTTGGACACACATCGCATCAACCAAACGCTCATAGGCTTTGAAAAATCCAATGCGATCTGCGAACTTCACGCGTTGTAAACGCAAAAAGCCAATGTTTGATAGAAACCTTGAATAATAGATGAAGGCCGAAGGCTAACAGTGCCGAAGGGTATCTACAACTATGGCCTGCCTCCATTGGCTCCGCTTGCCCCACCGTCCCGAAGGATACTCGATCTGTATCCGGCGGGTTATAAATTAGGCACATTCACTATGGCGGGCATACATACGTACGTATGTACAGTATTCTTATAGATTCAAAGTTGACCGTTTTATGAACCAGCTCCCTATTGTTTTATTTTATTTTTTATACTACGATGAAATCGCGCTCGGTTGCTTACTCGTAGATATAGACCTTGGGCTTGGTTTAGGGCTAGCGGAAAGTATAGTTAGCTATAATAGATACCTACAGACATCCATATTATGTCCTTATAGATAAAATAAAATATAATACTAAAAATAATAAACTTTCTTTGACTTTCACTCAGAGGCAGAACATGTTCTTGAATATCATAGAGAAGGACCTACAGAACCAGTTTTGATAATGTTTAATGGAATTACCCTGAAAAGAACTTTTAGAAAAGTCTCTTAAAATTCTGACTTAAAGAGGAGTGTTGGCCATATTCCAGAACGCTGGCCGATGCGGGTTGGCGTATAGGCTAGTGGCTAGCCCAATGTCGGAGTTTTCACGCCACCCTATGTCCTTCGGCATGGCGTAATAATCAAATAAGGACCGACGGGTTCACGCGCCCTATACGACGGACCAAAGCGTTCTGTTGAAAATGCCACTAGCTGATACCCATCTAAGTTATGTACGAAGAGTCTGTTGCGTAACGCATAGGATCGGCTTAGATTGCCTACGTAAGATCGGCTACAAAGTTCTTTCAACCAGTGCAAAATTGCAGCCCAATCTTCTCAGTTGTCAGAGATATACAACAAGGAAAACACATTCACGTTCAACCCCGCACTAGGATACCATGTGTCGCGGTAAGTATGGACACACACAATCATATTACACAAACATCACAAACCCGAGAATACACATCTGATTCTAGGTGCATCACAAAAATGCCAGGATTGGAATATGCGTTAATAGATGAAACATGCATTTGTATATATACAAACATTCAAGCTTCCTTGTATACAAGGAAGCTTGAATGTTTGTATATATACAAATAGATTCGCTAATATTGTACGAGTTATGAGGTAATGGTCTTTAACGAACTCTTTATTATGGCAGCTGGATAACGATTTGTCGCCCAAAGAATATTACGGACCTAGCAGCGAACCCCAACTAAATCTATTTAGCACTGTCAGCGATTTACTTAGTTGTAAATATCGCGGTTTCCAAATTGCTCTTTCTCTTTTGTCTTGTATCTTCAGAGTGATCTAAATTGCTCTTAAACCTGTCGTGCTGCAAGTTAAGTATCGATAACAAAGGAAGCGCAGGAGTTATTTTATATTATGATTGTTTATTTATTATTTAAATTTAATACGTGTAGTGAGTATGTGACAACACGCATGCGTTAGATTATAATAAAAATGATAATGTGGGAGTTAGAGAATAAAAGATTTAAAGATTTAACTCATTCTTTAATCTTATTTTTAATCAAATAAATATAATCAGTAATAGTCTTGAATAATGTAATTAGATACTCGACATATCGAGGCACGACTCAGCTGATGTACTAGGATCTACTGCTATGTTCGGAGTCACTGTAATTTATCTACATATTCAGGAACTAAACAGGTAATATTGGAATGAAACATAACAGCTATAGAGTTAACTTGCTTTTAATAATTATTGTCATCAAGTTTGGAGGGTAGGTATAGCTACGTCTGTTCGCAAGGGACTACCGCTATGAGAAGAACAGACAAGAAACTCATAGGGCTTGATTCTTTTCAATAGCCACTTCTTAACACTATCTCACATCACATTTTACAATAAGTTAAATATTAATTATACATAATACACCAAATACATATAAATTATATAATAAGAACAGTTATCGTAGCTGAGTTGTTCACTCCGAGCTTGCCAAGGGAAGCTTGGCTTGATGTGCCAAGCGGCCCTTTTTATATTATAATTTTGTTACTCAAAGTCAATGTCAGTACAATGAAACTATTACAAGAATATCAAATAATTGAATAAAATTGAATAAAACATACACTTAAATAACTTTGTTAATTTTCAATAATTATTACATTATTAATAGGATCGATTACTAACAATTTGATACTAAGTAAATCAAATGACTTATATAACGAAAGTCAAATATAGTTATTCTTTTGCAAACTTTATGAAAGTACTTAATATTTATAAATTACGTTATTAGGTAGTAAATTTTATTTCACAATTATAATATCTACTTTAAGATTTAAGCAAATCTTCTTACTTAAAACTAAAATCTTAGGATTAATACTTTCATAACCTGGTACATGCAACAGCGTGTTCCAATCATGCATGGTTGGAATAATGCACTGTGGTCTCATACTAATGCCATAGTTCCTTTATATAAGACACCACAGTATGCCACACAGTAACTGACGTCTGGACAACGTATCGTTTGTCATGTTAATAGTTCGTAGGGCGCTTCTATAATTGTATGAGATATTGAATTACTCATGTATAAAGACGCTCTGTTTTAACTGACGTCAATTTCGGTATTAGTATTTTTTATACATGTAAGTAAAATATTGTTTGTTCTAAGCGTACAGTCTACCTAAGACATCGATAACTAAAACGTCACTTTCGTGAAATAAACTTTTTTTTTTCTAGTATAGTACGCATACAAATGCATCCTATAAATATATTACAATCTAGCCTAAAAAAGCTAATAAGTAATTTAAGTCTAACTTAACTTGCTAAATTTACTGTACTAAGAATGTGTCCATTAACACTTTTCTTATTGTCTCTATTTGAGGGGGAGACACTTGGTTCATGTGTTCTCTAAAAATAAACTAATGCTACTAGTGAAATAAACTAACTAAACATGTCTTTTCCATGATACAAACTTCCGACTTCAAAAAAGGAGGTTACTCAATTCGACCATATATTTTTTTATGTGTGTTCGCGGATAGCTTCGTTGTTTATGAACCCATTTTGATGTTTCTTTTTTGTTTGTTAGATTATACTTCCTGGTAGGTAGTAGGTAGTCCCATTTAAATTTCATCAAAATTGGATAAGCGATTTTTTAGTTACACTCCAATGGCTGAAAAGTGCTACGCATACCTCGACGATGCAATAGTTGCGGTAGACGACATCTGAGAACATACACAATTACAATTGACCCCGTGTGTAGCAAAGATCACTGAACAGGGTGCAAACATTTTTTTAAAACCAAAAATTGAACCGAGTTCAACACTCAAAAGTGTGAAATAGCCTTGTCGAAGTCGGTACCATAGGCAAAGTATTGTGGTGATAGTTACTTTTGTGAAGTATCATGGTACCGACTTCAACGAGGTTATTTCACACTTTTGAGTGTTGAAGTCGGTTCCATTTTATTTTTTTTGTACACTCGACTTATTCCGATGCCTAATTTTGTTCGGATTTTCTGATGGGTCACTCTTTTGTCAGATTGTATCATACGCCGCAAAACACAGATCTTCCGTCGTCGCCGCAGAAAGCCGTCCCTCACGCATGTCATCGGTGAGATTAGCGCGACCACGTTTAAACTCATTAAACCAGTTGTAACCAGTGGCTAGAGGTGGCGCTTCACCGTGAAAGGCCAATCGTAGTCTATCATAACTTTCTTACTGACTAAAATGACATAGAAAGTCATAAAAACTCATTGCACGAAAATTTTGTCGCGTTAAATTCATGCTGTCGTGACAATTTTCAATCAATAAAACAAATGACAAGTGAATGAAATACGTACTCAATAATATTGGTAAAGAGTTGCATTTTCAAATATATATATTTTTATCGATTTGTTTGCAAGCCAGTTCTAGCTTATAACAATACACTTAAAACATGGCGAACCTTCGACGCCCCTATTGATGAAGTATTATAGTTTCTACTCCCTTAATATCAATGTGGATAAACGTCTATCGAGGGGTAAGGTTACCTTTATGAAATTTCCCCCTTTTCTACTCTTAACAAATTCCATTATTCCCATAAGAAACAAGTATTATAACCACTTCCCCAGGTAAGGCGAGGGTGATATTCCCTTACGTGCGAACCGAGCAAGAATGGTTTAAATTAAATAAAAGGTAACGACCAGTCTCCGCGGAGTTCCCCACAAACTCAGTTCTGTTACAATTTTCTTTGTAGTTTCGGGAACTTGTAACATGGAAACTGGCAACACAATAAGGTTACTTCATAAATTGCCTTTATGTTTTGTGGTTTCTCGTTATTTACATAACACTTCTGTTATATTACATTCTGTTATTCTTGAATGGCTTCACTTTCCTGCCAATATTCTACTTGTGTGAGGTTGTCACGATCTATACATGTATCTACTACATAAAAGAATGTATGGGCAAATTGTATTGACTAATTCGCAATATATATATAATCTACAGACCGTACTTAGACTTTGCTTAGCTTATGCATAAGTTTAAGAAAATTCAAATAAAAAAGCGTGAAATTTTCTTCTTAGCACGATTACTTTTACTTTGCTCAGCTCAGCTTAGGCTTTCGCTGAGCAAACTTAAAGTCATTGGACAACGACGACAGGTTCACATAGCAGGAAACGCCTAAAAGCTTTACCCATGAGTAAAACACAATAATTTTCCCCACAAAAGTACTAACGAGGAACTTGCAAGGCGCGCCGGGAAGGATTCTTTCACAGGATTCTTTTACACATTTAACAGACATTTCTTTCAAGTGCTCTCTTCTCTGATTGGTCAGCAAGTTAACATTAGACAGATCAGGTGCGTTCTTACATTTTAAAATCCTTATACTCACTTGTGAATAAAATAGAATTTTCCTGTCAGATATCCATGAATAAAACTACCAATTGACAGCTAGTGTGGTGAAATAGTTATTTGTGTACAAGGGGGTAAAGTCGATTTTTGATGTGAGTACTTGGATTGAAACCTGAGCAAGCGAAGGGTTCTAGGATTGAACCATAAGCGAAGCGAGTGGTTCAAAAGAAGAACCCTAACTGCAGCAAAGGTTTCAAAACACGAAACTCTAAAACATGTGCACTAACTAGTCAGGAACTAGCAAGGCGCGTGGCGAGAAAGATTCCTTCACAGGCTTCTTTCAGAGCAATTTTTAAACTTGTCTCATCAATCATTCATCATCATCATAATCATCTCAGCCATAGGACATCCACAGCTGAATATATGCCTCCCCCATTGATTTCCACAGGGACCGGTTGGAAGCAGCCCGCTTCCAGCCCTTGCCTGCGATCTTAGTCAGGTCGTCCATCCACCTAGTCGGTCCTATGCTGCGCTTGTCAGTCCGTGGTCTCCACTCGAGAACCTTTCGACCCCAATAGCCATCGGTTATTCGAGCTATGTGCCTTGTCCACTGCCACTTCAAGTTGCTAATCCACTGGGCTATGTCGGTGACTTTTGTTCTTCTATGGAACTCATCTGGAGTTTACGCTGCCAGATTGCGGCAACCACTGACCATAGGCAAACTCATAAAAGTTGCCAATCTCAAAACCTTATTTATTTATGTTACATTATGCATTAGCACCTAAAGAAACGCACATTTAGGAAAAAAAATCGATATTCTTATCTTGACCGTTCGCAATAAATACAAATTACAGATTAGAGTCTTATTTCGATAAAGTGAAAATTTTCAAATTTTCAACAATACGGTGATTACGTTCTTTGTGAAACAAAATTGTGTGCGGTCTTATGTTGTGCTCGCTCGTAACAGGTTATAGAGAAAATTGGCTTCGGATGAGAAAAACAAAATTGGCTTTAAGACTAGACTTGTTAAAAATATATGCTGAGGAATTTTACTTATTTAAAATTTTCAAACTTATGGGTGGTAGCTAGCCAGGCGGGTGTATACTCGAAAGTACCCTACCACCATGCCATTTTGCTTTGATATTCTTGTTGTCTCGAGTTATTTTGTCTAAAATCCTTAAAAAATTTAAAAATTAGAAAATATTGAACGGATAAGTAGCTGGGATTACATTTTATATTTTACAAATTAAACTAAATAGTAGTTATTATCAAAAAAATAGCTAAAATTCAGGGTGTCAAAAATAGATCGTTGGTAATTTTGCTTCTGCAAAATCAATTCTTTTTACAAAATGTATTTAGTATTTAATGTCGGAAGATACGCGTGCAAATCAGAAAAAGCAACACTTAAACATCTGTCACCTTTCAAAAAGTTCCCAAGTATTGTCGAAGACCATAAAAGCTACACAAAGAGTGTCATCCCATTATTCCTAAACAATGTAGTTCATTCGTGAGCCGTTCATTTTGTTCACTCATTCATCAGGAGTATTTATCAAGGTTTGTAATTAAAACCGATTTCCTTTGAGACGCTTGCGCGTAAAGATTCCCTGTGTATTTGTTTAAGCCTAAGAGCTCGTTCACATAAGGTCGGCCATGTTGTATTACACTATTATTAAAATATAGACTAACTTTATCCTTTCGTGAAAAAGCTCAGAATATTTTATATCATTTTACTTAAATCGTTGCCTTAAAAACTAGAAAAATGTGTCCAAAATGTGTCCTAGGCCGGAAATGATGATGATGATACAAAGTAAAATATCCAATGCTTCTCCATCAATTAGTGTGTATGACAGTGACGAAATAAATCATCGAAATGTATCAGTAATTCATAGAGTCCGAGTCAATAATCTCATAGTTGCACTACTAAAACTGATTACAACTTTTTCCACACTTTAGACATTTTTGACTGTTTGAAATCGTGAATATATTTGAACTGTTATGATGGCGTCATGGTTATATCAGTCCGATACACTATCCAACCTAATGTGAACCTGCCTTGAGAGCAGAATCTAAAGCTCTTAATAACACGATAAGGGAAGGTTACAGGTTTTAAACAGATGATTAAAAGGTTTAGCATATAAATGATCGATTTTAGGATTTACCAGATGAATATAAATGAATTTGAATGTAATTCATTCGTTGGTGGTTTTGATGAAACGGTTGGAATCCATCGTTGGTAGTTGAAGTCTTTGGCTTTTATACTTATAGTGAAAAAGGCTTTTGCGACAGGCCAAACTTCTATCCCAATACGCTATGGCCATAAATGTTGCATAGAACCAAGACGTGGTCTCTAACTATGGGCCTCGTTAGCAAGCTCACAGTCTCCCAACGAGCCATGGAGAGGGCTACGCTCGGATTTTCTCTACGAAATAAAATCAGGACTGAGGGATATTAGAGGGATAGCAGAGTCAGGGATGTGTAAATTATGACCCATGTGGTCAAAAGTTTTCTAATTGACTTCCAGTAAAAACCTAGATAGACTTCTTAATCAGGAAATAAAGCTGGATACCGGCCGCTTCGTAAGTAACAAACATACACACAAACTTTCGCCTTTATAAAGTTAGTGTAATTATCATGATATTTGTAAGACGAAGATCCTAGCTACTTATACCAAGTCACAGTACTAAAGTTTAACATATATAATTAAAAAGGTATTGGCTGTTATTCACCAGCCCAACTACAATTCTCGAAAGTTTCTTATTATGTTTACGCTAAAATTAAATTTCGTAATTAATCTTAGCCATTATGTTTCTAATACTCGGACATTTATGGTGGTGGACCATATTATTATGGTGGTAGTTTTAGATGACGTGTTGAATAATAGTACGATAAAGTACCTGCAACTTAGAAATAAAATCTAATTTTATGACTCTCTCATAAATGTTTTAATAATTTGGAGATTACCGCAAGTTCATAAGAGCTATCTTGATTAACATATTTTTTTATACTGTCTAGATCTAGTGCGTTTAACCACTATTTTTATTATTATTATTATTATTTATTAATTCTGATTGAATAACAGAATCAAGTAATCAGTCAGTCAATCAGTAAGGCGTTCAACACATGGCCACAAAGTTTCTTGACACAATTATCTAATATGAAATGAAGCAGTCATTAACGGGATTTGAACCCACGACTCGTAGAACATAATAACATTTTGCGTTGGCTTCTGTTGTGGGTTGAAATCTATTTACAAGCTGATTGTTCGTGCCCGACATTTTAATATAAATGATTACTCAGCATGCTTACGGGGCTACAACAAAAACATTGTATTCTAAGATTACAAAAGATTTTTGTTTGAAATATGACACGCATTTATAATGGTCAAGACTATGTTAGCAAATAGGGCAATGAACTGACTATTGTACATTTTTTTTTCACACAAATTACCGCAATTTATTACCTTCCTACATGATGACAAATGATGTCTCTACTTACTGGACATTATATCACTAAGTGCGGACATGACCAAAGATATTACTGATATGGAAATAAAGTTTGGCTCCAATGTAATGGATGTTAAGGTCGAGCCTGGCTTACGTTGTCATTAAAGCGTCATTTTTTATTAAATACAGCTATGAGACAATAATTGTATTTCCTGTAGTAAAAAAGGTTTGCCTTGAAGTAAACACTTTTGTATACATAATTATTATCTATTTTGTATTTGGCTAACTTAAAGTCAATAATATGTGTTATAGAATTATTAACACGAAGGTTGAACATGATAAATTAAATTAAATTATATCAGCTTGGCATGAGATTTGGGCACTCTGAGCGATAATTCCGAACCAGGAATCACTATCGCAGCCGTACCGCAGCGCGAAACAATTGGACTCAGCACAAATAATATATTATGTAACGAGAAAGCGAAGTATTTATACATAACTTTATTGTGATACTCTGCACTAACTGTCGTTTATCTAGGACAATTGTGACACAGAAAAAGATAGTTGGTACGTACGGTACGTGCGCTATTCACTTGTTTATAAGATTGTGATACGAAGATGGTACCACAAGCTATTCCTGCAGTATGAGTCCGATTATGACGTCGTCGCTAACAATTAAATGGAAGACATCTCTTGAATGACATAACATAATACAAAAACATGAATGTTAAAAAATATCTTATGTATTTATAATTTATTTTTTTTGGTTAATAATTTCGATTTTTATTTTATTTTGTGTTTTGTAATGGACTACTTACTACATTAAACTTGCATCGTCAATTGCGTCATTTACGGCTAGGGAAAATCAGCGCTGTGTCTGCAGCATAATGCTGAGCCCATAACCATTTCTGATGCACTGTACATGTTACGATCCTATATCGAGATATAAGTAATAGAAAGAAAGAAAGAAAGAAAGAAATTTATTTGTAACATTTAAAGCATACAAAAATAACAAAATGTACAATTACAAATGTTACAAATCGGCCCCAACTCAGCAATGCTGATTATAAACCAGCGCTGGTCTTCCGTTGGGACCGGTTCGTGACGTCACAGTTCTTCTGTTTGCAACAGTATATCCTATACTAAAGGGAATTGGAGGACGCTGTAATTATATATAATAGGTAAGTACAAATAACACTTATATTATAAATAGGGAAACTAAATATCATTATTAACTATGTGAGCAAAAATTAAAATGAAAGTATATATCAGCACAAAAAAAGAAAAGCAAAAAGTGAAAAAGTATTGGAAAATTGCTACGTTAGTCAGATATAATATACTGTGGTGCAATGAATTTAAAAATATTAATAAACGAAAATGGTAACGTACGGCGATACTTAAAAATACAGTAGGTACAATATGGTATATATACAATATACTTAGGCACTGCTATATCGCACTTGTGTCGTGCCTTTGTGTTTCTTGGCACTTTTGATGCTCATAAATAAAAGTTTTTAGCTTCATTTTAAAAATATTCAAATGTTGCAGGTTCCGTATCGGTGGTGGAATATTATTCCAACATTTGGACGCCGCGTAGCGGAAACTACCTCGAAAAGCAGCAGTACTATGCCGATGTGTCGAGAGCTGTTTCGCGCACAGACGGGATCCAAGTGGTCTCTGACTTGACACCCAGGACAATTTATCAAACAGATACAATGGAGTTTTCTGTTTCAATATACCAAATAGTAATGTAGCAAGGTGTAGTTTGCGACGATGTTGCATTTTTAAAATAAAGTTTTTGTTCAGATATGGACTCACATGAGCTCTAAAAGGAATGTCAAAGCAGAAACGGGCACAGGCATTTTGAACCCGTTGTATAAGCTTTTGCGTTCTAGAGAGCAGACGGGGGCCAAAAACTGCATCCATGTAATTTAATTGAGACAGGACAAGTGACTCCACCAGTTGTATACGTAAGGTTTCCTTAATATAATTCCTTAATTTGTACAACACTTTTAGTTTAAAAAAGGAAGTGCTCACTGCCTTTCCGATATGCTTCTCGTATCGCAAATCACTATCCATATGCAAACCTAGATTACGTGCTTCATGCACACGTTCTATAGGCTCCCCAATAAGTTTAATGTTAGGTAATGAATTAATATTTGCTAGTTGGTTTTTACTACCAAATAAAATATATTTTGTTTTTTTAGGATTAAGCATAAGGCAATTATTTGTGGCCCAAGTGGCTATGTTTAACAAGTCTTCGTTAAGGTACCTTATTGCACTATCAATGTCAGATGGCAAGAAAGATATATAAACTTGTATATCGTCCGCATAAATATGAAACTTGCAATGTTTTATATGACTATGTACATCTGCAGAGTATAATATAAAGAGGATAGGTCCAAGTATAGAGCCTTGAGGAACTCCTCTTTCTACAGACAGTATGTTAGATTCCAGAGTGTTACCGTCATTGTGGCTGATCTTTACATACTGGAATCGATCAGTGAGATAGCTGTTAAACCATTGTAAGGCTCTAAAATCAAACCCATAAAAACTTAATTTGGACATAAGCAAGTCAATATTTAAGGAATCAAATGCCCTAGAAAAATCGAGTAGTACTAGCAATGTACACATACCCTTATCTTGAGAACAGAGTATGTTGTCCGTTACATCAAGCAAAGCAGTCACTGTGCTACGTCCTTTTCTAAATCCTGATTGCACTTCAGGTAAAATATTATTTTTCTCTAGATAAGATGTTAATTGTGAGCAGACAGCTTTTTCCAAAATCTTAGACATACAAGGTAAAATACTTATAGGTCTAAGATCATTTAAAACATCAGGATCAGATTTCTTTGGCAATGGACGCACTATTGCTTGTTTCCACATATCAGGGAATGTTGAAGTGTTGATTGATGTATTTATCATATCTTTTAACGCGTCTAGTGAGTAAGGAAACGTCATAAGAAGCATATCTAAATTTATTTTGTCGCAACCGACTGCATTTGATTTCAAACTGTTAATTATTTTTATGATTCCATGTAAGCTGACAGGCTCTATGTGAAATACTGCATCAGAGAACTTATGAAACTCAAGATATGTTAGGCGTGATATAGATACATTAGAGGTACAAGGTAAATTCAAAAAATGGCAATTCAACACGTTAGGATCATTAAAAACAGCAGGTAGTTCTGTGTTTTTTTTAGGCAATAAGTTATTTTTAAGATTTTTCCACAACAGTTTGGGGTCTTTAAGATTGCAATTAATATTATGTTTAAAATACGCCGATTTTTCATAAAATAATGCTTGATTGACAGTTGATTTCAAAGACTTGTAATATGCCTTTTTACCGTCTGTTTTGGTAATATGATAAGCCGCTGAAGCCTCATCGCGTAACTTCATCATGAGTTTTATCGTGTCTGTTATCCATGGATGAGAGCGAGTTTTAATGACAATCGATTTCAAAGGTGCATGAAAGTCAAAGAGTGCCACCACACTTTGATTAAAAACGGTAACCATTTCGTTAACATTACTAAGTGTTCGTATCAAATCCCAGGGTATCATTCTTAAGTCAGTACAAAATTTATTGGAGGAAATAGTTTTTATGGGCCTGTATGTTATAATATACGGCTTAGGCTTATCGCGTTTGATGTTTAGTTCACAGGTTAATAAACAGTATCCAAAAAGAGACCCCACGTGGTCCAAAGTTATTTTTCTAATATGCAAGTCAGTACAGACGATATCAATGAGTGTCTGGCTAGTATCTGTAAAGTGAGTTGGCTCATTCACAAACTGTGATAGGTTGAGAGAAGATAAAAACGTCATTAATTTATTTGTATTGATATCAGTTTTAATTAAGAAGTTTATATTAAAATCTCCCAGTAGTATTAAATTGTCATGGGTAGGAAGAGACGTGATTGAGTCTGTAACTGCATCAAAGAATAAATCTACATTTACCCATTGTGGACGATATGCGGTGCCTATTAACAATTTTCTACCGTTAAGGGTGATACTGAGCCACATCTGCTCAACACACTTGTGTAGTGGATCCACCGGGTGACACAGCGTACGCACGCTAACATTATTTTTCACGTAAAAGCCGACGCCACCCCCACGTGACTTATACTGGCGAGTTCGAGCTATGTGGCGCAGTCGATAGTCAGGAAGAGAAGGGGCACGCCCTTCCTCCCCTCGTCTGAGCCAGGTCTCATTGACGGCTAAAATGTCGAGGTCATTACGAGTAACAACAGCAATGAAGTTATCATGATTGGTGCCGAGGGAACCTGCATTATATAAACCAATTTTTAGTTGTTTGTTAATCATTGTCATATGCGAATAGCGTCTCAAAAAATAATGATGGCCATAGATCACAAAAGTCACAAAATACACAACGAAATACAACACTGACAAGAAATATATCAATACCATAGTTTACAATTACCATTAACAATAAGTTAAAGCAAATATTATCATATATGTTCAATATATTACTTACTGACAATACAAACATGACCAAAATGCTGGAATGTTTCAGCATCGGCATGTATATAAGATAATAATAAATCAAAAATATAAAATATGTACTGTATAGAAGACATAAGTGACCTGATTCTGAAATGCAACTAAGTAGAACATATAAATGACAGGAATATATCAAGCGTGCATCAAATTGATTCAATTTCAAAAACACGCCGGACATCGGCCTCTGTGCGTAATATGTATACCTGTTTTCCATCACCCTGCCTCACGTAAATGCGGCCTCTCTTGGTCCACGAGTACTTCCAGTTTAGTTTGCGACAAGCTTCTCGGGCACGATGAAACAACTGCCGATTGGTCTTCGTCAGCCGTTCGTTAATATAAATCCGCATTGGTTGACCCGCTAGCCCGATGTCAGCTGTTGTAATATTACGACGTACCCGCGCAGCAAGCAACAGGTCGTCCCGTAGTTGTCGGCGTGCCAGCCGAACAACAACACGGCGCGCGCGACCACCACCGCTTGAATTGACCATTCCGACACGCTCAGCAAAAACGATATCGCGATCGTCCAGTTTGATTCCCAGTTTTGTAGCAAGAACTGTGACAGTGTGAATGACATTTTCCCCTTGCTCCTCGGGAAGATGCCCTATATCTAGATCTGCTAACAGCAAATCCTGATCACGGTCGTTGAGCTCTAGCTTTAGGTGAGTCACTGTCTGCAGCAATTCAGTGACTTCCCTCGATCCGGATGACACCTCTCTTTGTTCAATCACCTCAAGCCTTCGTTCAAAATCATCCATGCGTTTTATTATGCCTGCAATGGAAGAATGGAATTCCTTACGAAACTCACGTTGTTCAGCCATATATTCAGCAAATTCACGGCGTAGGTCCTGGACATGAGAATCTCCGCACAAAGTCATAACATCCGTGGGTTGCGAGCTAAGCGCAGGGACCGTTTCATGGATGGGCGGGGAAGCGCAGGGGGTCTCGCAAATACCCTTAACGGGAGTCATACTGTTGTCACCTTTGCGATGCTTTTTCTTGCATTCGGGGCAAACCCAATCCTTAGGAATTGATGCGCTATCGGGAATTGCTTCGCACCCTTTATGAAATAGGCAGGGACATGTACTACATGTGGCGACACCAGACGACGGTTTTAAGAACTTCCCGCAAGCTGTACATTTAGCCATTCTTAAGTCAATCACAAAGTTGTTGTTTATGTAATTGCTTCGGGATTGACTCGCTAGATGACGCAATATACCGCAAATGTTTGTAGCAAATTTTTAAATGTATGTAAGCCAGAGAGTTCAGACTACCTACAAATCTCACTTAAAAAAGTTTGTGAGGGTATTCACTTCAATAAATTCACAATTCTTGATATTACGTATTTAGATTATGTATTTATGCACTAACCCGAACACAGTAGTGCACACCAACACTTCCACAGGTGCTTAAAACTTATTAGCACACACTAATACAACTGTCGCAGAAAACCAGCGCTATTTTGTATTATTGCGATAATAAATCTATACAGAGGTATACTGTTGCAAGATCGTCCGTGACGTCACTCAATATTAATAATCGTGTATTTTTTATGTTAATTAAGTCGTTGTTGTTCACAGTGAAAGAGAATAAATGATTTTAATCCATTCATTCACTTACGTCACATTGTTGCAGATCCAACGATAGCTATCATATATCCCAAGGATCAGGCAAGTCTAATACAATAGCATATTTACATTGAATTAAAAAAAAAAAAAAAAAGTTATATTAAAGTTATTCTACATTTTAAAGATGTTCCCATGCCCATATTTACCCATAGCATATTAACATCTACGTTACTAATGCGCTATACACACGCAGTAATCACTCACTGTAGAATAATGTGATTTTATTTTAATTAAAAAACTTCCGGCAAAGTTTTACAACAGAAATAAAACGTTACCGGTACAATACCCGAAACTTCAGCTAGGCAACCCTAAAGTTGACGCATTCAGGTGTTTCGTATTCAAGTTTGTAGCAGCTCTTGTTTTATACGCCTTTGAACAAATAGAATATATGACGAGTTTATACGATGGTTTTAGTGTTGATATAGAAACTTTGATTCGATTCTGGGAAACAGCATTCTTCGTTAATTTCGTTCTCCTAAAATAGTTCAAGTGATGTTTTAAGAGAATGTATGTATGAAGAACGTATGTTCAAAGAGAATCGACGCATCTTGTCAAGTCCCAGCCGTGACCGCCTAACAGCTTTAACTTATTTATTTGAATTGCGTATGTAAGAACTAGTTCTATGGTACCAACGTACCCGTGCTTCGTTTGACATTTAACATAAAAAGCAAATATTGCAATTATGTGCAATTGCACAACAAACCATATGCAGCTTTAGTTGAAGCGCTTGCAATTGTACGCAATCAACTGGGTTATGCAAAGTATTCCTCGGTCATAATGTATATGGATTATATAAACTTATTATTGGGCTGGTGGCATTTTCAACCTGACGCATCTGGGCTACGCGGAGTATTTCACGTCCGGACTGTCGCCTTAGGCTAACTGGCGTTAGGTCATGTCGGAAGCCTTTGGCCTCTAGTATAAAGTTCGGGACGTGTGTATGTTTAGCGTCAGACGTAACAAAGGTAACCATCGCAATCTTACTATAACAAGTATGTGTTAATTAAAATATAAAACCGATCTGAATTCAGTAACATTTTCAAAACGAGTGGTTTTTACAGATATGAGAGGGTTCTGGCTTGCTTGCTATGCATACAGTATTATTAATGTATTGCATAAAATAGTGTCTGCTCATACCTATGTTGAAATATTGTCTCATATGAGCCATTTCTAATGTTTCTACAAATAATCTTTATTATTATATATATTTTTTAGCAAAGAATGAAACTGACTTAAACACTCAAAAGTGTGAAATAACCTTGTAGAAGTCGGTTCCATTTATTGCTAAACAATTTTTTTCACCCTTTGCTACTCACGGGATCAATTGTCATTGTGTAAGTTCACAGATTTGTCACCCGCACTTAAGAAGTCATCCAAGTAGACGTAACACTTCATTTAATGGAAGGTAACTCAAAAACCCCTTGTCCGATTTTGATAAAATTTAATTAGAACTACCTCGGAGGTACACTCTATCAAATAAAAAAAGAATTTTGAGCATCGGTCTTATAATGGGAAAGAAATCGGTAACCATAAAGAAACTTATAGTCGTGTACATTAATTATAAGCTCTTCCTTATTTGTCGGTGAAAAAATATCCTATTCGTTCAATATGTTCATGCGACAGACAGACGTTAAACGTTTAAACAAACAATATAACAGCCTTATGTAAATTTAAGCAAACCAAACTTGGCCATAACAGGGGCCATTCCCAAGCGAACTAGAACCTAACTATGTAAGTTAGTCTGCATCCACTTTCGGCAACTACTAAGTATTCATTAATTAAGCACAACCAACTTGACCTGTGACTTAGATTAACTTAATTGCTGTATCAGTGAGGGTTAATTAAAATTATTTTAAATCGAAAACCTTTCTAAAACGGCTCCAAATTAAATAGAAAAAAATATATATTTTTCTCGAATCTGCTCTCCTGGATGGCTAGCCTTTATGTTTTGGTACGAAGCTATAGTTCAAATTTAATAGCTCTTACATTTTCAAGTGTGAAAATCAACATGCATCTAAATTAAACTATACCGCATCATCATTCCTCTTTTGGACCAGTATCTCACTTGTTGGTCAGTGACGCTGTAGTCGAGGGCTACGCACTAGGAATGCACTGTGTGGTGAACCAACGGACACTCGGAATAAACCCGTGCTCATCATATAAGTGTTTGCCCCTGCCAAGATTCAAACCCAGGGCCCGGAGACCAGAGGTCAAGTCACTGACCCACACCGTAATAATTTGATATAGAACAAACTGTTCCTTTATATTCAAATTATTTTTCTTACTATTTTTCTCTGATTATTTTAAAAGTTTTAATTTATTATAATTAATTAAATTAATGATAACAGTTGGCAGCGTGCCCAGAATGCTAGCAGCATTTACCCGCATTGCAATGCAGATTTGTTGAGCCAAATATGTGCCAGCATTCTGATTTCGATAAAATGTTTTTTGACGCTGACTGGCTGACAGACTTGCAGTACGTTAGTAGAGCTAGAGCATGTTTGGAAGTTTTATTTATTCATGTAGGGTAAACTTATTAGCGTAACTGCAGCGAGATTCCGTCACAAGTTTCTGTGCACATTGTTAAAAGTTTCGAAGTTTACTTTTAAATACAAAGCACGAATACCCTTTGAGGCATTCTTTGCAAAAGAGCTCTGTGGATTTTTATATGTATTTAAAATCTCTGTAAAATATTTTTAGAACGTTTTTTTTTTACATATAAGTTTGCGTTTGACAACTGTCTCACCTGATCTTAAGTGATGACGTTGTCTAGGATTTAGCACGCAAACCTAGAAGGTACCTATTCACATATCGGGAAACACAGACTCGGGCAACGAGTTCCATTCCTTGGCAGTACGCATTAAGAAAGTGGAAGCAATACGCTTCGTACGTATAGGTGGTGTACCTACCGTATAACTTTTATCTATATAAAAATAAAATATGCGAAAACCAATATTTAGCATTCATTACAGCACTAGCAAACGAAACCCATGTCCGCCGGCCCTTTCTCGCTATTGTGTATCACTTAACCTATTTACACGGCCCTTATTGTACAATGTGCCTACATCTGGCAGCGACCAATTTAGAATAACTATGGTTGGTATTTTTGGGTCCATTTTCGCCTCAGGGAGTGCCCAGACCTAACGCATGCGCGAACGGCGCATGCGTTAGGTGGCGCGCAAATGAGGAAATCCGTAGAAGAACGAAGCTCATTGATGTAACCCAGTAGATCAGCAAATGGCAGTGGACAGGGCAGATATCACACAGTACCGATGGCTGCTGGGCTCCAAAGGTTTTAGAGTAGGGATCGTGGATTGGAAAGAGCAGCGTAGGACGTCCACTGACAAAGTTAACATATAAATTGATAAGGATCACATAAGAGGCGGAGCGCTTAAAGGGGAGTTCACGCATGCGATCTTAACTGATTAGCTGCGGTTAGTAACGTGCACCTCGGTCATACCCTGGACGGGTGGCCGCTAGTGGCATTTTCACCCAAGTGCTTCCGTGCTTCAAAAGACAACTTAAGCCGCCGGTCCCTCGTGTTGTCACAGGATAACAGTCATTAGGCCGACAGATTAAAGTCCAGCATATTCAAATTAAACGAAAAGACGATGATATAACAGATTGTTTAATTCCTCGTAAGCAATGAGTTAAGCCTAAACAAAGGAGCTAATCCAGCTAATACTAGTTTCAGGAATTGAGTTCTAAACCCACCAGACACACAAGGATACTCATGCTAATTTAAAAATAATGATTCTTCTACTAAGATCGGTATCCTTTAGTTTCAACACCTACTATGACCTATTTGGAAACCATCATTGAGATGTCATCACATAAATCAAATATATTGCAGAATGTAGTGTCTCTCCTAAAACATAGGTATGGCAAACAATCAATAATGAGAATTTTAAGTTTCTGTGTGTTTATTTAATCTTCTAGATCTTTTTTTTGCGCGATCATTAAATATAGCACAACCATAGATTAAAGTTTAAAACAGATCTCTTATCTAAAAAATGTATAGTAGTTAACGCGAGTAAAACCGCGGAGACTCAACTAGATTCCTATGAAACTAATGTTGAAAAGTTCTATTATATATACTCGTTCTACCTGACCTGGCAAACGTCGTCTGCCAAATAAATTAACGAAATGTTAAAGTGACACGACACTTCATTTAAATTACTTTGCGTCAATAATGGATGTTTAAATTATTTGGATATTTGTTCCAACAAAAATACTTAAATTGCGATAGATACTGAGGACGAGAGCGCGCCACCACCGGCGACGTCACAGCGGGGGAAGGGCGGCGGCGCGGGCGCGGCCGGCGCGCCGGTTCGCCGTCGGTGTGACCACTGCCAGTGCCACATGACTTAGGGAAACCTACAGTTCGCCAGTGCATGCACGGATGCGCAGACGCGTCCGAGAGCGCGTGCTCTCTATGAAAAAGTGATTCGGAAGGTCACGAACCCGGTCGGGATACCCACTCGACTAATATACGTTATTTAAGCCGTAGTTAAATCTAAATAATGTGGAATATCAACGAAACTTCAACCAAATTATTACAAGATTCGGTGAATTTGAAGCTTTTTACTATATGTCTTGTAATTAGTCTTAATCCTTTCTCATAAACACTCGCAGGGGTAGCCGGGGGATGTAATAAATTAGGGTAGTTTCCAAATTGAACCCTTTGTGGTCCTGTTTGGTTTTAGTTGAGAGCACATTTCGGAAGAAGTGATATTTAAACTATGTTGGAAGTGCGTCGAAGCAGCGACAGCCGACCAATTACTGGACTGAAGTTAAGGGTTCAGGTTTTGATGAAGGAACATTGGAGATGTTCAGATGGATCAAATACTTTATAGACTCATAGACCTATTGACCGGAATATAACAAAGATATAGGTGAAAACCGCTTTCGTAAAGAAAATATTTCTCAGAACTGGATTATCTACTATGCAGACTGTACAGTGAAGTATTGAAAAAAAATCGGTTGTAAATGATTTGAATTTTTCACTCTCTCATAAACTCTAACACACTTTTGAGTATTGAAGTCGGTTCCATTTTTGGTAAACATTTTTTATTCACCCTTTTCAGTGACCTTTGCTACTCACGGGATGAATTGTCAATAATCAATAATTAAGAAATTACGTATGTGCGCTAGGGAAGCGTTGGACAGTAGTCTTTGCTGTTAACAAAATCTGTTCACAGCGGGCCAAAGCTTTTTTTTACTATTGAAACACCTATGTTTGTATAATAACTCATGTTCAGTTCATGCTGGTACATTCAGGTTACCTACAAAAATAAAAGTGTGTCTGTGAAACCCTGGTGGGCACTGAACAATTTTAATTAATGCAGGATTAATTCGTTTTCGAAAAATATCATATGACCCCTCAAAGGGGTACGTATATTTTTTCATTACAACATTTAGAAAAACAACCTCCATCTTGCATAAAGGGTTGATTTTTTTCAATACAGGCATCTACATTTGAAAGAATCGGACCAGTAAATCGACAAACCAAGTTATAATATTCTTGCTATATTTACATGAAATATAAATATTCTAATTTACTTAAACCATGCCATTTTATGATACTAATCAAGATGATCTACATAATGGCCACTAATTAGGTGTACCAACTTACAAAGGACAGAGTATTATTTACAACAAAAGTTTTGGTACCAAACTTTATATATACCAATGCATTATATATATGTAAATTTGCGAGGACCTATAATTGGATTATTTTTAAATATTAACTTATTGAATTGTATAAATGGCTGTTTATATTCCATTCAAAAAACAAATAAATATTATAACTTCATTGAACACCCTGTGTTGTGGGTGTCTCTCTCTTCTAAGCGCAGTAATCATATTTGCTGCAGAATGTAGAGTAGACTAAATATAATCTGTAGATATAACTAATGGTTAAGCTCTTTAGACAATACAGTAACAACTTCATTGTGATATTAATATTTTTAGTAATGTAAGTACATATGTGACTATTATTGAGCAGTCTTGAGACTCGTCGTCGTCGCGGGTCGTTCTACATTTGCTTCAGAACGTAGGTAGTAATGACATTTTCAAAAGTATAATATTGAAAGTTATGAATTAATGAAGACACGATTTTTACGGATAATGCTTCATTTGTCATTGAATATTGTTCCATTTAAACCATCGAGTACTGGCGTTGGGAGAAAGAAAGTAAGAAAAATACGTGTATATTGTCAAAAAAACATAAATTGAAGATATATATTCACACTAAGATGAATAAATAGAATTGTTTTTTAGTAAATAGCGGTACGCTCTTACGAATATACGTAACCTTGAGGACTACACAGGACTGGTGTTCAGTAGACTTCTTTGCTCGAATACGATTTTAATCGAGAGTTTTGTGAAGGTAGGTGACGTAACGTAAATAATATAACAATATGCTGTAAATGTTCTAGATGGATTTCAATGGATTTATGTAATTGGAATATTGTACCGTTTTAATTAATAATAAATAAGTAATCATTATTAATTTTAGTAATTAGGAGACAGATTGAAGTTGAAGTCGTTTAAACTTCAGTGGTAAAATAAAATTACCCAAGCACTTTAGAAACTGTAAAACGACTCGTACTTACGTTATTCAAATTTGAGGGTGGTAACTAGGCGGGTGGGTATTCGTAAGTACCCTACCACCATGTTGAGAATTTGATAACGGTGCTATCTTCACCGGAAGCTCAAGCCGTTGGTAGGGATCCAACCAGCGTCCATCAGTTTGACAGCCGACGCTCCCACCTCTAAGCTATCATCACCATAACGCACTTTGTAAGTAGTAAAGCTCGCAGCGCGCAACGAGTAACTAAACTAAAGTACTTCCATCTCATTAATTTAAATCTATCGTGACAACTAAGAATGTATCTAAAAGTTCGTTTAAAAAGTATTAATGGCAGTGACCCATTTCCTAAAGGATGAGGGAGGGCGGGGAGGCTTGTAACAAATTGCGGCGGACGCCTCTTTTGGCTTATTCTGGCTTATCCCATCCTACTCCAATGGTGATTTATACGCGAAATCAATCTAATTTAGGGAGCCGGGTTTAAATATGGTTTTGGTTCAATCGATTACGACCAAGGTAATAAGACAGTCCTTGGACTGGTTTCTTGTTAACCTTATAACTTTCAAAGATTTCTTTGGATGAATCTGTTGAAGCGCTGCAATTGGAATGTCTATTTGTTAAATTAAGCCCCAACAGCCAGTGTACACATGCAGGAATCTATAAAATTGCTTTTAAAGTACGTTTAGTGTCACTATAATTACAGGGGAAGAGACAACATGCGTATAGAGCAGAACGAGCAGCAGCTAGGTGCTGATGACAACTGCCACAATTATAGAAATGACTGTGGGATTGTGAGATACCACAGAATTATTATTATTTTTATTTATTTATTTATTAACACTCAAGGTTTCATCTAAGGTTTTCAGGTCCCAAACTAGGCACAGCCTGTGCTATGGTAACCTGATGACTGATATATATAGCTATATACATATACACACCCAGACACAGGTCTAACAGACATGTTCATACACACAAATGTTCCGGGAATCGAACCCGGGACCAGGGACTCAGAAGGCAGAGTGCTGCAACTGCGCCAACCGACCAGTCGATAAGAATGGCTTAGTAGTGATGGGTGCCTTGGAACTGTTTCTGCTGACGTGCTGACGAACGCCGGTTCGATCTCCACCTGCAGCTGAGCATTCGGTGTATTAATAATTATCAAAGCCTCAATATGGTAGTAATTTCCAATTCTCGCCGTGATAGATCCTACTCTCAAAAAAAAAACATTATAAATACGTGACTAATATCAGTCAACTCTCATGTTAATCACCGTGACAGTTTTAAAACATGCATATATTTAACCGTATCACGTAAATGTCAATCTATCTTTATCATAGCCCACTTATATTACAGAGAGCAGAAACAAGTACGCACGTGACACGGATCCAACGCCAAGGATTACCAATGCAGCACGGTGTAATTGCTCACCAGCAGGACTCCTCACACCGAACGGATCTGCATACTAATGGGGGGTGAAGGGGAGAAATTGAAGCGAAAGGTGGAATATCAATTACAGCTGAAGGAATGTAAGGAATTACGTGATGGTGCAAGCTCCGTGAGCGGGTTTCCTCGAGAAATCTGAGACATTTTAGCATCATAGACGTGTGATGGCACTAGTATTTAATACAAAACTATGGACAAGTGCCAGTTTTGCTTTTGGGTGAAATGTTCATTTTTAACCATCATTATTTAAGTAGGTTTTTGCTAAAAATATTGTATTAGTCGGACCCTTAAATGACAGATGGCAGGTCAATATGAAATTCAATCACTAATTTGTGTGAAATTATTGTGAAAAAACGTTATCTATTTGCCAGGGTACTTGATCAGTGTACAAATTAAAATACTGTATCAGAAAGTTATTTTTAACTTTTGGACGCTCATGATATATTTGTTGTTTTTGTATAATAATGAAATAAAATTAAAAAAAAATAACTTAATGAACTAAGTTTTATTCATAATTAAGTATATTGTGAAACTGTTTGTTGATCCTTGAAAATAAATTTAAAAAAACTAATAACTAATTAACCGACTTCAACAAGTTATTTCACACTTTGGAGTGTTGAAGTCGGTTCCATTTTCAACCAACTTTTAAAAAAGGATGAGGTTGTCAATTCAACTCGTATGTTTTCTTTTTTTTATGTTTGTTACCTCAGAACTTACGACTGGGTGAACCGATTTTGATCGTCATCTTTTTATTCACATAACAAGGATAACTCTGCATCGGTTTCTGCATAGTTTAAAGTTCAAACCTAAAGTTACGCCAAATACGGCGATCATTCTCTTCAAAGTGGTCTTACATTGTAGCCCTGCTCGCTACTGGTATGACCCACCGACCTCGCACTAGGCCACGGGACAATTCTGCTATCCCAATAGGATCATCTGGAACTATCATTCTTTTGAAGCGTTAATAAGTCATGCGACTGCGCGTACAACTCAAATGTAGAAGGTGAAAATTCCTTTTACTTGAAATAGAAGAGGTCGCTTATATTAAGAACTAACATGGCATGTACGTTATTATCTGAGTTTTTTATGTTAGTGTTGCTTTTAGGTTTGGGCATAATAGTATGATATACCTATTAGGTATATTATATAATATACCTATTTCCAACAGGTCCTTGTGGAAATCAATGGGGGAGGCCTATGTCCAGCAGTGGACGTCCTATGGCTGAGATGATGATGATAATGATGATACCTATTAGAACATTTCCGTGACATACAATAAAGATATTACAGGGCGTCAGTTCAGTCTGCATATTGGGGCAAAATCTGAGCTTTAACCTTTAAATAAACCCATGCGAGGGATGCAGGCGGTGCCGGCGCTCAGAAATATCGTTAAACAAACAGAGCCCTGAGGAACAGAGGGTTTCACCTTCCTATTGCGAGATGATCTCCGAGGTGTCTGAGGGGTCGTGCGACTAAACACAAGTGTTGGTCGATTTCATCAGACTACTTCTTCTTTAATTATCTATTTCAACATGGCCGCATTACATAGGGGCTTCAGTGGACTTAGTGAAACTATAATGTAGTCTTGTATGTGAATGGTAGCCGCGTTAACTGCATACGGTTCTGTATATAAATAAAAGTATTGCACAGCGGTAATGCGGGACGCTCGCAGCGCCCGCCTCGACCAAATACCAGCTGAAAAGCGACGAAATAGCTTTCTGAAGTTGTGAGTTTAAATCTCACTGTTAGTCGAATATTTTTGCTTAACATATTTGTTCGCGTTCATAAAGTCATTTTAACAGCATCATATTTTAGTTTATGTGTTTTGGCAGTTAATCGTTTGACGATGATTTTATCCATGGTTGGTATAAATTATGTGCAATATAATATATCAATGCACATTTATTAAGAACTTAACGTATAAAGTTAAACTTATATCTTATAACTAATGCCTTAAGGTAGACTTTCGAGATGAGCGTCTATAGCGTCAGTGGCGCCACGTCAGTGACGCCGCGACTGATCGACATATAGACATTCTATACAAATGTATGAAGTTCTGGGGAACATCATTCCAGTGCAGCGACACTAACGCAGCGTCAGTGCCGCCGTGGCCGCGTTGTCAGACGCCCGCGTTATAAAGAAGCTCAAAGTTGCACGGCGGGTTAAGGAAAGAGTTGGGGTTTCTCTAAGAGATCTAATCAATAAAGACGAGATCAGTAGAAGAAATAAAGTCACTGACATAGCCCAGTACATTAGAAAATTGAAGTAGCAATCGGCAGGGCACTTATTTCGAAGAACTGAATGCCAGGCCGGTGTGGTCGAAAGGTTCTCGAAACCACGGACTGGCAATCACAGCATGTGACTATATTATATTTTATCTAATCTATGTAATAATTGACTTACTAATTTGTTATATTTCTTATTCTTTATTTCATACAGCAACCCGTGCTTATTAGTTATACTATAAAATTCATTCGGAAGTAGTCTGGTAGAAAATCGCTTTTAGCGATAAGGCCGCCTATTGTCTCACGCAAAAATTTCTTAAGTACCCTAATGTAATGTAAATGTGTTTGTGTTGCAATTAAGAAATATCTATCTATATATGTATTTTTATTTATTTGTAACGGTCAAAATAGTAGAATCGCCGTTGAGTAGATTCCTTGCAGTAAGCTAACAATATTGCTCTGGGGTCAATTACGGTGGGGTTAACTAAATGGTTCTGTCCGAGGGGTAACTCACTGGGGGTAATCTTGGGGAACTCTTTAATCCTCGGGGTCACTGAGTACGATGAGTCCAGGCTAGGGTTCACCATGCTCTTCGATGAAGATAATTTAATGTATTCGAATATAAAATAGAAATATGTACGAACGAAAAAAAAAAAACAAATATTATTATTTCAGACATAACCTTACCTTTTCGTTTCCGTTAACAAAAAATGGGTAGAACTAAAAGTTGACGATTTTATTTTTGCTAAATACTTTATCTTTTCAGCTTATTTTGTAGAAATTCCCGCATTTCTAAAAACGCCACTTATGGTGATGGTTCATGAAGAAACTAACTACTACTACTAACTTATTTCCGATTAAACATAATTTGTTTGCATTTTCAAATTTACTGGTAAAAAAATATTTTTTTATAATTTTTCCATTATCAAAAATTCTCGCTGTAACGAGAAACGCGCTGGAACTATCTCTTAAAATAATAGAAAGAACAGTATAATGTCTTCAAATATGGTTCGTAATTTTTTTGTGCTCTTAGGTCACCTCTGAATTACATTTTGTCTATCTGATCGTTACCTGATCTAATGTTCTGACATCGCCGTGGCTCAGTGGTCAGTGGCGTGACGGTGTGTGCTGTGATTGTGTGTGTCCATGCCTCCCGCGACACATGGAATCCCAGTGCAGGAGTTCAAGTGTAATAAAAAAATATAAAACAAAAATTAAAATAAATTAAATCAAAAAATATTTCAAAAAAACAACTTGGTATCTAAAGGTTTCTTTTTTTTTTCGTTTTAAGTAAAATTATATACTACCCAATAAAGTAGATATTAATTTAATTAATTTAATGGCTCAAACCGTTCACTTTGACGGAAACTTCTAAAACAAATCCAATTAGTACAGAACCCAGTTGTGGGATCAAGTATTATACTTGACCAATACCTGGACTAGCTTTCACGCTAAGCATATAGCTCAGCTTTACTTAGCACTAAATAATTCACAGTGAAAACGAATCCTTATTTCAACTTGCATAGGTCTGTTATTAGAATGGCTGACTCAAACGTTGAATTTTTTAATAGGAACTTAGACTAAAAGCTTTCGTAACAGCAAGAACAAGGGTGCAATTCTGTAATAGCCTTCTCTATTTGTTTTTATTAAATAAATAGACATTTTCATTTTGTTTTATTTATTTATTAACATTCACACAAGGTTATATATTTATATGTTGACATGGCGGGGAACTTGTCTACTTTTCATTACGTAATAAGATAAAACAAGTTTTGATTTAAAAAAGTATTTTTGATCACCATCATCGTTTCAGCAAACCCTTTTAAATGAGCACAAACTCGATGAGTTTATCTGTTTTAGTTTAGAAGTTCCTATGGCCACTTTCCAGCTCCATCATCAGACACTGGTTACCACTGAAAGACAAACTACTTGATGACGAACTAGATGATTTAAATGAGCCCAGACTCGATGACGTTGTGTCGTTTCATAGCGAAGTTCCTTAAGCCACGTTCCAGCTCCATTATCAGATCTGCACCATAATCGATCGATCATCATAATATTGCATTGTCACGCGATTTACACATGTATGCAAAATTTCAGCTCAATCGATAACCGGGAAGTGGATCAAATTTACTGTGCAAGATTTGATGACAAACATCGGGACAGGTGAAACTAAATAAAAGCTTGTCATCATCATCATCATCATCATCGTCATCTCAGATTTACGTTTTACCCGTGTGGATTGTGGTTATTCACGTTTTTACAAGCTTCGCGGGCCGCTTCCAACCGGTCCTTGTCGAAAACAATGGGGGAGGCAAATGTCAAGCAGTGGACGTCCTATGGCTGAGATGATGATAATGATGATGATACGATATTTAGTGATACTTCCACATGATGAAATGATGTTAAGATGAAGTGTGCACCGCCTGCCCTCACGCATAATTAAATATAATTTAGATATGGATTTTAGGCAAACGCCTGCGTCTATAAACTTTCACAATGGAGCAAATTGCAGAATGGGTGCCAAGCTTTTACACCATTTAAGATTTTCTCCGTATTTTTATTTATTCAGGCGTTTTTGGTGGTCTTTATAAGCTGTAAGCAGCTCGTTTACAATTCAAATCGATGTAAATATATATTTAGGCAAGTGCTTATGCTTCAAATTGAAACTCTGAAAAACAGATAGATTATTAAGTTATGCTAAGCTTTCCTAAGTTATTTTGGCAGTTGTTTTTGAACAAGTTTTGGGGGATGAGTTTTTAGTCATATGCGTTTCGCACTTATTATAATACTTTCTACGCCCCGCGGTTTTACCCGCGTGGTGATTTTTGACGACGATGATGATGAAAAAAGTAGTCTATGTGTTAATCCAGGGTCTAAACTATCTCCATATCAAATTTAATCGAAATCGATGGAACCGTTTGAGCGTGAAGAAGTAACAAACATACAGACAAACTTTCGCCTTTATAATATTAGTAGGACTAGCTGAGCCACGCTGCTACCCACGGGGAAACGGTATGTGGTATTGATGATTGTTGTATCTTGCCCTTATCTCACGGGAACAGTCAATATATATGTTATTCCAGGATGTAAGCTATCTTTATTTCAAATTTCAATGAAATCTCTTCAGCCGTTTCAGCGTGAATGAGTAACAAGCATACAAACGAGAAACAACCCTTCGGTAACTTATCAAAGAGTTCTGAGTGTAAGGGCTGACACTAGAACGGACCTTATGGCCTAGTTATCCACCTCAAGCTTGTAAATAGTACGTCACCATAAAAGCAGCGGCTTAGGCAGCTGTCCTTGTGTCCTTAAAGTTACATGAACTTCGACCTTCCTGACTATCCTCACTGACCGCCGAGTGAAATAGCAATTACATATATATATACTTTACTATAAGGTCCAAAAAGTATGTACATAGAAAACACTGTCAAAAATATTCAATAAAGCAAAACGGAACCTGAATGACAATCTCAAGACAAGCCATCGAATTCGACTGGCCGGTTGGCGCAGTTGGTAGCACTCTGCCTTCTGAGCCGCTGGTCCCGGGTTCGATTTCCGGACAGGTCAAACATTTGTGTGTATGAACATGTCTGTTTGACCTGTGTCTGGGTGTGTATATAAGTATATATATCAGTCATCAGGTTACCATAGCACAGACTCTGCCTAGTTTGGGACCTGAGGACCTTGTGTGAATGATAATAAATAAAAAAATAAAAATTATCTAATCTCATACTGAAATATAAAGACTATTAAATCAAAAACAGAACTTGAATGACAGATTTTATATACAATATATTGAAATAAATTGAAAAGTTACATTATGATACAACTATTCTATTGACAACTGTATCATAATGTAACTTTTTATCTTATTATTAATCGTATTATCGTATTAAATATTGCTCTAATATTAGGTACATTTCTTTATCTATTTTATGAGATTAGATAATAATATACAAATGATTTTTTAATTTAATTTTTGCAAAATTGGTGAAAAAGTATTCTTGGATTTTAAAGATCCCTAACTCCCACTGTAGGATTCCCTGTGTCTGTAGGAGCTAGTAGGCTTCCAGAGTGAGTCGGTGTGATAAGTGCGGTTCGGTGATGTAATTGAGAATTAGACAAAGTAGTATATGAAATTGCACAAAAAATTACGTCTAAAAACACTCATATAATGCTATAAAAAAAAACGATTTTTGCTTGCACTCGTATTTTTAGAACCCTTATTATGAAACAGTTTCATAAACTACCATTATAGCTGTGCTACGTCGCATTAAATTCACAGGTAGGGTTTATTTCATTTCAACACCACGTTAGGAAGTTGGGTAATGTCGCTTAACTTAGAAGCTTTTCACCATGAACTCGATGATCTTTTAACAGTTTGGCTGTACGTCATTTAAATAGAAATCAGGAATAGAAAGGTCCGTTTCAATCGAACGTTACAGAGCCGAGTAATGTAGAGCATAAGAGATGAGAAATAAACATTATAGCAATAGTAGTTAAATATGTGAAAGTATTTTTTCTATTATTTTGTGTTTTTATTATTGTCATGTTTATATTTAAACAAGTGAGAGCTATCAATACTAAATCATATAGAGGAAAGATTTGATTGTTTGATAGGCTCCGAAACTACTGAACTAATTCGAAAAATTATGTCACTGTTGGGAAGCTACACTATCCCCGGATCAAAAAGGATGTAATAAATTTTCAAAAAGATTAGAAATCCTTATAATTTTTAATTTTAAAATTGTTTGCCCTTTCGATGCCGGGTCCGGGGCGGACCGCTAGTTTATCAATAAAATGATAACACTGAGACTGAGACAGCTGTATACATACATAGGTCCGTGGGTCCGTTAGTACATAATGCTTGTATTTGTCTGTATATGTCCAATTCATTTTAGTCAAATCAGCACAAAATGAATAATATATCCTACACTAGAGGTTACAAAGTAAGTTCATTAGCTACCGTGGACGCTGTTGTAACTATGCCTTGTACTGTGGTCATTACTCTAGAGCCACTTTCCCTTGCGACACTCACACTTTGTTGCGGCAGTTTTAATGGATCGAAAAACTTAAATGTTTATATACTGGAGTTATTTTAAACAAGTGCTCAACTAGAATCGACAGTCTGAAAATTATAAGGAGTATATGCATTGTTTAAACTTTAAAGCATTTATTGTAAAATCGAAGTTATATTCTTAGTTAATTTTCCTGCTGTGTGCAATAAAGCGATGATAGCATAGCGGTATGAGTATTGAGTGTCAACCTTGTGGACGCAGGTTCGAGCTCATCAACTCTGGGGTCTCACACAACAAACCAAAGTTTACAACATGGTGGTAGGGTACTTCCCATTATCCGTCTGGCTAGCTACCACTCTTAAAGTTTGGAAAATTGTCACCAAACAGGGAGTTCAGGCAGCAGTTCTTAAAAGGCAATAAATGTTTTAAGTCTAGGGTGATAAAGCCTTCGATCACATAGACACATTACTATGAAGTAACAGTGGCCAAATGCTAGATCTATAAAGTATGAAAAGTACATTACTACATAAACATTTCTCACAGACGGAGGTCGGGTCAATTAAACTCAATAACATAAAATGCTAAACAAAAACACACAAATTCAGTGATAGCGAGAACAAAAGCAATTATCCGTTATATCGCCAGCTGCGAAACTAAATAAAACCTTGTAAAACAACTGAAAGTCTTTCATAAATTTTACTACGAATTCACTCGCGTTAGTTTGTTATGGCCCATATACCACCTGGTATTTACATCAAAACATAAATATACTTGAGTGTTACTAGTTGATAGTGTGCGTGATGGATGACGATATAATAAATACAGGGGTATTGTAAACAAGCCGGCCGCCCGCGGCCCCGCCCACGGGCTTCCTGCTTTTTATGTTTATACTACATTTCAAACGTTTCGTGTATAAAGTGCCCCAAAAGTAGAAACTGTTATTACTAGCGAAAAATACTAAAATGTTATTATGTACTGTATTGTACTCAACTATAAATAAAATTAAAAAACGGTCGGTTTTTTGATCAGTAGTCTAAAATTGGTCTGTATTTATAACCATGACTGACGAAGAAAAGTACGGTTGAAAGCTTATCTACATGTGATGGATGCATGGAAGTCACACATTTTTTTTTGCCATACATCTGCAAAATGTGGCGTCCTCCCTCGGCATCCCCGAGTGGCTTACAGGTATCTATAGGCGACAGCGATCACTTACCTTCACGCAACCGTCTGCTTGTTTACCATCATTATATAAAAAAGCACATAACCAACAGAAATTCATAAATTAGGGAACAATTTTCACCATTGGTTTTCGTATACATATATGAAAGTTCGGCCCATAATACTATATTCTGAATATCCAGGTTATCCAGGTTAAATGTTCATACCATACACACCATTGTAAGTAACTCTTATTTTTGCTTGGTTTTAAGGGTCCGCTCATCTGGCTTACAGACGTTCTACTACACCTCCTACTCCGCATGCTTAAATTAAGTAATAATTATTTTTCGTCTTAAGTGTCGACGGAACGCGTCCGAACGGTCAAATCTATATATATCATTTATTTAAGAAACGGTGATGTATATTTAAGGAATGATAAATTAAATAATTAAATTTAATTATAATTAAATTGCACGCGCTCGATTTGTCCTAACTTAGGTATCTTTCCATTCATTGGATTTTGTCGTGGGGACGGAGTGGGAGAGATATTCCTCACGGTCTAGGATCCTATTAGAAAAGACCTTTAGGAATCTGTTTATTCGATGAAATATGTTTTTTGTCAAATTTTCACCTATTTGCTTATTCAATAAATCTTACATGAAAATAAGCGCTATTTTATTGCGAACGCGATGATATAGGGTTGTCTGCAAAAAGTCTGGCCTGAATGAAGGTAGTCGAATTTCAAAAAGTGAAAATTGAAAGCGAATGGTAACTTGCGACAAAGAGACCGTGCTAAGTAATTATTCAACAGCCGCGTGTGCATTACACACACGTTCGTTTCTCTGAAGCGGAGGTCGAACCAAAATCACCAACTGATACTGAATTTTAAATTTGACGTAGTTTCTATCATCATTCCGGCTGTGCATGTTCCACTGCCCTTTTTGTACAACCCTGGCATAGACTCAATAAAAATAACTAAATCAGAACTTGACCCGAGACGAGGACCGTGACAGAAGTTCCCGTATCGGCCACGAAGTGAAAGTCTTTATTCAATTCTATTTTCATTTCATCACTTCGTTTAAGTGACTTAATAATGGGTTTTGTTTGTTTAATATATTTAGGTAAGCTATTTTTTGCTACCATTTTATTACCCGATGTCCAAAAAGGAGGTTCCCAATGCGGATGTTATCTTTTTTATTCATTTATGAACCAATAAAATGTACTATTAAACTGAATAAAATATAAATTTTATTTCATAGCATAGATATGAAATAAAAATGTCATATAAATCACATATATACTTCACTTTTATTTCATTAGAACGTTGAAGATTTACCACGAATAAGTAGGTTGTTACGATATAGCATGGACAGATCGGACAAATCCTTCCGTCAAAAGACGCATACCTACTCCTGATTGGCCCCATAGAAACTTCATGAAAATCAGTCACGATATCTCGTTATTTTTAAAAGTAGTGAAAGCATTATTAATTATTATTTATCTTCCTGATGATCAACCAGCTGTTTATCTTCGATCGACGTCCAACGGAGCAATAGTATTTATTTTCTGTCCGTACGTAGGTACGGACGCTAATACGACGACGAGACGCTCCGAAACTACTGACATGTATATGAACTGTAGAAGATCTAGTGGTCTGCTAGTCTAGTGGTTCGCAGATATTATGGATTTAGTGCAGCTTGAAATATTGGGTAGGAGTTCCTTTTTAACCGACATCAAAAAAGGTTACACAATTAGACTGAATATATATTTTTTTTATATGTGTTCGCGGCTAACTTCGTCGTTTATGAACCTATTTTGATGATTCTTTTTTTATTGATAAAGTCCGTGTTGGTCCCATTTAAATTTCATCAAAGTTGAACAAACCGTTTTTGAGTAACACTCCCATAACTGAAAACTGCTACCCATACCTCGACGATATTATAGTTGTGGTTGAAGACATCGGAGAACATACACAATGACAATTGATCCCGTGAGTAGCAAAGGTCACTGAAAGGGGTGAAAAAAAGTCCGCGGATACAAACTAGCCGTTAATGTATCCAGCCATAGAAAAGGTATGTATTGATGAGATATTTATATTTGCTAAACATCTAAAAATACCGTTTACAAATCTGTTTAGAATACGCGCGCGTTTTACACACACAAAATATGTCGGTTCTAGCTCGTACACCGCGCACGCAACATGTGTAAACAAAACTGTCTCAAATCATTTGTGCTTCTTGAATATGATTGTTGTCAAAATGCTAAAATATGTACGTTTCCATTCCAAATGTTCATGTCTAGACATAATCCAAACAATAGGAGATTTAGTGTGTGTATTTTCGATAGTGATGAACTGAATCCGAATGTAGAAACGCCGTTCAGTTATAATTAGCGGTGCCTGTGTGTATGAAACTATCTCAGTGATAACAATTACATATATGAGAGGATGACCTAAATGATTTTCAGCAGTCCTTACGTTACTAGGAAACAACTGACAAACACACAGAAATTATATAAACGCTACATTTTTGTTCGGTTGGTTATTCTTATTACCCCTGATATGCTTAGACTCGGATGAATGATGATATATCGTCCTAGATAGATAGCAGATTGATGATAAGCACCGTCGCCTATGGATATTATGAAGGGCACAGGGGAAAAACATGCAATCTTAAATTACTATTTTGATCCTCGAAAAATGTTACATTAATGTAACATTTTCACATATGTAACGTGGTTACATATTTGAGCCGTTTGGGGTCGAGACATCGGGCCCGTGGGGACTTGGAGCTCATCGGATTTTCCAAAAGTTATCAGAGCGTTTGATCGATGCGACGCGTGACCAAAATGCTGGCACATATTTGGCTCAACGGATCGGCATTGCAATTCAACGTGGCAATGCTACTATCATTCTGGGCACGCTGCCAACTGGTAGCAGGTTAGATCATTTGAGTCATCAATAGGCTGACAATAGCTAATGGATTGCTCAAATGTTTTTGTAGTAGCTGTAGTTAGTTATTAGTATGGTATTTTAATAAAGACATCGGCCTTTTTTAAAGTAACAATTTGTGAATGTACATCGCCTTAACGTAGCAATTGTGTTACTATGTAATATATAACCCATGATAGCACTCTGGACACCTGAAGCCTTCACTAATTGCCTGACCAAGACTTAATATAAATCGAGAGAAGTCCCGATGGATTCAAAACTCCATCCTGAAACACAGAATAAGGCTGGTCAAGTTGTACAATTGTACCGTTTTCAATCTTCAGCGTTGGTAGCGGCAAAGGTGGTTCAACAGCTCAACTGCTTCAATCGAAAGTACTCTTGTAATGTATAATGATCGCTTGTGTAAATAAACATTGTAGGGATAGCTCTTCAGTATAAATAAAGAACGTTAATGGTGTGAACTTGACTCAGACATTCAATTGACTTTGTGTACAAATCAATAGACTGAAATAGAGCAACACACTCGTACAGACCCTTAGCTAATCAATTGTTTGTAAAGTACTATAGTCTGTGGCTCCAGGGAGAAAGAATACTTTAGCCGTATCGATGGCCGAAAAAAGAATCACTACTGCAGTCGCAGCGCAGCCGTATCTTCAAATAAATGAACCCAACACTAACTGTCACTTATCTAGTACAATTGTGGCACAGAGAGATTATAGTTAGTACGGACGGTACGTGCGTTATTGAATTGTTTATACTATTACGATACGAATGTGAAGCAAATTATTCCCGCTTATAATCCTGATCCTGAGATCAATTCTTTAAGGCTTATTAGTTCTAGAAACTCATTGAGGGGGCAATAATGTCATCGTGCATTTTAAATAAAGGACTTCCACGAAATTATTAGTTCCTGGCCGAAGAGACAAAAACTTGAAAAAAAATTTACAAAACAAATTGAATATTAGTACGGTGACCCTAAAATTTTCTGACTTTCTTTTGTTAGCGGAAGGCAAACGATAAGAGCCGCATCCTCGCTAGAAGTGCCCTAGTTGCTCCAGATTAGTATTCTAAAGTGAATTATTCGTCAATATCAGCTCGGTTGAATGATTGAGTGTGTGAATAGAAAAAAAAATTATTGGTAATAAACTAGATTGTGAAATTAACATTTATCATATATTCTACATAAAATTTAGAGGTAACTATATAAATGTTTACTCAAAACTCAATAGTTACTACTGCTTTTAAACACCTACCTTATAACTTATATCGGCAGTATTGGCCTTTGTTTTCAGTGAGTAATTGAAACTATACATAACATTATTTTATTAAATAGAGATCTATGCGCTATATTTGTCTAAAGTCTAGAATCGCGGTAGTAATAAGCTTAGTGTTCAAATACAAATTTTTCTTTATTGCAAAATTTAAAGGTTACAAAATATGTTCTACCCTGCCTTTTGTTTTAATTAAAAATAATTGTGTTACAAAAGGGCAGTGTCTTCCCAAGATATATCTCTATTTTACAATAAAGTTGAATCGAAATAGAGTAGAAATAGAATCTTAATAGAGTAGAAATAGAATCTTAATATAAATATGTACAATATATGATTTTTTTTTAAAAATAGAAACATAGATACATTACTTACGATATACAGATGTGAGATAGATGTTTTGTGCCGTTTCTCTCATCAGCTTACATAATCATCTTCAGCTTTCTGAACTATCTCCAGAAGTGATTCCACCTTATCATAGTCTAGTTTTTTCAACCATTCGAATATTTTAGTTTTGAATTTGTATATAGTTAGGTTTTTAGGGGAATAACAGGACATTAATATTTCACACATTAGAAACTACGCAGTATAGTTTTTAGTCTTATACATATATCTGTACATATAATATAGAACTGCGTTAGTTTTTACAATAAAATACCAAAAATCGCGACAGAGCTTACATTTTAATTGTAAAACAGTTTTTAATTAAGAAAGCATACCATGCCGTACTAACTCGTAAGACATTACTTGGAAGAGGGAGATGGTCGGAATCACAGATCTGACAGCTGGAATGGTCCACCTCTGCCAAGGCACCATACCAATGAGCAACATGTGACGTGTTTTTTACTGTTGATAAACTTGTTCGAAAAGTAACTCGCTGAGTTTTTGCCGCTTGTTGTCGGTATCTTCTCTATTTATTTGGAACGCGGCGTTAGTCAGTATATTAATTGACGGTCGCAGTGGTCATTGACATGACTTCTGTGTCTCCGGGACCCTGGGTTCGAATCCCGGCAGGGGTTTTGAAGCGATGATAGCTCAGCGGGGGGAGCATCGCCTGTCAAACTGACGGACACTGGTTCGATCCCCAACAACAGCTTGAGCTTCCGGTAAAGATAACACCGTTATCAAATTCCCAGAATGGTGGTAGGGTACTTTCGAATACCCGCCTGGCTAGCTACCACCCTCAAGTTTGAAAAACTGTCACCAAACACATAGTGTGTTCAGGCAGCAGTCCGTGAGAGCCAGTGAGCATTCTAGGTCTAGCGTGATAATATCTTTGACCACAACGTCACTGACCATCAAGTGAGATAGTGGTCAAACATTAGATCTATACAGTATATAAAAAAGGGTAAAACATTTGTGCGATGAGTGTAGATGTGTGTCCCCGGCCTTGGGTGTTTGTGTGCTGTGATTGTGTGTGTCCATGCCTCCCGCGACACAGGGAATCCTAATGCGAGGGTCTGAGAGTGATAAAAAAATAATTAAATTACGTACGAGTTTAGAGTACGTAAGTTAAGCCGTAGTTAAATCTAAATAATGTCAAATACTAACGAAACTTTCAGCGAAGTATATTAAGTATAAGTTTCATTGATGTTCATAAGAGAATCATTGATACCTAAGTTGAATTAATAAGCTTGATATTAGCAGGAATCCCATGAACTCTGACGGCAATAATACAAACATAAATTTAATCTATCTCTATTTTCATAAAGAGCCTTTCAAAATAAGTAAACCCTTCTCCCACACACCCTTAACAAGTCCCTACGAAAATAGCTTAACTTATATATTTGAAGTCTGTTCTACGTAGGACCTCTTAAAGTCAATTCGCCAGTTAGTATGAGTGCCAATGGGCACGTTTAAAGAGCAGCTATGCAACACATCATTTGTGAAGGAGATAGGTTGGGTACGTTTTACTTCTTACTCAGTGGATGTGCAAATGTCCCATATTATGATACGCCTGCCAAGTTTGTTGTTTTTTTCTTAAGTACATTTTTACCACCGCAGAATTAACAGTATATATACTTATATAAAGCAAGTCATTATGTTTCCCTCAAAAAAGTTAATTGTATTCTTTTATATAAATAAATATTGTAAACCATAAACCATTATCCTAAAACGAATTAAGTTTGTACTATATGTAAGCTTTCAATATTAATTTGGGGAATCGTATAAGTTCCCATGAGCATATTTAGACGATATTTACGCACAAACTCTTTTGTTAGGACAGCGAAAAGTTTAAAGATTCATAGTGGTATTACTCACACATACTGAACTGCTTTTATACTTTTACAAACTTTACTTTGTAAGCTTACATTTTGATAAAAATAAAACGTATACAATGAAATAAGTGCCAAAAATTAGACTGTATTAGATCTCTACTATGTTGGAAATGGTTGAAATGATTTAGAAGATTCATTAGAAAGTGTCCACGAGAGTCACTTTAAGTATAATTTATTAAATCTATTGTTTCCGGGAGCGGAAAGGTTTAATTGACCGTACCGAGTCTCTACTAATGTAGGTATCCACTAAGTCAGTGTGTTTACAAAAGCTACGTCTGCACAATTCTACCCTTCTCGCCCTAGATGTTATTTACGGCTAACACAGTAGTCACCCCTAGAGCCAACCCTGTGAAAATGTGGAGCGTAAAAGTGCAAAAATGCATCTGTACTTACGTGAGTATGTTCTGGTTTTGCAACGCACACATACACACACGATCACTGTAATCACATGGCACTGTATTTGTGTGAGCACATTTTCATATTCTTATTTATTTGTTGGTTAGGACACGATGTGTGACGCGATAGGAGCGGCTGCGACGTCCGACCGTGACGAAGGCGCCAAAACGACTGACCAAGAGAGATGAGTGGGTTGCTATGTTAGTAGGGCGACCTCCAGTTCATTCGGTAGGGGTAAATTGAAATTGCAGTGTGAGTAGAATACGCGAATTTTTTTTATTGGGCAACATTGTCTTTTATTGAATAAATCCAGCGTCTTATCACTTTTTCACTTGTGGCCAGTGACAATGCAGTTAAAAGTAGAATCTTGCTAGATTTAAAATGTAGCTTTTCAAGAAGACCTGCCTCAGCGCTTTTTTTGATGAAAGATGGAAAACCTTGAGCTATCTAGGCGTTCGCTAAAAATCCTCAGGCTATGAATAACGATGTAACTGAAAGCTCCGATTTGAGGATCGATGCAGTGACCATTTAGGTGACGGCTGACATTCTCTGCCGTGTAGCAATATCTGTAAAGTAACTTTTGTCTATTGTTTTTAAAGTAGTCATCTCAGATTGATCTTCATATTTTGAAGAGCAGTAAAATTTAGTTGTTTGGTCAAAAAGTTAAGCACTGAAACGGAATCTAGACTTCATTGACATATGTGTAGAGTCTAAAGTCTGTGTATTTTATTTTAACAACATATTTTTATACTGTATAGATCTAGCGTTTGACCACTATCTAAAATGAATGCTTACTGGCTGTGTTTGGTGATAGTTTTTCAAACTTGAGCATGGTAGCTAGCCAGACGGGTAGGTACTCGAAAACACCCTACCACCATGTTGGAAATTTGATAACGGTGTTACCTTCACTGGAAGCTCAAATGGTTGATGGGGATCGAACCAGCGTCCGTCAGTTTGACAGCCGACGCTCTTATCGCTGAGCTAAAATCGCTTCAAACATATAGTTATACTGATACGAAGAAACGTGCCTTTTGCAAAAAAGTTTTATCTAAGAAACTGTTTATAGCATTAATCTTATTTTGTTGATAATCTGGTTTCTATGTTCTTGGGAGTAATATAAAGTCTATGAAAGATAAATTTAGATCTGGAAAGTGTAATAATATAAAGGAATGCCGGTAAAAACGTCTAAATAGTATGTGTTTCCTTTAACTCACGTGACGCATGAGCATGGGAAACGTTATGTTCATAATATTTATTGTCAACATTTCCGCAATGGAAAAATAAAAAAATTACTCTGTAAGTTCGAAGACATTAATTCTCTAATATGAAGCAATGTATGATAGTTTTGGCAGCGCAGTGGTACCAGTGTAAGTAAACTAAGCCAAGTTGCACTGTGCTGGACTCAGAGCCCAAAACGGTATTAAGAAAAGCAGCAAAAAGGAGCAATCAGCAAAAACCGAAAGAATTTCTCCTTTATCGCTTCTTATATCGCCAAAAAAAAAAAAGTGGATTCAATAAAACTGTTGCATTTAAAAAAAAATTAAACTACTTTCTTTTCCCTTATTCAAGCCTTGAAAGCTGAGCGATTTGATAAGAGAACGCCCGATCAAGTAAATATCGGATCACAATATCTTGTGCTTATTGAAATTAGATGATCTAATTGGCAACTTTTTAAAACTTCTAAAATTAATACGATTTTAATATTTAAAAAAAATTGAAAAAATTGTTCATATCCCCCTCGAAGTCACAGCGCAATCGTTTAGTATTTTTGTTGTATTATATACAGCGTATATATAGTATATATTTTGTTTTGAAGTATTTCTCAATGTTTTGAAGAAAATCTTGAAAATGTCTGAATGTTCTAATTAAGTAATTACTGGCACTTTGATCATATTTCATTATATTGTAATGTGTTCTACACAACAACATTTAAAGCAACCGAAAGAAGTCAATTTTTTTTAACAAAATTTTGTTAAAAAATATTAACTTCTTTTGGTTGCTTTGTATCAAACGTTATCTTTTTAAGTAACCAATATGTTTTGTTATCGGTAATTGACTTAAAATACTGACAAGACGCTTAATTAACCATATTTATTATTTGCATTCCCTGTTTATACATTAAACTTACCACTAACATGTTAAGAATTACCCATAAACATCTTGTATGTAATACCTGAATTCTCCCGAACTTCGATCAATTTCCCCACGCGCTGGCATCCCCAGTTCCCCGAGAGCAGCGATGCGGGCGCCTGCGTGTAAGCCATCCCCGCCCGCCCAAAACTTAGCTGAATCGAAGTGTCTGAATAGGCCTCTGCAGCCGGCTGGACACCCATGTGGACATAACTTTATATCGATCAAAGTGCTCTATAGAAGCCGATCAATGTCAAGGCTCAATTACATCATCGTTATTATAAATTGACACATTAAAATAGATTGATCGCGTATTCGAAGCGAAGATAGCGCTCGGCGGTGGGAGCGTCGGCTGTCAAACTGACGAACGCTGGTTCGATACCCACCAACGGCATGAGCTTCCGGTGAATGTAAAACCATTATCAAGTTCTTATCATGGTGGAAAGGTGCTTTCGAGTACTGCTGCTAGCTACCACTCTCAAGTTTTTAAAGCTGTCACCAAACACATAGTGTGATCAGCAGTGTTTGAAAGCCAGTGAGCAATCTAGGTCTAGCGTTATAAAATCTTCGACCACATCGTCACTGACCATCATGTGGGATAGAGGTCTAACTTATTTATTTATGAATTCATTAGTATGGCTTGCGCCAATTACACTAATTAAGTACACTATACAATATAGATTTGGTTACAATCAATATGTCAATGAATAAAACTAATACAATTGTAAACAAAAAATCTAGTCAATAAAAGCCAGTCATATATGTAACGCTAGATCTATATAGTATAAAAAAATATGTTCCCGACTCTATGGATCTTAATGGTAACCGTGGTCTCGCGAGGACCCGAACTGTTAGAAACGTCGGTGACACATGATTACTTACTTTTAAAACTTCACAAACTAACTTCCACTATACAATATACCCGTAGAACATGATTATGACATTTCTTGTGTTCTTTCTGCCACCATATCTATTTCTACCCCCAGGCAGTAGTGTTCGCATTACTGTGTTCCGGTTTGAAGGGTATGTTTTCCGACGAAAATACAGACACAAGAGTTCATACAAAGCAAAAATTAAATGAAGACACCCAGTTTGTTTTATTAGCTACTTTTTAATACATTGTAATTTAGGTTTATTTTGTATAAATTTCATTTTTCAATATAGTTATCATTTAAGCATTCTTAATATGTGTATATGTAATGGCCCGTAATTCGCTATGTAAATAAGCTTGTTGCGATAGATCGCCAAAGACTCCTTGGAATCAGACGGGAACTGAAAGGAAACGAAGGGCCGTTAAGCTCGGGTTGAATGTTTGCGCTGAGTTTACGTGCACTAATTGTTTATTATCACTGCACTCATTATTCGCTGTCACTATTTTATTTCGATTGTCAATAAAGTCACTGAGCTGATGTAAGCAGTAAATTCACAAGATAAAGGATGCTTTGACCAAAATCATAAGTGCCGGCTCGCTTGTTAACTTAATAATGTGTTAGAAACAAGTTCTAACAACCGTTATATTTTTCTCTGGAGTTAAAAATTAATTACAAAAGCAGGCATAAGTATCAAATTACTACAAAAATTTGTTTTTTTTATTAATCTTTTAATTATTACACCGAACCGAAGTTGAGCTGGCAGCATAATATGTCAAGTAAAAAATGTATATAACTTATAAACTACTAGATGTGCCTCGCGGTTTTATCCGCATGGTGATGATGATAAAAAGTGGCTTATGTGCTATTCCTGGAATAAAAAATAATCTACAGCGCAAATTCCATCAAAATCCGTCAAAAAATTTTTACTAAAAAATGGAACCGACTTCAACACTCAAAAGTGTGGAATAACTTGTTGAAGTCGGTACCAAGATAGTTCAAGAGTAACCATTATAAAAATATTTGAAAGCATGGTACAGACTTTAACAAGTTATTTCACCAACCGCCTAACCTTTATTCCACCCAAGAGAATAATAATAATAATAATAATATGGGACAACATTCACACAAGGTCTTCAGGTCCCAAACTAGGCAGAGCCTGTACTATGGTAACCTGATGACTGATATATATACTTAAATACATACTTATATATATACTTTTTTTAAATACATATACACACCCAGACACAGGTCAAACAGACATGTTCATACACACAAATGTTTGACCTGTCCGGGAATCGAACCCGGGACCAGCGGCTCAGAAGGCAGAGTGCTACCAACTGCGCCAACCGGCCAGTCGAGAGAAGAAACATGGTAATGCAAGTCTAAGCTCGTCCGGCGGCACCTGGCACTTATTGTATTCACTTAAATATACAATAGCTTGGCAGAAACTTCAATACACTAATCAGTAACTTAGCACTTGAAATAGTGCCAACAGTGGGAAAGGACTGAAGTCTAGAGCAGTGTTGGTAATTGTTCGAATCCGTCCCACTGTACTTTTATTTGGCAGCGTAATGAGAAAGTTAAAAGAGCTACTGTGAAAGTGTTACAAATCGCGCGGGCAGCTAGTTATTAACATTAAAAAAATAAAACACCACTATGCATTATAGCACTAAAGCAGCCACACAATGCTTTTAAATATTTTTCACATTATTTTTGCATAGTCATTCAAACAACTTTTATATTTTATTTGCTCCCTGTTTTGTTTCTGATTAAATAAAGCATTAAAAACATGTATATGCATAGTAACGTAAAACTTTTCTTGAACAACCTGGAGAATAATTAAAAAGCTTTGTTTTAACTTAATCCACTCTATTTAGCCCAACTATTGGTACTTCGTAGTTATACTTAAACACTTACACACCCAAAAAAACATTAATTTTTAAAAGTAAAACAAATTTGCAATTTTTGAGCATCGCAACTTATTTCATTAAGTCACTTTTGTTATCTCATTATACATTAACGCCCACAGAAACATTAATATAAAGACAGTAAAACTAAATTACAATTATAACATCCCAAGCTCCCGACATAAAGTCACTTTTATATAAACTCATTACAAATGAATTTTCAAGTAAAAAAATTACTAATCTCGGAACTAGCTTCAGAGTACTGCAATCAAGATCCAATATTGCACAGTTCCGGACCGAGAATGAGTTCCGATATTACATGGCTTAATACAACATAAACAAGCTCTGTGCTGAGTGGAATGATGTGGATTTTTTCAGAGTAGCCTTTGAAAGCTTGATTGGATGAGTACAAGTGCAGTTCAGCTCAGGAGCAGCCATTACGTGAAAATTAAACAGCAGCGTCTTGTTTGTGCTAGTTAGCACTTCTCGAGCACGTTTATTGAATAGAAACTTTAACAGAAGCTCTATTTTTTTAATAATCACAAACTGCAATGAAAAGTGTTAGCAAATATAATTTGACTGGCGCAGTGGTCAGTGTCGTGACATGACTTTTGTGTCTCCGGCACCCTGGGTTCGAATCCCGGCAGGGGCAAACATTTGTGCGATGAGTATAGATGTTTGTCCTGGGTCTTGGTTGTTTGTGTATTGTGATTATTTGTGTCCATGACTCCCGCGACACTAAATTTAAAACGTTGCTAGCAACACAAGTTATAGTTCTGGTCTGTGAGAATTACGTATAACGAGCCTGTGCGTTTTTAAGTCGAGCGTCGTTTGAGTACTATGTGAAGGTGCATCTCTTTTTGTACCGTATCGTAGATCGCAGTATATCAATTTTAATTTTCTGTTGCAAACACGATTGTTTTGAATCCCTAACCAGCGTCCATTTCAACATAAAACCTGCAGTCCACGAATAATCCAACAGAAGTAACGTTCAGATTATTCTCAAAGAAGATACATCAAAATTGGTTCAGCCGTTTTTGAAGAAAATCTTAAACCGCTAAGTTGTAGAAAGCTGTGTCCATAGTTTCAAAACCGAGTAATAACTACTCAAAGAATTTCAATTAGTGAGATGATCTCAACGCCTAAGCTGCGAGGGAAAAGGTTTTAGTCCGCATACGCCCGAAGTTAGCGGGACAGGACCCTGACATAACCTCAAAGGTCAAAACTCTGCGGTGGTACAAAGGTATACCTACTATATACCTACAGAATTTATTTCTCCCCGGTTTAAATAACGATTCTTTTTTGTTTTAGTTTGTAGCGTTTGATCACCATTAACGTGTTTGTACAAGTTTAGATTGTAGGTACTACTACAATGTAGATTTTCTTCAAAGTAACTATCATTCGAGCGTAATGTTCGGGCGAAACGAAAAGCGGGCGTGCGACAATGTAAGCACTGCAGTATGTACACTTAACTGATTGCTTTACAATACACACACCTTAATACGCTTAAATATGTGCTCAGCTTTCACATAATCGTTTAACAATACGCAACCGTGTGCTGATATCTACCGCATTGCTTCATGCACGTCATTGTGCACGAATGTCTTGTGTACCGACTGTCTGGGGATTAACGATACTGTGAACATTAATATTTATTTATTTGCACATATGCACACACAATGTTCACCACATTACCCTGTAAAAGCGCAGTTGCATAGCCTGTTGTAGTAGGATAGGCGCACACACAAGCTTATATAGAACATTTATTATAATTTAATTATTGTTCTTTAATTCTGAAGTTCGTGAGACCATGTCCAATGTCCATGGGTTCCGACTGAAGTTCAGTGAGTTGGCTCGGCCACATCTTCCGAAGATTTTTTTTATAAGCGGTACGAGCTATTTCTGTAAGCTCAAGGTTGCACAATAAGAGAGCTATGCTCGAACTTTCTCTACGAGATTGAGCTAGAAGTCGAAGCAGTTCTTTAGAAAAACGACAGTCACTGACATAGCCCAGCAGATTAATAGGTTAAAATGGAAGTTAGCAGGGCTCATATATTACCTCGTGTGATGGGCGATGGGGCTGAGTGGTTCTTGAGCGGAGTTCACGCCTTCGAACTCGATCCTCGGCCTCCCGCATCCAGCTACTGCCAGCTACCCCGCGAAGATCGTCGCTCCACCTACCATGAAGGCGTCCTACACTGCATTTACCGAGTCAATAGCTGACATGAATCAATGGGAAGTTCTATACCATAGAAACTCCATAGTTGGTATTTTAAGCGCATATTCGCGTTTAAGCTTGTAACTCGCCGAGAGCTCCATATGTTGTTTGAGCCCAAAATGTCCAGTCACGTTTTCTGACACAATATAAAATTGGCAAGTTTGAAACACGGCGCGATATTACGAAAGAAAACTAATTTATTGCCTATCGATGGCTCATTCATCAAGACGATGACAGCGCGCCAACTTTTTAATATGTGTACAAGGATAACAAAACATTCGGCAGAGAAATATATCACTTCGGGCTTATCTATATATGATACACATATAGCAGACATGGTACATGTAGTTATGATATATCTACACTTGTACACCACATAATAGATTTGTATTTTTGTATTTTATTATCTTTGTATTTTTGTAACGAATGGACTCAGTTACTACTTGACCAATTTTCCCGTGGTGGTACCGGCCTAGAATAGAACTCCCCCCCTCTTCCTGTGGGTGCCGTAAGAGTCGGCTAAGGGACCACGTACCAGAAGGTGGGCAGCAGCGCCTTTTAAGGATTGGAAATAATACTGCGCTCGCCAACCCGCCTGCCTAGCGTGGCGAGTTTTGGCTAATCCCCCTATTTTATTTTATTTTTTTATTTATTATATTTGTTTATTAACATTCACACAAGGGAGTGGAGGGGTATGTCCAACAGAGGACGCAAATGGCTGAGAGAAGAAGAAGAAGAAGAAGAATATTGTGAATTTTGATTATGTGCAAATAATTTAATTTTAGCTAATGTTACTAGTTAAACCGTATTAACCGTAAAAAAATAAATGAATCTCATTTGTGACCCAAATATAAAAATAACTATAAATAAATAAAAATCTAAAGTATAGACATACGCTAAAACACAAAATTGCTATCTTCATAGTCATAAACACAATCAAAGCGTTTTTGTCATTTATGATAAGAACTAACTGCCATTTATCTCGTACAAATGTGACACAGAGAAATTATAGTTTCTAAAAAACGGTGCGTACATTATTCAATTTATACGATAATTTTTAAATTATTGATTTGACCTCCATGGAACCGCTTGATTAACAACTATAATAGCCCTGCTGATAGTTAGTTAGTTAGTAAATTATGGAATGCTTTAAATTGCGTTAAAATAAGCCGTCTGTCGTTTCTACTGTAGTTAGGTATTTTTCACGAATGTTTGATTCAGAAATTCACAGCACAAATTCTCGGGATAATATTGTTAAACAAATACTTTGTTACTCCGTTTATCCGAAAATATTATCTTGAGTCGTCCCCAATCAGAATGTCTTTCTTGTTCGAATGACAGATACCTAGTGAGAACAGCGGACTTTTGTATGAATTACTGGGGGCCCTGGTGTTAAAATATTTGCAGCTGAACTGAATGCGACAAAGGGGGCCTCTGTAATGTTATGTACTGCATATAAAGCTAAGAAAAAGGCAACCAAATAAAACTCTTCTAATCTTACTAAATACACTGTCAAGAGTAACAAGTGTTGTAGTTTTAGCTTAAACAAAATACTAGTATTTTAAGTTAGCACCGAATTGAAAAGTAAACGCAATTTTCTTAAAAAATAATATATCGCCATTCAATATTGGTATACCGATTTGGACTATATCTTAAGTGTTGGTAACCGACACACATTGCAAGTGACATTATTGATAGTAGCAACATCTTCATAATAAACGTGAATAATAGAGGGCGGACTGATTTGTCTTCCACAACAGGTCAACAAAAGGTAGGTGGAACTGAAATATTGTTCATATTAAGTATATGTATACTAATAAGGTATCTACTAAATTTGCATGAACTTTGTTTACGCGATAAAAATTCAAACGACCATGAGTTCACATAATAGTATGAGATCCAAATACATCCGCAGCAACAGAGGTTTATGAGTTGCGTTGGTAGCCTTTCAGGGATACATAATATGCTCCATGTTTTATTTTTGAATTTATAGTTAAGAACCTATATAATAATAAATCTTTTTTAATCTCTTCTCTTTTAAATGTAAGTGAATTAGGTATAATATAATTGAGTAAATTGTAGGCGCGCGGCTACGCACGCGCGTCCCCGTCGCCGGACTGATGGTCACTGCTGCTTAAATGCGGCGGCGTCGGATAGGCTCGATCTGGCCGGAGCGGGCTCGATCTGGCGCCGGAGCGGGCTCGATCCTGCGCCGGAGCGGGCTCGATCCTGCGCCGGAGCGGGCTCGATCCGGCGCCGGAGCGGGCTTGTAAGCGTGCCGATCGTCTACAATTTAAAACTGCGGGGAGAGGAGCGGTGCTAATTGAATAGTTATGCGCTATAAATTCTTCTTTATTTTTAACACCAGGGCCCCTACACCAATGGGCCCCTTTTATCTACCATACAATCACACCTAGAACATCCCTGACCCTCAATAATTTGGAATTAAGTTCGTCGGGTCCAGTAATATTATTTAAAGTTTTCCGACGATTCCCCCTTTATTGAGTTAATTTGTTTAATTTCTACGCTTTTAAAGCGAATGATGGAATTCAGTGACGGAATATTGAAGAACTTTTAACTGGGAATGTGATTCTACTCTTTCAATTTCAGAGGCGATTTGAATTAAGTTATTAAAACAAGCTTGCGATGCCGCGCACATTTATCTACCGACATGAGTTTTTATTGAATCTTTTACTCATTCAAGTCATTTAATTTTATTGTATGGTAAGTTCAGAATACTCTTACTTATCCTACTTAATGTTATAAATGCAAAAGTTTGTGGTTATGTGTGTATGTTTGTTACCTCTTCACGCTCAAACGGCTACACCGATTTCGATGAAATTTGGTGGATGGAAGACAGCTTATCTGGATTAACACATAGGCTTATTTTCCACCACCATCATCAGCGTTTTTCATCACCACACGGGTACAATCGTGGGGCGCATCTAGTAATATTATAAATGCTAAAGTTTGTGAGTATGGATGTATGGCCGTATGTTTGTTACTCTTTCACGCCTAAATGTCTGCATGGATTTCGATGAAATTTCATTGAAGTGCGCGCTTGTTTTGTTTAAGCCCAGGCCTTCCTTTTCGTCCGAAGAAAAGCATAACTGTCTCCATGGGTAGGATGCGTAGAACTAACGCAACCTATTCGGGTCAGGTGCCTGGTAGTGCCAAACACTGCGCTTACCAGAGGGAACGGTATGAGTTTGTCCCGAAGATGGCACTAATATTGAATTGAATTGAATTTTTCGTGACTAATTAATTTTAGTTCTATTTAATTTAACTCTATTTTAATTTTATTTTATTCAATTGATTATCTAATGTGTATGGGTCATAGTAACCTGAAATAAATGAATTTTATTTATTTTATTATTAAAATACGGATGAGGCAATGGTCAGAACGACCAAGAGGTGCCTCGACTGATACTGGGTACTGCTCGGGCTGAGATGTCATTAAAACGTCCAGCTAAGAGGGATCGTGACTCGCAATGTCAGGAATTCTAGTGATTCCCGTGACAATGTCACGGCACGGTACGACCCGCGAAATTGGTAGTCTTGGAGCGGAGCCACTCAGAATAGTGGGCGTTGCAATCACCAAGAACCACCAACTCAACGGAAGTGTGCTGCTCTTATAATAAATATTCTGGAGTTGGTTTAAAAAGATATCATCATCATCATCATCATCTCAGCCATAGGACGTCCACTGCTGGACAAAGGCCTCCCCCATTGATTTCCACAAGGACCGGTTGGAAGCGGCCCGCATCCAGCCCTTGCCTGCGATCTTAGTCAGGTCGTCTGTCCACCTAGTCGGTGGCCGTCCTATGCTGCGCTTGCCAGTCCATGGTCTCCATTCGAGAACCTTTCGGCCCCAACGGCCATCGGTTCTTCGAACTATATGCCCTGCCCACTGCCACTTCAACTTGCTAATCCGCTGGGCTATATCGGTGACTTTCGTTCTTCTACGGATCTCCTCATTTCTGATTCGATCACGTAGAGCAACCCCGAGCATAGCCCTCTCCAAAGCTCGTTGTGCGACTCTGAGCCTGTTCAGACGGCCCATAGTCAGAGACAAAAAGATATAGGTATTACTAATTTTATAATCTGATTACTTTACTTGTAAATATATAATAATGAAGTAGCTAACCGTGTAACTCCTTATTCCCCGTTTAACTTCGCTAACTCCGGAGAAAACTGGAGAAGGTAGACACGGTGAAGGTTTAGAGCCTTCGGTGTTAAGTGATCTAAGGTCGTGATGTATGGCAAGTAATACAGTTGCAACGAGCGATAAGGTCAACCTACACAAGGCTTCGCTGAAAGTCAAGGTTAATGTGCTATTCGTCACGTTTTTCTCCTTGAAAGTGCTAATAAGAGCTCGCAGGTAATATATTGTATTATTGTAAGGCTCTGTCAGTAAATAGCGTGATAAATATTACTCCTCAGCCAAGTTACCAGGTGAGAGTATTTCCGTAGGGTCGTTTGTTTGTTTACCTTCTCTCTCTATCGCATTCATTTATGTTTATGTTATTAGTTCATGTATTCTTCACATTTATCAGTGATTAGATAATAGATATATATGGAACGGTGAGGTCAGTCACCGGCTCTATCGGAAGAGGCGCGGGCGCATACCACCATACGCTGTATTGTGTTTTATATACACGTAAAAATTAATAAGTTATGTTTAACGTTAAAAACGTACCCTGGAGTTAATGTATTGTAATGTGTACTAATTTAATATTTTTTAAAGCAGCCTGCGCTGAGAGACGTCCAAGTTATAGCATGAATTGTATTGTATTTATGTAGTCATTATTGTGTGCGTAAGTAGCTTTAATATCCATGTATGTAATTATGTATTCAATTTATGTAATTATGTAAATTAATTAATTTCATAATGTTTTGTTTTAGAAAGACCTTCTTCTTCTTCTTCTTATTCTTCTTCTTCTCAGCACTTGGATATTCACTGCTGGACATATGCCTCCCCATAGATGGGGGGGATTTGCCAATTCTCGCCACGCTTGGCAGGCGGGCGAGAAAAGATCAATAAAGAAAGATCTTTATTGATCTTTAAAACACGACACTGTTAAGTTCTTATATGTATAATAAAGAAATAGTTCGGCAGGCTAATAGCGCTTTTAACAAAAAACAATTGTTGTTTACGGTTTTTGTCTTAAATAGACTTTGTTTTCGGGAAACTCCACTTTATACAATGCACATAAATTTATTGCGACACTTGCTACTGGATAACGATGTTACCATCACAAGCTAAAGCCCGATGTAGGGATTGAACCAACGAGCGCTGGACCGACGCGACGGTTCGTACTCCCCACCACGGGACCACTATAATCGAGGTCAACACTATAATCTGCATTTGCTGCTTGGGCGGGTGACCGCTAGTCGCATTCACAATAATTGAGCGTCTCCGTTGTATGGATGGCACTTTGCGCGTTCGGCTATAATAAGACGGCTATTCATTTCACCCCACATCTGAGGCAATTCGGCACGGTCTCACATTTTTAAGGTTCGGCCGTTTCACTAATAATTTGATATAGTTAATTTGTAAAATAACTATATAATGTTAGATTGTTATACAAAGGGCTTAAATGACCCATCACCCTCTAGAGCGAGGCTGTAAATGTATAGTCATAATAGGTTTTGAGCGCCACGTGTCACACTCTACTTTTCACCACGATTGTGAGAAAATAAAATAATCTAATATATTACACATAAAAGACTTCTTTTCTGCAGAACTAACGCAATACACGCATTCAACCAGCGAGGTCGCCGCTTTTAGTTCTATTTTCAAAAGTGCTTGCACGGGTTCGCTATGGTGATAAAGTCAGGTTGGCTATGGTTCTACAAGATGGCGGAGTTTCAAACTTAATGAAGACTTCTTTATTTTTTAGGCTCGTTCATAAAACATAAAAATGTAAGAAAAAATAGTTTATCCCCGAGTGCTAAATAATATGCTATTTTATCCCCCTCTGGTACGCTACAATGATGGACTTTTGGAGCAAGAGGTTTGGTGAAAACACTATTTGGGTTCTGAACTCAAAACATAACAAAACGTGTTTCATTTTAAATTTTTGATAATGGCAATAAGAACAAATATTTAACTAAATAGTTAAAAAAACAAAATATAGAACAGAACAGCAACTGAACTCGTTTATGCATACAGAAAAAAAAAACTCCAAATTTTCTGATTAGCCCTAAATGCTACACATGGCGTTACCACCACACTCGCAATAGATTAAATGTATTTATATTTTATAGATTATAAAGTAAGGAAATTTTGTATGTATCTACGCATGTATAGCAGCGTCCGGCGATCAACCGAGTGGGTTACGCCTTTCAGTTGCCTTTCGTGAAAATCTTGTAAAAATGATACCCTATTCTAGGGTGTATTTTCGAATCAATTTTTATGTAAAATATACCATTCAGTTTCAGCGTTTCAGCGCTGAGCTACCTAATGAACACGTTAAGGCACATACAACCTCAGCTTATAATACAATCAGGATCAGAAAACGGTCACATTTTTGTGTGTGTTTGGAAGTTGTGCTAAATGCTTGGTTTGTAAAGTGGCGGAAGAGGTTTCTCCTCCATTAAACACGAACATAGTAATCACCCCTAACACTACGTTACAGACACCTATTATTTATACTTAGTTATAGTATCGTCGTTAACACACCTCCATCTTTTAGACATTAATGTTTTAACATTATTTGAAAGCTATATCAACCATTGAAGTTAAATCCCTTGACTGGGGTGGACCTGCTACCCTGTAACACAGCCTATAGTAGGTACAAGGCTTACGGATACTAGTAATTTAAATGTGTTTTATTGTTACTCAGTGTACATATCTATTAATGATTTCGTGTTTTGTGATTATATAAGTTACCACAATGTATCTTACATTATCTCTTTAAAAAAATAAAAGAAACTTATACCTACTCTCAAATATTATTTTTAGGTTAAAAACAAAGCAGTCAGCTCCAAGTAGGTAAGCTTTTAACCGCTCAGGTCTTAAAATTTCTTATAAATATAAAATAAAGTGAATCAAAATCTCATTTCAAAGAAACTTTTCGTTCCAAAATCCGTTGAAACTTTAAAAAAATTACCCTTTCGAGGATACTAAGGTTGAAAACTGGCGGGAGCTAATATTTTTTCATTATTAATTCGGCCGGCGGCGTCTCGCAGACTTGGAAGTTTTTCATTTTAAATTGAATAAGAGTAAAAAAGGTTCCGTCGTCGGTTTGCAAGGAGACAACTATTCTATATCTTGGAATCTCTACTGAGGAAGTAATTTAATACTTTCGTAGCGGTTCCATTAACATATCTCGGGTTGAAAGTTTATAGGTTGTAATTTTTAATGCCTAGACAGTTAGAATAACTACTGAACCATTAAAACTCGGGCATCACTTGATCAAGCAAATTCTATTTGCTAGAATCTGGGACGATGGGTGAATCATTCATCTAAGGCTAGAATATATCATTTTAGTGATGTTTATTACAGCTAAAGTCCAGTGTATTCAGTTTGCAAGCAGACATATGTTATTTAAAAATAAAATAAATATATTATACATCCAGTCAACAAATTATTTATAAAGAATGTGAATTGGTGATAAATAATATAATTTTTATCTCTGACACTAAAGAAACAATTCTTAAGAAGCTAACGTAAAACTTTTCAGTTATTGGAGTATACTCACAAAACTTTCTACGATTTTGATGAAATTTAAATAGGACCACCTCGGAGGTACACTCTATCAAACAAAAAAGAGTTTTGAAAGTCGGTCCAAAAATTCGGATGAAATAGGTGAACATACAATACATACAGTCGAACATATTACCTCTTCCTTTTTGAAATCGGTTAAAAAATGCTAGCACATGTATATTTGGTTCAACGAATCAGCATTGCAATCCAACGAGCTAATGCTGGGATCATACTGGGTACGCTGCTAACAGGTAGTGAGTTCTAGAATTTGAGCTATCTAATGCAACATTTAATTGTGTTCTTGTTGTAACTAACCATTGCAATTTTGTTGTTACTTACGTATAAAACTAGTTGGTTACGACGTCATAGACACAACTTTGGATAAATTTTGTTTGTATCATTAGTTTTGTTATAACTATATTACAATTATAATGGACGAGACTGCTCCTAACGACCCTCAAGGGGAGATCGAGATGGTGAAAAAGATGGAGGATGAGCATCTACGTCTTCAGAGACAGGTTTATACGCCATGTTACAAAGCCAACGTATTCTCATTCATAAGAGCAAAATACCTCAAAAGTTTTCAATCACTATTGCAACGATTTTAAGGTTCCTTGAACCCTGAATACAGCCGGCTTGGTATACTGTATTCAAGGTTTCAGAGACGATGTAGAGAAATATTCTCACATTCCTTCAACAAGGCCTGTTTCCTGTGCCCTGAAGGAAAGAGGAAATGGTCTGCTGCTTCTGACCAGCCTTCTCATGCATCTAACTGGCGATTGCTCAACAAAGTACCAAATAGTGCTCTCAGCCATGTGCGTCCACTGCTGGACATAATATGCCTCCCCTATATAGGGGGGATTTGCCAAAACTCGCCACGCTTGGCATGCGGGTTGGCGAACGCAGTATGATTTCCAATCCTCAGAAGGCGCTGCTGCCCATCCTTCTGGTACGTAGTCCCTTAGCCGACTCTTACGGCACCCACGGGAAGAGATGGGGGAGTACTATTCTAGACCGGTACCACCAAGGCACGCGATCAAATAGTGGTCATCTATAACTACACTTGGCTGTGGTTACAAGTGTCTTCAGATGGTTTCCAATTTATTCGCACCTTCACTTTACCTACCGGACGTTCGTAATCTTAGATACTACACCCACCATTTTTGCAGTAGATTGCATAATTACACTTAATTTTAAGCAAAGCCATGATGCTTGCACATTATTCAGGTATGAAAAAAAAAGGGCGACAGACGACCTGACTAAGCTCGCAGATCAGGGCTGAATGCGGGTCGCTTCCATCCGGTCCTTGTGAAAATCCATAAAGGAGGCATACATCCGGTAGTGGACGTCTTATGGCTGAGATATGATGATTCAGGAAAAATATGCATGCATGATAATTAAAATATACGATTTCTTGGATTTTGAATCAAAATTCATCAATCAAGAAATAAATGTGAAAACTAAAACAAAATTTCGAAAAATTACTTTAGCAAAAACAGAAATGCGGTGATAATTAATTTTCAGAATAAAAAAACTTATATATAACTTATAACTAATTATCAAATATTAACTAAATTACAATCACTATAGAACTTTAAATTTCTTGAATACAATATTATTCAACAATATATTAATATTAATTATAATTATCACTCGTTACCTGTTTGAGATCGAAACATTTTTGTGCGAATTTTTTATTGCCAATATTTATCGATTGACCGCCATTGATTTTAAATATATATATGTCATAAAAATGACTCAACCTTCTATATGTTGCCTGCATTTCAATAGATCGAATCTTACGCTATACGGTTACGTTTTATTTCATAGGGATTTGAAATGTTTAAGTACCTGACGACATAGGTACGTTATACGTATGATAATCGCTATCATTGTTCATAAATCAATCGGGACTTGATCGCGAGAAAAACATTTAGTAATACATTTACCACATTGCTACCCGCATTTCTCCAGTCTTGTCGTGACCACGACCAATGCAACTTGGTCGAAACGTCGAGGTAAATAAATTACTAAATGTTTTTCTCGCGATCAAGCCCCGATTGATTTATTAACAGTGTGTTCGAATCGCGAAAGTCTAAAAATTACAATTGCTATCATATTGGAAAAATCTGTGCGAAAGTATTTTGAGCAATAAAAATATTCAGCATGCAATATTATTTACGATTACAACAAGTAATGGTGTAAAGCGTAGATAAGTATGGTGTAATGTACCTACGTTATAATGGCCCTACACTGAAGCCTTTACTTTGAGACAATTAATTGATTTGACTCGTTCATTGAGTCCGTATATAGGTACAAATACAAACCCGACCTAAGATTGCCCAAACGACACATTTGATGTAATAAATGTCATCTGACATCTCATACAACAAACGCATCTATATATGTATATTATATATAGATATATATGTATTTTTATATACGCAGGTATATTTATTGATAATACACGGAATAAGGGCAATGACCTTTGATGTGCAGTACATATTTTTATATGAATATTACACACACATTGAATATACCATGTTTTTCGAAATAACTTCAAATAATAATAAAAAGTAAAGGTAAAAATAACATTAGTGATTGAAACTCGACATGTAAAAATGTTATATGTATAATGATAATATGAAACATGGTGGAAATGACATTTATTACTGAGTGATATGAAAACACGTACTGAAAAATGCTGACTAGCTTGAAGATAAGCTACGAGTATGTACAGACACATAATTCGAATGTCACGATGAGATGCTATACACTTACGTTATGTAAGCACGTATGCAATAACATATCTTGGAAAAATTTATAGCTTTGCATATAACAAAGCTATAAAAGCAGCTTTTACTACACTTTAAGAGGGTTAAAAAGGTTATATCAGCACTCATCTTGTCCAACTCAACGTTAAGGTTAAAATTCAAATTAGGGTAATTTGTTGGTTAAAAGATATCTATAAACCAAAAAAATACCTTAATTTGAATTCATTTATTTGCAGTTTCGTGGAATCCAAACTGATCGCGCAAACCGGGTTATGGGCGTGCATCCTCTTTTTAGACGCCACGACCATCTTCTCAAAACTCTGAAGAAGGAGTTCATCAACTTGCACAAAGATTTAAAGGTCAGTACTTCAATTATTGCATCTTTGGACAGTTTAGTTTATTGTAGACCATTAGGGCTAAGTAACACGCAAGGTTCACCAAATCAATTGCCATTTTCTTTACATAAGTTATTAAATTTGTTCCATTTGTGCTGGTCATTAGTGGTACGCTGTATAATGTGGAACGGTAGATAACTGTGTCACAAACGTATAGGATCCAGAGTCCTCGAATCTTTTGTAATGGTTTATTGAATATTGTTAACTATGGGCGGCCAGGAGCGTCAGCGCTTACAGTTATAGACATCGAGATATTATACATCTCATACCGAAGATTAGGTATGAGATCGGCAATTCTCAAACTTTTTATGTGGGAGTTTGTTTGTAGTTTTTTTGTTTGTATGTTTGTTACCCTTTCACGCTACAATAACTGAACGGATTTGCACGAAATTCGTAATGAAGATAGCTTATACCCTGGAGTAACACATATGCGATAATTTCGAAGCGTTTATAATCTATTTCTTTCCACTCCAACACACCAATCTTCATTTATACACAACTCTTTTTCTGTTGTTGTAGTCAAAATGTGGAATGCTTTGCCTGTTGACTTCGTAATTATTATGTGGAAAAAGTTGATCCCAAACCACAATAGCGCCTATTCATCTAATTGTCGTCAATCTTAGTCTATACTCAGTCTATAACTATTTACACCATCGTTCGTTACCATTTTTCCATCCCTCTTAATTTCATCCATATCATTAAATCGCTGTTTAAGACTCAATATGCTGTATACATTTATCTACATGTTTATCTTTATATATGTATGTATTTATATATTTATTGTGTATTCATATATATATATATATATTATTTAATCGCCACACGTTTGCATCACTACTTTCAATTTTAGTTTATTTTACTATGGCACCGCTACCACTTTTCTTTCACCTTGTGGTTGACTGGTAGAAAATGCTATTTAGCGTTAAGTCCTCCATGTACTAAATAGTGCTATTGTATAAATAAATATGCTACTTTTTATCCCGAAAATATTACCTGTTTCCGTCGACGTGACGGGAATACAAAAAATTGATAATACGTACCAATTCACCGCGAGTAACACCGCGGGGCGCAGCTAGTACTTTTTATTTTGGAGCACTCTATGATTTTAAACCTTTATTTGAATATTGCTTATTTCAGATAGCTAGATCTGGGAGGCATAAAAAAACGGATAAAAAGATGAAGAAAGACTTGCAGCGAGCTCTCCTCGACATGATGAGTGCTGAAAACGAGCGAGAAGGTAAAACAGTTACAGTACGAAAAAAAACCATTTAAAGTTACTGGTCGTAATTCTGTTAATGAAAAGAAGTAGCTAAACCTTTCCTGAATTATTCAAAATGATAAAGCTCTTGTCCTATTTGAGCTAAACTTCAAATTCGTATAACTCCACACAAAGCTATCTCTAATATAAGACGACTTGCGGGCAAGGAGTTTTAGTCGGCACCGAATATAATCCGAATTTTAATAAAAATATTAGTTTTAGTACAATGCTTATTTTAGTATTGTCACTCATGTCATGAAAGACTCATGAGTGTCATACTAATTTGAACTTTATCGTACCCATTTTTAAACTATCTTATTTAAAATCAATGTAATTGAACAAGATAATCACTACTAGTAAGTACCGTGTTTTACAATGATGTTTTAAAATCTATTATCGTCTATGGAAAAAAAATGTAGGCCCCCAACCTGAATATAAAAGGAAACGACGACTGATCAATGGCCACATAGCGAAACCTAAACGAATCAGGCTAAAATTTGGTACAGAGGTAGTAATTATGACGTAGGCATCCGTTAAGAATATGTTTTCTAAATTTCTATTCGACAAAACCGTGCAACTGAGGTTCAAAGTCAAAGTTTACTGCAATTTCTGCAATTATTGAAAAACTGTCACCAAACACATAGTGTGTTCAGGCAGCAGTCCTTGAGAGCCAGTGAGCATTCTAGGTCTAGCGTGATAACATCTTCGACCACATCGTCACTGACCTTCAAGTGAGATAGTGGTCAAACGCTAGATCTGTACAGTATATAAATAAAAAAAACTGGTTAAGGACGTATACATATACACATACATATTGTCCATATGTCGATGGAAGTTAGTTATAACAGTTTTGTATTTTAAACTTATCAGGAAATGGCTTTTGATTCTGCCGTGACGGAGAATGGTGGAAGAAGTAGAGAGAGTTGGTATAAGAGAACGGTACTGTGGCGTCCAATAGTAGCAATATATGATTCTTGATAACTTTTTGGTTGAATCTACAGGCGGTTGTTCCATCATGGAAGAACTAGACGGTCTTCTACATATCAACACAAAAGAAATGTTACGTCTTAGGAAGGTGGCAATCGCTAACCGAGGGGAGGTAAGCTTCTTATTCATTATGTCCAGAAGGAAAGGGAAAGGCGATCATTGGGGATGGAACCCGGGGGCTCAAGCCAACTGTGAAGGTATGCTCTGTAACATATCTAATGCAAATCATTTTGGAGACTTCAGAAGGAAGCGTCACGCTAAGCACACCTACTGTGGCTTCAAAATTGTCTTAGATCTTAGACCATGAATCCATGAATCCACTTTATACAGTTTTACAATAAATCCTCAAAAAGCATATAACACAGAAGAAACACTGAGGTACTATTACTACGTACCAGAAGGATGGGCAGCAGCGCCTTCTGAAGGTCATTTTTATACTGCGCTCGCCAATTCGCCTGCCAAGCGTGGCGAGTATTGACAACCCTCTGTGCCTAGTGCGATGTTCATATGAGAACAATAATTTGCCTAGAAAAGACTTATTCATCTTTACTATATAAACCTTTGACGGTCGCCGTGGCTCAGTGGAAAGTGACATGACATCTAGGTCTCGACCTTGGGTTCGAATTCCGACTGGGGCAAACACCTCTGCGATAAGTGAAGATGTTTGTCCACGGTTCTTGGATGTGTATCATGCCTCCGGCGTCACAAGGAGGCCTTAACTCCTCAAGCAGGGGTTCGAATGTGATAAAAAACTACGAATAGTTATTCTCACATTGTCCTTCAAACATTCCAGCTGGATGCCCGCCGATTCCAAAGCGAAAACCGACTGATGTCAGCTGAGAACAAGCTGGAGACGGCTATGAGAAGGTTCAACACCATCCAGACTGAGAATCGGAAGATCAGGGAAGAGATCGAACACATGCTGAAAGACAGGTGATTAGTAAAGAATTCTCAATTTATACGATAAAGGCCCTATTGTTGCTACAACTGTGAATTAGACTGTTTTAAAATTATTCTTTGTTTTAACTAGTCTACTTTTTAAATAAGTCGACTTGTAATTCTGTGCTGACTTAAACTATCCGAAACTAATAAAACTGTTCTTATATTAAAAACAGTTAATCGCGTTATTTTGAGATTTTGAATTTTAGATTTAACCAAAAAATGCCTTTTAATTTTTTTATACTTTGAGTGTATAACACAATCACTACGATTTGCTGATAGGTTGTTACAGCCTGATTATAAATCCAATTTAATCAAAAAGGATTTGTGCGTAACATTTTACATGTAGGTCTTTTTTACATACATACCATATAAGTGTACCTACCTATGATATAAAATAATATTCGTTTTTTTGGTGGATATATCGTATGTGTTATGTTATGCTTCTTAAAGCCGCTATCATAAGCTTATTTCGACACTTTGCATTCTATTGTATTGACACAATCATAGTACAACCAGTGAGAGAATGCCCATATTTTAATGCTAATACTTGGAAGGTCGTAACTAACTTCTACAGAGCCCTATTCAACCAAGCCTGGGAGAAGATGCTCTCGGCGCTAGATACAGGCAAGAAGTTCCTGTCAGACCTATTCGAGTCATCGACCCTGGCGTACGACCAGCGGGATGAGTGGTGCTATAAACTGCGCTCCATTCAGGAGAAGGGTAAAATTGATCAGATGCTGCAAGTCCAGGTAAAGTTTGTTTCCGTTTGACATTTATTAACGGCGTATTGACGATTTTAATTGCAAGTTTTCGTCAGTTGAATTTATGTAGTTTTGATACCCCACATCCTTTCAGAAAGCAGTAAATTGAAAAATCTTATAATAAAACTTTAAAGAGAAAAGTCAGTGATAAAAATAAGGTCAATAATTCAACTATAATTGATTTAAAAAAAACTGATAGTGACCAAGTAGTTCTAATGCTTTAAAAAAGTTTCCTAATCATCACTGATTACAACGGAGTACTACATGTAGCAGAAAGATCTATTAACTTGTCATAAATTAACGCTGAAAGAGGAATTGTTGTGCAAACAGAAAAGTACTGCAAACTTATTATGATGAAAAAAATCCATGCGGGTGAGAAGAAACCACAGGGCGCAGCTAGTGTATTTAATAAAAGTTAGACAGTTTAAGGTTTTTTTTTCCCCAGGGTCTTTGATCACCTAGCTACTCCACCCGTAACAATCCTTTTTCATTGTTATTAAATCAAATGGGGCTTAATCGCGACAAAAAAAACATTTACCTCGACGGTTCGAGCAAGTTGCATTGGTCATGGTCACTTATTATTAAATGTTTTTTTCTTGCGATTAAGCGCCGTTTGATTTAATAACAATGTGTTCGAATCGCGAAAGTCTAAATATTACAATCCTTTTTCATTTCAAAAATGTTTATTCTCCTGATTCCATAGAAACTAGCATTTTTTCTCATCGGTCTGTCGACTTGTCACGGTTCCAGGACACCATTTAACGATACATTCATATTTTATAGGAAATGCGAGACTTAAAGAAAAATTACGACCACGAGATGAAAATCTACAACTTTCTGGCCAGGAAAGGAGTGAAAAGAATCAATAAGAGACAAGAAAAGAGAGAAGCGCAGGAAGGTATCGCAAGAGAAGAAGAATCTAGGAAGAAATTGGATGAGCATCTCAAAATTTTGGATGATATTAATGTAAGTGCATAAATGCTGTTTCTTCGCATAATGTAAGTAAAGTTTAGCTGAACAAGAACTTCACTACCAGTGTACATTCTAAGACAGAAATATTTCTTTGTCGAGCTAGTGTATTTGTGAAATAAAAGTGATCGTATTGTATACTTCAGCAATATACCCAAGAATCCAGCTGCAAGAAGATAATCGACGAGTTCGTGAGAAAGGAGTTTGAGAATTTATCCATTTACTCCCTCCTCACGGAGCACTGCGCCGAGAACGAGGTGCTCAGGCGGGACGTGGACACTGTGCGACGAGACGTTGGTAAGGCTGGACCAAAACTAGGGGCACGCACTATTTGAGCAGAAACATGACCTGACCTAGTCAAACACCTGATCATGGTTGGTAATGGTGGATCACCGAGTTTGGCGTTTTCAAATCAAATGAATAATTGGCAGAAAAACGTACGCTAACTTGATGTTATTCGATTTCGCAAATTCCATGAAAAAAATAAAATGGCAAATTATCGTTTTGGTTTCAGTCGTGTATAGATTTTTTTTTCAATGTGTTCGTTCGATTCAAATTGTCATATCCCTAAAGAGCGGGAAGCACATCAAATTTTTTTAGACTGACTTATCTATTTTTTTGTTCTAAATGATGTACATTTTTGTACATGTTCATCATTCGATTACGATCTAGCCTTAAGGCTAATGAGTAATTTAGTTTTGACTTAATTTGCTAAAATGAGTAATGTTAAGAATGTGTCCATTAACACCTATCTTATTGTCTCTATTAAGGGGAAGACGCCTTGTTCTTCTGTTCTAAGAAGAATGTTCAGCACTAACTTAACTATTCATTGACACTTCACTACGCTAACTCAAAAGGTTTTTTCTTTTTAAGTCTTCTCACTATGTCCGTGTTGTTGAGAAGCTTATCAATACTTATGAAAACTTTCTCATCAATGAACATGAAAATAAATTATTTAATTGTTTCACATCAAGATACACACTGTTACACATTCCCAATAAGCAATATCGACTGGCCGGTTGGCGCAGTTGGTAGCACTCTGCCTTCTGAGCCGCTGGTCCCGGGTTTGATTTCCGGACAGGTCAAACATTTGTGTGCATGAACATGTCTGTTTGAACTGTGTCTAGGTGTGCATATGTATTTAAGTATATATATATCAGTCATCAGGTTATCATAGTACAGGCTCTGCTTAGTTTGGGACGTGAAGACCTTGTGTGAATGTAAATAAATAAAAAAAACAATAAGATTTTAAGATAAAATCTATGAGACGAGTTCATGTAGTACTGGGATAAAGACTCTCTACTCTCTAGTATGAACTGTGGCACAGGGTAAAAGTGACGTAGTAGGTAAACTCGAATTTGTACCGCTTTACGGCCATTCAAGTTATGGGCAGCATTTGTAGAGACTTATTCACACATAGGCTTATTCGTACATTTAATGATTAATTAGAGACTAAATATGTCTAAATATGACTAAATATGATAGATGTGCTGATAAGTAGTTACTTACAAATCATTGTTGTTATTATACTATAGATTCCATGACATGACTAGAATTAGTAAAAATATATGTCAAAGTAATGGAAATTACATTTTAATAGCCAATCCTAAGGAAATAAATTGGTTCAAAATAATCCAGCCGCAGCCTCTTGTAATGTTTCTTAAATTGTTATTTATCACACTTAGACCCCCCCGTACTAGGATTCCCTGTGTCACGGGAGGCATGGACACACACACACACAATCACAGCGCACAAACACCCAAGACCCGGGACAAATAGCTACACTCATCGCATAAATGATGCTCCTGCCGGGAATCGAACCCAGGGTCCCGACGATACAGAAGTCATGTTACTGACACTGACCACTGCACCACTGCGAACGTCAATTTTCTGCTATATATCATTGATGTAATGTAGAAGAAGACGTATGTATATCACATTTTAATGGAATGTGTTCGTAACAAAGGACCTCGGACCTTGACGCAGACTATTCTAATGACAGATCCAACGGCGCATGTAATGTTTATTCATCTTACGCTCATCCTGATAAGGTAAAAGTTATAACAGAATGGCTTAAGTATGTTGTATGTATTGCTTCCGGGCTGTTTGGCCGTGGTCTAAGTGAAACTTGTGTTCCAGACGTTTCGTCGATCACTGCGGTCGACATCTTCAGTGGTTCAGGTCCGGGCGGCGACAAGAGCGTAGAACTCTTCTTCGCGGCGTCTTCTCTGTTACTGATGTGGAGTGTTGAGTCGACGAAACGTCTGGAACACAAGTTTCACTTAGACCACGGCCAAACAGCCCGGAAGCAATATATACAACATGCAACGCCGGCCGTGAAAGCCTTAGAGTTTGACTTAAGTATGGCCTTACAGTTAGGGATTGACTGTTTCCAAAATTGGGACTAAATTGTTTTAGTTTGACTTACAGTTGTCTATTCCATTTAGCTGATCGGAGAGATTATAATGAAAAGGAGGAGTCAAAGAGGGAAGCCAATTTAGATAACCTCCAACAACATTTGGAAGAACAAAAGATGAAAACTGACAATGTGCGCGCCAAGAGAGAAGAACAACAACTACTTCTGAATAGAACAATGGACAAGATACAAGATTTATTTCAGTAAGATCATACAATGCTTTGAACTTTCGCAAATCGAATTCTTGTGTAGATTAGATTATCGGCTATATTATCTATCATTAGATTATTGATTAAGAATTAGATTATTGGCTTACATTTATCTATCAAAATATAGTTTTGATGACAAAACACCCGGCGTAGATAAAATGGACTACAGCTGCAGTTCTTTCATCGGTCAAGCCTAACAAACCATTTCGGAGATGGTGAAAAAACATAATATTATAGCTGTGAAGAACAGCCAAATAAGCAGACCGATATGTGAGCACTTGCTTGAGGAAGGACCTGCTGGATTGAACTTTGCCAGCCGAAGATACTCTCAAAAAAACGTCATTTCTGTCTTAGACACAAATAAGATAACAGTGGCGCTAGTATATAAGGTCGAAAATATGACCTAAGCCAACCAGCACACACATTGCAAGCCAAGAGCTTGTAAAAATAGGCCATGACACGGTAAGCCAAACGAAGAAGGCGCCACATAATTACCTTCAATATTAAACTGACACGGCGCGGCGGTGTCACGTCCGTCACGCTGTCATGACGTAATTAATGCGCGTCATCGTCAGCTGACGTGGTGTGACGTCATGTCGACTAACGATCATTTGATGCAAATGATCCGTGATCATTTCATAGTTAAAGCAAGATATTGGTGATCATATAGAATATACTTAGAGCGTTTGTCCACTATCTCACTAGAAGGTCAGTGACGATGCGGTCGAAAATTACATTAGACCTAGAATGTTTACTGGTTCTCAAGGACTGCTACCTGAACACACTCCGTGTTTGGTGACAGTTTGTCAAACTTGAGGGTGATCGCTAGGCAGGCGGGTACTAAAAAGTACCCTATCACCATGCTGTGATTTTGATGACGTTGTGGTCTTCACCGGAAGTCAATGCCGTCGTGGTATATCATAAAATAATGGGGTTCCTAAAATAATATTTATTAATATTTTCACCACTCCATAGAATTATGCGAACAAAATTATTAACTAAATGCCTGAAGAAATGTAGTAAAATAGATTATAATCAGGGATAGCACGAAAGTCAACTTTTAATCCCAGAATGATGAACGGCTCTCGTGGGCTAACTGATGTATCGGGTAAACCTTAGTCTACGCCTGTAAAACCGTGGGTTGCAGCTTGTAGAAAAATATGTAAAGAAAATACCTATGCAAAGAATGAATTATCTCACTTAACAAAATAATAACCTTAAATTGACTTGAACGGCAATCAAACATTTCCAGAAAAAACTTAATTTCAATGAGGTTTGTCAATCTACACTTTTGTGAATGTGTGTGTGTATATCACAACTAATTTAAACATTGTAAGCAACGCACATAACAATAATTTAAAACTTGAATTTTGAATCTATCGGATTTATCAAAGTTATTTATAATCATAAAATTTGTTTAAAAGCAGTATTTTACAGCACACATAAAGGGAAAATTCCGTATGCCTTAACTTATAGTTACATCACAAAAATGCGATTATACAATAAAACTACGGGCTTTTTCGGTTTTTTCAATATGACTAACAATTTGTAGTGCAAAACTTATTCTCTATGTACGAATAAGTTGCAAGATATGTAGAGACAACTTATTCGTACATACACGTACATGTCCTTTTTTTTTTAAACTACAAATCTAATATCGAAACCATTCATCGCTAAGCGTTCTAGAAATCTAAACTATAACTGCGTAAAACTGCTTGCAAAACTATTGGGACAACGCATTGAACGCCTTCGATCAGCGTATCTTTCCAGTGATAACATTACGGATTGAAACGTGGCTTTTCTGTGCCTCATAATGCAACTCAAAGTCACACAACGTTGCAACGCCACCTGCCGGCTGTCACAACACCTGCATGGATTAGGTGGTTAAATCATTGCCGTACATCCGTAGCATTTCGCGAAAATAATACGAAACAAAAATCTTTATGGTAAATATTTAAAAATGGTTATCGTATGAAACGTGCCAATTTTTTGACTATGCACTGTTTTTTAACGCCATCAATTTTGAAAGCAGTTCCTTGGACGGTAGCGAAAATGGATTGCTAAGTGTAACGGTTTTATTTATAAGCCCGTACGTGTTAGAAATTAGTTATTATAGGTACTTTTAGTTCGTATTAAAGACTGAAAAAGAGTTAAGTTACTGCCAGTGTTCCCAGCTTGACTGATTTTCGGTTTTATCTAGCGGATTTGTCTACGTTGCAAACGGGAAGAAATAATTTAAACGACTGACGGGACTAAAACACAGTACAATATACGCTTAGAGCTTAAACCTAACTGTAAAACTCAGCCACGTTTCAGTTTTGTAAGTCATCACGGGTAACACACCCTGTTCTTAGACCTTCGATTTCGGGCATAACAGAATTTTGGACGAGAAGACGTCGCGGAGTTTCCCGAAAGCTGCCTTTCATACTATGCCTAAATAGACTAAGTCGCCAATTCGCGCAGTTTTTATTTGTAAATCTCATTATGAATTCATTTAAATAAGCTTCCAAGAAATTTAACGCCGGCGGTAGACGAAGGGTAAGCTGTCCTGATAGATTCCCGTGATACCACAATAATTGGTACAAGGTAATTGTAACAGCACATGAGTAAACTAAACGCACACATATCCATTACTGGCACAATGGTGACCTAATACAATTTAATTGGAATTGTATTGACCGTGTAACTAATCCCTGGGGAAGTGCGATAGCACGGGAATCGTAATTGAGTATAATATTATGTACATGTGTATTTCAAATATGATATCATCACAAACTTTCACCGTAGCGCAGTGGTCAGAGCTTTGACTTCTAATTCTGGGCCCTGATATCGAATCCCAACAGGAGCAAATGATCGTGATAAATGTTTGTCACGGACCTTGTGTGACCTTATGTGTCCAGTGTCCAAACCTCGCCCGACACAGAGGGCGTCTTAGAGCGTATGTGACTGTTGAACCGTTTCATTAAAAAGTTACAAATATTTGAAATGATAAATCACAGTACTAATATTATAAATGCGAAAGTTTGTGTATATGTGTGCTCACTTCTCACCAGTCTTCTATTCTTTGTGATAGGGTTACTTTCAGTTCCGCGTGGCTAGCTCTACAAACCCCCAGCTTGAAAAGCTTTTATTAAAGCCATCCTTGACCTAGTCAACATTCTGGGTTCAACGTGATCCCGCCGTCGACCATCGACCATCCCTGACCAGCAAGGGGGATAGATTCAATTTTATTGTTATAAACAAAGAGTATCAAATGCTGTCCTCGCTGTGAATCTCATAGTACGAGAAATAGATCCTGATTTCGAATACACAGGAAGATTAGTGGATACAATAAAAGGAATCCTTCATACGGAGTAGCACACGGCTATGCTGATGTCGCTTCTCGAATGTGTTGCTAGTGAATTGACTTGCAAAGTAATTTTACAATGTGCTTGATATTGAGTCGTATATTTTGTCTCATTACACGCAATATTATTTAGTATTATTTATGTTCGCGACAAATAACAACAATGTCGTGTAACGTGACAATATCGCCAGCATTCTGGTACTCTCTCTCCAAGATTTAACTTATAAATACATTTAAATTATTAATTATTTAATCGATTAATCAAAATCAATGGCGTTGCTAAACCTTAAATAATAACATAATATACTATAACATTTCTATTGGCCTTAGTGTTGACGAGGTTCTAGATTATTAGCATAGTTACTATAACACTTGAGTTATATGAAATTATTGCATGTAATGAGACAAAATATACGACACAATATCAAGCACATTGTAAAATTACTTTGCAATCAGTTCCTCTATAAGGTAACAACATCCTCTTACAATCATTTCATCTTATCTTACGCATTTTTAAACGTTCATTATAGAATGCTGGGTTGCAGCTTAGAGCCGTTCGAAAATCTATTAGGGGACAAGCAACCAACACTGAACACAACCAAACTGACGCTTCTCCTCATGACAGACAAGATCAAAGAATATATTGAAACTGTTTACTATTGTGTTAGTACCTACTTTAGATCCTTAATGTATCTAATATAACGTAGGTACCGTTGAGTTGATTATCTCAGGCTAGTAAAGAATCAATTCTTATCTATGTATAGAAGGATGGATTTAAAAATTGAATCCCAAGTCTACATATATCGACAATAATTTCAGCGCCAATAAATTTTACAAGTGTGTGCTAAGAAATATATTTTGTGAATCCCTCTTGGAGTATACAGCCTTTATTTATGTGAGGAATCACTGCATTACATTACAAGGAAAATCTCACTGAAACGATATTTCAGGAGCGTGTTCTGAAGATGAAGGAGCAACCGGGCAAATACACATCACGCTTGAAGAAGTTCACAGTTCGCGCTGAGCTCCCCAATATCTCCACTCCATTACCGCTCAGCCTGCTGGTCCCAGCAGACCCGTGTCCTTCGTAAGTGTTCGCAGCATGAGTTCCATGTGGAACCTGCCAACTAAAAGGCCTATATCTATATAAGTTTTTATTACGCTTTCATAGTTCAGGTAACGAGTCAACTCGATGAAGACAATAACGGAACGGTGAATTGAATTGAGGCAATAAAATTATTTAAGTTATTGTACTTATACCCAATATACGTTTATATAACGTAATATAACGTTTGTCATATAATTTTAGTAATATGTGTAATCCTATTTTGGCCATACTTAAGCTTAGATTTACTACATACGTGTTTAATGTGACGCTGTTGGATTATGTAAATAAATAAAATTAAAATAAAAATAATAGAAAAACATTGAAGCGATGAAGGCTCAGCGGGGAGAGCGTCGGCTGTTAAACTGACGCTGGTTCGATCCCCGGTGGGGATCGAACTGCTCTTAAAGTCATTGTCATAGAGTAATTACGAGCTCTTACCTGGCCACCTACCACTGTTAAACTTAAACGGTCACCAAACATATAGTGTGTTCAGGCAGCAGTCCTTGAGAGCCAGTGAGCATTCTAGTTCTAGCGTGATTACAGCTTCGACCAGATCACCACTGACCATCACGTGAGATAACTAGACCATAACTAGATCTATAAAGTATTAAAAAGAAACAAAAACTTCGGCGTTAAAGGCATCGAGACAAGTACTTAATACATTTATTGTCTTTGTCTAACATTCAAAAAGCCATCGCATACGATTCTGTATAACAAAATTTCAAAGTAAATAACAGATCGAAATATTAAACTATTTAGAAATACTTAGACTTGACTGCGGAAATGTTAATACTGACAGTTTTCTTAATTACAAATTATAGATTTCTTTAAAATATAACAAAATTAAATAATTATTTAATTCAAATTAGCTGGCTTAAAGTTGATATAATATATAGGTATTATGATGTTTTTATATTGATTTTTCCATCATGTGACGAGCGACGCGCCGACTCTGACATTTGTGCGCCTGATCGACGGGATCTCTACTTCATTTAACATTTTTGTGTGTATTTTTATCGTGTATAAAACTTCTGATGTTGTATGCAGATAAATGATATCAGAATCTTTGTAGGCATTATGCTCTTTTATATATAGTATGCACTAATAATTATGACTCTTATAAATTCACATTTTCAGATGCATAGAAACTCGTTGGCTGTCCCGCGTGTCAGAAACGGCTGAGACACCTTTGGACCGCAAGCAAGTGTTGGATGCACTACAATCCCTGTCCGCGGACCCCGCATACCTGCGGAGTGACCGGGTGCATGCTTTGGCGGACTGCAGGGCCACAGCCAGCCGGCGACTGCTGGCCACTCGGCATGCACAGTATTAGACCTTCCACATATTGATAAGGCTCCATTTCTCCGGGCAGTACCAGCGCGGCGATGCGACGAGCGGCTCTTGAGTTGACACTGGTGATACGGCGTGACTTCCGCCGCAGTTCTCGCCCGTGGAGATGGTAGCTACTAACTCTCTTAGCCGTTTTGTGCGTTATGCAAACGCTGTACTATAGTTTACAGACGCGAAAAACCATACACGGGAATCGGTCTCAGCCGGGACCACAGCAATGCTGGAAGATTTTGACTTTGTTTTCGAGGGCAATTATTGCTATGGAAATTACTAAGATATTGGCATTTAATAACGCAGGGTTAGTACCGTTTGTTCAGTGGTAGATTTTTGACACATAGACACATAAGTTTTCAAAGGCTCACCTGTCGCTTATCATCAAGTAAAAGATTTTTGTATTGCCTAACTGAATAAATAATACGGCATAATCTATACAAAAATATAATATTTATAATATTTCTATTTATTTGTAGGTACACATTATTTATTTTAAAATACAGTTCTTCTGAAGAATTTGTTTATGATTGTCAAACCTTTAGCTTATTCGTATCGTATTCATGATCCTTTATTTGGGATCCTGAGAACATGAATGATTATCATAATTTCAGCCGTAAGAGGGGGACGAACGTCGGTCCCATTCATGTCATTTGTTTTGTAATTATAGTAAATTAATAATATTAATTTGGTATTTTGTTATTAAAACTGACGTTGTTTTGACACATTATGAATGTAAAAAACTATAGTCGGAACCCTCTGACTTATTACGTGAGTAACTCTCGTGTTTTATACATTCATAATTAAATTGTTATTGTTCGTATCAAAATTTACGTAGTCTAGAAATAATTAAAAATTACTATTTACGTCAATAAACTATTTTAGATTTCAAGCTAACCTACTGTTTCTAACAAATATTTTTTGAAGCTGTTCTTATTTAATATCCATTTATTTGCTTCTTTAATGTAAAAGTAGTTTAATTCGAAAATTATAATTGTAATATATGAGCAAATTTCCTATTTATTCCACAAGGAGCGGATTGAAGCGGTGCGCATCCAGCCCTTACCTGCAATCTTAGTCAGGTCGTCTGTCCACCTTGTCAGTGTCCTATACTGCGCTTGCCAGTCCGTGGTCTCCATTCGAAGCATCTTCCAACACGGCAGTAAACAGTCATCTACCTTTGTCGCGCGTCTTTGCAATGGAATCGTCTCCAGATTTGCTCTTGTACTTGGACCGACATACTGGCGTTAATGTACAAACACTTTCAGTCCGATATACCGACGTTCAACACGGCACCGCTGGAGAGACCGCCCAGGCCTTGATCAAATGACGGTTTTCCCATCGTCAGAGCCAGCATTACCAGATCTGGTCTGGTTATATTATGTACTTTCATTAATGGGGGGAAATTAATATCTGTCCTTAATTATATTATGTACCATGTATGCACTTACTTACACCTTAAATATTGACTAGTTAAAATATAAGTACCCCAAGGAGCAGGTTGTAAACCAGCGCTGCACGACTGCAGCGCATAATGCTACGAACACATAATGCTACGAACACATAATGCTACAAACACATAATGCTACGAACACATAATGCTACGAACACATAATGCTACTTTGTCAAATCTCATACTCAATCAAAAACAAAACTTGAATGACAGTCCTTACAGACAATACTTCGTGCACTTGTACTTGTTTTATATTGTCATATAACATTATTATAATTAATGTTAATAAATAAAAAATTAAAAAAATATTATTATTATCAATCAATATATATGTTTCTTCTAATAGACTCCGCCTTACTCTTTTGCTACATTTGTTTATTTCCGTCATCTTGTGTGTGATGTGAAAGTCTTGAGTAAATTGTTGTCATTATTTTTTAATTTACTTTTTAAATCACTAAATAAAATACCCATAAGAAATAGTATCAACCGCGGAGTCTGTAGTTTTATTCAGTTCAACATCAATAGGCTGAGAATAGCTAGTGGATTGATCAAATATTATTATAGTAGATGTATTATTGTAATTAGTTTTAGTATTTTAATCTAATAAAGGCATTTAATATAACTTTATAATTATTAAGGAGTTGATAATTATCGTACATTGTCTAATTTAATAACTTTTATTATACGTTTGGTAAAAATATCAACAATTTAATACAATAATATGAATATTCATAGAACTTACAGCTAATAGCTAATATAGCAGCATACATTTTAAATGTTTAGTGTTTGGAAACATTATTTGCAAATTGTAACACGACAACTGCGGTGGTGACCTGGTGAGTATGAGAATCTTTGCTAGACAAAATGCGGGAGCGCGCTCCCATTAGCTCACCCACTCATAATTAGATATTATTATCATCTGGGAATTTGCAATGTCACTTGCAATGATATCAATGAAATAAATTATGTTATATCTGCCACTTTCTAGAAGTTATCTCACCTAATTTTCTTTTGGAGTGCGGTTGTCTTTCATAAAGTCTCTTCCATAACCCCTCTCTGTCGTCAAATTTCTAATTACCATTCAAAGCGTGAAGAACGCTCTGCTTTCCGCCCATTATCCATGAAAATTGTCTTATGGAAAAGTTAGCTTTATGTGAGTTTTAAGTCAATTACACGAAAGTCTGCGCGCTTTATAAGGAAACTTCAAAACGCATTACATGCTAGCGTTTCGTGTAACTGAATCCAAATGGAACATTGTGAAAATGTCTTCTCGGCATAACAAGAAAATATTCCAAGGAAACAACACAGACTTAAACAGGCATGCAGGAGAAACAACAGGAAACATATTCAAGAATGCCTTTCGTATATTGGAAAATGTTCTTCTTTCAATTCAATTTCACAAGTATAAATGGGATGTTTATGTGATAATGATAACGTATATCGCCGAAGGCTTTATCTACGGGCCTCAATATTTCACGAGCTATCGATGGGGCCATGCTACCCACGTTTTTATCAACGAGACCAAAATGTAAAGATTCATTTTGGAACAAAGTTACAGATATCAACCAGCTGACGAGCGCTTTGAAATCGTAGTGCGTATGACAAAGGGGTGAGGCTTATTTTTAATTTTAGCAGTATTCATATGGTGTTTTTTCACAATTGCTAATAAGATTATATTAAAAACTGTTCCTTAGACAACAAACAATGCGTTAAAATTTTTATTTTTTTTCTAAACATTCACACAAGGTCTAAATTGAAAAAGCTTTAAAAATTATAGTTTATCATAGGATGGGTGTTGATAGCATCTCCCATCTTAATATAGGGCAAGTAGAAAGAAGGTTAGTTATCTTGGATTTTTCGGGAATACGAACTAAACGTTTCGACGCCACGATTATGTAAAGGAATACAGCCTGCTTGGGTCCTGAATACTCGTGCATTCCCCGTCGCGAAAAGCAGCGAATCCAGCCGACCAGGTTTGTCATGGCAAATAAACGTTCCCAGTGACTTGAGGGTGGTGGTGATCACATCAATAGGTGATCAGGTCAAATACAAACTGAAAAATGAAAACGTATTTATTTTCGTTGCTCTTAAGAAAACGCGTAATATTAACAATTTAGAAAGTATTTTATTTAGCATCTTTCATTTTTGCATAACAAATGATATAAAATTTACATTTTCCGGTTCGATCCAGTTACATCCACCGTTGATTATAATTGTGTGGAACAGATCTGCGTCTCCGGATTATTCAAATGAGCAGCGAACAGAGTTTCCGTTTAAAAACTTCCGCTAACAACACTCCATTGTGTGGAACTCTTGCGACGTGTTGAAGAGTATCTACGGGGGAAATAGGCCAGTTGTCGCCATCTAAATATTGAAAGGGTGAAATGATATGCAAATGTAATTACAGTACCGAAACGTATATAACTTTAAAGAAATATGTTGTCGAAACTAGCGAGTCATTAAAATTAAGAATGATGTTAATCTTAACACGCTTTCGTATCTATGACTATGAGACTATGGGCCTGGTGAACAGGCTCAAAGTCACACAACGAGCTATGGAGAGAGCTATGTTCGGGGTTTCTCTACGTAATCGAATCAGAAATGAGAAGATCCGTAGAAGAACGAAGTCACCGACATAGCCCAGCGTATTAGCAAGTTGAAGTAGCAGTGGGCAGAGCACATAGCTCGATGAACTGGTGGCCGTTAGGGTCGAAAGGTTCTCGAATGGAGACCACAGAGTGGCAAGCGCAGCATAGGACGATCACCGACCAGGGGGACAGACGGCCTGATGGACTAAGATGGAAGGAAAAGGCTGAATGCGGGCCACTCCTAACGGGTCCTTGTGGAGATCAATGGGGGAGGCCTTAATGCAGCAGTGGACGTCCTATGGCCGATGTGATTATGATGCATCTATATGTAACGGAATATATGAACGAGATTTTTACCCCCTTCAAAACTACGGATTAAGGCTTGACCAGTTGCAAAATGAAAACAGTTCATGAAGGTTAATTCTGATTGAACACAAAATTTTGTTCTATCATCTTATACAACCAATAATTGCTCCGATAATCCATGATTTGCTGATATTTGCTGATTTTAAAAACTTGCGCGCACTGCTCTCAATTAATTTCTGGGAATGATTATATATTAAATGAACTTTGGTTAAGTATTATAACCAACAGAAGTTATATGAATTACAGCTGTACATATTGGAGCGAGGACTAAGCGTGTGTTTGCCTGTTTGTAACATCTGGCAATGCAAATATCGCAATGCCTAGAAACGACGTCGTTCCGCACATAAAAGTCCATAAATATGTGACGTTTGAAAACAATTAAACTATTAAAAAAACATCCTGAGGATCTGTTATGAGTATATATATATATATATAGTATTGAGTATTTACATTTCAACCATAAAATTAGATTTTTTTTATTTGTAATTTATGGAAGATTTGCCGCCAAAATATCTAAATTTTTCATTATTGCGTAATGCGTTTTCAATTATTGTGAGAAAAGTTTAGATACTCGCAGACACATCTACTAGCATCTATAATAGGCACTATTAAAGCTTAGCTTGAACAAACAAACAGGTTAACATAATTTACCCCTTTACAAAACTTACAAAACAAAATATCGCTAGCACAATTTCCAAGAATTCCGCTAAAGCGTGGTTTACATGAAGGAAGTATGTGAATAGCTTGACGACTAGAACAGCGAAAACGTTAACTATGCAACTTCGTTGGCAGAATGTTTCATTAGTTTTTTTTTATTCGGTATCTATTTATTCCAAGCAACAATATCCTTATGAATTATTAATTATATGGCGGTCGCCGTGTCGCCGTGGTCATTGTCAGTGCCATGACTTCTGTCTCTCCGGGATCCTGGCTTCGAATCCCGGCAGGGGCAAACATTTGTGCGATGAGTGTAGATGTTTGTCCCGGGTCATGGTTGTTTGTGTGTTGTGATTGTGTGTTGCCTCCCGCGACACAGGGAATCCTCGTGCGGGTGTCTGAGTGTGGTTAAAAAAAATTGAAAACAAATCCGGTGCAGGCGAAACTGGTTGACGTGTCTACTATGGTAAATGGACAGTTTGGAAACAGAATAGCGCCCGACTTGTTTCTCCTAGAATTTGGTTTAGTTCTCGCTTAGCCTTCATACATGCTTAATTAATTGGAAGTCTATAATTAATCCAATTTGAAAGAATAAATAAGAAAAAGAAAAGATAAATAAGTTGTAATAAAATACATCGAGTCTCAGCGTTAAAACCTTGTGTGAATTATGAACAGTAACTAGATCAGTGTGAAGCGAGCTCCGCTGGAATTCTTGAACTTTCTCGAAAGGATCGCGATGTAGGAATCAATAAAGCACTTGGAAAACTTTAATTGTTTTTCAACCCCTTGGAAGTGGCGACATAAAATGACCCGTGGAAGTGAGTTGAGCTGAAGGTGGAGGGTAGAATGTTTGGGAAGGGGTAACAGAAGAAGTGCGAACAGGCTTGTTGACTATAACGAGTTGTTAGTTGGAAGATTTGCAGCATTAGCAGGCTTAGCATAAACACCGTATGACAACAAAACGCTGGAAACCGTAAAAATTCCATTTCAGAGTATCGTGTATTGTAGTTTTTAATTTTGGCTCGTCACGTTCTTTAATATATTTAATAATGATAGCTGTAAGTTTGAAAATAAAAATAAAATATTTTATTTATACATTATACAGCGTTTGACCACCTCAAATCTCACTTGATGATCAGCCATAATCTGGTCGAAGATATAATCACGCTCGACCTAGAATTTTACCAGCTCTGCAGGACTGCTATCTGAACACACAGGATTTGGTGACAGTTTTTTTAGCCCATCGTCATCACCCATCAAGTGAGTTTGTGGTCAAACATATCTGAAAGTATAATAAAGTATAGTAGCTTAACCATAATTATTTTTTAATAATAATAGGTAAGCTACTAACTACATTTGATTGATTGATTCCCACGCATGCGTATTTCCGACACATTATGATTAATAAAAAGTACTAGAAAATTATTTTTTTTATTACTCTCAGACTCCCGCACTAGGATTTCCTGTGTCGCCTGAGGTATGGACACACACAACCACAGCACACAACACCCAAGACCCAGCACAAACATCTACACTCATCGCACAAATGTTTGCCCCTGCCGGGATTCGAACCTAGGGTCCCGGAGATACAGAAGTCGTGTCACTGCCGCTACCACTGCGCCACGGCGACCAGACGGTGGCCGTGGCGCAGTGGTAGCGGCGGAATGAGATGCGGTGTTAGTGGAGGTATGAGTTCTTCGAATATCGTGAGGTTTTTTTTACAGATTAGCCAATGCCAACTCATGCCTCAGGTACGTTACCAAAATATTACCTTTACATTCACTGTCATAAAAGCATTAAAATGAAATGGCCGCCTCACAATGTAGATGAGGTTTATTACCAGAGATTCCCAACATTTGTTCTACTTTTTGGCTTCGCATTTCATATCCATACAGCGAGTGTCAAGTCAATTCTTCTTCAAGTATTGTTGCATCAAGTTGTAGGCGTAAGCTGAAAGGTTTGCCTATAACTCTCCGACAGTTCCCCTTTTAATTCAGTTAAGTAGGGGTCAGTTGTAGTTAGGTACCGTGCACTGTTCTCGCTCGTGCGCTTTCACGGATAATCTACCATTGTTACACATTAACACCAGAAGAAACACTTATTTTGGAAAATAAAATAAAACGTAAATCTTCTCTATCGAAATTTCGCTCCACATCATCATCGTCTTTTGTTAGGTGGGTTTGTCAGTAGGTAGGTACTTGCCACGCTGGGCGTTAATGGCGTGTTGGCGGGTTGGCGTGGGGAGCTGTGCGTTGATATACATAATTGAGGTAGCAGGGAAACCGTAATCCACGCGGATGAAACCGCAGGGCGCTACTAGTATTAATATATAATATGAACTCGCGATTTTAAAACTGAACAATGAAAACTAATTTTACTGTGAAAGTTAATAATTACGTAAATAAAAAAACTATAAAAAACCACTGATATCTTCATGTTCCAACCCGCTACCAGTTGGCAGCGTACCCTGAATACTACCCATTACACTGCAATGCTGCGCAATTATCCAAATCACATATATTTAACTCCGGTCCAAGGAATCAGCAAAGCAATTTAACGGTGCTATACTCCGAGCATTACGCTACCGACATGCTAGAACATTTGAACTTTCTATAGACTGGCAACAGCTGTAGTATGCCGCTGCAGGGACCGATAAATCCATACGGGACTTATCCATAACCGAATCCATTCGGTTAATATTCGAAGAGTTCTGAATCTGAAACCTGTGCTGTCGTATGCAAACATTTGTGTGTATGTTCATACACACAAATGTTTGCCCTGTCCGGGAATCGAACCCGGAGCCCTGGGTTTGAATCCTGGTCAGAGCAATCAATTATGTAATGATTTATGCCTGTATATAATAACTGTAATAATATTGACCAGTTATTGTGGTACCTGTGGGGTCGCAATCAGTACGAAATATCATATAGCATAAACTTATAAAAAATATAGAAACTTATGAAGTTTGGGAAACTATGTTTGGCGGTGCCATTCGTTTTACATGTCGGTTTACACCGCTGTTAAAAATGGGATGCTTACCTCGGGATAGGAATAATGACAGGCAAGAAAATTAAACAGTTACTGTGTTGTTTATTTCCCTTTGTCTCTGCGCTTAATGTTAAATGTAAAACATTTATACAAATGAAAAAGCTGAAGTTATAGCACAAGCGGTATGCGACTCGAAGTTATGTTACTGAGACCAAAATCTAGCATGTTTCTAACATAGCATAAACACATAGAAGCTAACCCGAAAACTTAAGAATAATATCAAAATAAAACTTTGTAATATATGTATGGGCCCCTTTCAACAGGTCCTTGTGGAAATCAATGAGGGAGGCCTATGTCCAGCAGTGGATGTCCTATGGCTGAAATGATGATGATGATGAATATGTATATATTGTTGTATGAACGGATCGTCTACTCTAAGGCGCCGACTATATTTTAATTATTTATGAGTATTAGGTAATATTATTTAAGCGGTATGTGTTCTGTGCTAGTGAGTGGAACTCGTTACCCGTGTCGGTTTCCCGATAGTGATAACCTTGCGTGCCGGTCTGTGCTAGTAAGATGTAGCACCGTGCTACATATTAGACCACGTCATCATTAAAAAGCATTATAATAATAATGTTACACAGGTTTTTAAAAAATAAAACACCTACCAAAACATACAAAACCACCCACATATTCTTTAGTTGGTTGAAACAATCCTTCATTTTTGACAGCGTGCCCAAAATGCTAGTCGCATTACCGCGCTAGATGGCGAGACTGTTAGCTAAATAGTTGAGCTAACTGGTCTGTACCGGTATTTTGATATAGAATACTCGAATACACAAATCTTGCAATTTCGTACTTCTTTGATAATTGTAATTTTTTTTTTAAAGTAGTAGTTTAGTAAAGTTAGGTATTAAGAATGATATGGTCCGCACGTATGATGTAAAGGCACGCGCACAGTGCCATGCATAGCACCGGGATTCACGGAATACGCAACCTAAGCACAAGTATGCTGGCGAAGTTTTGAGCTATGCTTGTGCTACAGTATTAGCTAAGCGTGGCTACCAACTTTGGAGAAATATATTTATTCCAGTAGTGGTGATATAAATAAAAAATATCATCATCACTATCCTGAGATGATGGTGATAATATGGCAGACCACAGGACGTCACTGCTAGACTAGTCTTTGGTATCGATTCCCACAAGGCCCGATTGGATGTGGCCTGCAACCTTATCCTGCGATCTTGGTCAGGTCGTCTGTCCACCTTCAGATCCACAACTTATCGCTTCAAAACGGTTGGTGTTATCACCGATAGAATTACCAAGAGTAATACTATACACCACTAATAGTAGTTTCAACTAATCCAAGGTACTATTGACTTTCTAATACGCTTCATCTGAAGCCTAGCCTAGCCACTCAAGTGTGAAATCCTGTCACCAGACAAACAGTGGGTTTGTCTGGTGATGCTGATGGTGGCTCAATGTCAACTATCATTGAGCCACATCAGCATTCAAAGTTTAAATTCAATCCATTTCAATAAATTAAAAAAAAACTTATCTTTGTCTTACAAAATATTAAATCTAATCTCCTACTACCCTACAGTCATAACTTGCATCGAAATTTCAGCGACGTGTCTCAACCGAAGCTCGTTTGAATTTCAGTGCACTCCAAGCGTGCATCCTACCGAACACTGCAAATTAAACCTTGACTATCGTGCACAAAGTTGAAATTTGTCTGAATTAAAGAATAAGCACACTCTTAGATTACACCACATAATAAACCTTAATGCTTTGGCTCATGGTTTGAGTTTGATTGTTTATGTAAAGAGGTGAGAGAACACGTTGGTATCATAATACGGTTGAAACTAAATATCCACTCTGTGGGCTGCCAGCTTTACTTGTAAGACTCTGTATGTGACTATTCTCAGATTCTTGAGACACAGAAAGATCTGAAGGAATCGACGCAGAAGGTACCTACACCTATACCTAGGTATGTAACTATGATATTACCGGAACTGTGATTATGTGTAGGTTATCATTCGTTCCCCACCTACTGCTCAGGCAAATCCACAGTTTGGTGATAGATTACTTTCCGGTATATATATAATAAAAACATAATTGGAAGTCGAATATAGAATGCTGCACATTTTTTTTATAATAATTTATCACGTGGAAAAAGTTTCATTCGAAAACCTGTTAGAGTAGTGGTTAGAGTATAAAATTGCAGTTGTGTGGTAATAGACACTTTGAATTGTGATAAAACCTTCATGGTTTGAGATTTTAGATTGAAACTTTTTTCACGTGATAATTTATTGAACATGCCATTGGTGTGGACACAGATAAAATAACGGAGGCGGAGGCTGTATACTCAAAGGGTGTGGAGTAAAAACTGGAACAATACAGAACCTTCTGTATATAGTTACTTGTCTATGCAGAACCCTGTGGAAGCAGTTATGAGTTATCGGTCGCAGCACGGACCGTCAACAACGATCAGGGTTCCTCCCATGCGGATAACTCAGGTATATATTAAATTAATAAAATCGTAGTCGTAGTGCGTAACTAGCGAGGAATGAGTCAGTCTAATTAATGGTTACTCACCTACAAAGTTATAACTAAACTCCAGTTAACCTCATCCCATTGCTGAGTACAATCCAGTGGTTCACGAACAGACCGATTTACGCGTTCCAAACCGCAGAGCAAATGCACCAAACATCTGACTAGCCAATGTTTGTGTGATCGATTACGGACTTTGGCCATCCGTTAATTAACAGAATCTCCGAGAATATCATAGATACCTAAATACCAATTTCGTGACATCGTAATAACTCAGAATCATAACGAACATTAATACGACTGCGCGTAATAATGCCAATGGGTCATCTTTCAAATTGCTCAATTATTGTTCTGACTATAGATTATATTTATTATTTATGATATATTGATTTGACCGAATTGAATATAATAATATTAACTTTGCATTCCTTGTATGTTTATTCTTCATCTTTTCCTATTCCCGCGTTAAGTGGAGTCAGCCCTACCATTTATTCCGTGCCAATACGTTCTGTCCTGGGACAGAACACTAATACTTTGATACATATAGAACATTAATACTTTGTCTATACTTGGCCACCATGTATAGGGAGGGCGGCCTCTGCCCTATGTCTTCTATAGCAGGTTAAATGCCTTCCTCACCATGTGCCTTCCTTGTAGGTATATCTTTCAAAATATAATGTAGGTATGTGCGTAAAATCTGAATAACTTCATGTTGATTAGTGAATTTGACAACTTTCACTAGGATTGAGGATAGAACAATGGTACTTAGGTTTAGATTAGCAAAAGATGAATAAAGCATTCCTAAGGAACTGCGTATCTAAGATGTTTATAAGAAATTCCCTGGAATGCTCCACCTGTGCCATAAGTCACCATATTATTGTTAAGGCATCAATAATGTGAATATCTGTAATAATAACAATATAAAACATATTTGCAAAGAATGGATAGTAGTTAGTGCTAATTCTCGGTGTGGTTCTATATACTGGTGAACGCGGAGGCTTTGTATAATATCTACTAACTAGCGGCCCGCTCCGGCTTCGCACGAGTATCACTACTTTCGCCACTATTTAATGGATAATATAATATAATAACTTATACATATAAACCTTCCTCTTCAATCACTCTATCTATTTAAAAAAAGTTTTAAAGATTTAAGCATACATAGGGATATAGGGACAGAGAAAGCGACTTTGTTTTATACGATGTAGTGATAATAAAATTATTATGTCATTGACGTTCATAAATGCGTTATTGATGACTACATTATACATATAAATCATTTTGACGGTAGGTACATTAATGAGTCACATACTAAACTTTTCCACCCTAAAGTTCAAGCGATCGTTTTCACGAACCGATACGATACGATAGGTACTTACGAAGTAAGATATAAATCCATGATCATTTTGATATAGGACAGAGAAAAATAATCGAAGCTTTCATCTACACCTACAAACAAAATGTACATAGAACTACACGCATAAAATGATGGCTACACCTACACAGATACGTTACGCTACATGGCTACATAACCACGTATATAGGACACTAACGCCACGCTGCGTTGGTTAGTTTACATTCTCGCTGGCCACTGGATTGGATCATGCGGCAGCCATTGATTAGTTTTGTGTTAATTAGGCGGCTTGTACAACAGGCACACATTACGTTTATCGATAGTTTCAATTAGGTTTTCCTGTTGCCATACTAGAATGTTATTAAAGCCGCAAGAAGCGTTCGTACCGGAGTCAGAAACGCTCGTAGTGAAGTGCATTCATGCGTTTAACCGACCAACTGCGTTGACAACGAAGGTACTTCAGTCTATTATATTATGCTCGGCTCACAAGGTCCATTGTCAACTTTGGTAGTCTGCTATTTTTAATTTGTCCATATTGAATCACACTTGATTCAATGACACAGCGCGTCATTTTCCATAGTCTGGGGTCTAAGTCTACTATTCAATATGGCATATTGCCATATTCGGCTCACCATGTCTCAGTCACTAGTGGCATAAGTTTTGTGCTAGTGGGTAATCTGCAAATCTGTGAGAAGACGTAAAATATCCATAACTTGATGTTAAATCAGTTTAGTTAAGCGGTAGGCTCTAGACCTGCTCGCTTTGTTCCTAATGATTACACTGGTTAGTGCTTTGGTACATATTCAATGCCAATTTATATGTCAAGCACAAAACAGGGTTTTTGTCAATCCTTCTCAAGCTTATACTTAGATAGGTAGGTACTTACGAAACTGTTTGCCTGCCTGCCATTATCATAATCGCGAAATATTATTTAATTTCTTTCGAAACTCCCCTTTATATGAAAATAATAATCGAGCCGAAATCGAGAACTTCTAGTAGGTACCTAAACGATTAGTTAGAATGTCGGTAGCGCCATAGCTTTACAGCCTTTTCTGACGAAAGTCAAGTTTAGAAGCATGTAATAGTGTAAAAAAAATTTTCGATGAGCTAAATCCCATGTCCTGGTCTAAAAAAATCTAAACGGATAGCGATTCTGTTCTCCACTTAAACTTACTCAGAGCCGGTTTCGTGTATAATTAAAGGAAGACAATAGTTAAACATTCTTACACTATACACGACAAAGAAGTTGGAGGTCTTCAAAATGTGGATTTACCGTCGTACCTTGAAAATGTCGTTGCTTAACTGAAACACTAATGTAGAAGTACTGAGTAGGGTTAACAAGATGGACGTATGAACACCATCAAACATGTGTTACTTCGGAAACGTCATATTACAAGTTACTCCGCCTCATCATCCGAGGAAGAATCGCAGAGAAAAGAAATGCTGGCAGAAAGTTCATGGATAAAAAACCTACGGGTTGTTTGGCTGCACCACCACTTCACATTTTAGAACTGCAGCCTCGTAAGTTAGAATCGCACTCATGCTGTTCAAACTCCAGTAGAAGCGGAACTTTCAGACAGTATATCAGTATATTATTATTATTTATATTTCAGTATATTCTATTTCTAATAAGTTTATACGTCTACATTTTTCGGCAGTTGTGGTTAAAAACACCACAGAAAAAAAATTACCAATAAACGGAACCGCTGGTTGTAGATCAGTGGTCAGGGACCCCGACTTATAAATCTGCGGTATTAAGTTAGAATCTCAGCCTGGGTAAACGTATGATATTCGTGTCCATGCCACATTCGTTTCCATGTCAGTTGAAAAACTAATGTTTATCAGAAATTAAACATATTTTTACTTTTTTAAACATTTGTTGCTTTAACTATGAATCGCAAAACGTCCCTTGTCGTGTATTAAAATAAATAATAATACCTTTTAAGTAAACGCTAAAACGCGTCAAAGTTAGCTACATTAAAAAGCTTTCGAGAATGAATATCTAATATGCGCAGTCTCTTTGGTCTACATAGTTGATTTTGGTTTAGGAAAGATAAATATGGATAAAAATATTCAAAAAATTAAAATAAATAAACATGGGATTTAATAATAAAAATCCAGTTTTAAAACATAAAACTACATTTATTGCTACACAACAGTCCAAATAAACCCTATACGAAACAATACTATACTGGTTAGACCAGCCAACACCGCGACAATACCGGTTAAAACTAGTTAAGAGCAGCTACAACATTTATGCTGTGTACGAAAAACTTGCATTTTCTTATAAATATTGTATAAAATATTGATAATCTTAACAATTGCACGGACACACCACATATCATTGTCTGTGGCACAGTTACACTACATAACATTTAACTTGTACGGAGTCTCACAAAAATTAATACAAACTTAATGGTGATTTGAGCTCAGGATGTTAATTCAATCAGTGTCAGCCGAATCACTGTCGAGTTCGTAACGCGTTGTAAAACAATTGAACTGCGATCATGTTATCTATGCAGTGCTACCTGTGACACAAACAATTGATAAATTGTACGAGCTACAGGTGCGTTATTCAATTGTTTGTGTGACGACGATACAAACAATTGAACTCAAGTTATTCGCGCCAAAGAAAAAAGAAAACGCAAAAATCTACAAAACTTGATATTTTATATTGATTGATTATTAAATAAAGCAGAAATTAAGATAAGCTTAAAGTTATAAAATTGTATGGTTTCAAAAACAATATACACAATATAAATGCAATAGGAATGAAGATAAAACATTTGTGCTGTTTTCTCTGTTTTAAGTTGTAATAAAAAAATTATACAAGTACGGACAAAAAATATAGCTTTGCAAAAAATATAGGTATTAATATTTAGTCCAAAGGATTATTGGTTATCTATACAATAATCATGTTTAAAAACCTTTGCAATAACACTTAGTGATTGTGAACCTTTAATAAACCCCCTCATTACCGACATAACTGTTACTCGAACATAACTATTAATTGTGCAGAGAATATCAATGTGTTATAATATATGCGAGAGAAGGAAACGGGAGCATTATTCCAACATCGCAGCAAAAGGAAATCCATAATCACCACATAGCCCTCCGGGAAACAAGCGTGACGATGTTTAAATAATGTATGTGTTGTACGCCTGGTTTCCGAATTAAAACCTACCACGTTTTATAAGGCTGTCGGCCATTTGCAGTTAATTTATATCGATATTTATCATTAAAATGGATTACAGGTCGCCTTTAATACAATCCCAATAATTTGAAGTTTTTGTTTACTTTTTTGTCCGAAACTGTACATTTAATTCTTACATAACATTGAACAGCAGACATTCGTTAATATACATAAATCATACAAGCGTAAAATAATCTATATTATAATTGCACTTAGGACACATAAGTCTTAGGATCAACACGTTCTTGTCAATATTTCGTTGTAAATAAATAACATTTAATTATAAAAGAAACAAAGCAACACTACAAGTCTTTCACTTTAACTTGTACTTAGAATAAAGGCGGGCCAAAACTTCACGTAATAATTATTTCGCTACATTCTAATTTTTTACTTGACAGTCGTATCATTTGAACAATATTTCACTGGATGGTCAGTGACGAGGTCGAACGTGAGAGAGACAGGTCTATCCTCAACAACGCTAGAGCTATAATGTTGACTAACTCTCTCCACCGAGCCACCCTTACTCAAGTTAGAAGCACGGTCACCAAATACATAGTGGGTTCGGGCAGATGTCCACGAGAACAAGCAAACATTGTAGGTCTAGCGTGAAACCAAATTCGACCACATCGTCATAGACATCGAGTAAGATGTTAAACGGTAGACATATAAAATTATAAACACCGTTTCCATGTCCCAGATTTCCATTCTGTGAAGAGAAATCCAAAGATTTCCGATGTTAACATTCATTTTAAAAAAGTATTACATCTCTCTCGGTGATTTTTGGATAGCTTGTAGGAAATTACAAAAAATAATTATAACTTTGAATATATTTTTCATTTACGATGTCATTTATTACAATATCCCGTGAGATTAACGAAATATGTGCTGTTTAAGAATTCTCAAACACATGTAACTATGGCAGTAGTGGGACCGTATAATTTCGGTTCGTAGGTATCAGAGTGATGAATCGGTCGGTTCAGGTGCAAATATTTATAGAATGTTCGTAGACTAGTTACAAGTACATTGTTTTTAAATATGCGTCTAAAACTATAAACAATTATTATTTTGATCTTAAATCTTAATTATATTAAGGTTAAAATTCCTTGTGCCTGAAACAAGATAAAAAAATATATTTATTTCGGTTACCAGTTCGAAACTGGTCGGAGAGTAATTTTCCAGTGTTTACCACGTGAGTCCTAGTCGGTTTGTTACATTACAGTTATATTTATTTCATCATAAAAGGAGGATTGGAACTGACGCTGTACTGTGCTAAGCATAAAAATAAATATTTTACGAGAAAAAAAACATTTTTGCTCTTGTAACTAAAACTATACCTAGTGTTTATCTAGTTAATAATGCATGAGTTATATTAAATTATAAACTTACTTTCAAACTGTTCACGAGAATTAGATTTATTTATTAGTAAATTAGAATTGTGTACTAGAAACATGGTACTGACTCCAACAAGTAATTTTACACTTTGGAGTGTTGAAGTCGGTTCCATTTTTTGGTAAAAAAAAAATTGTTTTCCCTTTTCAGTGACTTTGTTACTCACGGGATCAATTGTAATTGTGTATGTTCACCGATTTCTTCACCCTCAATTAGGAATTCGTCCAAGTATACGTAACACTTTTCAGTTATTAGAGTGTAACTCAAAAACCGCTTGTCCGATTTTGATGAAATTTAAATGGGACCAACTCAGAGGTACACTATATCAAACAAACAAATAATTTTGAGAATCAATCCAAAAATGGGAAAGAATCGGTGCAAATATTTTGTTCCAACTGTATGTAGTTTCACTTAGTGGTTCGGAGGGCATCCTCGTCCAATCGTGGGTCCCGGTTGTTGTGTCAGGGTAACAGTCATTAGGTCATGTCGGAGGCTCGTGGCCGGCCTGGAAACTCCCACATTGCGCTGGCCACCCGCCTACCTGCCAACACTTCTCTCAGCGAAGGGGATATAATGTGCTTATGAGTATGTATGGGTGAAACCTGCTTCCTTAATATAAGGATATTAATGTTTCCCATTGTCATTATCCCGCTAATATTATAAATGTGAAAGTTACGATGGATGGATGGATGGATGAATGTTGGTTACTCAATCACGCCAGGACGGCTGAACGGATCTAGATGAAATTTGGTATGGAGATAGCTTATGCCCTGGATTAACACATAGGCTTATTTTCATCATCACGATCATCACCACGCGGGTAAAACCGCGGGGCGCAGCTAGTATTAGATATTTCTGTAAACCTTGTTAGCTTTGACTCTGGACCATTTAGTTTAGATTTTTTTATTTTTTTAAATCTATGTACTCAGCTCAGGATTGGAAGTATTAAAGAAAAAACGTTACATTATTTCCATTTTGATGTCGGATCTTGTGTTGTGTTACCATGAAACATGATGTCTAAAATATATAAACGCGTACTTTCCCATTTCCATGCGATCAAGATTTTTCCGCAAGTGTTTGAGTTATCTACAATAATGTTTATATGAACTCGAGTGCATCATTGATGTTCTCATGTTTCCAACTAAACGATGGAAAGGTTCCAGGCATGAGCTGCGGGACTCAGTTTGTATAGTTTTACAACTACATAATTTTATTTTACTTAGCTTCCTGTAATTTCATGAAATGTTACCGTTCACTTGTCCTTGGGCTCGTCCTTGATCTCCGTGACCCTGGCGGTACCCGGGGCGGGGTTGTTCCTCCAGATCCAGTAGGAGAGCGAGGAGGCGTACGCGAGCCAGCCCAAGTACGGCACCATCAGAAACCCGGCGCCGTGACACACGCTGCTGAACGACACTGTGGTTGCCACGGCCGCCGCTGATAGCACTGAGATTTCGATGAAAGCCTGGAAATATTTTTGTGACGTCATACACTATTCAATTCTGCAATCACTTTGGACGAGATCGAGAACACGGATATATTTGCGTGTTCTCGGATGCGCGCTCATCACAGAAATCACCCTAACAGAGTTCGAAGAACCCGCGGTCCAGGTTCTAATCAGTATCACTCGTCTTATTCGATTTGGGGGTGCTGAGTCCTGCACTGACGTCCCGCTTGAGGTGTATTGTGGATTCCCCCCCCCCCCCCCCAGCCATTACCCAAGCCATCCTAGGTCCTTAATATAGCGGAGTATGGCCTTGGGTCGCTGGCAATCGTTGTATCGTATCACTCGTCACTGGGCCACAACGACCTTCGTGAAATATAAAATACTAATTTTAGAATATCACCACACCAATCAATCATTCATCGATCAACCCATCGATCAAAGTCGATCGTCATTGATCAACCATTACATAAGTTACCACCAGTGTCACGGTAAGGATTGACTTCGATCAACCGTTCATCCATGTCCTATCAACTGGTATCATCCGAACAATTACCATATCTATCAGAATCTTATCAAACAAACAATTTTTTGTATATATCTCCTTGCTATCAGGGAAACGGCTCTAACTATTTAGATAAAAATTCTTAGATATATAATGCACTAAAATTCACATAAGTGTTAGTGTAAATAGATAATAAATTTCCTTAAAGGATTTCGTGTAGCTGCATTAAGAATGATGGTCAATGGAATTATTATTTTTTTCCAATACATTATAGTGTTATCTAGTAAACACTAAGAGAAGCTGTCTCCCTGAACCACAATATTACATACCAGTTTGAAGTCCTTCAAACCAAAGAAGATCGGCGTCCACGCCCAGTTGAGCGCCAGCTGGGTTCCGTACAGGGTCAGTGGCAACACCGACGACTCTGCAATATAAAAGATGAAAACATTTTTATAAAACAAATTTTATCTGTTCATTATTTATCTTCTGTTGGCTTTGGGATAACGAGGTTATGTAGGTTTTATTTAACTTATATATCATTGTAAGAGCTCCGAGTCAAATCGGAATAAAGAAAATAGCGTCATGATACTAATCCGTTTCATAGCAAGATTTTATTTGACTGGCCGGTTGGCGCAGTTGGTAGCACTCTGCCTTCTGAGCCGCTGGTCCCGGGTTCGATTCCCGGACTGGTCAAACATTTGTGTGTATGAACATGTCTGATTGACCTGTGTCTGGGCGTGTATATGTATATAAGTATATATATCAGTCATCAGGTTACCATAGTACAGGCTCTGCCTAGTTTGGGACCTGAAGACCTTGTGTGAATGTTAATAAATAAATAAAATAATAAAAAAATTAAACTGCCCAGGTGTTGAGTTGTCAAAAAACATACTTATAATGTATCTGATATGTCTACTTTACTAGGTTATTTTTGAGCAATAAATTGATGCTTTATTTTATTATATTATTTATCATACCCATTTATTTTATGCCTGGAGCACAATTTTAGACCACACACGGGTGTGTGCTTATACACTCGGAATGATATTTGTGGGTTATGTAAGAGGGCTTAGAGAAAATTGTCTCAACAACAAATATACTTTATCCGTCAGATATCCATGAGTTAAGTAGTATGATAAAAAATGTTTTTTTTACTGTATAGATCTACTGTACTGACCACTATCTCACTCATGGTCAGTGATGATGTGGTCGAAGATGTTATCACACTAGATCTACAATGCTCACTGGCTCTCAAGGACTGCTGCCTGAACACACTATGTGTTTGGTGACAGTATTTCAAACTTCTTCTTCTTCTTCGACCTTCTTATTACTATTTCTTCCATTCACGCTTATTGCCATTTGAGCGTGTTAATTGGAGTTAACATATTCAGTTCTACTGATCTTTCCTGATTTGATAGAATAGAGAAACTCTAAACATGGCTTGTTGTGGGACTTTGATAATCCTTTGAAAAGCTATAAATAAATAGATAAACATTTCTTACCAGTAAAGCCGCCGCATTCTTCCCATACCAGGTAGGATGCATATCCCATGCTGGAGTAAAGGACAGTCCATGCAGGGCCAAACACCCACTTGGGAGGGTTCCAGCAAGGCTTCTTCAGCTCATCATACCAAGTCTTCTCACCAGGCTGAAATTTAGACATTTCATGTCAATTTACATTTTTCAGCTGAACCCAACCAAACATTGCAATATTCTGCCTGTTAGCTGCAGCTGACAGGCAGAATATTGAGGCTTTTAGCCTGTTTTATCAACAGCCATGTACACAGGTGCTTGGTGACTTCCTTTACAACTACAGTATGTATACAATACCATATATTAAGAGCATTAGAAGACAATAAAGAAAACATCAACAGATAGAAACGCAAACATATTTTCGGGATTGTATTTAATAAATTTATATTAATTTATTTTTTTTCACACTCAGACCTCCTGAGATGATCCAGCACTAGGATTCCCTGTGTAGCGGGAGGCATGGACACACACAATCACAACACACAAACAACCCAAGACTCGGAACAAACACCTATACTCATCGCACAAATGTTTGCCCCTGCCGAGATTCGAACCCAGGGTCCCGGAGACACAGACGTCAAGTCACTGACACTGACCACTGCACCACGGCGACCGTCGTATGTATATATATATAAATATTAGGTTTTTTTTGGCTCAGTTGACTAGAAACGGGCTATTTATTTTAACTAACAGCTACAAGCATCCACTTTACTTACAGCTTTACGAATTTGTCCTGCAAAATAATAACCACCTGCCCAGCCGCCAACATTGGGCAGGATAATAGAACCGATAGCAGCCCAGTTCGCCATCACGAAGTCTCTGAAAATAGTCATATTCAATGTCTCACTCTGAAGCAAATAATTACAAAAAAAAGTTAATTGGCTCTTATTTATTTGTTATGCGTAACACTCAAATCAACAAATGCATACAAATGCTTTGAGAAAAATAAAACAGTTAAACAATTTAAAGATATGCTAGTTATATATTTTTGAGAACTCTCAAAGGACTAAATGTATTATCATTGAGAGGTATTACATTATCTGAATGGGAGTTGCTTGGCTAAAAGCGACAGTTACTTAAGATAAAGAAGATTTAGAAGTGATAAACTGAACTGAGAATATTATTATGCTATCCTAAGATGGGATCAAATTTGGTCATGAATTCTGTCATAGTTATATCTTTTTAAAGCATGTTGTACCCCAAAACTCGGTAACTTGAGTAATGATTAGGAAAATTCAGTTTAAAGGTATGCCATAGATTAGTCCCATAAAAATTCAAATGCAATCAGTAACTACAGTGATTTTTATATTTTCTTATAATTCCTATCAACATAGGGATGATACCTATGTTGATAAACATTTACAGTAAGGTCAAAAATTAGTTGCGCTTTTCCCATACTAATGAAACCTTTTGTGTCACTGTGCATTAATCTAATTTAATGATGAATAAAAAAATTCAACAATACTTTTAATATAAGACTTGCCCTTCCAATATTTGAGCAAGTGAAAAAAAGGATTAGGAACAAATTGTATTACATTTTAAATCTATTATGGCCTTAAAATAACTATGTTGATATAGCTGATCTAGTCCTATAGGACATAAGACTGACGGCCCATGTGGAAATGTCTCTACTGTGGGTTATTTTATTTATTAGCTTATAGCCATATATGGTAAAATATTAATACTTTTATTTCATTATTTCATTTAAATCAGGTCTTCTAGCTTGGAAGTTTTATAAAAGCTAGAATTTACTACCTAGACTTCATTTGATTCCTTTCTTGCTATTTAGAAAATGCTTTTTTGTCTTCTATCTTTAGATAAATGCTAATACTGCTGTCTCATCCATGAGAGTAAGCAAATTCCGAAGAGTGTCTAAGCCATGATTGTCGTAATGCAGTCTAACTTAACTGCTTTTTCTTAACATGGTACAAACCTACTTTATATATTATTATAACAGTATAGTATAGTTTCATTAGCTTACCGCTGCACACTACTTATACTGTCAACTGTATTAACAGAAGTGCTATGAAATCCATGATGAAATGATGTATCTTTCGATAACTCTCCCATCCAGGGGTACATGTCAGCACGGGTAAGAAAAGGAAACATATTGACATCCAATGAATTGACCGAAACTCACAGAAGAGTGCTTAGTACTGAATTTATTCAAATAATTTTATTGTGAGTAACCCCTGTGATAGGAAATTGACCTTTTTAATTAAGGTTTTTTGCTGTTTAATGATAAGGTCTATGCCATATCTGTTTCTTACATGTTCACTAGGTCCATGACAAACGGACATTCTTGGGGAAAAATAATCTAGTCTGCTGATTTGTGTGGTGCTGTGAATCACCAAATTAAGGCATTGATCAAGATAAAATTTTACACTATATGGTGGCCAGTACAGTATTAATAGTCACTCAAGCTAATATGTGTTTGTTATATTATAATTACCTGACATCTTCAAATAAATCTATATGCATGATGTTTTGGGCCTTGAATGGTGTTTAGTCACTTGAGTAAGAAAGATAAGTAGTAAGAACCTACAACAACACAGACTATTCTACAACTAAGCTATGTAAGTAATATCGTTTACTTTAGGACCTTTTTTATAAGTAGATTTAAGCCTGAAGAACTTATCGAAAGGCGATTAGATAAAAACGTTGTCAAATTTACGAAAATAAATGAACTTACCAATGGTGTATCGCATGAATTAATTGATGATGCAATATAATAAGATAAGATGACAATAAATAGCCGTGACTCAGGAGTACAACCGCATTCGCAGTCATAAAAACTAGCGTCATGGGTGGTAAGTACCGGGATTATTACGCAATTATTTGTTTACTTTAATGCCGGCTATGTACATCGATAATTCAATACCTACTTACAACAATAATGATGATTTACTCACGTTTATGGTAAGTAGTTGGGGAATACTGCACAACTGTAAGAAAACGATCGATGGAAAATGAAGAGTTTCGCTTTCTGATCAGTGGAGTAGGTAAAATCCAAGTCGGAATGAAAAGTTCGTGAGAAAATCTTCCAAAAGAAAAGAAAATTTTCACAGGGTATAAAAAACTTGTGAGATAAGAATCTACACTACAGGTTTGAAAAGCAGTGTTTTCTATGATTTTCCATGAAAATCATTTACTATTATATTTTGCCGGGTTAAGAAGTGAAGTCATTTGACGGCGTAATAGATAAAATGTCAGATGACTTTTACGTTCCTTTGCACACATTTCTAATAGGTGGAGTATATAAAATTTTTATGTTTAATGTGACGGAACGGCCGTGGTGGTACCAGCCTAGAATAGGACTCCCCCATCTCTACCCGTGGGTGCCGTAAGAGCCTGCTAAGGGATCACGTACCAGAAGGTAGGCAGCAGCGCCTTCTGAGAATCGGATGTCATACTGCGCTCGCCAACCCGCCTACCAAGCGTGGCGAGTATTGGCAAATGTCCAGCAGTGGACATCCTATGGCTGAGATGAAGGTGACGGAACAAACAAAAGGCCTTAGACAGCTCTGTCTAAGCAAAGGCCCACACATAGATCACAGGAAGTTAAGTGGTAACCGCTGCCTGTACAGATAGCGCGCGAGTTGAATGCAGAGCTTAGCAATGCGGTAGTGCTGTGACCTAATTATAACTATTGATGACCACAATGAGTAATGAATGTCGATAAATTTAAACAATGTTATAAGTTTAATTTTATTTTTTACACTAGGTTAACATGATGAATAAAAAACAATATCATAATTATCACACGTGTATTTTTAGTAATGTTTACACGTATTTTTAATAATCATTTCACAAAACGGAATAAAAAAAAATTAAACAGATTCAGAAATGGCAAATATGGTGAAATCGGTGTCACTATCCTCGCATCCTGTATAACATTTCACATTTAAATTTTTCTTTTTAATACATGGCCTTTTCTTTTTAGAAGAAGAAAAAAGAGGCCCTTTCTTAGACTCATTTTGAATTGCAGCCAATGTTCTTTTGGAAAGTCCGGTATAACGGCTTGTTCGTTGAAAGCATTATTCAAATTAAATGTCAAATTTTTGTTCTGCCTTTCTTCAACACACATGTTTAAAACATTTTTCGCCATTTCTCGTGCTTGGCGATGAATAAAAGCTCGTTTTTTTGTAACGGAACTTGATGGACTCGAATCAGTCATTATTAAAATAAAATACCACGGGAACTTCAGTATTAACACAATAACACGGCAAACGTACGATAGTTGACAAGGATGGCACAGCACTACACTGCAGGCGCGTGAGGTGGGGCGTGCGGATAGCGGGGGGAGATGCTCTCGCTCTTTACCTCAGACCTCGACTGCATTCAACTCGCGCGCCATCTGTAGTAACAGATACAATTCGTTAAGAACTGCACTGCGCTCGTCACCCTGACAAGACTTAGAGCGTAAATGCTCCAACACCTGAGACATAAAGTTGGTAAGTCTCACGTGCCTGTAATTTCTCCGGAACTTCGAGTATCCAACCTTTTTTTTTTTTTTTTTTTTTTTAACGAGGTTAATTCCTTTACGGACTTCCGCCTGTCATATGGGACACAGGCGACGTCTGTCGGACTCAGTTTAATGGACACTCCAACCCAGAGAAGCCGGGCCCATACCGACCAAACCACCTCGGCGAGCAGACGCAGCCTGTCGGGGAGAGATGGGGAAGTACTTTCCATCCCGCCCCGGCTTAAGGTCCGGTACCATCAACCGGACCAACGGCAGACAGAGCGGCTTAGCTCAGACCTTCAGCGGCTCCCCGGCACGTAGGGCCATTGAGTCGGTTGGGGCCCATAAACCCAACCGATGACCCTACTACACGGGTGGGGCGAGGAGGCGATCTGCAAATCGCCTTCTCCTCCTTCCCGTGCGCCGACGTCGGAGAGGATCAGCTAGGGCGTCGACCTCTCTGATCCTCTCCGCGGCCTCCTTCTGCGAAATCACGATTTCGCAGAAAGAGGCCACCGCCTGCCAGGATCTGTCGCTCTCGAGCATGGCCCGTACCACGCTCGGCAACGAGAGATCCTGGCCCACTACCGCTGAAAGCGTGCACCGCTGTGGGACCCACGCGGTGCACGCTTCCAGCGTGTGAAGCGCCGTATCCTCCGGCGCTCCACACTCGTGGCAAGCCGGGGTCGCTTCCCTCCTTGCGATTCGATGCAGGTACCTTCCGAAGCACCCGTGTCCGGAAAGCACCTGCACCAATCTGAAGGAAAGCGACCCGTGTCGCCGCCCTACCCACCTCCCGAGGACCGGGCGGATGGCGTCCACCGTCCCCTGGCCGGGGACGGGTGGTGCCAGGTCCTCCGACCACCGCCTCAACAGGGCGGCCTGCGCCTGCCGTCGCATGCGCGCCACCTCCTCCCACCCTGGGGGCTCCCCGCGCCTCCCGAGTATCCAACCTAACGGAACCACCTTTTAAACCAGAAAACAGTAATGTGATTTCTATTGCCTGGCGGTAGAAATAAATATGATGGTAGTACTTCCCCGGGCGAACTCTCACATAGGTTGCTACTGATCGTATAACTTTGTATAAAACTTGTTTAATTTTTCTCGTTAGGTCTATTTTAAGTAGGTACGTGAAATAATTACATGGAACGGAACGTAACCACATGCAACGTTTCGAGCATGAAGAAAGGATGGTTTGTAATTCAGAGTATAACATAAAGAATCTTATGATAGCATCTGTAATTTTTCTGATTACTAGGTAGGTAACTACTCTTTTGTAAAAAATACCGGACTTTAGGGGGTCTTGGCATTACGCTATAATCCGACTAATTCGATAGTTCCACACTGCCCTCCAAAACGTGTGTCGGATTACTGGGGATTCACTGTAATTATTATTCTCAGTTCAAAGTTCCGAACTAACAGTCTGATATTTAACCAACTTTAAAAAAGGAGGAAGTTCTATAATTTATTATATTTTAAATGTTATCTCCGCCAACTGTTGACCGATAATGAAAATTCTTTTTTTTTGTTTGATAGAGTAGATGTACGCTTTCGAAGTGGTACCACTATTCATAAAATTCGGTTTAGTAGTTTTTATGATATGGAGGAAAATATTTAAAAAATACAGGTGATTGAATTCAGCTGACTTCAATCAAGCTTTACAAGCTTTATTTAACTATGGTATTTATCGCCTGTATTTTTTACAATTTTCAGTATTTACAATATTTTTCTAAAAATAACTTATGTTGTGTCTAAGGTAAGTCTTAAATTTATATTTTCTAGCAGAAGCCTTCGACTTCATACATGTTGATACATCGCGTATTACAGGAAAGTGGTGTTTTCAACTAGGCGCTTCCGTGCATCGGGGGGCACGGCAATATAATATTTCTGGCCCAGTTGTTACTTAACAAGATAAAAGGTAATATAATGAATAAGATAATAGCACTGAGGCTACATTGGAGACTCTCAGGCGGTCTATGAGCGCCGCAAACGAGCGTAACGGGATGAATATGCGTTATCGTATGCTCCCACGTGCATTTAGAAAAAAAGTTTTGAATTTGCGCATTGCAAAGGGTACTGTGAACTTCTGCTGCGGTGGCGTTACTACGTAAATATCGCGATAAGTCTTACACTGGGTCGTCAGACCTTGGGATGTGTATCCCATTTCTTTCGAGTGATTGATATTGTGCATCTTCATATCGCACCTTCGGTAGAACAAGGGCACAATTGTCAAAAATTGCAAAAATGAGTTAAGTATACAGAAATGCCTTAAAAATGCTATTTGAACTGGAGGAACAAAGACAGTCATTTAATTCCTTTAAAAATCCGCTAGGCGAAAATAGTGACTTTGTCTTATTGGTGCCTTTTTACTGCTCTCTTGGCTGGACATAGTCTCATTGGTCAGTTGCGCCGTCGGCGGGGAGAGAGGCAGTCGTCACTTGGACCGCTAACGTCGTAAAGGTAAATATGCCCTTTTAATTTTTTGGTTTCTGGAGCGACAATGCCACATCTATTACACTTATGCCTAATTTATAATTTTAAAATTGGAAGGACAAAGTCGTTCAGACAGTTATGCCCTTGTCCGTTCAAGATTTGTTTTATTCCTTGGTCTTAAAAGTAAATGTGTTTTTGTCATTCCAATTGCAATGCTATTTTGCTAGACTTAATGACAATTACGTTTTTGTCATTCCAAATTGACTTGATTTAATATTAATGTTTGTTATTTAAGTTAATGAAATAAATTTGTATTATTTTTTAATACAAATTTTGTGATAAATTTTCTGTTTATTTATTAGTATTGGTATTTTTATGTATTTACGACTAGTAGGTATGCATTATTTGTGAATTGTGATATGAATAGTTTCTTTGTATGATTTAAATTTTAATAAAATTTTCAGAATTTAAAATGGGATCTCGTAGTAAAAAAAATTTAATGATGCTTAATGACGAAAATAATTTGCAAATCAAAGAAACTGACACAAATTCTAATAGATCTTGTCGCGAAGGAGATGTGGGCTCTAACAGAGCAGCAAATTCAATCGAAAACTCGTCAATGTGTAAGTATATTGTTGCTATTTCTTAATTCATATTGGTATGTTACTTAAGTTTTTTATATAAATATATATTTTTTTACAGCTAATAACATGGTTGAAACATGGATAGATATGAATATAAAAAACCAGGGTCCTCTTAAATCAATGGAAGGCATCATTTCAGAAACAACGGATACACCTATTGAATCATTACCGTCACCTCTTCTAGATTTCGAGAATTCTGATGTTGAAAAAATGGAAAATAACAATTTTGGAACAGAAATTTCTCCTGCGGTAAATACTACAGGTAAGATAATAAAACTGCTATACAAATATCTGGATTATTTCATGTGTAAAGTAACTGAGATATTATTCTTTCATCACCTTTTTAGAGGTTGCAAGTGAGCTTAACTCCTCAAAGAGTGGAGATTTTTCACCATCTGAAGGATCAGATTATAAACCGCCACGAACTGTGAAACATAAGAGTATATTTAAAACTAGATCTCCCAAACGTAGCACCTCGTCCAGTTCTTCAAGTTCCAGCAGTAGCTCGTCTAGTTCCAACAGCAGTAGCTCGTCTAGTTCCAACAGCAGCAGCTCATCTAGTTCGTCGAGTTCTTCTGACACTGATAATAGGGGTAATATTGATGAGGCTGATGGTAATACGGAAAGTGTTGAAGTTTATAACGACCCAGGACCCCTTGTGGATACGAGTGAATATCACACTGAGCAAGTAATTAATAAAAAGCAGTCAAGAAAGCGACAAAAAAATACACAGCAATGGAAACAAGCTGTTTCAAAACGTTTAAAAAATAGTGGCCAAGAATACACGACCAAAAGAGGCAAGATCGCACCAGCGAAATCCATGCGCCCTCCATACAAAACCTCGTGTCGTCTGTCTTGTTCTACTAAAGTTTCTTTTGAAACGAGGAGTGTGATTTTTAAATCCTACTGGGAATTGGGAACACACCAAAGGCAAAGAGATTTTCTTGCATCATGTATTAAAAAACAAAATCCTACAACCCGAAGAATCAAGATCACAGCAAATAACACATTTAAACCACCGAGGAAACCGAACTCAACCTATCATTTTCTGATAAATGGTGAGGAAATCAGGATTTGTAAGACTTTTTTGCTGAATACTTTATGTATTGGTGAAAAAACATTGCGGAATGTAATTGACAAAATATCTGATCAAGCCTTGTTTATAATGAGTCCTGCCGATAATCGCGGAAAGCATAATAACCATTGTAATTTAAGCGATGAAGTCGTGAAATCGGTCCGAAATCATATAAATTCCATTCCTAGAACAGAAAGTCACTACTTAAGGGCTAATACAACCAGGGAATATATAGATGGAAGTTTAACTATAGCGGAGCTTCATCGTGATTACAAAAAGATTCAAGAAACCGCTGGAAAGGAATTTGCAAATTATGATGCCTACTATCGAATTTTTAATACTGATTTCAATCTTGGTTTGTTTATTCCCCGAAAAGATCAGTGCGATGAATGTGAGGCGTACAAAAACTCTAACGATAAGGAACCACTGATGGAAAAATACAAAAAACACCTAGAAGAGAAAAGTTTAAGCAGATTAGAACTAAAACACGACACAGAACAATGCAAAAATAGTGATTCTAATAATATAGTTGCCATTTTCGATCTACAGGCAGTCTTACCTTGTCCAATTGGCCAGTCATCAGCTTTCTTTTATAAGTCCAAGTTAAATTGTTACAATTTTACGGTGAGGACTCATTTTCTAATTAGTTAATTATAGTGTTAAAATTAATCAATTTATGTTCGAATGTACCTAATGTATATTTTGTTTTAGGTATCCAATATAAAAGACGATACCACAATTTGCTTTTTCTGGCACGAGGGTCTTGGCAAACGCGGCGCCAATGAAATAGGAACATGCCTTTACAAGTTTTTGGAGGATCTTTCTAACAAACAACCAGATAAAGACATAATATTTTATTCGGATAATTGCTGCGGGCAGCAAAAAAATAAGTAAGTTTGTTGCCTTTTATAATACAATTAATTTACAGTAGATTTAGATAAATAGGAGTGATTGTTGTTATAATTCATACTGAACAATATAGGTAGGTAATGTACTTATAATGTAAATAATTATTTCTACTTGTTTCAGATTCGTTTTTGGAATGTATTATTATGCTGTCAACACATTGCCTATAAAGTCAATAACACACAAATTCCTTATTAGGGGTCATACCCAGAATAAAGCTGATGCCGTCCATTCTGTAATAGAAAAAAACGTTAAGCGAGCTAAAAAGGCTGGACCTATATACACTCCAGCAGAATACATCAGTCTTATTAAAAATGCTAAGAAAAAGGGTGTTCAATTTACCGTTAAAGAAATGAATTTTGATTCTTTCATTGATATGAAGCTGTTATCTGAAGATATTAATTTGAATTTAAACAAGGATGTTGAAGGAAATACTTTTAAAATATTGGATACGAAAGCGATCAAATTTATGAAAGATTCAGAGATATACCAATTTAAGTGCAGCTACAAAACCGACGATTGGACAGCAGCGAGAATTCGAACAGGTCGTATCGGTAATAAAAAAAGTGTGAAAGATGTCACACTAAACCAGCTCTATAAGGAAAAGTTACCAATCCCTCACAGAAAAAAAGAAGACATTCGTCAATTGATATCCTCAAATATAGTTCCTAAGTTCTATGAACAATATTTTAACAACCTTTTTTAAGAAAAGGAGAGAGAGCTAGAACTGATTCGTTAGTAAGAAAAAAATAATTGTTATAAAGATATTTTTATATTTTTTAATTAATATTTTTTGAAGTGTGATTCTAAAGAATTTCATTTGCATAACAGTGAATCTTGTTAAAAATAATGTCACTGTTATTTTTGTTATCTTCTATAATTCTATTTTCATTGTGATTCCAAAGAGACACAAACGTGAGATTATTGACGACTGATTAGTAAGACTATAATGATAGTTTAAGTATTATATTTCGTGAAAGTTACTACATTTTTTTTACTTTATAAGAAAATAAAAAGTTTATACGGAAAAACAAGGTATTTTTATTCGAAAATCATCCTAAATTAAAGCTCAAATTTAGTCCTAATTACAAAATAATATACATTTTGGTAGAACAAGGGCACAAATGTATCCCTTCCTTAAAATTAAAATTAATTGAAAAAAAACTAAAAGTTCTTAATTCTTGTTAACTATACGCCTAAAAAGGATATAGTATATAGTTTATATCATGCAAAGAAGAAAAACTTTCGAGCAATATTAACAGAGCAAGACCTCACTGAATGCAATAAATATCTTAAAATAGCTCTCCTGTAAAATAGCAAAAACTGCAATTATGCCCTTGTTCTACCGAAGGTGCGATATATATGGTTCTACGTTTTATATTCTCTGTGGCTCTGCAATGTAAAAGCACAAGCTCCTCAGTATCATGTTCGTGCATACAGCCCCTACACAGAGGTCTATCTGTGTCACCAGTCTCGTGCTATATGGTATTATTTACGTTGCAGTGGCCAGTGATGATTCCTATTATAAGGCCCTATTTCGAAAGCTTTATTAAAATTATTTGTTATGCTTTTGTTAAAAAAGGATAAGTACATAAATTTTGCCTGCCTAGTCTGTTCTGTCCAGTTGCAGAACGCCGTCAAATATTTACATTATGTATAGGGTTTGTATAATTATTCTATTTAAATGCCACAACAACTAACACAACTGTCAAACACATTCTCACCACAGAAAACGAAACACAGTAATGTCAAAACATAATTATATTTACACCGTAAAATATATTATATTTGTTATCATTTCATTCGCTTCAATTTATTCAGCTCTCCTTGTTGTATGGATGCGTCTTTGTAGATTTCTTTCACCTTCTGTTTTCTTATGTTGTCACTGCAAACAAAATAAGCATATATGTATCTTGTGGACTCAACTATGGATATAATCATATATTAACATTTATTTACTTTATTACTATCATCTTGGACTACGGTTTTCCTGCTCTCTCAATTATCTTTTTACTATTTACGAAATATAATTTTTCTGGAATAAAAAGTCTAGCCTGTGTTATTCCAGGGTGTAAGCGTCATTCGAAATTTCATGCAAATTCGTAAGCCGTGGTTGCACCCGCGTCGTCTACGGTTTACCCGCTATCTTAGTTACCCCCAGGAATCATTATTTTTCCAGAACAAAAGTGCCTTATGTCCTTTTTTCAAAGTCCCATCTATCTCAATAATAACATTAATCCAAATTGCTCCAGACGTTTAGGGGTCAGAATGTAACAGACTGGCGGAGTAACTTTCACATTTACAATATTATTTGGTATTTGTTGTATCCCAGGGGAACCATTATAATTTCGGGATAAAACGTCGCCCACGTGTTAATCTAGCTTATAAGGTACTGATATTTCGAACCTAATTCAAATATATCAAGTCGTTAAGGCGTGAAGAGGTACACACAAACTTTCGAGTACATACTATTAGAGTGATGATTCAAAAAATGTGAAATTCAGCTTCCAGTTCTCCACAGAGGAGGCATATGTCCACGAGTAGATCAAGTTTGTTACCTTTGAATCTTCTGTCGTATCTTCACAGAGGCTACATAGGCCTTGTCCCTTCGGATTTCTCTGAGGGCGCCCTTCATTTCCTTCTTGTACTTGGTCTTCAGTCGAGCGCTCTCGGCTTGCTCGCGGGACAGTTTAGAGCTCTTGCTGCCGGTGAACCTGATCAAAAACGGTACAGCATTACAATCTAATAATAGTTCAAAGTCATGAAAAGAAAATTAGTAATTTTATACACTGGTAGTAACTATATTAACTAATATAAGGTCATCACTCGTCGATGTAAATAAACTACTAAATGGCTTTGACGCGATCAAGTTCGGTACGATTTATTAAACAAACAAATGCAATCACACTCACACCCCCGCACTAGGATACCCATTTGTCGCGGGAGGCATGGACGCACGCATTACACAAACATCCAAGACCCGAAAACAAATATCTAAGCTTGCCACGGAAACGTTTGCCCCAGCCAGGATTCAAACCCGGGTATGTGGTTCTAAAGATTTTGCCACTGATCAATAAGCCACCACAACCCTATTAATAATCCAAGGCCATATAGAGTTATAATAAAGTCTAAATTGCTGCAACATTTCGGATGACCACTAACGCTACCAGTAAGCTAATAATAATGTCCTTTTTGTATAAGGAATTTCATTATTTAGATTATACAATTAATATTTTTGTTGCTTCTACTTTCTTAATGCCAAGGAATGGAACTCGTTTCCCCAAGTCTGTGTCTCCCGATACGTGCATTCCTGGAGTCTTCAAGTCGCGAGTGAATATGTACCTTCTATGCTTGCGTACTACACCTTAGACTGCGTCATGTCTTAACATCAGGTGAGACAGTGGTCAAACGCAAGTTCTGTCTATTATGTTCTGTCTATTATGTCGAATACATAGCACATAACACTAATATATATATATTATAACATGTAAAAAAACACAAATTTGAATTGTACCATAAATAGAATTAATGCTTCCCGACTTTAGAAACATTTAGTGTGTCAATCGGGGATTCTGTTTTGGAGAAGGCTTTACCCAGCTGAGGGTGGGATTTTTTGAGGAAGGACGGTCTGTAATTATGTTCGATTGTCATTTAATTAAATTATTACTGCACACCTCAAATAACTAGACACTACTTTTCTATCTTTTTATGAATGAAACAAGATGGTTTAGGGAGGGGAGGGGGGCATGGGCCCCTAAACGAAGTCAGAGCAAGGTTGAAAAAGATATATATTTTTCATAGTGTTGTATGTTTGTGAAATGTGATTGTGTCTATCCATCCCTCCCGCGACAGAGGGCAGTCTAGTGCGGAGATGTGAATGTGAATGTTTGTGTGTTTTTGTTAATTTAGAATAAACTGTCTTCTAGTATAGCATAATAATTCATTATCGACCGCATCAGTTTTATATTAAATATATTTAAGATTAAAATAATAAATACTCACACTTCCTGTACATCCGGCTCATATAACCTCAAGGCTTTTGGCCTTTTCTTTTCTCTGCTCAGAGGAGTGTAGGTCTTCACTTCCAAATTATCCTTCATATCTTTCAATATCTCAGTAATCAGTTTTCGCACTTTCTTCGGATAATTATCCAGATTCACCCTGCCTAATAATTTTATATGGGGCTCGAACATACATTCCTGAGCTTCTAAATCGTGGAAATGTTCAAAAACTTCTTTAGTCATCACTCCAGCTGTTAAAAAACATCTAATTTTGAAACTGTCATCAATTTCTTGCAACACTAAATCTTTGGCGGTCATTTTGTTATCAACCGCCATTTTGGAACAATCTCTATCTAGAGTAAGAATTTTTGCATCTTTGTGTAAACTGAAAGGCGGGACTACTTGGATCGGATTCAATATGCTAGTGTTTGCTGATAGGAATAGAATGCCTCTTAAAAAGTTGATGGCCGATGGCACAAGTCTTTTAGAAAGGACAATGTATTCTAAAATCATCGACATAAGTAATATCCCTCTAGATATCGAACGAGCATCGTTAAATTTGGAAAAAGTCAAAATTTCTGACATGAAAATCAAAGATGGCGTCGTCACTGGATGACTGAAATCCGAAGTCGGATACAATAATGATACCAGTTTGAAAAACACTAAAGTATCCAAATCGGGTATTTTTTTAACATTTTTTCTGTACACATCCCTTTTCTCTTTCAGTAATTCTATGAGATATTTCTTAGTTGATACTTTATTTGTTTTGGCTAGATCGTAGAAAAATGGAACTAATCTGTCAAATACTAAGAATGATTTTACTATGGTGCTTTCGTCCGTTATATTTGTGAATATATCATTGGTGTATTGTAACATATGTGCAAATAGTCTGCTTAGTAGATCTTTGTTATTTTCCGCCAAGCTCGGGTCATAGCTTTTTATTAGTTTTTGGAGGGCTACTGTTATCTGAGCTAGTGTTTTTCCTGCAAGCAGTTCCTGAAAAAAGGAATATTATTAAATAACACTATACATTTATTGCCATGAGTAGGAAGTATTCAATCAGTGTGTGTTATAAATTGTATGGCGTTTAAAGTCGCACATGAAGAAGATTATGATTACGGTTAAGCGATGAGATTCGTAGAAGATTAATAGTCACCAGCATAGCCGAGCAGTAACGAGATAAAGTGACAATAGGCAAGGCAAATAAGCACAATAGTGCAGGGAGGGATCGAGTTGTCGAGTGGACACCTATAAGGATATAATGATACAATGATGATTTATTTTAATGCAATGATTGAGCATCATGTTAATTAATGAAACACATTTCAATAGTTTTCTAAAACCAGTCATAATACCCTATTGAGCTGTTTAACACGCAAATTACAGCCAACTAAACGTTTTCTGGATTAATATTATGTAATTGTGTCAATCGATATGTGTGCCAATCAAGTTTATTGCTCACCTTTAAATTATCGCCCTCCAGTGTTTTCTTATCGAAAAAAGATCCAATTTTCATCGTGTCTTCACCTGCTAGCTTAATATTATTTTCAATTTCATCATCAGATGCTTTCAAATCGTTGTAATCATCTCTTTCGTTTTCTACTTCATTATCACTCTCCTCATCATCGCTTTCCTCATCATCGCTTTCATCACCGGATTCATCATTGTCAGAGCCTACTTTATCTGGTCTTTGAAAAAGACCTGTGCCAATGCTTCCTTCGTGGCTTTTTTCATTAGATTGTGTTCCTTCACGTTGTTCTTCTTCTTCATCAGTCGAACCGTCATCGCTTTCATCTTTTTTCTCATCATTTTCATCATCTGCACTTTCACTCTCATTTTCATCATCGGATGACGTGTCAGATATCCCGTCATTAAACTTCGGTTTAGTATTTGGAACTGTAATAGATATAATGGTTCTATTTAGTTTTTATCTCTCAATAACAAAATGATAACACAACAAATGTAGGCACATTGACATTAGCACGAATTCAGTTAACAATTTTAAATATATGGACGTACTTGTCTTTTTGTTTCTAAGCTAAGTATGTTTTCCCCTTAATCCAAATGTAGTCTGGGTCAGATCGCAGACAGCGATAAGACCAGATATTGTTACATTACTGTTATACATTACAGATTCTATTATAACTATATCAATTTATGGTCAGTGATGATCTGACCGAAGCTGTAATCACGCTAGACCTAGAATGCTCACTGGCTCTCAAGGACTGCTGCTTGAACACCCCATGTGTTTGGTGACAGTATTGTAAACTTGAGGGTGGTAGTTAACCAGGCGGGTATTCGAAAGTATATTTGACTCCTATGAATCAGTTATATGCGGATGAGGTTTCGAGCGGTATCAGCTAGCGCAGTGTTATAACGTTCACGCCTGAATAAGGTTAGAGTTCTTCTTAATACTCCCCAATATATACGGTACAAAATACACATAAACCCAATGTCTGGCGTGTACTGAGTGGCTGTAGGTCTCTGATGAGTTTGTGTATGAGATGATCCGCTTCGTATTTAATTATCTTCAAACAGCTCACAATTAGTTGGTACTAGTCAACCAATCATTTTATTGAACTTAAGTGTTTTATTATTTTATCCTCTTTTTACCTCACGAAACATTCTCGGTATATATAGTGGCCCAACATTTCTACAGACAATTATCAAAGTATTTCCATTCCGTTAAAAAAAACTAAAAGTAATTTTTAGTATATCAAAGTACCTAAATCTGTTTAAACCGAAGAGAATAAAAAAAAAATTTTATACGCGTTTAAATCCGTTTATAGGCATTTAATTTCATAGAAAGAGGTCATCCATAGATTACGTCACACCATAGGGGGGTCAGCGAAGTGCGATATAACGTGAGGTTGTAGGAGCCCTAAGCTCTGTGACGTCACATACCATTTTTTATAAACATTAATGTAGCAGAATATAGTCCGCTTGTTATACAATACCGTAACGAACAGAGTAGTAAGTAAGTACTTGGAATACGTTTCTTTAGAACATATGGTATTAGCACCAGGCACAAACCTATTTCAAAACAGGTAACATAAACATTTGATCATAACATTTGAAAGTAAAGTCGAGAAATAGTTGGTTGCAAGCAACAATGCCGAGCTGTAATGATGATTTATGGAAAGTCCCAGCTAGCATAGTATATCTTTATTATACCTGAGAAGTCTTTCAGTATGTGTTCAGGAACCAAAGGTTTCCCATCCTTGTCATACGCCAACATGAACTCTTTTTCATCCTCAAGTTCGAAATTATCGTCCAAATCCTCAGCAGACCTGAAATGTTAATAAAGTAACTGTTAAGACATTTTCATATTTTACTATCCATAGCAACGATAACCTAGCGGTGGGAGGGTCGGCTGTCAACCTGACGGGCGCTGGTTCGATCCCCACCAACGGCTTGAGCTTCTGGTGAAGGCGACATCATTAACTACTACAAAACCACAGCTTGTTGGTAACGTACTGTACTGATTACTTTCCAGTTTACCGACTGGAAGCCACACCGAGAAGTAGCAGCAACAAGCTCGGTGAACGTTTTTCATACTAGAGAGTGGTATCTAGTATGAAAAACGTTCACCAAGCTTGTTGCTGCTACTTCTCGGTGTGGCTCTATTTATTTTGAAATGCGGCGTAGAAAGATTTGTCTATTTTTTTTTCTTCAACTAAATACGATGTACAATCATTGACACATGTTTACAAATCCTTAAATCGAACAATAAAAGGTTCATAAAATGACTACATTTCCCACTATCGGATAGCCTGAAGCCTGCACTAGTACTGACTCTGTTACAGGGTTGCAGGTCCTTCCCAGTCTTAGAGTTTCACTTAAATAGTTACACAAAATAGTATGGGGATCAAGGTATATTGTTATATTATTTCCTATGTGTGGGCATGTCTATATTCATTATGAAATTGACGTTCATAGGTAAAATTGAATAAATAATGTTAACTTTGTGTTTGATACAGAATTCCCTTACCTATGTTTAGGCGCTGGTTGGCGCACTTGAGTCGCGGGTTCTTCCCCTAACATCCGTTGTTGTCTCTCTCGCTCCCACTGCTCGAGCTTCTCTCTCTCTTCTTTGGCTGCTTTCTCGTCACTCTTCAAGCCGTCTGATGGCTACAACGACACAGATAGGTTCAACAAAGCTATTGCTTGGATCTTTTTACGAAAAGTTATGAGCATTGGATGAAAATTTGGGGATAATACCGGAATATTTATGTATATAGTACTAGCTAGCCAGTGAATATATTTTTCAATCGAACTTTATTAAAGTCATTCAAGTAAGTCCAATTTAAAACTACACTATGAAAAACAATACTAAAATTAGTATTTTGAATTGCGTGCACTTTTAGGTAAATAAGTCATTACGTTATTTCGCTCCGACTAAAGTAAAGAAATGAAGTACGAGTGATGAATAAAACTCGTCTAATATTACATGTAGCGCTGCCAGGGGTTATTTGTTGACTGCACCTTCGACCACCAATACAAGTGCTTAATTTTGATCACTCAAAGAATCACAGAATCCGTTTAAATATTAAATGAAAACTAAGATAATTATGTACTTACAGTTCCCCGTTTCTCAAACTTGAGCTCCCTCATCATTTTGTCGTAATCCTCTGCCTTTTTCTCAGTGTTACTCAACACTTTATCTATTATAGATTCGTTCTCCATCCGCGCACGTTTGAACACAACTGGTTGTAGATCCTGCAATATTACAAATACAACGTTGGTTTAAAGAGCTATATTACACACAAGGTCTTCAGGTCCCAAACTAGGCAGAGCCTGTACTTTGGTGACCTGATGACTGATATATATACTTATATACATATACACACCCAGACACAGGTCAAACAGACATGTTCAAACACACAAATGTTTGACCTGTCCGGGAATCGAACCCGAGACCAGCGGCTCAGAAGGCAGAGTGCTACCAACTGCGCAAACCGGCCAGTCGAATGGAAAGAAATAATAATTTAATAAAAAATATATAGAAAGACGGGGTCCATAGAAGACCGAAAGTCACTTCATGACGGCAGTGGGCAGGAACCGTACCACGCAGAACTGATAGGGCGTGGAGGCAAACATTTCTAGAGACTGTAGTAAACAATAAAGACTCTTTGATGGTCTGGTAAAGGTCACAGGAGACACTAGCAGATCAAGGGCGGGGGCTGATGGGCTAAAGCGAACAGCGATAGAAAGGCATTGTGGACTAAGAGCCTATCTAGAACATTGTACGGATACCCCAACCATCCCAATATTATTTATAATGCATATGAAGGCGACGAAAATTATGTCAAATGCCCATGTTGCGCCCACCCCCATATCAATTGGGAACTCGACTCTCAAAGTTGTTGACCATTACATCTACCTAGGACATACAGTCCAATTAGGTAAGTCCAACTTTGAGAAAGAGGCCAATCGTCGAATCCAACTCGGCTGGGCAGCGTTCGGAAAGCTCCGAGACGTCTTCTCGTCCAAAATACCGCAATGCCTGAAAACGAGGGTCTTCGAACAATGTGTGTTACCAGTGATGACTTACGGAACTGAAACGTGGTCTCTGACTATAGGCCTTCTGAACAGGCTCAGAGTCGCACAACGAGCTATGGAGAGGGCTATGCTCGGGGTTTCTCTACGTGATCGAATCAGAAATGAGGAGATCCGTAGAAGAACGCAAGTCACCGACATAGCCCAGCGGATTAGCAAGTTGAAGTGGCAGTGGGCAGGGCATATAGTTCGAAGAACCGATGGCCGTTGGGGCCGAAAGGTTCTCGAATGGAGACCACGGACTGGCAAGCGCAGCATAGGACGGCCACCGACTAGGTGGACAGACGACCTGACTAAGATCGCAGGCAAGGGCTGGATGCGGGCCGCTTCCAACCGGTCCTTGTGGAAATCAATGGGGGAGGCCTTTGTCCAGCAGTGGACGTCCTATGGCTGAGATGATGATGAAGGCGATAACCAACATTAAAATAAATTGTAGTTACCTTCCACTCAGTGTCAAGCTTCTCGGTGAGGTCGAGAGTTTGCTCCTTCTCCTTTTGCTTCTCCGCTTTCCGTTTCTTCGACTCCACTATCAGCTGCTCGATGAGATCCTTCAATTCACAACAAACATCATCTTACTACTATTACACATGCGAAAGTTTGTATGTCTGTTACTCAATCACGCCTGAATGTCCAAACAGATGTGACACAGACGCAGCTTATAGTCTGAAAATTCTAAAATAGCATAATTATAGGCGAATCTTTACACCAAAAATACGTATGGGTCTCGTGGGATTTCCTAGGTAACGGGAAGTCAGTCCACATGAGTAAAATCGCGGGGCGCTTTGTCACGGCATAACTTGATAAGTATTAAAAAATGAAGATGAATGAAACCTTCTTCGAGGATGCAAGAGGACGTGCGGTGAACGCGAAGGTTTAGATGATATTATTTTTAAGAAATAAATACCCACATATGTACTGGACTTCGTTAATTAATAAAAATATGTACATATTTACATTTATTTTATTTTTTTTCATTTATTCAGTTTTTACAATATTTAACATGTTATCGTTTTTAACTGACTTCAATTCAACTTCCGTCAACAGTCTTAATTCAACCATATATATTTTATTTATATGTGTTCGCGGATAACTATGTCATTTATGAACCGATTTTCATGGTTCTTTTTTTTGTTTGATAGAATATACTTCCGAGGAGGCCCCATTTAAATTTCATTAAAACCGTTCAAGCTGTTTTTGTGTTACACTCCAATAACTGAAAATAGTTACGTCTATCTGGATGACTTCCTTATAGAGGGTGAATGACAATTGATCTCGTGAGCACTATATGTCACTGAAAGGGGTGAAAAAAATTTACCATAAAATGGAACCGACGATTGAGTGTTGAAAAGCGTGAAATAACTTTCGTCGAAGTTGGTACCATGCTCACAATATTTTGATAATACTTACTTTTGAACTATCATGGTACCGACTTCAAGTTATTTAACTTAACTTAAAGACAAGCTATTTCACGTTTTTTAGTGTTGAAGTCGGAATCACAAAATATAAACTTTCTTTTGAGACACCTTGTACTTATGAAATTGTAAGAGACAAATTCCTAGCTACACGCAGTACTAAATTTCAAAACATGAAGATATGTTGCAGCTACTGTACTGTACATGACCACATTTCAAATCATGAGTTAGTTTCCAGGCGTGCGTTCTGCAGATCCATCGGCCAAGTCATATCTTGCTGTGACAGCAGATATGCGGCGTTCGAGAACTCGCTTCGAGCATTATCTATTTGCTACGCCCAATATTTGATCATGTCCGTTCACGTCAGCCTGTCAGATCAAATTTTGCTTGGTGAGGCATCTTTGTACGTCTAGATTCGATACAATCTTGGTTGGCTGTCAAAAGCGACATACATTATCTATGTAAGTGACTTTTTCTACTTTTCTAACAGACAGCTGTTCGTAAGACACCGATCAAATATTGGTTGATCAATACTTGGCTCTTCTTCTCTCTTTCGGCTCTTCTTCGCATGCATCGCTTCTCTTTCACTAACCGCTAACGATGAATATTATTTCTCGTTGATCACGTACATTTTTTATGTTTTCTCTCAGCGTTAACGCTTGAAAAATGTTACTTTGTCTAGGGCTACAGTATTAAATGAAAAGCGAAGTTACCTTATGCGACTTGGCACCGTCTTGAGCGTCGGTCTTCGATAACATGCCACCGCCGAAGTGTCCTTCTGCCACGAAATCGTCTAGAAAAGATGTAACGATATCCCATTAATATTATAAACTCATTTGTGACGAGGGATGTCTGGTACTCTTTATCACCAAAACAGCATAACAGATCTGGATCAAATTTGACACAGATTATATACATATATGTTTGTATAGCACATAGGCTACTTTTTATCTGGAAAAATGTAAGGTTACCGTGATATACATAAATGGACTGTAAGCTGCTCACGTATGGAAGATGAGGAGCGGTGAATATAAGAGAACTTAATCAATATAGCTAATGATGTATGGTTGAATGTCCTGAGCTGCTCGAATCTGCTTTTACTTATGCTGAACCACCAGCACAGTATCACATGGTAGGCATATTTTATTATTTAATAATATTATTCACATACCACCCAAGCCACCAAATCCTTTGCCTTCTTCATCTTCATCATCAGATCGAGGATCATCAAACTTCTCGATTTGTTCTAATGTTTGACCTCTGAAAATAGATAATGACAACATATTTGCAATCAGCAGTCCCACGTCTGGTAATTGCCGAATACAGGTGGGGCTTGATGGCTGTAGTACAACCATCAAGCTGTACACGATAAGGGCGCGTTTCCTGTTTTTAATCGTCTATTTGTCCTGCAAATTTATTACGTAATATGTTGTCCATAGACAAGGATTTAGTATTTTTTGTTAATTCGGAATTACGACATTTTTTCATATAAAAACTGCTAAGACTGCGCCGCCGGCGGCAATAGCGACCGTGTCGCCCAAAGCATAGTTGTGTTCAGTAGCGAAACCAAAGGGATTTGAGTTTTTTGCTTATGTTTTAGATACATAACATATATACTAGCAGAGCTGGCCACGCGTTGCTGTTATTATATATTATATGGCTGTTATGATTAACTAACACGGCCATCTGTTGGAAACTTACAAAATTAATCCATATTCATTGTATTATTGATTAACTTTATAATTTGTCATATTTTTTTTTCTTTTCTGCGTTTATCTACTATCAGTGTTTACTTTCAGATGTGTTGTGGGTGGTTTGGCTTTTTTGGGTGTGACCTCCAGTGAGGTCACCTCCACTTTTTTTTTTTAAAAAGGCACTTTTAGTTCTTAGTCACAAATTTTATATAAATTAATTAAATAATTTGTCATATAAAAAATAATAATTGTTCAATTAAAATATCGAAATGAAATCGTCATGAATCGAAATAAATTATAGTCAATATTTTAAGTTGGACAAAGTTATTTCATCAAAATCAATGCAATAGTTACGGAAATTAGCCCGGACAATACCCTTGATTAACACATGGGCTTATTTTCATCATTACCAACACCACCGTTTTTCATCACCGCACGGGTACAACCGCAGGGCGCAACTAGTTGTCTATAAAGACTGTCATTCAAGTTCTGTTTTTTATTTTTTAATCACAGTTCAACAAAGACCCTGTTGCGCACAGCAATTTTGCACACTCAGAGAAATTGATTAATTCACATCTAGACGTGGCTCAAGTGCACATACACAGTATTAATTGCTAGGATAACATAGGAAATGTTGCACAGTAATTATATTATTATTTAGAGTTGTTTTAGTTTCAATTATTATTATTATAGTTGCGAATCAATTTGAATACATATTTATGTTTTTTGTAATGATTCATCATGATGGGGCAGTAATTTCTTTTATATTTCTATTTGGAAAGCAGGTTAGGCTCTAATAATAAATAAATAATAAAAATTGGTTGCCTGTAAAGTCGGTATACGGGCGAAAGTTTTACGTGACAACGACTTTGAGTGCCTTTCACTTTTTATGTCTGTCTCTCTCGCTCTTAGGCGGGCTAACCATGCCCGAGTGGAAGGGACGCGTGCCTCTCACTCGCTCTCATTGTGAGCGCATAACGTGAGCGGAGCGTAACGCAGTTTCTTGAAGTGTCACCCGGCAAACCAATTTATAAGACGTTGTCACGTCAAAATATAAGAAAAATTATTAATACTTATTATTTAAACATAATTGTTATTATCTACTATCACTTTAGGTCCTGGAATAACGCATAGGCGACTTTTCATCATCATCAATCATCACCATGTGGGTGATGATTGATGATGATGAAATGGGAAAAAACTCAGCGGGATGCAGCAAGTAAAGCTATAAAAGAGGGTGTGTTGTATTCATTATATAATACTTCAATAGGTTTTTGGAGTCTCTGATTTTTTTATTATTTAGCTCCTGTATGCATTTTTTCCCATAATTTGTATGTGATGCTTTCAAACAAATATCATTTGACTGTGTCAACCTATATTTTATTTATTTTATTTTATTTATTTATTTATTTATTTTATTTTCATAGGAAAACTTACAGCCTAAAATTAAATCTATGTACATACAACTTAGGTTTGACTGGGCCAATTACAAGTTTTCGCCTTTAAACTTAAATTAGGAAAACTAAACATAAAACATTCTCTCTCTCAACAACAAAAATTCTAACAATCCATTTAAGAAATAATTTTAAATTAAGAAAAAAATAACATATTTAACATTGGGCTATTGACCGAGATACAATTAATAGGTGATGTGTACATTGCTTAGAGACTAAAAAAATCGGATGATAAAGCATGACCAATCGAACGTAAGCTTCCGGTAAAGATATCAATTTCCTTATTGCATTTGAGGAATTCGTTTATCGTAGCGGGGGTTCTGCAGAAGAAAGTATTTTGTTTGTACTTAGTCTTCGCGGGGGGTACAGCTAAGACAGGAGTATGGCGCGAGTTGAAAGTTGGAGTTCGAAGACAGATTTTGCCGAGTAATTCCGCACTATCAACTTGTGAACTTAGAACTTTTAAATAGTATGTAATGTCTGCTATTTTACGTCGTGTTTGAAGCGGTAGAAAGTGGTGCCGCTTACATCGCTCTTCGTAGCCATCATAGTAACATCGTGAGCGGTGTTCTAGGAGTTTTAGAAACTTCATCTGAATTCTTTCAATGCGTTTGATATGACACTCGAAGTGAGGGCTCCAGACTTGCGAGCAGTATTCTAGGATACTACGAACGTATGCACAGTAAAGAATCTTGAGTGTTTTGATATTGTTGAATGGTGTAGACACTCGCATAATAAAACCAAGAGCCTTGAGGGCTTTATTAACAATAACATCGATATGTTGAACATATGTAAGCTTAGAGTCCTGCATTATACCAAGATCTCTTATGGTATCGATACGTGCTATTATTTTGTTTTTCATTGCGTAGTTGAAATAAACGTTAGTTAGTTTTCTCGAAAAGGTAACAACGAAACACTTGTCTACGTTTAAATCCAATTTGTTTAAAGAGCAGTAGTCACTGAATCTGTCTAGGTCAGCTTGTAAGTTGATGCAGTCTATAGGAGACGTTATAGGCTTTAGAACTTTCATATCATCAGCAAATAAGTAAAATTCAGAGTGGATAAAACAAGAGTTAATGTCGTTGATAAATATTACAAAAAGCAGTGGCGCTAGTTGTGAGCCTTGGGGAATCCCGGATGGGATTTCTATGCACGTTGATCTAAACCCGTTGAGAACAACAGCTTGAGTTCGGCGCTCAATATAAGAGGTATACCATCTGAAGAGGTCTCCGTGAATACCCATTGCTTGGAGCTTGCTCAAAAGTATATTGTGATCCAGCCTGTCGAAGGCCTTACTGAAATCAGTGAAAATGCCGTCCACTTGAGAGCCCGAAGCCATCTGATCGATGATGAAATCGTTCGTAAGGATTAGATTCGAGGTCGTGGATCTGCCTCTAATGAAACCGTGCTGCTGTGGAATGAGTGAGGACTTAATGGCTGCATATGTTTGTTGATAGACGATCTTTTCTAATATTTTGGCGAAGATACATAACTTTGAGATGGGGCGGTAGTTTATGACATTCGATTTAGAACCCTTCTTGTGAATAGGTGATACCAGAGCAGATTTCCACAAGGAGGGAACTACTCCTTCAATTATCGATCTAGTAAAAATGACACCCAGTGGCAAAGTTAAACTACGTGAACATTTTACAATGAAGACTGGCGGAATTTCGTCGGGTCCAGCTGATTTATTTATGTTGAGAGATTTTAAGTTTCTTTCCAGGTTATCAAACGAAATTTCGATAGAACCTAGTCCGACCGTATTGCCAGAATACTGATTAGTGTGGTTTACAATCGAAGTCGAAAGACCAGTAGGGTCGGGGTGGAGAAACGAGGACTTGAAGAAACTTGAAAATAATTCGCAGATATCGTCCCCTGTATTAGCAGATTGAGTACCATACGTCATGGTTGAAGGAACTGATGAGCTTTTCGTTTTACTTTTTACAAAAGACCAGAATAATTTGGACGAGGAAGCTGAAATTGAGCTCTCTAACCTGCTAATATACGCATTGAAACATATACGTTCATAGGCTTTCGCACGGTCCCGCAGTAAGGAGAAAGCCACATAATCAGACTTGTTCCCATATGTTCTGTACTTACGGATATGTTTATATTTTTCAGCTAACATTTTTTTGAGACAGTTATTAAACCAAGGTGGATGCTTAGTCTGGCTAGTGATAGTTCTACAACGAATATATTTGTCTCTTAATTTATATAAGATGCTATAGAAGTGGTCGAGGGCATTGTCGAGTGGTCCGTGTGATAGTACTAACCGCCAGTCGATCGAATCCAATTCGTTACATAAGTCATCATAATTTCCAGATTCATAATAATATTTGAGCCTTGGCATGGTAGGGCAGCATTGACTTGCGAGGATATCTAGTTCTACTAGGAGTGAGGGGTGATGGCGGTCTTCACACACAAGCCAGTCTACGCAGTTGTTGATATATAATGGCATATTTGAAAATATCAGGTCAAGAATACGATTATTAGAGTTTTTAACAGAGTTAAATTGCGTAAGGTTACATAAGGTAATGATATCAAAGAAATGTGTAATTAATTCACCGGATATATTAGATGGGACCAATGATGGGTCATCGCTGCGTGATGACCATTGGATATGTGGCAGATTGAAGTCACCGACAACCAGGTACAAGTCTTCTGAGTTGTGAATAAAAATATCTTGCAATTTATCAGCAAAATGTCCCAACTGAGTTAATGCATTTGCAGACTCGCCTTGACTACATATATATGCGCAGCAGATATTTATCTTAATCGGCCCACCACTACCCCTACTAGCGATGGTTAAGGTGATCCATATATCTTCAGCTGGTGAGCACCAGAGGGAGTTATCGACAGCAGCTAGTTCACGCTTCACTGCTATGAGGACGCCACCCCCCCGCCCTTGGGAGGTGAGCGCGTAGTCACGATCCCGCCTAAATACTATGTAGGAATCGTCGAACAGTTCCTCGGATTTTATACCGGATAAAAGCCATGTCTCTGTCAAACATATGATGTCATAATTGTTCAATTGAAGATTTCTATAGAAGTCCCCAACTTTGGTGCGGAGGCCCCTGACGTTCTGGTAGAACAGTTTTAACTTGTTCATTTTTGATGTGCATAATTTAGAACGTAGTAGAAATTTGTACTATAATGTATGCAGAACAAAAATATGTATGCATACTAAAGTATGTGCATATAAGGTAAGCCGAGTTCAAACGTAATATGGTAATTGGTACCGGTATGTAATGTATGACTATAGTATATAAAATGTTACTAAGAAATTTATATATGAGGTTACGAATATTGGGAACTGCTAAGTTTAATAAATTACGTATCAAACGTAATGTGTAAAACAAAATAAATGTTAGGCGCGTATTTAATAGTCTGTTATACGAGCCTTGCCTATATGCATTCTTTATGAGGGCCTTATATATAGTAAACACCGAACTATAATGGTAACCGCACGTGTTCGATCGAATTCTATACAATACGCTATCCATTAAAGTTGTCAATGCTAGATAAGGGAACACAGTATACGTAGATCTTGCCGAGCTATGGCAGAGATTAACTGTCGAAAGAATAGCGATGTAACCGGCGTCGACTACAGTGAGTTTATACTCGTAATAGGAAGATATTCGTAACTTGGTATAAGTAGGAGTTAATTGTGGGATCTTGTATCCGAGTAGACTACTCATATATTTGAGCGGATGTGTAAAATTTGCCAGGAAAAATGCGAAGGTATAGATTATTGTTAATATTGTGAAGCGGTAAGTGGCGTGATAAAGAAGCGGTAGTTTAAGAGAGGTTGAATGAACTCGTAGGTTGACTAGTTTATGCTTTTGCGATGTCAGTGTACGCGGTGGGCAGGACAATATATATATATATATTTTGTTATTTTGATAACCGGCACTGACCCTTTCCAATATTTTGGGATGGGCAGTGTTCGGATAATAAATGTAGTTTTTTGTGGATATAGTAATGTGACGGAATAGTATAGTGTCGCTTATTAAACTGGACGTAAGGATATATCTCAGTGCGTGAACTTCACAAGCTGAAAGTAATATATATATATAATGCAATAAAGTTTTGAATTTGAGTTTGAGTATAGAATAAGGAAAACGAATAAATGGGCTTCGGTACTTACGTTCGGTATGGTCTGCGCACAGCACACTTGAGGAGTGTAAGCTAGTATTATAATAGTTATAATTTAGATTGAGAGAGCGAGACAATAAGAGTAAAAGATGAGAAGAGAATAATGTTAAGGGAATACACCCTGATAAGAACAAGAATGAGGTCAACGTAATTTTTTTAAGTCTTCTTCCGACCTCAGTGTCAAAATTGGCGAAGTTGTGTCCTTCCTCAACATTATCTTGCATTGTTTCACCCAGATGAACTGGTAGTGGTTCTCCTTTGCGGCGGCCTTTGCTTTGGAGAGAAGTTGCTTGTTGGCGGGAGTTAGGTGGTCGTTTACATATATTCTTGAGCCGTCCTGGTATCCTAGGTCTGTGGCACAAAGACCCTTTAGGCTGCGCACCGCAGATACAAAATTTTCTTTCAGGTACCTGTTAGTGAAGCATCCTATGATTGGCTTAGGAGCGTCCTTAGCACGGGTTTGAACTCGCGATATGAAGGAGATGTCACTGTTACTGACCGGGACGCCTGCTTTGCTTCCAATTTTCTTTAAAATCTCGAATAGGTTTTCATTGTTGCTCAAGGGTAGTCCTTTTATTTCGACGTTGCATAACCGGGACCGCTGGTCTCTGTCGTTGAGGCTATGTTCGATGGCAGTTATTGATTGCTTGAGGCATGAGACTTCGTTGGAGACCTTTTCTACCTTGACGAGTCTGCCTTCCAAGTTTTTCACCTTGTCGGACAAATCTTTCATCCAGGAGTGTGCCGTTTCGACTGATGTTTTTATATCACTTAGTTCCGCTCTAAGTTCCTGGATACTGGCAACCAAACTGTCGATCGGCTTTAGTTTTATTGTCAGCTTTTCGATGGCCGCCATAATGCTGTGTGTATCGGGCGGCGGCGTTTGATTAGATACTACTACTATATGTAATTAAATTAATTTTAAAATTAAATTTAGTCCTGTATTATGAATAATTTTTGTTGCTCAATCCCTCCAGAATGACAAGAAACAACTTCTGGAATAGCATACAGGCTACATTTCATCCTGGATAAGGTACAGTAACTTTTCCAGCAGGTGAAACTGCAGGCTAGTAAATAATAAATAAAGAAGGCATCAGAAATCATTAAAAGTAGTACCTGTGAGTCAATATCTCATCATCAGCTAAATTATAGATGTTCTTCTTTGAGTGCTGTTTTGCTCTTTCTGCAGTGAACCTTGCAATCATACGGTCTTCTGCTGTGAGCTCTCCATTCTTCTCACCAATACGACGGTCAATGAACGTATTTGTTTTATTCATTAGCTTCATTTCAGTACCTAATGTTTCTTTTCTCTGTAAGAATGTTGACACTTTAAGTCTTGAAGCTGTAAATCGACAGTATTTTATGTAGGTATCACACTATCTGCATTATAATACTTAGGTTCAGGTTTACTTAATAAGACATCCAATTTAGAGGGAAGGGGTGCAGGACAAAATTTATAATTATAATATGTATAATATAAATATAATAAATGTATATTATAACAAAATATGCCTCCCTCGCATAGACCCTCCTCTGTGAAGGGAAAAATTTGGAAGTGAGCTCTGCTACCCTTCACTCTCACCTTAGACTTCTTACCTAACCTGTCAGTTAATTTGTAGCGGAAGATTAATCGGTAGGGTAAAGATCTTAGCATAAGTCACCTTTGAAGGAGGGTATGGAAAGGGGGAGGGAGGGGAAGGGAAGTCTATCCCCACTTGCGTGTGGTTCTTGTAAATCATATTGCTAAATATGAAATTGTATAAATTTACTCCATGTAAACATATCTGACTACATTTATTCATTCTTCGAGGGCATCTCTGTTATATTTACAATAATCTCTTTGCCAGAAGTCCAAAATCAAAGCTGAAGAATCAAGAGTTCAAAATACCACAAAATACACAATTTTTTTTTTTTCAAACCCTCTCGCCCCTCCACCCTTTTTCTATCCCCTAAATCAATGTTTGAAAGTAGTGAGGTCAGAAATTTAAAAAAATCATATTTCAAAAAGGGGGGTTCCGCAACTTTTCCTTGACAAGGGGAGTTCTACCCCTTCCTCCCCCACCACGTCCCACCCTTAAAATCGATGTCTTATAAAGTTGAACCAAAAAACACGAGAGGTAAGGCGAAGGCTCTGTTTTGCTTCGCTCCCGTCTTAGCCTTCTAACCTAACTAGTCCGATTGGTGCAATTGTTCTATTGAGACAGAAATGGATAAAAGACTAAGAGGAAGACAGACTTGACATACATATACATCGAAAAGATATCTCGCCAGATACTTATATACAATAATGATTTTGAATATTGCTATCAGTAAACTAATAAAATATCCCAGGTTAGAGGTGCACAGTTGCGATGATATTTATAATTAAGTAAAAAAATGTATGGCTGCTTGAGCAACGTACCTTCTGAATAGCCTTTGCTCTAGAAACTCCGGGCAAACCTTTGTCGTGTTTTGACTTTTTGCCCAATACTTTTATCTTTTCGCGATTTATGTGTACTTCGAAGGGATTCAACTTTTTCTTGTTTCCTTCTGTTTTTCTTTTACTGTGCACTTTATCAGCAAGCCCTGAATTACGCTTGTTTTTCACTTTGGCCATTTTTCGCACTATTTTTTACAAATATTATATTAAACTTCTTATTCCCTACGAATTTCGCTTTGTGATCAGTGTTTCCTATAACACAATTTTAGGTTATGTTTGTGCAGTACTGCAAAGAAAGAGTATCTTTAGCCAAAACTTATTTTATCAGTCAAGTGTCAACTTATGTGCCTTTGTGGTTAACAGTGCTGCCAGGTGACCGTATGAAATTACCCCCAATGGCCTCAGCTCATTTGAGGTGGGATGGGACATTGTACTGGCTTAGTACTAAAATGAGGTTGCTCTTGCGAGAATGAATGAATAAACGATTGTATTGGTGTAGTGTAATAGGAATTGTGTTTGTGGTAGAATGATTAAGGTACAAAAAAACATTCAAAATATCAATATCTCCCAAGTTATTATCCCCCCCCCCCCAAATCCCCCCAAAGAACCACCCCCCCCCCCCAAATCCCCCGAATTTGCAGGAAATCCCCCCCATCTGGCAACGCTGGTGGTTAAGTTTCACTAAAGGAATATTTTTAAAACGTCATTTTTCTGACAATGCATAAACAAGACATAGCAATTGGGTTTAGTGGAATTGACACCCGGTTCCATTTTACACATAGAAGTAATATGTACTATGTTGTACATAGTACATATTACTTCTATGATTTTACTAACAATATCTGTGAAATCAATACAGAAATGTAATTTTTTTGATTTTTCTCTTTTTAACTAATTTGTAATGCCGTCTGTTGAAAGGAATGGCATGTTTTCTGCATATTCTCTATTCGGTAACATTCTAACATGACTTGAGTTCTCGATTTTTTAGGGTTTCGTACTCAAAGGGTAAAAACGGAACCCTATTACTAAAAGTTTGCTGGAACTACAAACCTACACGATATCAATTTATATCAGGAGCAGTACTCTATTCAGTTTGTGGAGGTTTTGAGTTGTTGTCAGAAACTCCAATGCCGCCCTGCGAAACGAAAACTTCTTTAGAGGCACTCTGGAAGTGCCGGCAGAAAAAAAGTAAAAAATCGTATCGCTGAACTATCCAGCTGATGCTGGCAAACGCGCAAAACGCACGAAGCCATCTTTCTGATTGCAGGGAAAGTTAAAAAATGAAATAAGTGAGTGAGCTTTGTGGAGTTTGTGGCTTACCAAAATAAGCAGTATTTATACCATATATACAGTGGTAATTGGTATACCACTGTGATATTGCGATTGGCGGCATGAAATGGTTTTGCTATTGGTCAAATATTCGGCGACTCAAAGCCAAAGCGATCATCGGCTAATTTCGGAATGACGCCGTGTGGTATCAAGCGCGTAGGTTTATTATTGTGTGACAATTCTCTTGTCGTTGTCCGACTGATTTATGCCGCGCGTTGAAGCTATAGTTCGAAGACGTTGAAGTTAAAAATATGGCTGATGTTAGCGAGAGTAAGCTGAGAGAAGAGATTGCAAGTAAGTCCATTCGTTTGTTTCTGAACTATCTTACTAACAGAGCTATTGCTGAATCTATCTCTTTTTCTGTGATATTTATACCCTCGTTTCGCTTAACCGGGATACGGAAAATGGCTTCCTAATAAAACGCATAAGTTATCCTCTACTTTGTACACCTTGAAATCGAAATATCTCTGTTACTACATTATTGAGAAGAAAATGTTTTAGATGACAGTTGTTGTGCAAAGTAATGTGGATCGATTTCTGTAAATTCCACGTATTGCAGATATTTGGTTATGCTTGGTTACTGATGATTTATTTTTATGTGGGACGCAATTCTATCACATACGAAGCGCTGCAGTGGCTGCAAATAATCTTCACGTGAAGCTTTATACAGAGCGGCAAAATGTTTTTGAAAACATTTTGTTCACACCCAATTGATAAATACCTCATAATATTGTTGGAGTTTATCAAAATTCATAATGTTGTACTGAGTCAAAAGTGTTGCCACCTGCCAAACAAACAAATCTGGATTTCAAAGTCTAAAATCTGTAAACCATACATTTGGAATCTAATGAGGAATACATCAAATATGATTAAGGTAGATAAATGAAAAAATTAACTATGAAAAGGAAATAATAGCTAATAAAAAAATTTATATATAATTATTGTGTTAAATTATTATTAGTTATAGTATAAAATTTATAGCATGGTTCATTGTTTAGCAATTGTATCATTCGTAGCAGCCCCTCTGTTGTCTCAGTATTCAATGGTTCCATGTTTTAGTTTTAATAAAAAATATTGAAGAAAATATGTACTTACTGCAAAGCTGGTATTGGGACGCATAATAAAGCAGTAACTAGCTGCTTTAGAGTCAGATAAAAAAATCCGTACCTGTCTTGTGCACAGTCGTGCACAAGACAGAAAACTTCAGGAACCATTATAGAGAGATTTCAGCGCTTCAGGTTACCATTCACTCCATATTGATCAGGCCATTATTTGTGAATAAATTGAACAGCCACTGTGATGGTACATATCCCTGCCTTAAACATTTTTTGCTGCCAGACCATTTAGTGTATGTTACATTTATCCTTACACAAGCACTGGAACCATTAGAGAGATTATTATCTAAGAACCAGTTAAGATTCACATGGTATTTGCTGGAAAATTACTCTCCGACCAGTTTCAAACTCATTTGGGAGTCATGTTTGTGCCAGGCAGCAAGTGCATTCCTCAGCATGTAACTGTCATTGAGACGATCATTCTGCATCCATCATATGAACACAGTGTGCGCTGTTACTTTGATTTTCACTAGGAGGGTCACTTTCACTTTCACTGGAACTTTAATGGAAAGAGTGCTGTCGATACAGTCATGTCATCTTCATGTTTCAAAGTCAAATCATAAAGATTTCAGATATTCAGGTTACCCCATACATAGAAAATGCTGATAACAACTCATTCCTGGTTTGGAATGAGCATAAAATAATGTCCATACCAAAATAATTATAAAAATATATTTTATTCAGCAACCCCCTACACTATCCCTGGCCGGGACACTTATTTTATGCATTTATGGAAGTACAAAAATTTGTAGTAGAGCTTATTCTTTCTTAAGTTCTTAGGTGTAGGTCTTGGCCTGCATGTGCAGCTTTTACTATCATTAGTATCACAGAAAAGAGAAAAAAAACAGTAATTTATAGTTTCTTCAATGATTTATCATTTTTATTGGTCACAAAAGATTTCATTTAAATAGGTAATTTAATCCATAGGCTCTAAAACTAGTTGTGAGCTGTGTTACGAATGCCTTCTCCCATCTAGATGCAAGTTATTATCTTTCATACAAAACCTGGTTAAATGTAGCAATGGTGATCAATGACTAGTTGGTTCCACATTGACAGAACAATGCTCAGACAGCAATCTTAATAATTTTGATGATTCTCTTTCCAGAGATCCTTAAAAATGCAGACCTTGCAAAAACTACAACTAAAAAGGTTATCCAAGAGTTAGAAAAGCAGTTTGGTGCAGATATTCGCAAACGTAAAACTGAGATTGACACGATGGTTCTTGACTATATCAATGCGGAGAGTGATAAAGAGGATTCGGAGAAAGAAGAATCTGAAGAGGAAGAAGAGGAAGAAAAAGTTGAAAAATCAAAGGTAATCTCTTCACATTAGAAGTAATTTGCTTGTTCATTCAACTAACAAAATAAGGAAGTCCTTATAAGTTTACAATAAGGTGCAAATTGGTTATACTGATTTTGACATATGAATGACTATCCTAAAGATGTGTAATTTTAGATCAAATATCATCATCATCTCAACCATAGGATGTCCACTGCTGGACATAAGCTTCAAATAAGTTATCATGAAATTTGATGCAAATAAAAACTACCAGCCATCATTTAAAATTCTTATGTAATGTGTTTGTCTGCTGGTATTAGAGCCTGAAATGGTAAACTGAATGGTTAATTTTATCAATGATTCACTCGTTACAATTTTTATCTCCCCATGGCTGCATGGCAGCGACTTTCCTTTTTATGTTCTAAGCCTGTAACCTGTTGTATTAGTTTAGTCATAACTTTCCATGAGCCCCCATAAGGGGAAGAAGTTATGGCTTATCGATCCAAATTGGTTTTAAAAAAGCTGACTGGTAGAGATTATCTTGTTCTACTAAACTAAAATTCTGAAAGATAAGGATCAGATCGTATAAGTTCTTGTGGTGACGGACGTTCTACACACTGGAGCTGTGGATAAAACATCTGTTGGATCACGCTGTCCCGGCGTCGGCTGCCGAAGCTAACTGGCGAGCGTGAGAAGCATCACAGCGACATGCGCCAACGCCGGGCGAGCCGTGGCTACTGGCCACTCTATTTAGTTTGTGCTACTGGCTCAGTTTATAGTTACTTATCTATGCTACTGGCTTTCGAAACTGTTGCGACGATATATTGAGATAGTACGAGTGAGAGAAGAGATATACGTCATCGTCTTCCACCTCTGTTTAACGACTGCATCTCGAAAACGATTTGCTACGTATATACCATGTTATGTGCCAGATACAAGCCTGTATTTATGAAAGTTGATTTCCTGAATAAAAGGTTCTGAACGTTCAACGTTAACGTTTAACGTTATGTTTAAATACTGCGTGGTCACTGCCATCTGGCAGAGTATACTCATCTGAGGATGGGCACATGCCCGAAACCTAGGTCGAATTTTTTTAGTAAAAACGTGATTGTTTTTTTTTTAATAGACATTATTTTGATAGTTGGGAAAGAGAACGCACGAGTTCGGAAAAGGTAAAGAAAAAGCTCGAGTAGCTAATAGCTCACATCCCGAACACTATACGTGCAAAAGTCACTTTTTGAGCAACTGTATTAAAAAAGCTTTTTTTGCAATGTGATCGACATGGTAATTGTGTCAGTCTGGAGTAATGGCTGGTTGTCAACTGAATAATTGAAAGTAACATTATTAAGTGTCTGAGTAAAGCTTATTTCAATGTATTCAAATCGAGATTATAATATTTGCAGTAATTAACTACTCTATCTAGGTAGGTCTTCCTGGAGTAAAATAACATCAGATAGTGATTTAATGATTCTGTATAAATTTTCATGTCGTCATCAAATAGGTAACTACAATATTTGAAACACATGCCAATGTCACTGATATAGATTACAAATAACAAGGGGCCCAATAAAAATCCTCAGTGACCACTAGAAGAGATCGTTGTCCAGGATGAACTGAACCCATTTAATCTTAGCGAGGTAGCCTCATTATAGTGGTACTGACAGGTTATGGTCATACATGAGGAGTATGTGTTCCTTAACTTTCAGCAACCGGTGAGTTCTTATACTTATGTTGCTACATTTCAGCCGAAACGGGCCGCAGCAACTCGGGCCAAACGTGGGACAACCAAAGAGAAACCTGTGAAGCGCGCCGGCGGGAAAGGAAAGGGTACAGGCTTCACTCGCTCCTACAAACTGTCTCCAGCTTTGTCAGAGCTCATGGGGGCAGACGAAATGCCGCGCCACGCCGTCGTCAAGCGAATTTGGGCTTTGGTTAAAGAGAACAATTTGTATGACCCAAGTAACAAGCAATTTGCTATTTGTGATGATGCACTGTACAAAGTCATTGGTAAACAGCGATTCAGAGTTTTTGGAATGATGAAGTATCTCAAAACGCATTTCATATTGGATTAGATATTCTATTGATCTAAAATAGCTTTATTTCTTTTATAAGACCTTTTATGTTCCATGTTTTGATTATGAAATTAGTTGTTATGTTAGAAAGCTGATGTTTTTTGCTTTTGTTAATCATGCGTATGATGTACATACTAAAAAAATATTAGTAATTTTGAATGAATCATATCCATGGTCTGTCCACATCATAAGAATGAGACATTGATAGTAAAAAAATAAAACAACATTTCTCCAAGTTATCTTCTGAATCTAATATAAAGTAGCATTGTAACCAGAATCAAACTCCTCCTCTCAGTCGTTCACTCTTGACGAGTGGTCGTGGTTGAAAACTATGCCTTTTAATTAGACAACGCAACCCTTGCGATGCGTCTCCACTTGTTGCGGTCTTCAGTGTCTCAGAAGAATCAAACTGCAACGGTATTATTAATAAGCTCATACAATCAAGTTACCTAGAAACAATTGTATTACATATACTGTAAATTCAATGCAAATGATATATAGGTAATGCAGCCATTTATGTATGATATGAATATTATTTTTCATATACATAATTATGTCAGTGTTATGTTAAGAAATTAGTCATTAAGCCTAAGTATAAGACACTGATGATGGTTGTTGCAGCTCGAATATTATAAGTATATAAACCTACTTTTATAAATAAATAATAAAGGTAGTTAAATACCGAAGTGTAGAAGTGTTTTTTTTTTAACCGACTAAAAAAAAGACGGTCACTCAATTCGACCGTATATGATCTATTATCAAAATATTGAGCACAATATTTTAATAATCGGTTTGGATTGGATGCTGGCGTCCGAATGCGCTCAGCTCACATGTTCAGATTATCCGAGCAGCGTGTGAGTAATTATCCGAGTGCACTCGGTCCGAGAAGACTCGGACACTCCGCGTCAACCCGACTTTAGTCTAAGACTTCAACATAGATTCAGGCCGCTATGAACATAGCAGACTACGGATTTTTGACATTGCCTTATTGGCATTTAGTCGGCCTCGTACTGGACCACACTGGTGTGAATATGAAGTTCTCTATTTAGCTTGTGAATATGAACACGAAATTAGTAGACTTGACACCCTGCTTGATAGTCTGAGCTCCCGCCGCTAGGCTATCATTTGCATTATTTCGCGACGAGATAATCCTTATATCTCTCTTCCGTGATTTCAAATACCTATCCATCATCTCATCTTCTTTTTCTCTTAAATTATGGCTTCTGTGGCTACTTGCAAATCACAGATACTCATCAAGTTACTAGCCTATCCAATCCTATCATAGTAAAAATATATTTGTTGATTAATTTCCATAGCAACATTGATTTATTTTAAAACCATCACATCTATGAAAATCATTTTGCAAATATCGAGACAATTATATTTTCACTATTATAAATCTCAATATATTGACGTGTTTTAATAATTTATCTATAAAATGAAACATTCGCAGTAAAGCACGATAACTAAATATTTTACCAAAAAATATTTAAGTATGGCTTGCAACGAAAATGTAATAAAAAATATGGCAAACGAAATAACCCGAAACTGTCAAGCCCAAAACGTTTCTGTTGACCCAGAATTTGTGGTATATCTTGTGGACCTGCTGTTATTGAACCCGAAGTATGGGAAGCTGTTTGCGAAAACACTAAATAGAGATAATTTGCAGTTCTTTGTGGACGAATGTGTGAATATACTTATAAGTAAGTACCTGGGTATAGGGAGTTATTTAATAAGTACTATCTAAGTAATGGGCAGATTGGACCTGACCAAGATCGCAGGAAAAGATATGGTTGGGACGATTCTAATTATAATACAAAAAAAAAGTTCCAGTGGAGTTCAATGGGGAGTAGATATGTACCTATACCTACGTCTTCTGGCTGAGATGATAAAGTAATGGATGAATGAAATTAATTTCATTGCCATTAAGTAGGTTGTTCCGTCATATACGACTCGTATACCTAAACTGAAAACTCCAGTTTTAAAAGCTGTGCATTTGGGTCCCGAAATGTTATTTTTTCTATTCCTTAACGCAATACCAGTTGCGTAACTGATCGTAGATAACACAAAAAAACTACTGTGGAGTTGAAAAAAAAACGGTATAGTTTTGGTAATATTTCGCCATTTTTTTAATTCAACTCCGGAATTATAATATAAAATATTTTTTATTTAAATTGCACGATCTTTTAATTTGTATCAAATAACACGTTTCAGCAACTGTAAAATTACTTTGCCACCTAGAAATACCCTATAGATTCAACTTACTTATTTAGAGAACTTTCTTGACTTCGACAGTCTTAAATTAGATAAATCTTTGATGTCAACATTTAAGAGATGTTCTGTCGGTTAGAATATTCTGATCCGATGGAATAAATTGATTCTTATATATACCTACCTAACGTTCGATTTATTAAAAATAATTGTTTACGAAATAAGGAAAAAGTTCACGAAAAACTTTTCTTCCTAACTAGACAAAAAAATTAACTTAAGTATATACACATAAACATATCCATAGGGGACGGTGATCGCTATCAGGCGGCCCGTCTACTGGTTTGCCACCCATTTCATTAAGATAGACCCAGTGGTTAGTTTATCCGTTTTCTTCTCCGTGCATGTAAGTAGTGTAGGTAGGTAGGTATAGGTATGTACTATCGAAATGACTACAAAGTTGCGAACATCGTGTAGGTATGTAGTAAGAACGCAGCTTCGGATACTTTTTCGATCAAATAAAGTTACTGCACCAATGTTAGGTAGGTACCTACCTATTTGAACGAAGCACAATAGTGAAAATCGATCGGTCGGCTATGCCTGCCCTGTGTGTCGATATATCAGGTAGGTACCTACACTCCGTGTCTCCAGAAGACTAGTGGGGAGACCAGAGTAAGGTTGGATACTACTTAGTTAAATTAAATTAATGTTACTATTTAATTTAGACATCACAAGGGTGCACAAAGCAATGTGCAAAGTTATCGCTTGCCATCAGGTGGTCCGTCGGTTTTTTTCCCACCTATTTCATAAAAAGAACTTCGCTACGACACGAAAGCGACGATAGATTATCCTAACCGGGTTTTGAACCCACATCCTCTGCTCAATGATTAGTCCAGATGCTTTGCTGGTAGAGCCGATTATTGGTGGGCCAGCTAAAAGTTCCCTGCCTGTAGTAAATTACTCTTATTACGGATGATAAGCAATCCACTCAGCCTATAGATAGCTCTAAACAGCTAACAGCAGGTTGGGGGTTAAACCAGAATGCTAGCAGCATTTCCCTGTTGAATTTTAATGTTCATTTGTTAACGAAATCACAAACATCGCAGGTGATGAAACCTCTCTAAGCACTCTGAAGCTGCAGTTCATAATCCAATCCAACTACGACAAAATACAGAACCTGATAGACAAGCACATGGAGTCTATCACCACCTGTCTGCAGCCCCTAGTCACCGAGATACTGGATGGAGACCCGGAGTCGAAAGACGAAGCCGAGTTCAAGAAGCTGTTTAGAAAAATATCCATTTACATCATCCTTGCCAGCGGCCTGGGTAACCCAGGGATTATTTTAGTAAGTATGTTGACTAGGGCGTACCTCAGCGACGGAGCTTTGTTCGCCGAGACGGTGTACTTCTACCTTTAAAAGATTTCGTGGAAAGCGGTTATCTTAAAGATGGGCACTAGACACTTATGATCACCAAAAAGGAAACAAACGTAGCCGCACCCTACGGTTACATTTACTCGTATAGCATTGACTACGGTTTTCCGTTACCGTAGCATACATTTTCCGAGATAAAAAGTAGCTTATCTAAATATTTGCTATTCCTGACTATAATCTATCTCTATCAAATTTAATTCAGATCCTTTCAGCAGTGAAAGAGTAACAAACGTCCATACATCCATCCTCAGAAACTTTCATGTTCATAGTAATATACCTACTAGCGGCCCGCCCCGGCTTCGCACGCGTAAATATAGGTAGTCTATAATATCGCGGTAAATAAAATATAGCCTATATTTTAAGTTGGACAAAGTGAAATTTCATTAAAATCAATCCAGTTGTTTTGGAAATTAGCCCTGACAAACGTCGTGACACGAGATTTTTATATACCTACCTATGTATGTAAATTTATTTGGACAACTGCTAATCTTTTTTGAAATTGTATTCTTACAATACAGTGGAGGCACATATAAATATAGGTGCAGGTACTCGATAAGCAAATGGTTAGTAATGTACAAATGTTCATGCAAACCGATAGAACCATCCCTTTGTGTAACTAATGAATATACTTATGTATAGTTTGTAGAAGTTGCTTTCGGCCTAAAATAAAACTGATTTTTGAGACCTTTGACCTTGAATATCTAAGGACGCTCACACGTTCCGATAAATGTGACTTATGAGATAACATTTGTAACGCTATCATAAAAGTTTCCCACTATACACAAAGTCAGGTTATTCCGTTACATTCGTAGGTGAAATGCTTTGACCACTGAATTATTGGTTAGTAATGCTTTTTATTGTAAATTTGCGGTCGAAAGTAAGTAGTTTTGACTGACGCCCCTGGTCAGAACAACTTTTATTGTACCTTCTAAGTTTGCGTGCTACATCTTAGACCGGGTCGTCCCTTAACATCAGGTGAGACAGCGGTCAAACGTAACGTTATTTTATTGTTATTATTATAAAAACACATCAGAAAAAAATATTTTTGATTTTTTTTTTATTAAGAGAGGCAATGATGTTTAACATGTAATATCATTGAGGAGAGGTGTGTTTTTAATAGTTTTCATATGAGCTGTCAAATCTACGTAGGGATCCATTATTGATGTATCATTAGGAAAAGTACTCTTGACTGTTATTCCAAACAAAAGTACCGACCTACTTTTGTCGAAAGCCTGGCGTATAAAGTGCCCACGAGTGATTTTACTAGTGCTCAAGAGCGGTTAAGGGTTTGACTGTAATATCATACGAGAGTTCAGATTCATGTAATGTACGCCAGACGCTCAAAGAGGGAATGGCGGCTTTAGAGAGCGTCTTCTCACTAGAAGATCTGAAGATGTTCGTCACGCTGCCTAGGGCAGAGAAGATGGCTCAGCTCAACGACCTGGTGGAAGTGGTGTCGGGAGTGCGCCTTTTCAACAGGGATTGCAAGAAGGGAGGGGAAGGGATACCTGACTGTAAGTTTTACTATAAATTGAAATTTTTATTTTTAATTTAAAACTATAAATACTTAACATTAATATTTCATACTTTCCATAGATATTTTGCATCATGGTATTCTTCTTAACATTTAATAAGGTCTGGCACCTACACATATAAAATACATTTTTCTGGGGGGGGGCTTGAACCTGTGTCGCGGCACGAATGGTCTTATGGACCACAATTACATTACACAAACATCCAAGCCCCGAGGACCAATGTATATGGTCAGCATTCTATATATATCTACTTGTGTAGGTATTACCTACTTCATTTTCTTTCTTGTTTTTTTTTTGTTTCATTTCTTGTATGCTTACTGCCTGATGTCACAATGAAAAACCAAATTTCAGTGCCCTTCAACCTGGTGGACGCCGGCAAGGCGTGCCTGACGTCTCTCTCCAACTCCTTGATATCCGTAATGCAACGAGTGAACACCCTCACTACAGCCATCGAAGAGGCCATCGTCATCCAAGACGAGACCGGCAACGTGGAAATCAGTCCGTGCAGCGACGAACTTACCGTGTCAGTATTTATTTATTTATCGAAATGGACACCAACACTTTGTACACTAAATATATACATATTTCAAGTGATGTGCTAAATACATTACATAATAATAATAGACAAATACCACAGAGATGTCTTCTGTGACTGTAAGTAAACTCTAAGACAACAGAGTATGGGCCCCAATCGATGTCCGTTTGTCTGTCGTAGAGAGCAGTACAAGCAGACGTTCGAGCTGGTTGCGTTCCATCGGCAGTACGAGGTGCTGGTCCGCAAGCTGCTGAGCGACGCCGAGCGCGCGGTGCAGCGCGCCGCCGCCGACGTGGACCGCTGCCGCGCCGCGCTCGACGACCTGCACGCTGCCGTCAAGTACAAGGCGGCAGTGCCCGTCGTCACTGTCTTCGTTAGTCTCTCGCTCATCCCCCATTCCCCTTTCACACTGTCCTTATTATTATCAAAGAAAAGTGTAAAATATTAAATTTCTTGTGTTCTCTTGTTATCTTAGATGCTCGATTGCAGCAGTAGAAAAAAAATATTAGAGATGAAAAAAACCGACAACCAGTTTGTAGGTAGTACTTTTTGTTTTCTGGGATTACAAATTTCAATTAAATCACATATTCATTGTTCTTGTTATTATAAAATTATATGAGAAACAAAAATATGTAATAGCATAAAAATACGAACGGGAAGTGGTCTTTGCCTGAAAGATAGAGAAGATATTTTCCCCTAAGTGTAAACGCTGATTATCACCCAGCGTGCCTCACTTCGGGACTTGGCGTTGAGGCGTCCTTCCTTTTTATGCGTCCGACTACTAATCTTTGAATTATCAAAACGCAAGCAACAGAAGTGACACAATAAATAATAAATAGATAATTAAGACTGTATCGTCTTGCATAATGACCTTAAAATGGTCTATCACTACCGGAGCAAACATACATTTTTTCGTCGGGACTTAAAGTAGCCTATATCTTAATCTACATTATAACTTACAAGGTAGGTACTATTCCAAATTTTATTCAAATCTATCAAGCGTAAAGAGGTAACATACGCACATACCTACACATTAACTGTCTCATTTATAATATTAGTGTGTTATTTGAGTAGCACCATTTAGGTGTGTATGATTAGTTGAGGCGACGCGCGACGCGTGACGCGTGACGCGGACGCGACAATGTCCCTCGTCGTGTTGCGATCGGTAGCCGCTGTTCGGGCGCGTGTGGCGCGTGTGGCGCTCGATGCAGCAGGTGACGGTGGTGGTGGCGCGCGTGGCACGGCTGCACTCGGCGCTGGCGGCCGTGCTGGAGCGCGTGTGCGCCGCCGCCGCTGCGCCCGCGCCGCACCGCGCGCTCGCCACCATGCTGCACGGGCGCGCCGTGCTATCCGACCAGGTACCTACAATACCTGTCGTGATCGCTCCCATTACGTACCGGCAGAGGCAATGTAACCGTGTAAACCGTGGCCCCAAACTAGGCTAGGCCTGTATCTTGGAACCCCGAGTAGTTTCCACAAGTTGGTTAATTTCAGAAATTAGCTTATCCGTAAGTAACTATTAACCTAGATAAGTATAGGACACTAAATTATTAAGAATCCTACTAATATCATAAATGTGAAAGTTACGACGGATGGATGGATGGATGTTTGTTACTCAATCACGCCAGAACGGCTGAACGGATCTAGATGAAATTTAGTATGGAGATTATAAGCTATCTCCATATAAGATTATAAGCCGTGGATCGGCTTATTTAAACACATAGGCTTATTTTCATCACCACGCGGGTAAAACCTCGGGTCGCAGCTAGTTTATATATATATATATATATATATAATTCAAATATAGACTTCAAGTAAAATTTCAGGATTTACGTAACTATATTATAATTATTAATATCATTTACATGTCCAAATATTATTTGTTTGCATGTCCCCAGGACAGGATGGCCAGCAAGGTGAGCGTGGAGGAGCGCCTCGCTCTGGGCTCCATCAAGAACTACGTCGGATACACCGAGAGCATTCACGACATGAAAGACAGGAACTTGGCGGTATCATTGTCATTTATATTATTTTTAACTGAGAAAGATTTACAATTATTGTCTACTATCTAACTAGTGAGAGTGAGACACTATAGAGAGCAACATTGTTTGAATACATACGTAGGTAAATACTTCTTTTTAATATTATGTACTTTTATTATTTCACACTTTTGAGTGTTGAAGTTGGTTCCATTTTTTGGTAAATTTTTTTATTTAACCTTTTCAGTGACCTTTGCTACTCACGGGATCAATTGTCATTGTGTATGTTCACTAATTTATTCACCCGCAATCATATCATCCATGTATACGTAGCACTTTTCAGTTATTGGAGTGTAACTCAAAGACGGTTTGACCGATTTTGATGAAATTGAAATTGGGACCACCAGCTTCAAGCCTCAAAAAGAGAATCATCAAAATCGGTTCACCCTGTCGGAAGATCTGGGGTTACAAACAAGAACTTAAAAAAACATACGGGACGAATAGATAACTTCCTCCTTTTTTTGAAGTCGGTTAAAAGTATAAAATAACTTGTTGAAGTCGGTACCATGATAGGTCATAACTATTATCAAAATATTGTGCTCATGATACCGACTGCGACAAGTTATTTCATGCTTTTGAGTAGTGAAGTCGATTCCATTTTTTGGTATTTTCTTTTAATTCTTGTCAGTGACCTCTGCTACTCACGGGATCAATAATTGTCATTGTGTATGTTCACCGAACGGGAAGCACCAGCTTTCAAATAAAAAAATACCGATCAAAATTGGTTCACCCAGTCGAGTTATGCGGTAACAAACATAAAAAAACATACGTGTCGAATTGAGAACTTCCTCCTTTTTTTAAGTCGGTTAAAAAGTAACTTGCCTAAAGAGCCTCTAAGATTCCATTGTAACTACGTACGTATTCAGTGCCTAGCCGCAGTACAGTACTATCTACGAGGTACGCCATAGTTCCTGTACGTCGCGTCGTCTCTGTTACAGTTCCTGGGCTTCTGCGCGATGTGCCTCACTGTTGGGGCTTTAGTGCCGAGCAACATGAAGGTAAAATGCTATAACCTACTATGAACAAATACTTTTTGAATCGATCAGAATCCTAGTTCATATATTATTATGTGCATGTGAGTTTGTATAATATCTATGTTGTCAAGGGATATACTTTATCCAGTTTGTTTGGGTAGCTGTTCCAACATATCACAATATAAATTCGTGACTAATACAATGTAATATAAGCCATTGTATAATATCTTCATATAAAGTGACCTTCACGCGAACCAAGTAGGTAGCGGTCACCGACTAGTCCCGAATGGGGAGTGATGCTTCGTCACGATTTTCAGGTGGGTATGATTAAGATCAACTCTCATCGGTACGGCTTCTGTAACGCTAGGATGGCTGCCAAATTCAGCAGAGACCCTACCAGGTAAGTAAGTACGTAAGTGCAAGACGTAGATATCTTCAAAGTCAAAGTCAAAATTATATATTTGCTTGAACATGGGTGTGATAAGTTTTTATATATTAAACATTCATAAAGCTCCTCATTCCACCAAACTGGCTTGCAAATTTAATTAAAATTATGAATATATTAAAAAATGTAGGACTACTTCACATCATGCAAATTTAAAATTATGTATATACCGTACATTTTGAATACATCACATTATTTAGTCATTATTTAAACAGCCCAAACAATTTATCATTTAAATATTCTTTGATGACTTCAGTGATGACTTACGGAACTGAAACGTGGTCCCTGACTATGGGTCTTCTGAGCAGGCTCAGAGTCGCACAACGAGCTATGAAGAGGGCTATGCTCGGAGTTTCTCTACGCGATCGAATCAGAAATGAGGAGATCCGTAGAAGAACAAAAGTCACCGACATAGCCCAGCGGATTAGCAAGTTGAAGTGGTAGTGGGCAGGGCACATAGCTCGAAGAACCGATGGCCGTTGAGGTCGAAAGGTTCTCGAGTGGAGACAACGGACTGGCAAGCGCAGCATAGGACGGCCACCGACCAGGTGGACAGACGACCTGGCTAAGATCGCAGGCAAGGGCTGGATGCGGGCCGCTTCCAACCGGTCCTTGTGGAAATCAATGGGGGAGGCCTATGTCCAGCAGTGGACGTCCTATGGCTGAGATGATGATGATGATGAATAAATAAGAGAATTGGCACCATGGAAGTCATCAAACCTGCTTTCCAGACGATTCCTGATGACTCGTGAGAACAACTTGTAAACATGGCCCATAAGGGAGATGGGTCGGTTATTCTTCAGTAAGGTCTTGTCACCTTTCTTAAAGATCAACACGACCCACTACGCATCTGCTCCACGTTTCGGGCGTAACTTTACACACTAGAGTCAAATAAGACAGTACTGTACTGTGTAAGTCGTTTTTTAAAATAAAAGTTTCACGTCAAATGCCGACCACTAAAAAGATGCTCAAACACACATTGGCGCGCAAACTGGCTGCGGGCGTGGGTCACTCGACGGCCCCCATTATTAGGCACTTTGATGTTAAAGCCTATTGCTTTTTTGTCAGGTATATAAACGAAGTGCTGGACTACGCCAGGAACAACCCGCACGTGATCAACTTGTTAAATATCGCCGATGAAGTCTTCCAGGTCAAGGATGTAGACAGTTTGGTCACCAAATACGTCGCCAAAAGTAAGATTTTCCTGAGCCAAATATCTGTAATAGTGAATATATATATAATTAATAAGTAGTAATTAAATTGTGTTCTGTCATCTTTCATTTTGCACACACACATATCATGCAATGTGTCCGTTCCATGGTTTCTACGAAATATGTCTGCAAAATAAGCGAAAGTTTGGAAATAATTGCGAATGGAACACAGCCCAATGATAAGTTCACATTGCACTTCCAGTTCAGGTGTCAGATAAAGACATTCAGACGGAGACGCATCCAATAGACGAATATGTAGAGAAGAACTACACTTGGGATCTTTGGGAGTGGAAACGACGGGCTTGTCAATGGGTAAGAAGTATCCGACTAACATCAAACAAAAAACACCCAGATGAGTCTAACGTCATGTTTTTGTATGAAAAGTTTAGTGAGTGTGAATGAATCCAAAGAGGTGTGTCTGTTGGAATGTGCCTAAATAGCTGTGGTTTCTGCCTACCCCAGGGCGGGCAACAAACGGAAATGGACGTGAATTTTAGTATAAGGAAATAATATAATTCCGGTATTGCGGTAACACATTCTTCAAGTCGCGAGTGAATAGGTACCTTCTAGGTTTGCGTGCTAAATCCTAGACAACGTCATCACTTAACATCAGGTGAGACAGTTGTCAAACGCAAACTTATAATATGTACAAAAAAAAACATTCACACACAACCTTCGCATTTATAATACTAAGTAGTAGGAGTAGGATAGCATAGCATGTTTTTTAGTGTTGTCTAAGAAATAAGTGTGTTTTGTTTCTTTTTATTGTAACTGAACATAAGGATAACGAACTGATTCCATTGAGGTTCTTTTTTTAGCTTGTTGCGGAACTCTCAAATTAAATGATATTATGATGTTATAGGCGTCAATAGTGAACTGCAAGACTCACTCGACCCAAACTAACTACAGCCACCTTCGCTCCGAGATCCATTGTCAGACGCATGAGATGAGGGACAAGAGTCAGCAGACGAAGAGAGAGGCGGGAGTCAACACGCTCTCTAATAACGTGTTCCTTTGGGGCTTGAGAGGGAAGGTCGGGGATGGACAACATGCTATGGATTTGAGCGACAAAAATGTCTCTGATAAGAAAACAGGTACCTTACCTCAATTTTATGTTAATCTTAATAATCCATTATATGATAATATTTTACTAGTACAGTCATTTGTTACTCAAAATGAGGATTACCTGGGTACGTTTCAGGGAGTTAGGAAAATTGGTGATATTATATATTACGATGTGCTCTTTCCAAATTTCAACTTGGCCACCTCGAGCCGCCACATTGAAATAAGGCTATCAAATATTTACTTACCTTTTTCTTTATTTTTTATTACTTTCTTATAATGACAATGCTTGATGTTTCATGATACATTAAGGCCTCAAGTTACCTACTTGCTGCGTCTTAGTGTGGCTCCACTTATTTTTGAACCCAGCGTTACTCTTTGTAAATTAAATATTTCGTTGACGTAGGTACTACGCACTGACAGACAGGTATGTTATTTAACAAGTGGATCTAACTTTACAGCTCAAGTGACAACAGTGTGTTCCTGGCCGTGCTTCGGCTCCAAAAATATTGCTGACAGGACGGACTGGCCAGAGCAAGAAGAGGACTCTGCATCAGTGTTGACGTTCAACTACAGCGCTGGGGGATTCGCTGAGGGAAAGTCGAGATTCTTCAGCTGATGCCGGGATTAACTATTATTACACTATTTTCTATTTGAATTGCTTTTAACGTGCTAACACTAAGTCACCAAGCTTACTGAAATTAGGCCGATAATCTTTAGCCTGCCGAAATGTCTCGCAGAAGTGTCAAACGGCACTTGCACGACACTGTACCTACTGTCACTGCACGTTTCTGAATTCTGAAGGCGTGCTGACAATCGGACGCGCACTCCCGAATCTCCGCTCCGTACCTACTACAGCGCAGAGTGCACCGCGCCCGCGCCGTGGCGAAGTTTGTGTGGCTCGCGCATGTCGAGCTCCCGTCTATCTCAATACCGCGAAACGTTGTATTCGGCACGTGCCCTTTTTCGATATGATTTAAGAAAACTGTTAGGGGTCATTATTATAATATGTCGATATTGGAATTATGTGTGTTACCACACTAATCTCTAAATTGACATATAGAACCAAAACGAGGCCTCTAAAAACTAAATTAATATAGGCTTTCTAAGCGAGCTCAAAGTCGCACCACGAGCTATGGAGAGAGCTATGCTCGGCTATGCTGTTACTCTACGCGATCTGATATTAGTAAAATGAATGTCGTTACCTGGCCCAGCGGATCGCAAGTTGAAGTGGCAGAGGGTAGAACCGAGGGCCGATGGGATATATCAGACCGCGGAAAGGCAAGTGCAGTGCAGGACGCCCACCGAAAAGGTGGACAGACGACACGAGGTCGCAGGTAGTGGTCGCGGGCCGCTTCCTGTCGGTCCTTGTACAGGTCTATGGGGGAGGCATACGTCCAGCAGGGACGTCCTATGGCTGAGATGATGGTTTTGGGTTTAAATTGTAAGGGTTTTACAATTAAAACTGTGCGAGTGATGTTCACTAGGCATTTTGTAATAATTTACCTGAGCTCTTGAATAATAATTGTTTTTATACTATGTATGCTTATATTTGGTATTTAAATAAATAGAGCTTTTAGTTCTCACGCAAGTGTTGATTTTATTTCACATGTCCCTAGTTTTATTTACAAAAGAGGTACATGCTATAGGTATTCTCAACATAAAAAATTTCGTTAATTTAAGATTAAATTAACCATATTTTTTAAAGTTGAAAATATAGCCAGTGGCTGATCTATGTAGCGAAGGCCTATGATATATATATGAGAGTTGCCTATTATATATAGCAATACTATAAGGATGGATGATGCGTCAGACAGCTTTGACTTTGCCCACCTCGACTTGCTTGTCCAGGTTATCGGGTTCACTACGGTACGGACAATTTGACAAATTTTTATTTAGATCTTTTTTTTTTTTTTTTTTTTTTTTTTTTTTTTTTTTTTTTAATATATAATGTAGAATGACGATAGACCTATGAGGTCTCTTGGCTGTCAACGACAGTTGTCCGACTGTATGTTCGACAATTTTCCAAACTTGCATTCTCTATAACTCCAGAGTTGGCCAGTCGGTAAGTGGAACTTTACCAGCCGCCCTCATTCACCCTTGATTCATAGATCATGTTTCATTTATAAGTTGATATTAAATCCGTTTCATATAGTAGCAAACCGTGTACTGCTGTAGAAGCCGCTAAGGGTTTTTCAACCTATTTTGCTAGTGTCTTTTTTGAAAAAGTGCCAGTTCTTGATGCTAATGCCTGTTCGAACCAAGAAAGCCTCAGTGGTTACATTAGCATACTTACAGTATTGCCTGAAGATGTTGAACAGTCAAAACAAGCTGAAGTCAAGTACCTCACTGGGTCCACATAACTTCCCTAGTTTTGTTCTTAAGAATGGTAAACAGCACACGAGCTAACCTCTTTGCCATATTTTAAATCTGTCGCATAAAAATGAAACGTACTCCACCCAGTGGAAGCTATCCAGGGTGACCCCTATTCCGAAGAGTAATAAAAAAACGATAGTGGAAGAATACCGTCCCATATCTTATGTGCCTCTAGCCGTGGGGTACCGGCTTAGAATAGTACCCCCCCATGTCTTCCCGTGGGTGTCGTAAGAGTCGACTAAGGGATCACGTACCAGAAGGATGGGCAGCAGCGCCTTCTGAGACTCACATTTTGTACTGCGCTCGCCAACCCGCCTGCCAAGCGTGGCGAGTATTGGCAAACCCCCCCCTATGATAGTACAAAATATGACCAGGCCCCCAGTCCCCGGCAGCTCCGCTAAAGCTGGCTCCGGTAGCGGCCAGTGTAACGGTGGAGCAGGGGGTGCGAAGAATCCCCGGCAGACGCACGGCTACCACTCCCTCATTAAACGACCTCTGGCCCTGGTAACACATAACGTAAGACAGCACCATAGATCACATCCATACGCTGCGACAAGTTATACAGAAGACCGAGGAGTATAACTTGCCCTTATGTCTAGCGTTTGTGGACTATGAGAAAGCCTTTGATTCGATCGAGACGTGGGCGGTGCTTGAGTCTCTCCAGCGGTGCCGTATTGACCATCGGTATATCGAAGTGTTGAAGTGTTTGTACAATAACGCCAACATGTCGGTCCGAGTACAAGAGCAAATTTCGAAGGCGATTCCATTGCAACGAGGCGTGAGACAGGGAGACGTTATCTCTCCGAAACTGTTCACTGCCGCATTGGAAGACGCCTTCAAGCTCTTGGAATGGCAAGGATTCGGCATCAACATCAACGGCGAGTACATCACTCACCTTCGGTTTGCCGACGATATCGTGGTCATGGCAGAATCGATGGAAGACCTCAGCACGATGCTCGAAGGCCTCAACAGAGTTTCCCTAAGGGTGGGCCTTAAAATGAACATGGACAAGACGAAAATTATGTCGAATGCCCATGTTGCGCCCGCCCCCATATCAGTAGGGAACTCGATTCTCAAAGTTGTTGACCATTACGTCTACCTAGGACATACAGTCCAATTAGGTAAGTCCAACTTTGAGAAAGAGGCCAATCGTCGAATCCAACTCGGCTGGGCAGCGTTCGGGAAGCTACGAGACGTCTTCTCGTCCAAAATACCACAATGCCTGAAAACGAGAGTCTTCGAACAGTGTGTGTTACCAGTGATGACTTACGGATCTGAAACGTGGTCCCTGACTATGGGCCTTCTGAACAGGCTCAGAGTCGCAGAACGAGCTATGGAGAGGGCTATGCTCGGAGTTTTTCTACGCGATCGAATCAGAAATGAGGAGATCCGTAGAAGAACAAAAGTCACCGACATAGCCCAGCGGATTAGCAAGTTGAAGTGGCAGTGGGCAGGGCACATAGCTCGAAGAACCGATGGCCGTTGGGGTGGAAAGGTTCTCGAGTGGAGACCACGGACTGGCAAGCGCAGCATAGGACGGCCACCGACCAGGTGGACAGACGACCTGACTAAGATCGCAGGCAAGGGCTGGATGCGGGCCGCTTCCAACAGGTCCTTGTGGAAATCAATGGAGGAGGCCTATGTCCAGCAGTGGACGTCCTATGGCTGAGATGATGATGATGATGATGATGATCTTATGTGCACCTGCTAAGGTCTTTGAATATATCCTGCATAACGGTATTTACAGAAAGGTACGGCAGCTAGGCGACATGGTTTTAGGCCGGGCCGCTCAGTAAATACAAACCTATTGTGCTTGGTCGACTACATCTCCGAAGCCATAGTTCGTGGATTGCAGGTTGATGTTATATATTGATGTTATTGATTGATTTTTAAAAGGCATTTGACAAAATTTATAATGGCATATTACACAAGCTTTCTAGTATTGGTTTCCTTGGAAACGTTTTTTGGAGACCAGGGGCCGCCAGCTATATGAAAGATTGGCGTAAAAATGTGAACCATGGCACATATGTGTCTAAACCTTATAACACTCGGTCCTGTGTCAGTCAGGGATCAGTCACCGGCCCGCTACTCTTTCAGATAATGATTCATGACCCACCTAAAGTACTGACTATCGCCAAATGTCTTCTGTACGGTTCTTTGAGCTATATGTCCTGCCCACTGTCACTTCAACTTGCTAATCCGCTGGGCTATATCGGTGACTTGCGTTCTTCTTCAAGTTAAATCAAGTTGTATGTCACACTTACAAGTCAAAAGATTGACACGAAAATTTCTCCCATTTTGATAAAATTTAATCAGGAGGAGGTCCAGGAGTGGGCACTTTACTGGAACTGTAGTTCTGCGAGAAAAACAAGTGAAGATTTATCATTTAGGCTATTTTTGCTCTACTTTCGTTTTGACTCAGTGACACTCAGTGCAAATCCGTGGACCTGAGTTCGAATCCCGGCCGGTCCAAACATATCTATGATGAGCATATAATAATATGTTCAAGGGTCATGGATGTTTGTATAATGTGTTTGTACGTGACCATACCTCCTAAAACTCGGAGAATTTTAGTGCGGAGGTGTAAGTGCGGTTTTTTAAAAAAACACTCGTGCATGTTGACACAACGGCGAATAATCCACATTATCATATTTCACATTATTATATTTAACGCCGAGGAACCTCATTTTGGAAAATTAAACAAAAACGTAAATCTTATCTGTCTAGATTCCCCGCCACAATAGTAGTCAATGTTAAGACGCCTTATCGATGCTATCATTCTCTTCTAGTTTTGCGGAGAGATGATTCCCCTAACGACAAGTAAGTCTTCCTGAGGGCGTCTCTTGTTGTCCGTTCCAACTCGATGTCTTCAACTCGGTAGCGCAGGTTTGACGCCTTCTCTTTTAGTTTATTGTGGGAGGCCACTAACTTATCCAGTTCCTTTGGCATTATTTCCTTCGGGACTGACAACTTGGCAAATCTGGCCTGCAACGATATAAATGTCTTATTAATAAACTAGCGGTCCGCTCCGGCTTCACACGGGTAAAACATTTTATCCGAAACGGGTACAAAATTATAAGTACCCTAATTTTTTGAAAATATAATATAGTCTATGTTACTCAGGGTGAATGTAGCCTTCCAGAGGTGAAAGAATTTTTGAAATCGGCAGCTTTTCAGCCAATTCGTTACGCACATTAACTTACATAAAAATCTTTCCGTTTTATAATATTAGTATAGATTGATATTTTACTATTTGTTATTATGATATACTCGCTACCAAATACGGAGAGGAGTTTAGTTTTGTGTTACATTGGTTTAAATAAGTAATAAATAAAAGTAATTTATTGCAGACATCCGACCCAGAGTATACAAAAAACTCAACTTAGACCACTAGAAGTACTTAGAATAACACAAAGTGTATTGGTAACATTTTGTTTGTACTTTATAGAGTTTGACCACTACCTGATTTGAATGTCAGTGACGATGTGGTCGATGATATAATCATGTTAGAACTACAATGTTTACCTGCGGTTTCACCCGCGTGATGATGATGACAAGTAGGCTAAGCGTTATTCCAGGGTGTCAGGTAGCGTGTAAAACAAACAAACTCACACTCACACTTATAATATTAAGTAAGGTTTATCGCGTGTCGTATGTCGGGCGGGTGACAATTAATGCAGCGCATTATACTAGACAATCCTGTCAACGGAATTCAACGCACAAGCAAGTGTATAGTTACCTATGTTAAAGTTAAGATGAGATACTCTTGTTCATCAACCACACCAAAACGGCTGGACGGATCTTAATAAAACTGGGCACATACAAATTACAGTTTGACACATAGGACTAATATTTTTCTTCGTAAATGTGCAGTTTTCCAGTTACAAGAGTGTTAACGGGAAAGCCGTAATCCACGCGGGTAAAATCGCAGGGCACAGCTAGTTGGTAATATTTTAAATCGAGACGCATCAGGATTTGTCCCGCGCTCTCCGCCTGTAAACACCCGCGAGCCTCTGGAATGTGATCGGCACCTGTTGAACTAAGAAAAAATACTGCATGTACCTATACAGTATTTTTTCAATTACGTATAGTTGCAGTTTTGAGGCGCGCCGGTGCTAAATGAGGGGCACCCGCGTGCTTGCTCGCACATCGAACATGTGGTTAAACCTATAAAAGGAACTATGTATGTAACGAACTTATTTACTTGTGTATTCCATATATATTTTTAAAAACGTTCGTTATTTCCGTTATCATTCATCTATCATATTCAATGATGTTTTACTATCATATAAACATCCTCATATAAACATATAATATCAATGATCATATTCATATAGTTACCTTCATTCTCTCATAGCCCTCCTCATATGTAGCCAACTTCCGCCTCATCTGTTGGCAGTACTCTTGGACATTCCCAGGGTTGGGAGTCTGCTTTGAAAGGATTTCTCGGGAGCGTACCAGCTCGCTCTTTAGCTGTTTCAGTAATTCGGAGTTTCGGTTCATCTTCACTTCAAGCTCTTGGTTCTTTTGCCTATGATAAGATAGACGACCATTAGGAATTGCCTAATGATAGTTCAAAAGTAACTGATTTCAAAATATTGTGCTCATGGTACCGAATTCGCCAAGTTATTTCATACTTTTGGGTGTTGAAGTCGGTTCCATTTTTTGGTAAAAAAATTTTTTTTCACTCTTTTTAGTGACCTTTGTTACTCATGGGATCAATTGTCATTGTGGTGTAGGTATGTTCACCGATGTCTTCACCCGCTACTATAATATCGTCTAGGTATAAGCACGCATTTTTTAGTTTTTGACTTGTAACTCAAAAAGTGCTCGTCCGATTTTGATGTAATTTAAATGGGATCACATGGGAAGCACCAGCATTCAAATAAAAAGAATATAAGATATAATAAAAAGAACGATCAAAATCGGTTCACCCAGTCGGAAGTTATGCGGTAACAAACACAAATAAAAATAAAAAACATAAGGGACCTCTTTTTGAAGTCGGTTAAAAAGAGGAAAGATTTCATTGTTTCAAAAAAAAAAAACGTCATATTAATTCTATATTGTGTCCCACTAATATTATAAATCTGAAAGTTTGGATGGACGGATGGATGTTTGTTACTACGCCAGAACGGCATGAAATTTGGTATGTAGATACTTCAGACCCCGGAATAACACATAGGCTACTTTTCACCATCATCATCAATCATGTTCGTTTTAAATTCTGCCGGCTTTCTCGGAGTGTAACCGGTTGTTTTTTTTCTTAAAACATGACTGGTTTGTTTTCTTACCTCAACTTTAATATTTCATATTCATCATCCAATTCATCGGCTATCTCCCTCGACTGTAGCAGTGAGATGACTCCAGGGTCAAACTGGTTCAGTCCCGATAAAACATGTGCAGTACATACTTGCTGCAAAAGTTGCCGACATTTCTGAGGCAGCTCGCTAACTGATATGTTGAGAGTTGCTAAAACATCTGTTGTTGCCATTGCTGTAAACAACAGAATATACTTCGGAAATTAACCTACTAGCTACGCCTCGCGGTACAGATACAACAATATTAAACTGTGAAAACCAAACAGTCTGAACAACCAAACGAAAAATAATTACTAGTTTATTAAATTTCCGTCTGTCTCTGTGTTGTTACTTCCTACCACCAACACTACTAAAATGAATTAAATACTGTTTACTCTTAAAGCGGATTTCGTCACCACGATCATTAAAAAACTTGCGGAAGCTTATGAATAAAGACTTCATCATCATGTGAACGCCGAGGCTATCCAACTCCTCGACAACACAGAAGTAGTGAGAAGGCTCAATAGGAAAAACCATTTGAGTTATTGTAGTGTTAAAACATTGTAAAATAGTGTTATATGTGCAGTGCTATGTGCATGTAAGTGGTATCTAACAAGAACACGTGATCAATGTGTCTACCCCTTAATAGAGACGATAAGATCAGATGTTGTTGGACACATTCTTAAATATACCTACTCTAATTAGCAGTTTAAGTTAAAATCGAATTACTTATTGACCTGAAGGCTAGATTGTAATTTTAATGTGAAGACCAAAAATTGAAGCACATTTATATTTGAAAAAACTGTTTTTCAGCTGTAGGTATTTTTTACAGTTCATGGAGTTTCCCAAGTGGGGTAGGTTATATATCTCAAAGGCATTTTCACATTTGGTTGTTTATAATTTTCGATACTACTAGCGACTCGCCCCGACTTTATACGGGTGCATTAAAGGATACTAATGACAATTGAATTGCGGTAGAAATTAGATCTGTGTAGCCATTACAATTGCACTCCAAGTAGAATAGCAAAACTAGATAAAACGACAATCTCTGAGCAATTTGTTAGTAGAATTGATACCCTGCAGACAGAGATCATTGATTTCTTCCTACTACAATCTCTATGATATCTCTTGCACCAGTCTTTCTCCATTCCTGTCTGTTACAAGTACTTTCTAGAAGATCCCCAATCTGTCCAGTAGCCCTAGACAAAGTAATATTCTACAAGTGTTAACGCTAAGATGGATAAAAAATGTATGAGATTGACACTTGAAAGAGATAATAATATGTCATATGATCAATGACAACTAATATTCATTGTTAGCGATTACAGAAAGATAATCGCTATGAAGCATCTTGTCTAGGCCCACATGTCCATATCTCTCACTTCCACATATTCTCCTCACACCTGCCTTGTTTACTTGTTTGTCACTTTCTTAAGTCAATACTTTCTATGTACCTTTCCTGAAAGGAGAATCTTTTTTCCACCAAAAATATACATAGTTTTATTTATAATCTTGTGCATCTTGGAAGCTAAAGGAGTAAAAAGTAATAGTCAATATAAAAATATCTAAATATAATGTACACAAATCTAACTAACCAATTACAGAGAACTTAAAGTAGGAAATTTTACAATGCTTTCAATTTTCCTGGCAACATTTAAAAGCAAATCTTCTGATAAACTTGGCCCCATTAACTGTAATGACAAAGGCAACTTTTTCTCTGACAACCGGATTGGTATAGATACAGCAGGTATACCAGCCATGTTCGCTGGCTGCGTACAATAATCTTGAAATGCACACTGATCTCTGTTATGCTTTGATGAAAATTCATCATATAATGGTGCATCAGTTAGCGTAGTAGGAGTCAACAACAAATCCACTCTATTATCCCCATTAAAAACATTTTTAAAGTCATCTGATATCAGTCTACGAAGCTTTAATGCTTTAACAAAGTATTTTTCATAGTTCCTTGTGAGTAAAAAGTAGTTTCCAGCTAAAATTCTTGATCGGACAACTGTATTGAAGCCTTGCAGTCTCGATGATGCATATAACTCTTCAGTTGAATAAGTTTCGTCAGCTCTCAATCCATATTCTATTCCGTCATATCTGGCCATATTGCTGGCTACTTCACATTGATTAAGGATTGAATAAACAGCGATAGAAACTGATGTATGTGGTAGCGCTACAGTTTTAACAACAGCCTTTTCATTCTCAAGTATGTCTGTTACATATCTCCATGTCTCAATTACTTCTTGGCTCATACCATCACAGTGGTATTCTTTAGGAATACCTACAGTTATTTTAGACATATCAATTTTTTTTAATTCTACTGGGGTAAATGTTTCTTTTATAGTTGTAGAATCTAAATTGTCTGGACCAGCAATACAGTTTAAAACATTTGTTGCATCTTCAATGGTTCTTGCTAAGATTCCTGGCACATCCATAGAGTTTACAAGGGGTATGAGTCCATATCGGGATACAAGTCCGTAAGTTGGCTTCAGGCCGACAATACCACAAAGTGCAGCAGGATTTCGAGTCGATCCTCCAGTATCTGACCCAATAGCAGCCACACACGATCCAGATGACACAGCAACCGCACTACCACCTGAACTGCCACCAGAAATTCTCCAGTTCTCTTTATCATACTGCCAAGGGTTTCTACTAGGGCCGAAGATGGAATCAACAGTTCCAGAACCCATTGCAAACTCATCCAAGTTACATTTACCTATGAGACAAGCACCAGCAGACCTCAACCTCGAATAGACTGTCGCATCGTAAGTAGGAACAAAAGTTTTCAACATCTTTGAAGCACAAGTAGTAGGTATGTTACTAGTACAGAAGTTATCTTTTATCCCAAACGTAATACCATCTAGAGGCTTGATTTTCCTGTTGATATAAAACCTCTTTTCACTTTCGATGCTGTGATTTTCAGCAATTTCTTCAGCAAGAGTAACAAACGCGTTTAATTCGCTCGTCTGTTTAGCTCTTTGTAAACACAAATCAACAAAACTAGTAGGGGTTAGTAATTTATCACAATAAGCTTTATGTATTTCCTTAATCGTATATGAAGTTAATTTATTCATTTTACCGAGATCTGCGTGTACTTAGTGCGTAAACAATAAACATGAGATTAAATTACGGAAAGTATATCAGCTGATATAATGCAACTAAAAAATTTTGGTCCGATGTGAAATACAACACTTCTAAATTTGGCCGTATTAATGGGGAAAAGCCGTTAACTTTGGCAGCGGACTCTCTCACCTATGATAAACAAGTACTCGAATGTGCTATATACTTACATAATGCAGCTTCCTCCAGTTTCTCTCTTTCTATTAGAGCTTCTTGGTTCATTTTAATTGATGTTATTTTCCATGATTAAAATAAACAGCAGACTAAAACTAGTTTTTTAAATTTTTATCACAGATCAGAAACACTGATCAGAAAGCGAATGTAACATAGAGTATCTGTATCTACCCTATTTAGGTAATATCTATGATCTGTTCGGAGACATAGACAAATATACTAAAAGAAGACTGCTAATCGCCTGAAGAAAATCGTACGCCGGAAAAGCCCATAATTTCGTATTAAATCTAGATGGCGCTATTTCATAGCCTGCGAATATAATAGAATTCATTTGTATTAGCGCTTTAAGGTGATAAATTTGGTTAAAATAAATGATTATCACGCTCAAACGTTGCCTTTTATTTTTTTATTAGAAAACTGTTGTCTCAAATCGTTTTCATATATTTGTTTCAAATAGGCTATATTCCGTATTTTTTATACTTTTTGACAAATGGCGCTGGTTTGGACAGGTTTTGTTCAAAATTAAGTGGTATGAGTTTATTAGCTGACATTAATTAAATAGGTAACATGTATTTTTTTTTGACAACATTCACACAAGGTTTTCAGGTCCCAAATTAGGCAGGGCCAGTACTATGATATCCTGATGACTAATACATAGTTCATAGTTATTTATTGGGTAAAATTTGTTTACATGTCAAAATTATATAAATGTAGACTATAAGTAAAAGCTTAAATTACAACTAACAGTAAAAAAGTATTTTTATCGAAATACATAAATATCTAAAGATAATTATTAATATATAATATAATATATTATACATTGGAACATATCAATGAGTCCTAAATTGGAATACTTTTGTATTCCTTTCTACTTCCAATCCAAAAACTCTTTATAACTATAAAACGTCTTGTCGACAAGCCAGCGCTTCAGTCGCGCCTTAAAACAAACCAAATTCGGAGCTTTAATGATGCTGTCCGGCAACTTATTATATACTGTTGGCGCCATTACATGAGTGATCTTTGAGGACTTGGTCAGTGTTCTACTGATACCTATAAGTTTCTTTGCTCTCCGAGTGTCATACGAATGGATATCGCTATGCTTAACAAAAGACTGTATATTGCATCTTGCGTATACTGCTATTTGTTGTATAACAATGCAGGGCAAAGTTAAAATGCCAAGTTGCTTAAAGTATGGCTTCACTGAGTCACTATGTCGAACTCGCACTATAGCACGAATAGCTCTCTTCTGCATTCTGAAGGCGCGCTGCCAGTCAGCAGCACGCCCCCATAAATCAGCTCCATATTGAAGCAGTGAATGAAGCGTGGCGAAATAACAAGTGCGAGTTATTTGCATGGAAACGACTCTTCCTACTCTACTGAGAGCGTAGCATGAACTCGCAAGCTTTCCGCATAGTTTGTGTATGTGCTGTTCCCATGTGAGGCCCGTGTCTATCACAAAACCCAGAAAAGTCGTACTTTTGGTTTGATCTAGGCGTGTGCTATTCATCATCACTCTAAGGGGTCTAGTTTTCCGGCCAGAAAGACTGAAATGTAAAAATGTAGTCTTTTCCAAGTTAAGAGTGAGTCCGTTAATGTGAAACCAATTGGAAAGTTCTAAGCACGTGTCATTTAGTTTCTGCTCCAAGTGATCAACGGAAGATGCAGTGACAAGGGCAGCCACGTCATCAGCATACATAAAGGTTTCAGCTGAAGTCACTGCATCTGGTAAATCATTTAAGAGCAATGAAAACATGATGTTTGAGATAGCCGAGCCTTGTGCAACTCCCATTGATGAAGTCAGGGGATCAGATTCAACCCTCCCTCCATTCCCGACAACTATTTGGGATCTGTCATGCAATGAGCTTGTCAGTAGAGCAAACGATGCGCCTCCCACACCGTAGTGCCCCAGCTTGGCAGCAAGCACGGCATGGTCAGCAACGTCGAATGCTTTTGACATGTCGCAGCACACTATAGCAACCTGCTGTTGCTTCTCACGGGCATCTAGGACACGGTGGACTAGCTCGCGAGTCAGGGTGGTGGTGGACCTTCCTGCTCGATACGCAAACTGCCTGTCAGATAGTAGCTTTGCTCCAGTGAGGAAATTTACTAGTCGCGTACTGAGTCCATTTTCAAATATCTTTGCTACAGCAGGGATGATTGATACCGGTCTATATCCATCAATGTCCTCGCGTTTGCCCTTTCCTTTGAATATCGGAGAAACCTTGGCAATTTTTAGGGTATTTGGATACGAACCTTCTTTTATACACGCATTAAATAGTTCCGTCAGAGGTGGTGAAAGAGGGCCTGCGGCTATTCGAAATAATTTCATATTGAGGCCATAGATGTCTTTTGATGTCTTTGGCGGGATTTTACTAGTTATGAGACGATATACTTCATCTATAGTAAAGAGACCTAACCTGAGCGAGCGATCAGCCGATGGGCGCACCGACCGCAGAACGCGGAGCGCGCCGGCGACGTCAGCTCGCGGGGCTCCGCACGCCACTGCCGCGTTCAGGAACCTATCGTTTACAGCGTTTACAGCGGATTTGGGGGATGTGAATGACGATCCATCACAGTTTTTTAATATGGCGGTAAAGTCATGATAAGGCGAGTTATACTTACCTCTTTCTAAATTTACCAGATTCCACATAGATTTGCATTTATTTTCACCTTTGCTTATTAGATTTTCATAATAATTCGATTTACATTTATTTAATAAAATGTCATATTTATATTTCAAGTCACAAACTAATGTGTTTAAAGAGTCATTTGTAGGATTCGATTCACTTATTTCTAAAACATCAAATAATAATGATTTGAATTGTTTAACGTCTTGGCTTACCCAGCCCCGACGCTTTTGTATATTTCTAACCTTACTTAAAGGAAAGCAGGTGTCAAATTTGTTATATATTATATTTATTATAGAAGCAACTTTTCTTTGGGTCGTTGTATTACGCTGCCCATGTTCTGCCCAATCGATACTATTAAGTGACATTACAAAGTTTGATTGGTTATGTTGAGAATACTTTCTTTGAAAGCGGAATGATACAATGGGCGTACATATACTTATATACATATACACACCCAGACACGGGTCAAACAGACATGTTCATACACACAAATGTTGGACCTATCTGGGAATCGAACCCGCAACCAGCGGCTCAGAAGACAAAGTGCTACCAACTGCGCCATACTGCTAGACAAATATAACGCATCGATGGTTCACTAGATAGCGCATACATAACAAGAAATCGAAAGAATATAAATTATAATCAACTTGTTACATAAAGATTAAATCAACCTCAAATCAACTTTCGATAATAGATTATAAATCGAATATCTGGTAAAACCATTAGGTAGTTGTTCTGTGACAACTAAATTCGAACCTGTTCCTCAAACAAGAAACGGATTTTTAGCACTAAGTACTATCATATTCAAAACATTTTCTTCTATAATTAAGTATAAGTATCAAGAGTTGTAACAGAGATGTCAGAAATATTGACTCCTGCACAACTACAAAACCAGATCACAATTCCCGCTGGCACAAAAGTTGGGTGCTTAGTGTTATCTCAAGGCCAATATAGGAGGTGAGTTGATTTGGCTACGAGGAATAATAGTGGATTCCTAACGAATTTACTAGATCACAGTGTGACTCGTTATAGTGATACTATATATAATAAAGAATTAAATAAATAATACGGGGGCCGGGGCGCTTACCTACCTACCTACCTAAATGTGTTATTAATCTGTGTCTGTATTATGTTAAAAACGAACCATCGAAATACAAGCAAATACTTATGTGTTATATTTGCCTCTCTGAAACAACTGGCAACTTATAAAATGACAATTCACCGTTTAACGGTGAATTTTTAAACAACCGTCCACTTAATAATAAAACTATTATTACGGATTACCGGAATAAACTTTTTTTGCTCCATTTGTGCACACAAAAGTTCACAGACGCGTGTCTCAAGTGGATGACACTTTTTTTAGTGATAAATTTTAAATTACTTTTATTTTATTATCTATAAAACCTAATAATTCTATTAAATACTTAAATTATAGATCCCATATTATTCTATCAGTATCATTATTATACAATGTCATCATATCATTCAAAGAAACCGGTCCGCATTTGCATTTTGTTGCTATACCCTTACAGGGGCATATGTACCTTCAAGTAACATATACTTTTAAGACACCTATATGTATGACATATGAATGCAATAAATATAATAAGTATTGAGTATGTAGATTGATTTCTGTATCTATCTGTTTTGTGACTTGGCTCAGCAGAGTTCGGTCCGAGCCCGCACAAATGCACGAGCTGGCAACTATACATTGCGGCTTTGAGACTGGTTTATTTATCTGAGCAGGTATTCAAAGTCGGTTGGTCAAAATAACTAACCAATCACAGTTATGATGAATGATGTGTAAAAGTACCTAAAAAATGTATATATTACATGATGGACGTACAGCCGAATATTCGTTTGCAAATTTTGCAGTTTCATATGATTATGCATGTTATGTGTAAAAGCGCCATCTAGCCATATCGTTTCGTGTTTCAGAGCAATAAGTCCAATAAATAGTTACTGCGTGCGTCACATCATGTCGTTATTTTATGGCATTTGATACAATTAACGACATCAAGCGAACTAATAAGTAGTTAGTTAAGTTTCATCGTATGATTTTCTTGAGAGCCATTTTCAGTCTACTTGTAGTATATTCGTGTTATTGGTCTATGACGGAGATTATTGATGATTTTCGCTACCTGATCAGTTGGCCAATCAAATAACATTTTATGAATCGGTCGGCCACTAGGATCAAGTATCAACTGGATTCGCTAAGCAAATAATAATACCGTGCATGAACGAGATCACAGCATACAAAAACTGTTAGGAGTAAAAAGGACGAAAACAGTATTGTTTGTCTTTGTCTGAGTTTCTGTTTTGTTTGTTGGTCACAAGTGAAGGTTGTGACCAACACGGTTGTTGAGATAGTGATTTAATTGTGAATTTTGCGTGATTGACAGTATTTTAAGTGGTAAAGTTAAGTGTTAATTGACTGTTGCAAATAGCTTATCATAAGAAACATGGTGATATGTTACATATTAGGCTGCAAAAGCCGTGCTGAGCGGAAATCAGACAACATAACCTTCCATACGTAAGTACGATTTTTAGTTAAAATATTCCTTGCTTTGTAGAAAGATTAATAGAATAAGAGCAGTATCATATTGATACTTGATAAATAATTCCACAACATTAGAAATAATGTGTAAAAATGTTAATTATTATCACCATAATATGTATATTTTTCAACCAAACCGGTAGGCAGTTCAAATTATCATTCACGGAGCAAAAGCCAGGTTTGTCCACCATTTTCTACTGCTTTTTGATTTGTCCGGGTTATAAGATGTTTAGGGATACCAGCTGTGGTTACTGGTAAATTACCTCAATTGTGAGGTATGTTCTTATATAGGAAGAAAGAATAAAAATATATTTATACATGACAAAGTCAGCATGACAAGTCACAAGAATACTCCAGCAATACCTACACATTTAGTGCTGCTTGTCACGAATCGGTCCCAACTCAGCATAAAAACCGTAAACTTCAGAATAATGAAGCTGTTTTTTTTCAGATTTCTAAAGGACTCCGCAATCCGTGAACTATGGATTCGTGCCACAGGGCGACAAAACTGGGAACCAACGAAATATACTCGGATATGCTCTAGACACTTTGAACAAAAGTGCTTTAGAAAGACTGCCAGGAGTAGAACGTATTTAAATGCGTTCTCAATACCTACACTCTTTATTTTCGAACAGGTAAATCATATCTTTTGTAGAAAGTAAATTACATCTACGTGTTAATGTACTCTGAAAGAAATAAATAAGAGTTTATTTGTCACATCATATTACTCAATTTTAGAGTAAAAATTCGATTCATTGATGTTCACTATTGTACTATTGAAACGAAAACTTCATTAGGCGCGTTGGGCACTTGAGCACTTTTGGGAAAACCACCTACACCTAAATAACCTTATATTTAGGTTTGTAGTTTTAAAATTTTTGTTTTGTTTAGTTTTTAAGTTAGGTATCCTACTTCCTAATAATATTATAAATGCGAAAGTTTGTATGTATGTACGTTTGTTACTTGCAACTAAAATTTTGAGCACTTCTCGATTAGCTATCAGACTGGAAATTTCAGGGTTGCTCGCAACTCAATGACAATGCATAAAAATGTGGTTTTAGATATTAAGTTATTGTTATTTTTAATTTTAAGTTTCATGATCTACGACTGAGTATTTTATTTACTTATGTTTGACATCCAGGTACCAATGGAAATCCAGTCTAGCTGTGAACAATTTCCAAAAGAAGTTCCGTCTACTTCTAACCAAGTACCAATGGAAATCCAGTCTACATCTGACCAATTTCCAAAAGAAATTCCGTCTACTTCTAACCAAGTATCAATGGAAATCGCGTCTACATCTATGCAAGTGATGGATTTGAAAACTAATTCTGTAAGAATAAATAAAGATTACTTTATCAATAGCTTTAATAAATGGATTTAAATTTGTTTATATCTGTGGCAATTTTAAATCTCTTTTTAATTCGTTGCAGGTTGAACACTCAATATTGATTGAAAAAACGAAATCCACGGCGGTTGAGATAACACCACGGAAACAGAAACTTTTCAAACAATTAAATCGGCAAACGCTTTTAGCCCAGACACGAAAAAAGAAGTTGGCGATATTGCGATCGAAAAATCGCCGTCTTTTAAAGAAAACTGCTGAACTTTCCGCCATCATCAAAAATTTGCAAGAGGAACGTTTTATTAATCAAGAGGCAGCAGATTTACTATCCTCTTTAAATCCAGGCAATACGAACTTTTTAAAATCACAAAAAAGTAAATTTTCTCCCGAAGTGCGAAAATTTGCATTAAATTTGCATTTTATTAGTCAGCGCGCGTATAATTTTGTCAGAAATACTTTTAATACTTGTCTTCCGCACACTCGTACACTCGCACGCTGGTATCAAACTATAGAGGGTGAACCAGGTTTCTCATCGGAGGCACTTGCTGCTCTTAAACTTTTAGTTAAAAATTCGTCTCGGATATGGATATGCGGGCTGTCTTTTGACGAAATGGCCATTCGGCAGAAGGTTGAATGGAATGGTAAAAATTACGTTGGTTTTGTTAACTGCGGTGACCAGCTAGAAACTGATGTTGCTAAAGAAGTTTTAGTTTTCATGCTGACTTCTTTAAATGGCAGCTGGAAGCTCCCTGTAGGCTACTTCCTTATAAATAGTGTGACTGCTGAACAAAAGGCATCTTTACTCAAAACCTGCATCGATTTGGTTAGCGAATGCGGTCTAGTTGTTGCTTCAGTGACATTTGACGGATGCCCAGCTAACTTTTCCATGGCGAAGTCATTGGGATGTCAGGTAGATGGCGATATATTAAGTCCCGTATTTTTGCACAATAATAAAAAAAATGTTATATTCCCCGACCCATGCCATATGTTAAAGTTGGTAAGGAACACTTTGGGGGATAAATTGTTATTAAAGAACCCAGAAGGCTCAATTATTTCATGGAATTATGTAAAGCTCTTGGTCGAACTTCAGGAAAATGAAGGCTTTCACTTAGCTAATAAAATTAGAGGTGCTCACGTTAATTTCAAAAAACAAATAATGAAAGTGAAATGGCCGCGCAGTCCTTCAGTGAATCTGTAGCAGATGCCCTTCACTTCTGTAATGAGGTACTCAAACTTGAACAGTTTACTAATTGTGAAGCAACTGAGGACTTTATTCGAAAATTTAATTCATTATTCGATATTATGAACTCACGCAATTTAAATGCGTTTGGCTATAAAAAACCGTTAAATCCCGGTAATTTTGAAAGCGTGAAATATTTTTTGGAAAATATGTGTAAATATATAAAGGGTTTAATAATGGATACGTCAAATATATTGAAAACAAACAGAAAAACTGGATTTTTAGGTTTCTTGCTTTGTATAAAAAGTACCTTATTTTTGTACGAAGAATATATAACCACGAAAAAACTCGACTTTTTATCCACATATAAGCTCAGCCAAGATCATTTGGAAATTTTTTTTAGCGCAGTCCGGGCAAAGGGGGGCTTTAACAATAACCCCACCGCAAGTCAGTTCCAAGCAGCTTATAAACGTATGCTAGTTCACGGTCAATTAAAACATTTAACTACAGGTAATTGCATACCTTTGATGGAATTAAATATTTTAACATGTACAAAGCCTGAAGTTGCGATTAACAACACAACGGATCATAACAGATTGACTGAAGATGATGGGGATCTTCAACAATCTTTGGAGTCAGACCTGGTTGTACCTAACGATCACGATTATTTAGCCGATCCAACAAGGCTAACGGAATTCGCGCGGAATATAATAATATACATAGCAGGTTTTGTCGTAAAAGCATTGGAGGGACAAATTAAATGTGAACAGTGCTTAACTTCATTGCAGTCTACAGAAAAGATTAAAGATACTCTTGTGCGCTTACAATATTGTACACATAAGCTACTCCTTATATGGCACATGGCACCGGTTGTAAATAAAATATATAGGGTAATTTTTCTTATCTCTGGTAACACCGCATAATCAATGTACTTTGTTTCTATCCCTTACGGGTGTACGCACATGCCATCTCTATTGATTCTATCTTTATGGTCGGCCAATAGTAGTACAGCTTGCTAGCATTAATAATGACTTTGACAAACTTATAAAATATGACGGTAAGTTTTTTTAAATTTTGTTGGCCCCGCATTTTACATCATGCAATGTACTTTATCAAAACATCTTACAGCCTGAGGGTAGAGTAGAGATGTATTGTATTAATGTTGTTTTTTTTAAGGTAATATAAATATAGGTCTAGAATAGTTATGTAAATTATTCTTAAGTTACCTGAAATAAATGTATTTGTAATTGAATAATCGCAGAAAAGTATAGTTCCCGTGGGATAATTGAGAAAGCGGGCAAATTTGGTATGAAGATATGTTAAATCCTGCAATCACACATAGCTTGCTTTTATCTCAGACAAGTATAGTTCCCGGGGGATAATTGAGTTAGCAAACCGTAATTCACGCGGGTTAAACCGCAGAGTGAAACTAGTCATATTATAAAACAAAAATAAAGTTGTCTGTCTATTAGAGTTTTACACCTAAGCTACAAGCTGTTTTGATGAATTTTGGTTTAGAATGTATGGTACCTTGGAGAAAGACACAGGCTACTTTTTGTCTTGAAAAAGTTTGGTTACCGTGTGATAACTGAGGTAGCAGGAAAACCAGCCTCTTTGGCCGCCATCCTTCGAGGGCGGCTGGCGATGGGGCTCCATCTGGCCCATCGCAGGGGACCACGAGCTTCAAATCTGGGAAATCTGGCGTTTATTGAACTTAGTGGTCCTTGCGGTGGTGCGTGCCGTTGTGTCAGGTGCGGTTGCAAATAGGAGGGTAAATCTTCCCCGGGAGGGTTCCGGCAACGAACTGCAGTGGTGGGGCGTGGTGATTGCTACCGCGACCCCGCGCTCCCTCCGTTATGGCGGCAGGATGGACGCCGTGGGTTTTTTGCTGTAGTTGCAGTCAAGTTAATGTTGGGCGGCAGCGGTAGAATGATAGCCCTGATGTTGCAATCGTCCAAAGGTGGTGGTAAGCACTTTCCATTAGGCACTTTTCTGCCACGTTATTATATAAGTGTTATATTGGACGTTCGTGTACAGCTATCGGGCGTACTTACTTTAAATGACGTCCGTATAAAAGTATAAGTCGTCCGTGTACACGTCATATTGAGCATCTGTATATAGCTGTCGGGAATTCGTATATTGTTAGTATATTATTTGAGTTCTCAATTTCTTATGCTCCAAACGAACCAAAACCAAGAAATTAGATTTAAAAAAATAATCGTAATATAAACAAATATATATATATATAACAAATATTATGCTTATTTTGCATGAGCAATAATATAAATATATTAACTAGAACGTTTTTCGCAGTTACTTTACACTTCCTATTGTTTATCTTACAGTCGATATGGAGTAAACGAAGCTAGAGAAAACACTCAATATTCAATAGTTTATTGCACTCATGTGAATTTATATGTAGGCCTTATTTTAGTGGAATATGACTTGAAAAAATACAAAATATAATAATTACTAAATCTAAAAAAAATAATATTTGTACGAGATATAAGTACAATACATATAAAAGATGCATTAGGTTTACTGTTTGATTAACTTTATTGCTAAATACTGAATATATGTTGGGTGGTCGCGGTGGGTCTGGATTTTTATTTATATCCTTATTATAGATGGTGTTTGTACAAAAAAAACATAAAGAATCGCATCTATTTCAAAGTGAGCTACGCGCGACACGATCCAGTTTACAAACAATTAAATCCAGTTGCTGATTGTTGCGAACTAACGGAACTAACTCCTTTTCACGTAAATTCTTAATTTCGATGTAATTATTCTCATCTTGTCCGAGTATTTCTTAGGCCGTACAATATTGGATGTAAAATATTTGTACCGGATAATATTGGTATATGCATTGTTGTTTTTATTAGGGTAAAGATTGCTTGATCCATTACTTACCCAAAGAGTACCATTACCAAAGTACTCAGTGATCCATTTGCAGTTTTCATTCAGTATTGTAAAAATGTTAACTTGCTTGTGACTGCTATAAACTTTAGTTGGGCCTTGGGCAGTTGTTAAATGCGTGGATAAGTTGGAGCTATGGCGCATTTGCAGTATATGCCGGGGGACCCTCGTTTGGTCGATCAACTGGTCTACGAGCTGAAATCCAAAGGCATATTCGATCAGGTAAGCATCCCAAAAATCAATTTATCGGGTCAATACTTCAGTAGTACATTAAAACAAAATGTTATCTTACCTTGATAGGCTAAAGACTGCTAAGTACGTTTGTATTGTATAAATTAAATCTAGTTTTGATTGCATAGTTTATCTTTCGTCCTGGTGGCATGTTAGTACTAAGGATCTCATTACTTGAGCTCAATGCTCTTTTTTTATGACGAATTTCAAGGGACCGATCATCTTTTTCATTATACAGAGGAAAGAGAAAAAATAAACCAAATATAGCCAATTACAATAATTTCTAATTTTATTACTATCATGAGGTTATTTCTATTGCACATATCAAACAAACTCTTTCATTAACACATAACTCGTTTCTTTTATTGGCCACCTTGACAGTTTCTAAGTTGGTTTACGACTAATACTGATGATGGTGCGCTTAGTAACTGAGACCAAAATTTCCTACATACACTGTAGGAGTACGTACCGAGTGTGCATACACGAGTAGTGTACCTAAGAATAATGGCACACTTGTGAAGGCCATTAACAATATCAAAAGCAAGACGGGTGTATATGACCTCAGGGCTGCTTCTTCGGGAGCTGCTTTGGCCAAGCCATATCTAGCTTGGACAGCGGATATGCTGCATTCACAAACTCAATTAGAGCATTACTTGCTCCACCTAATATTTGATTGTGGCTGTTCACATCAACTTGTCATTCAGATCAATGTTTATGGACATAGATCTAGTTGTTACAAATGGATCGGCCAGACAGTTGTTAGCCAAGTTAATTTTCAACAACAATTAGATGTAAAGTGGAATTATAATGTAGATAGTTTTTTGAATGGAGATAATCCTTATGTATAGTTTGAACTATTCTAACTATCAATAACTAGTTGTTATATTTGTGAGTATCTGTAAATGGCCCAGGTAGTTCAATATTTTACTATATTCTAAGTAACAGCTGTTACTGTTAGAATAAAATAAATAAATAATACAAACCTATGACCGACCTCCTATAATACCTAATATTACTTGATGTTAAAGTTTTATAGTTTTCCCAATTAACCTTGTATTCTCATTTATGCCATTGCATACCATTAACACGACACTAAATAAAGTAAATATTAAATGCAGTCATTATAAATATATATAAATAATAATAGCTCTTATCCAGAAATTTACATTATATGATTGTAAGGTAATGATGTGTAAGGATATACTTTCTCTTTTGATATATTGCAGTAATTTCTAACTATATTTTGCATTGACTCCCTGTTGTGCCACTTCTTGACAAAGTCCTAACCAAACTGTCTCCATTTCATGAGCGACTTTTGTCCATATACTACCTGCAATAATAGCTTTTGTGTTATCAACCCACCATCTCAAAAGACTACCTTGTTTTCTCTTCTTGCTTGTGATGAAACTTCCAGTGACCATTTTTCTCTTCCGCTAATTGTGTAGCTTATTCATTCCACTTAAGCTTTTTTAATATTTCTATGTCATTTTTTCTTTTGTACATTTCTTGAATATTACTTAAACCTTTTTGCTAAATTTGACCCATGTAGTAGATATAAAAATAATCTGCGTAATTTACTGTCAAACACGAAACTTTTAAATAAAAGTATATTTTGTATTGAACCAATCATGTAATAAGGTTTCTGCATCTATTTGTGACAGCAATAATATACATATTTTTAAGCAGGAACTTATAAGCTCCTGATTTCCAAAGAATACTTTTTTGTTGATGAGTTCCATAATGACCAAAGCATTGAATCTAAATAATTGTGCTGTATTTTTAACCGATTTCAAAAAAAGGAGGAGGTTCTCAATTCGACCCTTATGATTTTGATCTTTTTTTTTATTTGAATGCTGGTGTTTCCCATGTGGTCCCACTTAAATTTCATCAAAATTGGACAAGCACTTTTTGAGTTACAAGTCAAAAACTGAAAAATGTGTGCTTATACCTACACAATATTATAGTAGCGGGTTAAGACATCGGTGAACATACCTACACCACAATGACAATTGCTCCCATGAGTAACAAAGCTTCATACTTTTGAGTGTTGAGTCGGTTCCATTTATTGGTAAATATTTTTTTTCTTTATCCAGATCTACAATTTGACCACTATCTCACTTGAACTATTGATTTTATTTATTACTTGATTTTATACTAATTATATTTATATTGATAGCTTGTAGGCTTACAAAGCAGGGCTTAGTCATACCAAACCTAACATGTACCCTTGAAGAACTTATAACCTAGGACCACAAGCTAAATAAATGAACTTGATTGTTACAATTTTTAATTTTTATTTTTCATATTATATAGATCTAGAGTTTGACTGCGATCTCACTTGATGGTCAGTGACAATGTGGTTGAAGATGTTATCATGTGTGCCTGAACACACTATGTGTTTGATGACAGTTTCCAATAATAATTATATCAGATTGTATTTTACATATCATGCTTCTTTCCATGGAGTTGTGACATTTTGCTAGCTTTTTCTTGTGTATTTTGTGAATGCCCATATTTAAAACCCATAAGTACAGGAAGAACGCAAGTATAAAGTTTCATTTTAAGAGGGTGAAGTGGGCGCAGCAGAATTAAGGTCTAAGAGGAAATATGATATTTTCACTTCTCATGCTTGTAAAGTTTTTTATGCTTGGTGCAAGTAAACTGTATAAAAGTATACCTTTATGTGCTAGAGCATAAAAGTGTTTATTTTTTAATCATAAAGGTTTGCTTTGTAATAGGCATATTACTGTCAGACTTCCTACTTCATGATATTGTATATCTAAGCATAATGCAATTTCAATCACGTGAAAGGTATTTGTATTTATAAGAAGAACAACAAAGGAACTAGGTACCTATACTGAATACTGTAAAGTATTTTCTCTAAATTTGGAATGTAAAATCATTTTGTTTAAAATGGTTAGTTGGCCATTTAAGCACTAAGCAGCGATTTATCATGGTTTCACTATATAATTTCCTTTCAAATCCAATACTGTTCCCAAGCGTTTTCAATGTGTCAGTCAATTTATTTTGGGGTAAGACCTGAAGGAGAAACTATTAGACCCAGTTATGATATGTATTTATTGGCATAGTCAAATAGTCAATGAAATACATATAACAAATTGAAATCCACACGAATTTGTGAATTACAAATGAATATGGTATATAACATTATGGACTAATAATAAGAATCTAAAAACCGGCCAAGCGCGAGTCGGACTCGCGCACGATGGGTTCCATACCATTACCTATAAAATGGCAAAATAATTACATTTGTTGGAATGAAATAACTTTATTCATAAATTCCGGGTAATACATGATGTTATAAAATAGTTCTGTCCTGCCAAAATCTGACTTTACAGACGTATGAATAGGTATAAACCACATAAATATATCCATAGTACTATAAAATAGTCATAATAACGAGCACAGACTATTATCAGCCTAGTAAACAGTTTCGTCATATTTTGTGGTCCAAAAATTCGTCTTGAAAAGAAACATTTCTCAGTTAACTGTTGTATAGGAGCCCCCCCCTTAAATATTTGTTTTATTTTCATTTCATTATTTATTTTTAAAGTGAATATATAATTGATATTCTGTGAATGTTTCAAGAGTCTACCTGTTGCCTGCCCTGTTATCAATATTGAGCAAAAACGAGCAAAAAAATTATGTTTATTGTATGGCAGCCTCCATAAATATTTATTTTATTCTGTTTTTTAGCATTAGCATTTAGTTGTATTACACTCTGACATTGTATTACAGTTCCGCAAAGACTGCATCGCCGACGTGGACACACGGCCTGCCTACCAGAACTTGCGACAGCGAGTCGAGAACTCTGTGTCCACATTCCTGTCCCGCCAGGTCTGGAAACCTGATCTAAACAAGAATCAGCTGAGAGAAAAGCTCAGAAAACATATTTTAGAGTAAGTGGAATAAATTTACCAAACTGTAGTAACACAATGTTTATAAACACACAATTGGCGTTTTTGGCATTTTCCTACTGAACAAGCTTTTGATTTGGGAATGTGGCATTTTTGCGAAAAACTATTTATCTCGAATCAAATAATACAAAACGTCATTTACACGACGTGTCCAATACTACGATTAATTTGAATGATAATGACCTATAAATGTTTTCATACCTGTAATATTGGCTACCCTGTTCCAAAATTTTAGATATTTTTTGTAAACAAAGAAATATCATGCAGTCACTGACATGCCAGTTGCCGAAAACATTTTAGACAAGTGAAAAATATTTTTGTCTGTCATCATCATCATCATCATCATTATCATCATCTCAGCCATAGGACGTCCACTGCTGGACATATGGCTCCCCCATTGATTTCCACAAGGATCGGTTGGAAACGGCCTACATCCAGCCCATGCCTGCGATCTTAGTCAGGTCGTCTGTCCACCTGGTCAGTGGCCATCCTATGCTGCGCTTGCCAGTCCGTGGTCTCCATTCAACAACTTTTCGACCCCAATGGCCATAAGTTCTTCGAGCTATGTGCCCTGCCCATTGCAACTTCAAGTTGCAAACCCTCTGGGCTATATCGGTGACTTGCGTTCTTCTACGGATCTCCTCATTCCTAACTCGATCACGATCGAATATAGTCCACTCGATAGCTCGTTGTGCTACCCTGCTAACAAAGACATTTTTAGCAGGAACATTTAGACATTACAGTATTTTGGACGCAATCTATGCAGTCCTACCAGTACAATAAAGTATTTTCTATCAAACATGTTTTTGTTCATCATATCATTGCATAAAACAGATATTAAGTTAAAGTAAATAGTGCAAAATGATAATGATTTTATTTTTTAATTTAGAAGATTACGACTAGAAACAAGTATTTAAAGTCTTTTGGGCAAATTTAGTAGGTAAACTACCATTGTAAAAGGTATTTTGTTGCACTGTTATCCCCTTTGTTCACTTAAAATATCTAAGATTCTGGAACAGAGTATAGGCTAGCGTGTTGCATCCTAGACAACGTCATCACTTAACGTCAGGTGAGACAGTTGTCAAACGCAAGCTTATAATAAGTAAAAAAGGGGAAATTTATTTTTGGACCATTTTTTTTTACTTAGAAAATTTAGGGGGGATTTGCCAATACTCGCCACGCTTAGCAGGTAGGTTGACGAGCGCAGTATGATTTCTGATCCTCAGAACGCGCTGCTGCCCATCTTCTGGTACGTGATCCCTTAGCCGACTCTTACGGCACCCGCGGGAAGAGATGAGAATTGCAATCGGCACAGTTAAAACATGTGTCTATGAGGGTGGCAGTGGCCAGAGTTTCTCCTAGGTAGATGGTGTGAACTACCTTAAAAGAGGATCCCTGATTGGGTATCATTGTCAACGGGGATTTTCTACAAATGTACTTTTATAATATTGATAGTGTTTATTGTGAATTTACAGTTTCAGTTTTGTGTTTTAGCATGAATTGTACTATACAACTTGATTGCAACACTAAATTACCATTTATATTATATAGTTACATATAAGCAAAAAGGATATCTAAGTGACAATACTTATGGTCACTTTGAAGCCATATAGTAAATTAAAGCGACAATAATTGTATATAAATGTGTTAAGTCATTGCTTGATGTTCATGAACACAAACAAATGGGAAAAATCATACAAACACAAGAGTTGCCCTAAAAATATTGAATAAGAGTTTTGTTATATATTTTGTGTCTTAAATTTAGAAAAGTATATTATTTTCTAGTAAATAAAATTGATTTTATACAATACGCTTTCAAAGCTCTTTACTAACTGTGCTAATTTTTCTTTCACAGTGGCAATTACCTCGAGCAAGGAGTCGAAAGGATAGTTGACCAAGTCGTCAACCCCAAAGTCACATCAGTATTCATACCACAAGTAGAAGACCTTGTCTACAACTACCTTGGGATCACAAGAAAGAAAGCACCAGGACCAGAGACTTGTGATAAGAAACCAGAAGATATATTGCCTACAGACCTTGAAGCTGTTAGCCCAGGCTCAGTCAAAAGCAATGATGATAAACATGAGGCGATGGAAACAGATGAAAAAGCAGAAAAAATGGATGTTGATGAGGATAAATCGGAAATAAAAGAAGAAAATACACACACAGATATACAAAAGAAAGAAAATGTACAAATTACTGAAGTAACAGCTACTTCAAATGGATCAGAGAGCATGGATAAAAGTTCAATACCTTTACCTGCTGAAGAAATAAATTTAGAAAACATACCGGCCCCAGTAAGTAGCCCTCCTAAAGCTACAAAACTAGAACTAGAAAGTATAGCCTTGCCTAACGAACCAAATCTTTCTACAGATATTCCTTTGCCTAGTGAAGTACCTAACCAAGACAAAGATCAAGGCATGTATTTCAAGACGTTACAGTTCCACAGTGAAGATTCAAGCTCTAGTTCTGGTTCGTCATTGAGAAGGAACATGTCTCCTTTGACTCCTATCAGAAATTTCAATAATGAAAACTCGTGCGATGCACAACAAGGTTTTGATGTCATTTCTGATGGTAAACCTGAAGTCAAGGCACCTCCTAGTTCTTTTCGTTTCACCATCGAAACTACAGATGCAAAAATAACTGATAATAATTCCGATACCAAAGCAAAAAAAAAAGAAACTGACGTTGATCTATCATATCAGTTTAACAATCAAGTCCTTATAAACACGTTTACCACGTTAATGTATGACGACAGCTCAAATAGCAACCTACTACATATAGACTACGAAAGTGACGTCAACAGCAAAACTAACATAGATTTAAAACCAGAAATAGAGAACTCCCAGGATTGTAAAAAGGACAAAAAGAGTGATTTTCGAAAGAGTAGCCATAAAAGCTCTCATAGGTCAAGAGATTCGAGCAGGCATTCTAATAGCAAAGACAAAAGATCTGACTCAAAACACTCTACTTCTCGTGATAGCAGTAGGCATGATAAGAAATCCTCATCAACCAAAGACGACAAGTATAAATCAAGTCGAGAAGGCGAACGATCTAAAGATAGAAGTGAACGAAAAGACAGCAGAGAATCATCTAAATATAAAAGTTCTCACAAGGGTACAAGTAGTAAGGAAAAAGATTCAAAGTCTCGTAGAGGTTCCAGCTCAAGCCATCGACAATCAAGTAAAAGCGTAGATGACAAGAAATCATCCTCGAGTAAATATAAAGAAAAATCTTCTGAAAGTTCAAAAGATAAGAGTTCTAAAGATAAATCCAGAGATTTAAAATCAAGCTCAAATCGATCAGATAAAGATAAGAAGAGTAACAGCAGTAACAATAAGAAACCTGACGACAAAGATAAAAAGAAAGATAAAAAAGATATAGACGATCATTACAGTTCGTCTGGGAGAGGGAATCATGGTAGGAGATCGACCGATCGTGATTCAAATGATGGTAGCTCTAATTCTAAAGGATGTCACCAACAAAATGGTTCAAAATCATCAGAAGACAAAAAAGAAAGCAAAAGCAGTGGCTCAAAGTCCGAAACTACGTCGACCAGCGGTGATTCCGCAAGTCCAAGTGATAGAGAGCATATTATACAAGACAATTCCAACATTTCTCACTTCAAACCAATCATTAGAGTAGATAATCACTTGGAGACGCCTATAGCTAATCCTCCTCGACTACCATTTGTCCCAGACGTGACCTTAAAGAAGCCTAGATTTGCAGCAAATTTACAGGAGGCCAAAAAGCTTATGAAAATGAGAAAATTTTTAGATGAAGAGCAGAAGCGAATGAATCAGGAAGCAGCCCTACTTCTCGAATTTCAAGCAAATGTAAGACCTAGTTTAAGCCAGGTTTACTCAAGTATATCTGGACCAGAATTGGAATTTGCTTGTATATCAAGTGCGCGTCATGACTCGGATCCTTATAAAACATTAAATGAACAAGCAAATGCAATAAACAAACTAGTTAAAGAAGAGAGAGAAGAAACGGTCAAAATAGAATATGAGCAAACTTTAGAAGACAAAAGTGCAGATGTAGAAGTTGCTAATATATCTGAAGTTATAAGAGACTCTGAAATCGAAGGGATAAGATCTCCTGATCATATGGAATATAATCGCCATGAAAGGCTTGATAATCAAAAACTAGAATACAGTAATTGTATGGATGAAGAATCTTTGAAACCTGACAATCCAGAATCACCAGAGGAACCAGAAATAAATAACAGCTACGATGAAAACAAACCGTTTTCCGAACTAATGGATGAAATAACAGAATACAGCAAAGCTTCAGAAAGCAAAGCTGACATCGAAAACGCTAAACCTGAAACAGAACAATCTGTTCAAAAAGAAAAATCAATAGAAAAATCTCGAAAGACTTCGGCAATAACAGAGGCTACGGAATCTATTACATACTCAGAAATCAAGGAAGCCACTGAGACTGTAGGAAATAAATATTTTGAAGTAACAATAATAACGGAAGAGTTGTCAGAGTCCGAAGAAACAGAAATCGAGCCTAAACAAAATGAAACCGAGGATTTAAAACCGAAAGAATCAACTCATTATTTGAATAATGTAATAGAAATAGAAGAAACGGAAGAAGATGAAATCCAAGAAATAAAGCTAGAAGAATTAATTAATTTACACGATATTATAGGAGTAGTCCCGGAACCAACTCAAAACCATTTTACATTAGATGAGTCAGAAATAGAAGATGAACAATCAGTATGGCCGATGCCAACCGAATATAAATTACACTATTTTGCTGAACACGAAAAATATGATTCAGAATTAGAGAAACACAAGTTCAGTAACTTCCTTAAAAAGTATATAGAAAATTATGGTACAAAAACTAAGATGTTTTTAATGAACTGTGATACGTACGAAGAGAATCTCTTGAAAGAAGTAGCATCGACACTTGGAGATTACGAAGTCGTCAACTATTACAAAAACGGGTTCTTGAAACTGCCTAACATGTCGAAAAATATCGTCAAAGAAAACCAACTCTCCACAGAAATAACTTTACCTATTGAACCTAAATACATAGAAAAATCACCCTTATTCAGTCCTGTGAAATCAGAATGTTCGTTTGAACTATCTTGCGATTATGATACAAAATTAGATGAGATAAATAAAAAGTCGAGACAAGAAGTTATGGAGATCATTTTGGGAGGTATTATAGACGCTTCACCGAGCAAAATGCCTAGAATAGATTATTATACAGAAAGTAATATTGATAATGAAATGAACAGTTTTAATACTCAAGTTGAGAGTGGGACGGACAATAATGTCGTTATAGATGAGAGTGAGACAGAGAACACTTTAAAGAGAAGGATGGATGAAGTTGAAAGTTCAGAGAATAATAACAGAATGGTTTTGACCCCAAATAAAATTAGAAAGTTGAGTGATTCCGATCAGATTTCTTCTACTACTGATGGTGAGTATCGTCTTATATTGTTTTATTGAAACCATAACTCTAAGTTATACCATTAATATCTGTACTAAATTAATTTGTATTAAACATGCAATTCTTGTGCTACTCCATACTATCACAGACACAACTAACTTTCTGTACATGGATAACATAATGCTTAACAACTTCATCTACATAATATTATAAATATATTGTTTATAAACTGGCACAGGTATTAGTATAAGAGTTAAGTGTAGAAACAATATTTTCTGTGTATATTAGATTGTCATGTCACGGTAGCGTCAAGTGTCAAGCTTATATACTGATGATCTCAAAACATCAACAAAATACACAACATTCAATATGATATCTATTAAAGCTAACCCTGGGCATAAGTAACGTAAAATTGTGTTTAATAATTTTCACTTTCAGAAAGTGAGGAGGCATCGAATAATAACAAAGCGTCGCTCGGCGCGCGATCTAAATATCTGGGAAAAGCGCGACGCGTCGGCCTCCCGAAACCTAAGAGATGCAGTAAGTTCAGTTATATAATTAATTTCCTGAATTCATGATTTTCATTATCATACTCATGTCCATACGTGAACATACAGTCCCCTACATACAACCTCCCCTATCGTATCTATTATTTTATTATCCTTCTAGTAATTATTGTATTTTTTAAAACTATGTACGTTAAGAAAGAGCCTCAATTGTGTAGCACAGTTTTTAACAAAGGTTTATTATATATTATGTATTTATTATCCAGTTTTACTCACGTTTATAGACGAAGTATTTCAAGCTTGGTTTCGGGCATGTCCGATGCCCATCTTCAGAGTAAGTTTACGCTGTGGGCTCGCGGCGACCACTGCGGACCGAGACAGTTGCGTTGCGGGTGGGGGCCCTCGTTGAAGCGGTGCGCCCGGGACTGGTAGCGCGCTGCGTCATCGTCCAAGGTGACGGAGGTGATCCGAGTGTAGGTGCTGCATTGTCTTCATCGCTGTGATCTCTGTCATCGCCGAATGCATGGGAACAGACGACGACGCTGACTGGCATACTCCAGACTACCTATCACGTTTTGACTCGAGGTAGCATTAAGAATCGGTGTCCAGGCAGGTGGCAGGCTCCATCCACGATCTCTATTCAAGTTCGGATTATGGTTGGTCTCTATTGCCTCGCGCACCTTCCGAGGTATATAAAATTTCTCTTTAGACAGTACGGAGGCTTTGTCGAACCGAATGAAGTCCCTGGTGTCCGGGAGATGTGCGTGTTCTGCGATGGCAGATCTAGTTGTATCCATATTCTTAATGTGTTCGGCAAAGGAGGATGGCAGACTCCCATACATTTGCAGTCTAGAAGAAAAAAACCGCGTTCATGAATGAAACTTATACGTATCGATAGAGCAATAAATACATTGTATATTCAATCATTTTCCTAGAAGTTGTATTGTATCAGTATGCTAACTACACGTCCATAAGCGAACCATTCAATGGATCGCTATCCATCTATAGCGTCGTAGATAGAGAAAGCAATATTGCATGGATCGAGCTACAGATACAGATTACTTATTTTATTCTGGAATAAACTAGGCATGGGTGTGTTTATGAAAGCAGTCCGGGTCTACAGAGCAGCTGACTACAGATTATAGAGTAACAAGAACAATAATTATCAGAGCGTAAGTATTCGAACGCAACAATCATAATGAGAAGTATAGGGTGCGTTCGAAAACTACAAACACTACATAAATAAATAAAATAAAAGTACTTCTGATTCCCAACTTTATAAATAATGCAAATTATTCACGGAATCCACAATAATATAATCGAAATGTTCATATATAAAGAATACATGAACGGGTTGTCATTTCGTTTTTCGGCAGCAAGGCTGGTTCTGCCATCCTCTTTTGGTTGCGACATTACGTCGAGTCTAAAGCCGAGAATATCCAAACCAAAAAATTTCCCAAAAGGCTGTGTATGTATGATAAATGGATTAGTGTAGTTCTTCACGGCCAGTATACGCTGCCATATCGTAAAGCAATCGGCCGTTTGGTCCGTGCGATACAAGAGTTTTTACTAATGAGTTGTTGCGTAGTTAGAATATGTTTTTCCACACACAGGTACATTATAATAGTAACTGTCCAAAACGAACATAGTTTTTGCTCTATTTCAGACATCGCTAACAGCCACAGCCCTTCAAGCGACAAATCCGTGGAGAACTACGTGCAGAACACCCCCGCGGCTCCGCCCACCCCTAACGGCAAGATGAAATCTACCCCCCGGGCTAAAATACAACGATACGACACCGCCGATCTGTACAAACCGAAGCTACACTATCTGTCTAGAAGGAATAATGTTAGTTAGACTTTTTTAATGTATAATTATGATTTATGTAACTCCTCAGCTCTCAGGGATTATAGATTTCTCGGGAAGTCATCGTGTAAACTGCACCATTGCTGATACGAGTGGCCGGTTTAGTGAAATGCGTGATAACGGTGTCATTTGACAGCGGCGCTGGGCCTCTTTGATTAGTAAATAGTTTAGTTTTTGTTGCAAAATATTTATCATCTGAGTACTAGCTGAGCTGGCAAACGTTGTTCTGCTCTATAAGTTATCGAAGTGTCAAAGTGACGAAGGTAACATTTTTGGGTAATTGTTCATAAGAAAATAATAAATCACGATTAAAAAATTAATCGAAATAAAATATAATCGTATTAAGTTGAACATAGTTATATACATCTGACCCAAATTACATTCAAGAATCAGTCGGTAGTAGTTTCGGAAATTATCCCGGATAAAACATCATGACACGGTTTTTATATATTTGGATATTAATCAGAACTAATTGTAAATAGCACGTAATTACAAATAAATTATATATATAGTCACTAGGAATTTTTTTCACTTTCTATTGGTGAAAGAATTTCAAAATCGGCTATGTAGTTCCAGATATCGGTTCTTACAAAGTCAAGTTTTACAATTTTATACTTTATGTTTGTTTTTTTTACTCAGTATACTTGCCTATTCGTTTGACCACTATCTCATGTGATGTTAAGTAATGATGCGGTGTACGATAGATCACGCCTTCTTGGAGATACATATTCACTAGTGACTTGAAGTAACCCAGATTGTGTCTATGCGGAAACACAGATATAGGCAATGCAATCATTGCATTATAGCACTCATTAGTTGTACGCGCTATAAATGTGGAAGCAAAACGCTTCGTGCGACAAGTTGGAACGTCTACCAAGTATGCATGTCTCATTGCCGTCCATAGTGCAGATACAGGGAAAGGGTTGTACTCGCTGAGCGCTCAACAGTAGACTTGTCAACCATTTTTTTTTCTATTTCGTGTTCTGTAAAGGTTGACGAAACGATATTATACTGTACCGCATAGCTGAACCTGCAACTGTATTCATATATCTATGTACATTGTTCATGTTCAACAGTTTAGAAGGAAACACTTCGGCTACTTGTGGCACTTGAATCCACGACTATAGAATACCGTCCTGTCGCTTTGCCATGTAGGCTACAGTAGCACTTCATTAGTAGTTCGATTTTATTCCTTCATTGCAGATACGAGGAATCAATTCCTACAGGTAGGCGAAATTTTTCCTTCAAAAATGTGAACGTTACTTCAGCCTATCGTAACGTTAATGCAATTAACCAACCATAATAGCTTTTTTCAAAATTACTGCTCTGAGTACTGTACACAGCGTGAGTCTGAATCTGTATATAGATATTTTAAAGAGATTAACCAAAAAATGGAAACTTAACAATAATGGACTTCAACACTCAAAAGTGTGAAATAACTTGTCGAATCACCCCAACTCCAACTGGTGGTTTTTGTAAATTAGTACAGGTGAAACCGCGGGCGCAGCTAATTATTTAGCAGCAGGTAGCTATTTTGTGTGGTATTTATTTAGTTATTGTATAATGTATATCGGCGAACTTCGTCAGTCAGGTTTCAGTTGTCCTTTGCACTTGGTGTAGTGTCTCGTATATTATTTACTAGCGGCCCGCTCCGGCTTCGCACGGGTATAAAATATATAGTCAATGTCATTAATGGATGTTATTATACATATAAACCTTCCTCTTCAATCACTCCCAATCATCTATTAAAAAAACCGCATCAAAATCCGTTGCGTAGTTTTAAAGATTTAAGCATACATAGGGATATAGGGACAGAGAACGCGACTTTGTTTTATACTATATTATATTGAATTTTCTTGACTAATTAATTTTAATTTTAATTCTATTTAATTTAATTTAGCTTTATTGTAATTCAATTTAATACTAATTTTATTTTATTTTATTCAATTGGTTAACTTATGTGTATGGGTCATAGTAACCTGAAATAAATGAATTTTATTTTATTATTTATTTATTATCACTTTTTTTTAATGGGAGGAAAGCTGCTAATGTCGATGTTTACCGAGAACCATTTTTTAATAATATAATAACAGAAATAATAGTAAAAAATCCCCAAGTTATGTTTTGTGTCTCATAATATCGTGGTTTGTTTTAGTTGTTGTAAATCTCAGTTGTTAAGAATATATTTAAAATGATTGTAGGTATGCTTATTGTAAATCGTGTTTTTTAGAAGAAGAGAAATTTAACACCACGTTTTGGATCTGCGTTATACATCTAGTTGTGTCCATAACAATGTTTGAGTGGCAATCTCTAAAGTGTGCTTTGATTGTTGGTAGAGCTTCAAGGCAAGTTCTAATCGGGCATTTTATTCGTTTAGTTTTAAAATAAAACAGATCCATTAACCCTCTAACATAAAATAGATAATTCTGTAAATTTGTAATAACTATATTTATATATTTCTATATGTTTACAATTGCATTATTGGTCGTTCGGTCTATCGATAGTATCGTATAAAATACTGTTCGGGATAGATGGCGTTAAACAACCCATTTAAAACCAAATTGTCTTACGATTGAACCATTACATATATTGAGAAAGAGATAGTTCAAGAAATAATTTCCGGTGTATATATATCACGTGAGTAATTTTTTTTAAGGAAACAATTATAATTCTGCACGTTGTTGGCAAAATTGGGATTAGTGTGAAACGCGCCTCTAGTTGGCAAAGCGACTGGCTGTATCCTAAACTTGTCGCGATATAGAGGAATTACATGGGCAGTTTTTCCATATAAACGTAGTCCCCTGTTTCCTCCCTGGATAATGCCAGAAGAGCAATATTTTTTGTTCCAAAAAATGTATGTCCTCTATTGGCATGTCCCTGTGTTTTCCTTTTTTTCATAAATTAATCTTTAAAAGTGCCATGGACTTTCAAAACCTACAAATTGGCCAGATTTTCTGCCCTGTTTAAACATCCAAAAAACAATGTTGACTAGATTATACATATAAAAAAGGAATAGTAGTAATAAAGTAACAAAGCCAAAGCTTTTTTTAATTTTTAACGAAAAAAGTAGTTAAATCGGTCAAGTTTTGGGGAAGGAATCACGGGACAACGAAACGTTGATTTTGTGTCTATGTTAGAATTGACAAAATGCTGTTTGCCAAATGGGGCATTTACGGCGTCACCGGACTATATGATTTTGTGTACTTTTCTCTCGCCCTTAGTGTTTCCTCTTAAATCTCTAGTTTTATATGATATCTTTTTAATACTAAAGGATTACTTAAATTAGAATACTATTGTAAATAATATTATAAAATAATATTGATTAAAAATAAAATATTATCATTTAAAAATTAGAAAAATAATTTAGAGAAATTAATATTTAAAAGTAATATCGGTAAAGTGGCAGGCCCCCATAAACCAAACGTAACTGAAAGTATTTATCATTTTCATATTTTCACCTATTACGCTATCAAATCGGAAACTTTGACTTCTCAGGCGGAATATGTTTTGTTCAATTAAATGTTTGAATTCGTCAAATCGAGGCCTATATAAGTCAGTTATTTTGATATATTATAATGCTTTCTGCACCATGTGTATTAGGTATACTGCAGCAATAATAAAATCTATTGTAAAAAAATTGTTAGGTAAGTTTTTTGTATATATAGGTATTTGTCTCTATGTCCGTTATGTTGTAGTCACATTTTAAAAATTGTTATAATTTCATAATATGATATGATTAAAGATAAATAAATTAATATGGCTTAAATTTAGTCTTTTTCTGTGACTTATGGTGAGTAAAGTATAATGAAGTTAATGACAGTTCAGTAAAAAAGGCCTGGCACGGCGATGTGGGCTAGGAATGAACAGCTGTTGCAAACACCTAATATTTTCGATTCCATCATTTATCTCAAGAAATCTGTAGTTTTATTTTATGTATGTTTTATATGATCACAAATAAAGAGGAAATATGTTAACATTTAATTTCAAGAAAATGGCTCGACTTGAAGGTCGAGGTTATCTTAACGTTAATATCGAAGTTGGTACAATGAAACCAGTATCGCAGTATAAGGGTTATATTCCCCACCTTTTCTTTCTACCAAAGATCTACATGCGCCATACACAACGGAACGCCTGTGTACGTAGTCATGGGTAAAATTTACCCCCTCCAAGTGTAGCTTTAGCATTCTGTGCTCTGCTATAGCATAGCATCTGGAGAAGATAATTTTAAGTCACAATCTAGCTGCAAAGTTGAAAGGGCTTATGTGTAGCTTCCATCTGTTAAAAGAAACCGAATAACTTAAGAAACGTGATTTCCTCCCGGATGTACTTAAATTTAAAAGAGGATTATTAACATGCTCTTGTAAATAATGAAAAAGTCAGCTAGCTGTAGGTCAAGGGAAAAGTCAGCATTTTTTTTAATTCACAATAGACAGGCGTTTTACCACTATCTCACCTGATAATGCGGTCTACGATGAATCACGCCTGTCTAGAAGATACCTGTTCAAGAATACAAACCTGTTCAAAGTTCAAGATGCCCAGATTGTATCCATGTGGAAACACAGACTTAGGCAATGAATTCCAATTGTTAGCTGTGCACTCTATGAATGTGGAAGTAAAACGCTTCGTGCGACAGGTTGGATCGTCTACCATATATGGATGTCGCATTGCAGTCCGTCTGGTCGTTCTTTGATGGAATGTTGAAGGAGGAACCAAGTTATGTTACTCCAGATCACACTCCCCGAAGTGTATCCGGTAAAACACCGATAAACTAGCGACTCTATGTCGGTGCTGCAGGCTTTGAAGTCTTGTCTTGATTAAAGAATCCTTGTTAATGAGCCTTTTACCACGCCTCTATGGATTCAAGAGCCTCAAGTTGATATTTAGCCGAGCAGTCCCACAAGTGAGAACAGAACCTACTCCATACAAGATCGGATTCGTGCTTGGTATAAGTTGAGCAGTTGTTCTGGTGTGTAGTACTGTTTCACCTTTGCGAGGATTCCCAGCTTCTTGGCTACCAACTGGCTGAAACTTTACACTGAATGTTTAAGCAGCCAGCTGGCGTATAATCCACCATGTTATGGTCAGCCAGCTGCCTTTTATTTTTCCTTCAAGATATTAGGTAAACTATAATAGCAATGTTGCTTAATGAAAAATTTTAAAATGGGAGGAAAAACTAAAGAAACTTTTATTTTCCATGCGTGAGAGTCGAGAGCCCACCCACGAAGTCGCTGCTGACTTTCGCAAATATTCATAATATACATTTCTAATGCATTTTACGAATTCTCAATTGGGAGGGACTTGGTCATGATAATCTGTCACTGGCTCCTGGACCTTAAGTACCTACGTAGAGCGTACACTGTCTTTTATTAATGTCATTGTGCCTACTTTGAACATTAGCCAGAGTTCGTTCTTTAATTGGAATTTAGTCGTTTACGTACCTAGCTGTCGTATCGAGTTCTGAATCGGGGGAGAAACTTGGGCAGTTTGTCTCTTAGGCCATGCGAACGGTCCGGCTATCATGCTGTAGGCACGTAAATTTATGTTTTACCTACTTCGCAATTGTGTTTACAGATCGGTAATGCGTATAGGCAATATAGCAACTATTGCTTTGTCTACAAGACACACCCCCTGCCAAGATCACGTTTGAGTGGGTATGTCCACCAGTGACGCAGCGATCATGTGATAAACGCCTAGGTCAGACGCTTAAAGGTCGTCGGCTTGTCTCACCATTTATATCTAGGCTGATACTGAGTAATACTCAGTATCAGAGAAGACGCCGCGGAGGAGAGTTCTACGCTCTTGTCGCCGCTCGGACCTGAACCACTGAAAATGTCGACCGCAGTGATCGACGAAACGTCTGGAACAAAAGTTTCACATAGACCACGGCCAAACAGCCCGGAAGCAATACATACAACAAATATATATTATAAATATACAAAGTCTCTACATGTAGAGCCTCGCAGTGTAACCTACCCATATTCACCCCACTTCTTGCTTGCTTAGGTATGGTCACAGGGCTTGGCCGGAGCTTTTCACGGGTTGTCCAAACATGTTCCAATCCCCATTTACCCCACCACCTAAGGGGAGGTTGAATAGTTTTGCCAGTTCCAGACAAGGATTTATAAGATTAAAATAAAAATAATATGAAGGTAGTTTAATTTACCTTTATTTAACAGCTGTACATTCTTCAATTATATTTTAAAAATACAACAATGTAATGACTATTAAATATTTAAAATTAGAGTCAATAATTTAAAAATGAGATGAAATGACTTTATTTAAATAATACTTTTAAAAAATGTCTAAAGTAATTTCGCTTACTTACTATGTCCGAGAATACTCTTGAAAGTTTTGTAATTTGAATTTCATAATATGTAAAAGAAAACAAAGACATAATTGTACTACACTCATAATTATGTGTAAATATACTTCGTGTTTTAGCATGCTTGTATTTTTATTTGACAATTTTAAAAAAATCTTATCAATCCTTTTAATCATATAAAATACTGAATATATATATATTAAAATAAAAAATATAAATTAGTCAGTGTCATCCTCCTGTAAGCATGCTAATGCCATCAACCTCTACAAAAAATGTTTCATTTTCTTAAATACTAGTGTTCTACGTGTGTACACCACACACTTGGTGATGTGTTGGAGTGCTATAGAAAATAGGTTTACCGTTGGAAAAATCTGGTAAGTTTTAAAGAAATCTATTATTAGAATCTATATACACAGGTGTCTTCCATAGAAACAAATCTAAGTGAACTGTGAACACAAGAAGTTTACCAAACACGGAAATAGTACACCAATTGCATGTTATTCTACGTGCAACATTACATTTCTAGCCTTTCAGGATGTTCTGCGAGTACAAGTTACAGCTTTTTATTGCATTTTGGTTTTCTAACTGAAGCTTTAATAGTCAACATTTTACCATCACATTATTTCTATCTCACGAGTTTTGTATGATTGGATTGGAGGTCTCCATAAAATTACTACAAATTTTTCTTATAAAACATGCTATTGGCACAATTATAAAAGGAATTATCAAAACTGTTTACTATTTCATTATTATGAATATTTGTAATTGTCACCAAACTCATGAGACATATTTAACTAGCTTAATTTCTCACAGTTGATTTATCTAGGCCAGCTGGATCCATAATTGGTGTCTGCTTCTTTACAATACCAGATAAAAGAGTCTTGATCTGTGCAATTGCACGGCCAGGATTTAAACCTTTAGGGCATGTCCTGGTACAGTTCATGATGGTATGGCAACGGTATACTGAATAAGTATCCTTTAATTTGGATAGTCTCTTCTCAGTGGCATCATCACGAGAGTCAATAATCCATCTGTAGGCTTGCATGAGAACAGCTGGACCGAGATATTTGTCTCCATTCCACCAGTACGATGGACAGCTGGTTGAACAGCAGGCGCACAGTACACATTCATACAGGCCATCTAACTTAGCACGATCCTCCACATCCTGTAGAAGCTGAGTCTCCTTACCCTTAGCAGCCTCTTTATCGCGCTGCAACCAAGGCTCGATCGACTGATACTGTCGGTAGAAATTAGTCAGATCAGGCACGAGATCCTTTACGACGTACATGTGAGGAAGAGGATAGATTTTCGTCGGTTTGGATAGATTCGAGTCAATATGGCTGATGCAGGCGAGTGTGTTCACTCCGTCGATATTCATGGCGCACGAGCCACATACGCCTTCACGGCACGATCGTCGAAAAGTGAGAGTCGGGTCTACTTCATTCTTGATCTTCTGCAAGGCGTCGAGAACCATGGGCGCGCAATTGTCCAGGTCAACTTCGAAGTTCTGTGTATAGGGCTTCTTGTCGGGTTCGTCAGGGTTCCATCTGTATACTGCGAACGTCTTCACTCGCTTACCCAACGTCGCTGACGTCGCGAAATTTCGCATCTGTCCGAAAGTGCCTGTAGTGAGCCGTAGCAGCGGCATTATGTAATGTTTATATTTACAGCAACGCAAAAGATATTTACTTCTGTTAGCACTTATGCCCAGTGACGTTCTTTGTTCAAGGCTCTGCGGCTGACTAAGGACAAAAATTGAGAACTGTGTAAGTAAATTTATTTCACAATAAATTCAAAAATACCACGACACTGGTGGATGATTTTTGAATCCAGACTCAGACCCACAGATAACTAAAGTCGCACAAACTGTGATGTGGGATCTTAGATAATATATACATTTATCTATCATGGGCTCTACAGAGCACTAAGAGCAACTCGGATATATTAATTCTGTGGTAAAATAAACGTATTGATAGCTTGCAACAGAAACACGTTTTACAAACTTAATTAAAATAAACTAAATTATTAATTGAGAAATATATGGAAAAAATTAACTAAAAAGAGATCGCTTGTCCAAATATTGATTGACCAATATTTGTTCGACGTCTCACGAACGTCTACTCTAGTGCTACAGAGCAAGAAGAAGAAGTCACTTACATCGTTATTGAATCACGGTATAGTTACTACTGCATATGTTACTTTTGACAGCCGACCAAAGTTTGATAGAATCTAGAGGTAGAAAGATTATGGTCTCGTCGACCATAATTAGGTCTGACAGGTTGACGTGAACGGTCTCGATCAAATAATGGGTGGATCAGATAATGCTCAAATGGAGCTCGTGAACGCCGCACATCAGTTGTCAGAGCAAGATAGGGCTTGGCCGATGGAGCTCTGACAGCGAATATGTAGCGTTCACGAACTCAATTGGAGCATTCTTTGCTCTACCCAATATTTGATCATGAGCGTTGACGTCAACCTGTCAGACTAAATTATACTCAACTAGATCATAATCTTTCTAACTCTAGAATCGATCAAATCTTGGTTGTCTGTCAAAAGTGACATATGCAGCAGTATCATTATCACGTAATCCATGATCAATGTAAGATTCTTCTTCTTTTGTGACATGCTATGGAGTAGGCGTTCGTGAGACATTGATCAAATATTAGTCGATCAATATTTGGCCGATCAAGCTCCTGAACGCAGCCCTGGATAGACACAGAATATCCACATATTCTGTGGTTATGTGGCGGGAACAAACCAAACAACTTACTACAAGTTTATTTGTCAAACCCACCAGTGAAAGAAAGTTTCAATTAAAATTTGACACCGCTGAAAACTAATAAATAACACCAGTCCACTTGGACTGGAAGACAAGATTAGTTAGTCCATGTATACTTGAAGTGGTATGAAGTAGTATTCTTTGTTTCCTGTTAACTTTAAGTTTGTTTACCTTGTTGAAGAAGTGTTCCATGATGTATGTTTAAACGTACTGGCTTTTGCCTTAGACCAAAGTAATTACTTACAGTTATCCTAGTATTTTATGCCTATGTTTTCTTTTAGTTAAATAACTATGAAAAACGTATCAACATTCAGTCAATCTCCAACCGACTCACCGAAGACTCCAGGCGGAATTAGCAGGTCGCTCCTCACCCCGTGCCGAAGAGTAGGCCTATCGAGAAACTTTAGAAAGAGTGGAGCTTCTCCATTCCAATCTCCATTGTCTGCCAACAATGAAGTGAAACAAGTAGAGACTAAAAAAAGGAAGGATTCTTTGGAGGAAATACAAACGCCTGATAATGATGTCTGTGTAGGCTCTACAGTCAATCAAACCCCAACAAGAAAAATTGAATTGCCAAGTCGAAAAAAGTCTAAAACTATATTACCTTTAAATAAGAATGAAGAGATTGAATTACCTACTTCTACGGAGGTTCCAGCAGTTTATAAAGGCACTGATGAAACCCTCTGTCAAGAACCAGGTGCTTTTGAGCAAAATATAAATATGATGGTATCAACACCAGTACATACAAAGTCGTTGAATACAAAAACTAAAAGCAAGAAAAAAATCTGTCTTGAAAAAGAAATTATCATTAGTACAGATAAAAAGAATGTGAATAATTGCACAAAGATTGATTTACACAATGATAATCTAAAGGATACTTACAGTGAAAAAACTAAAGAAAAAAGTCCTAATAATTTAACCAAAGAATGTATAGTTGTGATACAGAAAAAAATATTCAAGAAGGAATTTCAGGAGCACTCAAAAGCACAGACATCTAAAAATACAAAAGATAGTAAGCAAGAAACAGTATCACAAGCTTTATTTGACTCGGATACTGATGACATACCACTGATTTGTCTCAATAAAACAGTTACCAATAAATCTGTTGCACCAAATAAATTAGATGAAGATAACTTTTCAGTTGATAATGTCATCCAGAAACCTGACAATACTAAACAATGTAAGACCATGGCAACAAAGTTACAGAAATCTGCAGCAAATAAAAGCACTTCAAAAGTAAATGTTAGTGTTGAAATTCATAACCCACTCATCTCTCAAAGTTCATGTGATGATGATGATGATTTCTTTGAAAAGAAAAGAACTATTTTAGTTAGGAAGAACTATGACAAAGTGATGAAACCTCAGAAAGCGAAGTCTACTGGCTCTATAACACAAAAAGACATAGACAATTTAAAAGCTAGAATTGAGACTAAGAAAAAGATGTTGTTGGCAAGAGCTATGACAGAAGATACAAAAGAATTAAGAGACTTAATTAAAAAATGGCAGAAAGGTTGTCAGGATGCTCTCATGGAACTTTTGGATTTGATGAAAAGCAAGTTTCCTGATAAACATTACATGGATTACTCAGAAATGCTTGAAACATTAAAGATACCAGCTTCCTTAGTAGGCTATGATTCTGATAATGACTGTTTCCTAACACCAGATGATAATAGCATTATTTTAGCTAATGTTAAAGAATAGATTGGTTATTTATTAAAGTTTCATTTGTTATGCATAATATATAAACTAGCTGTGCCCTATGGTTGCACTCGCATGGATTAAGGTTTTTACACATCCCCAATTATCCCACAAGAACTATACTCTTTCCTGGATAAACATAGCTTGTGTCATTCCAAGGTCTAACCTATTTTCATACCAAATTTAATGGTACAGCCTTTTGAGTTTTAAGGAGTAACAGGGTTTTTTTAAAATTATTTGTTTATCCCACAGGAACAAAAATTATTATCGGGATGAAAAGTAGCCTGTGTTAATCCAGGGTCGGAACTATCTCCATACCAAATTTCATCAAAATTGGTGTAGCCGTTTGAGTGTGAAGGAGTAATAGAGGGTTTTGACCAGTTATGACTTATGGAACTGAAACATGGTGTCTGACTACAGGCCTTGTGAGTATGCTTAGTCACGTAATGAGCAATGGTGATGGCGTTCATGGGGTATGAACAATCAATACTTACAATTTAATCAGAAATGAGATCCATAGAAGAACGAAAGTCAGCAAGATAGCCCAGCGGATTAGCAAGTTGCAGTGGGCAGGACTTATAGTTCATAGAACTGATGGATGTTGGGGTCAAAATGTTCAAAATAGTGACCACGGACTGGCAAGTGCAGCTTAGGACAGCCTAGTGGCCTAAGGGTTGCCATATCAAGGGGAGAGGCTGATGTCCTATGGCTGAGATGATGTGTAAATAGATAATATTATCTAACTTAAAATTTTACTTATAGCATGCGAGAAATATGCTATAATCATAGCAAATGGAAATGTGTGATCTCTGCTTCCTCTTGGAAAAAAGGTGTGCAGTTGTTGAGGTGTACATAGATAATTTGTAGATCTACTGTTAGGCTTATCAAGTACCAGTTTTTGTGGAGACAAATTGGAGGTAATCATATTTATCTTTAATAGATAGGTACAGTTTTATTTGCAAGGAAAAGCTTAATTTATGTATAAATTTAAATGATGACAATAACTATTTAACAATGTCTATCGATTAAAGAAGGAACTGCATCTTCTGGGTTGCCAACCTAGACGATCCTTCAATAATAACTGAGACTTGTCAAAGAATTACTCATTTTATCAGTAGAAAATTTAATTTAATTTATATTTTGACTGTAGCAAGAAGTTGAGAACACATTATCCAACATATTGTTGACTGCTGACTATAGGAACAGTCTTTTCTGATAATCAATTGCATGATGCAATCTAGCCTATCAGATAATTTTAGAAGCATTAACTTTTCAGAATTGATACCTATATTTTTCCAATAAAGACAGGTATAGTTGGTTTTGCGCATTTTAATTCTTTGAAGATTGTCAATTGGTAGTGTTCTAAAATCATTCTGTTGATGATGGATTTTACTTTTTCATTTTACTCATCAGACCATACAACACTGGTCGTTTTCAACAAAGATTGTACTAAGACTTGTCACAGGAATTGTCAAATCTGACCTCATTTTTTGTGATAAGGAGCAATTATGAAATTATGATACGAGAGAATGTGACATGATTTACAACAAAAATAATTTTATCTGTATAATATATTCAATCAAGGACTACCTATTGTAATTTAAAATGTTATATACAATTTTATAAGACACTACTTTACAAAAATTAAAACCTATGTGATCGAATGGGATTTTCAGGGTCAAACAACTTCGGGTCCTTCAAAAATTGCTTATCTTTGTAGTAATAGGGCATGTATGCGCAGTTTTGAGCTTTAGAGATTTCTTGTTCAACTAACAATTGCTTTTCTTTACAAAGGCCGGTAATATGACGGCCGTAGATTCGGCCTGTGTAAGGACTCTGGAACTGTGAAAGGAGTCTGTAGTTCTTGTAATCAGGAGTTATTTTCAATTTGCATAGTATGCACAACTTTTTCTCTTTTTTGTATGGGTTTTCAATTTCTACTGGTGCATCTGATGTAACAGTTTCTGTAGTAGCTTGCCTTATTGATGAAGATATCACTCTGTGTGTATTTGTAACTGCAAAGAAACAAGTTAAATTGCTTGAATATATTCATTAATAATGAAAATATTGAACAGAAATGAGAATTACTACATATAGTCAGTAAACATTTCACTCTTACATATTTGGCGGAGAGTAAATAATTTAAGCAGAGCCATGTTGAATAATACGGTATAATTCCTGTCTGTCGGGTAGTTTATAAACCTTTTAAATTAATTTAAACAAGCTTGATTCTTGACCATAAGTATGTTCTTGACCCTGTATAAAATTATAAACCCCTTCACCCTTGTATAGTTGTATCAGTTGTATTCACAGATGAAAGAACGTATTACAAATTACAAACATGAGATAAATAACCTCTAAAATGTGACATGACAATGACATTCCATAGATTTGATTCAGTCAAATTCAGTGGTATCCTTAAAAACATAGCAACCCCCACAAAAAAAACGGAAAATTCTCCATGGTATTGCTTGAAAACATAAAGAAAGAATCATGATCCTAGCTTGAAAACGTGACAAAATCGTATTATTACGGTATTTCGGTAGAATTGAGACCCCACATCGATAGAAATACTGAAAAATCTGTAGGTTTGGACCACTCAGTGACATTCGCTCGTAGTTAAGGTTCCTTCTATTTCTACGCATTCATTTGTTAGTGGGTTATCTTGAGTGCGCCTGTTCCGAACGAAGCCGAAATCGATTTTAGCGCTTTCATGATACACAGGCATTCCGTGTTTATAAGCACGATTACGACGCACTGTGCTGTCTAATAAATTGGAACAGTAATTTGGCGTATGTAAACTCTAAGGCTTTCACGGCCGGCGTTGCATGTTTGCAGTAATTAACAAATACATAAACATAACCTGAAATACTCCAAACCTTCATAAATCTCACAAGGAACTAGGTATATTAGGATGTCCTATAATTTTAATTTATATTACAAACCTCCCAAAAAGTATCACTGAACTCTGTGTATTTTTTTCGAGTTCCTTACGTCTTGGTCAAATTGTAATGACGTCACCCGTGGTGCGAAAAGAGTGCTCACATTGATTAGAAACGCAATTCAGCACGCTAAAATCAACGTTGAAACGTCTCGGAACAGGGAGAATGTGGGGTTCAGTGCGGCCACCTTATTTTTAATACTGTGTAGAGCGTTTAACCACTATCTCGCTTGATGGTTAGTGACGATGTGGTCGAAGACGTTATCACGCTAGACAAAAAATGCTTATTGGCTAACAAAGACTGCTGTCTGAACAATATGTGTTTCGTGACATTTTTTCAAACTTAAAGGTGGCCTGGCCATGCGGGTACTTGAAAATACCCCACCACCATGGAGCTTTTTTCTATGTGAAACGATTTTGATTTTGATTATTTTTTATTTAAATTTGATCGACAGCAGTTTTTGAATTTTGAGTTTTCCATAATAATGCTTATTTGATTTCGCCCACATAGATTTTGATAATGTTTTCATTGAAAATGTTCCACGGATGCGTAGTGGAAGACGATTTGTTTAGTTTTTAATTACGTTATTATATAGAACTTGCTAGTTGACGACTTCACTCGGATGCCCTACTACAGGGTATGAACAAACGGACTAATGAAAAAAGTTGTGTTGTTCTTAATTACGTACCGTGTACCTATTCTTTCATAGGTATGCATTCAGTAATTACTAATACCAATTCTTACTGTGTCAAGATCGTCCCCACTTTTAGTTGTAGTGATCGAAACTAAGTCGACTCAGCGACCAAAAAGTGTCGACGCATTTCAGTCGAGTTGCTTTTTAACGCCTACAAGAAAATGTTCCCATATGGCATTTTATAGTAGCCGTTAAAAACAACCGTTTTAAGAAAAATGTACCTTGGACTTGACCTTTGACTTCTGCTTCCTCAGCGATTGCGGTCCCTATAGTTTTTCTGGTTATCACTTAGCAATAAATAATTTACATTTGATTACTCTGTGGTCATATGGTACACTTTGTGTATATTTAAAACACAATAATTATTCTAGGTTAGACCTTGTTCACCGAACATTTGTAAGCCAAACACGTGATAGTCATTGAATTCACAGTCCAACGTCTACTTGTAATGTTAACACATTTCCATACACATTAACGACAAAATTATATCGTTTTAATGTGCGATTACAGATCACATAGCTCTGATCTCTGCTTATGAAGTCGTGCCGCAATATACGATGCTTGCAGTAAGGAAGTTAAGCCGCTATCCAACCGAGCTCTACGAAACTAAACAAAGTGAGAGATCGCTGCCATCTTACATACGTAACGCCAATTGTTAAGACGCCTCTTAACTTTTTGGTATTATGAATTGCCGTATTGCCCAGTAGTAAAACTAGTAGGTACTCGTTCTATGACTACAAAATTTTCCAAACCTGTGGCGCCATCAAGATTTAGCCTGAAATTATGAGGTTTTTTCCGGCGTACGATTTTTTTTAGGTGCTTGTCAGTCTTCTTGTAGTATATTGGTCTATGATATAAGGCAAACAAATAAAACATTTTATACAGTTTAATTTCTTTTATTAACATCAGGCAAGGCATCAGAATCATTATTTATACTAGTATTGTCCGAAGAGGAGTCTTCATCTTCATTAATAATAATGACTAATAGCGCCTCACGGTTTCACCCACATGGATTACGGGTTTCCTGCTATCTCAGTTATCCCACGGGAACTATAAAAAACGAATAAAAGTAGTCTGTGTGTCTTCCCAGGGTCTAACTTATCACCATACCAAATTTTATCGAAATCAGTGCCTCCGTTTAAGCGTGAAGGAGTAGCAGAAGTTTTTAATTATCGAATAGCAATTATTTTCGGGATGAAGATTAGCCTATGTGTTATTAATCTAGAGGCTAAACTATCTCAATACCAAATGTCATTTAAATCAGTGCAGCTGTTTGAGCGTGAAGGAGTAACAAACATACACACATAAATACTTACACAACACACATTCAAACAAACTTTCCATTTTATATTATTAGTGGGATAGTGGAATTAGCTCTTGTGTGCACAAATTGTCAAATGCAATGTCACGGTCCCCTATCGTACATTATGACTCACTTAGTTCTCTCCACCACATTTGCACAGTTCTCGGCCGTCACGTGGGTGACATTTTTGAGTAATTGCAACATTTAATTCGCTGTGAATGGGGGGGTTGTATGGTTTCTTGCAGCATGCCCTTTTACTTATGCCCAAGCTCTATGGCGTTGTTTTGGATGAATCCTAAGGACAATATGATTATATTCTGCTGCCATTTCATTGATCATATACCGTTTTGGTTTTTAATATTGTTAACAATTCTATTTTTAACATGGAATCGTCCACATTTTCTACATTTTTGCGCAGCCAATTAATACTGCATTCATTTCTTCGTGGCAGTCGCCGGATTTCTCTGATATAAATGCCAGCAGTGCGTCTTGTACAAAACCTTTTGTTGTACCAGAGCGTGGCAAATGCTGAAGCGTTCGATTTTTTCATTGTTACTGCGGAAGTGGAAGCAGTAGTGTAGTCAGTCGGGATACGGTGTGGTTAGCATTGAGTCACGTTTCATCCGTAAAGACAATATTTGTCCAAACTTGAATGGTTTTTGCCTTTCTTAAAAAATCACATCGTGTCAAAGCAATATCAGTTTCCATTAATATTTTTCTTTTATCTGATTTTTTATACAATAAGCCAACCCTGACGCAGAAACGATTTATCTCCGGGAGGTGCGATGCCTCGCTTATTTTTATGATTCTGTTTTGCTTTCTTTGACTTAACTTTCGTATTCCCGCCTCCTCAGGAAGAGATGCATTCGGGGGTGTGGAGCCAGGTTATCATAGAGAACAGGACAAGTACTCTTTTATTTTACAAAGTTTTAGTGAAATGCCCTTAGTACTGCTCTTTGGCACTGCCCATACTGGGTACTCGTTGTACTGTTGTCTCAGTGTTGCAATGCATATTACGACGGGTGTGTTTGCCGATTGCATTGCGACACCCGCCGAGCGCGGCCGGACTGTTGCACCATGGACCTGGCTCACCACTAATGTGGATGATGATGTGACACGAGAAAGATTGTATATTATAAGCGAGCATTACTTTCCGCTTTTGTCAGACACATATTGAAGTAACTTGTATTCAAACCACTGGCGTAAGCGTTTAGCAGTTTTTAGTAGGTCAAAGAAAGATATATCCATTCCTTGTCTTCGATCCAAGATTACTACTTGTCTAAAAGCCTACTGGATATCTTAAAAATATGATTTGCAGGCACAAAAAAATGCTTCAATTATGAATAATATGCATATGTTTCCATAATTGTCTGTTAGGGACCTACAATTACTATTGGTATTAGCAAAACTGAACTTGCGTTTGACCATTATCTCACTTGGTCTTTGACGATGTGGTCACGATGGAATCATTCTAGACCTGGATTGCTCAAATATCAAAATAAATTGAATATCAAATTTATTAAAATTTATCCGTTTGTGATTTTTTATAATATATAGGTACTTAATATATTATAATTATTACAGGAAGACAGAGCGGTATTAAACTGCGTTTAAAGATAATTCATTCACACACGACATCGATCACATCTATTCTATGATTGCTGTGATGAGCCTACGTCCTATAGCTACTTACATAATTACATTTTTTGTCCTGCGAACGGGATACGCCTGGCCACATGCGGTCAGAATGCAGTTGTCGCAAATGACAAACTTAGCATTTATTAATCTCAAGTAGTGTTTGGTATAAGAATAATAAATGATGAGTCTAATCTTAAGTAAATTGCGTTGTAATATTAATAAATGGTTTAAGTTGGTCTGGACGTCATGAATAAAAAAAATCTGATGAAATCACCGTAAATTACAGCATCTACAATTCTACATGTACGATCCACGCGAACAATGTAATATTTTAACCTCTACGTTGCTGCGAATAATAAGTTTATCTGAGAAACACACACTGTTTTTCATAAGTCATTCCTCATTCAATCATTCTTTTCATCGTCATATCTATCTCATCGTCATACGTCATGCTGTCATGCCATACCAAACATTTCGTGCGACGATGTTTATTCGGGCTAATTTCTGTAATTACGAGATTGATTTTAGTAAAATTTTGCACAGATATATAACTGTGTCCTAATTAAATTATAGGCTTATTTTATTTCGATTATGACTGCGATATTTTTATTGCAATTACATGACAAATCAAATATAGATTAATAAAATAAAATAAAATATCTTTATTGCAGGCGAAAGGATCCATACATTACAAAATTACAAAATATAAATAGTCAAAAATAAAAAATTAAAAGTAATAAAAGTATAAATAAAATTGGTTATAAATGCAATAAATAACATGTCTGACATGTGTTCAGTTATAATGTGGCCGAGATACTTGAACTGTTTTACGACCCTTAAGTACCGGTGACCCTGATAAATAAACATTGGGCACCCTCTCCGGACCCTTCCCTGCACGTAAAACGAACATTTCCGTTTTGAGTACATTGTACTTGTGTCCATGCGTTTTAGCGTACTTTTCGCATATAGACAATAGTTTTCTTAGTCCGTTGATCGAGGGGCTGAGCAGCACCATATCGTTTGCATAGCTAAGGTTGTTGACACAAACATTTCCAACATGGCAGCCGATCTTGGCGCTTCTCAGCTCCTCGATCAAGTCATTTATATAAAAATTAAAAGGGTCTGGAGAGGTTAGCTCCCCTTGACGCACCCCGCATTCCAGTTTGTAATCACTGGATGTCGTGTCGCCCCACCTCACTGCGTTTATTTGGTTTCCGTAGGTACCAATATTTAAAGATGTTCACCACTTCAGTCGGTTAATTTTATAAGCTTCCAACAGATGGCGGTGGTAGTAAATCTGTTGGTAACACACCTGCTTGACTTTTAGAACTATTATAACAGCCACAGCAGCTAGTTTAGTATAAGATCAACGTCACAGTTCCTACTTCCTTATAAAAAATGACACCCTTATTGACATTTAATTGCTGCATGTATAGGCATTTTTTACAGGCGAGACTAAAGTAAGTATAAGTAGGTACTTAACATTGTAGTGTCTGGATTTCCGAGATTATCTTTGTTCGCGGAAGTGAAATCGGTACATACTGTAGATATCAAGGAACCAAGGGTTACCACATAGTTACGAGGATATATTATATTAAAGAAGATAATTTGTATTACCGAATAGTTAGGTATATAGCTAACCTACACTATTCAAAGAAAACTACTATTTTAATTGACTTGCATATTTTATGTTAATGCAATAATCTTATTTTTATTTTGTGACAGTAAGTAGGTACCCAGCTAACAAAGAGAGTGAATACTTTAGAGCAGAACACGGGCGTCGAGCTGTTGTTATATCGATTGCATAACGATTAGTTGCCTAATTGAAGAACGCGCTTTCTCCTACTGAGGGCGAGTTTTTCCTGTCGTTTGCCTTAAGTCTTCCCAAAACGAAGACTGGTTTCCGACACATAGTTGAATATTAAGCAGCCGATTCGAGATGCCACCTTGAACGCGGAAATATTATCCATTTAATAACTTTTACCAGCGTACGGCTAGTCACGACGGCGACGCTTCTCTGGATGTGTAAACAAGAAATCGACTTACGGACTAAACACAACCGGCATAGCCACTGTCCGCATACAACGTGGCTACCGAGTCGTATTAAAAAGAAAATATTTTGTTATCATAATAAGGTTTTAAGCATCGTCGGTAGCGCGATTTCGCGCTCTTTTCTTGAGTGCTAGTGACATTTTTGAAAAGAATATAAGGTTTGTGACAGTGACTTTAGTTTTTACTTCGGATATTAAAACTACTTGGTAAGTTTTATCATAGGATTTATTGAATGTTGATATTCTAAGGAAATGAATGAAATGTTCAGATACATATCGTGCAAGTTTCCGTGAGCAATAAGTACAATTTTATATAAGCGAGTAGAGCGTTATGAAATATAGGGGAAAAGTTGAACTGAAAGTGCATATCTTAGCACGGTGAAAAGTAAAAGTTTTTAGTCATTGTAGTGACGAAAATTTGTCATAGTTTTGACGTTTTAGTGTTAACGTACGCGTTAAGAAATCAAGGTTGTAAGGAGAAAGTGACCCAGCTAGCTGTCTGTATGCGATGACTCGCTGGGTTCTCTATAGTGTGCGCCGGAGTTCCGGATATGGATACTATCGGACGACGACGCCGTTTGAATTTAGAAAAGTTGTTTTTTTTTCTTTGAGTTGCGGCAATGCAATTTGCTGTATTATTTCTATAGACTTGTTTAGTCTACAGAAGTACCAAGAATTTTTACTCTTCTTGTTTTGTGATATATGTACCTAGTTATGGACAATGCCATATAATATTTCAACAGCGTACATTTTTTTATTATTTGTAATTTTCACACGCGTATCTTCCATAAACAATGTTTGATCCATATCAAAGCAAACAAAACTTTCCAGGAAAATATTTATCAAAATGTGCCTTGGATATAACAACATCGCGCCGAATCAATTCAATATCTACTGCAAAAATGATTATTATAACCTCTCTAATTAATGATATTATTCGTTATTCCAAAACGGTCGTGGCTAGTTTGCTCATGCGGCGACTGTCCTCGGTCGTACCGTGAATGGGTGAGCGCTAGTGGCATTTTCCACAGAGCGCTTAAGCGCTCGAGGCGCGCTAGGCCAACAGTCCCGTCCGGTTGTTTTGTTACTCGTACAACAGTCGTTAGGTCATGTAGGAGGCCTTTCGACATTGTGCTGCCCATGTGTGCTAGTCTATCCTCCAACCCGCATTGGCCAGCGAGGGGGAATATTGCAAATACTCCTACTACCTGTCCCAGCTGTGGGCTGATGCTATTCGTCTTTCCGTCGCGCCCGCGCCGACAGCGCGCTTATGTATTACAATATATTTATTCAAAGACACATTTATGTACCTAAGATAATGGTTTCAACGCACAACTTAAATGTTAACTAGTAGTACCTACGTTTTGATACTTAGTCTTATGTATTCTTAACATTGTTTACTAAGATAATATGGACCTAGGTACCTACTATAGTAGGTGCTACCAAGTAGGTACAACCTACTAATAGTATTATAGTAGGTACTACTATACTATAAAAAGGATAATCATAGATATAATAAAAACAATGAATTTACTGCATCGTTTATTTGATGTTATCCACAGAATGCTAACGAATACTCCTAGCAGTTTATTTATTAAACAATGAATTAGATATTCTCACGGTGATAAAATAAAATAATGTTTGACTATCTACGTTAATTTATTTATTGCTACTATGTCACTTTAGGCATTGAACATAGTGCAGATGTTAATAATAAAGTATAGTAAAACTACAAAGCTAGGCTGTGCGTACCATAGACGTTAGGGTCTGTGAACATCTGCGCATGCGACGGTTAACCGATTGGTCCTCGAGCAGAGGTGCCGTCTCCAGATGGCATTACAGAGGCTCGCGGGTGTTTACAGGTAGGGAGGGCGGGATAACGCCTGATGCGTGTTCATTTAAAATATTATGTAAAAATATGTACTTTACAGATGGCCTACGGGCTCAACAAAAATTATTACTACTTTAGACTTTTTAATTTTCTTTCTTCGATGTACAGACACAGTTCTAGCGCATTTGTCGTTGCCGCGAGAATTTTTGACAATAGAAAAATATTGTCGCTTGACAATATTTTTTCTCAAATAAACCAGCAAATGAAATCAAATTTTGTTAATTCAGTTTTTTTATCATACTCAGATCCCCGCTCTAGGTTTCCCTGTGTCGCGGGAGGCATGGACACACACAATCACAACACACAAACAACCCAAACCCGGGACAAACATCTATACTCATCGCACAAATGTTTGCCCCTGCCGGGATTCGATCCCAGGGTCCCGGACCACATAAGTCATGTCACTGACACTGACCACTGCGCCACGGCGACCGTCAAACATGTTACTTCATGAGCTGTTCTCATAAGTCGTTATATTTTTAAGTTTATTAGACATATAGATTGTAGGACTTCAAACAGAACAAAACAAAAAAGATTAAATAAAAAAGACGTGTGGCACTCGGGGACTGCCGCGGTAAAGCTATTGCATAGCATTTTTTATCAACTAATGCAATTAATATATTAATAACTTATGCAGTAACGCCGATACAACCAATGCCACCTAGAGGCGAGTTGCTGAACTTAAACAGACAAGCGTGATATTTAAAAAAAGTCATTAAAAGTTCTGCTATTCATTGATAGATGGCAAAACTAAAAAGTATCACCGCTGTGCCGGTCGGGGGTGTTAGGTTATTTTCGTTACGGAATTTCTGGATTCGGTCTCCACGCTCAAGGTCCGCGATAGAAGCTATGCAATAGCTTTAAATCGTCAATGTAGCATTTCATTCTATTCACGCCTTAAACGAATGAGCGAGATAGTTATTCATTTCAGTTGAATAATCATTCAACTGAATCATTAGCGACTTGTAAATAGGCACTGCGCAGCTAGGTTGATGTACTCCTACTTGCATATAACATAAAAGCTCGCTCGCGTACTTACTTGGACGTGGAAAGACAATCGCAGATGTGACATAACACGCCATTAGCCATGATGAGCTAATGTTACTACAAATATTTGCAATATTTGCTTGAAGTTGAACTAATAATACATACTTTGCACGTTAGTTGCTTAACAAATTTATATTGTAAAGTGAACTCTACACCTTTGGGATGAGAATCGAAATGACCGGATCAAGTTGATGACGGGTATGCAAATAGTACTCACGTCTGTGATTGATTGCGTACTATTTGGAACGATAAATTCGTCGTTAGGTTTATCATTCTTCATCATCATTTCTGCTTTAGGGTGTCCCATTGCTGGACATATGCGTCACCCAGTTAGAAGTTAATTTAATCTAGCGTGTTAACATCTTCGACCACATCGTCACTGACCATCAAGTGAGATAGTGGTCAAACGCGAGATCTATACAGTATAAACAAATAAAAACCCAGTTAGAAGTAAACCTGCTTCCAAATTTTTTTACATGTTGAAGAGCAAGATCAGTGCAGTGAAACTGACTATAGAACCGGGCTCACATCCTGGCTGGGGCAAACATTTCTATGATGAGAGTTGATATTTGGTCTCGAGTCTTGGATGATTGTGTGTGTCCAGTCCATGGCTCCCGCGACACGAGAAATCCTAGTGCGGAGAATGTGTGAGTGTGTTTCTCTGGGCACTGAAATAGTCATTGAATGGAAGCCTCGATGAGAATGGTGGGAAAACTTTACATTTGGGGTGCTGGAATTAAAGGTGGGAGGGCAGGAGGGAGGGGAGAGAGTCGTCCATCAGTACCACTCCCCCCTCCCGCGGAGACCCTTCATTTTTTAGATATTGAAGATTTTTTTGAGGTTATTTTGGGAAAATGTACAATTGGGGCGCAGGAAAAAGGGAGAGGAGAGGAAATGTAGGCAGGGCAGGGGATTGTCCTTGGCCAGTATATGTTATATTTATTACTAAAATATATTATGGATCTCCACTAAAACTTAAATAATATAACTAAAAGTAAAAAAAAAGGGCAATAAAATGTCCTTGCATAGCATACGTTGCGAAAACTATAGATAATGGATTAAACAAATATTCTACAATATTCAAAAACATGTGCAGTTACTCTAAAGGTCAGTTTAAAAACTATTTTATAGTAAAACACTCGACAGGAATTCCGACCGAAATCAGAGGACGTTACTCGTGCCGTAATATTAATCCTTTTAGAATAAGTGCAGTACAGTCATAATCAGGGCGGTTTCAGTACTGGTAAATTGCATTTTAAATTATAGATACAAATCAGACATTTCATTCAAAGGTCAATTTAAAACTGATACTAAATTGAAAAATAGTTAAGAATTGTAAATTGTACTGCCAAGGAATGGAACTCGTTACCCGAGTCTGTGTTTCCCGATACGTACAATCCTTGAGTCTCCAAGTCATGGGTGAATAGGTACCTTCTAAGTTTGCGTGCTACATCCTAGACAACGTCATCACTTAACATCCAGATGCAAGTTGTATCACCTGCACTGAAAAGAGGAAGACGATTAAATAGAAATTTTCCTGTATTGTTGTACTTTCCTATGCTGGTGCATACTTACCGGCAGTAAAATTGACTAACTCACAGATATTCATATTATCATTACACCTTGATAACCAAAGCAAAACTTCGTTTAAAAAATCTATCAATTTTGTTTGCAATTGCAATATTTACTTCTCATTATCCTGGCGTAAACTCCTAAGCGATGTCTTCATAGGCATTGTTGGTTCATTTATCTGAGTTCGTAGTTGTCATAACATAAAACAAGTTTTAATGTCGTCTGACAATTTATTTCCGCAAAATAATCATCACTAAACATGAATATAGTCATTAGCATACAAATCATCTAACTGTTTACGATACATAAATAAAATAATGTCTGGTTTTAACACAAATTTTACAAGAACTGTCTTGTATGAATCTGTTTCCTTAGAATGGACTATACATTTTCCATTGTCACATGTATTTGTTTATTGGGTATACAAATACATAGTATGTTTTGTAAATGTCAGTATATTGTAATTATTTTTGTCTAAGTACTACAATAAATAATTACCTATCTACCCATCGGAAGAACTGGGCAGATGCGTTTGGGTGACTTTGCTCTTTGGAAACCTCCAGGCGCTTAGATGATACAGGCAAAATATCATTGTTTGTTTGTATTCGTCAACCCTGGATATAAACGGGAGCTCAAGCGGGGCACTTGCCCCGGGCGGTAGTTTTGAAGGATATTGAATTCATAATTAAAATGTAGTTGATAGAAACAAACTTACTCCACAAAGCGCCTATAGCCTGCAACCCACGTTGCTATGCTATGAATTATTCATTTGATTTTAGAACTCCCTGTTATATTTTGGTCTCATCCTATTAGCGCTCACTCCGAAATACCCTGCGAGCAACTACAGCGCAGTAAATTGCTTGTAAAACATAATGGGAATTAAATATTTTAAATATTTATTGGTAATTTGATATCATTTATCGATTTGGTATCGACCTCGATTTATAAAATGAAGAGATTTTTTAAACGCTGGACAAAGGGGGCGACAACAATTGTATTTGATAAGAGCAAAAAGACATATTTCCTATGGGAAATATGTTTTCCAAGATAAATCAAAAGAACACCTTCTGTAGGTATTACTCTACACTACATTACTGTACTCTACACTACGCTACACTCCGTAGTTTCAGCCGCGTGGGCTTCGGTTTAACCGTTACCAGCTATCTTACGGATGCTGTATTATATTATAGAATGAAAAACAGGCAAGCTGTACCTCGGCTGTCTCACATATCTGTGCCAAGCTTCAATCACATCCATGGAGCTTCTCTGGCATGACTGAGTATCATTAATCCATCAATAAGTATTCAGCACCAAAAAACGGGTCTAAAAAATCTAGGGGGTTAAAAAACATTAGGTAGTACGCCTTCTCAACACGTGAATGATTTTATACAAATATAACGGTTTTAATTATTTGTATTATTGTTGTTAATGACACCAAGTTGAGTAGGTAAGTACATAAGATTCGACAAGGACGAACAATGTATTTATGCGTCGGGTACAATGATATTATATGTTTATATGAGGTAGATGTCGCAAGAGCGCGCGGAAACTGAGGCGGCAAAATTAAGTCAATTTTAGTAATTTTGAATTACGACGCGTATTTCGAGCGCAAGTCTAAACATATAGCTATCCTTTTCTATATTATTGATACCGTATTATCTGTTGCAGTAAGCATGTTTATGTCGTAAAGGAACAAAATCTGAGCACCGCGCAGTATGAATATACGTCATCTTTAGTAAAACATCATTGGTCGGGTAGATATTATTATGTGCGAGAAATACGTTATTGATAAACTCATACTTTAAAAACTAAGCGGTCAATTTTTCACTCACATTTTTAATTTGCTCATCATTTTACATACATTATGATTAATGATTATGTATTACATTACGGACAGATTCGGCCTTAAGTACAAAATAGTTATAATACTACAAATATTACAATGACATTTGAGTGATGCACTAGCTGCTGCCAGCCTATAGCTCAAATGTTCCTTAACCCGCTACCAGTCTGCAGCGTACTCAGAATGCTAGTAGTACCTCTATCGATTTGCAATGCTGGTACGTTGAGGCAAATATGTGCCTGTATTTCGGTCACGCGTCGAGATCGCTCGCTTGTCGATCGACACACTTAGTTATCTGATGGTGGTGTTCACCAAAATTTAAGTGTCCGATTATCAATCTAACCGTCGGTCAAATAGTTTAAGTGTTTGGTAAAAACTGTTTGACCGACGGTTAAATTGATAAACGGACGGACGGCGATTAAACGTAATCGCCACATAGTTAATTACTTATCAAATTAAAATCATATTTTATGTAACAAAGGCAAAGTGAATACCAACTCTACCTATTGATTTTATTTTGAAATTGTTGTTAACCTTTTTTGTTTCTGAAACTGCATTATTATCATGCCTCTGTAACACATGTTGTGTTCATTTTTGTAAACACATTGCAAATAACTATGACCATGAACATTGCTGTTGTCACTATGGGTGGTAGGTAGGTACATATCTGCGATTGCGATTATTATTCTGAACGCGAAGTTTGTTGTGTGTTCCTCAAGCTCAAACCAGTGTGGGTAATACCTACGTATAAGTATGGGTATATGTTATAAATATCGTATTTTTATGTCTGTGATAGTCGCAATACTCTAAAAGTAATTGATTTGAAATTTTGACAGTTCATGCAATGTGCATGTTCAGAATATGACGCGCTGAAAGAGTTATTTTGAGCGCGTAATCTTTTCTTTCAATTTTTAACTGTTCACCCACGATACAATCACACTCTCAGAGTAATATTATAAAGGTGATAGTTTATCTGTTTATCATTTGTATATTATTATGTTTGTTAGTCCTTCACGCTCAAACTGCTGAACGAATTTGCTTGTAATTTTGAATGAAGATAGCTCATATCCTGGCCTACAGAGGACGACGCCGCGAAGGAGAGTTCTACGCTCTTGTCGCCGCTCGGACATGAATCACTGAAGATGTCGACCGCAGTGATCGACGAAACGTCTGGAACACAAGTTTCAGATAGACCACGGCCAAAACAGCCCGGAAGCAATACATACAACATCTTACATGTTTAATAAACTAAAAAAAATACCACTTATGCAAACAGGTAATAAAGGATAATTCTGATTGTAGAAAATTTTATTTCAATTGCTATTTTATTAGTGAAAATATATATTTTGTTCAACAATATTTTTCTTTTATCGAAAATTCTCGCGGTAACTACAAATACGCCTGAACTGTGTCTTACATCAGAATATTTGAAATTAAAAGGTCTAAAAATGTGATTACTTAGTAATTTTTATTCGAGCCCGTAGGTCATCCGTAAAGTACATTTTTGTAATATTTTAAATCAACATGCATCAGTATTTGTCCCGCCCTCTCTGCCTGTAAACCCCCGCGCGTCTCTGTAATGTCATCGGCAGCCCTTGAGGGTTGGAGATGTGCCGCTATTCTTAAGAATAACGAGTTAAAAAGCAGACAGAACATTACGAATGCCAACTACCCGTTTTGTTAACCCACGAAAGAGAGAGATAAGGGCTAACCAATATATACTCAGCGAAGACGTACGAGCCGCCGGCTGAATTGTTCACGACTTTACAGCAGTTTAGTGCTAAAACACCATTCCTAGCACGAATAAATGAATGAATGTGGAGCAGATTACTGTAACATGATGCCCTCGTAGCGTAGGTCGTGTGTTGTGCTGTGCCACTGAACAAACGGGTGTCGGCAATAGCAGAATATCTGGTAGCCGCTATATAGATCGGAACAATAGCCTCATGTGGACCGGTCACGCAAATGTTGTAAATGGACTCAATCAATTTGTGAATGTTGCAACAAAAACTACAATTTCCGATTTGGGTATTGGTTTTCAGCCAGCAGAGCATGGATAGAACAAATTAAAGATATACCAGTAGTAGGTAGTTCTACAGATGTACAAGTACAGTACAACAATTGTAAGTGGATATATATGTTATATATTAGGATATATATTAGGATATATATTCTTTTCTTTAATTTATTGGATTATTGGCAAAATATTATATAAATATATGCCACTCATATCGTAATTTATCTTTTATATTTTGCAAGTACATAATTAATAAAAATCAACTACCATCTTTTCGGATGAGATCCCGTTTATGTCTTTTGTATCGGGTTTCTATTTGGATCATAATTATTAGGTATGCGATAATTTCAAGTATTTCTATAACCATTTTTTTATTTTCATTAATAGTTCAAATTAGACCTGGAGACCTGAGACAGCTGCGTGAATTAGATGTTTTTTTTTTCAATCAATCAATCAATCTTAGTGACAGTTTTTGTGGTAACGGCTGGCACTCACTATCCAAATGTGAAGACCTTGTGTGAATGTTAACAAATAAAAAAATAATATTTTCCGTCATAGTATAGATATACGCATGCATGTTCATGCAAGAATTTTTCTTTCATTTTGATATCGCACCATCTTTAATAATAGTCAGAGTAAATCAATATGTAAGTTTTGATGCATCGAATTAGAGGGTTTAACCTTAGTCAGGAACACCGCTCTGGTTTTCCTTTCATTTGCAGTTAACTTTACTGTTATTTTACTTGGGTTTTCTGAAAACAGATATTGAACAATATTTAGTGTGTTTAAAATTTCCTGGCTATGAGCAAAATATCCACGACCTATTGCCTTCGAAACTAACTTTTTCTACTAAATCCCTTGAAAAAAATAGCATTCTTCTGACTAAAACAAATTGCAATCTCGATACTCAAACTTCCATCTTATAATATTTTTCTCAGCCTTTACAAAACAGTTTTCCTGTAGTCTATGGTGCAATGTATTACCGGCCAGTACCAACCCGTGAGCACAGATTAAAAAGGACAAGAGTTAAGTGAAAGGAGTCCGTATGACGACTTGCTTGCTATCTGTGTTGATAGTTATTATGTACGTTACATAACTCCTGGTATTTGTAACCAGCTTCAAACAAACCAGTCCCTATGTGGGACAAGTGGATATGATTAAACTTCAAAAATAGGAAATTCCTTGGTGTTCACCGAGTTCTTGTTGCACTTTGTCCTGTCGAGCCAATATTTTGACAGGTGTTACCTACAGATGGCACAGTTTTATTATATTAGTCAAATATAAACATGAAATATTGTATACTAATCTGTGTATATATAATAGGTCTTTTGCAACATGGACTTAACTTTGCCGCCTCAGTTTCCCCGCGCTTGTGCGACATTTACCTCATATAAACATATAATATCATTGTAATAAATCCTTTTCACAACATTTTCTTTCTCAATACTGTTGTCGCAGAGAAGAATAATTAGCATTTAAATTATAGGCTGAATGAAAAACATTAAATGCTGCTGGAATTCTGGGCACGCTGCCAATTGGTAGTGGGTTAGAGAATTTGACAGCTAATCTACTAGCTGGCAGCTGAAATGTTATTATAGTAGATGTGTAGTATTGTAATTAGTATTTCATTTAACAAAAAAAAATGTGATACGTTCTAGGCAAGTTTGTGTAAAGATTGAACATCTATGAATCACTGCTCCATTAATGCAATGTAACATAATTTCGTCGAAAGCAAAAGTATCGTTTTCGTAATAGAACCGGTTATTTGCCTGCGCTCTGCTGAACTAGATAGTTCTATGAATATATTATTTTGTTTGGGTTTCTTATTTATCAGTTTCTTAGAATATTTGTTAATTCTTGCGCCACGTCTGAAAATGTATTGTCCACCTTCATATCGTTTCATGCTCAAAACTTGATATAGGGTTTGATTTAATTTTAACCATACGATGTTTACGGTTAGAGTTTTATACATATAGTTCTCTTTTTCTAACCTACGACGCTCACTTGATTGTCTCACTCCTCTGATGTCTGTCCATCTCCCTCTCGCTCGATTATAAAATCACTCACGGCACTTTAATTACGATATAAAATAATGGATGTGATGTTGTTATTTTTTCCTAATTTAAGATCAGGGGCCGTACCATCAACTTTTACAAAACCATCATGTTTCAAGAACGTCATACTTCAAGCTTAAAGTAATAATGCTCAGATTCGTACCATGAACGTCTTAAAACATTATTGTTTTATTATCGCTCAGTGACGTGTGGAATGAACGAAGAAACATTCCTGCTGTAAGGGCAAGCAAGACAACATTATATTTTCATATAGCGTTGTCGCTTTCGCTGGCGTTTTAGACTACGAGTCCACATGTGACGTATGTGGAGGTGTCATTGATTTACAAAAAAAACCCAAGATGCACAATCAACGTCTCAAAACCGTACGCGTAAAATGAGCGCAACATTCTAAATGGTGCGCTCATTTCAAAAAGTCTCGCGTCGCTCGCGTCTAGGTGCACTCGATAAAGTGCCGAAGTGTTCTCTGACAAATTTTAAGAATATTACGTCATAAAGGTTAAAAAAGGATGGGATATCATATTTTCGGTAAGTAAAAGAGTTTATTGATTAGTTTTTGTTGTTTTTATGACTGAGTATAGGGAACAATATGTTATTTTGATTTAATTTGTCTAAAAATTTCACTCTACATCTAAGTATAATACGGCAAATTTAAATACCTGCTTTTTCACTGTAAGAACGATCCATTGTGTCCTCCTTTTTATTTTAAACGCATAACAAAAATGACCTTGTTCTTGTTCAATGGAGACGATTTCTTTGTTGTGTTTATTTCTTTAATTAATACGTTTATGTACTTTTGAACTTTTTGTATTTAGTTTTTGACAAATATGACTATGTTATATAATTTAATATAGGAAGAGAGGTAGTCAATTTGACGATTTGTTTAATGATCGTAAATATTATCTATGCTAGGCGAGTGAAGATGTTTACACTATATGTAGTAAAACAAAGGAGATTATAATATAAAAAACACAACCAAAGTCTAATTGTGTTTCTTAGTTTTATAACGTGCCTTCCATTTAAATATATTTTCTAGTATTGACATACATTCCCGTGAACAACCTGCTCTATTCAATCACAAAATTAGCCTTATAAAAGCTATTATAGAAAAGTTTATAGACGTTCGTCTACATCATATTGCTAAAAAAACAACTTTATACAAATTGCGTATGGTTGAATTTGCAAAAATATATGCTTACAGCATAACTATAACTACGTACGTATAATTGGTGAGTGTTTGGCTACAGTTTCGAGCGTGACTTTTATTCGAGACTGTGCATCTTGGGTTTTTTTGTAAATCAATGGGATGTGTCCGTGAATTTGATTTTATCGTTGTGTGAGTAAAGTGGGTGATTATTGAGACTAACGGCACGCGGTGTTTAAAAGTTTTTGTAAATATATCACAGTCGTAGTGCATTGGTATCTTATTATTTTATAATAAATATTGTTTTGAATAAATACAAAAATGGAAAACAGAAAGTAAGTTTGTGTGCATGCAGCTACTTTGTCTCAGTGTTAATATGCTAGTCTAAGGAATTTCAAGTGGGTCAAGAGGTTTTTTTACAATTTTTGCAGCAGGGCACGTTGTGTTTCTGGGCGGCAGCTCGATGTTTTGTGGGAGTTTTAAAATAATCACAGAGCTACTGCCTACAATAGATCCGTCCAAACTAGACAACTAGATCCTAGAACTACATCAAGTGAGATAGTGGTTAAACTCTACATCCATACAGTATTTTTTTAAAATACATCGATTAACGTTATTTCAAACTCAATATGGATAATAACGAAAATACACCACATTCACCACAATAACAAAAAATAACTCACTTTACTTCAAATATGCTGTTTTGTTATAAAATATCACAAGTAATGTTGTTTCCGCGGCGAAAGAGCAACTTTTTTATGATGGCTAAATTTGACATTAGAGCAGGAATAAAACAATCTTACTCGCTGTTATGTCAGCTCATGGTACGCTTTGAGTGAACGAAATGGAGTTTTACGTCACAAAACTGCTTAGTCTAAACAACATTAAAGTAACATTGCTTATGTGTCTTTGTGGTACGAAAATTCAAAGTAAGATTACAATAATACTGCTATAAGAGTTGGTGGTAGGCCCCCTGGGGCCGTACCATCAACTTTTACAAAACCATCATGTTTCAAGAACGTCATACTTCAAGCTTAAAGTAATAATGCTCAGATTCGTACCATGAACGTCTTAAAACATTATTGTTTTATTATCGCTCAGTGACGTGTAGAATGAACGAAGAAACATTCCTGCTGTAAGAGCAAACGAGACATTATATTTTCATATAGCGTTGTCGCTTTCGCTGGCGTTTTAGACTACGAGTCCACATGTGACGTATGTGGAGGTGTCATTGATTTACAAAAAAAACCCAAGATGCACAGTCAACGTCTCAAAACCGTACGCGTAAAATGAGCGCAACATTCTAAATGGTGCGCTCATTTAAAAAAGTCTCGAGTCGCTCGCGTCTAGGTGCACTCGATAAAATGGAGAAAATAACAACAGGAGAGTTGAAATCTAATTGAAAAAGACAACTTTACAATAAACTAAACTTATTTCAAGGAAGTTGATGTATTTCGTGCCGTTGATTTTGAGTTATTTTGCGTTTAAACTTATAAATTTATAACACGTATCTGTTTTAATCATTAATACCTTTATTATAAATAAACGATTATAACAGTTAATATTTGTTTTATTGATATACCTATGTCCTACCCAAAAACATATTTACGCTCAGATAAAAGTATAATTATGTGTTTAGAACACAATTTTGCAAACTCTTAAAATACTAAACAAATGTGTTATGAAAATATCCAACCGACGGTTGTCGGTTGGATATTTTGGTTGAAAAAACAACTTTATACAAATTGCGTATGGTAGAATTTGCAAAAATATATGCTTACAGCATAACTATAACTACGTAGGTATAATTGGTGAGTGTTTGGCTACACTTTCGAGTGTTACTTTTATTCGAGACTGTGCATCTTGGGTTTTTTTGTAAATCAATGGGACGTGTCCGTGAATTTGATTTTATCGTTGTGTGAGTAAAGCTGTGGGTGATTATTGAAACTAACGGCGCGCGGTGTTTAAAAGTTTTTGTAAATATATCACAGTCGTAGTGCATTGGTATCTTATTGTTTTATAATAAATATTGTTTTGAATAAATACAAAAATGGAAAACAGAAAGTAAGTTTGTGTGCATGCAGCTACTTTGTCTCAGTGTTTATATGATAGTCTAAGGAATTTCAAGTGGGTCAAGAGGTTTTTTTACAATTTTTGCAGCAGGGCACGTCGTGTTTCAGGGCGGCAGCTCGATGTTTTGTGGGAGTTTTAAAATAATCACAGAGCTACTGCCTACAATAGATCCTTCCAAACTAGACAACTAGATCCTAGAACTACATCAAGTGAGATAGTGGTCAAACTCTAGATCTATACAGTATTTAAAAAAAAACATCGATTAACGTTATTTCAAACTCAATACGGATAATAATGAAAATACCCCACATTCACCAGAATAACAAGAAATAACTCACTTTACTTCATATATGCTGTTTTGTTATAAAATATCACAAGTAATGTTGTTTCCGCGGCGAAAGAGCAACTTTTTTATGATGGCTAAATTTGACATTAGAGCAGGAATAAAACAATATTACTCGCTGTTAAGTCAGCTCATGGTACGCTTTGAGTGAACGAAATGGAGTTTTACGTCACAAAACTGCTTAGTCTAAACAACATTAAAGTAACATTGCTTATGTGTCTTTGTGGTACGAAAATTCAAAGTAAGATTACAATAATACTGCTATAAGAGTTGGTGGTAGCCCCCCAGGTGCCTGAAGCAAGAATCACTTGCGTATCGCAATCATCTAAACAATTGAATAACGCACGTACCGTCCGTACATACTATTATTTCTGTGCGTCACAGTTGTACCAGATAAATGACAGTTAGTGCTGAGTTCAATTGTTTCACGCAGCGATGCGGCTGCGATACGACTGCGGTAGTATTTCGTGCTTCAGCCACTAACTTGGTTAAGATTTTTTCACCACACTTAAGTAACTTCCAATCGCTAGTTTTTTTTTTCATTTTTTTTTCTTGTTCATCACACTCAGACCTCCGCACTACGATTCCCTGTCTCGCGGGACGCATGGACACACAATCACAGCACAGAAACATCCAAGACCCGGGACAAGCATCTACACTCATCGCACAAATGTTTGCCCCTGTCTCGATTCGAACCCAGGGTCCCAGAGACACAGAAGTCATGTCAATAACCCTAACCACTGCGCCACGGCGACCGCATTTTGATCGGCGTTTTAATCATCGATTTTAAATAGGAAAAATATATTATATTCACTAGTGAGTAAAAAGTCTTTTTAATTCGAGAACGCACCTGAGAAAGCTAATGTCAACCTGCCAACTCGCTCGGGATGGCAACAAAGCCCTTTATTACTTGAATAAAAGTAAAAAATACTCATGGGTAAAGTTTTTTTAGTGTTTCGTGTTTTGAAACTTTCGCTACACTTAGGGTTCTTCCTATGACCCTTATCTCGCTCAGGTTTCAATCTAAGCACTCACGCCATACATACACTTTATCCACATGTAAAACAAACAGCCTTTCCACCACGACAGACGAGTAGGTTAGATACCTATTCATAGAACTTCAACAGAACTTCGAGTATACTCGTAATCATCCAAAATACCTATTTATATTTTAAGGATACACAGTGCTTATGTTTTATTACAACATACATAAGGTTCATTTAGCTGCTAGTGATGTAAATTTTACATAATGTCATTTTGAGCCCCCCTCTTGGTTGCAGCCGCGGCCTGGCTGGAATAATTAATACTTCCGGTAATATTCCCACCGACCACCGCCCGGCCAGATATCTGTCACATGGAACTATAATATTTAATCATTAATGTTTCGGTACAGAAAAGGGAAATGCAAATTGATGCGAGTTTAAAATTATCCGGATGTTTACGAGCGACATTGCAAAAGGCAAGGTCACGCCTTGACCTCACGCCTTCGACGAAGGAAACATCCTTCATGTGCTGACATTTGTTTATAGATGTGTTGACCTCAGGGCGGCGCGTCGCAGGAACGCTTCGGAATCGCCTATTGTAGACCATTTGATGGTTTTTGTTTTACGATCGTAAATAAGTAATAAGCCATTAGTGTTTTGCTGACTCACCAAATTTAATTACGGTCACAGGCAATGAAAACATATACATAGAGTTCGTACGTTCATATAGTTATCTTACTATTTACACCACATGGAAGTGACACTGGATTTTCCTTAAAGTATATTCACGGTCACGATCACGGTCACATTTGACGGTCGCCGTGGCGCAGTGGTCAGCGTCAGTGACATAACTTCTGTGTCTCCGGGACCCTGGGTTCGGTTCCCGGCAGGGGCAAACATTTGTGTGATGAGTGTAGATGTTTGTCCCGGGTCTTGGGTGTTTGTGTGGTGTGATTGTGTGTCCATGCCTCCCGCGATACAGGGAATCCTAGTGCGGGGGTCTAAGTGTGATAAATAATATATAATATATTTTTCATGAACAATATGACAACATATATATGGGCAATATGCCTGGTTTGTTTTTTGGAAAATCTGAGTTTATTCTTTAGGGAATGTACCTATAGATATAACAATTGATAAGTAATTATTTATTGAGGCTATGTTTTTCAATACGTATCCCGTTGCAAACATAATACAGTCGTTTACATAATAAATAATGGACAACAGATACCTATGCTTCGGGTTCATCTATATTATAGGGGTCTGTGCTTTCTCATAAATATTGACCCAGTTTATGCTTTTCTGCAGTAAAATTAGGGTCAAAATAAAAACCATCCAAAACAGAGAAAAAACGTCCTCTTTCATCAAGTGTAACTAAAATTCTTAATTGTATATAATATAGCCATCTCCGTTCCCACCGCTGGGATACGGGTGTTCCTCAGAGAGGAGTGTTAGCCATAATTCACTACATTGGCCAATGCGGGTTGGCGGATGGGCTATTCGCCAGCCCAATATTCCGATGGGTCTTCAATCTTGGTGTTTCAATCGCAAATGGTTCAAATAAGTATCAATGCATTGGAGATGCAGTATTCTGCATCTCCAATACCCCTCATTACCATTAGGCTAATTACGGTCCGCGACGCGCGCTCGCCAGCAACCCTCATTACCATTAGGCTAATTACGGTCCGCGACTCGTGTTCGGTCTCTCTTTGTGTGAATCATCAGCGTCAGCCTTGAGCCATAAGCAAGGTGGCTCAAACTAACTAAAACATGCTACTTTTGCTTATTGTACTTAGGTATTTGTTTCTATGATATCAATAACAACAACCACAAATTCTTATATATTGTATTTCTCTTTATTCATCTATAAAACAGCATTTATACATATTATAAAGTATTACATCATTCACCATTGTTTGTGAACCGAATAATCGAATAAAATCATGCATTCTCTTTCCGACGAATTTGTAGTACAAATACATCAAACAGTACTCGCCACATACTGAAGTATAATCATTTTGCACCCTCTTGCTGTTAAAATCCCACACTCTGCAGGTTCTATTCAGAAAAATTCTATGAGGTCCTGTGGGTGGTCGGCCGAACGAATCAAAATATTGACCTACTTTGTTTTTATCTATGTGTATGGCTACCCAGTGGGAGCCAGGTTGTGTATCTGAATCCAAATTGCTAACTATATACGCTGGCACTTCGATATGGATTGGTAATCTGTTTGCTGCATATACGTTATTTTGTATGGAGGGATTAATTTTTGATAAATGGTCCTTAATCTCTATTGTGTTCATACTGTGTAAACAAAACTACGTCCTGCACTTGTGCTACCTTGTGATCCTAATCGTCGAATGAACACCAGGCCACTACTTACGTTAGTGTTTAAAACATCTAACCTAACCTAACCGACGATTGAGCACCAGGGCACTTCTCACATCGATATTTTAGATACATGATCCTTAATCTCTATGGTGTTCATACTTTGTGAATGTTCAGTATAACAATTTATATAAAGAAAGCTTTAAATAAAACATATGAGCTATGTTGAGTATTTTATTTATTGATATCATCCTTATATCTACAATACAATACAATTTTATCTTAACTACTATAATCTACGATCACGTTACGATTTTTGTCTATTTCAATTACATTATCGAACTCAGCATAAACAATACAGTTGATAGTTTGAGATAGAGACGTATCAAAACGAACTTCTAATCTTACGCTACCATTTCTTATCAGATTCCAATGACTTAATGAGTTAGCTGACAAGTCAGGAGTTAAGTCAAAAGCTAATAGACAAAAACCTTTAGCATATTGCTCTCTAGATATTCCATTGCCTTCGTTAAGAAAATGTATGCCCGTTCCTGAGAATAATGTATGATAGGCGGCAGTGAAAGTATTATTCTCGAAGGATGGTTGTAACGCTTTAGAAGGTATTTGTTGACCATCGATATATAAACAAAATGAACTCATATCGAAATTTTCAAAATTAAAGGGATTTTTAGTAAGGCTACCATTGAACGCCGCGTTATTAACGAACCCGACAATACATCTTTTAGGTATTTGCCCCAAAAATATATTATCAAGTGTTTTTCCCTGAACCCCCGATGGTATTGTTAAAACTTTAACTTCGGCTCGAGTAATAGGATATTTAGCTGTAGTGGAGGCTAAAACTTTTTGATGTGCAAGTAAAACCGTTGGATTTATTCGAGCTCTACGTACAAAGAAAGTTGCATATTTGTCCTATTACTTCACATTTGCATTCTTGTGTAGGTACTTGTGAAACGTTAATCGTTATCATTACAAAATGACCGCTATTAGTAATTGGATTGACATTCTAATGGTTTTGTCATATCACGAAACGTTAATCGTTATCATTACAAAATGACCGCTATTAGTAATTGTATTGACATTCTAATGGTTTTGTCATATCACTAAACGATTTTTAATGATTATTTATTTAGTGTATCATCTTGGTATATATATTCGAAATCGATGTAGCGCTCTCAGAATTATGTGAGCAGTGAAGTCTATTATTTCTGATATTAAAGTGTTGTGAGTTAAAAGTTTTCAAAATCAACAATGGAGGTAAGATTTATACTTTATTTTTATTTATGTATTAGCATTTATAAAAACTGTGCAAAGCAGGTGTTTGTGAAAAGTCAAAGAGAAGTTGCATGTAGGTACGTTTATTTAACGATAACTTGATTTTGAAGCATTGATAGCCCAGTGTTAATATTCATGGACTTAGGGTATATGTTTTGAGTGTTGTGACACATATTTCTATCACATCGTGATACCAATTTTTGTGAGTTCTTGTAAGAATCTATGCATATCATTTAATATTATTGCTATTTCTATTTCAGAACACATTTAACGAAGAGAATACTTTCAAGCAATATTATTATCAACAATTGTCAGACGAAGACAGCAATGATAATATAACCATGAACATAGAATCTTCAAATTTAAAAAGAAAGAGGGAGCAAAAAGAGAGTTTAGATGAATTTTTCGAGTTTCCCAACAGCAAGAAGAAAAAACAGTGTTCATCAGTGTCAAGAGCTCAGCCGGATGGTGGCATTGCTTTTATTTCAACAAACAATGACGATGCATCTAAGTCACAATACATGATTAAGATTGATGTTTACGAATTAAGCAAATTGACAAAAATACCCAACTCGCAACATTGGAAACATGCAAACATACGAATCAAATATTATGCTGACGACAAGAACAAAAATTATGAGAGTATTAAAAATATAGTCTACAACATTACAAAAGAAATATCTAAGCTGGATACATGTAGAAAGTTGTATTTTAACAATAGCTCATGCTAAATAAACTTTAATTCTTATATTACTCATATTACTCAGAGTAGTTAATACTTTGTCCGTTACAATACATATTTAGCTAATTGGATCAACTCATCAGTGTTAATCTCCTTGCATTTAATACCATATTCTAAAATATAAATAGTCAATGTAAATCAAATGTAAGCACCATTCTTATTTTAACCTTGGTATAGTCACCTGCAAGATGGAAAACGATCAAGCTGTTTGGTTAGAAAAATCAGAACTATTTGATTCAACCTATGACAATGAGCTATACCAAATTTGCATAGCAGCGGAAAACGATCAAGCTGTTTGGTTAGAAAAATCAGAACTATTTGATTCAACCTATGACAATGAGCTGTACCAAATTTGCATAGCAGCGGAAAACGATGATAAGTAAGTAAACTCGAGTCATAATCGTGTAAATATATTTCGTATTCAAATGACTTTCTATTAATATTTAATTACTTTTTCAGTCAACCAACATCATCATACACAGTTCAAGTGGGGCGAGGAGGAGCTCTCAAAAGAACTGTTGGCGCTGATACCATGGGTAACGATGCAAAGCGACAGAGGCTTGAAGAACCTACATCTTCAGCTGACTCTAGCCATCAGCATCAGAGGCTTGAAGAATCTACATCTTCAACTGACTCTTCCCATGACTCAGAAAAGGTACACTGCAACTCATGTGATATTCTAGTTACTAGAAGATACTATACGAACCATATTAAGAGCAATATGCACAAAAATAATGTATCAATATTGCATAGTTCTAGAGATAATATATCGATAATAGATTCGGCTTTCAGACAACGCATAATTTCTTACAAAGTTAAAAGTAAAAAACAACCTGATATACTTTTTGAAACACCAGAACTGTTTCTTAATTCAGTTAGAGACGACTTATGTTTTTTAATTAATAAAGCTATAAAACAACATTATAGTTTGAAAATAAACTTTGTATTACATGCGGAATTTGTACAAGAAACAAAACAATTGGCTAATTCTTTTGATTTTCAAACAAGTAATTTCTTAGTTACCCAAGCAGATGACTTAGACATTTTTATGTCAACCTTACGCGACACTTTAGCAAATAAAATATGTACTTTTGAGAAGAAAGATAGTGGTTGGAGTTTGAAAACCATTAATTACATTGAGTTAAATATTAATAAATTTAACCCTCTCCGTGGTACTTCATATATTGATCTACCTAAAGATATTAAGCTTAAAAAAGCAATAATAAATGTCAAAAACTCAGATAATTTATGTTTTAAGTGGTCGCTGCTTTCAGCATTATATCCAGTTAAAAAAAATTCAGAACGGCCATCATCTTACAGCATTCATTCAAATAAGTTAAAATTTAATGGAGTATCATTTCCAGTTAAGTTGACGGATATAGCGAAAATCGAAAAACAAAATGATATAAGTATTAATGTGTTTGGTTTAGAGTTTGATACGAAAACAAAGAAACATTCTATTGTAGGTCCACTTTGTTTCACAAAAAGTCGTAAAAGTACTCATGTCAATTTATTATACATACAAAATGGAACGAATGGCCACTATTGCTATATCAAAAACATGTCGCGATTAGTAAGCAAGCAAACATCTAATTTGAATGTTGCTATTTACATTTGTGATGGATGTTTGATACGATTTCCTACCAGAGACAGGTTAAGTAAACATCAACAAGAAGACTGTTCTCACATTACAACAAAGTTACCAAACAGCGAGAAAACATCAAAAAATTGGTTTGGGGAACCGTCATCAAACGACACATTAAAATTTGATAATTTTGAAAAGAAAATGAAAATTCCTTTTGTAATCTACGCAGACTTTGAGGCATTTTTAAATCCTATACAATCATGTCCCAACGATTCATCTAAATCATACACTAATAACATTCAAAAACATGAGACTTATAGTTTTGGATACTATATAAAATGTTCATACGATGATAGATTATCAAAGTATGAGACATATTGTGGTCCAAACTGTGCACAAGTATTCATGGAACGTTTGTGCAATGATTTGAAAACCATATGTAAAAAAAATTGTTTCCAAAGATCCCCGAAGTCCCCATCAGCTGATCATACCAATAAGATATCTAATTCGAAAACATGTCACATATGTGAAACTAATATTACTACTGAAGAAGTTCTTGATTTTGATTGGCAAACGGGAGAATTGAGAGGAATTGCACATGAAGTATGTAAGAACAAGTTTCGTGCCCCCCGTCACATTCCGGTATTTCTACATAATTTAAGTAATTATGATGCTCATTTCATTGTCCATGCACTTAATTTTGTTGAAGGTGAAATTGATATAATTCCACAAAACAAGGAAAAGTACATCTCGTTTTCAAAACATCTAACAATTAATAACCAAAAAGTTACCTTAAGATTTGTTGATTCCTTCAAATTTTTACCATGTAGTCTTGACCAGTTAGTTAAAAACCTCAAAGATGATGAATTTCACGAACTCAAGAACGCCTATCCAGTTAAAGAAGATTTCAACCGTCTTCGTAAGAAAGGAATTTATCCATATGAGTTCATGACTTCATATGACAGTTTAAATTCAACATCTTTACCGAATCGAGAACAGTTTTATAGTTCACTTACTGATACATGTATCTCAGATGAAGAATACAACCGTGCCCAAGATGTTTGGCAACACTTTGTTTGTCGTAATATGCTAGACTATTCTAATTTATATTTAAAAACTGATGTGTTGCTGCTTACTGACGTGTTTGAAAATTTCAGAGATATTTGTCTTAAAACATATGGCTTAGACCCGAGTCACTATTACACTGCACCTGGGTTAAGTTGGGACGCGATGTTAAAACATACAAAGGTTGAATTAGAGTTGTTAACTGACATTGATATAATTGCATTTATTAAGACTGGTATTAGAGGTGGTGTATCTCAATGTAGTAATCGTCATGCTAAAGCAAATAACGAATTTTTAAATGACTTTGATAAAAATATACCTACTTCATATTTAGCTTATTTTGATGCTAACAACCTTTATGGATGGGCCATGTCTCAATACCTACCTGAAGGTTGTTTCGAGTGGGTGAGTCCAGAAACAAATTTTAAAGTTTCTGATACTTCTGAGTATGGTTTTATTCTTGAAGTTGATCTTGAATATCCTAAGGAGCTTCATGATTTGCATTCTGACTTTCCATTGTGTCCTGAAAATATTTGTGTAGGTGAAACAAAGGAGAAAAAACTAATCCCAAATTTAAATAACAAAATAAAATACAAGATTCATTACAGAAATCTAAAACAATGTCTAGCATTAGGACTAAAATTAACTAAAATTCACAGAATACTAAAATTTAAACAAAGTCCATGGTTAAAAAAATACATTGATCTAAATACTGAACTAAGAACAAAAGCCGTGTCAGATTTCGAAAAAGATTTTTACAAATTAATGAACAATTCGGTATTTGGAAAAACAATGGAAAACATTGAAAAACGAGTAAACGTTAAATTACTTACTCACTGGGAAAATCACGGTAAAAGTTTGGGTGTTCAAGATTTTATTGCAAAACCTGAATTTCATAGCGTATCAATTTTTTCTCAAAACTTGGTGGCTGTACAGTTAAAAAAAACTAAATTGTGTTACGATAAACCAATTTATTTAGGGTTTTCCATTTTGGACATATCAAAAACTCTGATGTATGAGTTTCATTACGACTATATGCTGCATAAGTTCGGTGATAAAACGAAACTATTATACACTGACACCGACAGCTTAATTTACCAAATTTTTACAAATAATTTTTATGAAGACATTAAACCTGATCTCTCTTCACGATTCGATACGTCTGATTATCCTTCAGACAACATGTTTGGTTATCCACAAATCAATAAAAAGAAATTGGGATTTTTTAAAGATGAAAACAATGGAAAAATAGTAAAAGAATTTGTAGGGTTGAGATCAAAGATGTATGCAATCCAATGCGAAAATAAATTAACAACAAAAGCTAAAGGTGTAAATAAAAGTGTCACAAGAAGGATGACAATGCAAATGTATAAGTCCTGCTTGTTGAATAGAAATATTTATCATGATACTATGTATAGATTTCGATCAATTAAGCACACTATATTCACACAGCAAATTAATAAAGTTTGTTTATCATATAATGACACAAAAAGATTTATATTACCTAATAATGTTGATACAATAGCATGGGGTCATCATAAATTAGGGTAAGATGTAAATATAAACATGTAAATAGTTTGTAATTATTTTTGTTCAAGTTGAATAAATAGTGTAAGATATTTGTTTAGATGATTAAGATGATGTATTATATAAACTATTATGTATCTTTAAAACATGATTTGAATTGATAAAATGATATTCAAATAAATAAATCAAGTATGTCAAAGAAATGTCTTTTACTTTATTCCTATACCTAAACCAGTTCACACGTGTGCTAAGATGTTTCATTTTGTTCATCCGTTTACTGCAATAGTAGCCGGACCAAGTGGTTGTGGAAAATCTAATTTTGTTACTAATTTCATAAAATATTCAAAAGATATTTGTAGCACCCCTTTTATGCAAATAACTTGGTGCTTTGACGAAATGCAACCTTTGTACAACCTAAAAAATGTAAATTACCATCAGGGTATTCCAGATCTCAGTATGTTTGATGGTAAAGATGCAAATCTTGTAATTATTGATGATCTGATGAGAGAATCTGATGGGCGAATTGTAGATATTTTCACCAAAGGCAGTCATCATAGAAACTTGAGTGTATTTTACATTACTCAAAACTTATTTCATCAAGGAAGAGGACAAAGAGATATTTCACTAAATTCAAGTTATATCATTTACTTTAAAAATCCACGTGACAAAACACAAATCCGGTATTTGGCACGTCAAGTAGCACCGGAAAATCCAAAGTTCATAGAAGATGCCTACAAGGATGCCACCAAAGAAGCACATGGATATATTATGATTGATTTAAAACAAAATACTAGTGATCTATGTCGTATAAAAACTAGTGTCTTTCCCCCAGATCATTATTGTCATGTATATGTACCAACAAAGGGGTTTAAATATGCCAAGAACCAGCAAATTCCTATCATTTTCAAATAATGTCGCGAAGCCTCAAGACGCACAAAGAATTGTTATCTGCACTGCATAAACTAAAACCAAAATATAGAACAGCTCTTTTAAAGTCATGTGGTGATGGAGAAATAAACTGCATTTGTGAATGCATTCATAACGTCTTGCAAGGTAAGGTGTCGATTGAAGAAAAAAATAAGAAAAAATTAAAAAAACACAAATCTCTTCTTCGCAAGTTAGTACGCAAAAGCACAAATAAAGTAAGAAAAAATATTATCATACAAAAAGGTGGTGCATTTTTACCTATAATATTGGGTTCAATACTAAGTGGATTACTTGGTTCTTTTATTAAGTAAAGAAAAATGGAGCATGCTAAAAAGATGTTACTTATTGAACCTAGCATGATAGAGAAACTAAATCAACACAACAGTGTAGATGATCCAACATCCAGATTAGATATTGAAATGAAAAACATCTTAAATACGAATATGGATGATAGAAAAAAATGTATCTTATACTTACAAATACTGCAGAGATATTTACATTTCAATGAAGAAAATCGACGACCTGTTGAAATACCGATAATCTCTAAGAATGCAGAATTATTAGAATCAAATATAAAAGATGAAACTGTAGCTAAGCATCTAGTCTCTTCTCAGATACAGAACGAAGAAGAAAAACTTCAAGTTAGCACTCAAAACAGGAGTAATATTTATTCGTCAAATCAAATACTCAGTTGTATTCCAAAAACATATGCTAAAAAAGGTGAATCGTTGTTAAATTTGCTTTCATTGAGTAAAAAGAAAATTCGATGGGACGATGATGGTACAGTGCTTATAGACAATGAGAAAATTCCAGGAAGCAATATTGTTGATTTAGTAAATGATATACTTAGGCCACTCAAGAGAAGTGATCCAATAGGTTGGGAAAACTTTGCAAAGACACTGAAAGATATTAAAATACCACTTACTTACTTAGGGAATCCAAAAAGAATCAATTATATTAATAAACTACACAAGAAAGAGCTTGGCGAAACTTCAACAGATGAAGAATTTGGTACTCCCTCGGATAACTCGGATAAATACAGAACAAAAATTCGTAAGAAACTTGACTGGGAGAAATGGACTCCATACTAGAGGATAGTGAATTGGACCCCATACAACTTATAAATCAAATATATTATAACGCTGCACATCCTGCTGGTTACAGTAGCATAGAAAAGTTAACAAAGGCAATGAAAGGTAAAATGAATAAAAGTGAGGTTAAAAAATGGTTGCAGTCTCAAGAAACGTATACGTTGCATAAACCTGTACATAGAAAATTTCCTAGGAATAGATATATATTATCTAATATTAACGAGCTCTGGCAAGCTGATTTAAGCGATATGAGGACTTATTCTAAATATAATGAAGGTTATAACTACATACTTTGTGTGATTGACGTATTTTCTAAATTTGCATATGCTAGAGCCATTCAAAAGAAAAATTCTGTAACTATTAAGCAATGTTTCGTAAGCATATTTAATGAAGCTAATACTACACCTTTTCATATACAATCTGACAAAGGAACTGAATTTGTATCTAAAGATGTGCTGTCATACTTCAAAAGTAAAAAAATTAATTACTATACTACAAATAATCCAGATATTAAAGCAAGCATAGTAGAGCGATTTCAAAGAACACTTAAAATGAAAATGTGGCGGTACTTTACTCATAACAATACTTATAGGTACATAGATATTTTGCAAAATTTAATATATGCTTATAATCATGGTTATCACTCCAGTATAAAAATGAGTCCAGCTGATGTCAACTCAAGTAATATAATAACGGTTTGGAATAACTTATATGATAGAAAAATCAATACAAGGACCTTCACTATCTTAACTCCAAATTTTCATGTAGGTGATTATGTTAGAATTACTAAATATAAGCATGTATTTCAAAAAGGATATGAATCGAATTGGAGCGATGAAGTATTCATTGTCTCTTCAGTAATAGATCGCTCACCATGGGTGGTTTATACATTAAAAGATTTACAAAATGAACCAATTGTAGGAACGTTTTATGAACGTGAGCTCCAAAAAGTTACGTATGACTCTACTTCACACTTCAAAGTAGATAAAATCATTCGTACTCGCTTATCTGGTGACAGAAAAGAAGTGTTAGTCAAGTGGAAAGGTTATCCAGATAAATTTAACAGTTGGATTTTAGCATCTCAATTAAAACAAATATGATAAAAGAAAGTTTTTATTTAACATTGTTAAGCAACAGTTCTACGGAATATTTCCCAGAAAACAAAACCACGCTTTTCTCAACTAAGTTGCCAAAGCCTATAATACTTGAAGGATCATGGTATGTCGGCGTCGTTGAGTTTCAATACCCATGTACGATGTTTACAGTTCAAGATCATGAAAATGTTGTTTACATCACAAAAAAAATGCAAATGCCTCAAGAAATACAACCTTCTCTTGTGTACTACAAAACTCACATTCCAGCTACAAACTATGACAATATTAACCATATTTTAACAGCATTAAACAACATAAAAGAAGACATAAATTTTCGTTATGATGTAATATCAAAATTCGTGAATGTGACAGTGAATGATGAAAACATAAAATCATTAACATTGTCAACTCAACTGTCTCTTCAGCTTGGGTTTGAACCAAATAAAAATCTCGTTGGCAAGGGCTTTGGAAAATGTCCAGCTAACTTACACTTAGGGCTGCCGTCACAATTATTTGTTTATTGTGATATAATCGAACCACAGATTGTTGGAGATGTGATGACTCCATTACTGAGAATAATACCATTAGACCCTTCAAAGTATATTTATGGAGCTAATAAAATGCATGTGTTTTCACCGCCTCACTACTTACCAGTAATGCGGAGAGAGTTTGATACCATTGAAATAGATATAAGATCAAACACTGGTCAAAAAATACCATTCCAGTTCGGAACGGTGTGCATTAAACTACATTTTAGCAAATTATAATGTATTCTCAACACAGCAAAATATCTTGTCCTTATGAACATTATTATTCACGTCAAGCTGGATCCGGTATTGGAGTAATTTACAAAGGAGTCCCATATCAGCGTGGTCATGGAATCGGTAGCTTTTTGGGAGGGTTGTTTAGGTCAGTTTTACCATTGCTTTCTAGTGGGGCTCGAGTGATTGGCAAAGAAGCTTTAAATGCAGGAGTAGGTCTTTTATCTGATATGGTTAGTTCAAGACCTATGGAAGAATCGATCAAATCACGACTTAAGGAGGCAGGCTCTAATTTGAAAAGGAAAGCCGATGCCAAAATTGATCGCATGAACATGACTGGTTCAGGGTATAAAACAAAGAAAAAACATCACTCTTCTCTCATTTCACCATCGACCACTAAAGCGAAAGCTACTAAAAAGAATAAACTAAACAAAAAAATTAGGGACATATTTTCTTAAAATATTTTTATAATGTCTTTTTTACATAGTCATTCCTGCGAGTGCATTAAGTCAGAATTAGATTTATTTGCTTTACCGTCTACACAAACTAGTATAGAAAATGGAATGTGGATACATTATAAACCAATTTCATCTCTTGCTGATGATGGACCCATAGAATTTCAAGTGCCAGGAGCAGGTGATGACTACATAGACTTATCTCATACGTTGTTACATATAAAAGCGAAAATATTAAACCAGGACTCTTCAAAGCTAAATTCATCAGCTGTGGTGGCTCCAGTTAATAACTGGATGCATTCAATCTTTAATCAACTTGATGTTTATTTGAATCAAAAACTCGTTTCTCCACCAAATAACACATATGCGTATCGTGCATACATAGAAACTCTGTTGAATTATACCCCCGCAGCTAAAGACTCACATCTAACCTGTGGTCTTTGGTATGAAGATACATCAGGAAAAATGGATTCAACTGACGAAAGTAATAAAGGATTCACAAAACGTCAAGAATTTGCTGCTGAGAGTAAAGAAATAGAAATGATGGGACATCTGCACGGTGACTTATTCAATCAAGAAAAATTTTTGATCAATGGCGTTGATATGGCTGTTAAATTAGTGCGATCAAGAGAAACTTTTAACTTGATGGCTGCCTCGAATGATTTAAAGTTAAAAGCACGAATTTTGGATGCAACGCTTATTGTACGTAGAGCTCGAATAAATCCAACGGTTTTACTTGCACATCAAAAAGTTTTAGCCTCCACTACAGCTAAATATCCTATTACTCGAGCCGAAGTTAAAGTTTTAACAATACCATCGGGGGTTCAGGGAAAAACACTTGATAATATATTTTTGGGGCAAATACCTAAAAGATGTATTGTCGGGTTCGTTAATAACGCGGCGTTCAATGGTAGCCTTACTAAAAATCCCTTTAATTTTGAAAATTTCGATATGAGTTCATTTTGTTTATATATCGATGGTCAACAAATACCTTCTAAAGCGTTACAACCATCCTTCGAGAATAATACTTTCACTGCCGCCTATCATACATTATTCTCAGGAACGGGCATACATTTTCTTAACGAAGGCAATGGAATATCTAGAGAGCAATATGCTAAAGGTTTTTGTCTATTAGCTTTTGACTTAACTCCTGACTTGTCAGCTAACTCATTAAGTCATTGGAATCTGATAAGAAATGGTAGCGTAAGATTAGAAGTTCGTTTTGATACGTCTCTATCTCAAACTATCAACTGTATTGTTTATGCTGAGTTCGATAATGTAATTGAAATAGACAAAAATCGTAACGTGATCGTAGATTATAGTAGTTAAGATAAAATTGTATTGTATTGTAGATATAAGGATGATATCAATAAATAAAATACTCAACATAGCTCATATGTTTTATTTAAAGCTTTCTTTATATAAATTGTTATACTGAACATTCACAAAGTATGAACACCATAGAGATTAAGGATCATGTATCTAAAATATCGATGTGAGAAGTGCCCTGGTGCTCAATCGTCGGTTAGGTTAGGTTAGATGTTTTAAACACTAACGTAAGTAGTGGCCTGGTGTTCATTCGACGATTAGGATCACAAGGTAGCACAAGTGCAGGACGTAGTTTTGTTTACACAGTATGAACACAATAGAGATTAAGGGCCATTTATCAAAAATTAATCCCTCCATACAAAATAACGTATATGCAGCAAACAGATTACCAATCCATATCGAAGTGCCAGCGTATATAGTTAGCAATTTGGATTCAGATACACAACCTGGCTCCCACTGGGTAGCCATACACATAGATAAAAACAAAGTAGGTCAATATTTTGATTCGTTCGGCCGACCACCCACAGGACCTCATAGAATTTTTCTGAATAGAACCTGCAGAGTGTGGGATTTTAACAGCAAGAGGGTGCAAAATGATTATACTTCAGTATGTGGCGAGTACTGTTTGATGTATTTGTACTACAAATTCGTCGGAAAGAGAATGCATGATTTTATTCGATTATTCGGTTCACAAACAATGGTGAATGATGTAATACTTTATAATATGTATAAATGCTGTTTTATAGATGAATAAAGAGAAATACAATATATAAGAATTTGTGGTTGTTGTTATTGATATCATAGAAACAAATACCTAAGTACAATAAGCAAAAGTAGCATGTTTTAGTTAGTTTGAGCCACCTTGCTTATGGCTCAAGGCTGACGCTGATGATTCACACAAAGAGAGACCGAACACGAGTCGCGGACCGTAATTAGCCTAATGGTAATGAGGGTTGCTGGCGAGCGCGCGTCGCGGACCGTAATTAGCCTAATGGTAATGAGGGGTATTGGAGATGCAGAATCCTGAAAACTATCTCGGAATCCTGAAGAGATATCAAAAAACGGATAGCACAGATCGATCCGGCGTGCCCGATTTACTTTTTTTTTTTTTTTTTTTTTTTTTTTTTTTTTTTTTTTTTTTTTTTTTTTTTTAGTTTGAGCCACCCGCGGTCCGGCTTCTGGCTCAAGGCTGAGGAGTGAGCCAGAACCCGTATATCCTTACTACTGTTGTGAATTGCAATGATCGTGGCACTTGCTGACGAACTACGATTTTATCTATATTTTATATATAATTCTAATATATACATGCACGTATATATGAAGTACTAAATATAAATATTTATATAGATAATCATTTCACATCTTACTTATTATATTACAGCATTATATCGTAAATGTAACGTAATATAATATGTACATAAATACTAAATTTAATCTTCTACAATGAAACCTTGACTGACCGACCTGTCACTCAGCTCCAAATACTAAATGGATTTGGCTGAAACATCGCATATAGATAGTTATATATATGACGTCACCATTCGCTAAGAATGAACTTTTTGGTTTTCGTGGATGAATCACTGGTGTCCAGGTCCTTGTTTAAACTATAAGCCGTTCTTGGAAAAGCCATTGTCTCCTGGTGGCACTAGGTTGAGAGCCAACCATCCTTATTTTTTTGTAAAATCTTATAAGTATTTTGTATTTAATTCAGTGAAAGATGCGAATATGTGACCACCTTAACAGTAGCCCGTTAACCATTGCTGTGTAAAACGCGACGACCTGGAGGTTTATAAATTGCACGGACATGAGTCGACCCCGCGGTCTCGTGACGTCATATCGAGCAATTTCCGCAATGGCGTCTCAACAATACCTACGTAGGTATAATTGTAGATGAATAAACATCTATAATTACGGAATAGTTCGCTAGGTTGTAAACGTCGACAGAACATCAATAATTACATTATTGCTAACAGTCTTTTAAACATCTAGAAAAGACAAAGTTTATGTTTTAAAATTGCCTTAGAATAGGTTGGATTTATTTTGACTCGTATAAAACTAATATTATAAAGGCGAAAGCTTATTTGTCTGTTTGTCGTTTGTGTATTTGTTACTCCTTTACGCTGAAATGGCTGAACGGAATCGCATGAAATTCTGAATGAAAATAGCTTATATTCTGAAATAACACATAGACTACTTTTTATCCTAGAAAATCGTGGGAGGTAGCGGGTCACCCGTAGTCCATGAGGGTGTAACCGTGGGCCAAAGCTAGTATACATATATAAATGTAGAGTGTATTCTTATTTGTTGACAAGCTGCGCCCCGCAGAGTATGATTCAACCGAGAATTATGCGATTTGTTTTTCAATATGTCATCAGGTTACCATAGCACAGGCTCTGCCTAGTTTGGGACCTGAAGACCTCGTGTGAATGCTTATAAATAAATAAAATATAAAAGTCCCAACGCATCCGTCAATCACAATTTATGCCTGCAAATTTACGCATAAATAAATTAAGTATAAATTAGTACGAGTATGACATATTTTTGAACACTCAAACCTCGGGAGTCCCTCCCCGTGTCTCGGGAGTCATGGACACAAACAACTACAGCTCACAACCACCCGAGACCCGACGCGTACACCTACAATCATAGCATAGCGCTGTTCCTCACTCTCTCTGTCTAGGAAATCACAAATCAATAGGTCACACCACAGATACTTGTCAAAGCTCTCTTCTCCACACTGTTCTATTGCAGTTCTCTTCACCTTCCATGGACCTCCACGGACACTCAACTCATAAGAAGACAGCTCGCCTACACGGTGTGTAGGTGGGTGTAAACTGGCTGACCTATCACTCAGCAGTTGTTTTATCGTATTAAATTAATACCTACGGCGAATTTCTTTTTTTAATGTGTAAAATGTAGTGTAATTATATGTTTTCTTGTACTCTACTCACGAGAGTTTTGAAAATTGAATAGTCAACTTCATGTTTCCTCACAAAGCCTTATCCTCGAGGAGTCGGAGTGAAAAGTCAATTCATAGTGGCCAATGTCTCCGTTAAAGGAAGACCCGTTTGGCTAGTAATAAGAGGCTAATAATGCTATAATATGATTATTTCGGAAGCAAATTAATTCCATTATACATAGTAAAGCGGCCATCAAGTTGTGAAACATAAATTAAATTTCTGAAGCATCCTAAATTGGATAGAAATCAAACGAGGCGCATCCTCCCCGGCGGCGGCGGTGGCGCGGCGCCGCGTAATTGCGTAAACTGCATTATGTATGGTTTAGTGAACACAGTTGTATCGAGTAATGTGGAAGACTATGTGCAAGCAATAATTGTAAGTTTTTACTAATTATCGTATGTACTGAAAATGGGTAACACATAAACTCACTTTTGATGTACGAATAAACATTCGAACACTTCTGCCATAAAGTTCAAACTATAAACAAATGCAAAGTATTTAAATGTATATGGAAAGGTTTCGAGGTCGGCGCAAACGATAACTAGATCTGTGAAGAATAAAAAAGGATACAGCTTCTGCTATTCAATATGTAAAAGATATATATTTTTTAACGAGATGTCAGCAATGTGCGTGCCGTGGTGGTACCGGCCTAGAATAGTACTCCCGTCGGCTAAGGGATCACGTACCGGAGGGTGGGCAGCAGCGCCTTCTGAGGATGAGAAACCATACTGCGCTCGCCAACCCGCCTGCCAAGCGTGGCGAGTATTGGCAAATCCCCCCTATATGGGGGAGGCATATGTCCAGCAGTGGACTTCCTATGGCTGAGAAGAAGTCAGCAATGTGGCTTATTAATCACTTTTGAATAAAATAGGCACTTCGTTTTCCTTCCACCCAGCAGGGTGCAAGGGGGTGCACTTGCACCCCCTTGCTGGCCCCTGTCAGGAAAAAGATGGATTATTTTTATTAAGTTACTGTTTTTTTTTAAAGAAGGCGTCTAGGTTGCTGTTAAAGTTTGTTCATGACCTTGTCAATAAGCGACTGGGAAGCGTCCATGCAGGGAGTGCACCCTGGCAGTGGATCCACAGTGATGGTATGGGCGGATATTGTGAAAAACAGACGATTTTTTTTTACACAGTAATGTAATATCACAATAAGTAGTTTAAAATCGTGCAAAAGTTCAAAATTGTACATGTTGCTTAAAGACTTTTTTGATGTGTGTTAATTTTTATTTTGATTGTGCCCTCCCTAAAAGTACTGGCGGTGCCCATTCTAGGAGGTAGAGCGCAACACAGCATCCTTTAGCTTTTTTTTCGTGGCAATCGCCGTATTGTGACAAAAACTGATCGTCATTTAGAATGAATTTCTACGAGCAAAGTCGAAGGCACTTGCTAGTTTTGAAATCAAATGAGGAGTAGGTTTAATGACCACCTGGACTGAGCTGCACAGTTACAACAATGGAAGAGTATATGATAATTAATGATAATTCTTCATACTTATTGTGCCGAAAACACAAAAAATTAGTTAAATTTGAAGAGGTGATGAAAAATGTCATATCTCTGACGTCACGTGACCTTGTCATATATTGTATGTCTGTTCGTCAAATATAATATTTACTTACAATTAATAATAAGGTAAACGTCCTATACAAGGCGGCGCGGAAACATTCCGCGCCGCCTTGTCCGCGTACTGGTCAAGTCAAATGAAAGTACATCTAAACAAAAGTTGCTTTACTATATGTGTTGGCTAAGAGCGGTTTACACTGTGAGCACCTACATTTATAAATAAATTACGTGGTCTATATATGCATACCAAGTATGATTCTAGAATAATACTTGGTATAGGTATACATATGATTATTATAGAGAGCGTATTACAAAGGTTCTGTGCCGCCTTGTATGTGACGTAAATTGATGATAGGCTATGTGGCGTGTCGCAGCATTACGCAAAATGTATACACGAACGCTGTCAGATGTGTCAAGAGCAAATATGGTTATGCAAATCAATTTTCATCATTATGTGTTCAGCCAATGAGGTGAGGAAGCGAATGTAGTACCAAGGACTACGTTATCGCAGTACATTCTTTACAGAGGAGGAACGAGAACAATAAAAAAAAGGAAAATTCATGTTTTGGAAAATGGCTACCTAAATGACTAGCAATAGGTGACAATATTGCGTAGCATTTTATTTAAAGGTTCACAGCGTAGTTTATCTATACGATCGACTGGGTAAAGCAACGACCTCGATAATTATCATCATCATCATCAACATACTCCTCGGTAATAAAATAATAAAAATCATAAGTTTGTCTACCGGAACGTTGCACGATATTATGTTAATTAATCGAGTCTTTAGGTACGGCTTAGTACCTAGGTACTATTAAAGCATTGCTTGAGCGAGTCACGCAATTGTTTATTGAAGCATTATCATTCTAAACTAAAGTTCTTTATTTGACGCGATGATAGCTCAGCGGTAGGAGCGGCAGCTGTCAAACTGACGGAAGATCCCCCCCAAAGGCTTGAGCTTCGGAGCATGATGGTAGGGTACTTTCGTGTACCCGCCTGGCTAGCTACTACCTTCAAGTTTGAGAAACTGTCACCAAACACATAAAGTGTTCAGACAGCAGTCCTTGAGAGTTAGCATTCTAGATAGCTAGACTACGACACTCACTGACACTGACTCAATGACACTCACCTTTTTAACAACTGGTTGCATTAAATATGTTTAAAAAGTCGGGACATAGCTTGTTTCACTAATTAGTTGTGTCTTCTTGTTTCAGCCAACATGTCTAATCCCACAGACCTGCGCACGGAGAGAGTCAAGCGCATGTTCAGCTGGACCACAGCGTGAGTTCTAATATAACTTATTCGTGCATATTCTTACAATTCGGGAATAAGTCATCGATATCCGTATACATAAAACCATAATGCATAATATAGGTGATACACGAGGTAGGTCATATCATATAGTTACTTATCTATGGGTAGGTCACTAGATGCAAGGTATAATATGTACTTAGACTGTCGAGTTTAATATTAGAATTGAGTAGACATTTTCTGTATTTCGCTATCATAATTGAAAGTTCACCGCTGGCGAAGCTTTCGCGAAAAAGTATCATAATGAAAAGAAAACAATGTAGGAAGGATGCTGAATTTTTTAGTGATTCCACTTATTTTATAGAGCCTACTATAGTGTGTCGTAAGAATCGGCTAACGGATCACGTAACTACTAGAAGATGGGCAGCAGCGCCTTCTGAGGGTCACAAATTATTCTGCACTCGCCGACCCGCCTGCCAAGCGTGGCGAGTAGTGATAAGCCCCCGGCCGCAATGACAGTGTGGAAATAAATGGGGGAGGCCTATGTCCAGCAATGAATGTCTTATGGCTGAGATGATGATGAAATAACATTAACATCAATTTTTCTTCACTTAACAACTAAAGTATTAGTTATTCATGTATGTCACTGAGGTTTATAGCTTACACCTAACGATTAAGTTTCATTTTGTGAAGATAAAACAATTATTTCTTGGTGTAATAATTCAATATTTTTTTGTAAAGGCGACTTTGAGGCGTGTTTCGGGAGATACCCAGGCACTGCAGATATTTTATTTCTGGTTTATTCTTTTAGTTTACCAATGCTATGTTACAATTTGACTGAACATAATAGTAAAAATGCGGTACAATCAGTGCTCATCCTAGAAATAGTGAACACAGCGTTCATTTTTGGCAATTACAAACAGAAAGTGGCGAAACACAAAAGTATAATGAAATAACGAAAAACATGATTATGAGACGCGCTAAGTTTCAGCACATCCGTGATCATGGCGATCGGAACTCTGCCGAAATAGCAAACACTTACACCAAAACCAAACTGCCATCATAATAATTCCGCTTTTAATATCAACAACTAGCTGACCAGCTCACGACTTCGTTCCCATGGTCTACAGGCCTAACTCTATAGTGGAACGCGCGCAGGGCCAATTGCTCTAATCAATGAAAAAAATCAAGATTTCATACTGTTTAATTTATTTATTAGTGTCTATGTTGGATTATTTATGAAGGGTATATGTTTTTTTTGATAATATTTTTATGCGCACGCTGATTTATAAATGCGCCAGACCGTGTTTCTTGGAATTCAAACATTTTAGTAATCACTATCAAACGGAGTCTATGTCACACAGGAATCATTTAGTTTCATTTTACTGGTACAAGAATATTCAAAATAGGTGCTTTAGTTCCGGTGATAACTTGCTACGAACAAACTCGCAAACTTTTATAATATTAGTATGGATAAAACACATACGTAAGTATGTCTACATGTTATTTTCGGGGTAAGGTCTTTCAGTGCAAGCAAGAATGCAGGTAGGTATGCTATAAAACATGAATAGGTATGTGTAGTGTGTAGTGTAGTGTAGTGTAGTGTAGTGTGTAGGTACATACCTCATACGTAAGATAACATCTACTAAGTAGAAAGAGACAGTCCCTCGTCCAACATCAAATGATGCAACTGTTATGAGATGCCGGCCTCTCGGTGACGTAAGTGCTACTTTTGCATAGAGCGGAGAGGTCGGTGCGCAATCCCAGTAACCTAAATGTCAGATAACTTACTTACTATAATCGCCTTTATAAGCAATTAAAGAAAGTGAATTACATGAAAAATATTCCCATTGTATACAATAATATACATATATTAATTTGAAGATAGATTGCTTAAACCACTAGCCGTGACAAGTTATCGTGTTTACTCCGACCTTCGACCACTATCTCACTCTATGTTGATGCGGTCTACGATAGATGACGCCCGTTTAGGAGAGATACCTTTTCAATTGTCATTTAAAGATATTCAGGTATATTAGATAGAACTGTGAACCTGGAAGAAAAACGCTTCGTGTAGTATCTCAACTAAGTATAGATCTACCTATATACGATATGAAGACGGATGGAAATAGGTAAGAAGGAATCAATATGACTCAAGTTTGAGGTACGCAACTATCTCACGTGGGGTTTGTCCGTTGAGGCTGATAGTTGTGTGTGAATAAATGAAATGCGGACGGACCCTGTGTGGGGCAGGATAGATGTTTACCTCTAAGCTACGCTTTAAACGCCATAAAATTGTTCCTGTGCCTTCGTTATATATTTACGAGATATGTATGTGTTTTGTGCTGTGTTTGTAAGAATAAATAAGGATATTGATTCGAAAAACAATGACGTAGCGAAGAGCTATATGTGTCCTCACAAGTTATACGTGTTTACGGCACGACTCTGGGTCGCCACACTAAATGCTAATTATCTATAATATGGCCACATGAGTGTACCTACAATATATTGTCAGATAACATACAAGTTGATGAAAATAACCTGATAAAGTAATTATGAATTGCATTTTAACTTTAGTATATTCAAAAATATAATACTGAAGTCAACGAAATATAGATTTTATAATTTAAAATCTGATTACATTTAGCAAGGACATATTCTAGTACTCTGTTATTAGGTGACTATTACGTGTGAGCGTATTAAAATATAATAATTAATTGTGTATTAGCACGTGGTTGTGACAGTCATTTGTTGTAAATATATATATACATATTTACATATTTCATATGCCATCACTATTTTGCCATAAATATGTACCCAGATCTATAGCAAATATTTCATTCGCTCATTCATTCATTTTATATAGTGTTAGTGTACAATCCCCGAAATCTTGAAATGTAGGTACTTACTACAATATTTAAGTTCACACGTTGCCCTCCGTTACCAAGTCTCACAGGCATCATAACACTTTCCTTACACATCCATCTCCCTGATACACTCACACTCTTTTTTGTCTGTTAGTTTTTATCATATTATAAGTATGCATCGTATTACGTTCTCGTAACTTAATTCGTACTTAATACGAGAGTATTAAGTAGGTTTAATTTCTCACATGCAAATTCAAGGTTATTTATTTGCTTTCCCCATCCAGGCTCGTATGCAAATATATAAGAAGGAATGCATGAATGGGTTCCGATATAATTCTATTTTCTGTACTTTATTTGATTAGTTTTAATGTTTGCACTCTTTTTAAACTTATTATGTTATTTTGTGTAGTGATGAAATTAAATAATGTAATTGGCGTAAACCGTTTTAATTAATTCAATAAATAAATAAATAAGAAACAGACAATAACGAATATTCAATTATTAAGATATATTTATTTTCCACACTCACATCATTATGCTAATTTTGAATCCTCAAATAATTATTCATCGTCTTCTCAAGCTGAAAATCAGTGTTCCCTCCTTGAGCAATATTATACGCTGAGTTATACCTATTTGTTATACTGGAACACACATGTACTTTAAATTTTAGTTTTAGGTAAATTTTAGGTTTGTACTTATTTGTGTATTAGCTCCGACATGAAGGGGTCGATAGTACCTACTCTGACAATCACTACTTATCTAAAAGTATTATTGATTGTATTGGAGAAACAAATACATGTTCTATGTGGCTGTATATTGTTAAACTCCATATTTTTCGTATACTATAACACTAGATCATTTATTATTGTATACCTATAACATCTAAATGAATGGCTTACATTTCTTTACCATTATGTTCGGAAGCGCCATCTGTCATATATAGCGCGAATCACTTAGTATGGTCGTGTCTTCGAATCAGACATGTTATGATAACAAAGCGGTAGATGGAGCTAGCCGATGAATTTTCAGATGCTTGGAAAATTTCTGTCTTGGAAGGTTATCAATGAAGTTTCCGGTTTGCAAAGTGCCTACAAGTACGACGAAAATAATAAATAAGTATATTTCTTAGTATGTTTGAATTTCTATGTCGATTTGATATTAGCTTCATTTAGTACTTTAGCAAAACTTTAAAATATAAGCTTTGCATTAAATAAAAGCATAGGTACATATATACAGGTGCTTACTTCAACATCTCTTAAAATGATAATGTGTTATATTAAATCATTTAAATTAAAAAACCGACGCGTGTTACTGAATCATTTTTAAAATTCTTAGGATTTCCTTTAATATGAAGAGAAATGCTGAACAGACTTTGATTACATTTTTGATTATTAATTAAATAATTAAGTTTGAATATGATTATTCTATAGAGCACTTATATTGGCTACGTATTGCGATTTCATCCCTTCAAATGTTACAAGCTATTTCAAATCGATTTACAAAAGACTTAGTTCGGCCGTAACATTAAAAAATGAGACGACCAACTCACACTTTTCTGATAAGTCGGTATAAATATAGCGGCTTCAACAAGATTCGAACTTAAACTTTGTGCAATACATAGCTCATTTTATATATAAATTACATTCACTATAAAAATATATGTACTCATGATTCAGCATGATTTTTTCTGATGTTATATATACTCGTATTGTTGCTCGGGACACCTCTATTTCGGCTTTTATATGTAATGGGGGTAGCCGGTGTATAATAGTGGTCGTCCGATGGCTGAGATGATGATAATTTGTACATAATATATTATATTAAGACAGTTATATTTTGGAAAAAACCTAAATCCCACATATTATATAAAACACATAATATACGCCCAGAGTAGACGATCGACAATCAAGCCTCTGACGTAGACGGATAATCCCTCGAACAAGTAACTTAAATAGTTGCATTATAATAAGTCACAAGCGCCGTGTTGAAACTAGTCGGGTAACGAAATGATGATTACATTGGTATCTTAAGTTATTGTTTTTTTAGTAATTGAACGTGCTATATAAGTACATTTGAATAAATTGACATAGATATTCTAAAAAAATATATATAGATCTCTCTAGCATGGATCAACACTTGGTAATGTTAACGACCTTATAACAATATAATTTACCTTAATATACGATCTTATATGCTTCACATCAAAGTTTTCGAACAAAGTAAGCTATTTTACTATCATTGTTGTAATTGTAGGACATCCACTGATGGAACAATGGACGTATTTAGGACCTCCCCGTAGGGGTTATTTGTTCCAATGCTCGCGTCTGGCAGGCGAGTTACAGCGCAGTTTTGGTGATGGAATGATCGGTCCACTAGCCGGTGTTGCCCGCCTTCTGGTTATCCCTCTATCGCCTTTTACGGCACATATTATTCATTAATGACTTTTGAAACAAAACTCATGAAACGGTGTAAAAAGTTCACTAACTCTACTTTTGAAAACGTTGTTAACCTTATACGGATACCTTTTTAGGGTAAATGACTTAAGAATAAAATATACCGAAGTAATTTTAATACTAAACATATTATTATAATAAATCATCAGCCAGTGTTGCTCTGCTCGAGTGTACGAGCTGTTGCCAGCCGTGCCAGTTAACTTCAAATTATTATACATAAGTACTATAATGTTCCATCATATGTAAATAACATGATACCAAGTATAAAATATGATCGAACGCTGTAGATAGGGAGGCTGTTGGCAGTAAATTGTATAAAATACTATCTATAATATACAACTACACATTTCATCACGAGCTATAGACAGATTTCTGAGTTAGCAGCTTAGGTATTCAAAATATTATACTATTATTCAGCATTGCCCAATTGAGATCCGATGCGTTGAGTGATTAACGAAAGTTACTTGAAGGAGATTTTTCGTTTTAAGGAGAGCCTTAACAGGGTCGGTAACGCCTTTAGTGTTGTAGGGTGCAAGACACCTGTTTTAATTAAGATAAATGTAAGTTCAAATACAAGTATATCTTTGTTAATATAATTGTTGTTTTTTAATATCCTTAACGGCTAGATTCCTTTTGATGACATTTTGTGTGTCATTGAGTAGTTCCTGCCGTTCCTGGATAGGTCAGATTTACTTTTGGTCCCGATAGGAGAACGTTTACCCGAACCGCTAGTATCGTATAACTCAAAACTTGATAGATATCTGACTTTATCGTACTCTTAATACAATAAATCTGTATTTTTATATTTGATTTTTTTTTGTGAAACCAATGATTCATCTTCAAATAACATACACCTGAAATTTGGCAGTTAGTTTTCGTAGATTATAAACAAAAAGTCTTTTGAACTGGCCACATTAGATCAAAATATGTTTAACCGATCTATACTCATAATAAAAAGATGTTTGTGAAGTTTGTGAAATAAGTTTGTGAGGTTGTAGGGGGTAATCTCTGGATCTACTCAATCGATTTTAAAAATTCTTTTACCACTAGAAAGCCACTTTATTACAGTTATTTGAGAGTGTCATAGACTACTTTTCATCATCATCATCAATACGCGGGTGAAACCGCGGGGCGGAGCTACTAATCTATATATACCTAATTAATTATGTTCAAGCTCCTAATATTAAACATAATTATGGAATCTCAGCAGCCCGTTTATAGCTACACACACGAAAGCGTTCGTAGATGAGCTTACCTAAACAATAGTAGCCGGTCTACTGGATAGAGCAACGCACACTTTGGTCCCACGATGAGATACATCTTAGCGGTTTGTGCTTCGGGGGCACGAACACGTGAAGTCTGAAGTACTGTAGCGCTCAGCTTCAGCCATCGATCTGAGTTGTGTACGCACACATTGCAGATCAATTCATCAAATGTTATAGTTTCCTACGAGCGCTTTAGGTGCCCTGCAATATCTGCTATTAGATCACAATCATGCGCGCTCGTGTCGTGTTTGCAAGGTTTAATTTGTTTATTATTTTCTGCAATTCAAGCAAGAAGACGAGAGACAATGTCGTGTAACCTGCACCTCGCGGCAATGACGTTAAATTGCTATTTCCTTGTGACAGACGGTGTGATGATATTGCCCTCTGAACTGACATTACAATATAATAGTTGACTTAAGGACGGGTTTTATACACTGTTGGTTTACGACATGAGCACTACCTATGTCATGTATATTTGCGAGATAATTTGAAACATTATTTTAAAAATTATATAGATGGCAAACAAGCAGACGAGCCGCCTGTTGGTAAGCGATCACCGTCGTCTATGGAAATCTGTTTAGATTAGTCACTAATCGTCAATAAAGTACTTACAAAAAATATATTATCTAATTGTGATGATCGACACGCGCATGAACCACGTAATTAATAAGTAAAAGTAAAAATTAATAAATAGCATATCTATTTATCAAAATATCAATATGGTGATTGCAAACAAATCCCAGTTTTTCGATTTCTGCTTATGTGCAGTGGTTAGCCTCACTAGTAATGAGATCGTGCGGTAACTGTGGGTTCGCTTCCCGACATAGATCTCTCAATTATTTGCCGTTTATTACTTCGCCCTACGTACAATTAATAAATTGATGGAAAAGTGTTATCTAAACTTACTTATGAACACACATTCTTATAAATGTATAAAACACGGGAGTTACTCACGTAATAAGTCAGAGGGTTTCGACTATAGTTTCAACCACATTCGGTGGTCTTTTTCAATGAGAATACGGGGCGCTCGCGGACGCGGTCGCGATTCGCCTAGTACGACACAACACACACATTCTATTAGCTGAATTAATATGTTTTTGTGCAGCGAAAGATTTATTTATAATAAACAACCTAAGCGCAAGATGTGTTTGAAAGAAAGAGCCGTTATTATTGCAACAATGCGGAGAGGTATTATTGTATATACCAATAAGATCATTCTCACGGTGGGTCAGCATCAGGCAGGCGATTAGCTATAATACAACAGCAAAATATTAATTAATATTTTGTCGTTTCTATGTTTTTAAGAGTCGGTTAAGGGATCACGTACCAGAAGGTGGGCAGCAGCGCCTTCTGAGGATTGTAAATCATACTGCGCTCGCCAACCCGCATGCCAAGCGTGGCGAGTATTGGCAAATCCCCCCCTATATGGGGGAGGCATATGTCCAGCAGTGGACGCACATGGCTGAGAGAAGAAGAAGAAGAAAATGTTTTTGCTACAATTCCTGATCAGATTCGGTAACGCATATCTACGAACGACATCTAGATATTGTTCGTAATTTTATGTTCCCTCTTCGGATACTCTCATAGTATTTGCGCTAAAATTAAAAATTCTTTAATTTGTAAAAAACTACCGCATTTTAATAAGAATTTAATTTAAATATTGATATTTTAATATAAAAATATAATCGTCAAATACTAGTTTGAACAATATCCTATTTTACACATATATCTATTAGTTAGTTATGTGCTTTAAAGTAATCGTCTATTCCGGGATAACGATATCTTTGAAATGGCTATAATACAAAGATTTATTGATATGATATACATATTTTTGTGTTTTCTATCGTTACCTTTCTCAGTGCGGGTAAGTGGGCACTTAGTATCTTGATTATAAGACTCGGCCAATGATGACGTCATAACGGCCGATCAGCGCAAAGTCCACACGCAGGATATCGACCTTCCCCAAGCAAGGAGACCTTGCCAATGATGCGCCTGATGTTGTTACTTATATATCTTTATTGTAAATTCTTCAATTATAATAATCATATTCACGAGGTATGGCTAATTTATAACACAGGTTCGCTTACCTGGCCTACAAGTCAGATGCATACTTGTCACTCCCGCGGTTTTACCCGAGTATACACGTACGTACGTACGTACTCCAGTGTGTAGTTAGTTCCAACCTGACTCGACGTATTACTAGAGGTCGCCACTTTAGTCGGAATCTATATTCCATAAATGTATTAACTGCCCGTGCGTCACAAGTACGTAATCCGCCGACCGGTCCAAGGATTTCCAAGAGATCTCTATATTTAGAACTAAGTCCCTATCTCTGTTGACTCACTTGCAAAAAAGGAAGATCTCAAACAGACAAATATAATTATCTACGTACGTAAACTGATAAAAAGTGTAGCCTTTTATCTTAGTTTTGCTTTTAAGAAAGATGTCTGGCATACATATCATAAACACCAGTGAAATGTGATTGAGCACACAATAGTGGTTACGGAATGTGCGCCCCTGCCGACCCCTTCCTGGACGTAAACGTCAAATAAGGCAAATGATTAAACATGATTTATCACATCATCTGCGTTTCGAGACTGTAACATGAATCTGGACGTGAGTAAACACACAAGAGAGGAATGTGGCATCTCTCACGCTCACTTCAATCACGTAACGCTCTTGCTAAATAAAATATACTTAGATACATGCATAAATACTAGCAGAACGAAATGCATTTCAAAACTGCGCTTTATAAACGTAGTATATTATAGTTAGACCTAGGCTTCGGGTCAAAGGTCAAACATAGAATGAACTAGTTGCAGAAACATATAACAAAGGATTAATAGCTTTGCCCGTCTCTTAACCGCAACGTTTCCAAGTAAAGTAAACCTCCTTACAACAACAATTTTTAATTAAATTTCGCCGTGCATGTGTGAGTAGATTGAGGCAATGAAAAAAACCCGGGTCGTGTTGCCGAAACGACTTGCGTCATTCCATCTTGACACACTGGACTGGCCAGTAAGACAGTTGTCTATGCCGATTAAAAAAAGAAAAAAGAACACGCGAGCGAAAACCGATCCCTGGTAGTTGGCGATCGAACGCGGGCCGGTTCGCACACGCTTTGCCCGCTCAATTGAAATAAAAATACGCGTTGTAATTTAGAAAGTTTCACAATTTTGCTAATTTACGTGTACGCGTGTGTATTAACAAATTGATTAGTGTTTGGTTTCTGTGTGGTGTGCTGAGGGATTGAGTACATGAAACTAGGAAGCTGATAAAGGCCACAGAGATGCTTATAACGTAAGTATTAATATGTGATTAGAATTCTAATTAATTCGTTATAATTTATGTGGCATAGCTTAATGGTGCACACCGAAACTGGTAAAGCGTGTTGAACATTGCTAACAAAGGTTGTGAAACAAGTTAATCTATTAAACTAGACCGTCTGGTTTGGATCAATGTCTTGTACCAACCGACTACTAATAAGTTACCATTATGAGTTCAGTAAAAAAAATGTTTGTGTTATCTTCGTGCTCAACATCCCAAACCTTGAAAGAAAATCTCTAGCTTAAATGTTTTTATGACTGCTTAAATTTTGGAAGATTTTTATGTGATAAACGGCAAAGAGACATGCGTCCCGCTTGATGATAAGGGATCACCGTCGCGCATGATTATCTGCATCTATTGACATTATAGACGCGTCGCCGATCTTAAAGGGCATCGTTTATTCCGCATTTAAAGGACTCCCATGGAGTCCTTAGTTATTACGAAAAAAGAGCGGAAAAGTCCGTTTTCCCATTAAATTGTCATCAGATTTATTTCTTTGTATAAAGTACTATCAAAGTGGTTCTGGTTGAACATATATTAATATAACGAGTGTCGTATATGTGACACCTGCTCGTTATGTGTGTGACGTCAACGAAGTCGCGTCTACTTATAAATATTTGGCAACGCGTTATTTAACACAAGTTAAAATGAACAAGATCAGATCGCAGAAGGAGGTGTGTTGCGAAAATGCTATTGAGGTCAGCAAATAACGTTAAACTAGTTATGTAGGTACGTAAGCGGCCTTTTGTATTATCCGGTTAGATTATAATAATTGCTGTTTCATTATAAGAATGATGCTGACGCGCTATAACGTCTGCCAAAAACCTTTTTTTTACATTACACACCTAATCCCCACAGTCTCGGGCAGAATAATTCGGCGGTCTTCCTTTGTTTTCTCTTTTTCGAGCAACTTATTCAAACTAATTGCGGGTCCGATTCCGTAACTTTAATGTGGTTTTGCGCTAATGAATGCTGGAAAATGTCCCATTGAAGTTTTTAATATGAGCTTTCAATGCACGGACCGCAATCAGAAGGCGCCTTGCTTAGTTTCGACTCTAGGTATATAAAAGTCTTATCTATGGTTTCGACCAGTCAATGTACGGTACGCCTTTGCCCTTATCTTTTCAAATTGATTTAGTAATAGTCACATAGAAATCGATTTAACACTTCTCTTTATTTTTAAGAAAACGTTGTTGATGTAATCGGACGTATAGTAACGTTAGAGGCATACAACTTTTCAAATGTTTGAAGGAAAACTTCGGCTACAAGTAGGACTTGAACCCACAACTATAGAATATTGTCCTATTGCTATGTAAGCTATAGTAGCGCTCTATGAATTCCGTCGAGCATAATGTTAAATGAAATGAACCATAAAACTCTTAGAACCTGGTCTGATTGTTTACCACCTATTGCGTAAAAGGAAAATCTAGCGTACTTATACAAATAAAATCTATTTCATAACCGCGCCAATCCACTTGTGTGAGAATTTTTAATCTATTGTTGCGTAGATTTCGCTACGAAAGCGTACGTCCTACGGGATAGCTTGTAGAACCGTAGAACCACTACGCCGTAGCAAAACAACTGAAAAACAACACAAATGTAGCAATTATCTATGATTTTCCAATGTTTAGGTATTCTGATTGACTTGCACTAGCAACATAACATGCCTGCATATTATATATATTTCATAATCATTTCTTTTTTAGTTAATTGTACCCAGACCAGAGTAGACAAAACAGTTCAAAGAAATCATAAATCACAAATTCAAATAAGAATTAGATTTGTAAAGTACCTAATTATTGTAAACTCTAAGGCTTTCACGGCCGGCGTTGCATGTTGTATGTATTGCTTCCGGACTGTTTGGCCGTGGTCTAAGTGAAACTTGTGTTCCAGACTGAAGATGTCGACCGCAGTGATCGACGAAACGTCTGGAACACAAGTTTCACTTAGACCACGGCCAAACAGCCCGGAAGCAATACATACAACATACCTAATTATTGACCATAAGTAGAAACAAAAATGATATGCTTACATTATTAACTAGTTTGACTTCCATTCTACAAACCTTCGAAGAATTTCAATCATTATACATACATTGAATTGAATTTTTTGCTGAACGTAAGATAAGATTCATAATTGAATAAATGGGGCTCGTGTATCTAGTTTTGGTTTGAGAGCTACTGTGAAAATTGATGTTTTATACGAGTATTATACGTATCGCTCAAAGTTAATTACAGAAAATCTACAGTGTGAGAGATCTCCCTACCCTCACTTATCTACAGTGCGAGAAATCTCGCTACCTTCACTTATCTACAGTGCGAGAGATCCCTTACTCTCACTTATCTAAAGTGAGAGATCTCGATACGCTCACTTATCTACAGTGCGAGAGATCTTCCTACCATCACTTATCTTTAGTGCGAGAGATCTCCCTACCCTCACTTATCTACAGTGTGAGAGATCTCGCTAATCTCACTTATCTACAGTGCGAGAGATCTTCCTACCCTCACGTATCTTTAGTGCGAGAGATCTCCCTACCCTCACTTACCTACAAAGTGAGAGATCTCGCTACGCTCACTTATCTACAGTGCGAGAGATCTCGCTACCCTCACTTATCTACAGTGCGAGAGATCCCTTACCCTCACTTATCTACAGTGCGAGAGATCTCGCTACCCTCACTTATCTACAGTGCGAGAGATCCCTTACTCTCACTTATCTACAGTGCGAGAGATCTCCCTACCCTCACTTATCTACAGTGCGAGAGATCTTTCTTATCGTGAATGTCATGATAACAGAAAATCGAAATCATCGACCAGCCAAATTCCACTTGCAGAATCAATACGATGAATTTGCACTACCACATTTATTTCTTGGCAAATAAAAAACATAATTAATGAAGCACACAGCAATGAATAAGAAATTATTATTCAATCATGAAATTATTATACAAAGTAATTTATTTTATGTATTCAGCTGCTTCTATTATTAGAAAATAAAGTCATAAACACATTAACACATTTTATTACGTTACTGTCTTTTTATATAAACGCGTTTCCCAAGTGTGTGTGTATGTGTCACCACAAGTTTAATCATCATCATCATCATCTCAGCCATAGGATGTCCACTGCTGGACATACGCCGGTATGCGCTGCTTGGCAGCGCTCCGGGAATTGATAATTATACTCCAACCCTACTCAAATATGTTAAAAACTTTATAGTTGAACCACTGACACACATTTTCAACCTGAGTATGTCCACTGGTGTCTTTCCAGAGTGCTGGAAAATCGCAGTGGTCACGCCCATTCATAAAACTGGACCTAAAAATAATGTTGACAACTACGAGTATCGACCAATTTCTTTGCTTAGCATTTTGTGAAGGATACTGGAGAAAATTGACAATAAGCGACGTGGATTTTCTCGAAAAATACAAGCTGCTCTCTGACCATCCGTTTGGTTTTAGAAGAGGAAAGTCCACAGAAGATGCAGTACAACTGCTGACAGATTCTGTTACAATGCATATAGATAGAGGCAGACGTTGTGTGAGTATTTTCCTAAATCTTGCCAAAGCGTTCGATACAGTCTCAACTTCAATTTTGCTCAAAAACTCTGCTCACTGATTGATTATTTAAATGAAAAATATTTTCAATTAAAGTTTCAATCGATGTTGTTAATCCGGTTCTATTCAAAGACGACCTTTGAATATACACGTGAGCATTTTACATCAAGTCTGAGGTCAAATACAGCTTCATTCCGTAATAATCATATCAGTAATTTTAATATTTTTTTTCATGGGGCTTTATTAAAATAAAACACTAATAACTAATTACAGTACTACAGCTACTACAATAACATTTGAACCATCCACTTGCTATTGGTAGCCTATAGATAACTCAAATGCCCTAACCCGCTACCAGTTGGCAGCGTGTCCAGAATGCTCGTAGCAGCATTGCCACGTTGAATTGCAATGCTGATTCGTTGAGCCAAATATGTGCCATCATTTTGGTCACGCGTCGCATCGATCAAACGTTCTGATATTTTTTGGAAAATCCGATGAGCTCCCTGTCCTCACGGGCCCAATGTCTCGACCCCAAACGGTTCAAATATGTAACGACTACCTATGTAAGTTAGCATATTTTCGCCGTTTCAATTGCTCCGCCGAATAATAATTAATTATTTTAAATATTTTATTATTATAAATAATTAATTATAATAATTAAATATTATCTTACAATATTTTACTTTATAAAATAATCTGAGAAGTAAAATATGACGTATACTCTTAAAAAAATATTATTCTTAGTCGTATTATTCACATGCTTCGTCAAAAAGCAACAATTGAATTCACAAAAAAGACCAGATGTTTTAATATAATATTTGCAGTGCAAATAATGCAGTGCGTCAACTTTAATTGTCCCAATTTAAATTTGACGCACTGCATTTCTCAGCTCCTTCACGTTATATCGAAATAAATCTAATTATTTCTTGTATTAAAGGTTCTAAAATATACTGTGAAAACGCCATCCAGCTATACCTAGCCGTTCCTGAGTTAGAAGGCAATACTTGGCACCCTGGCGAGTCCAAAAAATGACAAATGCTTTATGTAAGAATATAAAAATGTATAAATATTTGTTGTGAACACAATGACTAACTGTTTACAGCAATAGTTAACTCACAGGGTAACAACAGATGCACAGGACGAAGACACGGATTGATTTTTGATCTCCTATAGCCATCTTTGTATGTTTGTGGACACCTTAGTACAGTTACTACTAGCAGTGGTGAGGGAAACAGTTTGTTGGTGACTAAAGGGTTGGTCTGACGGGAGTCTGACCAAATTATATTTTAATTGAAGCAAATTATTAATTATTATTCATCAGAATTGCTAGTTACTAGCTAAGGTTGCTCAAGTGTTGCAATTTCACGATATCATATTTAATCAGGTGGATTTATACATTATAGGTTTATTACTCAAACTTTATATGCTTAATTGCCACCTTGACTGCCAACTTGAAAATGAAGCCCGTTATTTGAAGTAGTGTGTTTCCATATGAAAAAAAACCTTATGAATTGGGTATTTTGTTGACTCTGCACTTTGTAATAATAGTACATATATGTTGCTTAACTGACGCATCTCGACGCTTGGGCCTCCACATAAACATTGACAAAACAAAATAATGTTCAACTGTCACGTCTCACCGGAGCCAATAGTGGTCGCGAGCGTGCCTATCAAACTTGTGCAGAGATACGCGTGCCTTGGTCACATCACACTCTCCTGCTGGGTGAAAACAACTTATACTAATTTATGGGAATCTGAGATGTATGTTTTAAAGAAATAATGAAACTGAAGTAAGTAGAGATCAGATTATTAGTAAGTAAGCGATGCCACCACTACGTCCTTATGTACGTAGCTAAGTGCAAGTTGGGTCATTTGTGCAAATAAGAAATCATATATTACTTTGTTATCACCCAATATAATAACACGGGCATGGGTTTGTTTATGCTTGCACGATGACAATTATTGTTGATAGCACCTTAATTAAGTTACTTTGTTTTCTAATTAAGTCATTTGCATTTTAGTTTGATTTCCCTTAGTTTCAAGAATATTATATTAGAATATATTTTATCGTATTATTGTCGCTTTTGACAAATTATCAAAGTTTAATTAAACTAAAGTAAGTACTTTTGAAGTAAGTGGCTGAAAATAGAGGTCTGAAATTCCGTTACACACATTGTTGATCCGCACGCAGACAAAGCTATTATAAACGTTTAAACAAAACAACACTGGGAGTGTTCATGACAAATGTTATAATTTCGATTGTCTCGGTGTCTTCAAGTCACGAGTGAATGGGTTCTAGGCCTTCTAGGCTCGCGTGCTACATTCTAGACCACGTCATCACTTAACATCAGGTGATAAAGTTGTCAAACGTGAGCTTATAATAGTTTAAAAAAGTCTTTATTAAGTGTCATTAGCCTTTTTACTATCCTTGTATGTAGAATTCCAAACAGTGCGTCATGTAACTTTCGTTATAAAGCGTGTGTCTACATCTATTTCCACAAAGTTCTTGGGTTTCCACATATATCAACGTCTGAAACGGGACATCCATATTGACAATATCTGTGCAATGCTTGGAAGCGCGTGCTTTGCGCTGAGCCATGTGGCAAATGTTGTACCAGCTGACTTGGTCCGAAGCTGCTACTTTGCAACGGTCCATTGTCAGCTGCGGTATGGAGCCGAACTGTGGGCTCGAGCAGCGGATTGCGAGCGTGCAGTCTGCATGCAGAAGCGTGCAGTGCGGAACATGGCGCGTGTGTCGACCGACAGCACGGCTCGTCCTTACTTTCAAAAGATGGGTATCCTTACGTTGCCCTCTATTTTAGTTTATCAAGTAGCAGTGTACGTGAGGATGAACTTAGATCTTTTTCCTAAGTGCAGTTCTGTGCACTCGTACCACACCCGCAAAAGGGTCAGGCTGATGGAAGTTTCTAGATACATATTTTGCGAAATCCGATAAGTTGACTCATGTGATGGGTCAGAGTGTGTTTTATACTTTTGGCGATATTTAAAAGTATTAAATAGATGACAGATACGGTGTTAAGCGACTGACAGATCTCGCATAGCTACGTGCTATTTTTTAATTCGAAATGTGTTTCTGTGTGTATTTTTACTGTTAATCATAAGTTTCGAATTCAGTACACGTGTATAAGTTTATAGTTAAATTACGTACTATGAAAATTGTCAATAAAACTAGTATTGAGTATATTTATACTTTTCTAGAAGGCTGCGTAGAACTTTTTAAAAGTTAGAAAAAGTTTTCCGCTGCTTGTATGTAACGTTATTTTATATTTTTAGTAAAGCGTATGAAGTCATTACCAGGCAAAAAACGCTCAAAATATGAAAACCTGTTATACGAACCTTCTAGGCGCACATTTATGAAAAACAATAAAAGTTCTGTGTGTGACTCTTAAACAAATGATTGTAGTTTTGTTGTTGACAATGATCGACATTTGCACGCGTGCCTGCCGGCTGAATGTTGTAGCTAAAGGCAAATATACTTTTGATTTGAATTTTATCTATAGATGAACGTACCGGCCTCAAGTAGTGGTTAAAAAGGATGATTAGGCTGACATATCACTGCTCGGACTATTGTCTTATTAAGCGCCAAAGCATCTGGACCTGCAATCCAGAGAATGAGGATTTGGGTTCCTTTTCTTATGTTTTTTTTTGCTACGCTAACAACTCAAATGCATAAATTTTATTTTTATGGGTCGGGTAACTCGTGTGACAGTAACAGTAACAAACTCACATTCATGCTCAGCCACATCGACTCCATCATTCACTGTGTTGTTGTATTGTACTTTTGTATGAGCTTTATAATATTAGCATAGAGATTAGATAATATTATTATAATATTCCTTATTTCATAGATATTAGCGTTGGAACATTTGATATATCTATGCTAGCTAGGCTGGCAATAGCTAATGATTTGCTCGAATTGTATTGTAGTTTGTAATAAAATGTATAGAGTATTTAATTTTATTCTAGCAATCTGCCCGCTTAACAAAAACATCTATATTTATGTAAATACAAGGCCCTAACACAGTGGAAGTACGTAGTTTGTAATGACGCCTCTACGCTAACCATGACGCACACTTCCCGGAAACGCGTATGATAATTTTGCCAAATATAATCACTCGGTTATCTGAAATTTGACTAAAACAGTCAGTGGTTTTATATGCCTTAATGGGTGATACGTAAGTTTACTAATGTTCTCAAATTACCAACATACAAATTAATATGTAATAAGAATCCGGTTAAGTTCGAACCACACTCGCACTGACTGTGTTCCGTACAAGTAAATAAACAGGACGGTATTCTGTAGTCGTGGGTTCAAGTCCCACTAGTAGCCGAATTTTTTCCTTCAAATATTTGAACTGAAGTAAATAAATGTTCATTTTTATGTTTGTTTTAACTAGTTATATGTGTCCGATATTTTAAAACCGTCTCGGCGTCGCTGTGTCGCAGGTGAGTGTTATGGCGCAATGCTTGTCAAATTGGCAACTTGAATTGAAAATGTTGCATAGCATATTTTTGTATTTATGCAAGAATGTCTTTTTTGTTTAATATAAATGTCGAATATTAGGAGTTAACCTCCGTCTTAAAAAGGGAAACTGGTTCTGGAACCTGTGTTTTTGACGTGATAACGTTTTATAAATTGATGAATACCAGCAACACTCATGAAAAATAGTAACGTTCCGCGTAACGTTCCACCTGAGTTTTGTATTACATAAAATAATCAAAGTCAAAGTCAAACTCAAAGTCAAAGTCAAAGTCGAAGTCGAAGTCAAAGTCAAAGTCATAAATGATTATGACGTTATCACGTAAATCTATCGTCCGTAAACCGACTTTACAGACAACCAATTTTTTATTTTATTTTATTAAAGTACATAACTGTAATGTAGTTTAATAGCAAATATGTAAAGAAACATAGCTGCTCAGAATCTTACATCATAGAAAATGAACATATATGACATACTTTTGCTGGAGTCTATGAGCCGCCTTTGGTAGGGAACCCTAAAATATGATAAAAAGTACTTTACGCAGGCAATGAATATTCCTACGTGCGATATTGTAAAAGGAACGTACTTTTGTTATTTGTTGTAAAAACTCATTAGCATATAAACGCTGACGTTTCTCATATGTTGTGATCTCTCAAACAGACGAATGTCGTATACCACCGTCACCGTTACAAACTACAAACAGCCTGTTATGTTGAGTACGCGTGCACGTCAGCTTGTTATTAGCAATTGAAGAGACATATATTTGCTCAGGTTTTTATTATCACACTCAAACCCCCGCACTAAGATTCCCTGTGTCGCGGGAGGCATGGACACACTCAATCACAGCACACAAACATCCACGACCCGGGACAAACAGCTACGCACAAATGTTCGCCCCTGCCGGGAAACGAACCCAGGGTCCCGAGAACACAGAAGTCATGTGACCGACCTCTGAGCGAGTATAGCTCCTCGTTGTGCGAATCTGAGCCTGCTCATATATATATATATATATATATATATATATATAAGTTTTTCTGTGGAATAAAATACTTTTACACTATTATAGTTACACTCATACGTGGGACATACCTACTCAAGGTTTTCTAGAAAATTGAGAATGTCATCAATGTGGCGAAGTGAAATAAGCATTCGACATCTCAAAAACTGACGTGTTGAACAAGCTTAAGTGCCATTTAAATTAGAATAAAGAGATACCTACTCTAAATACATAACAAAAACTAACATTGGTATACCTACAACTAATGCTGTGGTACTACACATAAAATAACAGTTGAATTGAGAACTTCCTTTGGATGCTGGATAAAAATATAAAATGCTACTTCTACTAATGCGTGGAACATTTTGAACATTACGTTGTAAATTAATTATAACAACGTGGAGTGAAGAACTAAAGGAATCTAGTTGAAATATGACACAAAGGTATATTATGGTCTAGAATATCACATAGGTTATAAATGTACGGTTGAACCCGCGGCTAGTAAGCGATAAAAATAACAATCACTCAAAAAGCAACAATCACAAGTAGTAACATTCAACACTTATTCCATCCATAATAGCTCACCCGACACTTATGTCCGACACTTATTTCTCACACTATACTTAGTCCGACACTTGCGCCTGACACCGATCCTACATTCCATCTCAGCTACTTATGTAACGCTCAAGTTACATCACGCTATATTAAATCGTTCTTGCTCTGATTAACTAGAGAACGTGCTTAATATTACTTTGTAATTGCTCCGAAAGTACAGCCTTAATGTCGTGTTTGATATAGAGCACGATGGGAAACCTACTGTACTACTATTCATAGACGCGGAAGATTATTCGGCGCGGCCACGAGACAAAGTGTCAATCGTAGTAGGCGCCAGTATCAACACTTTTAGTATATTTTTTTTTAATAATGACATTTTTCTTTATACTGTTTTTACGGGTATAACGTGGCTTACTCGTGGTTGGTATCGTAACGTCCCGGCTCGCACGGACTACGCGTCTCATGGTGTACCAGTTTAAACCGTATAACGTAAAAATGAGCGTGAGTTTTATAATTACATTTCACTTGAAAACGGAGAACAGCTTTATAAATATTTATTACATTATAATATTTTCTTCCGCGGCTATTCGGCAGAAGTGGAATATTTCAATCAGCCGACGTAATGAAATGTCGTTAACGTTTCTTGAGCTGTAATTAAGTTATGTAATAAATAATGTATTTTTGGACTCAAATCAATGTTTTAAAAAAATATATATTGTTACAAATAATCACTTGTTTATCAGGAAGCCGGCGCAGGAGCAGGTTTTATAAACAGATAATAACTTTCATGTATTTTAATTATTATTGTAAATGTCAGTTCCGTGGTATATTTCTTTGATTTTATCTTAAAGCACCAACACACAACACACCGACAAACTAAAATTCTTTTAAGTCAAAAGGCTCTTACTCTATTTCCGCTTATATTCAAACTCGCATAAATAACTCCTCACAACACATCTTTAATGTTAGACGAATATCGTTCAATTGCTGGCCAATTGCGGGTAGTTTTGTCGGCAACAAATAAATGACGTCACACTCTACCCAAAACTATACGCACATTTTTAATAAAAATATCTAAGTATATTATTGTTATTGATAAGTGTCATCATAATTTGGACTTCCCACAATTTTTGTTTCGTTTAACGTTTAGTTTAAGCGCTTATTAATGAGGAAGCTGATATTTTACGCTGAACTTTATTAGTTGTTTTTTTCATAAAAACCTTCTAACAATAACAAAGACAACAAAAAAGAGAGTGAAATTGGTCCAGCTAATGGGGATTCATTTTTATGTATACATATTTTCCGCATGTGTGTAACCATAAACGTCATGATCGCTATGTATATGGAAAATGAACAAACTTAATATCGTGGGTACCCGCATTTAAATATGAGCGCGGCACCGCACGCCGGCGCGGGCGTGCTGGTGAACTCCCGGCGAAATCCAGCTCTCATCATCATCATCATCATCTCAGCCGTAGGACGCCCACTGCTGGACATATGCCTCCCCCATTGATTTCCACAAGGACCTGTTGGAAGCGGCCCGCATCCAGCCCTTGCCTAAAAATCCAGCTTTACGTAGTACATTTTACTTTATGGCTGGATACCAGGCCTCCTTCATCGAGGCAGCATTCAATGCCTCGATGAAGGAGACCTGGTATCCAGCTGTGGGCATCTATCGGGTTGTTAAAGCTAAAATAAATAAATGAGGTTGCAATTCGTAGTGTTGACATTGTTACTACAACTGTTGACATTTCCTAATGCCACATAATGGGCGTGACTCAAATGTACTTGACACGCAATCTCACTGCAATCTTGGCAAGTACACGTGTTCTTTATACAAATGCTATTGGCGCTTGTGGTATCGGCGGTTTTAAACGAACATCGAAAAAGGACGACGTTCACAATTTGTTTTTTTTTATGTTCGAAGAAAACTCCATCGAAGGTGAACCGATTTGAAACACCTTTTCCATTCGATAGCGTAACATTGGTGTGCATATGTTTTTCATCAAATCCTTAACTTCAAGTAAATGCTATAAATGTTCCACGGATACAAAGGGTTTATTACATAATAAGTTACGTCGCACAAAGGACATAAACGCGGACCATTTTTGCTTTGAGCAAATTGTGTACGGCCAGGCTGCTTTAAACATCGCGTAAAATTACTCGCTTTTTTGGATGTCAGCTAAAACGAAATTTGATATTTGTTTTATACTCAAAATATAAAATATTGCCTAAACATGATGAAAAATGATATGCAAAGCTTTGTTGTTTCTTAGTAATAACTTTTTCATTATATTATACCAAATTGACGTTTTAAGTAAAATTAGTTAACTACCTACGTAGCGATTACATCCTATTAAGATAATCATAGTCACTGTAACCTTTACGCCATCGTATATGAAGGGATTTTAGGAAAACAAATATTTAAATGTTTCCATTAAAACGAATCACCTAGCTAAACAATTACATTTTGAATAATTTAAATTTAATTATGTTTCTAAGATAATGAACACCTTTAAGCGCGTGAAGGTTAAAGGTTGATAACAATAGCTGGCATAAAAACTACAATGAGCAAGATGGGAGTAACTCACGGTGTAGAGGTGCGCTCCAGACGAACGCCAATTTTAGTGAGAACGTTCCCAACGGTTATTTAAGTAATTGTTATATTGGAAAAAGCAATTTTGTATTCTTTTCGTTTTATACGTCAAAATGTTTGGATGGTGATATTCGATGTCTTATTTATATTGAATACCATGAAGTATCAGGTAAGTGTGTGACAGTATTTACTACTGGAACGGGATTTGTTTTCTATTGCAAGTTTGTCTACGTGTATTGACGATCCAGTATATTCTAAGTAACCAGCACGTACTATGTAGATTGATTAACCAATATGTGGGGTTTGGTAAGGGTGGTAGTGCGCTTCTGTTACACAACTTCGTGATTTTGAAGAGAAGTCATTTCTATAAGCTTAGTAAAATATAAGGAATATTTTTAAACCTTAATTTTATATTATTCAACTTTTGTTAATAATATTAAGTATATTTCATATTCTATAACTCTTTCCAACTACTTCGTTTCCGTGGACAAATTTCGGTGTGAATATATCCATAGGAGGTATCCAAGGAGACCGTATACAGTCACTCGTTTCTTTTGACAGTATTAATACTCGTAGTAAATATAATCCAATTATTATATACTAGCGGTCCGCCCCGGCTTCGCACTGGTAAAAAAATTCATAATTAAAATTACTATGATCTCCAATTTTTTTCAAAATATAATACAGCCTATGTCCGCCGGAGATAGTGTAGCTTCCCAACAGTGAGAGAATTTTTCAAATTGGTTAAGTAGTTTCGTCGCCTATTTAACGCAAACAAACACTCAAACCTTTCCGCTTTATAATATTAGTATAAATCAGTTCGTAAAATACCCAAAGGTAAAAATGGTTATAAAATGTAACCCAGGATGACTAAAGGTTAATTATATTCGTTCCAATCTCGGCTAAATTGAGTTAGTTCAACTTTGATGGTGCAAGTGGGCCCTACACATCTAATAAACTTAAAAAAAATATTATTTGCGGACAGTTTATAAAGGTTAGTTCTAATTGAAAATTTTAGAAAAAGAATTATACAAAAAAATAATTTTATAAGTCAGCACGTTCTGTCCTGTTGCCTTAGTGCAGGCACAATTTCCCGCCATTCCAGCCTAAGCGATGTGAAACATCGGGCTCTCACCGCCGCTAACTGCGCTGTAAGTTTGGAGCCAATAATGGCCGCATCCGTGACGATGGCAAAAGAGCTGACGGAATGACAATCATTCCTTGGAAGATAGGACGTCATTTGGTTTGGGATGCCAAATGTGTTGATACCCTTGCACTGTCTCATCGTCCAGTGACTGAGAATAGAGCTGGAGCAGCGGCTGCTCAAACAGCAGAAAACCTCAAAAGGCGCAAATACAGTAATATTGATTGATATTTTACATTTGAGCCTTTTGGGGTTAAAACGCTTTGTAGTGGTTCATAGGTATAGTAAGTCAACATTTGTAACGATAGGATTATGTCTGAGTAATAACCCCCCTCCCGCACTCCGACACACCTCAGCTTGGACCGTGAGGACCAGGGGCACACCGAGTTCTTAAACACCTGTCGGGGCAACTAAATGACGCAACACTCTGACCAAAATGCTGGCCTTTATCTTGCTCAAAGATTTATTTTTAAATACAAATTGAATATTAAATAACAGCGCGAAAATTACTGTTCAAACAAAAGTCAAAGTAAATGATCGCAAAATATATTTTTACTGTAGCCAAGAAGTGAAAAAAATATTCTTTAATTGTTACAAAATGATACAGCATTTTAAACAAAATTTCTAAAAGCATTGTTAAAACATTGTTTAGCGTCAATATTCCATTCAGTGATTGGCAAAAATGAAAGATCATCGCTGAGCTGAGCGGCGAACTGTCGAACACAAGTGCAACGGCCCCGCCCCCGCCCCCGCCGCGCCCCGCCGCGCCCCCGCCCGGGTCCGGGTCACAATCATTGAAACGCTTTTACAATGCATAGTTCTTAATTGTATGAAAGTTTTTCTAGGTGATTATGAATGTACTGCGCATGGTCATGGATTGGTGTCGTAGTGAGACAGTACTAGAAACAATTATTACCTTGTCATCACTAACATAGTTATAAATATTCTCTAAAACAGACAAAATATGAATACGGGCTGAATTAGAGATTTATTTATTATTTGTGCTAATAGTGCTTAATGTGTGAATAAAATAAAATAAAACTCATTTATTGTAGGCATCAGACCCAGAGTACTACGAAAAACTTAACCTATAACGGAAATTTTATAATATTTTATATAAATGATATTTATATGAGTGTGACAGAACATTTTAATTTATAAAACATGAAATCCGATGCTAGTCTCACAATTTGATCTGATTTCTATTAAACGTGAAGTTGTTCCATGACTGGCCGATTGGCGCAGTTGGTAGCACTCTGCCTTCTGAGCCGCTGGTCCCGGGTTCGATTCCCGGACAGGTCAAACATTTGTGTGTATGAACATGTCTGTTTGACCTGTGTCTGAGTGTGTATATGTATAAAAGTATATATATTAGTATGTATTTAAGTATATATATCAGTCATCAGGTTACCATAGTACAGGCTCTGCCTAGTTTGGGACCTGAAGACCTTGTGTGAATGTTATCCCATATTATATTATAAAAGTTGGTAGTTTTCCTGGAACTCTTCCCTGGCTGTGACTCGCCAGCGGATGCTGCACCGATGACTGAGGACAAATCATTCTGCTTCCGATGTTGATTCTGACAGATGTTGCATGTATATAATATGAAATAGTGTGAAGACTTAATTGTGAATTGAATTGTGTTCACATATTATGGTGAAAGACGTCTCCGTAAGTAGTAACGTACCGCTGTCTTATAGTAGAGGAGGCAGCCTTACAGAGGTTGAGGTCAGTATTCGTCCTCGCCAAGTCCAAGCAAATATTGACATACATCTTATTCTACGCTCGAAGTCATAAAATTGACTACAATTTGTATGTATTGCATTATTTGCTTATTTTGTTGTTTTATGGTGATGGAACATCAGTAGAGACCAGTTAAGACGGTTCAAACGACTTTGTTTTCGATATGTATTGTAATAAGTATTTTAATGTATGTTTTCTGAACGAACAACTCGTTTGTAATGTTTTATTTTAATAAAGATTTTTTTATTAAAGCATTAATATGGGGTTAAATAAAAAAACATGGTGATTTTTTAATCAATATTCTATTTATTATGTATTTTGTACTAAAACTTCATTGTTTGTGTTGTGGTTTATAAAGTTAGATATAACAATTTAGAATACGCTAAACTTAATTGGATTGTGATGCGGTTCAATAGTAATAGATTACTGATTATTTAAATTAAATAGTTAAATAATACAAAAATTAGCTAATTACTAATTCTTCAAGTTGACATGACTTGTGTTTTGATAATAGACACACTAAAAATAGAACAAAATCATCATCGTCATCGAAAATGAACTCCACCTGAAGTCTGAAAAAAAACAATTAAGAATTTGCACAATTACTCATCCTATGTATGTATCCTTATTAAACTGATTATTTTGTTTATTATTAGGGGAGTTTCTCAGAAAAACTGAATGTGATTTATCCATAATCAGATAAATAAAATGTGCTAAACCAATTTCGGAAATGTATTGTTGTTAGAAATGTTTGACCACTATCACATAAGACCCGTAATATCGGCTGGCACTCTTTTTTAAGTCACGAAACGAGCTTAAGACCCACGTGATGTTAAGTGCTTTGCGTCGCCTATGGACATCTGGAATGCCGTTGGTATATATTCGTTCCTGACCCTGAATTACATACACTCTATTCCCTTCTGCAGTTTAATTTGTCTTGTTGTAACTGAGCTACGACTCAACGACAATTATATTTTTGACATATAATTATACTGCGCCATTCGCACGCGTATTAAACTACTTCGTCAGATAACGCATATCTTGGATATCTGACGAGTGGTCTAAAGCTTAAACACATATAATATTATCAAACGAGTTACATTTATTCTTAGAATAGCTTCTACTCAAATGAAATAGCCTAAACACGTTTCTCAGAATGATGGCCTGGTTGTCGGTGCATACGTCAGTTAGACGTGACAGAGGGTTCTCATAGCATTGAATGATGAGATTTCAACGTATATCTAACCGTGTGATATATTACACCTTTTTACTCTGAAGTAGCACACAAGTGCGCAAACTAAATTATTTGCCTAAAAATGGAACTGACTTCAGCACTCAAAAGTGTGAAATAACTTTTCCGGTTCCATTTTTTGTTCAATTTTTTTTCAACCTTTTCAGTGGCCTACTATTCTTTGCCACCATTTGCTACACCATTAGAAAAATGATTTAACAAATAGTATTTAGTGTTAATACCGCACTTTAAACGATTCCATGCTATCATGCAGTTTGCCCCACCCTCCCTCCCTCCCGCATATATTGCATGCAGGAACATACAGTACGATATATACATGCAGTCTTACGTAATCGGAATATTTTCGACACGTATTTCGCTTCTGCACGCGACATCCTCAGGAGCTGTCGACCGTCGGAACAAGCGCTCCTGAGGATGTCTCGTGCATAGGTAACACGTGTCTAATCTGTCAGGAATCATTGTGTACATACTTGTAATATCATTTTGTCATTGCAATTTGCGACAGCATGAGGTGCGGAACCGAGTATGGCAGAGCTGACCTACAAAAGCAACGTCTTTCACGTAAGCAGAGCCATATCACATTGTTCATTCAAACTAATTACTTACATAACGTTATATCATAAATACGATTCCATACAAGCGCTCACGTCTGTGTCGCAAGAACCGTGTACTTGTAAAACGTGCATCGGTAATTCGGCAACTCGTAATAGTGCCAATTGGTATCGTCATCATTATCTGCGAGACATAGGTCTCCTCAGTGATTTCCACAATAATCGTTTTTTAACCTGTTTTGCATCTCAGCCGATGTTAAGTGACGACGGGGTCTAAGCTGTAGTGCGCAAGCTTGAAGGTTCACTCGCGATTTGAAGACTCTGGATCCATCGGAATACACGGACAGTGACTCCATATCCCGGGCAGTACGCGTCATGAAAGTGGAAGCATAACGCTTCGTACGATAAAGTTGTATTTCTCCGTGTAGCGGTGGAACATTGCGTCTGGTTGAAGGATGTTAAAAAGATGGTGGAATTAAATTGTGTAATCCAATGTACATTCGCCGAAATGTAGTCGATAGAAAACCGATCGGCAAGCAACTCTCACCGGTGCTCAAGGATCTGTAGCCTATGTTCGACCAGAGTGTTGGTGCCAATGATCTTTATTACTGATTTTACCCGATTATAGTTTGATATCCCATCTGCAGCATCGGTAATACCGCCTATGTTCTGACCTTGTGATAACTCGAACGAGACGACGTCGTAGATAATATATTATACTACAAATGAAATGAAACGATTTTGATTACAACATGACACCATAATGTAACATTATTCGACACTATAGAAACGATTCAGGCTACTTCAAAGACGTGAACTGGCTCGTACCTTGTGCCTTCTGTACTCCACTGTCATTTAATATTGCTTAGCGAAGAGTCGGGCGAGTTGTACATCTGAATAGGTCCCTGCTAGTTTCATGTTCGGTAACCTTCTACGATTCGTGCATACTAACTGATTAGTGTGCAACCACTAAGGTTACAGAAAATGTATTCAAACAACTTGCACATTGAATGCTAGTTACTAACTAATTAAACTTTAGTGTTCCTACAGCTAACGTAAGGGTCTGTAGAAAGCTGTTATCTACACGTGTGGATCGGTTCGGGAACCAATCGCTGGATTAATTTACACAGATAAGGCATTAGTTACAACTTCGGGCTGGAAAACAGTTATTGAATAATTACGTTATTTTTAACTGACTTCTAGAAAAGAGGAGGTTATCAATTCTGTTGTCTATTCTGTTTTTTTTTTTCATATTTGTTGCCTCTGTATAAACTTATTTTGCATATTTTTGATAATAATTATATTTAATTGGATATGTATCTTATATGTATATATCTTCAGATTGATCCTGTAAATATTTCCACCCATGAATTTTAGAAGTCAATACGCTCGTACCGGAGTTTCTTCATGCGTTCTCAACCTATCAATTACTTTGTGAAACTTTCACAGCTGGGATGGGTGAACCCTAGTAGCAATTCCATCTGCGCGCTTCCGGTTCCGGTTATTGTCTCGAGATCACAGGATTGATTCCAATTAACTTTAAGCGATTTGTCTGAAAGTTATCATACCCTTTCAAATTAAACTAACAATGTCCCAAATCAAATAATGAATAACAGAGTTTTCAGTAATTAACCAAAAAACAACCTCCTCCTTTTTAGAATCCGGCTAGCAAATAAACGAATTAATGTTCGACTACCCACCGAATAAGTAACGATTCGTAATCGATCTGATACAGGATACGAGCAATCAGATACTTGATCGGTTGATCTTGAAGTGTCATCTTTATATGGGTAGAAGTAATTTAGAACAGAAGGTACACCTTCAAGGCGAGTGTGAGTGAAGCTAGTGGAAGGGGAAGACCTCAGTGAATGCTGAACAGATATGAGACAATTTAGTAAAAGGTCTGGCTGAGTGCCGCAAGGAGACGGGCGTGTATAAGGACTGATGATGACGGTGACAGGTGAAAACCCGTGATATCTTTCTAGCCTTCTGGAAGATACGCCTGATGATGTGTGTGGAATATACAGCGGAATAATGGAACTTATGCGTAAGCGGAGCTTATAAACAACACATCTTCGTCTGCAGCTAAAGCCTGCGCGTCTCACGCAAAACCTACTGCAGTGAGCCGGTTCCGAGTCCGGCACAACTGTGCTACATTTGTGTGTGACGTTCAATACAGACGAAATAAAACTGTCATGAGCGATTCATTCATTGGGTCAAAATAATCGATTAAAATGTAGTTTATAACGCCGTTTTGGACTAGTTTACTTTATCATCTTGTTATAATCATATTTAAGTACAGTCTCGGACACTGCGGAGAAATATTGAAGTCTATTCTTCTCTGTCACACATATGTTCATACATAGAACGACTGTTTAATTAATAGTTATAAATATTTAACATATATTTAAAAACGTGATAATAATGAGATTACTAAGGTTATATTATAATAGATACAATTATCCGTATGACGCGGCAACATTAACAGCGAGCTGCTCTCGCTTTATACGTATTTTTATGATTGTACGAAAAGCATTCATGTAAATTATGTGCATTGTTAGTACTATGAAATGTATTATTTGTTTCACTTCATGCAAATTGAAAGGCGGCCACTGTTTGGTAACCGCCCACACATTTGTTTAACAATAGATTAGGTTAAGCACTGGAGAAACAGTGAGTATTGTAGGTAACTCATAATACCTACTGGGTGGATACTACGTGTGATGTTATGGGAGTTAACTTCACTATCGGGATATTTACCGCGTATTTTATTTGTTGGCGTAGCTCGGCATTTCGGCACAGCGAATGCCCCATTATCACGAGTAAACTGCCCTGGGTGCGGAACTAATTAAGGAACATGGTGAATATTCAGATAATAATGTTATTTTTATATTAGAGACCGTGTCATTTTAAAATCGTATAAGTACTAAAATTTGTATAAAACTTTCAAAGAGAGGAGCGAACACAATTTATTCCATTATTACATTTGCCGAAGGTTTAAAAAGATTGATTGTTTTCATACCATATTATATACATACAATATTCTGCTTCTAGTGCGCTCGGTTTCTATAATAACACAGCGAGCGATGTTAAGCTGGCGTTACAAACAAGTAATTATAAAGAGAGTTGGCGTTAGGTAGAACTCTACATTTTCCCACCTGATTATAAGTGACCATGAATGACGCCTTCCTTGAAGATTGACTTGTTTAATTGAAGTTAACTTGTGACTAAAATATACTCAGATTATATCAAATGCGGAAAATTCAGGCGATGAATTCCATTATGAACGGTCATGGGAACAAAGTATATAGAAATGAGAAGAAGAAATGAAATTATGTAGCTGTAGCGCACACAAAACATTTCCGATGGTAAACCGATCAACCAGCAACTTTCCGTCTGTGCTGTGGGCCATGAAGTTTGGGCTCTGTTAGAGAGTCAGTTATACTCTCAGCAGGTCAGCAGTCACCTTCGAAAGAAAACAATGTATGTAGTTAAGTAATTCTTAGATATTTGTGGAGCGCGTAAGTTGATTATTGTTATGACGCAGAGAACACTCTCGAACAAACGCTCCCATCAATGTCACCGACTTTCCATCCGTTTATTATTTCCCAATCATTAACGTGTCCTCGCACCACCTCACCAATGTGCAAAACCAGTTATACGGTTATAGTGCTTCATGTCTATTCTCGATCGGTCGGCCCTTAATGTCATAAGCGATTACGGCTTTATATCAGCAATGGAGCACAACTAGCTTTGATAGTAATATGCGGTAACACGTAAGCCCTTTGTGCTACGTATTATACGTTGAACAATTTTTTTTCAACGCATATAATATTCTTAGAAATGAAATTTGCTTTCAAATATAATGCTCGATCAGCCTACACAGGGAATAAAGCGAAAACTTAGAATATACATACTAAAATGTTCTATGAATGTATAATTCTAAAGATTACTGAAAATAAACAAACATTATGCTTTCCTGAATGTTTCTCATTTTTAAAAAAATATACATTTATCACAGCGTAAATTAAAACAATGTAAGTAATTCGTTAAACCTATTGTATATAGCTTTATCTAAATATCTCCGCTAAAACAGACGAGTTATTAGTATTATATAATGTTACCATTAAAACTTATTATTAATACTTATTTAAATCGATGTCTCACGTACAATTAGTTGTGAGTTTTAATTAGTTTAAAACCTTCCAACACATAGCAGCGTATATATGTCCAATACCGAGTCACGTCAACGCGTCTCCGGGAAAAGCCAGTAAACAATAAGAAAATAAGCACCAAGATATACTTTATCTGATTACGAGAGTGCAAAAGCCTCGTTAAGTCAACATAGAACTGGTATTGCAAACGTTCTCCTTAGATTATCTAGCGCACACTGAGCTAAGTTATGCAATCATACTCAAATAGCTTTTAAATTATCTGTATGTTTGCTATTCATTTGTGTAAACTGTTGGGACATGTATGTTTCTATACAAAGATAGGCTATTAAATATTGTTGAATCTTAAGACGATCCTTTCGGAGAGAACAATATAGGCAGAGAATACTACACCCTGGCTAATGCAAGACACAGAATGGGCAAAATAGGGTATGGGGACTTCCCAATAACAGAGGTTTCAAATAGAAGAGCCTTCGACGTAGCCTAACAACTGTTGTCGAAAGGTAACTGGCGCAACCAACTGCTGAACGCGCCCACAGAGTTTGAAGAACCATCCATGTTGTGACTTAATCATAGAAGAGCAGGTGATGCTGCTCAATCCAGCGATTCTTATGCCTCCTTAGATAATAGTTTACATGAAGTTTTCATTTGCGGGAGCAGAAAGGTTGTTGTATCAACATTACAAACGATTCCATTTAAACTGAAATTCATTTTATTTCCCCCCAATAAAACCAATATGGTGACAAAAAACCCATGATGAAGCATTGGATTTTTTATGGCAGGTACATTCATATTCTTGTTAAACAAGTTGTCGTGTCCGATGTATCAATAGTTAGACTAACCTCGCCGCCGATTAACATGTCCCATTTATGACCAAACCTGAGAACACGCGCTCCCGCCAAGTCCAAGCGATTCGCTAACACTCTGCCCGCGCCTTTCCCGCTCACGTGTTACTTTCGATTTGCGTAACATCACACAAATGTTAGCACGTGTCTGACTTCGTCGTTTCTTTGACCTGCTAAATGTGCTTGTATCTGGGGCTCTCATAAACACCGAGCGGAGTATCATCGGCTTTTCTAAGAGGTTTAACTCTGATGGAGGATTAAGGAGATGATAGTGTTGGCAACGGTAACAACAGTAACAACGACAGTTATACGCTACAAAAAGGCAGATGAAACGCTAGTATTCATCTACGACTGATTTTAGTCATCACCAATTTACGTGATCGGCAATTAAATTTATAAATAGTAAGTTTTGATTGAGTTATTATAATAATAATCGTTCATCAATAAATAATTACCTAATTTAGCTATCATTGGAGAATTATTAATATGTATATGGATATATTTTATTTGTTGTTAGAGTATTAATAATTGATAACAATGAAATACAATAATACACAGTTTTTTGCTTTTATTGAATAACATGGAAATAATAAAACAATTTTTTTTTTCATAGTATGCGTTAATAAATTTGTTGTAATTGTCACAAAATCATGTAGTGTTAAGAACACTATCAATCAGTATACTGAAAAATAAATATTTTTCAGGAACCACCAAAAATAATTTTATTTTTGGTGGTTCCTGGATTTTGTCCCGCACAATGTTGGCACATTAATGTGACCATGTCAAAGACATATATACTAAAGTAAAATTTTAATTATAATTTAGGTAATCTTTATCACTCTAATAAAGAGAATCGATAATCTGTAATAGCACAAATATGAGAACTCGTTCAACTTCCGCGTAGCTGTCACCTCGTCCTATATATATATGGTCAACCGTAGTGTATGTGAGCGGAGATGGATGACGACCTTACAAAGTAACCTTCGATTATTTCCAAATGTGAACGTATACCTACTACCAGTGCTGCACGCGTTCATAACTAACACTTTTCAATTTCTACTCGTAATCTCCTTAGAGGAGTCGTTATCTACTTAAGTCAAGACAAATCAACTCGGAGTCACACCTAAACTATACAGTATAAACAATCGCCGGAGAGTTCTCAGGCATCGGCTTATGTGGATATAGTTTTGCACGTAGGTACTCCTTTTCCATTTCCATTTCCTTTTCCATTTCCATTTACTTTCGCGAGGCAGCCAAATAAGGATATTTGGCTGCCTCGCGAAAGTAAATGTTTGCACTGTAGTTCTGTCTAAGTTTTTCTTTTATCCAGTAAATAATCATCAAAGGTACTATTGGGTTAACTGAAATCATCAATAATGGTTTTTTGTATAGGTATATCTCGTATATACTAGTATAGTACTGAAGCCAGCACCCCTATTATATTAAATCGTGCATATGTTATGTTAGCCACACGAGCACAGACCGACACAGCGAGCGAGCCGCACGTTACGAGCTTCGGCAACTTGAAGTTGGGTACAAGCGAAGCGTCATCACCACAATATTTCTACAGGTTTGAACACGTGCTTCCGCCAGTCGCTACCCGCTGCCACAGCGGGCACTCCCCGCGTGTTCTACCCAATTCTTGCCAAATATTTGCGACGTGGAAAGGTCGCGTTGTATAATCGGATATGATGCCGCTGGCGACACAGTTACCGGGTTTCCGATATGGTCGCAGCCTTTTGGAGCAACATTTCGGTCAAGTGCGTCGGGCGCATTATCATATCGTAATGAAGATTTAAAAAAAACTTTATTTCATAATGTGATACAAACTAAAGTGTTAAAACATGGAATAAGTATAACTAATAATTAAATCAACAAGCGTACCGGCTCGGGAGGGAGGGAGGTCTCGGAGAACGCAGCATCAGAGCTTTTGCTGAAATAATGTGTAATAATAATTATACAAAACCCCGACCTCACACACACCTACACCTCCACCTTATATAATATTTTGTATTAATAATAGCCAGACTTCTCACCTCTATTTTATCTAATATAAAATGATAATACAATCGAAGGTGAATTGTGTGGGATATCTATTCACTCTTAATTTAAAAACACCCATCAGATTGTATTGATATATACCTATGTAACTCTCAATTGAGAATCTACGGGAGAACACAGACTAAGGCACGTTTTCTTTTACGCCTCTACTGGGCGGAGTATGAATGTGGAAGTAACAGGCTTCGTGCGAGATGGAATCTCAATTAGTCTGTTCTGAGTTGAGATAATACGGTACGGTCGTGCATTTTCACGGAGCACATCTAAAATATTTCTGAACCGATACGATGAAGGATGATGATGATGATGACGATGAAGGAGCCTCCAACATCAGTCCGGCGACGCGCATCTTTGAGATTGTTACGAATGTCCGTTAACGACGGTGATTACTTACAATCAGCTGAACTGCTTGTTTGATTGTCCCACAATTTCATAAAAAAGGAACAAATAGCTATTACTCTTTAATTTTATAGTGGACTATCGTGTCACATCAGGGTAGTTTATCGATTGTATTTTTTTTTTCGAGTTCGAACGTCGAGGTAAATAAATTACTAAATGTTTTTCTCGCGATCAAGCCCCGTTTGATTTAATAACAAAATTTATCGATTGTATTGTATCGATCCCCATCGATCGGATCCGATCGAACCATCTCGGTAACGGAAGGTGTCTAGAGAGCGATCATGACCCACATTGCGCTTGCGCAACCGACATGACATAATACTGACAGTGTTGCCTCATCGGCTTATACTTTAATTTCTGTGAATATTACAATTATTTATACAACTTAAACGGACGCTGAGACCAGTGAAGTAGATGAACCGTATAATATAGTGGTATCACCTGATTGTGCTAGGAGGAGGTTCAGCCGCATATTTGGGAAAGTTGTATTTTTCCTAGACAAAAAATGGTATTTCTCATAATAATGCTGATGATCTCATAATGGTATACTAATCATTAACTTACTACATACATTATTATAAATTATGCGCATATATAAACGTAAATTCGTACTATGCCAATCCATTACCAGCTCAAAATCTTAGTAGAAAGCTAAGGAGTAATAAAACAGTTGCAACTTCTTAGAGTTGTCGTTGGGCTCTTTCTTTAAACTTCTATTGGTTTAGAAAATGTTACATTTTAAAAGCTGTTTACAAACATACCTATATATACAAGTTAAATGTTCAAATGGAATTTTAGTTAAGAAATGCTAAAAAGCTTATATCAACAAAATAAAAAATAATTATGTTGAACCTTTTTACTGAAAAATTTAAAGTTATCTAATTATATTTTTATTAAAATTAACATATGAAGTTTGTAATATCATTATTAAGTTAGGTTTTTTAGGGTACATATGAAGGTTTTTTATTTGTATTTATTCAAACACTGACTTTTAATCAAAATGTTACCAATAAAAATGACTATTACTATGGCTATGACCATCAAATAAGACCTCGTGAGATTGCAAAAATAGGGCTGTCTGCAGGCAACGTCAGACCTCTTAATTATATTATGGGACTTAAAGGGGAAAACTTTATTTTTGCCTCGCAACAACTTCGCATTTTAGACGTTGTTAAATTACCATCAGTTGGTCTTTGCCCTTGGTACAGATACTATTAACTCCGTATCATTCGAAGTGAAATGTGAGCGCGCGACCAGCGCCAAGTGTACACAGTCCTGATGACAGTCCAGGCCGGAGACCCGGCGACACCCGAAACATGAAGTTTATCACGAGATAGTTCACGCTGGCACTATAGCAGGCTAACTATAGTAGGCAACTTCACACTGAACTAAAGAAAAAAGTCTCATTTTTCTCAATAAAAAGACACCCTATTCACCACGACGAAGCAGTTGCATCGACGCTCTTTTCGTTATTCGGGACTGCGACGACAAAGATACGCCCTACTCTTTTCATGCTTGAATTGGCACCATGTCGCCTCTGTTCCCAAATATAATAAATACAAAAAAATTTAAACTAAAACGAGTCAGTTTCGACTAATCATCAAAATCGGTTCATTCAGTCGAAAGTTCTAAAAAATTACAGTATAATTGAGAACCTCCTTTTTTTGCAGTCGGTTAAGAAACAAACAGTGCGCGACCTGAATTTAAAGTGGGTGCACGCATATGAAACCAACCGTCCGCGTCGTCGCGTGGTCGTCCTCGCCACGACACAAACGAGACTGTACCCGGCTTTATCCCAATACTCACGAGTTTACAAACTTAAAATCTTAATTTTTATACTATAAACTAAATTTTTTTTATTATTTTTTATTTTATATATATATATATATATATTTTAAATCTGTGGTCTCTGCCTACCGCTACGAGAAAGACCCGTGATTTTATGTATGTATACATTTTTTCCTTTATTTATATTTTATAGAACATGCTGAAAATGTATCAACAAATAAAAACAGCCAGACCGGTTCTCTTGGCGGCCGCATTATATTTGAGATATTGTTATGCCTGATAATTATCATTATTAATGCATTTTTTACGGAGTGTTGGTTATTTTTCATTGTTTTTTGCTGAAATCACAATCACCCGCAAAGAATGCAACCACATTAATATAGGTATAAGAGCCGCCTCAGTGCCAACTCTTTTGTTGTAAATGCTCAGTTACCTTTTGTTTAAGCACGTGATTACTTGAATATTAACTATATATATGAAGGTAGGTACGTATAGCTAATCCTGCATTTCTGCATACAATCGCTTAGTCTGTGTGGTCCGGCACGTCTTGCTGTGTCAGCATTATTTATTACCTTTGTTTGTGTTTTGTTGCTACTCTCCGCTTTAGATCGCAATTGTAAAAGGTTGGACATCGATATCGATCAAGGAACAAAGCGACGTAACTATTAGGTCCTCATATGAAACTAGCGTTTGTCGAACTGACTGCCACTTTGATCTCAAATAATAACACGTTTCTTCTACGAATTTTAAATTCAATTTTATTACAAACTAGCTGGCCCGACAGACGTTGTCCTGTTTTATATTAATATTAATTCTTCTTATATTAATTGGAATTGATTGGAAAAAGTTTGTGTATATGTTTGTTACTTCTTCACGGCCAAACGGCTACACCGATTTCGATAAAATTTGGTGTGTACTACTGCCACGCGGGTAAAACCGCGGGGAGCAGCTATTAATTGATAAATAACGTAGGTAGATGATACTTTTTGTATGATAAATAAAAATAATATATTGTCCACACCAACTGTCAAACTAACAGTTATGTCTAACACAATAATAATATTATAAAGAGGAAAGATTTGGTTGTTTGTATTGAATAGGCTCCGACACTATTGAACAGATTTGAAACATTCTTACACTGTTGGAGAGCTACACTATCCCTGAGTGGCTTAGGCTATAATATCAAAATAATTAGGAAGCCTTATAATTTTTAAATTTGAAATTTTTTACCCGTGCGAAACCGAGGCGGACCGCTAGTGTTACAATAAAAAAGATTTAATTGTCATAAGCACTAAAAATAACTAATGTTCACATTTGTTAAATTCCCGTGCCACTTACCAAACTTATTTCAAATAAATTTCTCCTGACAATAGCAAATAAAATAAAAAAGAAGTAGCCATATCAGTTCGCCATTCACGCGTGATGCCGTGACCCAGGGAAATAAAGACTCATTTTTATAAATACAGTATTATTTCAAGTTAAGGTTTGTGTATTTGTGTTTCGAATTTAGTGATTCATTTGTTTTCTCGCCATTTGCGTTCTATTTGACGTGATCGCTCTGTTCACGATACCTGAAAGATATTGTATTATTATCGAATACGAGTTCCAGTTCTGCAAAAAAATACCACATTCATTTTCACTTTTTGTTCTAAAATTTTTAATTAAGCAATATTTAGCCGGTAGCTTGTTCAAACGGACACCGAGGCGACTTACCGTATTACGTCGTAACTACCTTAATACAAAGGTCCTGGCAGTACTCATGTGTATCACGAAAGCAATGAAGCGTCCACGGTCCGAGTGTAGAGTTACAGCCGCACGCGAGCTCGCCGCGCCGTCCGTATCCGTCTAAACGGGATGTTTTGCAAGAACTTGTGGAGTGTTTCCTTTGACGTGCACTTCTATTATAGCACTGTGCTGTTTTATTCACTTATGAATCTATAAAAATCCCGCGGCTGGGACTCTGAGCCTCAGTTACGAAACGACACAATACGAGATCTTATAATTGCAAAGTAATCGGGACCCGAGCATCAGTGAATATGCACGACGCCCTGCTACACTCTAATTAAGCTTCTTTGCATTCACTACAATACTTAATTTTAAAATAGATTATCTCCTCGTGCTTGATTCGACGAAACATTAATTGATTCGACACTGGCAGAATGGAAAGTTATTAGAACCAAAAAAAAAAAAAATACCATTACACAGGTCAATGTTCATTTATAAAATTAATGAAGATGTTCGCCCCCGCATCCGTTTTAAAAATAGCGCGCCAAACAGAACGTGTTTTTATTGTTGCCACATCAAACATTTTTATAACTACGAACGAGTATATTACCCATTAAATTTAACCATATTTGGCGATAAGAGTTAGTAATTTACGACCTGAAATAGCCATCAAATTAACTTGTATATATGTAGTTTTGCTATAAATCTATTTGTGTGTATGAAGCCTACAAGTCTTTACATTGTTATTCCATTCAGCTTGTCTAATCTAAATTTAAGTCGTTGAATTTACGTTTGGCATTAGATGTTTTTATGTCTGCATATCTGTAAAACCATATTTTTTCCGTTGTTATGGCGATTCGTAAAATTGGAAATTAAGTTCTACTTTTTCAAAAGTTGTACTAAAATATGAAACCTATTTCAACACTCACGAGTGTAAAATAACTTGTCGAAGTCGGCACCATGATAGCTTAAAAGTAACTACTTATTATCAAAATATTGTGCTCATGGTACCCACTTCGACAAGTTATTAATTTAACACTTGTGAGTGTCGAAGTCGGTTCCATTTTTTGGTAATTTTTTTCTCTCCCTTTTTCAGTGACCTTTGCTACTCACGGGATCAACTGACATTGTCTATGTGCACCGATTTATTTACCCGGAATGTGAATGTCATCCAAGTAGACGTAACACTTTTTGGTTATTGGAGTGTAACTCAAAAACCGCTTGACCGATTTTGATTAAATTTGGGTTCGTTTTGATGAAAATGGAAAAAAAACACAAAAGCACCAGCTCAGCTTCGTACGGGTAAAAAAATGCAGAAATAAAATTATGAGGATCCCCATATTTTTGAAAATATATAATATAGCTTATGTCAGCCAAACATAGTGTAAGCACACAGCAGTTAAAGTATTTTTTAAATCGGTTCATTACTTTCGGAGCCGTTTCAATGTAAACAAAGAAATAATCAAATATTTCCTCTTTATGATATTAGGTAGTATAGATTCCTTGATAAAACATTTTTTTTTTTGAACCTTTCAATCTTGTCGCACATTGCTGGTACTAAAGACCATTTATCAAAATATTATCATTCTAAGCGCGTCAATGTGCATACGTAAACCTATTCGCGTTTTGACATACGCCGTCGTGACTCGTGCCTCATCACGGCCGTATGACGAAATTGGCGCGCTTGCGATGCATTACAAGACTACACTAAGAACTGTACCTGTCCTTTTTTAACCTACGAAGATCATCTGCGGTGTGGTGAGATGGCAACAATCAGCTGTTACTCGCTCGTCATAGGATATCGGACAATGTGACGTTTAGAATCAGAACTTCGACGTCGATTGGAATTTATTTTATTTTACTTTATCAAACTTTGACTAATATATGTTATTTCTAAACGTACATATATAATTACCTCAGAATTAAATGTTGTTCAACAGAAATAATCATTATTAGTGTAGGTACTAATTTACATAACTTATAAATAATATAATAAGTATCAATTTTCAAAATACGATAAAACCAGATTTCCATAAAAGATATATTACTATAATTAAATTAAAAAGAAAACAATGTGCTTAATTTTAATTGTACGATCCCTTTATTTTTGGATAGCGCTTAAATCTGTCAATCATTCCAAAATTATTTTAAGATTGATAAAAGGAACCGGCCTCAAGTTAAGAATATATGGCCTTCGGCTTATAAGGCTTCATTAATTAACCGATACACGACCAACAGTGTATATTTTATATTATTATGTATAGTTATATTTAATAGGTACCTACCTATCTCCTATTGATGAAGTTGGTTTCTTTTTGCGTCTATGAGTTCATGAACTTTATAAGTTGTTTGTTACAATATTTTACAAATATTCCACCAATTTATGTTATTAACTAATTGGGTGACTAAAACCCACGACTTACTGCCTGTTAAAAGGTAGTAAATTATACAATTCATAGTTAGGTCTAGGGTTTGAATGTCCCTTGATGGTTAGTGGCGATGCAGACCGAACACACGAAACGCATAAATGTGCTATTCCAGAGTTATGACCTCTCCAATACTCTCCATGTGCCAAATATTTTCCTGCTCCGTCCAGCCCTTTAGACGTGATTGAGTAACAAATAACAATCCATCTAATCATTCGCATTTATAATAGTACAAGCCGCGCCCCGCGGTTTCACCCGTAACGTTCGTTCTATCCACCTCTCGCCATCTATCTCTATAGCAAAATTATATAGGTTTAGGCTTGAAAACTTTAAGACTTAGGTTTGTGTTGTATCCCAGACGAACCGCGTCTATGTCGATTGACACGCTTACAATCTTATTTCCTGGTAATGTGTTTATCTTATCTAATCATTTTATTTTATTTAATAATGAATACTTACTATATTTTATTATATATAAAAGGTACTTTTAACAATACAAATACGTACTGTCAATTGCATTCTCTGAGGCTGGACTGCAGTGAGATTAGTCAAAAAGCCACACTCGTCTTATTGAACCCCACTAGCCACGATAGTGCCAATTGGGCCGGCTATATTTAATAAAAATGACCAGAAATGGCAGAGATTTGGTTAGTTTTATTCTGTATATCTTTCTCTCCGACGCTCTTTCGTGTGTATTCGTTATCGGCTATCTGTACGTTGATAGGCAACAGCTAGCGTATCTAACGTTATTAGTATTTTATTTTCATAAAAGCATCGGGTCCATCTATTTTTACAGACTTCAAGAATGGAAGAGGACCTATGTTCAACTGTACATTTTTTTTAACATTAATTTAAACAATCGTTTTATTCGAATGAGTACGCTTCCGATACGGTCCCATTTATATTTTATCTAAATCCGGGGGAATGAAGTTCGTTGCTTCAAATTATGTCAAAAAATGACTTGTGTTTGTGTCTATGCTCGATATCAGGCACCGTTACGTGCGCCAGTGTATTGGCTCTATCTGAAAATGACTTGTTAGGCAGCTAAAGACATACCTATTTATTAAATGTCCGCTATTTTGTAAAATAACTGAAATCCATGAAGAATGTACATACTTTAGTGTCCTCCGTGATAAAGCTATGAGTTAGGCAATAAAGAAATCCGCAATAACAGAGGGTACTGTACAGTACGTATGTAAAAGCTACTGGCTACCACTATCGTATCGGCGCCTGGCTCATTGCCTCATCGGGTCAAGGTGGGACCTTCCGATTGCGTGACGAGTCTCCCTACTCCCCGCCTCCTCGCCTGCCACCTCCTGGGACTTGCTTAATTGTCAACGTGAGCGGCGATATACTAAACACAACATTAATATTGGCAGAGTCGGACGGCTGCAACTCACGGCGGCGTAGATTCGGTAGTAGGCCGAACTAAACTATAAAACTAAACTTGGGTAAAACGCTCTAATCATGCTCATGAATGTGGATGGATATAGAGGTAGAGGAAGGCCGAAGAAGGTTTGGATGGACTGTGTGAACAATAATATGTTATGAAAGGTGTGAGCGCTGTGACGACTAATGATAGAGAAGAATGGAAGAGGAAAACATGTCGTGCCGACCCCACCTAGTGAGGGATAAGGACTAAAAGAAGAATAAGAGTTCTCTGCATTTAATTTGCAAAGTAAACGTACTTTAAAAAAATATATTAAAAACCTTTATAATATTAGTAGGATAAGCACTGACTCGATATTTACTATTTCGTATTTATACAACCGAGTTAGTCCAATCTAAGGTATTTTGATGTTGCCTGGGAGTAACACACAAGCAGAGTAGAGTAACGGATTAACACATAGGCTACTTGTAATCATCAGCATCATCAATGATCGCCACGCGGGTAAAACCGCGTGGCGCAGCTAGTATATATGTAACCGTGGGATAAAATGGTATGTTTGTCTGTTACAGAGAGACCTCGCCTCCGTCGCCGATGAGCGACGAGAAGGAGTCAAAGACGCAACTACAGTTCTCGACACCGTTCGACAACGCCGGCAGTACGGTCAGTATATAATATTGTATCATTTAATCACAAAAGATACAGCATCGGGCGTCCGGCGACGGTCTTTGATCTGACGGTGAGGCTGACGTCGCATCGAGCCCACGGCGTGGTAGCCGCGGGAAGAAACTTTCTCTACCACTAGCCTCAAACCTCCAGAATATGACTAGGATTTTGAGTGCGTTAGTTAAAAGGGTCGTATACCGTTAATGGATATGAAACCCTGGGCAGTAACTAGTATACGAAAACATTGTTTTTCTCAATGTAAAGTCAGTTAACGCCACATTACCTACGCAAATGATATGCGCATCATATTTTGAGGAAACAAAGACAAAATTATGTTTTTTGTTTCCGGTGATTGCGAGTCGTTGTCTGAGCGCCGATGTCGGGGTCAAAATGATCATCATTACACCTCACCCGGCCTTCAGGACGCCGTTATTGATTACTGATTATTTCCTAGGAAACAAAATAAACTTTTCTAATAAGTCTAAAATAAGCTTAATTATATCCAAATCCTTTCATTTGATATACCACATGAAGTGGTATTTAGTGACAGTTTTACAATGTTGAGGGCGATAGCCAGTCGCGTGCCGTAAACTACACTAGCTACTAGTCCGAGTTGACACTTCCATTCACAGTGTAAATTATTCAAGTCCGTGTAGAGCCTGTTCACGTAACAATTCTCCCGCGCGACGCTATTATGTACTGACTATAAAACAAACAATAGTCAATTTATTCCAAAACAGTAGGTAAGCACCGCTACAGACTAACCGACCACGGAGGAAGGAGGAAGGCGGTGCAACGTTTCTGTTGGCCGGTTGATGGTTCTATACAATTGCAAATTGTTTTGTAGTCTGTTTTATGTGTTTCACGTAAATTAGTATCTGCCAAGCGTGGCGAGAATTGGCAAATCCCCCCTATATGGGGGAGGCATATGTCCAGCAGTGTATGTCTAATTGCTGAGGAGAAGAAGAAGAAGAAGAAGAAGTGTATGAGATTTCAATTGATGTGATGAACAATTAGCAAGTTGAAGTGGCAATGGGCAGGGCACATAGCTCGAAGAACTGATGGCCGTTGGGGTCGAAAAGTTCTAGAATGGAGACCACGGACTGGCAAGCGCAGCATAGGACGGCCACCGACCAGGTGGACAGACGACCTGACTAAGATCGCAGGCAAGGGCTGGATGCGGGCCGCTTCCAACAGGTCCTTGTGGAAATCAATGGGGGAGGCCTATGTCCAGCTGTGGACGTCCTATGGCTGAGATGATGATGATGATGATGATGAACAATAAAAGATGTTATTGGTGACATTTACAGGCGAAAGGTGAAATACGTGATCATTTTGAACACAATGTTCAATCAATAATTGTACATAAATAATAAATATTTTAAATAAATTTAACTCTATAAAGTGTGTCCTTGAAATAATCGATAGTTAAAACTAGTCGATAGTCTTCAGTTGTAAATGTAGTAAGTAGTACAACACTTTTATACTTTCACATAACTGGATGATGACTATATGTCTCTTCCAATTTGACGGCTGCACGATAGACAGCTCAATTAAATAATTTATTTAAAACATAGTCCGGCCTTTTTGTTTAATACACAAAATAAACTTTTTTATGATTAAGAAGAATTATAAGAAGGCATATTCGGGTATTTCATTCAATCATGACAGATCTATGGAATTTAATTTCGAGATGTGTCCACTGACTGGAACTGCTTCTCCAGGATAATCTCAATCTTCAACGCTCAAAAACATGCAATCCGTTCTCCATATGCTCTGACATCGCACAGCTATCTGACGAGGCATCACGGTCGACTTGCACTCCCGAGGGTGAGGCTCAGCTAATCACCGAAACTCCAATGCATTTGTAAATAATTTATATATGCACTCGTAGACGAAAACAAATCGGGATAGAGGCGTTACCCAAAGAGAACATCTAAAGGCTTGTCTGATTCAAAATAGATGCAAACGAGCAAAACAAGTGTTTCTTACTCTTAAATGTGAGCATACTAGTAGTATAGTTAGCGAGGTATTATTATATAAAAGAGGATAATAATTAGCATATGGATATGAACATTAAGCCGTAGTAGATATCGCGTGTCAACTATTAACAACGAACTCCATCTTGAAAAACTGGTCGATAATAAAAATGAAAAATCGATATACTTAATGCAAATTCGTTTTTTATTACAAATATATGCATAATAATCATGTGGTAAATGATAGCAGGTTGATTTTGTAAGATATAAAAAAGTTAAGGGTCCACAAGAACCGTACGAGGAGGGCTGGTGATTAAAACGGCTACGTTGGTGTCATGAGGGATCTAGAGAAGTGTGGAGCGGTTTCACGCAACTATTGTAGTTATTTAGGTACCTAGTTTACTGTTCCATCCTTACAGTCGTTTGATAGTTGGGCTTGTGGTTTTAGCTCCGGATGGTCTCGTCAGCCTCGCTGCGATGAGACGAGCGCCAGAGCCAGGGTGTTCAGCGTGCTGTTGAATGTTACAGATATGGCAGAAGCGTCAGCAGGCCGTGTGCGTGCGGCACGCGTTCAAGCACTACGGGTCCAACAAGCGGCCGAACCACGTGCTCAGCAATCTCAACATGACCGTCGCTAAGGGCACCATGTGAGTACTGTTATATACTAACTACTGTTCCTACTGTTACACTACCACTAACTACTTTAACTTCGAGATGCTATTGAAAGGCGATCTGATTTTTCTGATTTTCAAGTTATTATTATAATAACTCAATAACCTTAAAAAGTAGAAAGAAGGACTCTCTGCGTACCTCAAAAGGAAAGAGACGTGATTAAACGTGCGATTACCTAAAGAGAACATGAGAAGGCCTGTCGGATATTGTTCTGCCATATAAATGATCGACAGAGCCGCGACACTTCATATACCTAAATAAATGAGTTCAAGATCCAAGACCATGAACGACGATTAAATTATATGAATATATTTTTTTCTTACATATTAAAATCGCGACAAAAAGGGGTAGGGGGTAAAAAATACTCTTCGACCTATTCTCAGACGTACCAAATAATCACATTTTTTCCAATAAAATTATAACCTTGCCAGCCCATTTGGAGGAGTTGGATAATAAGCGACGATTATCTTCCGCAAGATTTCTATATATTAGGCTCACATCGACGGGTAGTCGATGTCTAATCGCCTTACACAGCCTCAGCACCTTATTTTATTTGACTTGGAAAAATGTGCGCTTGTCATTCGACATAAGTATGAGAGCATAAAATGGTACCTATATAAAATAACGAAGTTATGGCCACGGGCCAATCTTCGTTGGAAGTTTCTCAGCGCATGCCTCTGACACGGGCACGGGTAGGATCGATGGCCTATCTATACTATGAAGTTTAGTTAGATTAGTGGCTTTGGCAGGTAACATAGGTGGGTAGTCATCAGCCTAAACCTATGTGTATCAGCCTAAATTAGTTGGATGATTTAACTCAATTTTTTCATACATTCTTCAAGATACCTACTAGAAGACGATCTAACATAATTGCCAGACGATTAGTATCGTGGCAGCCCCTCGCCAGACACCCTTACACTTCAATGAAATATAATTGTAATTACTTTATAGCATAAAAGCTATTTTTATTTATACTTATGTTTTTTTAAAACTATAAAAACAATTTCCTCAATAATGGTGCTCTTGTGAAATGTGTTATACGACTCTTATGATAACACACTTTTCCTGTTTTTCTTTGTCAGCGATGGTCTAAATAATATTATGTTTAAAAAAATCATTACTTCATTATTACTGTACATTATGTTCATTTTATTCGTTCATTATTATTGATTAATGTAATGTTTAACAATATTATGATTTTAGACCTCTATAAAGGTAGAGTTTAAATCAGGGATGCACAGACTACGGCCCGCGGGCCGCATGCGGCCCGCCGGTCGAATACTGGTGGCCCGCCGACAGCAAAAATAATACTCTCGTACATTCGAAAATATTGAGTTCTATTCCAGAATAAAACCAATAACAAATGTTCGAAAAGTAATTTGAATCTCGCGCGCGCGCTCTATCAATCTTATCGGTGCGCCGTGCATGCGTCGGTAACAGCGGTCGGTAATGTTCGTGCTGATCTCGGTTAAATTCGAGCGAGCGAGATAGCAATAGTCCCAAATTCCCGATAGCTCGCGTAGGTAGATACACGAAGCTTCCAGAGTCGGTTTCGAGATTTCTCCAGACAGTTTTCGACTCTATGCGCGTGGTATAAAAGCCACGCTAACCGCAGCGACCGACAGTTCGGTTTTAATTTGAGTAAACTTGAGTAAAGTGTCGTTAGTTCTAGTGTAGATTTTAACTCGACTAGCCGGTGTCATAATTATAATATATTTTGATCCACATTCAACGTAGATTTCCCGTCAAGTGCCGTGTATAATTGTGTTGTGAAATCGTAAGTAAAACTGTTATTAATTTTATCTACATATTTTATCAATTATTTTTGGTAATTAATTAGGAACTGTAATTGGTAGACATGGGCGTTTTCGTTATATCACCAAAACCGTTACACCGCTCTTTAGTAAGAAAGAGAAGAAACGAATATCAATCCATTCAGTTGTGTGCACGGTTTTGCGTTTTGGTTATATCGTTTGCAGTTTTCATAACGTAGGTATTCTCGCGCGTGTTTTGATATCGTCTCGATAATATAGATATCATAGTTTTTGTAATATCGGTTATGTGCAACCGTCATATCGATATGATACGATATGAAACTCATATCGGTTATTAGTTACGTTTTGATATATCGAACTCATGCCTAGTAATTGGTTTTAGGTGCTGTGGTAATCCTAGTCAGGATTAAAACGCAACATGGACATGCCAGGAACTAGTAAAAAACGTAAGGTTAAAGATGAAAATCGGCAGTTTCAAGAAATTTGGACTGAGAAATACTTTTTTGTATGGTCGCATAACAAAGTCGTTTGTTTAATTTGCAAGAATTCTGTTGCGATTGCAAAGGAATATAATGTAAAAAGGCACTATGAAACGCAGCATCCTACTTTTACGAAGTTTACAGGCGAATTAAGAAAGCAAAAAGTTTTGTCTTTAAAACGGGAGCTTATTGGTCAACAAGCTATGTTTACAAAACCCATTCAAGATACAGAAACAGCTACAGAAGTTAGTTATGAAATTTCTCGAATGATAGCAAAGCGGAGTCGCCCCTTCAATGATGGGGATTTTGTAAAAGAATGCATAGAAATTGCCGCTAAGAAAATGTGTCCAGAAGCAGCAAAAAAGTTTGAGAAAATTCAACTGAATCGTATGACCATCCAAAGACGAATTATGTCTTTGTCAGATAATATTGCGGAACAATTAAATGAAAAAACTAAGATAATTGATTTTTTTTCATTAGCACTCGACGAATCCACTGATATTAGTTCCACAGCTCAACTTCTTATATTCATACGAGGTGTTACTCAAGATTTTGAAGTCTTCGAAGAGTTATTAGGAATGTGTTCATTGAAAGGTCAAACCAGAGGAGTTGATATACTCAATGTACTTTTGGACGAGTGTTCAAAAATTGATTTGGACTTATCGAAATTATCGGGAGTTTCGACTGACGGTGCTCCTTCGATGATTGGTGTCAATTCTGGGCTAGTTACTTTGTTGAAAAAGCATTTGCAAGAAAAAAACTTAAACGCTGAAGATCTCATGCAGTTTCACTGCATTATACACCAAGCAGCCCTCTGTTCTAAAAAAATTGAATTTGAAAATGTCATGAAAGTGGTAGTTTCGACTGTGAATTTCATAAAATCACGAGGACTCAATCACAGGCAATTCAAACAATTCCTTGATGACATTGAATGCGAACATGGAGATTTACTGTATTATACAGAAGTAAGGTGGCTAAGTCGTGGATTGACACTGGAACGATTTTTAAATTTAATAGAAGAAATTGATATTTTTCTGGCGGAAAAGCAAAGGGACGTCCCGGAACTTAAAAGTCCTGATTGGTTGTGTGATTTGGCTTTTTTAGTTGACATTACAAATCATTTGAATGTCTTGAACACACGGCTTCAAGGCAAAAATCAACTGATATCCCAGCTCTACGCACATGTATCATCCTTTCAATGCAAGCTGACACTTTTCAGATCGCAATTGAATTCTGGAAATTACAATCATTTTCCGAATTATAAGAAAATGGCTGAAAAATTCAAAAAAACTGCTATTAATTTCAGTTATGTAAAAAAGCTAGATATTTTGATTCAATCTTTTCAAGACAGATTTTCGGAGTTTAAAACAGTGAAACCTCTGTTGGACATATTTAGCAATCCTTTCACGATTTCAGTTGAAAATGCGCCAGAGTTAATGCAGTTAGAAATTATCGACATTCAGAACGACCAAGATTTACGCAACAAATTCAACGAAGGAGACTTGCTGAACTTTTACCGCTGCATTGATAAAAATACGTACAAAGAGTTGCGCATAAACGCTCTGAAATGTGCAAGCTTATTTGGTTCTACCTATATATGTGAACAAACCTTTTCAATCCTAAATAATAATAAAACAAAAAATCGAAACCGCCTTGCAAATGAAAGTTTGGAAGCAGTTTTACGTGTTGCTACAAGTAAATTTGAGCCAAATATAAAAAAGATTGTAAGCACTATGCAGTGCCACGCTTCAAATTAATAAATTCTTTTTCAATTTGAATACATTATTATCAATTTTTCATTGTCTTTAATTACCTATACTTCTGGTGGCCCACCATCAGTTCATAATTTGCCCGAGTGGCCCCTAGTCTTAATAAGTCTGTGCATCCATGGTTTAAATGAATCTCTACGGAGCTCTCCCATCTAACTGTTGATCCAAAACTCGAATAAATAAAAATTGAATTGAATTTCATAATGGTTAACCTTCAAATTGCAAGCGTCGCTCGTCGGTCGGTGTCGTAGGTAGCCCACGTGCGGCTGCATAGCGAGAAGTGAACACTTAGATGATGTACCACACCGACGACGGAACAAATCCTCACTCCTATTACTCTGATAAAGGGCTTTGTGTTGTCTTCTCAGCTACTTGATACAAGTTGATGCAAAATATACTGTTGATTCATTATGATAATGTTTATATTCGCGGCGCGCGTTGCCATTACGTGTGGTTGAATAACCTTCAGTAGACCAGGTAAACCTACCTATTCTATCTGAAAAGAGCACGTCGGAAGCGTTGAATGCAGACACTGGCAATAGTGCTCCTTGTAAAGGATTCTAGATTTTTTTTAGTTCGTGGCAGTGAAGAGGTTGAACGTCAGATCGTTCAATTATAGTTTTTTTTCAGTGTATGTTTTTTTATTTACTTTATTTTAATTCTCATTGTAATGACCTTTTGGCTAATGCAATAATGAAGTTCTCAAAAAACTAGCACCTTAATATTCGACGCCGTTCGTTCGTCGGCGTGTGCTCGAAACGTGTGCAATTGTCACTTTATATAACATATACCATAGGCATTGTAGTATTTTGGTCTTTGCATATACATACATTTGTGTGGTGATATATATATTTACAATATACCCCAAAATATGCAGTAGCTGTAGGTATTTTTATATAATTCCTAGATCTGACGTTCCACTAATGAGTTACGAACCCCCGGTGGTCATTGGAGATGTGGTTGAAGTTTGAATCACTCTTAAATTATAATGGTGACTAGGTCAGCCCGTAGTGACGGTCACCGTAAGTTCAAGCTGGGGGTGCGGGTGGGGGCGGAGTGGGGGCGGGGGTCGATCCGCGACAGCCTGATTAGTCGCCGACACTCGCTACCCTCAAACTATCATCGCAAACATATATGGTCATGTAACCACCATTGTTCGGCATCACCATCGCATGACTAAGGAACCAAACTCATCGACAAATCGGTTGTTTGAAACAATCGATGTACAAGTAATAGTCAGAGGTTAACAATCTTTTGTCCGACGCCCTTGAGGGCTGGCTTCCTACTGTCTTGTGACATGTGGGATACATATTATTTTATTATCTACCGTGTAAATATTTTTATTATTACTCGATATTTCCATACAATTGCAAACGCCATGTTCATGAGTTAGCTGTTTTTGAGGGTAGGGGTTTTCGGTCTACCCTCTTTCTTTCACGTTTGTTTGGTTTAATGGTGCTACCACTGTCACTGTCACAAAAGTCAATGAATATAAAACAAATAAAAATCATGTTAATATCCCGATAATTATGTTAATTATTTTATCATTATTATTTTCAGTTTGAAAACTTATATATTTTCATTCGTTTCTGCATAGTTACTTACGTCAAATATTTTCAGGAAAAAGACAAAAAGTTGGGGATATTGAACTTAAGGTTTGAGGTGCCGATGCGTGCAGAGGCCCGCAGATGTTTACTAGCAGAAGAGGCCGGATATATCCCGACTCGTGTTTATTTAAAATATTACAAAATATTTAACAGACGTGCTATGGGCATAAAACTTATTAGATACTAATTACATTTATAGACTTTCGAATTTCCTTTAAATTTAAAAAATAGGTCAAGCGCATTTCTCGTTACCGCGAGAGTTTTTGGTATCAGGGTGTGTTAGTGAAGTGAAGCGTGTTAGCTGAAAACACTCTACATTGTCTATTTAGCAAACGGTAAAGCCTTAAACTACAAGATACTGTCTGTGGTACTACTATTTGACTCATGACCTGAACATTGGCGTACAGTTGCTTGCCTGTCGAGAGTTGTTTTCTTTCGGATAAGTACATTTTAGCAAGTATAGAATTACAGAATTTATATTAATGCTACCGTCTCCATTTCATCACCGGTCTATAAAACAAACGGCATTGCGCAATTCCAATTTTATTCGCTCTCTTTTGACTTGGATCTTCAACAACTTCGACAAACAAATGATCTGTGGTTCTGTCCATAAAAGGTCAATTATTGCAGGAATTCTTCCTTTTGTAAATTATGTATAAAACTAAATCGATGTTTGTGTGAGTGTGTGTGACAAGTTATGTTTTTTCAACAACTGAAAATAGGGCCACACAACATAACGTTTTAAGTTGAAATATGTTCTTACAAATACGAATTGAAACTAAGGAAAAGTAATCATTGTTTATTAATATTTATAAAAGCTATTTACTTCATGAATTTATGTTATATGTCAACTTAGTGAGTAAATTAAAAAAAAAATGGTTGTCTGTAAAGTCGGTTTACGGACGATAGATTTACGTGATAACGTCATAATCATTTATGACTTCGACTTCGACTTCTGACTTCTGACTTCTGACTTCTGATTTCTGACTTCTGACTTCTGACTTCTGACTTTTGACTTTTGACTTTTGACTTTTGACGAAAACGGAAACGGAACGCTACACGGAACGCTACACGGAACGCTACACGGAACGTTACTATTTTTCATTTTGGCATTCATCAATTTATAAAACGTTATCACGTCAAAAAACTAAGCATGCTTGAAAATTAGAAGGTGACATCCGAATTACCAAGTACAAGTATCGCACTAATATTATAAAGGTTGTAGTTTGTCAGTCGATTGTCGATTGTTTGTTTTTTACTCCTTCACCATGAAACCAATGAACCGATTCGCATAAAATTAATAATGAAAAGAACCTACACTTATACCCTGGAATAATACATAGGCTACGTTTTATCCGGGACAAGTATAGTTCCTGTGGGGTGATTGTGGTAGCGGGAAAACCGTAGCCCACGCAGGTGAAACCGCGAGGGGCGGCTAGTAATTATAAAATTACCGTCTAAAATAAAAGATGGCTGTAGATTGTGCTGCAACATGCAACGCTAGATTAATTTAGAAAAGGATAAGTCAATGGCTGGTTCAAAGACCTTCATGTCTATGACTCATGAAGTTTGCGGTCTAACACTTCAATGTAAGCGATGTCGCTAATCATTTGCTTTTGTAGCTATACCAACGAACAACTCATACACAGTACTTAGAAAACTGCTGTACTGATATATTTGCTCGTATTTTCCCATATTTTACGCAAACAACACATCAATGATATTTATCAGAATGTGTGTGGTTTTTTGACCACCCAGTAAATTTATGACGAACTGTTTTATTGGTCTAACACCGTGTATAGTGCAAGTACGGAAGGCTGGGTTTAAAAAATACAATTTAAGACGTCGTGTCATTGGACACCGGTATGTATCCTTGGAATGCTCTGCTTCTGCCGAGTCACCATATTAATGCAAATTGAAAATAGACAAGTAATAAATGTATATGAATGTTTACAGTTTATACTCATAAATGTATATGAATATGAACTGTAAAGAACATATTAAAAAGAATGCCCCCAGAGTTTATCTCCGCTTCAAACCCCAGGGTTCAATTCTACTAACACATTGCTCATAGATTGTCAATTAATCGTCGTTTTTGCTAGTTTTGCTATTCTACTTGGAGTATAATTGTTATGGCTACACAATTACCGCAATACCGCAATTCAATTGTCTACAATGCAATCGAATGCAATTTTTATTTTAGCGGAATATGAAGTTTACTTATGATAATACTGGAACGACTATTGCATTGTTTATGAATGGATTGTCTTAATAAATAAGAGAATTGGCACCCTGATCCCAGTCTGTTCAAAGAAAACAATTAATAACAATAACTATCTACCTGTCAATGTATGATATGAGTAAACATAGCCGCGCCCCTCCACGCAAGCTCACTTTAGCCAAAGACGCCGAGCAGAAAACACTCCTTACGATTATTATGTTATTTTTATAATTCATTAAATACTATCTTCAAGCAATATCCGTCATATGTTCATTTGTCAACACAAACAATCCTCAACAAAGTCTCTATTTATCTTGGATCACGGTGGCGTTCGTCTTGGAAATATTACATTATTTTTTGTGGAAAATTTAATTTTTTTAACGTTAGGGTTTAATGATAATGAATTAATTTATTTACATAAGTGTACGTAGGTATACAATGTATAATCAGATAACTTTTTATAAAGTAATATAATAGTAGTTTACTTAAAAGTTAAGGTAGACACTTAAAGCTGTGATGTGCAGTTTGATAGTTAAATAATGTCAATTTAATAGTAAACACAAACTTAAAACTTGGCAGACATGATGATACATTATTTATAACCACATTTAAGTTTGAGATTCAGGGCTTAATCCTAAGCTTCGTCTTAGTTTTCCTCTTTTATTTACTAGGATTTTGATGAATCCAGGCCTCTTTAGTTGCATTTAGCCAGCGCCAAGTAAATTAATGTTCAAGTTGAACTGCATCAAGTTGTGGGCGAATGGAACTGCGCCCCGTGTACCGCGCACCCTTTGGTTCGGTGAAACTTTGCTTGAAGATCGCGGACAGTAATGAACAAGCGAACGGTTGACATTTAGGCCGTTTTGTTCCACCTTCCTACACGCGTTCACTTTCAAGGACGTTTAGCGATCAACCTTCCTCCATTATGTTACATTAACATTAACTTCTTAATATACAACTGCCCTCCGCGGTTTTACCCCCGTGGTGATAAATAACGGTGCTGATGATAATGATGACAATAAGCCTATGTGTCAATCCAGGGTATAAGATATCTGCATACCGAATTTCATCAAATTCCATGCCACCGTTTAGACGTGAAGAGTAACAAACGTCCATTCACTTTTCGCGTTTATAATATTAAGTATGATTTATAAACATATGCACTTCACATTCCACCGAGTCGGGTGACACGATTTAAGTTTAATATTTACTCAACCAAACAGTATTAAAACCCTAGAACGCGCACTATTAAAAACTGTGTCGCGGGATGCAGTGTCCTCTGTTGCTCGTATGGTTATCCGACTTACTTCTAATATTATAAATGCGAAAGTTTGTGTGTATATGTGTATTTACCTCTTCACGCTCAAACGGCTACACCAATTTAGATGTAATTTGGTATGCATATAGCTTATACCCTGGATATGTGATAACATAGGCTTATTTTCATCATCACCATCATCATCGTTTTTCATCACCACGCGGGTACAACCGCGGGGCGCAGCTAGTATCTGATAATTACTTTAACAAATACGCACGTTTTACATAACATTATTGTATATCTTCCCTACACTCTTATGTCTCACTATTTATTATGTCCTCTTAGTTGTGCGAGTGTTAGTGCGCAGAAGTAGGAGTAGCGTGTGCGTGTAGAACAGAAGCGTATTAGTGGTGGAGCCGTGTGCTGTGTGTACAATGTGTAACATATTATACATATACATTGTGTAGAGAGGATAGTGAAGTGTCTGAAGGTGAACATGTGTAATATTACTGTCTACGACGAATTACGGAAAATAAAACAAAAACACAATCTCAACATTTTGATTCCACGCAAATAAAACATCACAATTAAGGCTGCTGTTCACCAAAATTTAAAACGTCCGATTATCAATTTAACCGTCGGTCAAACACCTTTTACCATACAGTTAACCGACGGTTAATTGATAATTGGACGTTTACATTTTGGTGAACTCCACCCTTAGATGTAAGAACAACTTGTCATTAGTAATTAAACTGTGGCCGTACAGTATAGTTCACTACATACGTCATCAGAACCAGTTTATTGTCGACCAAAGTACATCGCACTTAAAGATCCATTGTTGATCCCTTCTTTGGATCATTATTGTTACCATTCCATGTTTACTCCTTCCCTTCTCATATGTACCGTAACCATTGTAACTTAGGGTGCATTATTGTATAGCTATATCGGTTTAGTAGGAAGGTGCTTTATGTTAGCTGTCAAATATGTCACGGCGGTGTCATGCGATGTGATGTGACGTCGATGTCATAGTACGTCTATCTATGTTATAAGGAAATCTCAAGTCTCGCACATGTGTAAAAATGTTTCGGTGGAGCTGATATCAAGGTAGTAAATATTTAAAAAAAAAGAGTTTTTCACTTATTTTACAAATATTTTTTATAAAAAAATATATATTACCATGCACATAAAATTATGTGTATGGTAATGGGGGATTTTTGTACCTATCTTTCTATTTTACCTAAGCTCCAGCTGTTGATAATTAAATAATCATTAAGCATCATCACTTAACATCAGGTGAGATAGTGGTCAAACGCCTGTCTATTGAGAATAAAAAAAAAAAAAAAATTGTAAATATGGATGTTCTTTTATTCCAAATGAACAGTCAGATCCAGTACAGACAGTATGGGAACGTGTCATGTTGTCATGGTTACATAGTTATATGAGGAGATGACCGTATTGACTTCGGACTGACACTTCATTAATTCACGACAATTATAGTTAAAGTTGTTTTGTATATATGTATGTACCACTAAGTAATTGGTTGTGAACTTGTGCGGAAAATACTTCCTTATAATTACTGCAGCATATTACTTACGTTCCCAGTAACGACTTGTAGTATAGTTGTAGACACGTGGTTTCTAGCTGTGGGCCTCACAGCCGTGGCCAGAGTGAATCCACGACCTGTGGAGAGGGTTATTCCTCGGGATTTTCCATTTTCTCTCAGAAATTGTTTTGATTCCATGTTAATAATTCTCGCAGAAAAATCTTCAATTTCATAGACTCACTCCGTTTATTCTCCGTCTTCGAGTCACGAGTCAATAGAAATCTACTTATAGGCAGGCGTAGTACATTGTAGACCGTACCATCGATTGCAGAGAAACTACTGCCGAGTTTTTATAGTAGATGAAAACTGCATTAAACTGGCTCATTTCCAGTTATCCATAAAACCCTCAAGGACAGATCATGATTATGTACAAACTAGCGCGAGTTGTCTGTCGATGGTCCCCAAGGCCCTCCGTAGGAGAGCTCCTCTTTTAGAATAAATACAAAATTTGGTTCCCACACAATAGTTCTGTCAAGGATAGTCGTACCAACTGCGCCATAATTACCCAAACCTTTCAATAGTAGGCAAAGGAGATGTTGCTTTGTATATAACGTTTCACTACTGTTTTATTTCATTGTCCATTACACACGGACCATTTTCAGTGACGATGTTGTCAAGGTGGAGTCACGATGGACCTGAAATTTTAACTAGCACTCAAGGACAGCTCCCTTGAACGCACTGTGTGTTAGGTGTGAGTTGTTCTTATTCGACGTGGTGACTAGCCGGATTCTGAAAAGTACCCTACTGCCATGCTCTGGAGTGGATAACGATTTTGCTAGCGATTCCCCAAGCATATGGTGGGGCTCGAAGCGGCTTCTGTCATTTTAATAGCCGACGCTCCCACCACTACTAGGCTATCATCGTTGCCTTTCATCAGTATAATCGCTTCACACGAGTGAGATGGTCGGTTTACATACGAATATTAGAATATGAGATGGACAGACAGACGGACGAAGCGGAAGCACCGGTACACATGCATATGAGAAACAAGTAATAGTTCGTCCATTAATCTGTGGAGATACGTCTTAATTAGATGTCGTTAGTTCATTAATATGCGTGTAATTTGAATTTTATAGCTTCCGCGTTTTATGTTCGTAATAACATGTAAAAAATAGTTGTCGGCATGTTAACTTGAATATCAGATGTACGGTGTAGACAATAGCAATTCGCAAATACGAGTATGTTCTAGGAAAATTCTTTGATGGAATTATACTCTGAACATTAAGAACTACTAGTCGTTCACAATGAGTAACTGAATTCAGTAAATATAGAAACATCATGAATTTAAACTACTCAATAAAACAATTAAGAAAATAGGGTCTGTGTATTTGAACTGAAATAAACTATAGGCCTACCGTAGAGCTTAAGACATAGAGTACTTTTCTAAATATTATGCCTTTCACACAAAAATATATTCTATGACATACAGAATACGTAGCAAAACACAATTTAGTGTGTATGTATATTTCTGCATATTATCTCAAGTGAATATATAGTTTATATTTGAAAGAATTAGGTTTAAAACGGAATGTTTTTTTTCTTTTTTTTATTGGCCGATGCCTTTATTAAAATAAAATACTGATAACAACACTACAGCTACTTCAAAAACATTTGAGAAATCCACTCGCTATTGTCAGCTTGTCGATAACTCAAATGCTCTAACCAGTTGTTAGAATGTTTCTTATAGAGAATGTGTAGAGTAGTGACGAAACAGAGACGTCCTCGTTGCGGCAAGAGTAGGCAGAGCGTTGCGATCGCGCGCTCGTTGTGATAAATGGATTACTTTAATGGGTTGTTGTGAAAAAAGCGACGTTTGAGATGGTTAAGGTGTGCTCATAGATAGAATAGTGGTCGTGATTCTCTTGGTCAACTAAACTAAAATAAACTACGGTAAATAAGATAAATCTTACATGGTTATGATACATTCCAAATAGGTCACTTAAGCGTCACACGTAATATGACACTTTATCCTCAAAATTAGCCACATCGCTCGACCCCAACAGATTGTTGGGATCGTGTTTCGCTGGGGGCATATTCATTCCGAGTGTTAGAAGCCTTGACTTCTACTCACCAGACACCACCTTGAAATGAAAAAGTATTTCTATTAATTTATAATAAAAGGTCTAAAGTTCAATCACTATCTCACTTTAAGTTTAGTGACGTATTGAGGGCGCAAAAACGGCTGCACGAATAAATCTGACAACACAGCTGAACCGAAACTCGAGGGCGGGATCGGAATAGATGGCGTCTAATTCTTTTGCTTATGTTGGCCTGTAAGTTAATGTATGTCTATATTGTTGACAGATACGGTCTTCTCGGTGCGTCAGGGTGCGGCAAGACGACGCTACTGTCGTGTATCGTGGGGAGGCGGAAACTGAACTCCGGAGAGATATGGGTGCTCGGGGGCAAGCCGGGCACGAAAGGTAACATTCACTTTTAATTTATTTACTAAGTTATTTTATTATACGCGTAAGATTACTTATTTTCACGCAACAATTATATGTAAGCTGTAGGTTTGGGTCCCAAGATGCAGGCTATGCCTAGTTTGGGGCCCGTTGCATAATAATTAAATTGATTAAGTTATTTTAATATAATAAAATAAGTTTGTGATATAAGTACACATACTATACTGTAATTACGGAACAGATCTAGCATTTAACCACTATCTCACTTGATGGTCTTATTGTAGGTAGGTACTTAAGATAAATATTAAGCTAAGGCCAACGGAGATTGTCTAGAATGTTTATCTAGAATCCTTCTTTTCAACCTTGTACAATGTTCCTTCACACAGGGTCCGGAGTCCCCGGCAAGCGGGTCGGCTACATGCCCCAGGAAATAGCGCTGTACGGAGAGTTCACGATCAAGGAAACCATGATGTACTTCGGCTGGATCTTCGGCATGGAGACCAGGGAGATCAGCGAGCGGCTGAGGTTCCTTCTCGATTTCCTCGACCTGCCCAGCGAGAACAGGATGGTGAAAAATTTAAGGTAAACTCTTTTTCAAATCAATCTTGTAGTATTATTACGGAACACTAAAAAGGAGAAAAGTTATGGTAAAAGTCAAATCATCTCCAAAGAAAATGTGACACTGTACACCATTTTTAAACGTGAAAATAAAAATGTTATATTTAATAAAAATTATTCTTGGTTCTATATTCTGTGTCTGTGCTTCATCTACTAAACCAATGAGTTAGCAAGTTGTCATGTAAGTACCGCTGGATGCTGACAACAATGCAAGTGTTCCTGCTCGTGGTCCATGCGCAAGTTCTCTCTTTCACAACATGAATGACTAAACTCAAACCTGAGCTTATTTCTTGGCTGAGAGTTTCGTAAGTATTCGACGCGTGCATGAGAAGGTCATGGAACCGGTCGGGATACCCACTCGAATATACGTTAGTTAAACCGTGGTTAAATTAAGATACTTAATTATTCAATTAAGGCACTCCGGACGCACGTATATGAACGTTAAACAGTACAATATTCAAGATAACTGTAACTAGTAGAGTCTGTATTGGTTTCTAAGCTTTCAGCTAACGTTTCCCCATGACAAATCGACCAATAGTTTCGTCCTGTCACGTTGGTCGCGACAATTGCCGTGGCTGACGCGCTCTGACACGCCTATTACCTTAACACGACACGCTCTTAATTGTGACTCATTGTATTTGGTAAACATGCTTTGTCGGCTCATTTACTTAGCAGAGTGGAAAATTATAATTGTGCTTGTACCAACTAGAAGACCGAAACGCGACTAGCTCCGCTTTATTAGAATACTTTAGATTTTCAATAGCTATTTAAAAAAATACTATTTTTTGGGTTATGTTATCAGCGATGCTTGCTTTGCTGTTATAAGCTGTAGAATATCCACTGCTGGAGAATATGGTTTTACAAGGAAGCGTCGGATGAGGCCTGCTCGGGCTTCATCCTGCCACCGCTCTACCCAGTCCAGCTTCTGTCTGGACGTCTCAGGCAATGCTTGCTTGTCCGCTGGTCCTCACTCTAGAACCTTAATATCTCATCGGCTAACAGTTCTTCATTTTGCTGGGCCCTTCTATTTCACTGTAAGTTACAGCCACCTATATGTGTGGTGAATTTCATCGATATGGGTCAATGATATGAAAAAAGGAAGATACGCGACGCTCTAAGGTCACATAACTAAATATTGGAAATGAAAAATAAAATAAAAAATTAATTAAATAAAAAAAACTAAATATAATCACATGCTAAATTCTAGTCAAACGCAAACTTATAATACATTAAAAAAAATATCTAAATACTGAACTAGATACAATAGGTACTACAGGCGCTTGAACAACACGATTGTTAGTTTTACAAGAGACATTGGATGTGCATTTGAAAAAAATTTAATAAATGTTGTAAGTAAATTTTCAAGCAAATCAATATTTTATAATTTTGTTTCCTATTTCATTTTTATTCGATTTACTATTGCTAATAACATATTATGATCGCAATTTATTTATTATTTATGTTTTTGGATAATAAAGGCTATACTTGTTTTTTTGTGAAAGCACAGGAAGACATTGTTTCTGCCGAGTTGTTAATATATTTAGTGCGAGCCATAAGCGCGGCACAAATGCCGGCTAAATTAGGTGCATGAACTTATTTTATATAATAAGAGGTAAACATTATTATCATGTGATGTATATTGTTATTAGTATATTGTAATCTTCTAGCCTCCGGGTTGACCACAAAATATTTAAAATGTTATTGGTTGTTGTTATTGTTATTGTTCGACAAGAGAGCAAAATCAAATTTTATCGCGTATCCTGATTTTGGAAACTGATTGACAAATTGTAATTTTTTACCATATTGGAATAAGTTAACGATCTGCGTGTAGCCGTAAGCTAGTAAATCTTTATGTTTGCGACAGTAGAATGATCAAATGTATTATTATGTTAGCTCAAAAGGCTATCTAACGCAAACCCTGCTCGCCGTTTGCTTCGGCGACAAGTGAAAGTGACAGTGTGGTGTGAGGCAACTGAATCCATGAGATAGACATAAATTGATATACATAACTGTGATATAGCTCCCTAACTATATTATTATTTTTATTTATATGATAGTAGAAACATCACGTATACATAAGTGCGCATTTTAAATAGGTGATTGACACGCGTATCGTAAGAGTACACGGGCAGAGACTGCGAAACGTCACGCCGAAGCGCCCCCCCGCGAACGCGCAGTTGGCAATGCCACTAGCGCTCACCCATCTGATACCGATCGAGATCACAAATAGACTTTAATACAGTTTTTACAATATCAAGTAGTAATTTTCAAGTTTCTATAAAAAAAGTTTTATCTTCAATGAATCAAAATGAATGTTACCTTCCTCCAGTGGCGGCCAACAACGCAGAGTATCGTTCGCCGTGGCCCTCATGCACGACCCTGAGCTGCTCATTCTGGACGAGCCCACGGTCGGAGTAGACCCGCTGCTGCGTCAGTCCATCTGGACGCATCTGGTCCGTATCACCAGCTCCGGAGACAAGACCGTCATCATCACCACCCATTATATCGAAGAGGCTCGACAAGCGCATTGTGTGAGTATATACCTATTATATGTTTATTTAATACCAGCTGCGCCCTGCGGCAAAATTATTTGTATATAAAAATTACAAATGTCAATATAAACTAAATTGATAGATTACGTCAATGCCTCTCTTGGGTACTTTGCCGAAAAGTGCCCATTGGGCTGGCAGCATTCCCCCGCTGTATAACGAGGGAAATTTGCTGCCGCAAATATTCCCCGGCCCGCAGGTCTCGTTGACGGTTAAAAATATATAATAAATAAATATTTTTGATTGGTTCTAAAAATTTATTTACAATTATGGATATATAAATTTTGTATCCACAGTATTGGCTATAAATTACATAATTTTCCATGTCAATTAAAACCTTTAATTAGCGACGGTCAGCGATATGGTCGAGTATATAAAAAGTGTTCATTAATCTACACGAACAAGCTTTGTTATTACAGGTTCTCGTAGAAGCCTTCAAGTCATAAATGAATATGTATATTTGCCTCTTTCTTCCTTTAATCAGAATACTTGATGAATGAAAGAGACGGAGTCGCCTTTCGCTTTGGATATTTAGTTATTTTTCAATGCTAATTTAACCACAAATGGTACCATTAACAGGTTAAGAAGGACCTCGAAGCTAAAAAAATCATGTTAATGAGAGAAAAACCCAATTTAGAGGTCATTCAGAGCTAACATTGATAATATTAATATGAGAGGAATGCTTTGGGAAACCTTGGGTAGGTTCTAAAGTCTACATTCTGGTTTAAAGAATTTGTGTTCGAGGAATGTTCACAATCGGAGCTCATTTATTAGCTAGTCAGCTGTGACTTAGGCTACTGTTCACCAAAATTTAAACGTCCGATTATCAATTAACCGTCGGTTAACTGTATGGTAAAAGCTGTTTGACTGACGGTTAAATTGATAATCAACGTTTTAAATTTCGGTGAACTCCACCCTTAGACTCTCATTGTTTTAGGCCGGTTGAATTTAAACTTGTAAACCGTTTGTTTATCTTCATAATTTAATTATTTTGGTGTTTTAGAATTTAATTCCAAACTTTGAACGCTTTGAGTTGTGTGTTCTGTGAGAAATAGGGTTATTCCCCGACACCAGGACGAACGCGAGACATACAAGATAGTGATAGTAGTAGATGGGTCCAGGCTGGTTCCTTGTGTAGCCATATTATAGTCTAACCGGTATTTCAAGTCTATCCTCGAACTTTACCGTCCGATATATGGCAACTCATTATTGCCCCGTGGTCCTTGGCGTTTTTAGAATATTTCTATTAATTTATTCAAGATTTGTTCGTTTTGTACCTTTTACTGTCGGTACCTGTTTTTTGTAGCTTAACATTTACAATACATATAACATATACATACACAATCAGCTCCTTACCTTCCCAGTGCTGGGACAAGTACCAGAGAAGAGTCTCAGAGAATAGTGTTGGTCACTATACACCAGGCTAGCCAATGTGGGTTGACGTATAATCTAGTCGCCAGCCCAATGTCCGTAGCGTGGAAGCGCTCTGTTGAAAAAGCCCTTAGCAGTCAGTAGCAGCCATCCTAGATTTAACCGAGGAGTATACGCTGCTCAACCCGTGTTTTGTTTTGTTGTTCGAATAAGGTCGCATACGTAAACTCCGGTACCAGCGCCTCCCTCCGCGGCACATTTGCTTGACGCGTTGACCGTTCGGTCAGAACGCCCATCTCTAACCATTTGGAACTTGGAGCTTGGAGCTATATAATATAGCTATAATATAGCTCGGCTAGTACCTAATCATACTTTTTTCAAAACGCAAGTAGAAGAAGTGACACAAAACCCTAAAATAAGCTATCTTATGAGTTATGACTCTATTGACATTAAAACTACTATAATATTTTTGTAATTCATGTATGAGTCCAAAACAGTGTAGTTCCACTGGTAGCGCTGGGCTACCAGTGGGTAGAGCTGTGTGCGAATGAGTGTGGGATACCATGGCCGATCGGTATGCCAGGGTTTCCTTTCATGTATTGCTCATTTATTCTATTTTTTATGTCAAACATTTCGCGTTTAAAGCTGTCATCAGTTTTTATGTGACAACATTTTTTTCTCATAAACTGAAAACAAAAGCAAGGAAGTAGCGGCCGGTCGGGTGAATACTAGGTACACCGCGACCGCTCCGTGGGAACGAAACTGCGAATACGACACGCGCGGTTACTGGATGCTACGCCGGTGTCACACGGTGTGTAGTGTACCTCCTGCGTTTACATAACAAGAGCGATTCTAATGAATTATGAATTCCTAGTATTTAATTGTTATTGTTACTAATTCGTGCGAAAACAATATAGCGGCCGCTGAATGAACGAGTTTGACAATTTGTATTGTATAAATATTATGACCCCAATTCAGAGTGGCATATAAATAATACTGCATCAGTTGAGCGAAATTCCTGTCATGTAAATGACTTATATATATTTTTGGAAATTTTACTGTATTATCTAAAAATTTTAACTGGACTTTCTCAATGACCTGCTTTAGGTACCTACTGTTGACATTAGGCAAAAGGAAAAACACAATTGTTTGAATCGAGGAAATATATTGATAAAATGAAATTTTAAGCACATTCACACAGCGGCCGCACGGTATATTTTTAATATCCAGAAAATTTAAGTTATTTTAATCCACTTTCAAAAAACGAGGAGGTTAACAATTTGGTGGTATGTTTTATAATGTTTTAACTTGAAATTATGTTTTTCATTTTAAAGAGTAGGTACACTTTAAAGGTTATTCGTTAAAGAAATTTCACTGAAACCAGCCCTGCACTTCTTTAAGGAAATTTTGATAATATTCGTATTCAAGTCAGTTATCATTGTTTTTGAAGTGCTATTGTATTTTTCCTTGCAGATTGGGTTGATGCGCAGCGGGAGACTGCTGGCAGAGGAGTCCCCGCAGGCGCTGCTCACCATGTACAGCTGCATATCGCTCGAGGATGTGTTCCTCAAGCTGTCCAGGAGGCAGGGTCAGTTTAACCTCGATATTATTTTGGTGACTCTTAAATATACAACATTGTATATTACGGAACTACCTGTTGATATATTATAAGCCCAGCGTCTGACCACTATCGCACTTGATGGCAAGTGACGATGTGGTCGCAGATGAAGACACGATAGACTTCGTATGTTGTCTGATCTTGTGTTTGCTGTCAACTGCTGAGCAGTTTTTCACGTTTGAGGGTAGTGGTTAGCCAGGAGAGTATTGAAAAGTACCCTACCACCGCGTTATGGATGTTATGTAAAGATGTCACCTACACTGAACGCTCAAGCCGGGGATAGGGATCCAACCAGCGACCCTGGGATGTAATGAGTTCGAGAAGTTCATTTGTTGATGGAAAGCAAAAGGTCAAAACAGTTATTGTAGTTACCCGACAGGTTCTCGCGAGCATTATTCGGCCAATACTCATTGCACATAGAGGAAGGTGGTTCGTGTCCCAGCTGTGGGAACGTAGACGCATTGTGCTATGTCCAAATGAATATTTATTAGTAGCTGTGCCTTGCGGTTTTACTCGCGTAGGCTCCACTTTTCTCGCTACCAGAGTTATCCCACGGGAACAATTACTTCATGAGGACAAAATGAAGCTTATGTCTTTCTCCAGAGTCTCATTTATCTCTATACAAAAATTTGTCAAAATTGGTTCAGCGGTTTAGGAGAGAAAACTTAATAGACAGACAGTTACGTTCACATTTAGAATATTAATTAGGTTTTGGTTGTATCCTAGAGGATAATATAAGTTTTTAGGGATCAAAGGAAGCCTATGGCTTGATGAAGTTAGTAGTTGTGCCTTGCGGTTTTACTCGCGTAGGCTCCACTTTTACCTACATTCTAAATTTCATTCAAATCCATCCAGCCGTAAAGAGATAACAAACACACATACTCACACACTTTCGCATTTATAATTGTATTGTGATACAAACAAGATTGGTAATATCTCCTAAAACCACAGAGTTTCCACGTTCTTCGTCCGTCCGTCCGTCCGTCCGACCACCATCGTCGCTGTCCTTGGACTCGACTCGCATTCCTACATATCTAGTTGAATAAAAAATGTCATCAATATTGATTTATTCGATGATGGAGGCACTCTTGTATATTTTTAACTTAACATATATATTTAAATATTTGTAACTTATACATTTTTGACTACTTTAAATATTATAAGCCGTATTCTTAGGCACATTATTCAATAACTTTGAAGGAATCAATGACCGCGTCTTATTCAGCTTTAATGACGACTCAATGATACATTAGTAACCAGTTTGTAAAAGTACCCCATCATACCTACTAATGTTTCTTGGAAACTGGTAATCAATAAAAATTCTTAATGTAACCAATATTAACATTTTAACTCAATAGTAATGCTATTGCTTTAGATACATATTATATACTACTAGCTGCGTCCTGCGGTTTTACCCGCGTGGTGATGATGATGAGCCAACACCCACAAATAACGTGGCTTTCTATTGGTAACAGAATTTACTAAATCGCTTTAGTAGATACAGAGATTACCTACCCCCCTACAAACTCACAAACTCTACCTCTTTACAATATTAGTTTAGATATAAATTAAGAAAGGATTTCCACGAATTGAGTGAGAGGCGAGAAAAGCTCGCATTTGTTACACTCTCATTGAACACTAGCGTCTGCGTAGTTGAAACTACAGTTGGAACTAATGATACTTGGGTAACGGGATATACGAGTAATATTTACTCTGTATTATACACTTTGTATACTTTGTGTATTGTTTTGTAAGTAATAGATAGTTAGCTGTTTTTGTACTAATTCTGTGAAAATAATAAAATAAAACAAAATCACGAAATCAATTGGTTGTGGAAGCGGAGAGGGTGATGTACAAATGTTCAGTAAGTTGGCCTGGTGGTTGGTTAAGATATCCTAAAAAGCCATATTCTGCTAATGGGTAATAATTCAAAATTCGAGCCTTAGCGGGAAATTATAATTGTCGCGGGTGGTATCGCGGGGTGCACCTTACGGAACCACCTGGAGTCTAATGACCTACGACGTGACCGGTCAGTATGGCTCCGCCGAACGGAAGCCGGTCCGCGGGAGGTTTGTGGCGTGTCATGTGGGTAGCCACATATATCTGGAGTAAGGCGATTGAGATAATAGCGGATGTCTACGTCATACTGGCTATATAGCTATCTAAGAGCGAGGTTCCAGCTGACAACGTTTAGTCAGACATGGTTTCATTTTGTTTTTTATTCGTAGAGAATAGGCAGGCGTTTGACCACTATCTCACCCGATATTAAGTGATGATACAGTAGAGCACGCTTGCCTAGAAGACACTTATTCACTCGTGACTTGAAGACACTCAGATTGTATCCATGCGGAAATACAGATTTAGGCGATTGACTCCACTCGTAATGAACACATTGTAAAATCTGTACAGTGCCCCCACGGTCCCCATGTTTTTTTGGCGTTCTCTTTCAGTAGTGACTCTAAGCAATTTACAGTCTTTGAAAAAAAGTCCCCTGACTTTGATGTTGTTCAAAAGTGCGACCTGCTCAATTTGTATATAAATGTTTCTCTTAGAGACATGTTATCAACGTTCTCATCATTATTCAACGAAAAACAACACGTTTTTCTTAAAATAAAATAATCTTTGAATATTATAAACAACAAAAACTCAAGGAAGCGATGATTCTCACAAAAAGTTCATCTAACAACTACCTGTACCTACTTACCTGATGCTCATAACGACAGTCGATTATAATATAGTGAGGAAGAGTGTCAAGGGCACGTATTTCGCTATGTGTGAGATTCCCTATTCTTCATTTAGTTGTATTTTTTCTATTAGTAAGAGGAGTTTTAGGAATGGAATAAAGACATTGGAGATGCTAAATCCAATGCATCCAATCCATTCTTAGTTGTGATATTCCCTCACTCTGCTTTTCAAAAATTCTAACTTATAATAAGGTGAAAGCCACTGGTTCGATAATATGAAGGTCCTGAGAGCATCTGGAATATATTTGACGCTTGGTGTTATTGGGAAAAGGTTAAAGAAAATTAGGGCGTTCTTTCGAAAAGTGAGCGATAATGAGCAATAATGGAATACAAATCCTGCTTATATCTTATATAAAATGATATACGTACATAAACATATTATTATTATTTTAATTGAACAGACTTAAACATAGCCATCCTCGTTTAAATCCTACTATGTCACGCTAAAGTTAATTCTGCTATTTAAGCATTTTCAACATGCATTTAGCGTCCTTAAAATTTGAGTCTGAAAATTATCGCGAGTTTCTTCCATAATTGTAATGTAACAAACCGACTAGGACTCACGTGGTAAACACTGGAAAATTAAAACTTAAAATGATCAATATTTAAAAACTGAGGCTGCGTTCCAAAATACATTGAACCATTGCCTGATAGTAAGCGGCATAAAAATCATGGACTATTCTATTCAAGACAGGAGTGGAGCAGTCCAATCATTTTTATCTTCTAAATATGTAATTTATTACGCTATGGTATATCGAGTCACCGACACAGCGCAGTGCGTTTGTGAGTTGAAATGGCAGTGGGTACGCACAAAACATGTACAACTGATGGCCGACGCGGTCGAAACGTTCTCGGGTGGAGACCAGGAACAGGCAAGCGCAGCGTAGGACGTCCACCGACCACTGACCGAACTGATAATTCGCAGTGTCGCATGTCGCAGTGAAAGGTTCCATGCGGCCTGCTTCCAAACGGTCCTTGTGGAGATCAATAGGGGAGGGGGGGGGGGCTACTAGTGACTTAAGACACCAGAGACCTAGATTGTATCTATGTGGAACCCCAGATTTAGGCAATTATGTGCGCTCGTCAGCTATAGGTATACCGTATATAGGTAACCTACCTATAGCTGACGAGCGCACATAATTGCGCACTATCACGTTTAAAGATGACTAGGTACCTACTCGACTTCCTCGATACAAAAGATACCATTTTTGTTTAAGACAGTGTGCTTTAAACTCCATTTTGATTACGATCATTTACAATGATGCACTCCCAACATGATAAATTAACTTGGGCTTCTCATTATGAGGTGTTATTTTATTCTATTAAATGCTTTATTAATAATAGACCACCCTTAATTAAGTTGAAAGTGGAACCCAGTTTAATCCTTAAAAATATATGTATTTGTAAACTATTGCGTTTGTATGAGAATCGTGCTATTTGTGTATTTTATAAAATTTAAAATGAATGTACTCTGTACTGCATTTTACCAAATGATGGCCATAAAGATCTGTCTTCATTCCCATTGTAGTTCCAATGTCAGACGCAATGCAACATTTATATAAACGGAAGTGTCATCATAATATATCACGTTCGTACCGGAACTACGGAACGTCAGAGAACTGTCAAGGCTTTACTGAGATCTTGTTAAAATACCTGGGGCCGTACCATCAACTTTTACAAAACCATCATGTTTCAAGAACGTCATACTTCAAGCTTAAAGTAATAATGCTCAGATTCGTACCATGAACGTCTTAAAACATTATTGTTTTATTATCGCTCAGTGACGTGTAGAATGAACGAAGAAACATTCCTGCTGTAAGGGCAAGCGAGACAACATTATATTTTCATATAGCGTTGTCGCTTTCGTTGGCGCTGGCTCATGGTACGCTTTGAGTGAACGAAATAGAGGTTTACGTCACAAAACTGCTTAGTCTAAACAACATTAAAGTAACATTGCTTATGTGTCTTTGTGGTACGAAAATTCAAAGTAAGATTACAATAATACTGCTATAAGAGTTGGTGGTAGGCCCCCAGGAATAAAACAATATTACTCGCTGTTATGTCAGCTCATGGTACGCTTTGAGTGAACGAAATGGAGTTTTACGTCACAAAACTGCTTTGTCTAAACAACATTAAAGTAACATTGCTTATGTGGCCTCGTGGTACGAAAATTCAAAGTAAGATTACAATAATACTGCTATAAGAGTTGGTGGTAGCCCCCCAGATGATTTGGAAAGTTTATTTTTAAAGTGGTTCTATAGCATTTTATAGAAATAAGTTTCTTAATTTAAAAAGTATAAAAATTGAAATCAACGACTTATCATATAGATTACTATACTAATCCGATATTACTTAAATGTCTGTATGTATAATAGGATAATGTACATTTTTTCGAATCAAAAACCATTTTTAATTCACTTTATATGTACCTATATGACATTTAGTTATGAAAATAGGATTTTCCCAATTGGTTTATAAATATTTGAAATGTCTAGGGCGACAAACATTATAACACAATCTACTTGACAACTTCTATTCAACAAATAGTTCAAAAGTTTTTTTAAAAATACTTAAAAAAAAACGTTGCGCAGTGTAAAGCTTTTAATTTAATTTAATATTTTTGTGAAAGTGTTTGGATCTTTGTGTCTGCAATAAAGTTTTTTTATAATTATTAAACTAAAACGGCCAGAACAGACATTCGTACCTGTGATATTCTAGAGAATAAAAGGAAAATGTAGAGCCGCACAACGAACACCTACTATGAAAACCGAAATAAAATACATTCAGGCGAACAAGGAATCTCCTTTTTTTGAAATCAGTTAAACAGAGGTAAATTATAGGTTGTAACAGTTGCGTCGGTCGCGTGCCAAGACGTAAATTACGAAAGCAGGTACAATGCAAGGTCGGGTCTTGGCGATGGTAGAGGGCACGTTTAATGGGATGTTGCAGCTTGTGCCTTGACATCTCGAGCGCGATTAACAGTGGCGCCATCTCTGGGAAACTATCTCGCAGATATTTACTCAAATTATTATAATATACGTGATAACGTGACCAAAATGCTAGCCTTTATCTTGCATAAAGAATAAGCATTGCAATTCAACATCACAATGCCGGGGTACCTTATGCATTGGTGGCGGATTGTTATAGGTACTAAAATGTAGATATATTAATAATGTAATTATATATGATGTGACTTTTTATAATAAATTATATTATTGTTTTTGATTTTATTTCAAGGTTTAATTATATAAGTATGTTTGTTCATTACTAGTTAAAATAATAAAGTATAAATAATTAAACTTAAAAATAACATGTTTTAAACTGCCGCGTATTCTGTACGTGTGCATATCATTAAAGGCATTCTAAACCTCTTGACAGATTTTTATAAATCCTTGTGTGTTCTTTGATCGGGTTCCGCGCTAACACTCTTTGTGCATATAGAACAACCTCTACTATAGGACCTTTAGTTACTAAACCTAACTTTGACTTAGGTCACAATCGAAACAAGCAGTTTTTACCTGGCTCTTTCTAGTGCGTACGTGAGGCCCACAATGTTTAAACTATGGCGTTTAAACTATATCATCGAAACTAGACCATCCTACAGTACTTACTTGTATATATATTTTTGTGTTGAAATGTATTATCAAACACACTCAGACTCTGATAACAGTTTACTCTACACAAAGTGGTAGTAAACCCAGGATATGATATATTATTTTTCTAATTGCTTCCAATCGTAGCCAAGATCTGACGCGTACAGGCATGTGTTGGCAATAAAGTCATGTATCAATAACTAAGATCACGTTGTTTAACTATAATTAACGGCAATTAACTATTCTTGTAGTTCACCAGCTAGTTATAACTTAGTTTGTTGTAACAAACTACTATGATCCATCCACAGAACATAGAAAAAATTGTACCCAATAAGAAGTGCTTCAGGTGAAAGTTCAAGGTCGTGCTACGTCACGTGTGCGCGTTGAAATCTTCTTGAATACGTAACTAAATAATTACGTGGTTTAACTATAAAAACCGACCACTGCTAATGAGCGGAATATTTACAACAATTTCATAATAATTATACAGTAATTGTTTTCGCTGAATTTTGTAATGTCTTTTAATCCTTTTAAAAAAATACAATTTCAATATTCTTTATCTATATTTAATAGTCTTACCTGATGATAATACTCAGAACTAACTAATTCCTTATCCGTGAAAACTTCTTAGCTTATGTGTGAAGTCAAAGAGACAAAAACTGAAATTATTTTGGAGACATTTTTATGGGAGCGATCTGTAGGTAGTAGGTGGTAGGTGGAAGTAGGTATAGATACTCATATTGAACGATAAGAGAAATTTGCATATTGGTTTTCAAATATGTATGTAATTGAGTCCTAAGGCAGCGAACATAAGGAGGTAAGATATGGAAAGTAGTAAGAGGAATTCACCGTCACCTTTAAAAAAGGTTAAAACGATTTAAAAATGGCAAATTTTATTAAATAAACAACGGCGTTTTCAGCCTCGTTTTAGAGGCACGTCATTATGTCAATGGACCCGTAGCTGTTATTCTGTGTTGTGTGTTTTAGTATTAAACATTAAGAGCACTAACACAAACATAGCATGAATTTATGTGTAAGTACTTGAAGTCATTTCCATTATATATTAATTTCGAATCCCTCTCACCACCATTCCCGAACGCGGTAACACACAGAGCGCCATACTGTCACTTCCATTTTGTTTTTGTATCCGTGTATACCAGGAATCCATTTGTCATATAACATGAACTAATTAAGTGTTTAATCATAATTTCCCGGTTTAAGTAAAAAATGGTGCAATGATGATGGCCGCCAGTGATTTTCTGCTCAACATAGTATAAATAACAGTCGGTAGGGTCGAGGTGACATCGGATCACTTATTGTAATAATAGTAGTTCACGGGAAAATATGCACTAATAACCACGTGGCGCATTCTGTTTACTGAGAATACTCTTAACTACTTCGAGCATCTCACTCGCCATAGCTCATTGTGTGCCTTTAAGCTTGCATAATGAGGCCCGTAAGACCACGTTTTATGTCCATATGTAACCATTTAACACACACAGATTGAAGGCCTTGAGTCGAGGTAAATAAGTTTCAAAAGTTGAAAACATTAAGTTTCAAAAGCTTAAACTTAATGTTTTTAGATTAACTCAACACATAGGTACTCCTCTTGCCAACTTAGGTACCTACTCATTGTTACAAGTTGGCAGGCCACGATTAACGATGAATTTCAGAGAACCATTAGGTAGGTACATACATTTGCTGTTAAGAATTGAAATAGGATAATACTTCTCTTTTCTTTTTCAAAAAGCTGATACACTTTAGTAAGGGTTCACTAATTTACTTTATTAAAACGAAGATGAGGTGAGAGTTTCGGGCTAATCTTTATTTCCGGCTGGCTGGCTGGCTATGTGCGCAGACTATACGGCTCCCGCTCTTGAATGGCCGCATATTACACATTAGAACAACAACGCCCGAACACTCCCAATATATATCTGACCTTTACTATAACCACAATGAAGCATTCAACTTAAATAAAAGACTGTGCTCGTATCTCTTCAGGTCAGGCCAACCAAGTGGTGGAGCTGAATGTGACCGGGGGAGCCCTGGGGCTGAACAAGATGTCGAAGCGCGAAGAGGCGCCCTACGCGGCTGAAGACGAGCAAGTGAAAGGGCTGAACTTCCACCAAAGCAAGGAGATCCTGATCGTGGACAACAACGGCGTGGGATCTAATGGAGACGTAAGTACTTCCATCATCATCATTTTAATCGGTGGTTCTAGAACATGAGCAACGTCTGCACAAATTTGGGGCTGATATTTGAACAGTTCTATTTTCTATATCGATATCACAAAATCTAAATATTAGCTAATATGCACTAGTATATGTGGTATGGAACTTTGGCATTCACTTGCTAACACAACCAACACTGGCGGCGACGGGCAGAATGTTCCTCCCTCAACTTTCGAATTAGAGCGTCTTGTTCTTTTGTCAACTAGTTTACTTCACTCGAAATATATGCTTCCACAGTTAACATCTGCTTAACTATGCTGCGAGGACCTAGAACTCATTGGATTTTCCAAAAAAGTGCAGAGCGCTCCTTTTGAGCAGAGCTAAGTAAGGTAAGAAAACAATGGGGGAGGCCTATGTCCAGCAGTGGACGTCCTATGGCCGAGATGATGATGACGATGATGAAGTAAGGGGTTGCTCAAATAGTATTGTGTAATAGTTTCAGTATTGTAACTAAGTAGTTAGTAGAACTTTATTTCAATGAAGGCATCTTAGAACTCGCTAAATGTGTTTGGATCTCGACGATTTGCGTTAATCTCTAATCATTATCATAACTTCGTTCTCATATAGAGAGTACTTTACTTATTACAACATGCTAAGGCGAGCGCCAACGCTTCTTCACGTCTGAAATCGAAAAGAAATGCAAGGATACAATTACCCGAACACACGTGAACAGAACCTATTATCACGTGAGCTTGTTTTCAAAACCTAATCTCACTTCTTTACAGCTTCCCGGGAAAATGAGCAGCGCGGTCACTCCAGACTGCGACGACTGCGGTAGCTGTTTGAACGTAAGTCATGATGTGTGGATAATTAGTTCCTGGTGTATTTATTGGTACAATGTTGTATCTAGATGCCTGTATTGTCGTTGTTCCATTATTGACCTGCATATTTCATATCAAACATGTCCGTAAGTATATGTATGGACAGTGAACTATTTACGGGGTAGTTAAATTCGGGGCTATTTAAAAAGATCGTTGCCACCTGACCAATGCGCAGCTCGCGTACCGAACATGAATACACGCGCGCAGCTCGCGAGCGGCTCGCGAACTGCGCATTCGTCAGGTGTGGACACAGCCTAACAAATAACTCGAAAGATCATGCTATTGTGTAAGCATTCGTGTGTAAGTCATTTTATATATACGAGTAGCAGCTCATTATGAAACTGGGTGTACGAGATTCGTTAACAGTAATGTCGGGGCGACCGTGCAATCTTTCATCGTCGAAAGAAAACTCTATAAGGCATACAATTGTACAATCTGCCTTATAAACCCCTGGAAAGCTGACTTTAGGCGAACGCATCATCTGAGAATGTTTTCTATTTACATGATAAATATCCCGACAATATTAATTTTTGAAATTAGTTTACTTAAAAGTTGCTTCATTTTTGAACCCTATCTCCCAGATGAAGAACTTCGTAACTGAGAGTAATTTTCCAGCAAATATCACGTGAGTCCGACGCGGCTCTTAAATAATAATACCAGTCGAAACTCGCGATAGTTTTCAAACTCATTTTTTTTATCTTAACTATAACTTAACTGCTTAAATAACGAAGGTATCGTTATTTAAGCATGTGCTAAGAATTGAACGTAAGGATTAAGATAAATATACAATTCAAACATAATATAATATATTAAATGGCTCAGGTGCGCCTTGGTGACACAGCTGGCCGTGCGGCGAGCTTGTCGCAATGACTGTCTCATAATAACATGTTTATGGGAAAATGATTCAAATTATTTTACGGTCGGAGACTTTCGTAATGAGATTATTACGATAAGCTCCGAGTTACAATTTGACAAATATTCACATTCTTTAAATATGCATATGTAATGCAATTAGAGAATGTATGTACGATAAGTACTTGCTGCGTCCCGCGGTTTCACCCTCGTGGAATATGACAAATCCATTACCCCATTTATCCCACGGGAACCGCCTATTAATCCAGGATAAAAAATAGCATGTTATTGAAGACTATAATCTATCGTTGTAACATTTTCATTAAGATCCCTTTAGCCGTTCTGCCCTCATTGAGGAACAAACATCCATCCTCACAAACTTTTGCGTTTATAAAATTACTAGATGCGCCCCGCGGTTTCACCTGCACAAACTACGGCTTTACAGTTACCGCACATTATTCTGCATAAAGGAATTTATGTGCTATTCCAGACTATACCTAATATACGAGTATATCTGTGTCAATTAAACTTGACCGACATAGTGAGGTAATTTAATAAAGTTTATCTGAATACTAGTCCGTTATGAAAATTGCTCAACATAAAGTGGAATCATGACCAATGTCTTGGATTTAGTAAAGCAGTGCAGTGCCACACAAACATCAACTTCTGTTATCGGTAGTTACCTACGGTAGTTACCTACATTAAGTCGAAATACGCTTCAAATTTGACGATTCGTCCTCACGAATATTCAGAATTAGACATTTAAAAACGGTAACTTTATTATTTTTTTGTGTTATAACAGTTCATAAACCACCTTATCCGATTGTGATCCCTAAAACAAGATTAATTTTTAATTAACAAATTTAATTAACATCTGGCTCCATAGAAAAAAAACGTACTTTCCTAAAAAACACAAATTTTGACATTCCCCTCGATATGCGGTAGAATGAATCAATTTTATTCATTATCTATCGAAGATATTTTTAACTAAAAAAAATGTGTGAAACATTCACGTCTCCTATTGTAGTGCAGTGTGCGTAGTGCGTAAGGATGTGATAAAACTCTAAATATATGTTAATCGAAACAGATATTTCCATTTCTTCTCAGATTTACCAACGAATCTTGTTTAAAGTTCCATTGGCTTCGTTCTAGTTCACCTCCCGCGGCAAGATCAAGGCTCTGATCCAGAAGAACTTCCTGAGGATGTGGCGCAACATCGGCGTGATGCTGTTCATCTTCGTGCTGCCCGTGATGCAGGTCATCCTGTTCTGTCTGGCGATCGGGCGCGACCCTAGCGGACTAAGACTGGTATATTGGCAACTACCTAGTTACATTTGTTTGATCTCACTTGTGCTTATGAAAGTCATCCGAGAGCACAACGCCTAAACTTTAAATCGTGTTTATATGTATTACAGTTTAAATGATAATAGCCCCTCAAGTCAAATGCCTAAACATACCGTTCAGTATTTCGGAACACGCTTATAATTTCCGGGAGGTAGGCAATCCTTCAGTCACTAGGGGTCATAGAATGTCATGTTATTTATTTAGCTGTAGCCTTTTATTGTCACACTGTTGCTATCAAGTTATATTTTATGATTAGACGATTTCTTTTCGGATGAAGCTGAAAGAGATAATATGTTCGCTGAGCGAATGTGTCGCTCACAACTTTACATAACAATGGCCCTAACTCTGATAATCACTCGAACTAGCTAAAATTCACTAAAATTCTACAAATTGAAAGAGCTATTATTCTATTTACCAGATTCTAAGTCAGTTAAACTATTTATATACCTACCAGTATTTCAGATTGAGTGAAAGTAGAGTAAAAAGAGAAGTCTTTAGTACCAAGATGTTGATTATTCATTTATTTTTCTAACATTTATGTAACATTTTTTTATAATTCTCTACAGCTGGACGAACACGACTTTCAAAATTCCTTATAAATAAATTAAAAATTATATGATAAAGAATTAATCCAAGATTAATGGAATAATAGATTCTGTTAAACTTTTATTTAACAAATTATTATCTTCACATTATTGTCATGCCATAATAGTCTACTTAGATACATCGTAAACGATGTTCTCGGGTATCAAGGGTTTGTAAAATAGTTCGTGCGTCGTGAGTTTGCGCGTGCGCCCGCGACATAGAGAGTGCATGGGGTACTACTAGGTTATGGGCCCAGATGATGAGGCGTGCGCTCGTAACGTACAGGCCATCGTGAACGACGACGTGAAGCTGTACAACGGCGAGTGCGTGTTCAACTCGTCGTGCAGCATGAAGAACCTGTCGTGCCGCTACCTGCACCACCTGCGCGAGCACACGGTGAAGGACCAGTACGCCGACCTCGGCGCCGCGCTCGACGCCGTGCGCCGCGGGGACGCCTGGGGCGCGCTCTACTTCAACGAGAACTACACCGACTCGCTCGTGGCGCGGCTCGCGCTGGCGGACACGGCGGAGAACGAAACCATCGCCTCGTCGGAGGTGCAGGTGTGGCTCGACATGTCCAACCAGCAGATCGGACTGATGCTCAACCGCGACATACAGTTCTCCTACAGAGACTTTGCTAAGGTACGTACCTACATATACTTAGTTTTAGTTTCGTTACCGGTTCTAACATTAACAAATATTTTTTGCGGTAAGTACATCATTTTAAAAAGTAGCTAACCCTCTTTTAAGCTCTAACTTGGCCACTATCTCACCTACTGGCCAGTGATGACGAAGATGTAATCACGCTAGACCTAGAATGTGTATTGGCTCCCTAGTACTGCTGCCTGATCACAATGTGTATTTAGTAACAGTTTTTCAAACTTGATAGTAGATGGGTAGGTATGTACTAAAAAGTTTTCTACCACCATGCTGGGAATTTAATAACCTTCAGTGGAAGCCGTTGGTTGGAATCGAACCAGCGTCCGGCGAAATCCAACGCGCCCACCGCTAGGCTAACAGTACTGAAACGGGTCAATTTTGTACTATGTGCCATTTACTATAAACATAACCATAAGGTTAATTTACCTTTCAACCTAATAACAGTTTATTTAGTTAGACATTTTACTGTCAAAAACTTCCGGCAAACCGCAATAGTGGGCACTTTTCCAGGTTTGTCCAACAAGTTGGCACATTTTAAATAAGGATTTCTACAAAATACCTTAACTTGCCTTAGCGGAGAGTATAAAAGTAGAATGTATGAATAGAATATACACAGCCCTCATGATACCTCCCCCCCCCCCCCCCCCCCCCCCCCCCCCCCCCCCTCTCGAGAAAACCGCATCATATTGTATCATTTGATTAGCAATGGTCCTGAAGTCGTTTGCTTTAATCAATGTTGCATACCTACGAATTGTAGTAGTGACATGACTTTTGGTGTTCGGAACGCAGAACAGACCTTCGTTCATAGAGATATTAAATGGAGTCGGTTGAATTGAAACCATCCGTATTAATATCATAGGGATGACAAGTTTTTTCACCAGCTATACTTAATGGATATTCCTTAAAACGAATTCCAATAATCTATTTAGTATTTCGGTGACACTTAGATGGATATAATTTAACAAATGTCTGTCATTGTCATCGTTCTCCAGAACATCTCTATACTGAGAAAGGTTTATCGAAACATTCCTCGCTATATTTTCAAATGGCATCTTGTACCCGATGAATAAACAGTAGGTAGTAATGTTGGGGTCCGTTCCCCAGGATCTGCTGGAGACGTGCGAGTACAACCCGAAGCTCGGCGACATCCCGATCGACTTCATGGATCCGATCTACGGCAACAAGAACCCATCCTTCACGGACTTCGTCGCGCCTGGTGTTATTCTTACGTGAGTTTACTAACATTTTAATTGAATACTCACATAATCAGTTGCCTACTACTCAATAAATTGATATATTATTATGATTAGTGCTTAAAGCACTAGGATAAAGTAACACGGCGGATATGGTTATATAAAAAAATATTAAGGTCATATGTATTTTATTATTAGGTTGTTTTGTCCTGTAAGTTGAATGTTATGTTCTGTTTTATCATGAATAAATATATTTTCTTACTTTCTATTTAGCAGGTCTCTAAAACTATTTGTATCATAATTGTATCAATACCTACTATTACCCATAGTATAGTCAGGTCTTAGCTATTTTTGAACCATTTGCTTGTTACTAGAAAAGTTAACTTGTTACCACCGACATTATCAGGGAATGAATCTTATGTTGTACAGCGCCAGGCGGTTTCTCTCACTCTACTCTCTCAAACTACGGGACTAGTACGTTTGCTGGAGTATTCAAACTTTTCCGCGAATTGTTCCTCGCGTGAGAACCTTACTATTATTTTTTAAAAATATTTATTTTACAATAAAGTAACATTTGAACTAACAGTTCAAACTAAAGGTATTTACTTTAATATTTTTTTCTAGTTTATCTAAATAACCACAGTTGTAGGTGTGACAATTGACTCGAGATAAGCGCCGGCTATGTCCAACAATTTTGTCTCGGAGTGGAAAAATATATAGCCAGAATAATCAATAATGATTTATTGATTAATTAAAAATTGCACAAAATGCAATCAGGAAAATGGTATTCAAGTTATAACGTCACCTAGGGAAATATGGGTTCAGTCATATATACATATAAGATAACAAATACACTTTATTCTTTTCCAGGATCGTTTTCTTCTTGGCTGTCGCATTGACTTCATCAGCTCTGATAGTGGAAAGAATGGAAGGTCTCCTAGACAGGTCCTGGGTGGCTGGAGTATCTCCTGGAGAAATCCTATTTTCCCACGTGGTGACCCAGTTCGTGGTGATGTGTGGGCAGACCGCGCTGGTGCTCATCTTCATGATAGCTGTGTTCGGGGTCAAGAATAATGGGAATATCGTGTTTGTGATCATGCTTACTCTGTTGCAAGGTGACTCATTTGTTTTATAATTGTTAGGCTCTAGATATCTCATCCTTATTCTGGCAACTCTCACTAGTGCCCATAACACACATTTTAGATTAACCGTTTCCCCGACAACTCTCAAAATGATTCAACTTACTGGCTGAATAATCTATACTAACATGATATTGACTATATATATTTGTATTAATTATTAATTGTCACATAATATAATAAGCCATTCTCATTTGGTTCCAGGTCTCTGCGGCATGTGCTTCGGCTTCGTGATATCGGCCGCATGCGAACTAGAACGAAACGCGATTCAACTCGCCCTGGGCTCATTCTACCCTACACTTCTCCTCAGTGGGGTCATCTGGCCCATCGAGGGAATGCCCTGGATCCTGCGATACGTTTCCCTGTGCCTACCCTTAACGCTCGCGACAAACTCGTTGAGATCCATCCTCACTCGAGGCTGGCCCATTACGGATCCGGACGTGTATATGGGCTTTGTTGCAACGCTTGCGTGGATCGCACTTTTCTTAGTTGTCACTATAACAATATTGAGGTTCAAGAGAAATTAATCCTGCCATTTTTAACTCATGGCCCATATTAATATTAGCAGTCTCTTAGTGGCAATGTATGTGGCAGTGTGACGAGACATTATGATGAGATTTAAAATTGTATTAATAATTTTCTCTGTTTGTATTCGTCGAATTGAAAAGGTTTATCGAATGGACCGTGTTCGATGTTTGCGAACCGAGAGAATATTATAGTTTCTAATTTATTACATCACGTTGCGGTCACAGAATCAGAACTGTTTGTTACAGTTACTGTGAGCAATTTATTATTCGATTAAATGAAGAGTTTATTCAATTTTTATCAAACTCCCTTCAGTATCGATACACAGTTCCAATAAATTTCAATTCTAGCGTTAGGCTAGGCTAGCTCTAGGCTTTGATCAGCTGATTGAAGCACTTTTACAAAATATTGACGTTCAATTTGAACTATTTTCAATCAATATTTGCTCAATTCTTTTTACAAAGGGAACAAGATTGTGATGTCATTGTAAAACAAACCCGAGTTTTATCTTTGCTCAATCCATAATGAACAAGCTGATAAGATAATGTGTAGCTGAATGACTGTTAGTCGCTTGTAAATATTAGCCTGTATTTATGTACGGTACTTATGTACTTTAGGGTAGAGGGAGGTTAGCAATAATGACTGGTCAAACGCTTTTTTATAAGGTTATAAGGGGTTGTATACATATTACAAAAAAAAGACACTTCAATGTTTTGGTTTATAACAATATTTATATAGAGATCTAAGTTGTCAAGTCAATAGTTTTCTATTGAATGTTATTTGATTAAATCTTCGTTTAACGTAATTATACTGACTTAAAATGAAAGAATAAACCATAGATATATACGGGGATAAAACATTTCACAAAACCGAAGTAATCACAATGACTTTTGTTTGTTTTTATTGCTCGACATTTCCGCACAGAGTCGTGCGCGATTTTAGTTCTAAAATTCTAAAACGTTTTTACTCTATGGAGTTGCCATACAAACTCTTTCAATATCGTACGAACTTTGACAGTTGAAGGCAAAGTTTATGTATGGCATAACCCTGAAATGTGTAAGTATAAACCTCAAATTAATCAAATGGTAGTGGACTTAACATTAAGTAAAACTAGTTTCAAACGCCTGTTTCACACAAACCTTTGGGTTCATAATGAAGTGTTTGATTAAATGTTAGTTATAATTAGGTGAGCTGTTTTTACAATTAGTAACAAAAGCAATCAATTACTACCTTGTATTAGGAGACGTTAGTATAGTATGAAGTTTTCTACAAGGTTGAAAACAATTATATTATAGGTATTTTGTAGTTTTCAAAAATATTGTTCTGTTATGAAGCATCCATGAAACAGGTGCATTAACAAATTCTACCTGAATAAATGAGTTACCATAGATTAAGATGGTGCCATAACAATTATGGTTTATATCAAAAAAATACACTCAATTACCATATACAGTAAACATGGTTCATTTTTAAATATAAAAAATCCAATCTGATTTTATTCCCAACCAGCGCCATCTTTCGACGTCACGTGAAAACTATTATTGTCGATGGTTAAATATAGGGAAATGTACAGTAATTTAGGATTGTATGGAAATGTGGCAGGTATTGATAAGTATAGATTTAACTTGTGGCGTATTTAGTAAAATATTTCTATGGATACGGTGGATCTATCGATTATATTTCGATATTTATTCGATTGCAAACGGTAATCGATTCCAGTTGGCACAATTAAATTGAATTAATATAATGAATTCATTTGTAAATCTAGCTTATAATATAGTTTAGAAGTGTCAGACTGTGATTATTTTTGCTAACATTGACATTTTTGTAATGACAATTATACAGTAAATACTTGTACCAAATAAAATATGTCTTTTATTCTATGAATAAACTTTTTATATTATTATCCCTTCTTTCTGGCAATGTGTGCGAATTACTCCATAACTTGTAAATAAATCAATCGGGGCTTGATCGCGAGATAAACATTTAGTCATTTATTTACCTCGACGTTTCGGCCAAGTTGCATTGGTCGTGGTCACGAGAAGACTGGAGAAATGCGGGTGGCAATATCGGCGAGAGCGCGTAGTTTCTCCAACTACCCACTCTTGATCTTGTTACAGTTGCCCTATAGTTTAATCTATTCCCTATCCAAAATTTTGGTTAATTCGGTTACAAAGTTCTGTCATGAAAAAAAGTACTCTTAATGTTCTCCTTCTTGTCCTTATCCCACACTTGGTGGGGTCGGAACAACATGTTTTCCTTTTCCAATCTCTTCTATGCACACAGTCCATCCATACCTTCTTCGGCCTTCCTCTACCTCTATATCCATCCATTCACGTTAAAAAAATCCTATTAATATAAACATAATTTAGGGCCAAGTTTAATTTTGATTAAGATTGAGATGCCTAGTACAGTACAGGTAGCTACTCAGATTACAGACAGGTGTACTACGAGTATAATATTATTATACACATTACATACGTCAATCAAGCAACTAATCGTCGATTGGCTGTCGGGAACCTAGTTTGTACAGATATGGTTGTTATTAGTGTCATTTGGTAGGTTATTATCGTACATTTGCTACGTACCTACTACGTAGCAAATGAACGATTCTCGTGGGATCACTGAGGTCACGGAAAACCTGTACTCCACGCAGGTGAGCAGGGCGCGGCCCTTGATAATACACCACTGGAAGATCTAGATGCAGAGTACATTATTCGTCCAAGAAGCCGAATCGTCATTCCAGAGGAAAAATATTCAATTTATTATGTTAATATGTTAGTGTAAGTGCTCAAGGAATCTGTCTCAGTGCTAAGTGCTAACATACGTGCCGCACAAACTTTCGCATCTTTTGGAATATAATTAGAGAATACTCCAACGATCTACAAAATAGTTACAACTCGGTCAGAATATCTGTGCACCTCGCTGGAATGCGGCGCCTCTCCCGCTTCCCCTATCACCTCTCCGCGCACTCCCCGGTGCGACAGTACGGTTAGCATCTTCGTTGCCGATACACGTCCCGATAATTGTGATATTTTCGCTTTGTTGTTGTTTTGTTTTTTAATATTTATTGTTAAGTTTAGACTGTTTACTGTTAAGTTTGGACTGGTTTGGTTGTTATTAAAATTGTTGTAGCTGTTATATATGGAACTTGGTAAAGCCAAGGGTAGCAGATAAAAACATTGACCAATCGGAAAAGAAAATAGAACTTACAAAAGATGCGATTAAGTCAATTACGCCAGCTGACTGGAAAAAAGAAGTGAATCACGTGGAGAGACTACAGCGAGAATACTGGGAAAAGGATCATATAGCAGATGACAACATCACACAACTTTTAATATCACTAGGGGAAGACAGTTCTGAGAGTTCAGAAAGTGAGAGTGAGGAAGATACAATGTCAGGCATAGAGTCAATAATTTATAGTGACTGAGTTTAATAATAAATGTTTTTGTAATAAAAATTATTGTTTTTTAATAACAAACCCTTCATCAATAATACATTGATTTGAAAAGGTTAGTAATTTTTTTTTACCTCCACATTTCTCGAAAAAACTTTTTTTCACACCGTACCCAGACCGCCGATATGACGTCACGAGGTCAGGTGCACAGATATTGTGACCGGGTTGTACAGTTTAATCAAATTTAAATTAGCTTTTTGCACTTCTCAATTCAAATTTCAAATGGTAAATTTGCAACCAAAGTAAATAATAGTCTACTCAGAGATTTTAAATCATGAAACACATAAGTAAAATTTGATAATGCACTTTTTTTAAGAATTACTAATTCTGAGATACAGTGATACAATAAATTAAAATAAAGACCTGCCATTATTATTATGCTTCCAATAAATAAACATGATGGTCAAGTCAACATTTGTTGAAATAAAACAACACGTTATATATAACATAATGTAATGATTAAAACCGATAAAATAACTCACGCAACCGATTCGACATTAGCTACTCGTATGTATCACGTTTTCTTCGTTAAAATTTCACTTAACGCCTTTTTCTTCTTATCACCTTTGTTGAACTTCTGCTTCTGTAACAACAAATAAATTGTTTGTTTATTATTGAGCAGTATCTAGGTAACGGGGCTTCTCTCGATGTTTTTTTTTTTGAGGTAAGTAACGCATATATATAGATAAACTTGTTAAATACAACATTCATCACATCGTCAAAGCTGTGATCGCATTTGAATTCACAACTTTTTACTACATACGCCTAGATACCGTCCATTACATTTCTTCTTCTTCTCCCAGCCATGTGCGTCCACCGCTGGACATATGCCTCCTCCATATAGGGGGGACTTGCCAATACTCGCCACGCTTGGCGCCTCAAAAGGCGTTGCTGCCCACCTTCTGGTACGTGGTCCCTTAGCCGACTCTTACGGCACCCGCCACTATTCCAGGCCGGTACCACCACGGCCATTAAATTTTCTTTTGTTAACTAAGGCTATTTGTAAATTTATAATTATTGGCTAGCTGTTGTGTGTGCCCTTTCAGCGAGCCCACACGTCGCATATGTGAAACGGTAGGTAATGCACTATTCGCTCAATCATAGATGTCAAACCTCATGATGTGGTGCAATCGCACCGACCCAAGACATTCAACTTGCCGCTCTCAAAGACAAGTGCCAGAGCATACTGTGAGAACTAGCCAGGATGTAGGTTTGATATGATGTCACCTTCGCCAACCGCTCGAGCCGAGAGTGGGAATCGATCCAACAACCATACACTTTACGGCCAACACACTAGTGTGCCGAATCTTCAAATAGTTTGTTATGTGAGCTTGTCACATTATGCAATTGTTCACAACATCGGTACTGCCCGGTAGTGGTGGTGAACACCGTCACAGTAACACTACGAACCTTCTTCTTCTCAGCAGTCGTCCCCACAAACTCCTTCCTCGGCTTCTTTTCCTTATTCGGCTGAGTGATGTTTTTCTGCCTTTTATTAGCAGGTCCATCTGCACCACCCTCCTGGAAAAACATAATTTAATACTTTCATTTACTGAAATAAAGACTTCCAAAGCCGCGTTGAAATGAACAGAGAACTAAGAGCGAGAACAATTGGCGAGAAACTCGGGGCCAATTCTTTTCAAATAGGTTTAACAATATTCCATTAAATAGCTTAAGCATTAATATGTTTAGTTAGCACAATTGTAACATTCAGCATCACAGTATGCAATTTGATACAGCGTTTCTATAAATAATTGTTTAATGAGCTTTATTCAATGGCGGATGCATTTAGTCAGCACCGAATAACGTGACATTAGTGTTTTACACCTAAAGCTACCCTCATATTAATACAAAGATCAATTTTTTGTTTCTACGGGTATAACGTGGTCCTTACGCGTAGTCGATATCATGATCGACAATTGTTTCCCGACGAAGGCTTCCGGAAGAAGCCGAAACAATTGTCGATCGTGATATCGACTACGCGTAAGTACCACTTTATACCCGTAGAAATAGTGTAAAGAAACTGATGCAAGTCTGGAAGCTTACTGAATTCCTTGTCTAACCTTTGCCTCTGTGTCATTCGCTCAGACAGAATCACTTAATCAAATAGTAGAGAAGCGAAAGCTTGATGAGAGTTTCAATTAACAGATGCACCTGCATCTGTGAAAGGCACGAAGCTTAACATCAGGCACTCAAATTGCCCATCCTATTCCTCGCTAGAATAAAAGAGCTTTAAATATACTCTACCTGTTGTTTCCTTTTATTCATGACCCTTCTAGCTGCCCCCTCTTCCCTGACTTGGTTCCTGCCCTGGTTCCATTTACCACCAGGGCCCTTAGACCAGGGTGCTCCGTCTGTCCTGCGCCCTTTACTCTGGCCCTGGGTACATCTCTTCACTCGTAATATTCGGTTTTTGATAGTGAGGTCTTCATCAGACAATGATAAAGCTAATTCTACACCATCTTTGGAAGTGAAGTTTACATAGCCAAATCCTGGAACACAATTAAATTTATTAAATCGTTTTTTTTATGAATCTATCGTCTATCTCACTTGATGGTCAGCGACGTAATCACGCTAGACCTAGAACAATTTCTGGCTCTCAAGGACCAGGCTGGGCGCACTAGTTTTTTCAAAATTTAGGGTGATTCAAAAGTACCCTACCACCACGCTGCATGCTATGCTTTCCAATACTGGTATTGGGGGTGCATACAACACCATTGAAAATTGGAAAAAATAAAACATCAATTTGTTTAACATGAAAATTCAATTGGTTATTCACTTTTTTAGGCGGCGCTCGCAACATCACTCGCGTGGTCTACAAGTACAAGCTTTTATCTCTAACTGAGAATACACAGTGAAGTATATACGGTAAAGCGTAACTGTTCCTCCATTTACTCTTACTCGTTACTCAGTTCCGTAACACTGTTTGACATATTACACGAGATTATAAGGTTCCCGGTACCTTTAGGGCGCACCAAACACATTCGGTTCGAATCTCGACGAAACACTGATTTTTGGAATTGTTTAAAATTATAGATATAAGAAATATAAACACGAAAATAATAGTTTTTTGTAAGAATATCACAATATCAACAAGCAAATACGTAACGCTCCGTTCCCCGCGCTTTTAGAATCGGTTCAAATAACTCCAAATCAGAGGACAAGCATGCGCTACATACACAATATTCGGTTGTTGGTTCCTAAATTGTGTACAACCCAACTGTTAAAACAACATCGAGAAATGTGTAATAAGCAATCCCTGAGTCGGAATATTACTTGGCTCCTTACGTTCTACTGAAATGATCCCAAGGAGCAGAATTCCTCAAAATGGGCGATAACACCTCCTTGTGGACGCTGGAGGCCTAGAGAGGGGCGGTAAGTGCCCCATGAAATAAAGCAGACTATAATTAAATTATTTACATTCTGGTTTTAAGACGTTTTTTAAAGATATGCAGAGTTAAATGTTTAAGGTTAAGGACAAATATTATAGAGAATTGGAATTATTTACCTTTCCCTGCATTTGTTTTCTTGTCTCGAATAATCCTAACTGATGTAATCTCACCGCACTTGTCGAACTTGCGCCGCAGAGTTTCATCTTCAATTGCAAATGGCAAATTTCCCACAAACACTGCGCAGTGCGGATCATGCTCAGCGCCTGTCGTATCACTCCGGGACACTCGGAGATGGTGTCCGTCTAGAACTGTGTTGTTTGCTTCGATCGCCTGGAATCGAGTTTTGTAACTTGGCTTTGTACTGATGCAATGTTTTATATGTTACGTTATACGATACGAATCGTCAAAATTGGTTCACATAAGAAAAAGTTCTGATGTAATACACATAAAAAATATTTACACGTATTTCTTTATGTTGGTAGGGTTGAACTGAACCAAGTCAGGTACCCGCAATCAGAGACCTGTTCGAGGGAAGTCTCCCTCAAAATATAAAGCAGAAATAGGTGACTTCACTTCTTCGTCATCGGGTGAATTTCTTTCCACAAAGATCTTTTTTCATTTTTGGCAATAAATAATAATCACAAGATGCCAAATCTGGACTATAGGGTGGGTGGTTTTCAGTTTAAACGACTCTTGTGCACTGATGGGTTATCATGCAAAAGGCGCCATCTAACACCTAACACCCAAGTATCAGCTTAAACCACAGATTGCAGCATAGAGCTATCAAAATTGTCAACGACCCCAAAGACCTAGAGCCCCTTTTTATGCATAGAGATATTGGGTCTTTGTGTGTTTTCTACTATATATTATATACAACGGGGAGTGTTTTAAAGAGGTCTTCAACTTATTCTAGGATCAGTCTTACCACTGTACTAGCCTGCACCGTTTAGACAGATGATCCACATATTATTGAGTCATGGGAGTAACATACTGTGCAATTCCAATAGATCATTTCTCCCACCCACCTACATAATGTGGAATGAGCTTCCTTCCTCGATGTTAACAGTCTTAAAAAGCATTGGCAATGTATTGTAATGACCTCAGTATTACAGATATACATAGGCAACGGTGATCACTTACCATCAGGCGGCCAGTCTGCTTGTCACCTATTACATAAAAAACACCTCGAACCACTCCCCCTAATTTTTTTCTAATTTGCATTTTTAAATTTTCCTAGTTGAATTATATATATAGTATTTTTCCTTGATATTGACACCTTTAAGTTTATAATGAATCAACAAAATCTCCTGTGAATCCCAAACTGTAATCATGGCATATGGCAAAAAGCCATAATTTTCTTATGGGCATGGGCGAATATGGGCGAAATATAATAATTGGGATATTGCCAATGTCAGTTTTTTTCTAACCTTTTTATCCAGCAAACATAGCTCACCTTTCCGACAGAAGAAGGTTCAGTGTATTTAACATAAACATTTACTGTGGTCCTCTCCGGGTGCAGTTCATTCTTAATGACTGCCAACTTTGGAGTGACACGTGCATCTTTAACTGGAATTGTACGGATTCTGTAAGAAATATTACAGAAACTTATTTATATAATATGCCATTAGACCACTGATTGCTCACCTGATGATAAAGTGAAAATAGTGCTGAGCATTAGTGTGGATGGATAAAGAGTATGCGTATGGTAGGATGGAATGGGTAAAGAATCATATGTTTATGAAAGGTATGAGTGCTGAGATCACTAGTGATAGAATGGACTCTTTTTGTTTATTAGCCTGCCAACGACAGTAGGAGAGAGTTAGATTATTTTATTTGCAATATAGAATAGTTGCCTCTTGTGCATAAAATAACATACATTTAATTATTTTTATTATTTTGCTGCTGTAGATGTTGATTTTATTTTAGTCCTGTGTGGCCGAGCTCCCCTCTACAAGTACCTGCAGGGTTATCCATTATTTACAAGACATCCTATACATACTAAAATAAATGAGAAGGTAGAGCTTTCTTATTTATATACTTTTTTGAACATTAGAAGGGTTGATTTATATAAATTTAGTATTTAAAATAAATAGGTAATTTAGAGTAAAACACATTGGGTGAGTCGATTTAGCTGCATGTGGGTGTAGTAGGCTAGGAATATGCTAAGGTGCCAGTACATACAAGGTTTCCTCAAGAGATGAAATGGAGAAATAATATAATGATTATGTGATTGCTTGCTCACCTGATTGTCTCAATCTGTCCGTACTTATTAAAAATCTTCTTAATTTGTTTTTTACATTTACTACTAAAAGGAACATTCCCTACAAAAAGTGTTCGTTTTATTTCATCTGCTGTCATAACTTTTGTTCCTTTGTCTTCATTTTTCTGTACATTCTTCTTAGTGTCTTGTTCTTTCTCTTCTTCTTCATCAGAACTTGGATTTTGTTGTTCAGTTTCATTTGTTAAAATTTGATTATTTGATGCCTCATTGTCTGATTCAATTTCATTGTCAGATTCATGTTCAGAGTCAGAATCTTTTTCTGTTATTGCATTTGGGTTGGGAACATTTTCTGGTTTAACTATTTCAGTATCGCTATCTGAACTATTTTCTTTAACATTTACTTTCTCCGTTTCATCAATATCCATATCCTCTTTTATTTTGACAGTTTTATTTCTTTGTTCCTTTTGTTTGGGTTTCTTTTTCCGATTCTTCTTCTTTTTGGACTCAATTTGTTGATCAAGCTGTGGTGCTAGTTCTTGGACAAGGTTTTTTTCTTTAATATCTGTGTTCAATGTGTCAAATTGAGATTTATTAATTTCATCAACTGGTTTTCTATTTTTCTTTCTTTTCTTCTTTTTATTTACTTGATTTTCATCTTTTTGTACTACAGATTTGTCTTCGACATTATAATTGGCCAATTCTGAATTATTCTGTTCATCATGGACATCGCTAAGTCCTACTATAGCTACTTCAGAGTTTATATCAGGAACATTGTCTGCAATTGATTTACGTCTTTGCATTTTCGTTTTTGGTATTCTATGAATACTTTCTTCTTCTCTTAAAGATATCTCTTGTTGTTCTATATTTTCACTGCTGGTATCATTAACCATTGAGTCTTTGTTGCGTTTAGATTTCTTCTTTTTAACTGTAATCACATTATTTGATTCATTTTCAATTTTAGACTTTGTAATCGGGGAAACTACATCAGATGATTTTGCTATAACACTACTGGGTGATTTGAGGTCGGTTGATTTCTTTTTGTTCATATTATCAGCGTCTAACTGGTCCTTCAAATGTTTTTTTACCTTTTCTGCTTTAGGGCTTGCTAGGCTAGAACTTATTTCACAGTCCTCCGTGGTGTCCAGGTCAGGGTTCTGGAAGATTCTTTTCGGAGACTTCTTGATAATAGCTTTCTTTTTCTGCTGCGTAGGAGATAGGAATATAGATCTATCTTCTACAAACTCACTTTTAGGAGTGACGTTAGGGGAAGGCTGATGTTTTGTAGGTGTTAACGCTCTTCTGAATAATTTAGGACGATTCGGAGTAACATTGCCCGAAATAAGCGCAGCTACACTGCCTACCACATATTCCATGATATTCTTGCAAAATGTTAAATTTCCAAGCAAGGTGAACTGTTTAAATAAACATAATAAATTTTTAATTATCCGCAATGCACATGTTTTCGCTTTCTGATCAGTGGCACATGTGCATATAGTTACTTATCTATGACATGGTGATGACATGTGCTGCATAGATCAGATAGAATACATATGTGCTGTGGTGCTGGCCACAGACTATTTAGAGATCATAGATCAGATAGAATCTATGAAAAAGGAAATACAAGTCATTCTAGTAATGAAGTTATGGTGCTGGCTGTGCCACCGACTGACGGCCACATTTCGCATCCTGATCAGTGGAAACATAGAGCAAAAAAAGTCGACTTTATTTTTGACCATAGCCAAATCACCACTTTCATTTTGATTGATCACGTGGAATTACATGTCATACAAGTTGACGGTTGACATGGCAACTTGGTTGTTGATCGCGTAAAGCTAACTAGGGATGCTACGGAGCTTCGACTTCGACTTCGATATGTCGGAACTTTCTAAGATATTACACCTCCGGTTCCAACTTCGGTTCTTTTGTTTTTATATCGAAGGTTAAGCCAAAAGTAGTGTGGTAACCAACATTACTATGATATCGCATCAAACAAAGGCACCATACCCTTATCTTAAGAGTTTTATGGTTTATTCTAATAACAACATGCTAGGCGGAACTTACATTTAAATTATTTTATGGAAAGAAATGGGCTGCTAGTGGGATTTAACCCAACGACTACCGAGTACAGTCCTGTCTCTTTGCCCAACTAAGCTATAGCAGCCAATACCACTAGCACCAGGAAACTAAGAAAATCGGTTTACACAAATCTGAAGTCATATAGACCAATAAACCTAAGCTCATTTCACCTAAAAGCACTGGAGAAGTCTCTCTTAATTAATATGACATTAAAGAACATAATTTCTACAAAAATCCGAGCGATACCATGTGTCCACTATTGTAGTTATATCACTTTGACAACTTCTTACATTTCGTAAGTTAATAGAAATGTCGACCACAATCAGACCATGTTATCCATACCATTGCTTAAATCGATATCCAAATAAATTGTTTCGTATTTAGGACTGTGTAAATAGATTACTTTGTTGGATTGAATTATTTAAATTGGATATTAATTTAGAAGATATTACGAATTTTGAAATTTCAATCTAAACAAAATACATAAATAAAGCCGTAGCGCTGTGGGCAACGCTGCGAGGGACGGAGCACTGAAATGCGAAAGAGAGGCGTACAGACTGCAGATGTATGAAATAGGCAGCCGGAAAATGCGCGTTTGAATCTGATGTTGATGTTTTGACATTAATATAAAAAAACTTTGTTAAAAAATTGATGTCAGCTCGTGCGGAGCGGGGACGGGCCGCTAGTATCTGATAAATTATTGAAATTTGTTTTATGTTTCATATGTTCAATCTATGATATATCCACCTGGACAAAGTAATGTGAATTAATATAACAATGATAATCATTTTCAACATTTTAAAATAAAATATATATCAAATTTATAAATGTGGACTAATATTTTAGTTGAAATTACCTTTGGTTAAAAAAAAAACAAAAATCAGTTTAACACATACTGTGTATTACACTCTTCCTCTCCCGTATATGCACAGACTTTATTGACGTACATATTATACTTCCAAATAACACTTGCGTTTTACTTCCTATTCTAAATTTAAAAAAAACTTTCATATAAATGCTGCACAAGAACAAACAAATAATCTATATTGCGTAACAGACAACAAGTGAAAAAGTAATTTACAAACGAAAGAACATGGTATAGGGAGCTCATAAGCCTGTTTGTACATGCTGACCGAGGCCACCACTATTGGCTATATCGAGACTGCCAATTTAAACCTTTGATTTAAAAACAAACAAGCCGAAGTTGGAATGAAGGGTGTCATATCAATAGAAAGTTCGGAGTCGAAGCTCCGTAGCATCCCTAGTTAGCTTTACTCGATCAATAACCAAGTTGCCGTGGCGACAACCGTCAACTTGTATGAATAGTAATCCCACGTGATCTATCAAACTCGAAGTGGTGATTTGACTATGGTCCAAAAATATGGGCGACTTTTTGCTCTATGTTTCAATGCCTTGAACACGCCATGAATACAACATGTAAAGTAACTTTAAACCAGTACAATACTAGTATGTATGCTATCTGATCTATGATATAAACTTATCTGTGGGTTCGACGCGCGACGTCGCTGTGTCCTGTGTCTGCTTCCGCGATATTTTCGAGATTGTAAATTTCGTTTGGTTTCTTCAACCGTTGCATTTTTCTAACATTTAGTGATTTGTGTGTGCGATTGCTTATCAGCCGTAGAAATGTAAGTACATAACTAATAATGTACCTTGTTTATAATATAAACAATAGCTCGGCGCGCCATTTGCCGCCCGCCCGCCATTACTTAAAATAATGAATTCTTATGAATTTTCCTAATGGAAATAAATATCATGAAGTTTGTGTTTACAACGATTCATAACAAACAGTTATTCAACACCTTATGTTTGTTACCGTCATTGAATTTTACGTCGAAAATACGTCTAGGTTATGAGTTGTATTGTTTGTGTAGGTATCTAAACCTACATTGGACAGAGGAATGGTATGATTTGTATAATTATTTAAACATGATACCATTCCTCTGTAATTATTTATTTATTGGGCTACCACGAATTGTCACATAATAACAAAGATAAATGATAGTGCAATAGATAAATTAAATAATAATTAAAATAGGTGTTTAAACAAAAGTCAAAAGGTTACTTTACTTGTTAAGGATGGTTTACTTATAAAATAATGTTAGAAATGAAGATAGAGCAAAGTCCTCTGTATGGCAAAACGTAATTGGCAAACTAAATCCCAACTTTGTAACATGAGTGCTCACTTTTCTGCTGTAATAACAAGGAAATGTTGGTAGTGTTCATACTGTCAACAGTGGTAAATATTTTTGTGTTTATGGAAGTACAGGTTTATTTGAGTTTGCATAGAACCACCTCATATTTCTTACTCTATTTATTTGTTATAGTTTATTTCATATGGTATTTGATGAATAGAATGTAGAGGTTTATTTATTCTTTTACAAAAATATTCAATTTTTTTTATTTACTAAACAGTCAGATCACACTAACTTAATTAAAGGCTAAAGTTTGTCTGTTGTTTGTTGGTTGTATGTTTGTTACTCCGTAACTCTGAAACAGCTGAATGGATTTTCATATTTAGAAAGGAGATAGCATATACCCTGGAAAAACACAGGCTACAAAATGTATAGTTACTACTAAAAACTATAGTTCCAATGGTATAACTGAGGTAGCGGGAAACCATTACTTACACGGGTAAAACTGCGGTGTTCAGATAGTTATACTTTGCAAAATAGTTGATATTTTCGCTCTGAACTTTGAAAACTGTCACTACATACACACACCATTTAGGTAGCTGGCTTAGAGAGTGAATCAACATTTTTAAATTATAGGTCATAATTTTTTGCATTCCACCTCCATTCCCAGTCTCTCTTCTTGATAATATTATGTCTAACCTATCAGCAGAACATATATATGAACTATAAATTAGCAGAACATTACATTAATAGTTTTAATTCACAAATTATTCTGTTAAAAGTCATACATCACAAAAATAAGTAGTTATATTGTAGAATATAAAATAAATTCAAAGTATATTAAAATAAAAATGATATAATAATAAATTCATGATGGAAGAAATTAAAACAATATAATAAAATGATTAACACTAGGGTACTTTTTATTTCTAAAAAATCTAAGTTCCTTCTCCAGGTTACAACAAAACCTATTATTATAAATATAAAAGCAACTCTGTCTGTTACATTTTTAGGCCTAAACGAACCAATTTTGAAAAAAATCCTCTGGGATACAACAAAAACTTAATATAAATGTGAATGCAACTCTAGCTGTCTATTATATATTCACGCCTAAACCTCTGAACCAATTTTCATTAATGTTAGTATAGAAATAGATGGGACCTTGGAGAAAGACATAGGGTACCTGTTACACACAAAATAGTATGGTTTCCATACAACTAAGGTGGCAGGACATCCACAATCCATGCATGTGAAAAAGTGGGCAACTGTAGCAAACTAACTGTGTCCATTTAAGGTTGTTACATTTCAATTATGTTTGAACCCTAAACCTTTATAAGTTTACCAGAACCATACCAAACTGCACCATATTATCAGCTGTAAGTTGTAAACACAAGATTATTGTGTACAACCATGACAAGGTTAGCAGGTGTGGTGGATAAGAATATCCATTTTTTGTTTAGTTGAACACTCGGCCTCTTGCTAGCTGCAAGATTTGTAAGTATAAGCATTACCGATACAAAGATATTTGGTTTGTTGCATTGTAATCATCCTTACTTAATGTAAACTTATGTTAACTTAATGTAAACATTTTTGATAGGAAAAATTTGTCTATTGATGGGTTTTGAACCCACAACTAAAGAATCCATTGCCTTTACTTACCTACATATACAATTTGATAGTTTGCTGACTCGGGATGGATATTCAATTTCCTTATTTACAAAACAATTATTTGATAGCTACAAACTTATTACATAAACTTTGAATTTTGTACATTTTCAAATTGTATAAATCTACATTTACAGAACACAACCAGTAAATAACTGGAGATAACCAGTTTTTAGAATCTCTAGCTTTTTTACTTATAGTTGTATTGTCATGGCTTGATTACATATTGGGACTAAGGACATATATCACAGGTTATGTCTATGTAGCTCTTGCAAGTAATATATTTGTAACTACATATAATTACTCTGATGAGATGGCTTGTTGTAAAAGCCTAGTATTTGGTAGACATATTATTTGTGGATAAGAACTGGCCATCTCTAGCAAGTAAGGTTTCATATCGCTATTATACTTAGAATAGGTTGTAAAGTATGTTGCACCCTCCTACCCCTACCCTCTATTTTTTATCATATTTGTATAATTAATATAACCATCGATCATAGACTGTGAGTGTCTGATGAGTAATTTAAATGAAGTTTTGTGTCGTTTTGACATTTTAATTATTTATGTGGCAGAACAATGTTTGCCAGATGAGCTAGTAGGTATATTAATATAGTGTCTAGGCACATAATATGAAGCATTCCAAGCAACTTTGTATTTTCTAAATTTGTTTTGCCTAAATATTATTGTAAATTTATTTGGTATTTCATCAAGAATAGTTTAACCATAAATGTATTACCCTTGTCCTGTTTCTAACATATAATAAAGCCATAATAAGATAATAAAGACACAAACCCCTAGGACGGCTGAAGACAGCAGGATGTAGTCCCTTCCCATCACAGTGATTGATCATTGGTGCATGCAAAGTCATTGGTGCATGCAGTCTCAAGTTACTCAAGCTCGGTTACTATAGACACAAGGTATAAACCTTGCCCTGTTTTTATTTGTTTGAACTATGTTTTACAATAATTATTGAATACTGATTAGGTAACTTATGGGGAACTGACCAACCACAGCAAATAAGGACTCAGTAAATATTGAAAATTATGCCAATATTCACCATTGTCAGGCTTTTCAAAGAAAATAATTTTATAATAATCATTGACTTTATTACAGCATGCAAACTTTTTAAACTAGCAATAATCCGCCAAAATAAAGGTATTTCCTAATTATGCAGCTTTTTAAACCACCAATATAAAACCATGCAAATGCAAACTACAACTACTACTAAAATGCAAATTATTTTCGCACATATTTTCATAACTTCACTTACCTAAATAATTTTCCCTGTTACTTGTCAACCTAGGTCTCTCTCACAAAGGCTCTCAGGTCAACAGTATTTCACACAAATTTAACTTGCAAATCTAAGCTTTTGTGCCACTGAATTGTATGGTAAATATTATCATGTAGCCCATTATTCCAAAGTGGAACAGTTTACGTTAGTAGACAATTGTGAGTGTATGAATTGTAGGGAACAAATAGGTGCCTCCAGGCTCTAGCAGTGTCATGAGCGAGATTTGACTCTGGATACAATTGTTTTTTACAGTGAGCTAATCATGTGTTCATATTATAAAACAACTAAGTAGAGTTCCTATATATTTGACGTCTATATAAAGGACAAAGTCAATTTTCAGAGGTAAGAAACAGGTGTCCTGATGAAGGATCTCAGGAAATCCTAAATGGGCTAGGAATCGCCTCACGAAATTCCCTTGAATATAATTTCAAATACATTAGGTAATATACTCGTTAATAACAATTAAATTTCAAAAGAGCCAGGTAAAATGCTAATCGCAAAGACAGCTCCTTGCATACATAGTGTGTTGTGCTTATTTTGAAAATTCCTATGTCCCAATGGATTTGTAGTGTGACTGATGTTTTTGATAGTTAATATTGCTATAGGCATTGTCGCTTGCACACAAAGAACGGATCTATTGACGTTAAAGTTACCAGAAACAAAACAGCAGAATACCAGCTGAATTAAGCTTTATATTATCTTAATTACTTTTAACATTTTCTTCGATAAGTAATAAGATACTTCTGATATTGATGATGTTAGGCACCTGTGCAGTCGACAATGCTAGCTACATCCTAATAACACGTTCCAGGGGTTCACACGCGCATTAATTAAGCTTTGGAATTAGATAGATACTTGATCATATTTAGATGACCAAAACGCTTGGAGTGCTCTATTTCCGCCAAGTCACATTAATTAACATGGTCACATTGATTTAATTCAATATGGATGACATTGAAAACGGAAGACTGAACACAATGTAAAACCTTAGAGATTCTTTTGCTTTTTCTAGTTGGTAACTATTAATTCAGCAATGCGGCGTTATTCTTCAGATTTTGGAAATATGTTCATCATCATGGGAACGAATAATATTGGTGTTGACGAGCTTCCTTATTGCCTAAATAAAATAAAATATTTCGAAAGACCAATTCGTTGATTTGCACTTTATCAATCGACCCGTACTGCCCACGCGGTTACAGCTTTTTCTGACAATCTTGTATGAGATAGAAAAGTTCACAGTATATATGTACGTGTTCTGTGCACGTGCTAGAATAATATACTACGATCGAACATCTTAATTTATAAGACCTAAAATCATTAATACCTAATTGAGAGGCCAGGCAAAATCGTGTTTTAGTTCGACGTAAATATTCAAATGAAAAACCCAACTAAGCAAGACTTTATTCGAAATGCTAGTTCCCTATGAATCTTAATTTATAAGGCCTAAAATCATTAATACCTAATTGAGAGGCCAGGCAAAATCGTGTTTTAGTTCGACGTAAATATTCAAATGAAAAACCCAACTAAGCAAGACTTTATTCGAAATGCTAGTTCCCTATGAATCTTAATTTATAAGGCCTAAAATCATTAATACCTAATTGAGAGGCCAGGCAAAATCGTGTTTTAGTTCGACGTAAATATTCAAATGAAAAACCCAACTAAGCAAGACTTTATTCGAAATGCTAGTTCCCTATGAATCTTAATTTATAAGGCCTAAAATCATTAATACCTAATTGAGAGGCCAGACAAAATCGTGTTTTAGTTCGACGTAAATCATCATCATCATCATCATCTCAGCCATAGGACGTCCACTGCTGGACAAAGGCCTCCCCCATTGATTTCCACAAGGACCGGTTGGAAGCGGCCCGCATCCAGCCCTTGCCTGCGATCTTTGTCAGGTCGTCTGTCCACCTAGTCGGTGGCCGTCCTATGCTGCGCTTGCCAGTCCGTGGTCTCCATTCGAGAACCTTTCGGCCCCAACGGCCATCGGTTCTTCGAACTATATGCCCTGCCCACTGCCACTTCAACTTGCTAATCCGCTGGGCTATGTCGGTGACTTTCGTTCTTCGACGTAAATATTCAAATGAAAAACCCAACTAAGCAAGACTTTATTCGAAATGCTAGTTCCCTATGAATCTTAATTTATAAGGCCTAAAATCATTAATAACTAATTGAGAGGCCAGGCAAAATCGTGTTTTAGTTCGACGTAAATATTCAAATAAAAAACCCAACTAAGCAAGACTTTATTCGAAATGCTAGTTCCCTATGAATCTTAATTTATAAGGCCTAAAATCATTAATAACTAATTGAGAGGCCAGGCAAAATCGTGTTTTAGTTCGACGTAAATATTCAAATAAAAAACCCAACTAAGCAAGACTTGATTCGAAATGCTAGTTTCCTATGAATTTTGGATTGGATTCAGATGGTTGCTAAGTTGTTATAGAGATTATAAAAACGGAATAATATTATGTAGATAATTATATACTTACCATAAAGAACTGTAAGCTAATACCTATTGGTCTGTAAGCTTGTTTGGCCTTATATCTAATTTAATCTCTCAGCTGATGGGAACAATAATTGATTTCTCAGAAATTTGCTATCAAAAACGTAACATTGGCACTATCAAGAGCTTGCCAATAAAAAATCTCGTCTGCCTTGACGTTTTATCGCTTATATTAAAATCTATTTAAATAAGTATGAAGCGACTACTAAACAGCGAATAACAAGTTTTATAGAAGAATAGTGGAGTAAGATAATAGTTAGTTAATGACTCTGCAGCTGCAGTCAGCTGCAATTGTATATGTACGGACGGGACTGTTTGTGTGTGTGTGAGTGTAAAGCAAACTATAACATTATCGGGTTATTTACCGGGTGTTTACTTGTTTTCGTTTCTCTATATTTCGGCACAGCTACACGCGTCATTTTCTCAAGTAAGTATCTTGAATTAGTGATTATGTCAGAGTAAGACCATTTATCAAGAATTTATTTTCTGTACGATCAAAATAGTAATAAAACATTAGTCTTCAACAAAAATGTGCCTAAACAGCATACCTAATCGTTGAATAAAAATGTTTTAATTGGTATTCTGGCCAATTCAAAATCATTTTTAGGTATCGAGGACGCTCTTATGCAGTTCGATATGTTCTAATAAGAAACTCGTATATACCTACCCATGTGCGCCGCCAAAACTTTTCAGGGCAATACACCTCTAATGTCTATGTTCAATGAAGATAAATTACTAGAAGATAATAAGAGTTTAAATGTGCCGTTTGGTATACGAAGTGAAAATAACAAGTTGTTGATGGGAAACATGCCAATTTCTTTTAAAACAATCGACAACAATCAATGAAACAATCGGTGCGTCAGCATCTACCCATTATACTACTGATGTCAAGAAGTCTATGCAGCACTGTACGGTTCTGAACTTTTGAACGATTTCCCGATACCATTCGTTTGGATGATGACGGGCGCGAGGATACTGAACTTATTGACAAGGCGATGAACAATTTTGGACAGTAACCTAGACCTAGGAGTAGTTAGCATTCAGTTTTTATTCAAACAGTAAAATATAACAAAAAAAAGTGTTTCTTTCCTGACAGGGGGGTGCAAGTTGGGAGGGTGCACCCCCTTGCACCTTACTGCCGGCGCCCATGTACGAGGGGTATGTACTTATGTATACTACTTTCGTATATACCTCCAGTTGTCGAAATTGCGAAAATGAAATTTAATGCTCTATGCATCACAGTACAGTAAACATAACATTTATTGGGGCTTGATGTACAGCCATAGCTTTGTGGCAATGCTCAGGAAGTCAAGTATCTCAAGTAGATATTTCTTCATTTATTGTTATGGTTATACTTATGTAATACAATAATGTATACTAATTAATACACATATTGTGGTAACACATTCGTCATCAGGTGGACAGAACGTCAGACTATTTTGTTCTGACTATTTGTGAAGTGTAGCAGATTCTCCCCGGGCCTGCTGGCCAGGTACATAGTACACAGGTACACAGCGACAGGTATCTGTCTGTTTTTTGCCCCTTGTAAGTGATCATTTATCTCAAGGTTAATGTTACGCGCTTTGCCTCAGTTCTTTGATGAAGATTTGTCTGTGTCTACTAAATATTTATAAACGTGTACGTATAAATATACGTTATATGTATACATTGCAATATTGTGGTTAACGTGATCATTATATTGTGTAATAGCCGCCTGTTCAAGGATATTGCATTTTCTGTCTCCCATTAACAATGACCGTAGTGTGGGTGTGTAGAGCAGGGTGTTACGTATGCTAATCTCTAGCTTGCCGGAAACAAATGATTTCGTGGAATCCTTTTTATATGAAACTAGCTGACACCGCAGTTTTACATGCAATTGTACTACGATTATCTCAGTCATCTCACGTGCATCGTACATTTTGTGCGATAAATCACATGGAGGCACTTCAAAACAGAAACACGTGTTGTTTTGGTTCCTCATATCTGTCAACCGCTACTTGTTTCTTGTTTGTTGTATATTTTTGTCAAAACTTGAATGAACACGTGGCTTTTGTCATAACAGATAACTTCGCAGACTTATTTATGAGAAATCCATAATGGATCGAGTTATCATCTCACGCGAAGTGTTTTTCTTCCACGTGTAAGGAGTAGGTACAATGCGTTGCCTGTTTCTTTTGTAGTCGCCGCATACATTTAGATCTCGACGATAGTATCTGTTGGCCTGCTCTGTCGTAGAGAGCATCACCACCTAACTTCAGGTGATCAGTAATCATTTATTGACAGAACATTACACAAATATTACAAAAATATTTTATTGTATTTAAATAACCTACTACTTCTAGTAAAGTTACATCCAAATTTGTATAGACACACATAATGCGTAGCTAAAATTAAAATAAACTGGATCAATTTTTCAGCATCCTTTTAGTGTGCATAATGCATAATCATATTCCCGTCAAACACTCGGCATAGCCCTGTTTGTAAAAGGACGCTTATGCCGTATTTGATTGACTAAAATGTACAAACAGCATGCCTTTCATTATTCGTTAGATAGCAGTCAGGCTCGAGTCTTACAATAGAGAGTTAAAAATAGATCACAGCCTTTTCAAAAGGCACGTTAATTGACTTCAACATACCCGTCGTTCATTGTAACGTCTACGCAGCCGGAAACTAATTGTTTCTCAGAAATACATTATCTAAATACTTCGAATACCATAGGCACTATCACGAGTTATCGAACTTATCTTTAAACTTAGTTACGGCAGTAGTCTGAGGAATCGCTTCTCTCATCGCTCATCGTAACGCTGATCAGCAGAGCCCTTGGCAGCTAATGGCAGCGTGCATGTGTGTGTGTATCTTAGCGTCTTGCCACAAGATATGGGAAATAGCGGGCTGATACTTCATTGGATTTTATTTCAATTTTCGGCTACCTCAAATGCGTCATATGCGCCATACCCGTTACAGGAGGCCAACACTAGTTTACATGGCATCCTAGTTCATCGTTATAACGTATGGCAAACCGCGTGACAGCCATGCCATAGTCTTAATGCAATTTCTGCACAGTAAAATCACCTATTCAAATTAATTTAATAAAAAAGACCAAAAATTGAACCGTCTTCAACACTCGAAAAATTCATCAAAATCGGTTCATAAACGACGAAGTTATCCGCGAGCACATAAATATATACTCGTGTATGGATATATTATTTAATAGCATTTTTAGCTTATTATAGGCTCATTGTTTTGCAAATAAAATACATACATTATTGACAGTATTTTACTGGAAATAGCTTTTTTTTTTCAATATTGGAAGTTTGCCTTTGATAACTGTCTCACCTGATGTTAAGTGATGACGTTGTCTAGGATTTAGCACGCAAACCTAGAAGGTACCTATTCACTCGCGACTTGAAGACTCCAGGATTGTACATATCGGGAAACACAGACTCGGGCAAGGAGTTCCATTCCTTGGCAGTACGCATTAAGATAGTGGAAGCGAAACGCTTATTTAAGTACACTTGAATACACGACGTTTTTAGTTTTCTTCTTTTGCCAAAACATAAAGGCGACTTTAGGCGTCTGACCTTGAACATTATTTATTGTAATTAAAAATTTTGCTTTCAGGGGAAACTGCACTCTTTTAAACTGAAATAGCAAATCAGAGGCAAATATGGATGAAACATTCCCTCTTTTTGTCATTCCTACTAAATATATCTTACTAGCTGCGCCGCGGTTGTAACCGAGTGGTGATGAAAAACGGTGATGATGAAAATAAGCCTATGTGTTAATCCAGGGTATAAGCTATCTCATATCAAATTTAATTTTCAATTCGATTCAATTTTAATTCGTCGTTTGAGCGTGAAGAGATAACAAACAGACACACATACACACAAACTTTCGCATTTATAATATTAGTAGGATACCTAATTTAGGGCCCGTCTTGGTAGCTACCTTGTTCTAGTTTGGAAATCTCTGAGCTAACACAATGTATTGTGTTCAGGCAACTGTCTAGGGTCACGTGACATTACACTTGTTGATATATTATGTAAACATAAATCGTCTTTCCATAATATACTTTCATTGACATGTAAATTTGAAATAATAAACTATAATGGCGCGCACCCGCAATTGATTTCGTAACTCACAACACAGGTACTCGCGATAAATACAAAAATAGAGCAAGTTTTCTGTCTATTTTTAACTTGTACGCCGAGCGCCGAATCAAATACGAAAAAAGCATTGTAGGTATTCACTTCCTCCTTTTTGTTCAATTCTGTGTTCATATAAAACAGCGGCAACGATTGTGTACTCGCACCACACCCAACCTTTATGGTCAATGTGTGCGTAACGAAGTTCATTCACCTCACACAATCTCCGCCAAGTGCCATAGCCGAATTGATAGTTTCTAAGCATCGAACTAGGAAGCGAATGATGCAGGTGAAATTATTACAAACTGGTTTTGGAAATGTAGAAAAACATTAGTCATTTTGCTCTTGCCGCAGTGAATAGCTGTTATATTTGAGGCCGTGGCTCTTCTTCTTGCTGCGAAGAGATTATTTCAATATAGTGATGTTTTTAATCAGGCCATTCGCATGCGTGTCCACAGGCACAAAGAAATGCTTGTAATTCTATGTCCACGATGGGTTAAAGTTGATGACATGATAGGAATAATTATGTAATTCTATCGAACAAAATTGATCCGAAAGAAAATTGTGAGAAGAAATTTTTTTTTTAATTAAAATGGGGTTTGATGAGAAAGCATCAAAACCGGCGATCAAGAGGGTACGGGCTTCGCACCCGTCTGCTTGTAGCTGAATTATTTTAAAAGTATTTGCGTAGAACCTTAGATAAATGATTGGTCTCGCTGCGGAGGACCAATCATTTATCTAATCTTAGAACTAATTCTATGTATACATTGTTGCGTTTCTTGTTTCAGATGAGTCATAAGGCGACGCGGAAGTCGCAAGCCGCGACGATAGCAGTCGAAGACAAGGAAAAGGTAAATCTCATCACCATCATCACATCATATACAAGTTGCCGTTCTGTTTCAGCTGCGCGGACTTTGATTTTCATTTTATCTGTACAGACCTCAAAGCAAGGACGTCAGACGGTCGCCGTGGCGCAGTGGTTAGTGTCATTGCCATGACTTCTGTGTCACCGGGACCCTGGGTTCGAATCCCGGCAGTCCCGGGTCTTGGATGTTTGTGTGTGTCCATGCCTCCCGCTATACAGGGAATCCTAGTGCGGGGGTCTGTCTGTGATAAAAAAAAAATACTTTTAAGTTTCATACAAACATTAATCTAATATAATAACCCCTTAGAGCCAGTTTTTTATCCATATGGCAACTAATCCAATAATTTTAAAATATTTGATTAAAACCTACATTTTCCGTCAGTAATAGTTAAGATATTGATCAATCAATGGTGACATATTTTGTCCACTTGCTGCATATGAGAGAAAATATATGTTTCAAAAATGTTATAATTTGTGTTTAACCATTTTTGTTTTTACTAGGATTAAAAATACGAAAAAACCAAATCAAAAATCTTCATATATAAAGTCACTTAAAGTACCAAAGATCATGAAAACCAGATAAAAAGATTGTCGGCAGGGTCTGTCCGACGTAGAGCTGCTTGTCTATGGGTTTTAATCGGATTAATGTCGGAGAATGTGCGTTGTAATTACGCATCAATTCCACAATGGAAAGCTCAAGGCCGCAAGCATAGGACAGAAGCGTAGTTGTGTTATTATGCCAGGAACGTCTTGCTGAATAATGAAAGTGCTTCCTCGCTTCTGTGCTAGAAATGCCGAATAGTAGTCGAGAACGATGCCTTAAAATATAATACATACAGATTTTGAAATTTTATGGTGATAGCTTTTAGGCGGGCACCAGGTAAGCTCAATTGTCCTTGAGAATAATCTAGAATAAATATAAATTGCTATTAATAAACGACAAATATAAATAGGTAAAAGTATGAAATTGTCAATTTGTACTGAAACATTGAAACTCGTTTTTTTTTTTCAATCAAAATATTTACCCTTATTATCTATACATTGCTGCCATCTGATCGGCGGTTCATTTACGCCTTTATGATATAACTCTGGGGTCCAGATTCAACAAACTGTGTGAAAGCATTTTGTGCTGCCTCCTGGGAAGAACGATTTTCATTACGGAAATTGTCCTCATCACGAAAAACATGGTAGTCCATTGGAGCAGGTTCGCCATCATTGTTCGGCACATTTAACATGTGCTGTTATTGCTTGACCAGACTTTAGAAAGGTCGTTGATGAGCATCGATGTTTTGCCGTCTGGTCTTGAATGTCCATGTACACAGGGTAGGTACAATAGTGCGGGGGTGTAAGTAAAATATAAATTTATTTATTTGTGAGAGTTCACTTAGATTTATATATTCAATTACAAATACGATACAGAACAAAAGTCCTGCTTTACCGAAGCAAAAAGTGCATCACGATGCACTTACATGGGAATGCTTTGCACCCGCAGAATAATAAATTAATGTCGATTGTCTCGTAACACTTAGTCATCGAGGATAAACTATTATAATAATGTGCTAGTTAATTGGGACTGAGGGTTCATTAGCATTAACGATTACGTTAAAAAGTGGAGTTACGCCATCTCGTATGTTAATTGACGTCTTTAATATCATAATTTCTTAAGTTAAACGCAGTCGAAAACTCTTAATAAATTAACCTTAATATTGGTATTTCTAAATAATATACACCCAACTTTATGAACCTACAAGGCAACAAACATGCAATCCATTTTTTCTGTTATTGAATGTCTTTTAAAGATGTTTAAATCTTTAAACTAATACTTTTCAGCGTATAACTCTTGTATATATTGTATATATACAAGTACATACTTACATTCGTATCTGGGAGATGGCTTATTACGATTTGAAAGAAAATATATACACAAGCATGGTTTATCAAACTTTGGTGTTTTTTAAAATATAATAAGCTTACCTTTTAACGCTGTCTCATCTGATGTTAAGTAACGACGCGGCCTAAGGTGTAGCACGCAAACTTAGAAGGTACCTATTCACTCGCGAATTGAAGACTCCGGGGTTGTACCTATCGGAAACCACAGACTCAGGCAGTGAGTTCTCTGGTATATGTCCAACTTCTTGGCCGCCAATTGCGCTTTCGGCTCAATATAGCTTCCAAAGTACAGCGTAGACGTCATTGTTACGCCAAGAACCTCCAGTTGGGTACATCTCGGAAACTAGGAGTACAGGAAAGAAACACGCCTGAGTCTTAGTGGTGTTGAACTTGCCTAAGTTGGCATCGCCCCAGTCGGAGACATCCTTGAGAGCCAAGTTCAAGTATATGGCCTAAACTCCCGGTAAACCACATACATACCTGGAACGTCGTAATTTTACACAATTTTTTATTTATTTCAACGTTACTTAGTAGTGTTGTCTAGTTGAGCTAAGTATGATTTCACAGTCAACTTAACATAATCGTGGTGTATCCGATTTAACGACTAATTTGAACAGAAATGGCAATATTTGACTCCCCCACGCTTGATTGTTTAATCAAAATCCATTTTTCCATCCACAGTCAGACAGTCCAGTCAAAGAGATGAAGAAGAAGATAGCTGCTAATGCTGAGAAAGAGAAGCAGGCTGCAGAAAAGACAGAAAAACCTGCTGAAAAGAGTGACAAAACCGAACCAGGAGACAAGAGCAAACCTACGGAAAAGATAATAGAGAAATCAGATAAACATGACAAAGCTGAAAAGAATGAGAAATCAGAAAAGGCAGTTGACAAGAAAGCAGATAAACCAGAGAGCAAAGCTGCCGAAAAGAAAACAGAGAAGCCTGTTGACAAAAAGCCTGAACCAGCCGAAAAGAAAGAAGAGAACAAAGCGGACAAATCAAAGGTGGGACTAATTTTATAAGGCTTGTTAATTAGATTTATTGGTGTTATTGAGTCTTATTTTGCTTCAATTGTGATCAGGTGGTTTATTTTTCTAAATGTGGTTTCCAGGCTGGTTTGATTTATCTCACACTCATCCATTGTTCATTTTAATGTTTAGAATTTCGCTTAAGAAACTATAATTATCAAATATTGTTTATGAATGGGCTATTTACAATGATGTATATTTACTCTAATTTATTTGAGTGAGCAAGAAAGTATAACGAATTATCTGATAGCAAAATTATATTTTTAAGATTTGTTGATGTAATTTAAATATTGATTACATGAAATAAAATGTATTTATAATAATTATCTCGCCCTAAACCAATATTTTCTTATGGTTTCCATAACTTCAATCATGATTTCTAAGTGGACTACCACTGCACACTCGGAACTGTTCTATTTTCCATCATCATAACATCCAGATGGCCCGGCTAACATTCCAGGACAAGCCTGCCAAAGCCGTGAACGGTACTCACAACGGCGGGACGGCGGCCAACGGCGATGACACCAACACCACGGTGAGTGACAGCTCCGACGTGGAGTTGGTCATCGAAGAGGATGAACTGTTCCCGGAGTTGACGTATGAGGACTCTGATGACGCTTTCGAGTCCGAAGCGACCAGTCGAAGCCTCACGAGGCGATCGCAGGTACATTTTGTACCTGTCTGTCTATCTGTGTGTTTGTTTTGGAGGGTTTGGGGTTGGTGGTGATGTCTTGGTATTTGTGGTAATCATGTGCTGTGTAGGTATATGTGCATGAACGGAAGAAGTTGAACTAACTAGTGAGGCGAGTACATCACAGGGACGTTATATACCTACATACTCATCTCTTGGCAAGACGTAAGTATGTACATAATATCCCTCGTCCCGAGCAAAACACAAAAAAGACAGCACCCTAATCAGGTTGCTGTCCTTTTGGTGTCTTGCTCATTGATAAAAATGTGACCGGTTTTAAATGATGGACTTACATATTATTTTTGGAGAAATAAGAAAAGCGAAGCAACAAATGCTCGGCGCTGGTCACTAAAAAGGAAGAAATGTTCCTGAAGTTGGCTTATCATTAAAGTAATGACGCTTTGGAAACAGAAGCCCGAGATGCATGTGCACTATGCAGTCGAGGAATCGTTTTAGTGTTTGTGGTGACGCATTGGTGTGTTGGTGATGAAACACATGTGAGACTATCATAGGGACATTTTGTATTCGACTCCAATGTATTTGTTACAATTTATGTGCACAGGGTTTTGTGGTGATGTATTTGAATTGAAAGATTTTCCACCAAGTTTGAGCTACGTGGTGAAGATGGATGGTATGGGGCACGAACATAGATCTTATTGGTCAGTTAGATCAATCTATTGGCAGTACGGCATCGTCTGTCTTAGTCATCGTGCAAATATAATCTGCTTCAAATCAACCTCTATACAAGCGATGTGATGGTAAATGTAACGGGTAAAAAGCACTATATAATTACTAATGTATAAGATGTGAAAAAAATATGTTTATTATAGGTGGTGAATGTATACATGGGCTTGTTGTGTGTGTAGTGCTAAAACCAGTGTGTGATTTTGTTAGAAGTATAATAGGAATTTAGGTTTTGACCAAACACTTATTAAATATTTTATCTGCCGTCTGCAAGACTTTGATCTGCACTGTGTGTGTCACAATAGGGAAGAAATAGTTGTTTAATTTAGCATGGCTGCCACCAGAATGATTGCGGGTGACAGAGTTCTGTATAACCATCACGGTGAAGGAAGTCAAGGCTGTGGTAAACAGGAGACTCGTACAGGCTAGAAACACACAGAGCGGACTAACGAACGCGAATGACAGCGTAGAGATGGGAGCTACTGTCACCACCGAGGTCTAGTCGCTCCTCGGTTTTGTGCAGCATTGGAATGCGTCGGTTTTTCTGTAAACAAAAGGGTTTTAACAAAAAACAACTCAATTTGTTAATCGACACGCGCGCGCATCGTATAGCTAAACACTTGTGATTTCGAAATACTTTCATTGAGTTGTTTAGCTGTAGTACCTGTATACCAGCCCTTTCCAGGGTTGCATTCTTCGTCAAACATCATGAAATTATGATCCATACATGATTTTCGAGAGAGCCATTCCTGCCAGCGGTATTAAATCCGCTTCTTTTAACTAATCGTGTCAGAGGTTTTCTCCGCGCTACCCGAGTTTTCACCCGAGTGTTACTCGTATAACTAACTATTCATTACAAAATCGTACCTAAGCTTTCATTCGGCTCGTTAGTTATGCAACCTTGATATTGAGGACATTTAAGCTGTCTTATAACTCGAGCCAAATATGTTTTAATATACAAGAATATAAATAATATATATTCCATCAGAATTAACACTTTTCTGGAATCGTTTGTTTTCTTGATAATAACTAAATATATATTTGTTTCCATGCCGTATCCCATTGTAGTATCAAGTGTACATGTTACCTCACCGTACTAATCATTTTGCTGTACACGGTGTTCTCGCATACCGCTTTACCTTTCCCACAACAAAATGTATTTTATTACCTGCTTAACTCCCGATGGCTACAAATTTAAGAACTAATTACAAAAAAATATTCATAAAAATCACTTGAATCATTTAATTTATCTAAGTTTTCCTCTTAAAATATTTTACTATACGTGCCAAATTATAAAAATAAAAGAATTATAATGTTAAATTGTTTATTGCATTAAAAATAGTTGTTATGTCTTTTTTAAAAGAAGTGTCGGATGTAGCAACAATAATTGTAAAGGTTGATTGATATGTTTTCAATATTCATCATTCCCTTTTGATTTTAGCACTGACTGCACAAATCTTCTTTGTCGAAGAATGCTTAATTAGTCAACAGAGTCGGAAAAGCATGTAGCAAGTTGGCAGGCGTCCGAAACCTAGGAGATAATTTATTTAAATAAAACTTAGCCATGTCTACTAACCAGGTCTTTGCATACCCTGTACTAAACATGTTTTTTAATTAAAAAATACATTAAAATATCTGATAGAACATTGCTTTGATACCAACATACTTTGTATATAAAAACTCAAGTAAATAACTCAAATAAATATATTAAAATAACAATGCATATAAATTTTAATTTCATACAAGCTCGTTGAACGCTTGTAAAGCTCTTAGCTAGCTTGATATAAAGTTTCAATATACCCATTTTTCGTTTGTTACGGCCATTTGAGAGGTTAATGAACTACCCACCGGAGAGGTAATATGTACACCTAGTATACAACTAATCCTTCCCACCCCCCATCGACTAATAAGAGTGGTGTTTTGTAAAGGTTAAGGCAACCAACACCCCGGAGACCCCGCGACCCGCGTCTGACAAAGACACCGAGGAGGTATGTGCTGTCCCGTTCTAACGCCGGCTTTCATGCTTTTTTACTTTTGTTTAATATAGTAGTCGTTAAGTGATAAATATCTGTCGCCAGTGATAGCTTATGGAGAAGGGACGAAACGTGCACTCTATGGGCCATCAGGGCCATAGTTAGAGAACAAGAATGTATAAAAAAATTGGTTGTCTGTAAAGTCGGTTTACGGACGATAGATTTACGTGATAACGACATAATCATGTATGACATTGACATTGACATTTGACCTTTGACATTTGACATTTGACATATGACGATTGACGATTGACGATTGACATTTGACTTTGACTTTGAAGTTTGACTTTGAATTTGACTTTGACTTTTACTTTGACCTTGACCTTGACTTTGAGTTTGACCTTGACTTTGACTTTGATTATATTATCTAGATCTAGATAAAACTCAGGTGGAACGTTACAGGAATGTTACCGTTACTATTTTTCATTTTGGCATTCATCAATTTATAAAACGTTATCACGTCAAAAATTTGGGGTGGGAAATACTTGAAGTTTCTTTACTAGCCTGTAATTTACATAGCCGAGTACATTAGTAAGTAGAAATGGCGTCGCACAGGGCACTTACGCGTGGAACTGACGGGGATGGGGTTGTTCGGTCCTTGATTGCAGACCACACCCTCTTATGGCCCATTGAAGTGCAAAAACGTCGTAGTCATGTATGTGCTGTGCATGTTTACTTATATATATCTTGGAATATAACAAATCATATAAATAAGTGATTTAATCAAGATCATGGCTTTATTACTATTATTTAAAAATGTCTACTGAGTTATACATCGTATTTTTATAGAATTTCATAAAATCATAATATTCATAATATTGTTTCAGCACCAATAAATTATTTATTTATTATCTAGTTATTATAAAACAACTAAAATTTTTAACAACGCGGCTAGTCTTAAATAATCTGAAAATAACGCAAAGCTTGGGCTCCAAATAATACAATTTCATTTATTAAATTATATTATATATCCATTACTGGTTGTGATTCTGAAGTGGTAATTTAGAATTTTACCGTCTCAAATACTTTAAACGAATAAAATGTACTGAGATTGTTTTTATGAGGGGGTGTACGATAAATCTGAATTAGGCTTAAGGTGCCAATTCCAGTGTTGTGGATGCTATATCAGACAAATATATATCATAAAAAATTCATGCGCACAATATTTTGGTAATAGTTACTTTTGAACTATCATGTTAACAACTTCAACAAGTTATTTCACACTTTTGAGTGTACAAGCTGGTTCAATTTTTTGGTAATTTAAAATATAATAATTGGTCTTTGTCCACTCACTTGACCTGTTTATAAGTGCATACTTGATGCATTAGTTGAGTAAATGAAGTTTGATTGAGTGATCAATTTGGGTTTTGATATTGATAATTTAATAACTCATCTAAAGTTCGATGCCATTATTAGACTAGGGTAGAAGCATTTAAAAATAATAAAAAGTAAAAGAAAATAATAGTAGGATGAAACCCATTAGGAAGGGAGGAGAATATTATAAAAATGAAAGGAAAAATAATTTACGGGCGATCTGAGGTCGGGAAGGGGATGGGGGTGAGTTTTTAAGGGTAAAAAACGGTTTTTCTCGATTTCCGGCAAAACTAAAAGTTCTATGGAAAAAAGTCAGATGGCAAAGTTGTAGGTAATAAAAACTTTTTTCACATAACCTCAAAATTTATGTGAAAAATTCAAAAAACCAAGTTTTTCGTTTTTTATCTTTATCTTTATTAAAAATATATTTTTTTTTACGAAATTTGGTGAAAACTTACCTTTTTATGTCCCAAACACGCTGTAATTTATTTGATTAAAAATATTTATTTTTTCACCTTATTTTGAATTAATATCGAAAAAGCACCCTAATTTTCAATCGAAAATTCACCCGTCAAAATATCAGTTTTTTTCAAAAAGTTGGTATGTTTTCTGTTCGTTGAAATCTCTACTTTCCGATGGTGAAAAAAAAAAAATGTTACCATAGTAAATCTTCTCAGAAAATGCAAATAAACTTTTGGAATCTACATAGCAAGGTACATACTAACTATATTTTAATCTGTATCAATCAGCTCTAAATTTTAAATAATAGTGTTTTTTGTTATAAATAGTATGTTTGACGTAATATAACCTTAAAAATATAACAGAAAACACTATTATTTCAAATTTAGACCTGATTGATACAGATTAAAATATAGTTAGTATGTACCTTGCTATGTAGATTCTAAAAGTTTATTTGCATTTTCTGAGAAGATTTACTATGGTAACATATTTTTTTTTTTCACCATCGGAAAGTAGAGATTTCAAGGAACAGAAAACATACCAACTTTTTGAAAAAAACTGATATTTTGACGGGTGAATTTTCGATTGAAAATTAGGGTGCTTTTTCGATATTAATTCAAAATAAGGTGAAAAAATAAATATTTTTAATCAAATAAATTACAGCGTGTTTGGGACATAAAAAGGTAAGTTTTAACAAATTTCGTAAAAAAAAAAAATTTTTAATAAAGATAAAAAAAAAAAAACTTGGTTTTTTGAATTTTTCACATAAATTTTGAGGTTATGTGAAAAAAGTGTATATACAAAAGTTTTAGATCTTTTTATTACCTACAACTTTGCCATCTGACTTTTTTCCATAGAACTTTTAGTTTTGCCGGAAATCGAGAAAAACCGTTTTTTACCCTTAAAAACTCACTCCCATCCCCTTCCCGACCTCAGATCGCCCGTAAATTATTTTTCCTTTCATTTTTATAATATTCTCCTCCTTTTCTAATGGGTTTTATCCTACTATTATTTTTTTTGTTTTTAAAAATTATCGACCCTGGTCTATATACGAAAAATGTCTAATTGGGATTACACTTAAAATGTCACGTCAGAATCGCTACCACTATCTGTCTTGTGGCCGAGCAAACTAGCCACAGTGTAGTGTAGCTCTATCTTGTAGCCACGTTTATTAACGAACATTATTTAGTTATTATTGTATGCGACCTTCAGCCGTTAGGTACTGAGCTAAATGTGCACGTTTCAGTCGAAGGAGTCGAAGCTGTTGAAACTTAAGGACGACGCACCGAACGTCCCTTCGTCCGACCGCAAACTGCGCTCGGCAGATTCGCCCAAACCAGAGTCTAAGAAAGTCGAAAAGAAACATCAAGATTCGCCTAAGAAACAGGACCAACACAGTATGTGGACCTTTTTTTTATTTAAAATAGGCCAGTGTTTGACTACTACCTCACCCGATGTTGAGTGATGATGCGGTCTACGATGGATCAAGCCTGCCTAGAAGATACCTATTCGTGGCTTGAAGACACCCAGATTGTATGTATGTGGAATCACAGATATAGGCAATTCCACCCTCTGCCTGTACGCAGTGTGAATTTTGAAGCAAAATGCTTCATGCAGCCCATTTAGTCGTTCTTTGATAGAATCTAAGAAAGTGCCTTCTTTAGATTGTACCCCTTGTATGTAGAAGATCATCTTTACTAATGTAAGAAATATTGTTCAGCGACTACTGGACTGGTTTCATCGGACACCAATCGAATATTTTTGATAGCATCTTCTTTTGTCAACTACTGTTGTTGTCTTAGAATAACATCCATAAGCCACGAGGGAAGGGCTCGGCCGCAAACCTGAGATTGGACACCTGCTTATCTCTCGACCGGCAAAGGCCAGCGTAGTGAGTCATGGTCAATCTAAATACAACCCGTCAGTCAACCAGCAGTGGGAAATTAATGAGCCGATTATTATGCGTGGAGGTTTGAGGCGGTTTGAAAATGGCATTTTTTTTCCATTGATCCAGTCACTACATCAACTCGATGTACACCTTAACTTCTGCCTGGATATCGTCTGATATCGCTTAGATCGGCGACTCGTGAGTGACGTGACTTCTTTTGGTCTAGCGAGTGCAGAGGTTGCATCGATTATTTACCTCAGTTTTTGTTCACCCGATTGTTAGTTCAACACTTTAGTTCTCAGAGAGTCATTCTACCTGCGAGAAGGAATTGATTAATTAAGAATTAATTTCAATTTTAAACTACAGACCAAGAAGACGAGAAGCAGGCACCGTCAAAGAAAGATCTAGAAGAGAAAGAGGAAACGAAAGATGGCAAAAAGGGAGAGAAAATCGATAAGGTTAACCCGGACGTTGTCGAACTGGACAGCGTGGAAGGTGTGTATTATGGTTACTTTAACTGTTGCTTTTGTCGCCTCAAGGAAAGACTGCATTTCCAGCTGTGTCTACCAGTATTTACCTTTTTAAATAACACTGATGACATGATGAGTATTGGGGTAGTGAATGTCTGTCGTCAAGCGAACGTCTTGCATTATACCTCTCAATATTTATGAAAACGTTATTAAATCCATAGTTTCGTGGCACAGTGCGATCTGGCGAGCTACCACTTCCAAGTTGCGTAAACTGTCGGTACATACACACTGTACGGTGCATTCAGGTAGTTTTATTTTGTCGGCGCGAGATATTCTAGATCTATCGTCGATATCGCCTAATTCCGTTGTCATGGTTTTATATATAAACATATATACTAGCCGCCTGATTTTGGGATTAACGCTGTGCGATTTGTCCGATTGTTTTTCGATACATGTGCTAAATGCAGAGAAAGCTTTCTACCTGTGTATTCCCGAGAGGTAGGTATTATATTATTTACTTTTGGAAACTAAAATTATTAAATTATATGACAAGGAGAGTGGAACACAGTCCTAAAAAGGTCGGCACCTTATCGAAATGCCGCCAGTGTTATAGATTTGTGTAGGCGACGGCGATCGCTCACCATTAGACTCTTATTATCGCATATATGAGCTATGATAGCTATATCGTTCATTGCATTAGGCGGAACTGGCTTTAAACTATTTTAAGGAAAAAAATCAACTACTAGTGGGATTCGAACCCGTCTACAAAATGTATTCCATCCTGGTTTACATCCGAGGGAATGTTTTTCTTAGCACTGCCTATCTTCAATCGTGTTAACTATTCGGGCGGGCATTGGAGATCTAATATAGCGTTAATGGCAAAGCAACAGGACGGTATTCCGCAGTCTGGGTTCAAATCCCACTAGTAGCCGAATTTTTTAACAAAATATTTGAACATGAAATAATTCGTACACTAATAATAATAATAACTCTAGGCTTAGGTTTTTTATAATATCTTTATTAATTTTTGTTTTTGATATTTATACTGTAAAAAAACTAAACCTAAGAAAAAAAGAAAATAAAGAGAAATATAATAATAATAATAAGTTCTTTATTATTACACTAGTTATAAGTTGATGATTTGGACAAGCTTTGTGTATGTGTGAGATAAATGCATTTGTTAAAACGAGAAACAAGAGAATGCCGTTTTACAAATCCGTGCGGAGGCAGGCGATGGCCGAAGTTGAAGGCGCGGCCCGGCCGTCCGCCGACCGCCGAATGCGTCTCGCGATGTAAAGCAATTCCCTATGCTGCGGGATCCGCGTCCCGGTGCGATTGCAATATGTGCATACGTTCCTAACAATGCGGCTCTGGTCGCCTCGAGACTTACAACTCTAGCTCCGAGCGGTAAAGAGCACGACGGCACCCGACACGTCCCGCCTTCACAATAAGTAATGGGCCCGGGACGCGCCACCGGCACCCCCCGGCCCGCTCGCCCTGTCGAAGTAAACAACAAGTTCTCGGAAGTGACGCGTGTCTCGCGCGCCATCTATTCTAAACAGTAATGTTGTGTGATTCCAGAGGCGGGGCGGGCGCGCACGAGGGCGCGCGTGTCTCCGTACTCGCGCGCGCGCAGCGACGTCACGCTCGCCTCCGCCGCCGCCGACTATACCGGTCAGTCGCCCACACACACACACACACACACACACACACTTCATAAGTAACAAGGCATTTACGATGCCTTGTTACTTATGTGTACTTATTATTAGTCATACTATTGAATACTATTTAGTTTGTTTGAACCACAGAATGACTGCCATTGTCAACGATTCAACAGAAGCTAATGGACAAAGATTTAAATATAAAGGAGCTGGGATAAATCTCTATCTAAAGCAAGCTAGGCGACCCGTTTACAATTTATCAATCAACATACATATAATCATTGTCACCACCAAATAACACATAATGGTACATTTGTTACCATATCTCTCACTGCTCTACTATCGCTCGTATTATAGAATGATTTAAAATTATATAATTGTGTCACATTATTTAAATAATTTTAATTAGTAACTTAGATAGAGGATGGATCGGGTGCTTGAAGATTGATATATTTATAAGATGTGAGAACTGACATGATCAGTGATAGAATAGAGTGGAAGAGGCAAACATGTGACGACGGCGCCCGAGCTCGGGATAAAGGAAACAAGAAAAATAATTTAAATCAGAATATAACGTCTGTTCTTATAGGTGATATAAGTTATGATCGATTGCCGTTTTGTACTGTTTCTAGGCAACAATTCCACAATGGAGATGGACATAACAGAGACGTCGTCAATACTAGAAGATCCATCGTTGAACGATAGCGGGTACCTGCGCGGCTTGCGCGGTATCCGCGGCCGCAGCAGCTATAAGGTTCTGCACGAGATGCGACTCACCAACCCTAACGCCAACAAGCCCCGGCCTCCGCCCGTGCTGCCCTCTAGTGAGTATTCAACGCTAGCTGTGCGCTCCCTGTTACGACGTCCTCGCTGTCAGCGCTCACGGCGCTTGCTCCGATTCAAACTAGAAATCACGACAAAACGCTCGCAGCGCTGTCACCACGCTATCAAAAACAGACTGGCTGTTGTAATGGTTTCCTCGATTCACATCTAAATACAAGACCATAAACCATTTTATAATTAAAGTTTCACTGGTAAATGTGGGCCTTTGATTTAATGGTGATTTCGAATACATCTGTGCGAATTATTCAAAAACGATGTGTTTTGTGTGTGTACACATACCGCGAGGGTCGATTCACAACGTCGTTCGGGAGGTGGTACGCCGCGTCATGAACGGGCGTTCGACATGGCCGATCACTGTGTGCTTTACGTTTCCCCAGTTGCGGGCCGGCCGACGGGTGCAGTAGTGGGCCGGAAACGGAAGCCCTCGGACGAAGAGGACGCAACAGAAGAGTCTGTCGTAGAGCTCGCCAACGAGGCGGTAGACGATCGAGAGGAAATGAGACACGGCAAGAGGATGAAACTGCTCGATCGGCTCTCGCTGCCGTTCAGGAGGAGTGGCGTCACACATCGATCAGCAGATGTGAGTGCTGTTGTGTTGTTCATGGGATGACATTTGAACGTTTGATTGCATGCGGCGGCCCGCGGTGGCACCCACGCTGGCGTTATACATATCTCTCAAGTATAGTACTCACGCAACAATTTGTTTTGTAATGTAATACTTTTCCGTTGTTAAAATAAACTTACCTCAAGTCACTCGGTTTTGTAATTTTGACGTGATAACGTTTTATAAATTGATGAATACCAGCAACACTCATGAAAAATAGTAACGTTCCGCGTAACGTTCCACCTGAGTTTTGTATTACATAAAATAATCAAAGTCAAAGTCATAAATGATTATGACGTTATCACGTAAATCTATCGTCCGTAAACCGACTTTACAGACAACCAATTTTTTCTAAGCTTTAAAAATACTCAGCTTGGCCTGACATGCCCTTAGAAACTTTTAACTATTGTAGATATTTGTATGTGCTCCAGAGGGTGAAAACCCACTGGAGATACCTAGAACACCATTATCTAGTTTTCTCAACTGTACCATAGTTGCTCTTCACATAATTGCTTTCCATAGAATGTAACAGCAAAGCAAAGTTTCCGCTGATCGTGTGTCAACGCAGAAACCGATTGAAAAATGTTTGTGTTCTGGTCTACAGATAGTGGGGATATACACAGACTTGCCGCTGACTGCCCCTGTGTCCGCCGCCTCCAGGTTCGACCCCGAGAGTATCAAGTCTACCTCCGCCACCCTCCTCGGGCCCCTGCCCCCGACCCAAGACAATCCGAGGGACGCCAACCGGTGTAGCATCATGTAATACCTAACGATGGGAATAACAAGTATTTGTAAATCAGGGAAGAGATGTATCGTATACCTATTATATGCACTATAAATATAAATTTTCTAGTGACATAATCACTAAACCGATACTTTACATAACTATCTATCTAGTTTAATGTATTTAATTCTCCCGCAAACACTGGAAATGGGGCATAATACCAGTGGGTATAGTGATTGGTGTTCGTCAAGACCTACATCGAGTTCCCAGTTACTTTCGTATCAATGTTGACAACAGCATTTGATGCTGACAACAGATGTATGATAAAAAGAGAAGAGAATACAGGCTGGTTAAGTAACTATTAAAAATCGAACTGTGGTGACAGCTTGAATAAAGATTTAAAGATTTTTTTTCTTACACACACACACACACCCTCACTAGGATACCCTGTGTCGCGGGAGGCATAGACACACAATCACAATACACAGTCTTCCAAGACCCGAGAACAAACACCGAACCCGGGGTCGCGGTTCCAAAGTCAGTGTCGCTGATCACTGAGCCATGACGACCGTCAATGCAATTAAACAATTATTGATATAATTGTGTGCACATTAGCACATTTATTTAAGCACGGAGAGTGTACCCAGAGCTCTGTTTAATTGTCTATGATGTTGGGAGGGTATGTACAACAGCAGAGTGTTCATTACAAATGTCCTTATAGATCTCTTCCCTGAAATAGCATAACATAGCATTTAATTGCGAAACATATGACATATTCTAACTAAAGTAAGTAGATGTCGATATATTTGCTACTATTTACTGTTAGCGAGAAAAGTCGATTATTACGTGGAGATTGTTCCGAACCCACCTGATGAATTCCGTACGAATTTCAATGGATTTATACAACACCCACCATACACTGCACAATGACAATACATTTTGCTTTATTCTGCAAATAGAACGTGTGTCGATCGGCACATTTAGATAATAGTTATTTCCCTTGTGTTTGTTTATCGAAATAATGTGTGTTCAAATTTTGTCGTATGTTCCACAAATCTTTATTAAATTTGACACCAATATGAGGTACTCACAATAGGGGTACATTTAAAATCAAAAAGTTCGTCAAAATCAGTTGTTTGCAGAATATCGGTTGATCGTGTATAAATATAAATGTTACTTTATACACCTATTGTGATGGATGTCCATGTATATCATTATGATTTAGTTCTTCGTAAATAATGAGATATTATGTAACAGCTCAGAGTATTGTAAATATTTGTATGTCTGTGTTGTATTCAACTATTATCATTATCTATGTATCGATACTGTCTCCCACAAATCGTCAAACATGTTAAGGGATTGATTCAATGTGTCGTCTTGTAGCGGTGAGTGAACAGTATTACTGTTTAACGGGCCACAGAACAAACATAAATATAACATTTGAGTGTTGAAACCAATCAAAGGGACGTTCACCGTATGGGAACCATTCGCACCGTCTATCGTTGTAGTACGTATGTAACTGTAAAACATACCTGCGCTCGATATGTTTCCAACTGCAATGTTGGTCATCGATCCGATTAATACTTCGTACAATTAAAGGTAGATGGCGCTAAAAACCGATGTTTGGATGGAAACCTCCGATGTCTGTCATTGAAACGAAATTCCTACCGCGACTGGAGTGGTCGTGACTTAGACGGCAAAGCGACAGGACGGTATTCTGTAGTCATAGGGTTCAAGTCCCAATAGTCGCTGATTTTATTCCCTCAAAAATGTTAACGTAAGTATTGCCTGACGGTAATGCCGCAATAAAATAAAACTCTATTAAACGATTTGTATGAGACAGTAATAATATAATATTATCTACCAGAAATGGTAACATTTTAAACAAACCGACGATTTATTTTATAGATGATAAGTTTTTAAACTGTGACGTTGTTTCCTCGTGATAGTCGTTTGGTTGCATTGCATTTGATGCGTGATGATCGACGATTGTCTCATTCTGGTTCGCTTCAAATTGTCCAAATTAACAAATCTGGCTTTGTTTAGCTTTATCTGTGTGTAGTGTGTTCCAGCATGCAACCCTCCTATGTTGAATCTTTTTCGTTTTTCACTTATCAAATTATATTAATGATTCTACTGCTCGATTCGATTCCTGGAATCCTTATGTGTAGATATCTACCAAGATACATTCTATAAAGGTTTAGTTTAGACAGTTTGAAGCAACCCTTCACATAGTGTTTTTATAATTTTAAGCAGGATTAAGTGATCCACTGTATGATGAACTTAAACTTGATTCTAAAATATACAGGGAGCGGAAATTTGGAGCATCTGCATATCCCTCCTGGAGCCAGGTGTTGCTTTTTTAATGTTTATATACATTAGACAGTAGATCTAAGGCTCAAAATTGAATTATTATTATTCTAAGAGTCGCGGTTTTATCATTATAACATGAAAATTATATTTTATCCATTCATATCCAAAGAGAATGAATAATATACTTATAAAAATAAAAAGAACGTGTCAAATACCTTTAAAATAAACCTAGTTTATGTCACATGTTTTTTTATTGAATAATTGTGGTTTAATTACTAACCTTTTTTTGCTTTTTTAACAATAATAATCTAGATTTGTGTTATGCATTTAAGGCCGCGCCGGTCCAAGCGCATTAAGAGGCGTTCTATACCGCGTACTTGTCTTGCGTCTCGCGTCGGGTTTTCTTCTTATTTGTTACTAGTAACGCCCCGCGGTTTCACCCGCGTGGGTTACGGTTTGCCAGCTACGTCAATTCTCGCAAGGGATCTATACTTATTTCGGGATAAAAGAAGCCTGTGTTAATCCAGGGTTTAAACTACATATCTCGATACCAAATTTCATCGAAATCGGTGTAGCCGTTTGAGCATGAAGAAGTAACAAACACACAAATATACACACTTACACACAAACTTTCGCATTTATAATATTAGTAGGATTTTTATACGGGGCTGTGTTATGTCACTCCCTCGGTTGTACCTTTTGCTCTGAATAATGCCTGTTTACACGATTGTCAGATCAAACCTATCTCTTGATTCGACCAAATTTGACCGATGGGTCGAGAGAACGCAGCGACGAGTGTACTCCGTGTAATCAATCAAATACATGACAATGTGTAACCACCGAAGTACGTCAGCCTGCCGTGTAGGTACGACTGTTCGTCTCTAATGTTCTCTTCGGTGCCTATTGCCATTAGCCATACATCCGGTTTATATTAAGTGTAATGTAGTTATTCGTTTATGTTCTAAAGGAAATATTTTCGGATCAAACGCTTTAAAAAAATTGAGAAGATATTTTATTTTCAAAATTAAGTATTACGAATAATTCGTCCATATTTTTGAATCGTGTTACATTAGTTTTCGGCTGTCTGTAGCAAATTCAATGAATTGAGATAGTTCATGTTAGTAGCTAGGTTTAGTTTAGTTAACTGTAGTGTGGCGTTTAGAATATGGTTGGAATATTTTATCGGATGATATTTTTTTGTTGAATAAATCATTGGAACTGACGTAGCTTTTTTTATTGTAGTTGTGAATATCCTTAAATCAGGTCTTTACCTATGAAATTGCCGTTTTTCATGAAATAAGTTAACGCCCTTTTTTCTATTTTTTTATATTTCTTAACTGAATTATAAAAAGGTGGTTACTCAATTCGACCGTGTATTCTTTTCTGTTCGCGGATAACTTCGTCGTTTATGATTTTGATTTGATGCGGTTCTTTGTTTGGTCGATAGAGTATACCTCCGAGGTGGTCCCATTTGAATTTCATCAAAATCGGTCAATCAAGCGGATTTTGAATAACTTACACTCCAATAACTGAAAATTTATTTTAATTTATTTAAATTAATTAATAAATTTATTTCAAATTTACAGCTATTTACAGTTACGTCTATCTCGAAGACTTCCATATAGAGGGTGAATGACAATTGGTCCAACACAAATGATAAATTTTCAAAAATGAATTCCACGGAAGCCATGACCATATTGCATATGTCCCTCTATAATGGCCCATTTATCTGTATTTAAATTTTATCTAAAATGATGGCTTTCTTTGTCTGTATGGAAGATATCTCAAAAAATGTTACGATTGGTAATCTTCTGTTTTTTAAGAAGACTCCGTAGTAATTAATGCTGTAACTAACAGAAAACATGCACATGGAACGTTTTCAGATTAATCTACCTAACATGTAAGTAGTAGCGCCTTTCCCAAATGACCTGATATTTGGGAAAGACGCTACTATTCATATTTAAAACACTCGACGGAAATTCATAAATAAAACAGTGGCTCCACTGTTCATAGTTAGTGTAGTTTTTGCTTGACTATTATATTTGTTCGTAACTCTACGGATGACAATGCCCGTTCACAATCTGTCGACGGCTTACAATCTCGCGAGATAGAATAAGTATAATCTATATAATGGTATTTACAATTTAACGCTGACAACTCCATCGCAACTGGATTGGTGTGACTGTAGTCCACGTCGCGTCTGACTGTGGCGAGCAGCGGGATACATATTCCTGCCAAATAGGTACATCTATCTTGTTTCTGCCCAACGGAAGAGATTCGAACATAAAACAATAAGAATTCTACTATTCACAAAATACATCTCTTAAATATCTGTGGATTGTGTATTAGCCGTTCATCATCCCGCGGTCACCAAATATATCAATTTTTTTATTTTGGCCAAAATTAACAAAGAAGAATACCTACCTACATGCATCGATTCCTACAGGATGATATTCTACTAATATAAACACGAAAGTTTGTATGTATTGATGTTTGTTACTCTCACGCTGCAACGGCTGAAAGGATTTGCATGAAATTTGGAATGAAGACAGCTTATATCCTGGAATAACATATAGGCTACTTTTTATCACGAAAATATACTGTTTCCTTCGGATAAGGGGAAGACACAAAAATCGTCAGTACAACGTACCATTTCACCGTGGGTAATCGCTGTAATGGTAACCGCATTATAACTACGTAATAGATTCTAAGTTCTAAAACTTGTTATTAATTCAGAAAAAATGGTGTAAGTACTTATAATATTTACTATTTGAGAAAGTGAAAAGACCACAGACATAAGTTACAAGAGACTATCTCATGGCCCTACAAATACCTAGGTGTAGCTGTGAATTATTCTTCTAGTAATTTAGATGGCCTAAAAATTAAAACGGTCACGTTCATTTCATATTATCTTGTTATGAGACCAAATAAAAATATGAAACTTATCACATAAGTAACAACATTCTTTCTTGCTCTGCTGGTTTGCTTGAAGCTTGGATTATCTTCGTCGCTGAAGTCTCTGTAAAAGATTGAAATTATTTATGTTCCATATTCGCCTACCCAGTTACTAATCAATGCTGGACACAGGTTTCTCTATTACCACGGGATAGAATCATTCATTTACCTATCTCACCGCTGGCGCCGGGCTGAAGCCATTGAGAGTATAAGGGAGTCACTTGCAGTTAGTCTAAACATCACTAAGGCCTTTGATCGCGTATGGCCTAGGGCGCTCTCATCCAAGTCACCATCTTACGAGCTTCCCGAGGGGCTATGCACTTGGATCGCTAGCCTTTTATCAGATCGGAGCATTCGGTCGTTGTGGACGGTTCGCTCCGACCGTAAAATGATTTATAAGCGCTGGCGTTCTACAGGGTTCTGTGTTATCGCCAACGCTCTTTTTAGTGCGCCTCAGTGACATGCTGCATAATAGCAGCATGCATTGTTATGTGGATGATAGCACTGGCGATACACAACATACCGGACGTGCAAACATTTCCCGTACCATTGTTGAGGAGAGTAGGAATAAGCTTGTGTCCGAAATCGAGTCTTCCCTAGTCCAGGTTTCTGAGTGGGAAAAACGTAACGCGGTTCAATTCGACCCCGGCAAGACACTAGTTTGCGCTTTCACCGCAAAAAAAAAAACATTTTTTGTAGCACCTCGATTTCAGGACACTCGTCTCAAGGTCTCGGAGAGTCTGTATTCTGGGGGTTGACATTACTGCTCACGTGTACTTCCACGAGCATACAGCATTCAAAGCCAAGCTCGCATCCAAGAAACTTGGTGTGTTTATCAAAGCGAAGCGGTACTTCACACCAAGGCAAAGACTGTTACGTACCTACTATACAAAGCACAAGTTAGGTCTCACGTGGGGTGTATACTTTTGAGACACCTAAATAAATGAATATATATTATTGTAATAAATATATTGAGTATTGAGTACCTACTGCTCTCATCTGTGGAACGGTGCACCCAAGTATCAGCTTGACCCTCTGGATTGCAGCGTAGAGCTTTCAGAATTGTCAACAACCTCTAACACCGAAGACCTAGAGCCACTCAGTATCTGCAGAGACACTGGCTCTCTGTGTATTTTGTACCGTATATACACAAGGGGGAATGCCATGTTCTGAAGAACTCTTCAACCTTATTCCAGCATCAAGGTTTTACCACCGCACTAGCCAAAATAGCTTAAAAGGTCATCCACATATAATTGACATATGGGATTCACACACTGTGCGATTCAACCGATCGCTTTTGGATTACACCTGCAAAATGTGGAACGAGCTTCCACCCCTCGGTGTTTCCGAGTAGCTGCAATATGGTATTCTTCAAAAGCAGAGTTAACAGTCTTAAAAAGATTGGCAACGTATCATAATGCCCCCAGTGTTACAGATATCCATAGGCGACGCTGATAGCTTACCATCAGGCGGCCCGTCTGCTAGTTTGAGTATTTCATATAAAAAAATGAACTTTTTCCCCTAAAGTAATAGGTAGGGGAATAAGAGACTAATAGTAATAGTAGGGACTGCTAATATAACAATCGGATATCGCGGCGAGTACAACAATCTATGTATTTATGTCAGAATGACAAGAAATTATTTAATAATTGTAATATATTGAAGTCCAACGCAGATTTATTACAATAATTTATTCTTGTCGATTCCCTATAATATACATACCTACTTATATAGTATGTGTTATATACATGTATGTACGCAGTGTGCGTACCTACCTACTAAGAAATTCCGCAAGCGCTGTCTAAACAAAAACTCTAAATAACCTTTATAAAAGCAACCATGAAATACAAGGGTATGTAAGGGTTAATTGTCGCAAAAACATTTTCTTCGATACCTACTTTATACCTACAGGCTGAATTTTTAAACTATTCGTGGATGAAGAAATCTTAAACTATGAAAATAGACAGTCTAAGAAGTCTCCTAAACAATTTTGGTATTAAATTAAAACTATATACTTAAGTATTTCGATTTTAGTATTGTATAAACAATGTTAACGAATTTCGAGACGAGCATCTTCGGCTGATGGTAAGCGTCACGCCAGCCCATAACAGTTACTAAGTACAGCCCAGAACTTTACCGAGGTTGATAGGTATAATATTAAGGCCCTGCGTGGCACTGCACTGCTTTCATGATCGTAGCACAGATCACAACACCCAGTAATTATACTACTTATTATTTTGTGTTGCCCTTCAAAACGGAACACAATACGCTATAGGTACAGACAAAGAGCGCAACAATAAAAATAATAGTAATAGAGTTTGTTGCATCTAACTGGAGAATCCGCGGGGCGAAGCTAGTTCATTATATTATTTGATAAATGATTTATTATTATTATAATAATTTTAAAGTCAGACTTAAGATGACTTAGACCGACTTAGATGACCGAAGTAGGTACCTTATACATACCTGCTTCATATATTTTTTAGTTGTATTTTAGTTTAGTTTTGACTTAAATTGTGTGTTCTACTGCTATTGGAATTTACTACCCGAAATAAAACTATTATTACTATACGTATCTTTATTAATCTGTATTACTTGTGCTTACCTTTCTGGGAGTAAATATTTCATCTTTATATTAAAACCCATTACGAAGGCATCCGCGTACCGTCCTCCAATGAAGTACTATAGCTTGATAATATACCTACCTAGGGCGATGTTAACGGATTATAAGAAAAATGTTGAAAAATAAAAAAAAACATTTATAAATAAAATTTATTTCATTCACTTTTCCTTCGCGTAATTTACAAATCACATTTGTACAAATTGGGGACGGAATTATATGCTTTATTAACTCTTAATAGTTCTAGGTAGAACAATTGAAATAAGCCTTACTAATGAAATATCTTCACAACAATACTTACAAATATAAATGATATAACAAATATAATATCTCTCTAAAAATGATGGTATTGTTTCAGGCTTGCTAAGTTCGAAAACAAAATAATCGACAACAAGTGTAAGTTATGTATTACGTTAAAAAAATGATAATTAAAGATATACCTAATGAGTTTGTTCATTTAGTTATCCCGTACGCTTGCGGCCTTAGTCTAGAGCTGGATATATTGTGGACCGCGTATAGTGAGAGCATGAAGTGGGGATGGGCGATCCAGCGCGTCGCGAGCCGAACTCGACTAGGACTATAAATTGAAAATCATAATTATGTATCTACTTAGCTACCCATGTTCCATGTAATCTAATCTAATCAAAAAAAATTATTACAAGAAAATTGCAATTTTTAGTCAAAACGTTATGCCAGAAATAGTTTCAGTTGGAGAAGGGAGCAACTAATAACATTTTCAATTAAATATTTTCGGTTATGAAAATTGATATGGTGTCTAACCTTTTTTATATTGGAATTACACACGTAAGTTTATTGGTCAATTCAGTATATATCGTTAACCTGATCTTAAGATCTGCCAAATCAGAAAGACTGTTTTTAATTTTTCCATTATTCAGATTTACGTTTTATGTTCGGGTTATACAGTAGACTCAAAACTAAATTAAATTGAATATAATAAAATTGTATTATACGGACATTCCAAAAAGTCCTCAATTAGCACTACTTCTACTAAAAATAATTGTACAAGAGACAAAATAATCTCCTGAGTCAAGATGTTTCAAGATGTGTCACTTTGAAAACAAAATCTAACTAAGTTTTATTTGTCACCTAACCTGAATGTGACGGTAATCCAACAAATAGTAATATACATAATGGAATACGCTCTAAAAGTTACAAAATTATCATCAAAAACAATATCATACATAGCAACATTAGACAATATTACAACAAGCCGTTACATTTAAATAAATCTAGCTACCGTGTACTTACAGAAGCATATGTTAACGCATTAGTTTACAATCACTTAGATAATAGTCGCGATTCTGTAGTTCAATCAAACTAACTAAGATATTGTAAAGCTAGTATTATACGGTTACACTAAAGTCCAAATTACAATAACACTTATAAATGCTAACACTACAAATAGATCTTTTAATATAAATACGGTTAGTTTGGGGTAAAATAATTCGTCTCGTTACTTGGTGCCGACTAAACCTACCGGCAATTAAATAAAACTCATCTTATATTACAGATAGCTTTGTAAGGAGTTATAAGAATTTGAATATTAGCGTATGTATAATAAAACCTTTTTTTTTAATTAAAGAAATTATGTTAGTTTGAGTGATTAACAGAATCTACTTACTTATATCGGATCAAACAAAAACTGTATCGAATCATGATCTACTCTATTAGAACAATGATGAAGTTATTCGTATAACAGGCAATCTATTAAGTACATTCTTTAATTAACACATAATTATATTATCTAATTGTACGAAAATATTAGTGACTGCTGTGTAAGCGATAAACCAGAGCTATCAAAGGTTCTGTATTAGACCTTCTTTCGAGACGAGGCTTGCTTTGACACCTCCTTCATCTCACTCGTCGCCCGAAGTCGCACGTAAGTAGGTACATGTGTTATCTATGACGCGACTCGGAAACACGGTAACAACGTACAAATAATATTGACCTGCGATTTTGATACTTAGTACAATGTTATTAAATCAAACGGGGCTTAATCGCGAGAAAAACATTTAGTAATTTATTTATTTACCTCGACGTTTCGACCAAGTTGCATTGGTCGTGGTCACGAGAAGACTCTTGACCGTTTGATTTAATAACAATGTGTTCGAATCGCGAAAGTCTAAAAATTACACCTAGTACAATCTCTGTTATCCATCAATGGCTATTATAGTAAGTTATATATATCGTATCCGTCCATATAAAAATAATTTTGAATTATAGAAAAAAATATAGACAGGCACTATAATTTTTTTATATAATTTCCTTTAAGGGAATTTATATAAAAAATATAGATACACATCTGAATTGAGAATTTTTTTTATACAATAATTCAAGACAATGATATGTGTAGTTGAGTATGTATGAAAACTACAGATGGTTTCTTTACAACCATGAGTCTCGATAATGAGTTAAATGTCACTATTGACGCGAATCTACTGTACTTACGTAATTTATGCGTTAATCAATTCTAACATACATACCGCACCTGATAGCGTACTTGTGTTAGTAAGGCATTTTAATTATTAACATCATTATATCGTCTACAAAAGCGACTCCCAATACCTACGGAGTTTTATAAAACATCTGTACCCGGAACCACTGGAGAGACACCGGAACATTATAAAAAGAAAAGACTGATTTTATTGAAATTGCTCTGAGGTTCAACTGAAAGTCCTGATTCGATTATTATTATTCTACTTAATCGATTTATAAGTGACGCAGTTGTAAAGATAACAACTATAAAAATATACTACTGAATCGAGAACCTCCCCCTTCCTAGGCAGTCGGTTGATTCACACTGTGCCCATCCGAAAGGTATTAAATGTACTAAAATATGAAAACTGCCGTAGGTATTCTAAATGTCATTAAAACGAGACTAATGAAATTATACATAAATGTCACGTCCCATTAAATAACCCATTAGGATTATATGAAACGTACCGTTAGCGTAACTTAATCGTCTTTTAAAACACATATTAAAAATAAAAACTTTCGTGAACCTTTTACACTCAGTCATTAATTCATTATGCACGGAACTCCAAAATGCAATAGTGTAATGTACAACGGTGTCTATACAGTGTAGGTGCGTCGACTTTTAGCTTGAAGGAAGAGAAGTCGTTTCCCCTTGCAATTGCATAATCGATCCGTAGGCGTATGTAGAGGGAGGGCCGTGCCCACCCCAGGATGGTCTAGTGCCCACCCCAGGATGGTCTAGTGCCCACCCCAGGATGGTCTAGTGCCCACCCCAGGATGGTCTAGTGCCCACCCCAGGATGGTCTAGTGCCCACCCCAGGATGGTCTAGTGCCCACCCCAGGATGGTCTAGTGCCCACCCCAGGGTGTTTTCGAATTACTTTGCGTCATCGCATTAGCCATGGCATGTGAGGAGCTAGGCCCCCCCTGAAAAATAACGCTAGATACGCCAATGAATCGATCGCTTCGCTCTGTAGTCTACGGCGAGCCCACGGTCGCCTCATCGATCCACAAGTACGCGATAGGTGTGCTCGGTGCAGTGTACAGTGTAGGCCGGCGCTAGGCGAGGCTATAGGCGAGGCGAGGCGAGGCTAGGCTAGGCCGGGTGGTGGTGGGTGTGGATGCGGATGTGGACCCCCTTACGTAGAGAACTCCCGGAGCTTGTCGATGACGTCACGGCGGTGGTGCGCGAGCCACTCCACGTTGACGCGCGCCTTCTCCACCGCCTGCTGCACCGCCAGCGTCGCCTCCTCCAGGTACCGCGCGTTCTGCTCGCGCCACGCCAGGAACTGCACCGAACGGACACTACTCAGGCGAATGGTAAGCACCGCGTCCTAACAACTTCATCGACACGAGCAACTAGTCGAAGTTGCAGATTCCGTGCAAAAATTATGACTTCGGTTTTATTGCACAGTTGAAGTTGTATGCGACGACGACTCGTTGAAAGGTGCGCTTTATATAAGTGATAGTTTATTTTGTAATGTGAGATAGTTATGATCATCATCGTCGTGTCAGCAATAAGCCGGCCCCTGTTGGACCTGCGCCACCCCCATTGAACTCCATGTGGACCGGTTGGAAGCGGCACGCATCCAACCCCTACCTACGATCTCACTCAGGTCGTCAGTCCACCTGTAGTCGTGATATTGCCATGTAAGTATATGAATCTTGTGTTGAAAGCGATCGTGCATAATGACACGCTGGAACAATTCCAAACTCGCTTAAAACGGGAAGAAAAACATTATGAAACCGTCATTAAAACTTAGTTTCATTGCGTTGACGTCATATTATTCCGTTCAAATTTTTCAAGGAATAATGGGACTAGTGATGAGTCTCAATGGTAGCCGAACAGAACATATCCTTCAACATTTTGAATTGTTTAAAATAAAAGACCGACATCTTAATCCAACAGTAATAAAACCTATAAAGATAACTTACACTAATACCGAAATACCAAAAGTTGGGGCCGAAAAGTTCTCGAATGGAGGCCACGGACTGGCTAGCGCAGCATAGGACGGCCACCAACCAGGTGGACAGACGACCTGACTAAGATCGCAGGCAAGGGCTGGATGCGGGCCGCTTCCAACAGGTCCTTGTGGAAATCAATGGGGGAGGCCTATGTCCAGCAGTGGACGTCCTATGGCTGAGATGATGATGATGACACTAATACCTAACTCCAAAAAACTTTTTTAGCAACATAAACACTACCTAATCGCCATAAACATTACTGCTTATGGCGATTTAGTATCAGTATATATTTAGTATATGCACCTTCCTGTGCATGTGACCAGCACATGCACAGGAAGGTGCATATACCTACTAAAGATAAAGCGTACTCACCTCGTCTAATTCTCGCTGTGAAGTAAACTGATCCAGCAAGTTCTTGACGATAGCCCCTATCCGGTGGCCTTGGTGATTGAATCTGAAATCAAAATATCGACTTGCCGTGTGAAACAAGAATATGCGATTGACTTAACTTTATAATTCGTTATCATCAAATTTATCAGCTACTGCTATAGCAATATGTATTCAGAGGGCTCAGTTTGAAAATTTGGCGTTTTTGCAATATCGGGGCTTCCGGGATGGTGCCGGTACTCGACATCAGTGCTCTTATTGTTAATTTTGTTCATTTAGGGACCGGCTTACATAGGTTATCTTGTACTGGACCGCTATTGGTTGATCGATAAAGCTTAGTTATGCAAGTGATTGCAGTATGGGCGAGCTATTCAAAGAGGCTGTGCTCTTGTATGTGCGGTACACTTCAAATACATATTTGTAACCGACTTCTCGAGTTGAAGTATTAGGTACCTATGTATCTATTCTATTAATTGCAACATTCTCAACTTACGCTTTAAAGATGTCAGCTATCCTGTTGTAAATAAACTCCTTAGCGACGTAGTATCCCACGCTGGAGCGGAGCACGCCCACGAGGACGCTCGCCGAGTCCTGGCGCCGCACCTCCGACCCGTCCGTGATGGCCCACTCCAAGTATCTGCCGACAAAATGTAATGGTACCATTATCTTAAAAAATGGTAAAATCTATAAGTATATTTTAAAAACTAGACCTAAGGATAAAACCAAATAGGAGAAATAATAATAATAAAATCTTCAGGCCACGCGATGTCTTTCACATCTATAGTATTTATATCACGATGGATAAAGGATAAAGTCTATATGAAGTAGGTATGTGATACTTCACACACGTATTTCTTAGCAATGGATAGCTCATACTCTGCACTCGCTACGATCCTGACATACTGCTTCGTTTCTTCCTCCTTGGTGAGCGTTTGCGAGTCCAAACGAAACGTTCGAAGAATGCGGGTACCAAAGATCCCAAATCGAATGTACCTACCCGTATCTATAGATGCCTATTAATATTCAATTTGAGCTCATCGTAATCATACGAGAGAATAATTGAATAATATAAATAAAAGCAGAGTAATATATACTAACTGGTGCAGGATCCACACCTCCCTGGTGCAGGTGAGGCCGTGCTGCGCGGCGTCGCGCGCGGCCGCCACGTTGGCGCGCTGCTTGCGCGCCAGCAGGAACCGCCAGTGGCGCACGCTGCCGCGCGACACGCCCACGCAGTACACCGTCTTGCGCAGGTCGATCGGGATGCTGCCGGGACCACTTCATGGTTACTACTAGCAAGGCTGATTCGATTCAGGCCATCTTCCACGGACCGAGTTATCCGAGTTTAGACGGTGATCTCTCACAATTTGGTTAATGCAAGGCGGCCTCAGTAGTACTACTATGATTATTAGACTTATAATCGACAAACAACTACCTGTGATCCGCTATTAATGCGCGCGTATTATGTGAACGCTTTAAAATCTATTCATGTTATTTCCAACTATTGATTTTATTTTTGACACAAGCACGAAGTTTTCGTAAGGATCCCTATTTTTTTTCTGGTATTAAGTTACTTAGACACATTGTATCATCTTAAAATTGTGGAATTTTTCAAATCTTTTTAGATGTTTTGAGTTTTTTCGTTATAATATATTGACAAACGTACAAGGAAAATCCGAGCTGGAAGGTAAGGTGAGATAGATTAGTAGGTACTCACGGATTGTTCTCATCTGGGTTCTCTGTCTCCATCCAGGCCTCGAAAAGCTCGATGGCGTTCTCTTCACACCCTGGCACCTTCATGCGACACGCCCAGCTACTCGTCAGCAACTGCGGACATTACCACCGCTACGTTAGTTCATCGGGATTCGCGTCACCGTCACTGAACGCTTCCCATGAGCTATGACACGTATACGGTGTATTTTGTGGGTGAACAAAAAGCGTAAAACTCGCGTCATCGTCACCGCACGTTTTCCATGTTAGCTTAGAAACCATGTAGTTTCTATAGCACTTCTATACGCAGTCAACAAAGACTGGGCAGTCTTTGTTTTTTCAAATTACATCGCTGACCTCGCGCCATGTCAGCAGGCTCAAAATTGGGCGTCGGATCGAAAGGTGCTGGAATGGAGTCCACGGACCGGCGAGCGCAGCCTAGCCACCGGGACGGCCTGGTCCTATTATTATTATCATCTGTTTGCCAATCCGAGGTGGACTGACGACTTGACTAAGATCGCAGGCAAGTGCTGGATGCGGGCCGCTTCTAACTGGTTCTTGTGGAAATCAATGGGGGAGGCGTATGTCCAGCGGTGGACATCCTATGGCCGAGATGATGATGATGATGATTACCTGTGTACGATAAATACATTTTATTTGATTGGATGTGTAATAAAAGAATCAGGTGATGCAGGTCACTGACCTGCATCTTGACACTGTTCAAGTCGTCCCCGTTGAGTATCGTCTTGGTAGCGAGCCCGCCGACGCGGCGGTACGCCTCCCCGACGAGGCGGCGCACGTACTTCTGGAAGGCGCCGTACTCGGGGCTGCGCTTCACCACGTTCTCGATCTTGGCGAGCGCGCGGAGCCCCGTCTCCAGCGGGAGGTACTCCGTCTCGCGTTCCAGGTAGCTCGCCAGTCTGGAGATACGTGTACTCATTCGATACTATTCATAGTACGAGCAAGAAGGCAGCTTCGGCAGCTTGGACTCGCGGGAAATATGTGTTGGTTTAACAAAATTGTTATGTTGGGTGGGTCGAGGTAAGTGTAAGTACGTGCAGTATTTTGATACGAATGCGTTTCGGTCACACAATTCGTAACATTTCATATTAACGATAGCCTGGAATGTGAATGTCATGAATGTGGCTATGATTTTGGGGAAATGGCCCACATATTTTTCTCTTGTCTAAAATAGGACCATGCGTTTTCCAATTCAATATCTCACCATGTCTCTATTTCTATTAACATAAAAACTTTTCTTTTTACTGTTAATCCTTCAATTAATATTACCTACAGATTTTATTTTTATTAACAACCTAAACTTGTAAGTAACTAGTGTACTTATATAATATTTAGTTCTTTTTATAATGTAAAAAAATGTGGGTCATAGAATAACTCTTATACGGTTACGATAAAGTGCAAATTAGTATGACACTTACCAATAACATCATGTAAATTATATATTTAAAATGGTAAAATAAATCGTCACGTATTTTGTTGTTTGACATAACGTAAATGTTATCTATCTTTGTCGCGATAAATGTTTTCCTAACTTTAATTATAAAAGCAAGTTAAGTTTAAACGTTGCACCCTAATATCTCTTCAAATGCTGACGAAGTCTTACGAAAGAAACGAGAAGCGACGCAAATCAGAAAAAGAAAAAATCTGGATACCGGCAGATGCGCAAGGAGCGAGACGCCATTAATTACGCCCTAAATACGGGAAAAGCAAGAACAAGGTGCTCACTGCAGTGCTATGGAGTAATCGAGCCGGTTGGTCCAGGCCAGCTCGAACGCGTCGGACAGCAGCTGCACGCGCGCCAGCACAGGCACCGTCGCGTACTGCGCGCTCCGCAGCGTCGCCGTCACCAGCTGCCAGTTGCGCGGGTCGTAGTTCACGCGGTACGGCGCTGCCACACGCGCACACGTTACGTATTAGGATGCAGCTGGATAGCATTCACCCGCGCGCACTCACTCGCGTCCAAAGGAAACCGTGTACACATTATACAGATAAATAGTAGTGTATCGTCATCTTATCATAGTTGAATTCAAAGAATGGGAATTCACTTTCTTGGTGATCGTATGAGACACTATACTTAGGTTGATTTATAAACTGAAGGACGAGTGAGATGACAAGCGCCCCAGCAGGCTTCCTGAGGGAGCATAGGGACTCCAGAAGTTAACCCCGAGTCCGAGGTATCCACTAGGATCCAAGCACGCGCGATACTCGGCGCTACCGGCTTCACCCGGCAGTCCCCGGTGCAGCACCCGCTAACCTTGGCCGACATCGGCCGAAGTGCAGTTCAAGTACATTACAGACTTCAAATAACACGACGTGTCGTGACCCTTGATAGAGGTTCCTCGAGGAACCACATACCACTGGTGGGACCTATTTAGGTAAGTCTGCTTGTATTGTCTAAATTCTTAACCGAATTTTCTCGTGCCTCTCATCATCGCTTTGTGAGTGGATCCCAAACTCACATCCCCCATAGTTGCTGAAACCTAAAGAAGCTTATTCTGAAGCCTTTCCTAGCTAAAAATATTGTTTAACACGGGATACGCACCATGATTTTGTTTTTGATTGAGTTCCCGATATTTCGGCGCGGTTCCACGCACCATAATCACGGAGAGACTGAAGAAAGCGGTAGATGTAAAAAGATATTTTAATCTTAAAGACAGACACCCTCTTTTCTAGTATTTTGCTACGCTGGCTACACTGGCACTAGAACTCGATTGCAAGATTTTCCTTACTAGTTTCGCAACAAGTAGTTTTTTTTACTGTATAGATCTAGCGTTTGACCACTATCTCACTTGATGGTCAATGACGAAGTGGTCGAAGATGTTATCACGCTAGATCTGTTTTTCAAACTTGAGGGTGGTAGCTAGCCAAGCGGGTTTCCGAAAGTACCCTACCAACATGCAAAGTGCCATTCCAGACTAAGCATACATTTATTTTTTATTTTTATTGATATACGTCGAAACTGGGTATCTCACCGGTGAACAAATTACTAGATTGATGTAAACACAAAATCCAACTTGTTTAGAATAGACAATGCGTGAGAAAATTCAGTATGAATTTTCTCACGACGATCGGTGGTAGGTGTTGGAACTAGCCAGGGGGTGACTATCCCCCCCCCCCCTCGAAACAAATATACAATAACACTCCCTAACTATAAACACTTCACACACGTCTTTAACAAAGATAGACAATACCGAAGCAGAGACAATCTAAAGGTCGAAAGTGTAAGATATTATGTATATTTGGTAAGATTTCTTAATTCCGAGAATAACATATAGGGAAGGTATGTACTATTTATTGATAACTTTGAAATAACTAGATTTTCACGAGAGGCAACAGGAATCCATAGGTTGCGCCCCTGAAACAGCGGGGCGCAGCTAGTGAATAATAATGATGCGAATAAAAAGCCCTTTTCAGTTCGCCGCTACGTAAGAGACAATGCTAAGGGAAGAGTAAGGTGCGCGCTCACCGATCATGTCATAGTTGAAGAGCACCCACTCGTCCTTCCCGGCGGCGTGCTCGAACTGCTGCAGGTCGCGCACCCCCTCGTCCGCCGCGAGCCATTGCAGCGGGGGCGTCGCGGCGGGGTTGTCGCTCTGGCAGAGCACGCTCAACGGTACCCACCAAGACGCGCTCGAGGTGGACTTCACTCCCAGCGCTAAATACCGTTTCTGTAAGAATACATTTCAAAGCGATGTTAGTCTGAGCAGTGTCTGTCGAGAATCAATCCGGCGGTCGCAGGATCGAATCGATCATATTTAGGCTCGACCCCCGCCTCAGGATTGAGCTTGTTGTGTAGCTATAGGATTAATATCAAGTGGCCCAGTATGTTATGTGTTACTCATAATGGATAAGTGAGCAGTACCTACGCGTTCTAGCATTTGTAAGTTATGAGGATCTAGGAATCTCTTTGATCCATTTGCAAATTAAAACATATGTTTTAATTTGCACACACAAAACTATATACAGGGTGTCCCAAAAGTCAACGTCCAACCGAAAACCCAAGCTAGGCCTAGTTGTGGGGGCTCTCAAAAAAAAAGAAAAAAAAATCTATCTCATGTAGTTTCGAAATGACAGCCATTTTTCTTAAATTGACACCCTGTGACGAGTTTACGACTACTGGGGCTACAAATGAGCTCTTTTATAATTTTATTTTTGTGTGGAGTAGTCTTAAGTGATGCTCCTACAAATTCCAATTCATCATTTGCACACAACTTCATTGAAATTTCAGAAAATATCCGTTTTATACCGAACCATGACGTGAAAATGACTACATCACTAAACTTTGACAGTCTGTACTGAAAAAAAAATCTACTATGCAATTTCGGCAAGTGCCCTTAAAAGTTGGCGCATTTAATGGGCTTTCCAAAATGGTATAATACTTACTAAATTATTTCTTAGACGACGAGAAAAAAAAAATTAAGAAAGTCGATATTTAGCTTATTATTAGTTAGTCATAAAACTTTCTCAAAATTATTCTAATATCATCTAGGCGTTCTGTAAGGTGTAATTAAAGAAAGAGACGAAGAAAAGTTAGAGCGGGATAGTGACGCTACTAAAAGAAAGAGACGAAGAAATGTTAGAGCGGGACGGAGAGTGACGCTACTTGGTGTCAGTGAATCTTTCTACAATGTGTGAGCGAGACGAAATTGACATTTTGGCTAGTGTGGGTGAAACAGATAGCACGCTAATACAACAGCGTGGTATACGTACAATAATTCAGTACGTTTCGTGCCTTCGTTTACTGCGCATCTTTTTGTATTCGTTTGTATTTATTTCGTGCTTACAACCTTGGCTCTGCTTACTGGACTTGATTGCGTGTGACTTGGATTTGTTTTCGAACCGTTTCTGACGAACTTGGCTTTCTCCTGGACTGTTTTTGTAAGAAAATGCCTTTCTTGTACTCTGCAGAGGAATATGCAAACATGCACCTTATTTATGGGTGTTTATTGTCACTCTCCGTCCCGCTCTAACATTTCTTCGTCTCTTTCTTTTAGTAGCGTCACTATCCCGCTCTAACTTTTCTTCGTCTCTTTCTTTAATTACACCTTACAGAACGCCTAGATGATATTAGAATAATTTTGAGAAAGTTTTATGACTAACTAATAATAAGCTAAATATCGACTTTCTTAATTTTTTTTTTCTCGTCGTCTAAGAAATAATTTAGTAAGTATTATACCATTTTGGAAAGCCCATTAAATGCGCCAACTTTTAAGGGCACTTGCCGAAATTGCATAGTAGATTTTTTTTTCAGTACAGACTGTCAAAGTTTAGTGATGTAGTCATTTTCACGTCATGGTTCGGTATAAAACGGATATTTTCTGAAATTCCAATGAAGTTGTGTGCAAATGATGAATTGGAATTTGTAGGAGCATCACTTAAGACTACTCCACACAAAAATAAAATTATAAAAGAGCTCATTTGTAGCCCCAGTAGTCGTAAACTCGTCACAGGGTGTCAATTTAAGAAAAATGGCTGTCATTTCTAAACTACATGAGATAGATTTTTTTTTCTTTTTTTTTGAAAGCCCCCACAACTAGGCCTAGCTTGGGTTTTCGGTTGGACGTTGACTTTTGGGACACCCTGTATATATATAGTTTTGTATAATCTATAAATAGTTTATGTACAATTATGTAATTTCATTTGCGTGTATTTTGTATGTATCATTTCAGACAATACAATACAAACCAAACTTATCTATGGACCTATTAACATTTATTTAGTATATTTGGTTCTAGTATGTGGAGGGTGCTAATTATCTAGTTCACGACCGAGACCACGACTCGATTGTCAGGGTGTGTTTAATCTGCGACCCCTCCTTTAATTACTTTTGTTTACCCTTGCACAGATGTCTAGTTTAAGGCTAAATGATTAAATGTCAGGAATACCGAGCTTTTCGTAACAGGTGTAATGCTGAAAAACACTACTGCGCAGGTTCATACTGTTTAAAACTAATTAATTAACCATAAATCATCATAAATAAAAAACAATGTAGAACTACTACTTAATAAATGCACATATTTTTTTATTTTGCATGACTCAAAAAAAGGGGAAGGTGTTCTCATCGTCGGAATAATTTTTTAACAGTTTAGTTTTTTGTGCAGTGAATCATGTGTGACGTCAGTCCGGGTAGCTGCCGCAGATAAAAATGGTATTGTTTATGTCAATCGCTCACAATCAGGCGGGCAGTAGGTATACTGGTTAGACGCTCCAGAAATAGAATGTCCGAGAAGGTTTGAACAGCAATAAGTTCGCGATGATGCGCTAGTGACCTGTGTGACGGTGAGCGTGTTGGCGGCGTAGTCCCGCTGCACGGCGAGCAGCGGGTACCCGGTCTGCGTGGTCCACGTGTCCATCACGCGCTTCACGGTCACGTTGCGGGTGAGCGCCGCGTGCTTGTAGCTGGCCTCCGTCAGCTGCTGCCACAGGTCGTCCTGCTCCGCGTTGTGGTACGAGTACTTCACCAGGTAACTGAAACCGCGTACGCATATTTGAAACGGTACTGGTCTCGCGTCGCGTGTCGCTCTGGCGGCAAGTCGATAGATCGAGAACATTCTACTGGTAACGTTCGAATACTACGGAACGGTCGCTCGTTGCCCACCATCGAGTGAGACAGTGGTCAAGCGCCAGCTGTATAGAGATATGGGTAGATCATATTTTTACCCAAAGACCACTATTTCTTGGAAATATTTGATCGGAATGGGTTGATTCACATGCGTAGGTACGAGGTGCCGCATTAAAATTGTGAGAAAGAAATTTCAGATAATCGGTGTATCCAGCCAGTCATAGCCTCTAACGGGACACTGGGCCAGTTTTGCTATATCATGAGCGACAAAATCAAAACCTCAGTTCAAATGTAAAACTATTGTAGGTAACTAATGGAGTTTTCTTTTCCAAGCAATCCATATTTTTTATGAGAGAACAGATTAGGTAGTAAATTTATTTAATTAGATGGATTAAAAGTGCATTTAACATAACGTTATGGCAGTAGTTTTGGGTTCACGGTATCCTGTTAGTTTTGATTGATATGTTTTGTTACTTTTTTCGTTAAATAATGTATATTAATCGGTAGGTGTTATTATTACTTGTGTATGGCCTCTTTGAAGACCTTCTCCCCCAGGAACATGGTCATCATCCGGATGAGTGTGGATCCCTTGCGGTACGAGATCTCGTCGAATATCTCAGAGATACGCTTCGGGTCGTCGATGGGCACAGACACCTGCAAGGGAAACGAAATATGTTGTCTTCTCCTGACCACGGCCGATGCTACCCGGTCGAAACGGGTCGCAGTGGTCAGTGTCAGTGTCCGGGACCCTGGGTTCGAATCCCGGCAGGGGCAAACATATTTTGTGCGATGAGTGTAGATGTTTGTCCCGGGTCATGGTTGTTTGTGTGTTGTGATTGTGTGTGTCCATGCCTCCCGTGACAGAGATTCCTAGTGCGGGGGTTTGAGTGCGATTAAAAAAAATATACAAAAAATTATAAAAATAATCTCGATGTTTCATAAATTACTCATTTTTTTCATGCGATCAAGTCCCGATCGATTAATAACCATCGTGTACGAGTCGCTACAGTCTAAAAATAACAAAGTGTGTATATTACCTATAATATTCTTATTTCTTCTTATTATTTCTCAATTCTTATTCTTCTTATTCTTAATAAACCTATAAACAATTAGCGCCTACGCGCCGAAGATTTTTTGGATAATTAAAGTTTATAAACACCCCAAACAAAGATCCGGCAGGCGTGCCGCAGTATACGCAGATACGCAGTTCAAAAATAATCAAATAATTAATTAATTTTAATTTTAATTTATTCGTTTATTTCAGATGAAAATCCATATAACTAATACACAATATTAAAAATAAATTTACAATAATACAAAATGAGGAAAGTCAATAAATATAGTTAAAATGTCAAATCATAATAAGTCACATATAAAAAGTCCTAAAAATAATAATAATAATCCATTCTTGTCATCTTAGTCTATATAATGGTTTGGCTCCGGCATGCTCAATATGCAGTTTAGTCCAATGCTGCATCATTGGGCACCCCAGGTCCATCCTCCACGCAAGCAGCTGTAGGTAGTAGTTAGTGCTACCACGCACACGACTCATCAGGGACGCTACACGCTTACGAATTATTGCTGAAAAATTATCTATTTGCGCATGTACAAACATCCCTGAAGCGCTACAGTATGGCGGCAGCCTCATCAGTGCTCTAAAGGCGTTATTATATTGGGTTCGCAGGGCGATGTATGACTTTTTTGTGTGCTTGACCCATAGCCCACAGGTGTAGAACGACTGGCAGAAAGCTCTAAAAAGCGTCGCCTTCACTTCTACACTGCACCGCGCAAATCTACGAGCCAGCATATTAGCCCTAACAGACAACGCCCTGCGCTCCCTCTCTATGTCCATATCATCTGCGAGCGTCTCGGTCACCCAATGGCCTAGATACTTAAATTGGGACACTTTTTTAAGAATTCGTCCATTCAGTAATACAGGCGGAACAGTATCATATGTTTTTAAGCCAGCCTTAAAAACCATCAACTCGCTTTTGTTGGCATTGTACCGGAGCCCGTGAGTCTCCGCATAACGCTCACAGATGCCAACCAGTTTTCTGAGCGCACTGATCGATGGACTCAGCAGCACCATGTCATCTGCATAACTGATGCTGTTGACAATAACACCATCAATTGAGCACCCGACACCAGCACTGCTGAGCTCACGGACCAGACCGTCAATATAAAGGTTGAAGAGGCTTGGCGATGTTAGCCCACCTTGCCTCACACCACATTCCAACCTGTACACGTCCGATAATGACCCCGACCATCTCACTGTGTTTGTCTGATTTCCATACCAGAACTTCAAGAGGGATATAAGTTCTTTTGGTAGGTCAGTATCACCTGACAACTTTTGCCACAACTTGTCGTACGCAACTAAATCAAAGGCCTTCGATAAATCTAAGAAGCAAGCGTAGACAGGCGTGCTTCTATCAGTGTAGTACTGGACGGTATGCTTGAGATTCAGTATCGCTGTTTCGGTTGACAGTCCCCGTCTAAACCCGAACTGAGCGTCATGAAGGACCAAGTGTCGTCTCAACTGAATATCAATCAAACCATCCAGCACCTTGGCAATTACAGTTGCAAGTGATATTGGCCTGTAGTTACTTAGCCTAGACGAGTCCCCCGTTCTATTTTTAACAATAGGTACTACTAGAGTCTTCATCATTGATTCCGGCAGATATGAGTGGCCAACACAAAAGGTAAAGAACATGGTGAGCACTCTCGTCAGATGAACGCCTGCATTCTGCAGGTGTTCAATGCTCAACGAGTCATGGCCTGGGGATTTTCCGCGCTTCATGTCCCTCACCACCTGTGCGACCTCTTTCACAGTAATGTGCAGAATGGGTCCCTCTGTCTTTCCTTTTTCCGTTTCGATCTTTGTAGAGCGCAAGGACGAGCATACTTGAAAGTAATCTCGAAATCGATTGGCTATTTGGACGGAGTCACTTATACCCTCGACACTCACAGGGATACACGGTCTCGGATTTAATTTATTCGTCTCCTTCCAAAATTTACCGAAATCTTTAGCTGTATGCTGTGTTGCCAAGATATCCATTTTTATCTGTGTCTGATTATCTTTGCACCACTTCAGATTCGCTTTGAAAGTTTTTCGCGATTCACGCATGTGATCATATAAAGAACCAGATAAAGGCTTGCCGTTGGAGAGCCAATCAAGAAAACGAGACCGAGCCTCCCCATGAGCCTGTTTGACATATTTATTCCAGCCAACAACATTCGTTTTTTTACTTCGTACTTGTGTATGACCATTTTTGAAGCTAACTGAAGCTGCATTTCGTAAAATGTCAACTATTTTATTATACATGGTGTCTATGATTTGTCTGTGCCCTATATTATTACAAGAAATATCGCTACATTTACTAAACTCTGAGGGAAAATCGAGATCACGCAGTCCCACCGAACACACTTGGGAATATTGATGAATCTGCGCCCTGTCTCTTTCCCCCCATACAGCGCTATCAGGCACGAAGCAATGCACTGAAACTTTAGGTACTAATATATTTAAGTCAGAAATCATTTCAACAGCAAAGTGATCAGAAGAAGATATTTCATACCGTATCTTGACATCCAGAATCGTTTTTTGCGCGACTTCTGTCGTAACTATATGGTCCAACCATGAAGTAGTTCCATGTACACCACTAATAAATGTGAACGAGTCTGAATGCAAGCCCAAGTATTCGACGTCAGCGCATGTCCAACTTTGATCCGCGCAAAACTGCATAAACTCCGTACCAAATAGCGTGCCGGGGTGTGCATTAAAATCACCCAGTACATATACAGAGTCCACGTTACAAGTTTCTATGATAGCACTTATTTCTCCGAAACAATCTATAAACGTATCCAAATTATCCGCATCATTTGTAGGCATATATACCGACATGACAAGAAACTCGCGATCACACAATGTAACCTTTATCGCTACAATACGCGCACTAACACAATCTATCACAGACACCGAGTGAAACAAACTCTTTCGCCACAGAAGAGCGACTCCACCGTAAGGCCTTCCTTTCAGCATTCCTGTTGAGGTATCTACGGCTGATTTTCCAGTGTATGCGAAATCTGGATCAATTCCTCCGAGAAACTGAATATCGTGTGGAAGAAGCCAAGTCTCCTGCAACGCCACAAGATCAGCTGTACCACACAATGTCCTAACGTAGTCAATGGAGTTTTTAATAGAATAGCAATTAAAGCTTACAAATTTTGTTTTATTTATTCTCTTGCCTTTGTGTTGACCCATTGTGTTTGTACTTAAATTCAACAAATTTTCTAACTGTTACGCCCTCAGGCCACAAAATGTCTTCCAGAAATAAGGAAAGCTTTCTGTTGGGCACAAATACCTTATATGCGTTATATTGTTTTTGTACCTTTGCCTTAATTCTCTGTAACTTTACACGGATCTGAGTTTTATTCAATATGTAATCTATTATGTCGGTCTCTGAAGTGGTCGTGTCAACATTATTTAGAAATAACGGCACTCTGATGTCTGCAGCTTTAAACTTCTCATTCGAGCTATTCTGTGCTTTGCCCTCAAAGGTGCTAAAACGATTTCTATATTTCTTTTTCTGTGCCACGATCCACTCATCTGTCGGTTTTGTAAGCTTCCATTGGCCCTCCGCATTAGTTATATTCGCAAAAGTACTTTGAATAGCACCGGCCGCCGGCGCCGGCGTAGAAGTCGCTTGTTGATGATTCATACACGGGCGGTCAACAAGGTGAACGTTCCGGTGCGCAAGCGAATGTTTCGGCGTTGCTGAGTGTATTGTATTCGAAACCACAGTTCCGGCTTCCACACGCTCAAGTACCTGTTGCTCGCCGACTATGACAGGGGGGGTTGTACTCGGTGACGCGCGGAGGGACACAACCGAATCGCTGCCGCCACCACCGGCGGCGCCGGCCTGTGACTCATTAAACGCGGCTTGATTTTGTTCGGTTTGCGAAACGTGGGGTAGTCCGACAGGGCCGCTATCCATTAAATAGCTCTTCCATACTATTCCGCCTCCTCTTTTTCTATTCACGTGATGTTCAACATTATTGCTTACTGTCGACGCATTTTTTAGGCTCATTAGCTCGTATTTCAGTGTATTGAACCTGTCTTCTGATACGTAGGACTCTTTTATAGTTTTGACCTCTTTTTGGATTATCAGTAAATCTTTAAGAAGTTTTGTGGGGTCTACGTGGTCAAAATGGAGGGGTGGCAGCTTCTGTAAATCTCGAGCTACATATATTGGCGTCAGATCTGGTTCTGTCTCTTTAAGTACACTAATAATATCATTCAAATCCCTTTGTGAACGACCGTCTCTTTTTCGATTTATTTTTCGTTTGATAGTCGTTATAGATTCAAACAACAAACACTTAGCGGTTTCAATCTCTTCAGCCGTAAACGATGTAGTGCAAATTCGAACTAAACTGTCTTCACTCATAACATCCATTTTATTTTGAATAAATGCTAGAACTTCACAGATAACTATATTGCAATTGCTACATTTAACTACATTTGACGTCATCCTGACGAGATGAGTCACAAACTCGAAATACGTTCGTTCGCCAGCGCGCGCGGACGCAGACTGATAATAACTTCCGCTACTTACCCGTTGGACGATGAAAGTGTTTTAAAAAAAACATTACAATTTTTCTAAGAGAAATATTTTTTTGGGAACAATTTGGAAGTACTTTGGAAAGAAAAACAATATGTGAATCGGTTCATAAATGACGGAGTACCGATGCAACAAACATATATATTAGATTTGAGAGCATGCTCAGTTTCCTCGGACGAGGTATCTCACCGGATGCGAGGACTCGAGCGCGTCCAGGCTGAGCACGGACAGCATGTTGTCGACGGCGTAGTTCCGGTCGGCGTGCCACGTGGGCTCCACGGCCGCCACGCCCACCGACGCCGCGAACGTCGCGAACCCCTCGTTCAGCCACAGGTCCGACCACCACTTCATCGTCACCAGGTTGCCGAACCATTGGTGGGCCAGCTCGTGAGCTATCACCTGGGAAACCACACCAATTATGTATGATACGGTGAGTGCGGTGGAAAAAGATATACATTTTGCATTATTCACTGAAGTTAGTGTTTCTCCGGGTGTTTGTTGACGTGTAATTAATTTCGTTAATTATTAAATGTTATGTATGTGTCCATGAAAGTGAAAATCTTTGAATCTTTAATTTTTTCGACGCAATAACCGAGTAAAGTACTCACTACTTAACGGCTTCCGAGGGGAAACGGGGAAAGTTTCGGGCTGAGCCCACAACGTGATGCAGCAAGACTTGAAGAAATAAAAAACATTGTGAAAAAAATTGTGTGATAGACATATAAAGTGAGTAAGTACTCAAAACGATATTCGGCGACGCGTCGGCCGACTACGAATGTAGCAGCATCAACGGATGATAAAAGATAGTTCGTTCTGTACACGGCACACGAAAGATACGGGTTAAAATTGTCGCTTTGAAGATATCATACAACTATGCATATAGATCATTATTGGTCGTGAATGGCCCCTCACTTCGGCGACTCTCTCCTTGTTGACGAAGGAGGACTGCTTCTTGTCGTACAAGAGCGTGGTCTCCCGGTAGGTGATGAGGCCCCAGTTCTCCATGGCCCCGGCGGAGAAGTCGGGGATCGCGAACATGTCCTGCTTCGGCAGCGGGAACGACACGTTGAACCACTGCTCGAAGTGCGAGAGCACCTTCGGCCCGGTCGTCGCTGCGTACGCCGTCTGTGGGAGAACAAAGCACATCACTGAACATTCAGCAGTACTTGTACTATTAGGGGCCATCCATAAAATACGTCACACAAATTTAATGACTGTTTGACCCCTCCCCCCTCTTGGTCACATATGTGAGACCCCATACCCCCGGTGTGACGTCACACATTGCGCCACTTTTTACCTAAGTGTAAAATATTAAATGTATACTTTGACATCTTCAGATCTGCTTTTAACGAAGAAGAAACTTTAGCGAATTATAGATTCTCCTTGTTTTATGAAATGTGAGTTTGTTGTCTTCGACCATTATCGTCGTTTACCGACGGGAGCTAAATGCGGAACTAAGAATTTGACAAATGACGTCACAAAGCTTAAGACCTCCCCCAACCCCTGTCACACTTCATTGACCCCCTTCGTCCCCCTAAAGTTGTGACGTAATTCATGGATGTCCCCTTACAGGCGAACATGTATTTCAAACGAACTGTTACTTCTACATGAAGTGCGTTCGGTTTAGTGAGACTGGAAAAAAATGACAATAAAGAAGTAAAAAGTGCATGACTTTCTTATAACCGTTGAGGGATTACAAAAACAGGAATATACGTTTTCTGACTGACATGATCACTAATACACGAGCCTTATTATCGGTATATGGACTTTGTTAGTTTGCACGGCGTTGCTGATGATGATAATGTAGACTATTTTTATGTACCTGATCAATAGCATCTCTCCTGGCCCAGATGCGGAACTTGGTGTCGGATAGGCCGGGGGGAGAGTCCACGTACGCAAACTTGGAGACTACGTACGCGACCAGGTATGTGGACATCGGGACCGATGTCTCGAACTCGTCCCAAACGAAATCAGCGCTGTCTTTTCTGTAAACCAAGTAAACCATAGAGTATACACATAAATAAGCGCAGCAGAGACGTATACGTCACAGACCACTACACTTGTTTCGGTGATCATGATCAAGGACTGTCTCCAGTTCAAATTATCCGAATTTAACCAATACTAAAACCAATAACCAAACCAATTTAATTGAGTTTTTTATATCTTAGAAATGCGTCATTTAAAAAAAAAATTGAAACTGACTAAACACTACTAGATCGCTCAAAATCGGTTCGGTGATTTTCTTCATTCTGATGAAAACGTGTTCTTTTGTGAGTAAAAGTCAGTTTTTAGTAGATATTTAAACTGCGCTAGAAATTTGATGCTAATACTTGTTTTGTCAGTCGTATCTGGTATTACTCATAATTACACGAATCACCTTAGATGTTCATTGCAACATGGCGGTTAGACTTTTACTCGGTCGGCGCTTGTGATCTCACACATTCGCCTTCCATTCATATATTATAAGAATCGAAAATCTGTCTTCCAATAAATGTTAAATTCAAGCGAGATTCGTCACGATAGAAACACGCAAATGTTTGTTCCGTGCAATTTACCATACAAATATATAACACATTTTCAACTTTTATGTATTTATTGATCTGTTTAGTATGCTAGTTTTAGAAATAAATAACGTCACTCGGTTATACATAAACATAATATATAATATTTAGTTAATACTCACTTGAAAGTCGACTGGACAACGCTCCACGGCCACAGGTCTTCGAGGGCGCTGGAAGTACGCACACATTTACTAAACCATCTAAACAAATAGTTAAAACCTGCATCACTACCAGTGTAGGGCCACCATCTACATACACTATATTTAATACTACTGCACACTTGAAACCTTTATCACACTTGCACCCCACTAGCACATTTCTAACAATTCCGTCGCACGTAACATCATATTTTATAAGTATATGTTTTTCGTTTCATTTATATCTCAAGTCGTCGACGTTTACGTCACATTAATCCACTATTTCACTTGATGGTCAATGCCCATGTGCTCGAAGGTGGAATTACGCTAGGACTAAAACGTCTCGTGGCACTCACAACTTGATGCGTGCTTGATGGTATTCTCAAACTTGTATGTGGTGGCTCCCCAGGCGGGTGCTAAAAAGTACGCGACCGCCATGTAAATGTCTTTTGATAGATCCGATTTTTTATTATAATAATAGAAATCCCATAATGATAAAGCATTTTATTACCTTAATAAAAAAAATTGGTTGTCTGTAAAGTCGGTTTACGGACGATAGATTTACGTGATAACGACATAATCATGTATGACATTGACATTTGACATTTGACATTTGACATTTGACATTTGACATTTGACATTTGACATTTGACATATGACATATGACATATGACACATGACTTTTGACTTTTGACTTTTGACTTTTGACTTTTGACTTTTGACTTTTGACTTGACATTTGACATTTGACATTTGACATTTGACATTTGACAATTGACATTTGACATTTGACATTTGACATTTGACATTTGACATTTGACATTTGACTTTGACTTTGACTTTGACTTTGACTTTGACTTTGACTTTGACTTTGACTTTGACTTTGACTTTGACTTTGACTTTGACTGACTTTGACTTTGACTTTGACTTTGACTGACTGACTTTGACTTTGACTTTGACTTTGACTTTGAAGTTTGACTTTTACTTTTACTTTGACCTTGACCTTGACCTTGACTTTGACCTTGACTTTGACTTTGATTATATTATCTAGATCTAGATAAAACTTAGGTGGAATGTTACCGTTACTATTTTTCATTTTGGCATTCATCAATTTATAAAACGTTATCACGTCAAAAATAACACTTACTAATAGGTATGTATATAAACGAATTAACTTTAACCCAGTATTCTATTAGAATATATTTAATATAGTAAATACCTCTCAACGAGTGAAGCATATGGTCTGTAAACGTTCTAACATGTCATTTGTTTGTTTAGTTTTCTACATTGTCGAACGCTAAGACGAAATATGGAAACTTTTGTTTGTTGAATAAATGTATTTCTTTCTTTCTTTCTTCTTTCCCAGTATGGACGATATTATTATTACAAGATGGAAATTAACATTCGAAACTAAGCGGACGCTTCTACGGCTTAATTTAGTTTGCCACGTTCTTCTAAATGTTAAAAAGTGCTTCTTCTTTGATTGTAATTCCATTTCAGCTTCGTCATAAATTAAATAAGGTCTTACTTGGTCTCTGCTGATTTCTCGATTGGCATGTTGGAGGTGGCAGTGTAGTCCCTGTGGTGACCGATGATCATCCTGAAGGTGGCCTTGTACATGGGCTCGTCGAAGCAGGGGAAACCTTTGCGAGCCGAGGTGGCTTCGAACTGAGTCGTTATCAGGTATCTGGGGATGAGATCGAGGTAGCTTATTAACGGCAACTCACACTGGTTAATTAACTATTTAAAGCCCTGAGTAGGTGTTAAATTGTAATATTTATCTGGAACTGATGAAGTGGGACTATTTAGGATGTGCGCATTGAATAGTAATATACATTTATATAATTACTATATATTAACAATACGATAAGAACAAGAGAAAGACATTCTATTACGTATTAGAATGTCTTTCTCTTTCATAATTTAATACATAATTTCTTATGGAAAATATCTGCGCCTAAAACTCATCAATCCTGCCGCCTACGACTTCGGCTTATTCCAAATACCCTGGTAATATGCAAATTCTTATTATAATATATATATTATACATATAAATATTAACTCACTCTTTAGCTTTAGTTTTAGTATTAACATATGAGCTAATGTACGCCCCATCTAAGCCAATGCTCAGCCGGCCATAAAAGGGAATCGTAAGTGTATAGTTCTCATTCTTCTGGAGCACGTTATCCAGTTGGAGGGTCAGGAGGTTGAAGGTAGTGTTCAGGTCCAGTGCAGACACGGCGGGGGCGGCGGGCCCCCTCAAGGTCACCCGACTCTCGGAGATGTTGAAACCTTCAGCGTGGAGAACGATTTTGGATGATGGTTTGATTGCTGTCACCTGAAAAAACAAATTCTAGTTCAAAGTGTATTCGGTAGATGGCGTTTGCACCCGTCAGTGCCGCCCCAAATGAAAATAAATCTTTTCCTAACAATATTATCGCATTCTCGCTGTCCTTCATCACTGGCATTACAATTATCAGAGGTATGTTTCTTTTTTTCTTTAAGTGTTAAGGGTCAAAAAACACCGCAACAAATACATAAATGTTAATGTTAAAATCCGAGAACGAATGAATTGGTTTAATTGGTTTGCTCATTACAGTAATTTTTTTATTAAGGAATTCCGAGCTGGGCTATATTTTTAATCGACTTCAAAAAAAGGAGGAGGGTTTCAGTTGGACTGTATTATATGTATAATTTCACCAAAACCTGCCAAGCGGTTTTTGAGTTAGGTACACTTCAATAATTGAAAAGTGTTACGTCTATCTGGATGTATTCCTTATTGAGGGTCAAGAAATCGGTGAACATCCACAATTACAATTGTTGATTCCGTGGGTAGCAGAGGTCACTGAAATCGTTGAACAAAAAAAAAAATTCTAAAAATGGAACCGACTTCAACACACAAAAGTGTGAAATAACTTGTCGAAGTCAATGCGCACAGTATTTTGATAATAGTTACTTTAGAACTATCGTGGTACCGACTTCAAATAAAATAAAGCAACAGATAGCACTCCGGGAGTGCCGGCAGAAGTGCAAACTTGAACATTAACGTCGCGCATTTTGGAATTTTTGGAATCTTAGGTAATAATTTCGCACGAATTCCTTTATTTCTCAGTATAAAAGTATACCATCATTGTATATAAGTATATGTATATACAATGTATAGATATAAACATAGTATAGATAAAAACATGATTTGATTTATTAAAATAAATCTTTTGTACAATATTTTACAAGTTGAAACTATAGTTGGAACCCTCCGACTTATTACGTGCGTGATTCCCGTGTTTTATACATTCATAATGGGTCAAAACCACGTCAGTTTTAATAACAAAAAAGCCGCTAAAGAAGTTTTCACTTCATAAAGGAATCATCAAAATCGGTTCATCCAAATTCCCCAGTCGAAAGTTCTGAGGTAAGAAACAAAAAATATACAGTCGAATAGAGAAACTCCTATATTTTTTGAAGTCGGTTATAAAGTAATACCCTCTATGTAAAGAACAATATAATACAAGGTTGTATCGTTTCCGCAGTTGTGATGTTTATGCTTATGTTAGCGGCAGTGAAATGTATTCCGACGAGAGGTTAGGGAGGGGGAGGGAGTATCAGTGTGTCTGGCTGTCGATACTCCGGCTCCGCGGCAAGCACCGAGTTAACGAGTAAATTCCGTTACCAAAAACATATCAAAGCATAGTTTATAATAAGTTATTTATAAATCACGAGTTGCTTAAAAATCATTGATAAAAATACAAACATTTGTATGCACCGTACTGTAGGCCATGCGGTGAAAACCGCGGGAGGGTTACCTGGTTATGAATATTTCCGAGACAGGTTACAGTTCAACCATTTCAGCATTGTGTTAGATCCGCACTCAAATCAAGCTCGTTCTTACCAAAGTGACTGGTTATGTAAGCAAACTTAAAAAGTAAAACGGAACGGTGACTTCAGGTAATACAGGCACTAAGTGCGGCGCTCGTTCTATAAACTGTAAAATACTAAGTACTTGTAGTCTTACTTTCCAACGTTACTTTTGATTTTTAACCGACTTCAAAAAAGGAGGAGGTTCACATTCAATCCGTAGGTTTTTTATGTATGTTACCTCAGAACTTTCGACTGGGTGAACCGGTTTGGATGATTCTTTTTTGTTTGAAAGCTGATGATGCCCATGTAGTCCTATTTAAATATTCATGAAAATCGGACAAGCCGTTTTTGAGCTACATTCTAATAAATAAGCTCCAGCTTTGAAATAAAAAAAGAATCATCAAAATCCGTTTACCCAGTCGAAAGTTCTGAGGTAAAAAATATAAAAAACAATTTTAAAAAATTGCGGTTCGTATTGAGACCCTCCTTCTTTTTTTGAAGTCGGTTAAAAATTACATAAGCATGCTTTTACTTAATAATTATAAGGTTATTTAAAAACACGTTAAGATCTGTGTCTGTAAAAAGATTATTTAGTTGATGTTTTTTAATATAACATATTGAAATTTAATGTAATCTGTGATTATCATCGTAATTGTGATAAATAATTAAATGGTTATTAATAATAATTTAATTATTTTTTTTAAATTAGTACGTAATGGGTTAACATAAAAATAAATCACCTTTAAAAACGAGAATCAGGCGACTGAGCTTCGCTCTGCTTGTTGCCAGGCAACACATGATATATCTATGTATATAGATAAGGTCGATGATCGTAACGGTGTCTATATGCTAATGTTCATTCAAATCGTTTGAGCCGTTACCGTGCCTATATGCATAAGGCAAATATAAATATCTAATAACAAAATTACAAAATAATAAATATTATATTTACAGAAAAGTTTATCAAAATGATTTAACAATAAGAATTGCTCGATTGATAGCATAATAATATGATATACTTCATGACGTCATTTTAAAAATGATACAAACCGACATCCACTACTCATGCTCGTGTGTGGAACATTTTCAACGGTTTCTTGAAAACTGAGAACACCAGCAATATAGGCGAAGTGTAATAAGCATATACTATAATACTAGCTGCGCCTCGCGGTGTTACCCACGTGGTGATGAAAAACGGTGATGATGGTGATGGTTAAAATAAGCCTATGTGTCAATCCAGGGTATAAGATATCTCCATACCGAATTTCATCGAAATCGGTGTGGCCGTTTGAGCGTGAAGAAGTACCAAACATACACACAAACTTTCGCATTTATAATATTAGTAGGATTATTATAGATCAATACACATCAGGATTCAGCTCATTCTCGACCCTCTGTAATGTCATCGGCTCGTCGAACATTGCTCGAGCAGACGGCGCGGCGAGCGCGGTGAGCGCGGCGAGCGTGTCGGGTCATCCATACACACATCAGACACACCAATAGATATGCAGGGGCGAGTCCCTTGCAGTCCTACCCTCACTGGCCTTTCAATGAACTTAGAATATGACTCGGCCTATTGACGGACCGCTAACCTGCCACATATATTAATTAAACTGGGTGACATTGCAACACCGCCGTGTGCTTACAAAACATTACGATTGTTCATTTATTCAGTTTCCACTTGACAAGGCTATGTTCATCGTGATCAATTGTTCCTGAACGATAATAAATCTGTTCGTGCGTAAAATTGTTTTGTGAACAATTATTTTATATGAAATAATATTCGTTACAGGTGCAAGGCTTCTCACAAAATGTACCAACTGTAACAATGCACACGACATTTTGGTTACCACTAAGACCACGGCCGATGCAACTCGGTCGATAAGTCGAGGTAAATAATCTACTGGGTAATGCGGTGACTTAGCAGCAGTGCATGGAGCTATCAATCTTTCTCTTCTAAATAATATATTATGCATCTCAGCAAACCTTTTTTTGTTTGGATTTTTTTTTTATCTTTTTTTTTTTTACATATTATAAGTTTGCGTTTGACAACTGTCTCACCTGATGTTAAGTGATGACGTTGTCTAGGATTTAGCACGCAAACCTAGAAGGTACCTATTCACTCGCGACTTGAAGACTCCAGGATTGTACATATTGTATTATTCTTATGTTGCTCTGTCAACGTTATGTTCATTTAAACATAATATCTCGTGTATTGATAATATACTTACCTAGTAAAACCTACTTACCTATAAACTACTCAAAACAAAATAACGGCCACTAAGATTTGTTGGTGTACCACGAAAAGCCACATAAGTAATAGGTACGAAAGGTGAACAGCAGAGGAAAACCTTGAAATAAACTATTATAATTATGTTTAATAATTCACAATATGTCATCATCGAGTGACAAGTTACGAATATTAAACTGACAGTCCGATGATGTGCCAATCATTTCTATTCACTACAAAAGCTAGCGACGGTCACAGAACGTCATCATATGTGGCATTTATAATGAGAGCCCGCTATTGCGCTCTCATAGGTTAGTTTTATCCCAGATAAAGTATTATTCCTGTGGGATAAAATGAGACAGCGGGAAAACCGTATCCCTTCGGGTGAAAACTGGTGGTACTGAAAAGTATCCTAGCACAACGCTGCGGGTACGATAGCGGCTTTAGTGGAGTTGGGAACGCGTCGTGTCGCCGCGTCGCGTCGCGACGTTAGGATTGAAAGCTACTAGCAATGAAGCCTAGCGCTCATGTCGCTAGGCACCATTGCTGTACAATTGTGCATGTTCACGCAGCGTAAGCACCAGAACGGGCGTCATAGGAACGTGCAGCTGTCACAGCTGTCACAGCCGAACCGCGTCGAACATGGGATATGACTGTATCGGCATAAAGTAGGACGTCACCGTGAAATATTCTCATTTGGAACAATGGTAAAATGTAACAGTTTAAATTTACCGCTCGCAAGGTACGTTTTGGACAAAGGATTTCCATAAAATCTTTATCTAAATGGCTAATTATGTATGTTTCTGTGTCCCGCAACGACGGAGGACAACTGGATAAAAGGCATGAAAAATACACAAAAGTAAGAGCTGTAACGGTGACGGCATGCCTTTTGTGAGAAATATAACGAAGAAAGTGTTTTGTCTTGTACGGAGACGATGGCGCCGGACGAATGTGTATTGAAGAAGAACAAATCATTTATTGTTATTTTTTCATTTTATTTTGTTATAATATGTTAATTTATAATACCAATATTTAAGTTTCTAGTATATAATATATTTGTAACCTCTGTTTTATTTAAATTATAATACAATAAAAAGAATTAACAGCTATTAATAAATATTTTTCTTGTTTTATATATTCTTAATATTTGGGTTAATAACATTCTTCAAGTCGATGTTTTTAACTTGGACACTAAATTGAACTATTTCAATATATACGAATATTTTGATATTTTTTAGAAAATCGGCAGTTATAACCGTTATGTAGTGTATAACAAAAAATCATAAATAATTAGTCCTACGATAACCACCTGTAAAGATATAACGGTTTCCCTTGATCTTAGAGAGATACATTTTGTATTTTTCTTACTGGCATCATACATATATTTCTTTAGATTTTGTGCAAAATTAACTCGGAGTCATTTTGTAGGTATGTAACCCTATGTAAGTATATATGTAAGTTAATAGAAGCGATATCCGGCAAAACATCCGGCACTTTCAAATTGAAATCTATAAAAGCCGATTTTCGCCCCCAAACTTTAGTAACATATATTGAGTAACAAACATCCATCCATCCATCCAAACTTTCACATATATAATATTAGTGAGATGAGATTATTTTTATAGTATTATGTATATTCTTTATGTATTATAGGTATAACATATACTATAATCATAATATGTATATTATTCATGACTTCAATTCATCATCATCATCATCATCTCAGCCATAGGACGTCCACTGCTGGACATATGCCTCCCCCATTGATTTCCACAAGGACCGGTTGGAAGCGGCCCGCTTCATGTATCCATCACAAATACATTGCCTTATGTTGTGTTAGATTTGGTTAGTGTGAAGATCGCAATAATATTCTTTTTACATATTGTGGGTTTTTTAGCATTAGATAATATTCTTTTGTTCGTTATTAACAGCTTTTAGGGTAACATCTATATCAATTGGCTTTGTATTGTCTAACGGCTGAAATGATTCTATGTTTTTTTACTTATTTAATGTTCATTTTCAATCGAAAGCTTGTCCTTCTACTTGCGCGAGTCGTCAGTCGACTGGGCATTTACATTATTTTTCAGAGTTTTACCGAGTTTGCTAAGTTACTAAAGTTCGCTTCTAGAGTGTCTTTAAAGATAAGTATATGTAGAGAAATGAATGAAGGGTACGCCATTAATATGACGGTAACAGGTTCGATCTCCACCCCGGCTTGAGATTTTCTAGTACTCAGGTAACATTTTAATGAAATCTACAGCATATAGTGGTAGGGTACCCTCAGTACCTGCTATTTATTTTATTTATTAACAAAATCCATAGTTCTCAGATATCCTATCCTACTAATATTATAAATGCGAAAGTTTGTGTGTATATGTGTATGTTTGTTACCTCAATTTGGTCAGGCAATTTGGCTCAAATTGGCTACACCAATTTCGATGAAATTCAGTATGTAGAAAGTTTAGACCGTGGATTAACACATATGCTACTTTTCATCATCATCAATTATGACCACGCGGGTACAATCGCGGGGCACTACTAGTAGACAATAAATCTGAAATGTAAACGCGGGGCGCCAATGGATGGTAATTCTGTTATTCACACATAAAATAACAAGAATTCTCCAAGTTCTATTTCTGTGCCTTACATTCTGTTTACTGCTTAGAAATGGGCTGGCTAGCTACCACTTCAAATATCAAAACTTTTACTAAATGAAACATTGTGTTCAGGCAGCTGTCCTAGAGATTCAGTGAAGTATTGAAGTATTCTTAGGTAGATGTAGTGTGATTCCTTGGACCACATCGTCGTTGACCTTTATGTGAAGCAATGGGTCAAACGCTATGAAATATAAATATTAAATGGAACTAACTTACCAGTATATCGACGACACCGTAAAAGCTGTAGTTGGTGGCGCGGTCGATGTCATACAAGAGCCTGATGTCATAGTGCCGGGGGATGACGTCACCGGGCAGGCGGTACCCGTGCCCGCGAGCTATGTGGACGGCGTAGAGCGCGCAGACGGTTAGCAGCCACCCCATCTTGTCTGGAAAATAATAAAAGAACCATAAAATAAAAAGTATTTTAATCAAGTGCTCTGCGGCCGGTAAAGGGATTTCCTAGTACCAGTTATACAACCTGTTTACCGGAAAAGCGGACCATGAAACATTTACACAAATGGCAATGGCAGAAGGAAAAGAGCCCGAGGTCTTTTGGCCAAGATCCAGCGGAGGCTTCAAGAAACAGGATGTGTGTGTGTGTGTGTGTGACGTAGGCTTGATGGTGGTAAAGGTATCGGACAATTTGTAACCGAATACACTGGTGGGTTCATCTGTTATCAAGTACTATTCTACATTGTAAGTCTAGTGCGACGCCATCTTCTACCATGTCAGCATAACAATGAATTGAGGTATTTGGTCAAACTTTCAATACTTGTTAAAAAAACAAAATCGCCAAGTGAATTATTTCCCTTTCTGGATACGGCGCAGGATATACAGGTTCCATTTATTGTTTTTTTTTTTTATTAAAGAAGATTGAAACTTTCGAGTAGCTACCCGCCCGGTTGGCTACCACCCTCAAGCTTGAAAAACTGTCACCAGACACATAGTGTGGCAGCAGTTCTCTGCCGTAAGCATTCTAGATATAGCGTGATAACATCTTCGACCACCATGTTCATTGACCATCAAGTGACAAAGTGGTCAAACGCTAGATCTATACAGTAAAAGAAATAAAACTAAATCCTCGTCACAATATAAACAAATAGTCGATGGCCAAGACCTACATAACAAGCAAGCAAACATACGCACAATAATGATGTAGGCATGAGAATCTACAACACGGCATGTGTGTTCGGCCCACATAACCTCCCTCACATATCATAACAAACATAACTTAGATAGGTTCGGCCTACATAACCTCCCTCACATATCATAACAAACATAACTTAGATAGGTTTCGCATATTTTCTACATTATTATGTTAGTATTACGTAAATCAACTAACTGTAACCTGTATACATTTTATCCTTATCATATGATGTGGGCTCATTAAAATGTTTAGCATATTATAACCTTAAAATGTCGTCATGTATGTGTCATTAAATGTATATCCCGACACCACCTTGCTTTCTTTCTTTTTTATTCTTGCTTCTTCTATACATTATGGTGTTAGTGAAATGCAGTTTATAAAGATACTTTAATCTCTAAGAACTGTGTGTTAATGTAATTTTAATTTTTTTTGGACATTATATATATATAAACCTCGATTACCACTGACTGATTGACTGACTCACTGACTCACTGATTGACAGAATTGTTCTCCCAGAAGGAGCGATGGGGGGTGTTTGTGGTGTAGGGGAAAAGTGTAGAGCAGGTTCCCGTGACCTCCAGAAAAATCCGAAAAGTGTCATTTTTGGTTTCCTTGATGGAACTGGTGTAGGGATCTCGGAAACTATAATCGATAGGGGGTAGGTGTCAGAACTAAAAATGACTAAAACCCTGAGACCCTTTTGGAAATTAAAAAAAAATTTACCCTCCCAAACAAAAAAGAGGTTTTCCCATACAAATTTAAAACGACCGCAGCTCCGGAACCGTTATGGGTGGGTATGGGGGGTTTAAACAAATATTATAGAGGGTTTGCAGGGGAATTTGAAGTTTCTGTCAAAAATTGAAAATTGGTCCTTCGAACCGGATACCAAAATCCAAGTTGCTCCGATCTGGCTGAAATTTGGTATTTAGGGAGAATGGGGGTCCCTGATTCTAAATATAAAAAAAAATTTTGGATGACGTCATTTGTTTTTTTTTTTACTGGATGGGGATTTTCTTTGGCGATACAACACCACGGCTGCGAGGCCGCAGGCCGAGCTTCAAACCTGCGAGGCCGAAGGCCGAGCTTTCGGCCCGCGAGGCCGAAGGCCGAGCGTGGCCTCCGCGAGGCCGTAGGCCGAGCCGTGTTAGTCACTAACGAGGCCGAAGGCCGAGTTCCGATTGGGGTGTAACGAATTAACGTCCCTCAGGTGAGTCGCTAACGAGGCCGAAGGCCGAGTCCCGAATGGGGGGTTTTTTCCACATCTCGAGCTGGTCTTCGAGGCAACTGCCCACGTTAACCATTGCACTTAGAGGTGGGGTCCCTTAACAAAAGTCGTTTACGATCTTGGGGCGCTTTTACAGCAACTTTAATTTTATCAAATAAATCAACTTGCACATGGTAACCCTGCCCAAACCTTGTACTGAACTAGAAGAAACTGTCACTTACTCGACTTGTATGAGAAATTTATATATTTTTTCAACTGCAATTACCAGTTTGATAAAAGTTACTAATGCACATCGATAACGCGGGCTGCTCGCAGCCCGCGCACCACCCAACACCTAGTTATAATATATAAAGCTGAAGACCCACTCATTGACTCACTGACATCATTGTTCTCCTAGAAGGAGTATTTTTGGGTTGAAATTATGGTGTGGACTGTATAGAGAGTGCCCACGTGACCTCCAGAAAAATCCGAAAAGTGTCATTTTTGGTTTCCTTCATGGAACTGGTGTACGGATCTCGGAAACCATAAGCGATGGGGGGTAGGTGTCAGAACTAAAAATGACTAAAACCTTGGGAACCTTTTGGAAAGTTGAAAAAAATTACCCTACCTATTAAAAAAGAGGTTCTCCCATCCAAATTTAAAACCTTCGCAACTCCGGAACCGTTTTAGGTAGGTATGGGGAGTTTGAACAAATGTTATAGAGGGTTTGTAGGGAAATTTGGGGATTTTGTCCAAAATTTGAAATTGGTCCTTCGAACCGGATACCAAAATTCAAGTTGCTCCGATCTGACTGAAATTAAGTATTAAGGGAGATTTGGGGTCCCTGATTCGAAATATGAAAAAAGTTTTTTGATGACGTCATTAGTTTTTTTTTTACTGGATGCGGATTTTTGGTGGCGAAACCACATTCTCTTTGCGAGGCCGTAGGCCGAGCTGTAATCGAGCGAGGCCGCAGGCTGAGCTGTGGAGGCGAGGCCGAAGGCCGAGCTCCACCCTAGCGAGGCCGGAGGCCGAGCTGTAGGCCTGCGAGGCCGAAGGCCGAGCTGGCCGTCATTGGGAACAGCTTAAAATCATTCCCTTTGTAACTTGCGAGGCCGCAGGCCGAGCTTTAAACACCGCGAGGCCGAAGGCCGAACTTCAAACCTGCGAGGCCGGAGGCCGAGCTTCCGGCCCGCGAGGCCGAAGGCCGAGCGTGGCCTCCGCGAGGCCGTAGGCCGAGCCGTGTTAGTAACTTACGAGGCCGAAGGCCGAGTTCCGAATGGGGTGTACCTCATTAACGCATCCTATGGAAGTCGCTTACGAGGCCGAAGGCCGAGTCCCGGATGGGGAGTTTTTTCCACATCTCGAGCTGGTCTTTGATGCAACCGCTCACGGGAACTAAAAGTATCTGTCAGTTGTTCGACTTGCATTAGAATTTTTAAATTTACTGGATTGGGATTTTCGCTGGCGGTACAACGCCACGGTTGCGAGGCCGCAGGCCGAGCTTCAAACCTGCGAGGCCGAAGGCCGAGCTTCCAGGGCGAGGCCGAAGGCCGAGCTTTCGGCCCGCGAGGCCGAAGGCCGAGCGTGGCCTCCGCGAGGCCGTAGGCCGAGCCGTGTTAGTCACTTACGAATGGGGTGTTACGCGTTTACATTCCTTAGTCGAGTCACTAACGAGGCCGAGTCCCGAATGGGGAGTTTATTCCACATTTAGAGCTGGTCTCCGAGGCAACTGCCCACGTTAACCACTGCACTTAGAGGTATGGTCCCTTAACAATAGTCGTTTACAATCTTGGTGCGATTTTACAGCGACTAAAATTTTATCAAAAAAATCAACTTACACATGGTAACCCTGCCACACTTTGTACTGATTTAGAAGAAACTGTCATTGATTCGACTTGTATGAGAATTATATATTTATTTTTTTAACTACAATAACATTTTTGTTAATAATACTAATGCACATCGATAACGCGGGCTGCTCGCAGCCCGCGCGCCACCCAAATACTAGTTATATTATATAAAGCTCGATTACCACTGACTCACTGACTGACTGACTCATTGACATCATTGTTCTCCCAGAAGGAGCGATGGGGGGTGTTTGTGATGTAGGGGAAAAGTGTAGAGGAGGTTCCTATGACCACCAGAAAAATCCGAAAAGTGTCATTTTTGGTTTCCTTGATGGAACTGGTGTACGGATCTCGGAAACCATTATCGATGGGGGGTAGGTGTCAAAACTAAAAATGACTAAAACCCTGGGACTTTTTTGGAAAGTTGAAAAAAAATTACCCTCCCGAACAAAAAAGAGGTTCTCCCATACAAATTTAAAACGACCGCAGCTCCCGAACCGTTATAGGTGGGTATGGGGGGTTTGAACAAATGTCATAGAGGGTTTGTAGGAGAATTTGGGGTTTTAGTCGAAAATTGAAAATTGGTCCTTCGACCCGGATACCAAAATCCAAGTTGCTCCGATCTGGCTGAAATTTGGTATTTAGGGAGATTGGGGGTCCCTGATTCCGAATATAAAAAAAATTTTTGGATGACGTCATTTGTTTTTTTTTTACTGGATGGGGATTTTTGATGGTGAAACCACTTCTTATTTGCGAGGCCGCAGGCCGAGCTTCAAACCCGCGAGGCCGAAGGCCGAGCTTCGAGGGCGAGGCCGAAGGCCGAGCTTTCGGCCCGCGAGGCCGAAGGCCGAGCGTGGCCTCCGCGAGGCCGCAGGCCGAGCCGTGTTAGTCACTTACGAGGCCGAAGGCCGAGTTCCGAATGGGGTGTTACGCATTTACATTCCTTAGGAGAGTCACTAACGAGGCCGAAGGCCGAGTCCCGAATGGGGAGTTTTTTTCCACATCTCGAGCTGGTCTTTGATGCAACCGCACACGGGAACTAAAAGTATCTGTCAGTTGTTCGACTTGCATGAGAATTTTTAAATCTTTTTACTTACTGGATGGGGATTTTCGCTGGCGATACATCGCCACGGTTGCGAGGCCGCAGGCCGAGCTTCAAACCTGCGAGGCCGTAGGCCGAGCTTTCGGCCCGCGAGGCCGAAGGCCGAGCGTGGCCTCCGCGAGGCCGTAGGCCGAGCCGTGTTAGTCACTTACTAATGGGGTGTTACGCGTTTACATTCCTTAGGAGAGTCACTAACGAGGCCGAAGGCCGAGTCCCGAATGGGGAGTTTTTTTCCCACATCTCGAGCTGGTCTCCGAGGCAACGGCCCACGTTAACCACCGCACTTAGAGGTATGGTCCCTTAACAAAACTCGATTACAATCTTGGGGCGATTTTACATCGACTAAAATTTTATCGAAAAAATCAACTTTCACATGGTAACCCTGCTCACACTTTGTACTGAACTAGAAGAAACTGTCACTTACTCGACTTGTATGAGAATTTTATATATTTTTTCAACTGCAGTTACAATCTTGAAATAAATACAAATGCACATCGATAACGCGGGCTGCTCGCAGCCCGCGCACCACCCGAAATACTAGTTATATTATATAAAGTTCGATTACCACTGACTCACTCACTCACTGACTCATTGACATCATTGTTCTCCCAGAAGGAGCGATGGGGGGTATTTGTGATGTAGGGAAAAAGTGTAGAGGAGGTTCCTATGACCACCAGAAAAATCCGAAAAGTGTCATTTTTGGTTTTCTTGATGGAACTGGTGTACAGATCTCGGAAACCATAATCGATGGGGGGTAGGTGTCAAAACTAAAAATGACTAAAACCCTGGGACCTTTTTGGAAAGTTGAAAAAAAGTTACCCTCCCGAACAAAAAAGAGGTTCTCCCATACAAATTTAAAACGACCGCTGCTCCCGAACCGTTATAGGTGGGTATGGGGGGTTTAAACAAATGTTATAGAGGGTTTGTAGGAGAATTTGAGGTTTTAGTCGAAAATTGAAAATTGGTCCTTCGACCCGGATACCAAAATTCAAGTTGTTCCGATTTCGCTGAAATTTGGTATTTAGGGAGATTGAGGGTCCCTGATTCCAAATATGAAAAATTTTTTGGATGACGTCATTTGTTTTTTTTTACTGGATGGGGATTTTCGCTGGCGATACAACGCCGCGGCTGCGAGGCCGCAGGCCGAGCTTCAAACCTGCGAGGCCGAAGGCCGAGCTTCGAGGGCGAGGCCGAAGGCCGAGCTTTCGGCCCGCGAGGCCGAAGGCCGAGCGTGGCCTCCGCGAGGCCGCAGGCCGAGCCGTGTTAGTCACTTACGAGGCCGAAGGCCGAGTTCCGAATGGGGTGTTACGCATTTACATTCCTTAGGAGAGTCACTAACGAGGCCGAAGGCCGAGTCCCGAATGGGGAGTTTTTTTCTACATCTCGAGCTGGTCTTTGATGCAACCGCTCACGGGAACTAAAAGTATCTGTCAGTTGTTCGACTTGCATGAAAATTTTTAAATCTTTTTATTTACTGGATGGGGATTTTCGCTGGCGATATAACGCCACAGTTGCGAGGCCGCAGGCCGAGCTTCAAACCTGCGAGGCCGAAGGCCGAGCTTTCGGCCCGCGAGGCCGAAGGCCGAGCGTGGCCTTCGCGAGGCCGTAGGCCGAGCCGTGTTAGTCACTTACGAATGGGGTGTTACGCGTTTACATTCCTTAGGAGAGTCACTAACGAGGCCGAAGGCCGAGTCCCGAATGGGGAGCTTTTTCCACATCTCGAGCTGGTCTCCGAGGCAACGGCCCACGTTAACCACTGCACTTAGAGGTATGGTCCCTTAACAAAACTCGATTACAATCTTGGGGCGATTTTACATCGACTAAAATTTTATCGAAAATATCAACTTTCACATGGTAACCCTGCTCACACTTCGTACTGAACTAGAAGAAACTGTCACTTACTTTACTTGTATGAGAATTTTATATATATTTTTTCAACTGCAACTAAAATTTTGATAACAATACAAATGCAAATCGATAACGCGGGCTGCTCGCAGCCCGCGCACCACCCAACACCTAGTTATATTATATAAAGCTCGATTACCACTGACTCACTGACTGACTGACTCATTGACATCATTGTTCTCCCAGAAGGAGCGATGGGGGGTGTTTGTGATGTAGGGGAAAAGTGTAGAGGAGGTTCCTATGACCACCAGAAAAATCCGAAAAGTGTCATTTTTGGTTTCCTTGATGGAACTGGTGTACGGATCTCGGAAACCATAATCGATGGGGGGTAGGTGCCAAAACTAAAAATGACTAAAACCTTGGGACCTTTTTGGAAAAATGAAAAAAATTTACCCTCCCAAACAAAAAAGAGGTTCTCCCATACAAATTTAAAACGACCGCAGCTCCCGAACCGTTATAGGTGGGTATGGGGGGTTTGAACAAATGTTATAGAGGGTTTGTAGGAGAATTTGGGGTTTTAGTCGAAAATTGAAAATTGGTCCTTCGACCCGGATACCAAAATCCAAGTTGCTCCGATCTGGCTGAAATTTAATATTTAGGGAGATTGGTGGTCCCTGATTCCAAATATGAAAAAAATTTTTGGATGACGTCATTTGTTTTTTTTTTACTGGATAGGGATTTTTGATGGCGAAACCGCTTCTTATTTGCGAGGCCGCAGGCCGAGCTACAAACCCGCGAGGCCGAGGCCGAAGGCCGAGCTTTCGGCCCGCGAGGCCGAAGGCCGAGCGTGGCCTCCGCGAGGCCGCAGGCCGAGCCGTGTTAGTCACTTACGAGGCCGAAGGCCGAGTTCCGAATGGGGTGTTACGCATTTACATTCCTTAGGAGAGTCACTAACGAGGCCGAAGGCCGAGTCCCGAATGGGGAGTTTTTTTCCCACATCTCGAGCTGGTCTTTGATGCAACCGCTCACGGGAACTAAAAGTATCTGTCAGTTGTTCGACTTGCATGAGAATTTTTAAATCTTTTTATTTACTGGATGGGGATTTTCGCTGGCGATACAACGCCACGGTTGCGAGGCCGCAGGCCGAGCTTCAAACCTGCGAGGCCGAAGGCCGAGCTTTCGGCCCGCGAGGCCGAAGGCCGAGCGTGGCCTCCGCGAGGCCGTAGGCCGAGCCGTGTTAGTCACTTACGAATGGGGTGTTACGCGTTTACATTCCTTAGGAGAGTCACTAACGAGGCCGAAGGCCGAGTCCCGAATGGGGAGTTTTTTCCACATCTCGAGCTGGTCTCCGAGGCAACTGCCCACGTTAACCACTGCAATTAGAAGTATGTTCCCTTAACAAAAGTCGTTTACAATCTTGGGGCGATTTTACAGCGACTAAAATTTTATCACAAAAATCAACTTGCACATGGTAACACTGCTCACACTTTGTACTGAACTAGAAGAAACTGTCACTTACTCGACTTGTATGAGAATTTTATATATTTTTAACTGCAACTACAAATCTTGATAAATATTACAAATGCACATCGATAACGCGGGCTGCTCGCAGCCCGCGCACCACCCGAAATACTAGTTATATTATATAAAGTTCGATTACCACTGACTCACTCACTCATTGACATCATTGTTCTCCCAGAAGGAGCGATGGGGGGTGTTTGTAGTGTAGGGGAAAAGTGTAGAGGATGTTCCTATGACCACCAGAAAAATCCGAAAAGTGTCATTTTTGGTTTCCTTGATGGAACTGGTGTACGGATCTCGGAAACCATAATCGATGGGGGGTAGGTGTCAAAACTAAAAATGACTAAAACCCTGGAACCCTTTTGGAAAGTTGAAAAAAAATTACCCTCCCAAACAAAAAAGAGGTTCTCCCATACAAATTTAAAACGACCGCAACTCCGGAACCGTTATAGGTGGGTATGGGGGTTTCAAACAAATGTTATAGAGGGTTTGTAGGGGAATTTGAGGTTTCTGTCAAAAATTAAAAATTGGTCCTTCGACCCGGATACCAAAATCCAAGTTGCTCTGATCTGGCTGAAATTTAGTATTTAGGGAGATTGGGGGTCCCTGATTCCGAATATGAAAAAATTTTTGGATGACGTCATTTGTTTTTTTTTTACTGGATGGGGATTTTTGATGGCGAAACCACTTCTTATTTGCGAGGCCGCAGGCCGAGCTTCAAACCTGCGAGGCCGAAGGCCGAGCTTCGAGGGCGAGGCCGAAGGCCGAGCTTTCGGCCCGCAAGGCCGAAGGCCGAGCCGTGTTAGTCACTTACGAGGCCGAAGGACGAGTTCCGAATGGGGTGTTACGCATTTACATTCCTTAGGAGAGTCACTAACGAGGCCGAAGGCCGAGTTCAGCATGGGGAGTTTTTACCACATCTCGAGCTGGTCTTTGATGCAACCGGTCACGGGAACTAAAAGTATCTGTCAGTTGTTCGACTTGCATGGAAATTTTTAAATCTTTTTATTTACTGGATGGGGATTTTCGCTGACGATACAACGCCACGGTTGCGAGGCCGCAGGCCGAGCTTCAAACCTGCGAGGCCGAAGGCCGAGCGTGGCCTCCACGAGGCCGTAGGCCGAGCCGTATTAGTAACTTACGAGGCCGAAGGCCGAGTTCCGAATGGGGTGTACCTCATTAACGCATCCAATGGAAGTCGCTAACGAGGCCGAAGGCCGAGTCCCGGATGGGGAGTTTTTTCCACATCTCGAGCTGGTCTCCAATGCAACTGCCTGCGTTATTTACTACAATTAGAGGTAGGGTCCCTTAAAAAAAGTCGTTTAAATTCTTTGTGCGATTTTACCCCGACTAAAATTTTAATGAAAAAAATAAACTTGCATATGTTAACTCTGTTCTCACTTTGTACTGAACTTGAAGAAGCTGTCTTTACCACCGCGAGGCCGAAGGCCGAGCTTCAAACCTGCGAGGCCGAAGGCCGAGCTTCAAATCTGCGAGGCCGAAGGCCGAGCTCGAATGAGGTGTAACGCATCAACGTACCTTATGGGAGTCACTAACGAGGCCGAAGGCCGAGTTCCGGATAACGAGTATTTTCACATATCGAGCTGGTCTCCGAGGCAACTGCCCACGTTAACCACTGCACTTAGAGGTGGGGTCCCTTAACAAAAGTCGTTTACAATCTTGGTCCGGTTTTACCGCGACTTAAATTTTATAAAAAAAATCAACTTGCACATGGTAACCCTGCTCACACTTTCTACTGAAATAGATGAAACTGTGAGTTATTCGATTTGCGTGAGAATTTTATATCTTTTTAGCAACTGCAACGACATTTTTGTTAATAATACAAATGCACATCGATAACGCGGGCTGCGAGCAGCCCGCGCGCCACCCAAATACTAGTTATAATATATAAAGTTCGATTACCACTCACTGACTGACTGACTGACTGACTGACTGACTGACTGATTGACATCATTGTTCTCCTAGAAGGAGCGATGGGAGGTGTTTGTGATGTAGAAGAAAAGTGTAGAGGATGTTCCTATGACCACTAGAAAAATCCGAAAAGTGTCATTTTTGGTTTCCTTGATGGAACTGGTGTACGGATCTCGGAAACCATAATCAATGGGGGGTAGGTGTCAAAACTAAAAATGACTAAAACCCTGGGACCTTTTTGGAAAGTTGAAAAAAAATTACCCTCCCGAACAAAAAAGAGGTTCTCCCATACAAATTTAAAACGACCGCAGCTCCCGAACCGTTATAGGTGGGTATGGGGGGTTTGAACAAATGTTATAGAGGGTTTGTAGGAGAATTTGGGGTTTTAGTCGAAAATTTAAAATTGGTCCTTCGACCCGGATACCAAAATTCAAGTTTGTCTGATCTGGCTGGAATTTGGTATTTAGGGAGATTGAGGGTCCCTGATTCCAAATATGAAAAAAATTTTTGGATAACGTCATTTGTTTTTTTTTTACTGGATGGGGATTTTCGCTGGCGATACAACGCCACGGCTGCGAGGCCGCAGGCCGAGCTTCAAACCTGCGAGGCCGAAGGCCGAGCTTCGAGGGCGAGGCCGAAGGCCGAGCTTTCGGCCCGCGAGGCCGAAGGCCGAGCGTGGCCTCCGCGAGGCCGTAGGCCGAGCCGTGTTAGTCACTTACGAGGCCGAAGGCCGAGTTCCGAATGGGGTGTTACGCATTTACATTTCTTAGGAGAGTCACTAACGAGGCCGAAGGCCGAGTCCCGAATGGGGAGTTTTTTTTCCACATCTCGAGCTGGTCTTTGATGCAACCGCTCACGGGAACTAAAAGTAACTGTCAGTTGTTCGACTTGCATGAGAATTTTTAAATCTTTTTATTTACTGGATGGGGATTTTCGCTGGCGATACAACGCCACGGTTGCGAGGCCGCAGGCCGAGCTTCAAACCTGCGAAGCCGAAGGCCGAGCTTTCGGCCCGCGAGGCCGAAGGCCGAGCGTGGCCTCCGCGAGGCCGTAGGCCGAGCCGTGTTAGTCACTTACGAGGCCGAAGGCCGAGTTCCGAATGGGGTGTCACGCATTTACATTCCTTAGGAGAGTCACTAACGAGGCCGAAGGCCGAGTCCCGGATGGGGAGTTTTTTTCTGCACATCTCGAGCTGGTCTCTGAGGCAACGGCCCACGTTAACCACTGCACTTAGAGGTATGGTCCCTTAACAAAAGTCGTTTACAATCTTGGTGCAATTTTACAGCGACTAAAATTTTATCAAAAAAATCAACTTGCACATGGTAACCCTGCTCACACTTTGTACTGAACTAGAAGAAACTGTCCCTTTCTCGACTTGTATGAGAATTTTTATATTATTTTTTCAACTGCAATTACAATCTTGAAATAAATACAAATGCACATCGATAACGCGGGCTGCTCGCAGCCCGCGCACCACCCAACACCTAGTTTATTTTATATACTTAGATATGTATATTATGAAAGTAAAAAAACAAAAGTAGCTAATGTATGTAGGTAAGTGTTATTTATTGTATATATTTAAGACTGTCACATTTGTGTGTGCAAACAGAGCAGTCATGCTCACGATGGCGGTGTCGGTGCACGGTGCCATCGTGTGTTGGGCCGCCATCTTCCCACAAATACGGTTGAAGAAGGCGATGGCTGGCGCGCGCGCGTGTCAACTCGTGAACGGGTGCTGTTTGCGGACTAAGATCTGTTCTGGACGCATACGCAATGCAGACTTAAGGCGTGCTTTTACCAAATGTTTAGGTATTTTACGCGCGTTAGAGCAGGACAGTAGCGGAAGCGGCGCACCGAAGCGCCCCGCGCCGTCGGCCCCGCGCCGTACGCACGCACGGCTCCAAGAGAGAGTAATATTTAACGCCTGGTAACAAGCTGTTGTCAAAATATAGCTCCACATATTTTGGTAGGCGCTAATGAACATCTGAGTGGCTTTAAACATAGTCTGTTTAGACTAGCTGATCCCCTCGTGGCTTCTTGTATGGCCTAATATGTATCCCGATTTTACTTCTTCAAAAGGACCATTTGACTGTAACTAAGATAATGTCTAAACGGAACATTATCGAAGAAAGAAAGAACACTAGTACTTTGTATTACTCTAATTTAAAATACATACTAGTACTGTACATGTGTTGCGTAAGTAAGGTTTATCGAACCAAAATATACCTAAATAAGTTCACAATGTACACAATAAAATCATATCTTCTATACCATAAAATATTGTTTTTCATAAGTCTTTCTAAATTTCAACGTAATATTCTACTATAGGTTGAGGAGAAGACGTCACAGACTAGACTAGCAGTTCCGTGGTTCAAATCCCATGGTGGTGTATAGATCTAGCGTTTAAACACTATCTCGTTTTATGTCATTATCATCATAATTATTTTTTCTTCTAATCATACTCAAATCCCCGCACTAGAATTTCCTGTGTCGCGGGAGGCATAGACACACAAACATTCAAGACCCGAAACAAACACGTACACTCATCACACAAATGTTTGCCCCTGCCAGGATTCGAACCCAGGTTCCCGAAAGCACAGAAGTCATATCACTGACCACTGAGCCACGGTAACCGTCAATCAGCCATAATAGATAATATACGTAAATATATAATAGATCGCCACAGGGACCGGTGGAAAGCGGCATGCATCCAGCCCCCTTTCTGCGATCTTGGTCATGTCGCCTGTCCACCTTGTGGTGGATATCCAATGCTGCACTTGCCTATTCGTGGTCTCCACTCGAGAACCTTTCGACCCCAGCGGCCATCGGTTATTAGAGATATTTGCCTGCCCACTGCCACTTCAACTTGCTGATCCACTGGGCTATGTCGGTGACTTCAGTTCTTCTAGGGATCTCCTCATTTATGATTTGGTCTCGTAAATAAGCCCCGAGAATAAAAATACAAAATATTTTTATTGACATATATATTACATTCAGTTTCTTGAGTCCATAGAATAGCCCTCTATAGCCGATGAGCCATAAATACTTACAAAATTTCACCCAAATCCGTTTTACCCGCCTGGTGATAACAACGGTGATGATGGTGATGATAAAAATAAGCCTATGTGTTAATCCAGGGTAAAGGCTATTTGCGTTTCAAATTTCATACAAATCCGTCGTGGCGATGAATGATAACGATGATGTTGATGAAAGTAGCATATGTGTCACTCCCGGACCTGAAGTATCTACTTACACAATTTCACCCAAATCCGTTTTTTGGTCTGGTGATGAAAGACTATGATGATGATGATGATGATGATGATGATAAAAAAAATTGGTTGTCTGTAAAGTCGGTTTACGGACGATAGATTTACGTGATAACGTCATAATCATTTATGACTTTGACTTTGACTTTGCCTGACTTTGACTTTGACTTTGACTTTGATTATTTTATGTAATACAAAACTCAGGTGGAACGTTACGCGGAACGTTACTATTTTTCATGAGTGTTGCTGGTATAATTCATCAATTTATAAAACGTTATCACGTCAATAAACCTTTTTGTGAATCCAGGGTATAAACTATCTATGTTCCAAAGTTCATCAAAATCCGTTCAGTAGTCTTTGCGTGAAAGAGGAACAAACATCCATTCATCCATACATTCATACTCACAAACTTTCGCATTTATATTAGTAGGATTTATTTACGTATATTATATATTTATTAACATACATATTCAACATATATAATATATAACTACTTTTTGCTATATATATATATATATATATATATATAGCAAAAAGTAATAATTGTTCAAAATAACTGCTTGAGTCCGCAAAGTAGGTAACAACTTTCGATATCTAGAAAATCGTTACATTCATCATCATGTGCATAATAATCTATGCGTTCATTGATAAAAACGAAACTGCAACAAACAGTTGCAGTGCTACACGCCATATGCTTTGAACGATAAGAAGGTATATTTAGTATTGGTACCTACGGAAGTGGGTACGGGATTGGAAGGAAACAACACTTACAACGAAAGTGACGATTTATTCACTCGACTTACCACGTACCTACAGAGTTCGAGAGAGTTCCGTGGATCGAGGATCTCTCTTATCTAGAATTTGCTATACTCTTCCATTCGCGAATAATGTTCTTTCTGTATTCAGAACCTTCCACCGAACCCCAAAAAATGTTTGTACCAAATAATGGAACCGACTTCAACACTCAAAAGTATGAAATAACTTGTCGAAGTCGGTACCATGAGCACAATATTTTGATATCAGTTACTTTTGAACTATCATATCGGTTCCATTTTTCGGTCTATTTTAATTATTATTTGTTCGTTTACTATTAGAAAGAAAGAAAAATACGTTTATTTATGACATGACACATTCGTATGCATGTGTATGGTATTGTTACGGAAGTGGGTACGGGATTCCACCGAACCCCAAAACGTTCAAAAAGTACTTCGGAGGTATTGGGGATAGAACTCGGGGCCAGCGGTATTACAAGCAGAGCTCTGCCCGCTACGCCACGAACCTATTAGCCGAACCTTCGAATTTCTTAATTCGTTGCTTCGGACTGACTGATTATTTGACGTGACGTTTATTTGTTTTCTATGACGATGATATGGCCGTCACAATATTGAAAAGTGGGCTCTAATGACGATTACTTACGTTTTAGTTACGTATGCAGATTTATGGCTATAAACGCAGTCGGATAAAAAAACAATAAATATCTACTGTGTTTTCAATTTATTCATCGAATCAAAAATAACCAAGTGACAGAGATTTTATTTCACCAAATAAGCAGCAGTGGACGTTTATGGCTGAGATGATGATGATGATGATGATGAAATGAGTGAAATATTTATGTGGCTGAAAACTCAAAAGTTGCGATATTGCCGGTACGCATGGCCCCAATGATGTTTTACTATACCTCATATAAACATATAATATCATTGCATGGCCCTCATCAACTAAACGCGACTCTGCCGTTTTTACCTACGAGTTTTACATCATAGTCATAATGTCATTAATCAGGGTTACAGGTTTATTTATTATTTGTCAACGTAAGAGTCAAACAAAGTTATCGTATAAGCAACTACAAAAGTGACTGTTTGGGTGTGCGGTTGGCTGTAGTTGTATCTACTCCAGTTGTTCGTTACGTAAGCCTAATACTATCATAATAAAATATAATTAAAGCAATACTATTTTTAATTAGCGTTCACATGTAGGTATTCAAACTCAAAAAGAGCGGTGTTTCCATGTGACAGAAAGAGGTATTTATAGGTTTCGAAATAAGCTTTGCGAATAACAATAAATTTGCTCAAAGCGGTAAGGACACCAATTCTTCCACCAGTGTTTTTATATTTACGATTTCATTTTGTTTTCTTTTTGTGTGTTCAATAAAATGTTTTTGATTGATTAATAAATTGCATTGACGCTCGATAGTTTATAGATGCGCTTGACAACTATGTTATCTGACCCGATGGTCAGTGACGATGTGGTCTTTAGTGTAATCAAACTAGACCTAGATGCTCAATGGATATCAAGGAATGCGACCTGCACACGCTGTGTCTTTGGCGACAAGACCCGGGACAAACATCAATGCTCATCACATATAACAAACAAAAAAAAAGGAAAAGATACAGCTGAATAGAGAACTACCAGTCCCTTTTTTTAAATATTTAGAGAGAAAGTGAAAAAGAATGACGAGTAACGAGTGGGGACTAGAGAATACATGTTACTACACACTGCAGTACTAATACATTCAAATTTAAAATATCTACCACCCTCGATCATATCAAGTTCAGTTGTTATTTTGTCGCAAGTTTGTGATTTATCCACGTATTTCACACGGGTTGTCACAAAAGTTTTTAACCTTTTGATTATTCAAATGACTACTTTTCAGTACGCCAACTAAATGACAAGCCTAGCCGGTGGGAGCATCGGCTGTCAAACTGACGGACGCTGGTTTTTTTTTATCACACTCAGACCCCCGCACTAGGATTCCCTGTATCGCGGGAGGCATGGCCACACATAATCACAGCACACAAACATCCAAGACCCGAAACAAACATCTACACTCATCGCACAAATGTTTGCCCCTGCCGGGATTCGAACCCAGGGTCCCGGAGACACAGAAGTCATGTCAAGACACTAACTACTGTGCCACGGCGACCGTCTACCTCTACGTTGAACCTCAAAAACGCGAATGGCTTTTGTGAAGGCAACACCGACATCAAATTTCCAGGATGGTGGTAGGGTACTTTCAAGTGCCTGTGCCTGGCTCGCTTTCACCAACAAGTTCGAAGAACTCTCAACAAACGCACAGTGTGTTCATGCAGCAGGCCTTGAGGGTCAGTAAACATTTTTGGTCTAACGTGATTATACATTCGATCACATCGTCACTGTCCAAGTGAGATAACTTTGTCAAACGCTAGATTATAAAGTATAAAAATATGGTCACCGATGAGCACTATTCACAACAGGCTAATCAATATAATAAAAAGTTGTACCATACACCTTCGTACAAAACGTAGGTAAATATTCATATATTAATTATTGTATCTATTTTATAAATGTATCATATTGTTGCTCACACAAGCAATCAGGCGCTACTCGGCTAACGATTGCTCGATTGTGTGTTCTATCAGGCGTAAGCAAGGTACATAGTAAATGTTCTCTCTATAGGGATACAACAGGAGCTATCTATACTACATGAGCGCTCTTTCTTTGGACAGATATGTTAGAGCCCCTTGTATTCAGATGCTAAAATAATAATATTAGGAGGCAGAGCGATGCAAGCACAGGTCCGACGTTGACAGTGGTCACGGGAGGAATGCGCGGGTGGAGAGCAGCGCGGATAAGCCAGCTGAGATCACGTGATCCCGCGCGGCACTAAGAATTTAACGAAATAAATTCATATAAAATCAACAGAAATGAATATTGAAAAAATAATCTTGATTGTTCCTAGATAATGCCATTATCTATCAAACAAAGTAAGCTTCATATGAATGTTGATATTATTTTGTAAGATATACGTGTTTTAATTTTTGAAAAGCATATTTTTCAAAAATTAAAACTATCGAGAAAATTTTAGTTAACCGGATTTTGAATCCTGACTGTTCCTTTATGTTGAACCAAAGATACTAAAACTGAAAAAACCAAAGCTCTGTCTTCTACACATGGCTTAAAATACATTTTTAAAAATAGCGGTTTGTCTACTCACAGCGCCATGTGTTTTATGGTATTGTATTATATTGTTAACAAAAAATGAGGATACATGAATGATCTATTTTTGTTTCATAGAATATACTTCCGAGGTGGTCCCATTTAAATTTTATCAAAATCAGTCATGCGGTTTTTGAGTTGCACTCCAATAATCGAAAAGTGCTGCGCATGCGTGGATGACAACAAAGTTGCGGGTGGAGAAATCGGTGAACATACACAATGAATGATTCCGTGAGTAGCACAGGTCACTGAAAAGGGTGAAAAAAATGATTACCCAAAAAATGGAACCGTCTTCAACACTCAGCACAATATTGTGATCATAGTTACTTTTGTGAACTATCATGGTACCGACTTCAACAAGTTATTTCACACTTTTGAGTGTTGAAGTCGGTTTCATGTTTTGGGTATTTTTTTATGTAATGTGTTTCTTTAAGTATGTAAAATTGTCTTCTGTTTTTCATGTATATGTGTATTATGTATCAATAAATCAAGTTTCATGTTAAAAAAATGGCACGGACCCTGGAGGCTGTGGAGTGTAATGTTCGTGATTAAATAAAAACAAAAGAAATCTTTTAAAATGTTCTGGAACAACATAGGGGTATAAATTAATCCGCAGGCGGGGAGATGCATTAGAAACTGCCTTACTACAAATATCTAGTAGATATACTATTATAGGGTATAGCTATCATTTTATCGGAAACTTAAACTGGCTATAAAGCGCTAGCTGTAACGAACGTCTGTTTGTAGAATGAAAGCACTGGTCCAGATCAACATCGTTCAATTTATCCATAACATAAGAACTGTCGCCAGACATTGAGCTGTGTCCAGGCAGCAGTTCTTGAGAGCCAGTCAAACATTCTAAGTGTACCGTGACCAAATTGTCACTGAACATCAACTGAGATAGTGGTCAAACGCTAGATCTATAATTTATGAAAAACACACAACTTAGGGAAACGGAGTCCACTCTTAGGTACACAGTCGACCATATTATACACTAAACTCACATAATGACATAAAGTAGCTTTTAATGTTTCGTCTACCCTCGACATAGAATGAATAGTCTAGTAGTTATCCTCGATGAAGTTTATATTATGTATTGTATGTATACCTACGTCACAATGCTTAGATGTAGCGAGAAATAGCAATAATACAAACAATGTATGAAGTGTTTAGTAACTATTGTTTATGTATGACTGTTTCTGGTTATGGAACCGCACAGTTATGGAAACGAGGGTAGTTTTTATAATACAATCGTATTAAATAACCGTATTGATATTAATATATTTCAATAATCTGTTAACACATTATGTTATTACGGCATAATTTAATATATCATGTACTTAGATTTAGGTATTGTTAACTTTTATTTTTTGTGTTTTTTGTAAAATCCTAGTAATATTTTTTAGGATTACATACAGTCCATTTATTTCGTAATTTATTTGAAATATTGTTGTATTTGTTGTAGGCAACGTAAACAACTGTAATATAGGTACGTATTCGAGTTGTAATCTACCGTCTAATCCACACATTGTCAAACTATTCCGGGCGCCCAAGATACAGGCATAGCCTAGTTAGGGGCCCGCCGTCAATCTTTGTAACAGAAAATAAAACTAATTTGGAAAGACAGATATCTCACGAGGCAGAGAGCCCGGTAAGATGTATCTTTTCATTAGGATAAATATGTTATGTTATTATGTAAATTAAAGTAATTAAGTGAATGTTTAATGTATGTGGCTACAATTAATTAAATGTGTAAAAGAAATAAAATAAATATAAAAATTATATAAATATCTTATTAACACCTATATCATAATATATGCCACCGAGAGGGGGTCATGACCCCCACGATCCCCACAGAAACGTTAATATAGAGTTGATAAACCTCTTGAATTGTATATCATAGATATAGATGGATCTAGTCTTAAAATAAAAATAACAGGTTCTGTTTATCTCGCGACCCACGTCTATACCTTTGGCTGCGTCCGCGCCTCTACACATGCATAGACGATGACGATATGGATCCTTATATTTCAAACCTTTTTAGTGAACGATTATTCGGACATTTTTACACTGATTGTTATTTATTACTACATAAAGAATTCAATCAAAATGTACATTTGACATGTGTAGATTAATATATGATATTGTAAGGCTATTTATCTATTTATATTTTAAGATCCTATTTGATCACATCGTCACCGAACATCAACATAGGAGCGAATGAAACTTTCTAACTTGGGAACAATATTTGTAAGATTTTTAATTTCAATATAATCAGAATAAGGACTTCTAGAATTTTAGTGAGTTTGCATAACGAACAGAGTCGCCGCCGGTTGTGAATGTATTTATTCTACATAATTAGTGCAAACGAGCGCGTGGTATATTAAATAACTAAGTATATAACACAGTCAGTGGAAGGATATATGTATGCCGTATCAATGTACTGGATGGTTGCATTATTAACTAACCGTGTAGTAGACGTGACATTAAACATAGATATAAATAGGTAGTATAGATATAAATACACCCTTTCCCGTAGTAATATCCCCAACAACAGCTTGAGCTTCCGGTGAAGGTAACAGCGTTATCAAATTCCCAGCATGGTGGGAGGGTACTTTCGAATAGCTAACCTGGCTAGCTACGACCCTCAAGTTTGAAAAACTGTCACCAAACACATAGTGTGTTCAGGCAGCAGTATTTGAGAGCCAGTATTGAGTAATGAGCATTCAAGGTCTAGCGTGATAACATCTTCGACCACATCGTCACTGACCATCAAGTGAGATAGTGGTCAAACGCATATCGAGATTTTTCGGATATACCTAATGCAATGTAGCATTATACCGGAAATATTGTTACGTATAAACTTATAATTGTGATGTCGGAGAAGTCTGAGTTAAATACACTGTAAAAAACGCACCCGAATTTTGATTTATTTGCGGAAGTAGGACCAGAAATCGTGCAAAATATCATTTTGCGATAGGGGTGTATTATCTTTTGTAAATCGATTTGTTGTCATTACTGATAATATCTTGACTAGATCATTAGTTACTATATTATTGGCGTTTCAACGTTTTAATCAAGTAAATAAATATTTTAGCTTTCTTATCTTCAACACGACACATTTACCTAAGTAAAGTCGAAACATTTTCCAATAGATGAGGCAAATACTCATTCCAAGTCTTATTACTAGCGTGTTTACCTGTGACTACATGTAAGCATACGAATCCTAATATTTTACAACTTTTTCCTCATTACTATGGACTACCTTGTTCTCGCCTAGCTGCGAGCTCTGATACGCTGCCGGAATCAACTATTTTATTTATAAAAGTACCATATCCACTAGTACCGTAGAATTGACTGTTCAGTGGGTAGCCCGGTTTCGCTACTACTCGTAGTATACCAATATTGCTAATTTGTATGTTCCAGAGTACTACGGAATCTGTCTGAGAGTCTTCACTGCATGTTCTCTTAGTCAAAGTAGGGAAACGTTTGAGATATACCGAACGAATTGATCTTAATTATGATACCCAGATAATTATCAGGACATGGACATCTACTGTTAATGAATTTTCCATAATTCAACCTCAATAGAGGTGTAACAGGTCCGTGCGGATAAACACGGGGTGCAGCTAGTAGATATAAGTATGTGATCACATACTTATATCTACATATACTATGTATGTATGTCTACTATGAACACCAAGACGGACTCCTTTAATAAACATATTTGTACGCTAATTTCCCCTTTGTGTTTACATTTTTGCTAATAACCGAATAGCTGCTTACCGACGTCAACAGACTTCATTTCACTATCTTATTCCGAGAGGTTTGCTGAACCACTCCGTAGTTTCTGAAGTCTTTTACTCATTAGATCAAAACATGAAATCAACAAAATAAATAATAGGTAAATACAAGCTCTCCAAATACGTAAAATCAACATGACAAAATACTTCAAATGCGTAGATAGACTTTATCTATGTTCAAAACCAACGCTAAAAAGTTACCTATCTATGGCCGTTCTATGGCTAAAACGAGCGCAGAAAAAGCGTTATCTATTGAGTTCGGAGACAGAAACTAGTAAATACTTTTTGGTGGCTTAACTAAATATTTATAGAATGGACAAACAAATCACAATATGTTGGGTTTTTTTAATTATTTATTTTAAATATTACTCTCCACAGATTCCAGGGCCATTTTTTAACATTTAACTTAATTGATAGATTGACAATTATATACATTTATAGACATTTCTCGTACAGTGAGGAACACAATTTATAAGCAATTTAAACTAAGTTAGAATAATACAATTAATACATTATATATTACTTAAACAAAATTAATTTTAAACAAAAGTAGCTGTTATTTAAGTCCGATTTGCGTATGCATGCAGAGCAGACCTTAGTCCGCAAACAGCACCCGTTCACGAGTTGACACGCGAGCCAGCCATCGCCTTCTTCAACCGTATTTGTGGGAAGATGGCGACCCGACACACGATGGCAACGTGCACCGACACCGCCATCGTGAGCATGACTGGTCTGTTTGCACACACAATTCTGACAACAAAATGTTGTTTTGATTGCACCTCTACAAACAAACTTTTATCCGAACCATCCCTAAAAGCCATCAAAAAATACTTCTTTAACAGGATCCTTTTAGACTAATAAAAATAGGTCAGAAAAACAATGAACCAGTACGTAATCCTTCCAAGCTCAAATAGGATCTAGGTAGACTTAACTAGTAATGCTGTCTATATATGTAGGTATGTGGGCGGTTGAATAATATTATATAGTTTCTCACCTATCGGTTTATTATTGAATGTACATTTCCGCAAATGTACGAAAAAATTATGAGTGAAATAAAATAAAATAAAATAAATTCAGCAATTAGAAGATCTATTGTACCTACGTTTTGATTCTACTTTCAAAATGCGTACCGCCAAGGAATGGAACTCGTTGCCAGAGTCTGTGTTTCTCGATAAGTAGGTACAATCCTGCGGTCTTCAAGTCACGAGTGAATGCAATTTCTCTATCACAAGGCCAGTGGAAAGATGTTAACAACAGTTATTATTAAATGAATGTGTTAGGGCTAGTGGACCTTGCATCAGACACAAGTTGACCTCAGTGCTCGTCGATAACTTGGTAAGTTTATGCTGGGCACATCGCACTTGACATTGCAATCGGCGCCGGAGCCGGCGCGGGCGCGGCCGTCGAGGGCAGGAAGAAAGCTCAAGGTAAACTATATTACTTTGGTTTTCATATTATAGTACATATTAGTGCATATTGACAAAGACTTCAGACAACTGACTTGAATCTGTTTTTTTTCAGTTATTTTGATTTAAAAACCATATAGAATACAATTTATACGACACTGACAATAAGTACAAATAAATAATAAAAACAATACAAAATAAATACTGATACTGAAATGCTCTAACCCGCTTCCTTCTACCCGCTAATATCAGTTAATCGCCTTCACTTTATAGCCGTTGGTGATGTTGACCCGCTGGCACTATGCTGCTATATTAGTTGCCGAGTTAAAGTAATGTTAATGCTAATGTTAGACAAAACGATCAACACTCGGCTAGACACAAACACCGGCAGGAGATCAAATAATAATAACATTAAACAGCCGTTGACCCCTCACAAACGAGATTTGGAGCCGGAATACAGCGGGAATAATTTTGCATAATTTTATATTTGAACTCGTATTGTGATCCACAGGTTTACAAGAAAAATAAATCGTAATACCTATTATATATTTTTGGACCCCCGGGGTCACCGAACAAGTGTCATCGAACTTTTCGCTACCGCAAACAAGATTTCTTAGGAAACTTTTTGGAACAGTGATCATTACCCCTGTGGCTCAGTGATCAGCTACCTTATTTCTGATTCAGGGGCGCTGAACTCGAAGCCCAGCAGAGGCAAACCTCTATGTTATGCAGCATAAATTATAATCCCGGACCTCGTATGTCTGTTCGATGTGATTTACGTGTGACCATGCCTGTGTGAAACCTGCCTGGGTGTATGTCGGTGTGAAAATAACATATAAAACATTTTTAATGGCCCCGATCGGTTCTATCGTCGAAATATATAACCGTTGCATGTGGTGGCTACGCCTAGCATCTCATGTGGTGGCTACGCCTAGCATCTCATGTGGTGGCTGCGCCTAGCATCTCATGTGGTGGCTACGCCTAGCATCGCATGTGGTGGCTGCGCCTAGCATCATTGTGGACGTTAAAGCTTTTTTAATTATTTTTAAACTAAACTTTTCAAACGAAACTTTACTGAAACTAAAGAAATATAGCTACTAGGAAATTGTGATTAGACATGAAGCAGGTCAGTTTTGATATGTAATACTATTTCTACTATTATTCCCTCGCCCACCCACTGCACACCCACGGACTTGCAAAATTAGTTTATGAAAATAAAAGAGTAAGTAACCGGTGATGATTTATCGGCGCGGAATCTTGTGAGAGCGAATGTGATGCCGTCGTTGTTTTCCACAACAACCCCATATATAGGAGCTATTATGTCATGTGTGTATATTATACGGAGTTTTTTTTTAAAATATAATTAACAAACTTTATAAAAACGAGGAAGATTACAAATCAGTAATATATTTTTTACGTTACCTTCGATATTCTAATATTTATTAAATCTTCAAGTCGATCTGCTCATCACTTTAATGATAAGGGTCATAGATTTAGGACGGCTCTACATCCCTCAATCACACCGATCCCTGTGTAGACACGGTCTCCCCTCTCTCCTCACTCTATCCACGATTATAATGGTTGATAAGGATGGATGTGTGGAGGTTTTTTTACTCAATTATGTCGGAACGGCTAAACGGACTCAAATGAAGTTTAGCACACCTAATGAATAATAGACTGTAATAGCAAATAGGATACTTTTTTCGCGGACGAAAAAATACTGTTCCCGTGGGGCTGATGCAGCGAAAACACCGCAGTCAACGAGTGTGCCGAACCGAGACCCAAAGAAAATATAATGTGCTTGATTCTGCATGGATAATGTTCTATCGTTATGTTTTCATTACTTATAAATTAAAAATACAATGGGTGGAAGAAATTTGACAAGGTGCAACAACGAATATGCACGTAGTTGCTTCGTAAGCTCAGCTGACACATCGTTGAGTGGAACACTGCTCGGGTCAAGAGCACCCGCAACCGATGAGGAGAAGACGACGACGAGAAGCAAAAAAACATGTCAGGATCATAGCAAGGCGACAGTTGTAGCATCTGCCTGCACGGTCGGGAGAGAGGCGTGACTATAATGTATATACGTGTACGTAAGTTGTGGACTAACTGTAGTAAAAACTTATCAGAGCGTTTGATCGATGCGACGCGTGACCAAAATGCTGGCACATATTTGGCTCAACGAATCAGCATTGCAATTCAACGTGGCAATGCTGCTAGCATTCTGGGCACGCTGCCAGCCGGTAGCGGGTTAGAGCATTTGAGTTATCTATAGGCTACCAATAGCTAGTGGATTGCTCAAATGTTATTGTAGTAGCTGCAGTATTGTAATTAGTTATTAGTGTTTTATTTTAATAAAGGCATCTGCCGTTAAAAATAACTGAATGTTTCACAGACATGGACGACTCCAAGCGAGGTACCCTCCATCGATTACCAATTAAGGATGACGTCAGAGGTCACGATTAGATCACACTTTACTCTCCTGGCCCCTCCCACCACGTGCTACTATACACCACTGACTCATGTGTACCAGTGTACCATCAACTATGTTTTGGACTTAATAAAAATCACTGCCACGCACTTGTGCACTTCAATGTAAATATAAATATTTCAATCAATTTTTAATATCTAATGCCGTATTCTATATAAATGGAGATACAAAGAGAAACAAGAAAGAGAAACAAAGCCGTTATTATTATCTTTTTTTTTATCACACTCAGACCCCCGCACTAGGATTCCCTGTATCGCGGGAGGCATGGACACACACAATCACAGCACACAAACATCAAGGACCAGGGACAAACACCTATACCCATCGCACAAATGTTTACCCCGGCCGGGATTCAAACCCAGGGTCCCCGCGGTCTAGAAGTCAAGCCACTGAGGACTGAGCCACGGCGACCGTCAATTATGTTCCATAATGTCATCGAATATGCTTTAAAATGTAATAAAATTGTGGTAATATCCAATGATATTATATGTTAGTAAAACATCATTGCGGTAATATCACCTAAACAGCAATGATGTTTTACTAAAGATGACGTATATTCATACTGCGCGGTGCTCAGATTTTGTTCCTTTACGACATAAACATGCTTACTGCGACAGATAATACGGTACAAATAATATAGAAAAGGATAGCTACCTATATGTTTAGACTTGCGCTTGAAATACGCGTCGCAATGAAAATTACTACAATTGACTTAATTTTGCCGCCTCAGTTTCCGCGCGCTTGTGCGACATCTACCTCATATAAACATATAATATATAAACAGGTTGTTTTATTTCATTTCAACGTTCGAGCGCTCATGAAAATCCGTTTATTTGTGAGTAACCGTAGTAACCGGGGTAACCGGGGTAGGCTTGTAACATATCACTCATCGTGAGCTGTCATCTCACACGTTTCTATTAGCCACAGATAAAACAAGGTACCGGTTCAAACGAAATGACTAAAACGATTGTACAGCGTCCATTGTCATACTCCAATATTTGGGGGAGGAGTTGGGAAGGAGCTACACAGGTTTGGGGGGTTGTCGGGGGGTAGGTGCCTGTAAACGACACATGCCACGTATACGTCATTGAAGGACTCGTAGCGCCGAGTCAGCAGAGATTACTCGAGAGTCAGAAGTGGTAAGCAAGGGCTTAGCTCTAAAATCCTCATCATAATCATATTCATATGAAATAATTATCAAAATCTAGAATACGGCTTAAGAAATATATTTCAAGTGGTGGTAGGGTATTACTGCTAATGGAACACTCCATTTAAAGGGATCTACAACTAAATAAGCACTAACTCAACATAAATATACAAATAATTAACTTTCAGACAGCCGCTAACAAAAGATATCCAGCGAACGCTTCAGTTCCAGTTCAGTAATCGAGTTGTAGAATAGACTCGGTTAGAAAGGTCGTGTGCGTGTTGGTTTGTTGAGTGATCACGCCTCACCGCAGCGTCATAGATGCGATTTGATGTGAGTTTGGTTTGATAGAACCCGCATAAACATATTATAGGCTGCTTCTTATCTTGAACAAGTTTAGGGTTCCTCGGGATTGCAACAATAACGTAATACTATAACAAATGTGCATTTAACTCTGTCTGTCTGTTACGTTTTGACGCTTACAAAACAGCTGAACAAATTTGGATGATATTTTGAATAGAGATGGGATGGGATCTTCGTGATCTTCTATCATAAATTGAGTAACAAACATCCATGCATCCAAACCTTCACATTTATAATATTTGTGGGATAGAATGTAACTAATACGTTCATAAATATCGTTGTGAGAGAGACAAGATACATTAACAAATTTACCGAGGCGATATATACCTACTGTACAGTAATCACAACGTCAGTTTGTATCTTTAAAGTATTCTGCATGTATCTGCGCAGTATACCAGTGCGCACTAGTTTTTAACCCGCTATGGACTCGGCTTAGTTTTTGGCATTTTCCTATTTCGCTTAGGTACTTTGCTCGATTATACTCTGAACATGCGCAAATAACAGAAACTGACTTCAGAACCATAAAGCTGGGCTGCGCGTACTTTAAATAAATATTTACACAATAATTCGTACCACATAGGTACGAGTATTCCCAAAAACACAGTGAATTAAAACTTTACATTCAGTACGATAACCAAATCTTCCAAAATTCTGAAATTACCCACAACAGCTTTCAAATGAAAATATATGCAAATATTTCACTTTGAGACCCTCGCGAACATTATCATCCATATGAATTTATTTCATTAATCGACTTGCGTCATATAAGTTCAATGTCTCACTAAAACTAATCTTTAGGAAAAATTGTAAACAAAAATAATAATATAACATGTATACGCACCAGCATATACCCTCAAAAACAATGAAATAAAGATTCACAAAGCTTCAACAACTAACCGATTTGTTTACTTTACTTTTACTTTACTTATCAATAAAATATAATCAATACTCAATAAATTCGATATTACGTGCAAACATCTTAAGTAATCGATTACGGTCAGCGTCAACAAAAATACATTTGCCAAACGATTACTTTCACTAAAATCGCCAAGATCACAACCTACCTTCGAGGAACTTCAATATTTGCAAGACTTGTTAATATTGTTTATGCGTAAATATTATTCGATAAATACGGAAAATTAAAACAAATATAAAGGTAAACTCACGTGTGTGTTAAGTGACGGCCTAACCACGACTGGTGGTGGTGGGTAGCTCAGGTGCTAAGTGGTGGATACACGGCACTGTTCCTGCGGTACAATGTTCTGTGGAATGGAGCTGCCGAAGCATGCCTTGCAGCTCTTGCAAGTGTTAACACCTCACGACACGATACAGGTACCTACGTGAATCACGTTTTTTTATTTCACCCTTAGATCCGTTTCAAAATCAGAAACAGCCATTTTGTCTTCGGCTGTTGAGGCTCAATTTAATGGGTTGGTCCGGACTCAAGATGTCGCTTATTGGTTTCATCATCACAGCTATTGGGTGTCCACTGCTGGACAAATGCCTCCCCCAATTGGGGGGAATTGCCAATACTCGCCACGCTTGGCAGGCGGGTTGGCGAGCGCAGTATGATTTCCGATCTTCAGAAGGCGCTGCTGCCCACCTTCTGGTACGTAGTCCCTTAGCCGACTCTTACGGCACCCGCGGGAAGAGATGGGGGAGTACTATTCTAGGCCGGTACCAACACGGCACTATTGGCGGCTTATTGGTTTATCTGGCTGTTATTATGTTATTTTGGCGGCTGCAATAACTTTGTTCACCCTTTTCGCGATGGTTCGCTTGTTTTGATCGATGTTAGATCTGGTCGTCTATCCACCTTGTCTGTGGCCGTCCTACTCTGCGCTTGCCAGTCCGTGGTCTCCATTCGAGAACCTTTGGACCCCAACGGCCATCGGTTCTTCGAGCTATGTGCCCTGCCCCTTGCCACTTTTTACGTATAGACTAGTGTCTTATTAAGACTATACGTAGAAAGAAAAGCTAAAACCGAAATTTCGGATGAATAAAAAAAAAGGAGAGGATTGTCAATATTCGACGCGCTTAGCAGACAAAGTATGGTTTATCGGTCCTCAGAAGGTGCTGCTGCCCACCTTCTGGTACGTGATCCCTTAGCCGACTCTTACAGCACCATGGGTAGAGACCATAGTTACCCTACGGATTTAATACTTGTTAGTTTGAATAACGGAGTGCTTACGGTCGTAATGAAGAATCTTTAAGTGCTGCCCCAATGTTGTCTGTTATCCTTCACACGTAAGGCATGAACACCGGTTGTCTATTGATATGTGAGTCAGCTCTTTCCCTTGGCATTTCGCCTTAGTTACACTGAATTGCATTTCCATGGCACTTGTAGGAGGTTCTAAGTAACTTGCACACTATTCCCGTATTACACACATCAAAATCAAATTAAGTACCTATAAACATAGTGATCTTGCAGTGATACAAACGGCGGCTTTATTGCTTAAAACGATTTATTCCAGGCAACTAAACACAAAGACAGGATTTTTCATAAATTTTAAGGAGCGTCTATTTGCCGCTAGGTATTTCTACACAATTTCCATTATTAATGAATAATTAATTTCAATTTTTTATTATAGTAGGCCGAAGTTAAGATATACTAGGTATATATAATATACTATACCTAATATAGATTATATATCGGGGTAGGGCTAGCTGTGTATTCTATATTATTTTATAACAAACACACAACGACAAAAAATAAATCTGTGAAACACATTCTCTCGGCGTCCGGACTAAAGTCGGTCGTAAAGTATAAAAGTCCGTCCCGTGTGTACGACAATGTTAGCGCGCGGCGTTGTACCAACTGTCATGTACAGTTACGTAGTGACTGTTGCCTTATCTATGTAGGTAGTGCAGTACCTACCTACACTTGCTCCGCGAGGACGGTATGGACGATGGATATTGTCTATGAGCGAGAAACCTTACAGATCAATTGACGCACGATTCACATTTATTTATTATTAATTGATCGACTAGTTGGTTGCCGTGGGTTACCGGCCTAGAATAGTACTTCCCCATCTCTACCCGCGGGTGCCGTAAGAATAGGCTAAGGGATCACGTAACTGGAGGTGGACAGCAGCGCCTTTTGAGGGTCACAGATCACACTGCGCTCGCCGACCCGCCTGCCAAGCGTGGCGAGTATTAGCAAACCCCCCGTAAATAGTAGAGGCGTATGTCCAGCAGGGGGCGTCCTATGGCTGAGATGATGAATTGATCCACTCTCCACTATGAGTAAATATTGGACTTTTCATCACATTTTGTAAGAAACTTGTGATTATATGTTTAAAAAGTTAATTGCAATTGTTATTATCATACGTGTACAGGCAATGATATTTGTATTATAGTGAATATACATTGAGTACGTGTCCCTTTGCGCTGAACTGATGCTTGCCTCCCATCTTACAAGATAGCATACTCAGTGTTTATTGCTATGATTTGAGGCGATGATTATTCAGCGGTCCGAGAGTCGGCTGTCGAACTGACGGACGCTGGTTCAATCCGCAGAAAAGGCTTGAGCTACCGGTGAACACCGTTATTAATCTACAATAAATTTGGGACAGAAATAGATTATAGTCTGGAATAGCACATAGTCTAATTTGTATCCCGGTAAAATGCATGATTCCCGTGGAATAGTTGAGGTCGCGGGAAAACCGTAATCCACGCGGGTGAAACCGCGGGGCGCTACTAGTAATGAATAAATACACGCACATGTAGCAATATAATATTCGTGTATGTAAGCCTGGCTGCGCGGAGAACGCGGCCAAGTGCGCCACGGCAACTAGGTATAATCAATTTTAATTCAATCATTTTTTTTACACACGTTATTATATTATGTTCCTGTGACATGCAATTATTATACTCATTTCAAAAATAAAGCTTTTGCTTTTGAGCTAATAACTATAGTAGAAACTTTCATTGGGTGCATCAAGGAATAGGCAACAGTTTGTTTCACTCCACCTAAGTGCTACTATTTTTCAATTACCCACATATCTACCTACTTACGCATGCACGAGTCGCAAATAATACGTTAAAGAAAAACAGTGCTAAAGCACTGTTTGATTCTTTTAATAAAAATTAGGTTAATATCTAAAAAAGCTGATAAGCAGTCTTCTAACAGCCTTAGGTCAATCCCAGAAAAACTAACTGCGTGTCTAAAACCTATATTTGGGATTGCTACAGCTGCTTTTGTTTGTGTATTGAACAGAATAAGCATAGTTAGTTGGTGTTCAAGTGGCCGTGACGCGATCGAAAGTGACCGTTTTTGCCTCGGATCACTCGCGTGCATCTGTCGAAGGCCGCTGGTAAGTATGAAGTAAACTAGATTTTTAATGACTCAAAACTTAGTGTTTAAGATAGAATACCTAGGTAGGTAGGTACTTTTGGATTGAACCAATTGTTTAATTTTGGATTTGCACGGTCTGTCTGTTTAGTCAGGGTCAAGTAAAATAATAATAAATTGAATATACCATCACAGTTCACACTCTTTAAATATGTTTCTCTATATGGTCGCGCCAATCGTTTCGATGAACTTTGGTACATAGGTACACAAATGGAACTCTAGAAACGGGTGTGGGCTACTTGTATGATACAATATTACTATAAGGTGGAAAACATGGAGAGTTTCGACTAGGTCCCTCACCCTAGTTTGCCGAGATGTGTGCCCTGCTCACTGCCATGTCACCTGAACACTAACTAATCCGCTGGGACATGTCGGGGACTTTCATTCTTCTACGTAACTCCACATAACTAGGTACATACCTACATGTTTTTATCTCTCAGCGAGCGCCGTAGCCGTCTCCATAGCTCGCTGTGCGACAGCTAGCAGCAGCTTTCAGCTATTTATTTGCCCAATTAGTAAAGTAACTAAAGCCAATTAATGCTCCATTCGCTATTACTCCTGTCGGTACCTATACTTAGTCAGTATCAGTGGCGGTCCCAGAGGGGGTGGGGGTCGGGGCTCATGACCGCAGATCCAGGTAAAATTAGAGGCTGATACTAAGTAGGTACCTACGTCGCATTCGAATTAGGTACTTAACTAGGTCATACTAGACACTAGGCCATTTAAGACGTTGATTCGACGACCGAGACGCCGATAGGCTTTGTTCCTTTCACATAGGTATGCCTCGCAGGTACCGATAGTTGTTTCGTCACTCGGCGTCCATCCTTTCTACATGGACACCGTATCAACGTTACATGATCTTTATAAACATTGTAATAAACTACCAATTTAATCCTTTTTATTCAAATCAATATGAGTGGTTGCATTGTATCGTACCAGCTTGACCACTTTCGTTGTGACCTAACACTTGTGACTATTATCTAATTAGAAACATGCCGCAGTTGTGACCGTCATCTACTTATCTGTGGCCGGGAAACTGTACGTACTTACACTATACAAGTGTAAGTACTGTCAGGTACAATCTGTGATTATGTGACAAGTTTAGTTCTACAATGTAAAAACTTTCTACGAATTATGCCGCGGGATGTTAATCACCGTCGAGTCTGTGTAAGAACGCTGCGGGCGCGATTATCCGTATCACTGCGTTTCACTGTTATATCCTAAAAATAATACTTCGTACTATTTATTGATATCCTGATTCTAGCCAATTCGTATGGCCTCTGTATGGTATATTTTTGATAAAGGTTTTCCAGAGTTTTTAAGAAAAACATTTTGATTCTGGTAGCGAAAGGTACCAAGCAATTTATTATATTAAAAATTAATGATACCATTGCCAATCCTTAAAACGAGTCTAAATATTTAGATGAGAATTTGCGTTGACGTAATTGCTTGTGATGTCTATATATGCAAGCATGTAATATAGGGGTCTTCCTAGACAAAAACTAAATTGTGCACAAAAATACAATCTTTGTGTTACTAAAGCATCATGCTAATCAGCCGAATGCGTTCCCACTGCTGGGATAAGGCCTCCCTCTGTAAAGGGGAGTTTTGGACCTCATCCACATCGCTTCAATGCTTGTCGGCTCCTAAGCGATCTGTTAAAAATGCTACTAACTGTCAAGCGGCCCATCCGAGGTAACAAATTCTAGCCGTTTCAGCTGAAAGAGCTCTTCTGGGTACATGACGAGCGTGACGCTATCTCTCCGTAACTGTTCCCTGCCGCGTCGGAACACGTCATCACGCTCATGGAATGGCAAAGATTCGGCGCCAACATCTGTCACCTTCGGCTTGCCGACGATATTGTGGTCACGATCGTGACAGACCCCAGCACGATGCTCGATGGCCGCAATCGAGTTTCCCCTTCAAATGAACATGGCCAAGACGAAAAGATATGTCAAATGCCCATGTTGCACCCGCCATAGTATTAATTGGGAACTCAATTCCCGATGTTGTTGTTCAGCAACAACTTCGGGCCAATGATGGCCAATCGTGGATTCCAACTCAGCTGGCTGCCCAGTTGAGTCGTATTCGACGATTGGCCTCTTGCAGCCGATCGGGAAACTCCGCGACTTCCTCTCACCCAAAATACCGCAATATCTGAACACAAAGGTCTTCGAATATTGTATGATATACCAGTATGTATGATATACCAGTGATGACTTACTGAACTAATATAATAACTAATGAAACAAAAAACTGGTTCATACAAATTAAAAATATATTTCTTTTATATATAGATGTATGTATATTTCTACAATACCTTATAATTATCTAATACTACTTTATACAATTAAAATGCATCAATTTTGATGTTATGCAATGGCACTGTCGGTAACTTATAAATTGAAATTTTTTAAATATTTAACATAACGGTTTGCGTCGACAGAATATATTCATTAATATATTTTATGTAGACGTCAAGCAGCTTGGCCGGTCAATGATTCGCTCTCGCGAAAACGTGACCGACACGCAGATATATTCACATTTATAATACTATTCGTTTTTGTTGTATCCCAGAGGAACCTTATTTTTTTTCGGGATAAAACGTACCCTGTGTACTGTGTGCTAGTCCAGAGTGCTTATTTTCTTATTTATTCTAATAAGACAAGCAATTTATCAACAAAGTAATAGTAATTTAAATGTGATCATAAATAAACTTGGTATTCCGCTAAAATAACAATTGCATCACGATTGAATTGCGGTAGAAATTAGAACCACCATTACCCATTACATTTATACTTCAAGTAAAATAACAAAACTGGCAAATGTGACATTTCCTTAAAAATCTGTAGGCAGTGTAGTAGAACTGATACCCAGGTTACTCTAAATCTATCGAGCTGTGAATGGCTTCCTAGATTTGAATGAACAGGCGCGAGAAGGTAAAATAAAAAAAAAAACACAAATTGTCGATTGGACAATTTTCATAAAAAGAAATTTATAATTCTGTTTTATTTACAGCTATGGTAAAATGGGGAAATCCCATAAAAAATAATTTATTCCAAAAATATGTAAACTCTTTTGTACTTAAAATGAATATATATGTAATTAAATTACTTTAATATGTTGAAGCACCCCAATTTCATTATAATATACTTGTAAACAATTTTAAATACAATATTTAATGTATACGTAACGTGTAAGCCTAGGACTCGGCGAGATACAGATAAAGCACTTCACAAATATACAACACATTACGTCATCGCCTTTTCTAGTTATTGGAGCGTGCGAGCACTGCACACGGCGCAGCGTGCTGTCACCTGTCACCTGTCACCTCGGCGAGTCCGGGACCCTTACAACATCTATCTATGTAGAGTATTCAGATCACATAAAGTAAAACAATAATATATTAAAACACGACATTCGTTGCCTTCCCGCCACATGAAGGAGATGATGTAATGACCAAATTAGTTGTTAATGTACAATAACATCTAAGATAATGATAAAACTTTAAGTAACAATAAATTGTAGATGCAAATATGTTTAGCTAAAATAATGACAATATTATATAAAGGCTACTATTTAGTTCGCTTAAAATACCAGTCCCTAGTAGGTAACATTACAAAAGGTAATACTCGCATATAGAACACTTACTGGTAACATTGGAACAGGCCAGCCCTTGTTAGGAATAATGAAATAGACGGTCGTCGTGGCTTAGCCGTCAGTCGCACGACTCCTGGTCCCTGGAGCTCCGGGTTCGAATCCCGGCTGGGGCAAACATTTGTATGATGCGATGTCATTATGGGTGTCTATGACTCCCACGACACAGGCAAGCCTGGGGGGCAGGGGGGGGGGAGGTGTATGAGTGTGATAAGAAAATAAAAAAAATTTTACAATTTGATAAAGTTACAAAAGAGTTGAGCTACCCCCGAGCAGTTGCCAACCTATACACAGCTCTAATGGTCGCCGATACAGAATCGAAGTCTCGTTAAGAGCCACACCGAATGCACCATAAACAAACAAGGAAATTTGTATGTTTGTTTGTAATGAATAAGCTCATGAACTATTCGACCTATTGTAATACTAATAACCTGTTCGCTACCGGTTCTTAGAACATAATTATCGAATATTTAACGATATGTATAATAACAGTGCTAACTGGCGCTGGTGCAGATCAGTGATTATTATTGTCATTAATTTTTAAATGTAAAATATGTATATTTATAATAACTTATTGATAAAGTTGAATACCTTATACATATTATTATGTATTTTAATTGACACTATTCATCGTTCAAAATTATCCCGTTCCGGCAACATCTGAAAATACAATAGAATACAATTAACACTACGGGTATACACGTAATGTGTTTATTGCATTAAAGGGTAAAACTGTAGTCCTAGGGCGGGTAGAATGTAATAATTAAAAATATTTAAGTATCAAAATATGATTTTGACTATTGAAACCTCGACGTCTTGATCGAGATAAGTTAATGGTGGTTCCGAGGCTCGACATAGTCATTTATTACAATCAAAGATACAAGGCATTCATACCACAGCAACATAACTACACAGGCATGTAGGTATATAAATATGTTCATAATTTCAAAGATAATGGATTGGCAACAACTTATAATTCAGCCGTAAAGAGAACGCGTTTCAATGGTCGTATGGTCGTTGTGTCTTTTATATGGAGAGTAAAGAAACAACTTTTCAAAATAATGATCTTTTAAGCCAGTCATCGTCTTTTATAAAAGAAATGTATCAGATTTACATCATGCACTTAATTTTAAATGATAACAGCTGTGTGTTAATCATTCAAACAAATAATAGAACAAAGGACTTCCACCCTCATACTTAAGAGTAAAGACAGGAATCCTACCCTCAGCTGGGTCAAACTAATGCCAGTATCCACAACAGCAGGTTGGTGTGCCTGAAGAATCAGTTGAGTGAACGAAGAGAAATGTGCCAAGACTGAAGCAAGTGGTTAGTGGAAGTCCATGAACTCTGCCTACCCCTCCGGAAAACAGGCATGACAATATAATTATGTATTAAAAAAATTGTGTAAACGTACGTAACGTGTCGGTGGCGACAAAGTTAGGGCGGTTGACACTGCGCCGCTTCCTGAGCGTGCCGAGGATCGCGAGCATTTCCTTCACCGCCTCCGGCTGGTCGTCCTTGGGCTTCTTCTCGAGGAAGTTCTGCTCCGTGGACTTCAGATGGAACTTGCCGCCTTTGATCTGGTCGACGATTGCGTCTATGGCTCCTCCCTGGGCCTCTGCAAGTACATTCAAATCTATAAATATATATGAATATTTAACTTTCTTTGTGGATGAATGTTCCTTCTACCCTTCTATTTTGGCCGAGCAAAACCGCGAACGGACCCGCTAAAGGGAGCAATAGAAATATACCAACTGTCGCCTGGATAATAGTTCCTCTACAACATTACTTCTACAGTTGGTACAAATTGTGTTCTCAACGAATTGACATCGAGAAGCTCCTGTACATTCATAGATATTTGAAGCGTGCGTACGTGCGAAGCCGGGGCGGACCGCTAGTTAATAATAGTTATAAAAATAAATGTACTTACCTCCATTTTGCTTACTTCTTTTCAAGGTCCCCTGTTTGTTAGCGAGCATGGTGGCCATGTCCTCCCCCGCACACTGGAACACCGGGGGCGGCGGCGGGGGCGGGGGAGGGGGCGGAGGGCACACGGGCGGCGGCGGGGGACACGCCGGGGGCGGCGGGGGACACGCCGGGGGCGGCGGGGGACACGCCGGGGCTGGCGGGGGACACGGAGGGGGCGCTGGGGGTGAACTGATAGGATCAAGATTTTTTATTTTGGGCGATGGCGACCTTGGCGGCGTGTCTGGAAATACAAAAAGAAACTTTTGTGATTGATTATCAAATAATGTGTGTAGAACCTACACATCAAACATGTTGATGTTAATAATAAGTATGTTATTGAGAGAGTTCTCTAATTAAGAACTTAGACTATGGAGTGGCAAGCGCAGCGTAGGAGATAAAATGGACAGACGACCTGATAAAGATGGCTGGAGGAAGCTGGGCGTAGACGCTTATAACAATAGCCTATATTAATCGCGGTCCAGTGGCTTGCAAGTGTAACCAGAAGCAGCGGTGAACAATGTGGGAGATATAACTCCATAAGTCTCATTCCTCTACGCAGAGGAATATGTTTAGTCTTCTAGCTCGAGACTTGGGCCGCCACAGTTGAATCGCGTCAATATGTATAATATATAGGAAATATTTGTCAATAAAGATTTGTCGGCCTCTCTGGAGAAGAGCACGACTATACTCCTTATACATTTGTCGGAAGTTTTTCAAGAGGACAGAATCAAAGATAGTCTGAAACGCTTTCAGAACAAAGGCTCTTCTCTTCTTCAGCTTACGGGGTAATAAAAATAATTTGGAACATCTTGGGTGTTTGTGTGCTGTGATTGTCTGTGTGTCTATGCCTTCCGCGACACAGGGAATACCAGTAAAAAAAAATACCAGAAAAAATCTCTTAATTAATGTCCATTAGAAGATCGATGGGTTAAATTTGAGATGTCTCAAGTTCTGCTACCTATGTATGTGAGCGCGCGTCCATCGCAAGGTAACCCATCTAATTGAATCAAATAATCACTGATTTAATAAAAAAAAGTGGTCAATGTGGAGAATATCTTTGACCCCGCTGGTTTCCGTTGCAGAATTAGCTGTCACTGATTACACCCATTCCCAACAGACCAAAGGCCGATCTCGTACACAAATAAATAATTTAACTTACTATTAGTTTCTTGTATTTCTTCAACTTGTACGATTTCTTCTTTAATTTCCTGTTTGATTTCTTCCTTCTTCTCTCCCTTCTTCTCATTCGCTCCGTTTTCGAAGTAACTTATCCTCGACATCAAATTCGTCTTTTTTGGTGGTCTTTTATCTTCCATCTTTTTCTCAGTCGCTGTTGAATATATGAAAAATTAATATGATAAAGATATTTAAAGCCAACCCTCCCCAATAAGTCTCCCTTTCAGTAGCCGGAACAAAAGAAAAACGATGAAACAAAAGGAATATTGTAAACTAAGGCTTTCACGGCCGGCGTTGCATGTTGTATGTATTGCTTCCGGGCTGTTTGGCCGTGGTCTAAGTGAGACTTGTGTTCTAGACGTATCGTCGATCACTGCGGTCGACATCTTCAGTGGTTCAGGTCCGAGCGGCGACAGGAGCGTAGAACTCTCCTTCGCGGCGTCTTCTCTGTTACTGATGAATACCAGAGTGTACTGAGAGTACTGATCAGTAACAGAGAAGACGCTGTAAAATATATACATATATCCAGCTAACCTGTTAATTTAGTTTCCGTTTCGATTAGCCTTAAATCTGTCTTAGTTATTTTCCGTTCCGCTTCCGTAAGTTTTCGCTCCGCTTCGAACGCTTTCCGCTCTGTTTCATTCAATTTCCGCTCCGCTCGCTCAGCACGTTCTATCGCTTTCTGCGCATCTTCTTCCGCTAGTTTTATTTTTTCTTCCCATAGAAGTATATCGGTGTCTTCGTGTTTTTCTGCTAATTTTAACTGAAAAGAAAACGATATTTCTTAACTTTCACACACACTCGTATTATACGTAGGTGATATGTATCTATAATTAATGATATGAAAATATACCTTACCTGTAACTCCTCGATCTGCTCCCTGTGCCGGTTGTCCTGCTCCTCGAGAGCGTCCTTCAGATCTTCCACCTCCCGGAGGATGAGCATGAGCCGCTCGTCGGCCTCCAGCTCGCCCATCAGCAGCGTGCTCTGGTGTGTCAGCAGTTTCACACGTTTCTTGGCCGCGCGCGCTTCCGTTTTGTACCTGCAATTATACGTAAGAAACGGTTTGAGGAATATATGCATTCTAGATTATCCAAGCTCGGCCCCGGGCTCACATCACCCATGAATTGTTTTTTAGACAAGGCATAGTAATGTTTTAGCTGAGTCTCTTGTGTTGACCTGAACAATGGTTGCATTTGCAATCTAAACTTACGAGTCTGAAGCTTCCTGTTCCGCGTGTGTGGCGACAGTTTTGGAAATAAAAGAGCTGGAAATAGCGTAAATAAATAATGTAAAAGAGACCCACGTTTCAGCCATTTGCCGATCGTCATCGGCGTTGTTTTTGAGCTTGGTCACTTCATCCATGAGAAGTTTGGAAACGCGATGGTGACGCTGCAGCTGACTCCTCAGATCCACCAACTCTGCCTCCTGAGCGCTGCATTTCGCTTGGCAGCTCTCCAATTCCTAAAATATAGAATGATTGTTCATTACACGTAGACTAGCGGCCCGCCCCGTACTCGCGCGGGTGGACTAAGTATATTGTTTAAACATTTCGGGATAACCGTATAGTATGGGTATATGTTGGGCGTACATTTTCTAGCCAACGATTGCGACGCGAAGGTACTCTGCCTTACGAGACGATCTGAATATTCAGAAAAAGATTCTCCAATACAAAGTGTTTTTGCTAATCTTGCTCGGAAACTATGTTCAGATAGCTGCGCCGCCCCCTCCGTCCCGGTAACGATCCAACCGTCGAGGGATCTCGTGATGATGATGAGTGACGGGTACGCGAGTGGTGTGGAGTGTACCTGCGCGGTGCCGACGTGCGCTTCGCGCGCCTCGAACTCGTGCAGCCTGGCCGCGCTCAGCTCGGTCTGCAGCGCCGCGCTCGTCGCGCTCAGCTCGCGCACCGTCTGCCGCAGGAACTCCACCTCCGACGTACTGCCGCCGCTGCCGCTGCACTCCGACGCTGCGCCACCAGGGACATAATCGTCACAAACTCGCTTTGCTGATATCACTCTACGGGCCGCTCATGCTATTCTCGGAAGAGAGCTCTTATATTCGGATACATTTTGTAATGACAAACGATTGTATATTAACTAATCGGTCTCGAATAGACGAGGGTTAATGACGTCACGTCTCTAACATCGTCCGGTGTCATCGGAGCGTATTTTCACGTATTATCTATCTCGCTTTCACAAAAATAGCGAATCAAAAATAGCATTATAATTTACAACTAACATTATTGGCTGTATTTACGGTAGAATGTAATTTCGTGTGGGTAGTTTTTCTTACATGAATGATTAAAACACTTGTGAAATGCACAAGAGGCATTCATGACCAGTGTTCTTGAGTAGTCTCATCTTAAACAAGACTTCTCAACGAGATCTGAAGTAGATAAATAAAATGTAACGCCATTATTGTATTAGTGTCATCTTTTGTGCATGTTGTGTTTTCTCCAAGTAGGTTCTGCACAAAACCTTATTTTGTATGTGATTAATGTTATTAAATGTGATTATATACATTTGAAAAAAATGTTCATCGCTAGCAAAAATGTAAATATTCAGGCTGCAGTATTAATCAGTATCGACAAGCGCTCAAGACCACGTTCCGCGCGCGGCTGAGTGTAGGCGAGATCACAGGAGTGGGGAAGCGATCTACTGACCAGTATCGTTGGAGTCCGTGAAGTCGATGTCGACTTGTGTGGCGGGCAGCGCGTGCAGCAGCGCCGCGCTGCGCCGCTTCAGCTGCTTGTTCTGCTTGTACCACTCGCCCGCCTGCTGCATCACCCTACAACACAATATCGACATCTGTAGTATCTCCGTGGTGGTAGGGTACTTTCCCGTCTGGCCAACTACCATCCCCGTGTTTGAAATACTGTCACCAAACACACAAAGTGTTCAGGGAGCAGTCCTTGAGAGACAGTGACCATTCTAGGTCAAGCGTGACTCGCAAAGACTGGTGCTGGCCGCATCCAAACGGTCCTTATGGAGATCAATGGGGGGAGCTTATGTCCAACAGTTGACGTTCTGTGGCTGAGATGATGATGACGAAAGCGGGAAATAAATATGATAGGATAGTTTCCCAAAAACATTCATTTTAATTTGTTGACGGCCGGGGCCACCTTACGGCATTGTGTGTTTACTCAGTATTGAACTCTAATATCGATGACCTAACTGAACCATGATTTCACGTCGTTCATCACGGGTAGGCCTAAAATGACCATGGCCAAGACCAACGTTGTCAAACATCCATCTCCATTCGAGAACCTTTCGGTCCCAACGGCCTTGGGTTCTCCGATCTATATATGTGCCCTGCCCACTGCCACTTCAACTTGCTAATCCGCCGGGCTATGTCGGTCACTTTCGTTCTTCTCCGGATCCCCCCACTTTCTGATTTGACTTCTTAAAACACTCGAGCCTTAGCTCCGATGTAGATCGGATCAGACAATGAGGTGTCCGGTGTCGAATATAAGGCATCTCTCAGCTACAACGATGAAGATGAAAGAATACGCACGCGTGTCTATTGACGGACTTAGACCAAAGATTATAAGAGAAATCATAATATTTCAAAGCCATTGAGTTAGAAACCGAGCATCTCCAAATGTACACGTGCTATGCTGTGGCTGTACGAGCTCGTTTTGAGCAATAAAAAGTAATGCAATCATTCGTCACATGTCACACTTTAAAATTCAATAAACACCGTATTGAAACAGTTTAGGCCATAATATTGATGTAATACGATTGAATTTCTAATGTTTTCCAATTTTACTAACGGTTGCTCTTACGTAAGGAGTATTGTACCAGCTGTGGCCAATGTTTCCTATCCAGTGACCTATAGGACCATGGTGCGCTTCCTCTTCGTGGAACGAGCTTCACCCTTCGGTGTTCCCATTAGCTACAACAGGTATTGTTCAGGTCTAGGTCTTCGGTGAGTTCGCGTGCTCTCATTTTAACAGGTTGCGCCTACTATAATTAGATACAGGTACACCCAGTAAAGCATGAATAACATAACATAAAAATTTGAATATTAGTAAAATATTCCGTAGCGTTGCCGTTTCTAAAGTGAGCGATGGTGAAGATAACATTGTGCGCAAATCCAGAGCATCCCACAGCCTCCCAAGTGTCACCCAGGCTAGCTATCACGCTTAACACGGCGATTCCTACGACTGCCAAGCTAAATATTATGATAACGAATTCCTTACAATTCTTCTTTTTGCGCCGGTTAAGAATAATTTGCAATCTGTAACTGTCAATGATTTTTTTTAAATCCAGTTTCAATCGGTACATTAAATACTACTTTAAATTGAAAAGAAATTGATCATTTTGTTTAAATTAATGTGATATGTAGTCAATCCACTTTACCACCTTTTACATTGGTGACATTTGAAAATAGCTACATAATATTATTGGCTATTTACAACGTTATGAATAATGTATACCTACATATTACGAAACAGACGCCCTATCCCGGTGCCACCTTAGAAATTACAATTAGTTTACGCTGCGGCAATACGAACAAACCAAGGGCTTAGCTCAAAATCAGCTGGCTCATTTCTCTCTTTGGGTAGTGCATGTATGCTGACTGAGGTCACAGTTTTGTAGACAATACTTTATCTTTGTCTGTATACTACTCATACATTGTTTACAAGTGAATTGGCCAAGTGTGTGTTTCCACATAGATACAACCTGGGCATCTTCGAGCCACGAGTGAACAGGTATCTTCTAGGCCGGCCGCAGCGTGAGCGTCCATCGTAGAGCGTGTCACTAACAAGCCCCTGATTAGGAACGATCGATTCGATTCAATTTTATTTACTTACACATTTTATATTTTGAAGTTTTTTAATTTGCACATATTTCGTGAATGTAATGGAATATTATAATACATGTATACCGCTATCATTAACAAATTTGTCTGAAACAGTTCAATAGAAACTCTGTAATACGGGAATTTTCCATTACCGAATCGATTCAATTATAGCTATAGAAGAGGTCTGAATCGAGGGGCTAGTGAACCGACTTCAACACTCAAAAGTGTGAAATAACTTGTTGAAGTCGGTACCATGATAGTTCAAAAGTTACTATTATCAAAATATTATTAGTAAACCGGTTGTGAAATAACTGTCCACTAGGCGTGGTGAACATACAAATAACTTGGATATTTTTTATTTAAATCTTATCTAAGCAAAGATTAATCGTATGGATGTTTGTTACTTAATCAGAATAGAATGCCTGGACAGAACTCGATGAAATTTAGCATATGGATAAATAATGGTCTGAAAATTCTGGAATATCAGATAGATTTTAACTTGGAAATATACGATTCCCATAAAACATTCCCAAACAAGTTTATACTATATTTTATCATCATACAAATACAATCAGCATCATCAGCCTGTATCCGTCCATAGCTGGTCACATGCCTCTCCCAGTACGCTAAGTTAGATTTTGATCTCTGCTCATCCTGTAGCTTCCATTAGCATTATCGCTTAACATCAGGTGAGATAGTGGTCAAACGCCTGCCTATTCCCAATAAAAAAAAATCTAGGCAAAGTAGCCGATTGTACTCTTCAGACTTGTGTATAATCACACATCTGGCACACTGTGTGTTTGAGGTGAACGGTGCCGTATCCTCTTCACAAAAATCCGGCCTGATACGGTGGCTGAAATTCATTAAGTCTTCGCCCGAGACGGTTTGTAACGATCCTTGAGGGCAATTTATAGACATGGCTTAGGAGTGAAATGGGTTTGTAGTTTTTGAGCGAGGATTTATCTTTCTTAAAGAACAACACCACACTCCTTTTCCATGCGTCAGGAGTTCTCCCACAGCTGATGACGGAGTTGAATAGGGTTTGGAGCTCTCTGAGAACAGGTTTACCATCTGCTTTCAAGAGCTCCGATGTGATTCCGTCATCACCCCTGGTGATACTTTTCCATCTATTAATTGTCTCAAGAGCATAATATTTTATCAATTTCATACCCTAATACATACCCCAATAAAACATTAATTCCCTTAGTTAGACCAAAACAAACGGCTGACGAGATACAGAGGCGTAGACGAAGTTGCAGGACAACTTACTACCTCTCGTCTACGCCTTTATATTTTTGCCAATTATCTACTTATATACCGATCTTTGTCGATAGCAGTGGGCGGCGGTCCCGTGAACCAACTATCTACTTATATACCGATCTTTGTCGATAGCAGTGGGCGGCGGTCCCGTGAACCAACTATCTACTTATATACCGATCTTTGTCGATAGCAGTGGGCGGCGGTCCCGTGAACCAACTATCTACTTATATACCGATCTTTGTCGATAGCAGTGGGCGGCGGTCCCGTGAAACAATTAAATTAATATAATGAGACGGTCAAATTCAACTCTCGGACAAGCAGTACTTTAGCAGCTTAGCGGGAGGATATCTGGGCCGGACGTCCTGAAGATGTGGGTGTGAGTTCCATAACAATTAGTTCAATTTCTCACTCTCTCTCGCTTAATTCGGCGACTAGTCGTAGTGCCTCTGATACATTTAGTATAAAACGATTCTACGGAATCAATTGTATGAGGAAAGCAAGAGGGTAATAAGGCATTTTGTGTGTCGATGGATGTGGGTTGTGCTAAGGTCTAAAGGTTAAACAGAATTCCCCATTAGTTCAACATTAAGATAAGGAAAGATAACAGCGTCCTTATTTTAATCTGTCAACGTGTAAGAATTTCTTGATAAACGGCTTTTAAACTATTTTAAATATTTAACCTTTGCCTGGAGTCTTTTACAATGGACGCGACGTCTCTTGAATGTAAGAAATTTTTAATTCAATAAATATCAAGTTTTTGACATACAAATCTCAATAAAAAATGCATGCAAAATTAATAAAAAATTAACATTTCTAAAGCGATAATGGCAAACGATTATTAATTTATTACATACATTTGAGTAAAATTATCAAAAAATAATCCTTTGATATTTTCCCGCTATAAATTGTTATTACCGTTACAAACCGTCAAATCTGCCTTAAATGTATGCATAACATGAAAAATAATCTAGTATATCTCTAAGTATGATAAATAATACTGTTGTTATCCTCAAGCGAATGTTACCATTGGGAATGGTACCAATCTAAATGCATAAAAATGTTAAATACACAATATTGGCCCAATTCTATCAAAAAAATAGAATGTTCGAGTGGAACTAGCTGAAATTTGCTAAAATTATTCAATATGTAATATTTATATTCTTCGCGTATTCTATTTATGCTAAAATTCATATTCGTACAACTCCATTCAACGCTATCTCTAATATTAAACGAGTTTTATTCAATTGCTGGCTAACTGCGGGTTATTTTAGTGGGCACCAAATAAGTGGCGCTTACTATACCTAAAACTACCCATAATTTTAGTAAAAAATCTAACTTTAGTGTTACTTATAAGTCTTATACCAATTAGGACTTTATGTAACCATAATATATAAACTTATCTTATTTATCTTATTTCCCAGAATTTTAGTTTACTTTTGTTGAACAAGAGAATCACTACCAATATTAAATTGATAAGTATTGTGTATTTAATCATAATATATGAAGTATATCAAATCAAATTCTTTATTTACAATGTTTAGTGTTAATGGATAAATATTTGTTTATTAACCAAGCCTGAATCTTTGAATGGATCTTTACAAATAGATAGTCCATAGAATAAGCACATAGGCTACTTTTATCTCAGAAAAATGTTCATTTCATGTGGAATAACTGAGGTAATGTGCTCCACGCGGGTGAAATAGCGAGGCACAGTTACTATTGTACACCGAAGATAAGTTTCATTTGCTGGTCTATCAAGACCGTTAATCGTTACATAGAATGTCTTGTGGCCCTTAAGGACAGCTGCCTGAACGTGATCATTTGGTGGTGGACTATAAGAGAGGTACCTAGCTAGTACAGCGGGCACTGAAAATAACCTACCACCATGTTGTGGATTTGATTGTTACCTACACTGAACGCTCGAGCCAAATGTGGGGATCGCACCACAACCGTCTCAATGACAGCAGATACACCTGAGAACTATGCGATTGTAAGATTGTGTAACCATTTACCTTTTAAAATACATTTTAAAATATGTAGGAGGTATTCTTACTTTTGCATTACCCCAGCGTCGACTTCATGTTGGTTCTTGAGCTGTTGGTACTCCTTGAAGAGCTTCTCGGAGACATTCTTTAGCTTGGCGAGCTCGCGCTCCCTCTCATGCAGCTCCGCATCCAGGTGGTTCCTCTCCTCGGCCACAATGTTGTACCGCCGTTGGAGATCATCATATTCGCGTTTTGCTGGAAAATAGAACATTGTTAACACAGTATATTATTTATGTAGCACAGGCCTTCATCTAAGAGGAAAGATAATCATGGATATGTCCATATATATCCACACCACAAGACCAATGCAGATAGACGGGTATGAATGCCCTAAGACAGTTAAGGGTACCAAATGAGGCCAAAGAATGTAGGTATTCAGATCAATAACTTCAGCACACTGCTACTACTATTTCTTTTGAACATTCTGCACCACAAAATGGAAATTCAGAATCCTTATAGGATCACTTCATTGTTGTGTCTGACAGTCTATCCCTCTGTCAAGAACCTCATTCACAGGAACATGTAAATGTATCAGAGGAAGTTGGAATTAATATCAATACTTTACTAATTCTAAGTTAGCTATAATAATCTATTCACATTATGTATTGCAATGCTCATTCTTTGCACAAGATAAAGACCAGCATTTTGGTCATTATCATTTTGACTTAACATCTATTTCTGTATATTCACTTGATTTAAAGCAATTAAATTATAAACTATTCTATCATATTAGCAGTTCTTTAGTTAAATGATATTTACTCAGCCACCTGACATAGTTTGTTGACAAATTTTTAGAACAATATTATTGTTTTTAGAAACATGGTCTCTTAACTGGCTTTTTAAGCAAGTTCAAGATTGCACAAGAAGCTATGGGTAGAGCTATGTTTTTTTAACTGACTTCCAAAAAAGGAGAAAGTTATCAATTCAGTTTTTATTTACTTATACAAGCTTGGGTTTGACAACTCTCACGTCTTAGAAGTTAAGTGATGACATTGTCTAGTACGTTGTTTGCTAATTTTTTTTTATATTAGTAATAAATTGTTCGAGCTTAATTCTAGTCATTTGCAAGCCATTTTAAATAATTAATTACATTGGATAAACTCCCAGGTTAGTCCCATCGGCCCAGTGTTTCTCATTAATTTGAAGAAAACATTGAAGTCAATAGTAGTAAAGTAGGTAATAACTATAAAAAAATAGGTTAGTTTTTTTTTATAGTTATCAGACTACATAATTATTATACTTAAAACAAATTATTTTTAGGTAAGGGAATATATTATACTTAATACAATGATTTCTAAGCAATAACCTTGGCCCATCCACCTTATCACAAATATTATATTAGCATGCTAAATTAATCGATGAAATATAAGTCGGAACATATTTATTGTATTACATACTACAATTTCTGTGAGGAAACGGAAGCGAAGCCGCAGGAAAAGACTAAAAATCATTATTATTTAAATAGAATAATATTAGTACCTAAATATTAAATAAGGTACTTGTATATTACCCCAGACGTCCCAGTGATAAATCATAAAACAAAGCGTGACTAAGCGCTCATTATTACATATTATATAAACAAAGAAAATAAGGCAGACATATAAAATTCAAATTGAAAGCAACACTTAAAAATATTTTAACACCACAACACACAAACTTGATAAAGTTTCTTTTAAAGTATATGTACTAATTATAACTTTAATCCAACTAAAACTGCCGATTCCAATGAATTGTTAAAAAAGATTGTTGTCTTTTGTCTGAAGCTTGGACTTCAGACAAAAGACAACAAACAGGTAATTATAATAATTAATGTTACTGATAGTTGATACTCGTCATGATACAAGAACATAATTATTGTTCCGTAGTCCTCTTTTCTATGGCGAATTCAGTACACCTGTTCTAATCCAAGAAATTAAAAGTAAAAATTAGTACCGATTTTGAATTTTGATCACGTTTTGTTTGATTTTTGTGTTGACGTTGACAGCTACAAGAAAACTAGCTGTTAGTAGCTAGGTAACTAGGTACTAGTTAATAGCCTAGAGAATGTAATACTACCGTGGTTAATAGTGCTGTGTAGGTCTATAACTACGCAACGACATAATATAAAATAATGTTAATAAATATTAATACTTACTCAATATCGAATAGTAAGTTTAATACGTTTTTAAAATTGAATAAGTAGATCAATGTGTATGATACTTACCTACCTATATAATTAAAGTAAACACCTGCAAGTTAATCTAGGTAGGAATTATATTACTTTGTGACGTTGACTTTTCTTCCGTAAACCACAACAAAAAACCTAATCCACTCTAGCTAGCATTGGAGGATCTCAAGATTTAATGTGATATGCAACAGGTTAACATCGGCTTCGGTCCACAAATATGAGATAAGTATTCAGGCCCAATACAATACTGGTGTTTGCATAAGTTCACGGAGAAGGAGCATGCGCAATTGCAACACAAAATAAAATTTAATAACATGAGAAATAAACTTATGTAGTGTTTAAATATTATCTCACTTACCTTTCTCCGATTTAAGAAGACAGGCTTTGTGTTTCCTTTCTGCATCTTCATATCTGTTTTTCCACTTTTCTACGTAAGTTGAAAGTGCGATGTTAGTCTCTTTAGTGTTGTGGTGCGCATCGGGCGGCGTCATCCTGACGGTAGTGGCTCGCGGTATCCTCGTGGCCGCCGCGCCGCCGCCGCTGTTAGGACAGAGAGAGACGGCAGCAGCGGCACCCCGCACGCCTTGACACTGATTGTTGCTCGACGCGATCGCGAATACATTATCACCGTTCCTTTTAATCATTTTTGCATTCGATTTTTATTGCACGCGCGCGTCGAACGCTCGCATCCTCCCGTTTTCACGTATGCAATCCGTGACACGTGTCTAGATCAACAGGCTGGTCCGTCGATACCGTGAGAGTGTTTAACAAAATTTGCAAAAAAATTCTTTGTTCTCGCCGTTGAGGAAAATTCGTGCGAATAATATGCGCAATAACTATGTCAACCGTAATCACTCAATAAAGCAGCCTTGACTCCCGGGACACTGAAATCAATCAAATAAAAATGCTAAAGTGCGAGGTGTAGTCGTATTTACGTATGATTGTCGGGTCGCAACTAAGGTTACTAAGCGTATGACTGTGATACGATAATGAAAACTTCGTCATTGTGAGTCACTCGGCTTGATGTTTACGCTTATTGTTTACGTTCGAGGCTATATAACTTTAAAACTCGTACAATAGTCATTTTAGAACCTTTTAGATTTTATTTTGAACTTACTGCATGAATGTATCGATAAGCTATCAACGTGCTTAATGGCCCATAAAACCGCAGCCTTGATATCGGTGTTTTCGTTGAATGTTACTCGCCATTGATTTGCGCTGTTCTAGTATCATATTATTTATATTTTTCTTTGAGTTTACTCTTTGACGACACGTTCAAGTGCCAATCTTACCCTTTATTGTGCTATTATTCCGCTTGCTGAAGAGATTATTTGTGTACATGCTTTTTTGTAGGTATTCTAATTCTACGTTCCAAATTTAACCTACCTATCAAGTGATGGCATGGTGACTCCAGTCTACTCACACTGATAAAGATAAATAAATAATATTCTTTTAGTTCCTGCTATTTTTCTAATTCATTTAGGTACATCGCAGATTCTCAATTTATACACAGAGCATTCTATTGTAAGTTTTATAGATATCTGCCATTCATTACCTAGGTACTTACCTGTATCTATGTTCAAATTGTAATGCAGTTTCATTGAAATAAAACCTAAGGTACCTAGGTTTTATAGGTATATGATTTTCACCTTAATTTATCTAGTCTGTCACGTTGTCATAGGTACCTACTATATTTGCTGTGTGCCCACGACCTCGGTAAAGTCACTGTTAGCCATTCTCTACTACAAATAAATTCTTACTTAGGTACCTACTTAACTCAAAAACTTGTGTATTTTGTTGTTATATTTATGTGTATAATAATATTTCGATTATTTCAGAAAAAAATTATTCATCCTACATTAATAGGAAAAATATGTACTTAAAAAGACAATTCTACAAATATTGTATCACCATTTCTAGAAATAAGTAGGTACCTACTTTAATTGGGTTGGGCGAATGAATAAAATGTATTCTTACCAAAAATTATTCTTTATAATATGAAGTTCTCATATATCCATATAGGTAGGTACATAAATTGAATCACGTGCCGCAGATTCGCAAAATGTCCAGAAAATAAAACGATATTTTACACTGAAGCTACCACATGTCAAAGTCCAATGAGAATACGCACTGAATGCATTTCATCCAAGTAGGGACGGACGGATATTCTAAATTTAAACTGTTTCCAGAGAAATGAGCAAGCCGCGTGTTGCTTGTCTATACCGCAAGACGAGACAGCGAGCCGTGTGGGCAGGAGCTCAATTTGTGAGACTTGTAAAGTGATTTAATTGTCAAGAGATCCATTGCGAGGCATTAATCTTCGTGTGCTAATGCCCGCTAGCGCTTAGATAGGACGTTGTAGTTATTGTAACAAGATAGGCAGGCAAGATGTATCCACCTTGTGTAATGTGGATAGGAACTTTCCAAAATATATACCTAGAAGACCAATAAATTAAACAAACGCTAAATATATCAAACAGTATAGAGAACTCTGCGGTACTGTAAATAGTTAAAATAAAAGTGTAAGCAGAAACCCGTTCGGTTAAGAGCGGATGGCCTTAAAAACACTTCCATATATAGGCAACAGGGTCATACGAGGTAGTTTTGTGAAGCGTCGCAAGTCGTAACAGTAGTCTGGACAAGGAAGGCTGATTGCGATAGCCGTGCTGGTAACAATGTAGTCATTAGCAGATACTTGAATGGGACGACTGGTCTCGGCTCATTAATGGTAACGGGTTACAGTGGTCAAGCGTTTAATGATCGTGGTAACAATATGCCTACCTACGTTAACTAATAGCACTTGTGTTACACCTTCAAATACTATAATAAATATGCCCAATAAAACTGTTAGGCTGCGATAAGATACCACATTTAGTAGGTTTTCATACATTGGTAAATGTTTGGAATAATTACTAGTAAAGTGAAATTTAATCATTTCACCAATAAGGTTTACTATTATGTTTTTTTTGACGTGATAACGTTTTATAAATTGATTAATACCAGCAACACTCATGATTAATAGTAACGTTCCGCGTAACGTTCCACCGAGTTTTGTATTACATAAAATAATCAAAGTCAAAGTCATAAATGATTATGACGTTATCACGTAAATCTATCGTCCGGAAACCGACTTTACAGACAACCAATTTTTTTTATATATAAAGGTCAAAGTTGTATTTCATCGGTAATAACGTGACGGTGCGGTTGATACACTGTTATGATTGGGTTGACTTCGTTTATCTAACCTGGTGACAGAAATATTTTCTTTACGTTTATAATACATAAATGAACATATTTCCCTGAAATATAGTAGGTATATGGAATTGCGTGAAACAGTAATATCTGATATTAATAAAGGTTAAAAATTGTCTGTAATAAAAATCAAAATTATCTTGCCTGAAAAATGCAAATAAAAGCATGAATCCGCCACATGTGCGTTTTACTTCCTTATTGAAGTATTCTGAGTCATATAATTTATTAGAAATACTTTTTATGAACGAATTTATGTAAATGAGCAAGAGAGCATTGACCGCTGAAACCTATTTCTGTATCTTTGTTATCCTCAACATCGGGATCGTTAAAACTAGCGGCCGACTTTATGGACGCAGGATTATGTGATGTGGACAACGTACAAACTATTCCCTTTTCTGTTATAGGTCAGATTACAAAATATTTTTCCGTTATAAGTAACATTTTGTCCTCTTGATTCATCTAAATCTGTGACAATATTATTTTTCTTTCAAGTAGGGTAGACCGGTGGCAATAGTAACACGAGACAACAGTACCATCGTCTTTATTTTTGTACTATTATCTGCAGACTTGCGGAAATCGATATCAAAATTATATTAAATACACATAATACTTAGTGATCGAGAGATTAGACCATTTCAGGTTAGCATGCACTGTGCACCGCCCTCCCCCTCCCTCCCACATTGCATGCAATCGGTTGAGTAAGCTGCATATTGCGCCTGTATGGGTAGGTACTTACTTCCTGCATGCAATTTATGTGTGAGCCTCGATCCGATAACTCCCTGTCCTGGCGACAGCTCAAGCCGAGGTCCTAACCTCAGTGGTGCCCTTGAGCTAGTCGCCTCGTCCTCTCCTAGTGGCACAGCGCCGTCAGCGCTAGCCGCACTAGGCGTTGCGCCTTCTGTGCCCGCGCAAATACCGGGCTGAGCACCATCTGTGCTCGTCCCCCCTCCGGTGAAGCTGTAAATGTCGGTAGAGGCAAACAGCATTAGTCCGTTAGAAAAAAAAAATTATGTGTGAGAGAGGGTGGCCCGTACTATGATCCCTAGCATGAAATCATTTTATCTCGCGGAATGAACACTAAGTGTTTTGTATCTTATTTCATTTTCATAACTTGTGACTAAATTGAAACAATATTGAAATAAAAATTATACAAGCTCATAATTTTACATATTAAGAAAAAGGAAGCATTCAAGCATCTAACACGTTATAAAACCAGACAATTATTACCAACTAACATCAATTAAACAATTCATAAAGCACAATTTTTTGCAGTTAGATTAATTGAAACAGAGCGCTTCGAATGACGACCAACATGATAGCTCCCACATGAAATTAGATGTTCAGGCTTGTAGTTAAGAGTGAGGATTTGGGGGAGTGTTTGGGTTAAGCCATGCGATGATTATTGTGGGGGTATCAGCATGTTCTCATGACACGGAAGGAAAAACATGTTTCGTGAAACGGGAATTACACGGGAATGTGTTATTTCTAAGGGATCTTCGTATCAAATTCCATACACATTTGCTCAGACATTTTATTGCAGAGTAGGTAGTTACTAATATACACACAGTAACACTGAAAATTTATAACCACTCAATAATTTCCACATTATATTTTTTCATCATAAGTTATGGATAATGTTATTTAAAATTATAATAAATATGATATCCTCAGTCCGCGCTCCCTGTCCACGGCGATCCTATTTATGTGGGAGTGAGCAGGACTACTTTATTGCTAAAGTTGTAACCATAGGGCGGTCGCGTGGGAGGGACATCGAGATTGATTTGTGAATTGGAATGATAATGAAATGTTGATTTATTGATAATAATAAGACTTAGATAACAGCGATACGTTATCTGTTATTTATCGACCGTCGGGGGTAACCATGAAAACTGTATCATCAGAACTATATCATCAACATTACGCGGATAACTCGATGCATCATCAGAAGCGCGGTAATCCGTCAGCATAAGCGTAATTAGTCTTTTAATTTATCCATTGTTGTGATTTCAAGCTTCATCATATATGTAGAAACTGTTGCATGGTGGTAGGGTACTTTCGAATCCGCCTGGCTATAGCTACAACCCAGTTTGAAAAACTGTCACCAAACAGTTCAGGAAGCAGTCTTTGAGAGCCAGTGAGCATTCTAGATCTAGCGTGATAACATCTTCGACCACATCGTCACTGCCATCAAGTGAGGTAGTGGTCAAACGCTAGATGTATACAGTATAAAAAAGAAAAGGGTATGAGTTACATTACACTACCTTTTACATACCATGGCTGCGTTCAGGAGCTTCTTCGGCCAAATACTGATCCACCAACATTTGATCGATTTCTCACGAACGGCTACTTCATAGCATGTTGCAGAAGAAGGAGAAGAAGTCACTTACAATGTTCACGAATCACATGATAGTTACTACTGCATATGCCACTTTTGACAGCCGACCAAGATTTGATCGATTCTAGAGGTAGAAAGATTATGGTCTCGTCGAGCATAATTTGCTCTGACAGATTGACGTGAACGGTCATGATCAAATATTGGGTGGAGCAAATAATGGTCTAGTTGAGTTCGTGAACGCCGCACATCCGCTGTCAGAGCAAGATATGGCTTGGCCGATGGAGCTGCTGAACGCACGCCATACTGTATTGGTGATTATGCGATTGGCTAGCCCATGTTTAGAGTTCCCAAACTTACAAAACCCACACTTTCTTTCCCCCACACCTTATCCGCAAAATGAGGATGGTTAATAATGTTGAAGTGCTAGAAGAAAGTCTCTTCCAGTTCCTATAATATTTTTCGTATAAAGGCCGGAAAGGGCGAGCCCGTATTTGAAAGTATCTTTGAATATGTGTTCATTATATCAATTAGTTAATATCTGTTTCAGTTGAGTCATTTCTTTTATTTGAACATACCACTCATAACCTTACAGCAGCTCATAGTTATTTTAAAATTAATGTTAATAATTGTTGTTGTTTATTTTATTTCCTAATAAAATATGTCACTACATGACAAAGTAATTTTCTTGTGAATTTGAGTTTGTCAGTGTGTCAGAGCATTGTTTAGTATAGGAAAAAAATTGCTTAAGCTCGACATTTTATTGTAGGTACATTACCTACCGACTAGTCATATACGATGTACATTACTATGGTCATCTATGCTACAGCTGAGCCTGGCCACGTGTCTCTGTGGCTTTTACAGAGATTCATTCCTAGAGGTATACATGAAAATAATGTATGTGTAATATGTATCTGTAATTGAAGAATAAATTCGCACTGCTAGTGGAGTGCTACTATAGCTGAGTTGGCAAAACGACAGGGCGGTAAGGTACCTACTCTGCAGGCGGGTTCATATGCCAAAAAAGCCCAATGTTTTCACTTCAAAAATGTAAACGTTAGACGAGTAGACCACAGCCTGGAATAGGGTAATGGTAAACGGGTAGTCCACTCGGGTAAAACTGTAAACCACAGCTAGTATATAAATATGAGCACGTCACGGAATTCACTCATAAAAAGCCCAGCCCAGGAACTTCAACGTATTTTTTTGACAAAGTCATCTTTACAATACAGTTATATAAATAGTTGTTAATTGAATAAACAGGTGTCGCGAACACGAGGGAACCTAATTGCTATACTAACATTGCCACAGACCGTTATATTATAACTGTATTTCCGACATGTCTCGAATCTCTAATTTATAATTATTAATATTATCACTTTTACCAATTTATTGTTCAATGCAATACGTGACAGTTTTCTAAGAACTGTCTCGATATTAGATAAACCTAATGACGCTTGTTATCTATGTACATGGAGCAACGATCTACCTAGTCTCTTATCTACCTATGTATCTGAAGCGTTCCAAATGAAACCATTCCTAATTAATTCAATAACTCGTGGGTAGGTATAGGTAGGTACCTAATTAATTGTATGGTCTAGTTTTATTGAATGCGCGCTTTCAGTATTTAATATAATAGTAGGTACCTACCTGAGCGGACGAGATTTGCTCGGCGAATAATAAATAAATAAATCATGCGGGTGAATAACAGTTTTTTTATACTATAAGGGGTATTCCCCTTATAGTATAAAAAACTGTTATTCATGTACAAATTTTCACCCCAATCGTTAGAGCCGAGCAATGACGTTATCATTGAAGCCGAGAAAAGTTGAGGGGTGCCCAACCACGTTACAAGTGACAACAAATAAACATTCCAGGAGAGCCAAAAAACTGTATTTGCTATTAAAAAACGTACTAACGATTTTTATTTTGAAATTTGGATTCACTCTAGGTTCACATCAATACAACTTTTTTATAATCAGACATTTTTAATAAGCTTATACTCGTAAATATGTTAAAACATTTAAAATGAATAAAACGTCTCAACTGCCATTAATTAAGCAAGTCGTAACGTTGTAATAAGTATCTATTAAACTTGCAAACTTCTTTATTGAATAAGGTTTTTAATACTTAATTAGATGCGTTTTTTCACTTGATAGGTAACTATGGCAACATTGCCTTTATATCTTTCTTTTTTCGGCGGATAATTACACAGGAGTCCTGCCTGCATCACTATTTCCAAATCCAGGCAGGACTCCTGTATAATTATCCGGACTCCTTACTTACTGTATTGGAGATGTGCCTTTATACAACTCTTATGTTACTTGTTATCCCGTAACTTACCTATATGATACATATTACCAATGTTACGGCCTCAGGTACCCAAGTACCTACTTTATAACAACATTTTTGCGAGGAAATATACTTAATATCGTTTATGATCAGTTATAAATTACAACACGTTTCTTTGAATAACTTTTAGGATGAACAAACATTACTGCATTTTTTTTATTAATAAATATACCTGCAAATTAGTAAATAAACTACACATAATAAGTGCCACTTTTCAGCGATCCAAACTATCCTATTTATATTAGTACTTAGTGAGATTAGTAGGTACCTAGATAGTTAACGAAAGAGAATCCTTGCAGCTGCAGCAAAGTAGGTAAATAGTAGGTAGGTACCTACCTACAATGTAGGCAGTTGCGCTACTAAGTACGGTCAAAAGCCAGTAGAACAAAAAAAAGAGAACACGTCATGACTGGAATCCGTTACTCAATATCAGCCTAAGTACGAAAACAATGCAGTAGTGTTCAACCGTTCTATATTTAGACGTGAACTAACCTATTTCCTTTGAAGCGAGCTTGTTGACGGATTGAAAATCACTTGATGCATTTTGTAGTTTGTGATCAAATTAAACAACACCAAACAATAATTATATCATAATATGTTATGTATGTTACAGTACACCGAAGCTACTGAGTTTATTATTTAAACTCGGTGCCTGCAACGTGCTGTATTCCGCTGATACACGACTACATCATGTGTTCCATAGTCATACATTTATTGATAATACTAGCTGCGCCCAGCGGTTGTGATGATGAAAATAAGCCTATGTATAAGCTATCTCCATACCAAATTTCATCCGAATCGGTGTAGCCGTTTGAGCGTAAAGAGGTAATAAACATACACACTTACGCACTTATACACACACTTTCGCATGTATAATATTATTGGGATTCAAATACCAGTCAATATGTTTACAGCATGATATAGGTAGATACCTCTCGCTCTCAGGCAGCCAACTTTGTCTTCTTTCTTTCTGTAGATTCTGTCTGCATGGTAGGTAAGTAGATACCTACTAGTAAGGTATCCCTGTCATTGTCTCCAATTGTTTTGCATATTTGATCGTGATATTATCCTTAAAGACTGCGCCAAAACTATAACATCATTGCAGCTGTCTAATAGATACCTCTACATTCTAGCTGTCGACCCTGTCCGTGAGAGTTCAACTGGGAACATACGAGTAGAATCTACCATTCAAGCCGATGAACTAGATTCCCCAATGAAGAGATATTTTGTTGGGGTCTTGGCCAGATAAGCGGTACCTACATTACATAGGTCTGCGTTTACTTTACTTACATATAAAATAAGTTTACCAACAAATGGGTTACTTACTGTGCCTGAATGAACAAATTTAGATTTGATTTTAATGCAAGGTGAAAGTCTCAACGGCAGGTAGGATCAGAATTCCGGTTGGGCTATGGGTCCCGCTCGATCATGCCTGCTCTACAGCTATTAGTCGTAGAGCTAGATCGAGCTTATATAAGCAAAATTTGCTCATAAACTTGTGAAAGAAATGTTGGAGTTTATAGTAAAGAAGTCTTAGCCAATAAATGGTAATTTCTGTATGCGTCATCGTCTCTGAGTCACCTCACCACAGTCCAAGGTGCCAATTCTCATATTTATTAAGATAATCCATTCATAAACAATGCAACAGTCGTTCAAATGTTATCATAAATAAACTCGATATTCCGCTAAAATAACAATTTCATTCGATTGAATTGTAGATAATTTAATTGCGGTAGAAATTAGGTCTGTGTAGCCATTATAATTATAATCCAGGTAGCATAGCAAAACTAGAAAAAACGTCAATTCATTGACAATCTATGAGCAATGTGTTAGTAGAATTGATACCCAGTGTCCACTCCAGTGAGAGCAGTGAGCACAGCGCCACAGCTGTGCGCTGTGGCAGCGCGGCGAGGCACGGATAGCGCCACAGCTGTGCGCTGTGGCAGGCGAGGCACGATAGCACAAAAGATAGGCACGAATACTTCACAGATAGCATCGTCTCTTTCATAATAAATCACTTTCTTGTTTGTTTTGACATTAATCATTATTTAAGTTTGTATCAAATCACGTTTCTAGATAATAATATTCTCTAGATATAATTAAAATGGATTTTAGAGTAGGTAGGCTTGTAGTTACTTATTAATAGGAATGTCAAGATCATGTTTAGTCAAAATAATAGTACCTAATAAAGCTTTTAGCGCTTGTAATACATATCTTGAATAAGTGCAACAGAACAAATTCATTTAATGAATATTGCTATTACATTACTTACCTATCCTAATAGAAAGGGAAGTATAAAAAGTCCTGGCAAGAGGGCCTTTTGTTATTTTTTTTATTTTGATATATTTTTTTAAATGGGCCGATGCCTTTATTTAAATAAAATACATGTGAAAATGGTACTTACCTTCAGAAGTAAATATTATAGGTAGGTAGGTATATGCAATTACAGTACTACACTACACTGCACTACAGTATCCTGTGGTATATATTAACAGCATTAGGAAATAAGAGAAAAAAAAAAACTAAAAAATAAAGTTTGTAAACAATTGAAAGGAAAAAGAAACGAAAAAACGAAACAAAGAAAAACAAGAACGAAAAAAAAAAAAGAAAAAAAAACTGTATATAGTTTTTACTTTTTGACTGTTTCTTGTTCTATTCGGAAGACTCCCTTGAGTTTCTCGACCAGTAACACAGCAAATTGAGTTAATCAAGGTGTGACCGCTGCAAAACGACTCTGACCCCATGTCAGAGGAATAACCAGTATGCACACAAAAAAAAAAGTTACAGTAGGTACTACAGCTACTCCAAAAACATTTTAGTTATTTTCAGCCTATTGATAACTCAAATTTGTTAAATTTATATTTATATGTACCCTGGATTATGTAATTACATGTATGTACGCAGTTTGTATAATACCTTTATTATATTTTATTATTGTGTGTTATTCTTATGTCACTACCTATATACGAGTACCTATAGGTCAACGTTTAAAAAAGATATAAATTTGTGAAGCTAATGAAAACGAACCTTTTTGAATAAGAGCGCCACCTAACGTGAAACTTAAAAAACTTAATATTCAAGTAAGAGAACCATTCCTTTTATAATTGGCATTTCACATTCGTCTTTATACGTGCGCGCGGCGGCAGCGCGGCGCGGAGCGTTCCACTTCATTAGTTTACAGTTTCCCTGCATATATGATAGATGGCAGTATTTGATAAAATTTAAATGTTCCAATGAAACCCTTTAATTATTAATTATATTAAATAAAATTTAAAGCAATTTCATGTACACACTGAAATACCTATATTATGTAAAATTATCTGTTTCACCTGCCTTAAAATATATTAGAGTTAATGGATGTAGTGGTTACCATAGCAGATACACACAATAGCCTACGTCAGAAATCTGCCGACTTATTATGAACATAGAGAGGCTGGCAATACCACCTTCCGCTATACCTTACGCGTTTTTATAAACGCGTTAATAATAATTAACTTAATATTATGAGTAGATACACATGTAAATAATCGGCGTGGTCTACTAAATGAACTTACTTAGCACGCCAATTTTGGAAATAACAGGTAGTTAGGTACCTACTTACCACGGTTTTTTATCGAGAAGTAGAAATCGTTGCAACAACGTTTACATTCAATTGAAATCGGGCACTGAACAAGTTGTCATTATTTATAACGACATGCATGCGAAAGATGTCGTGCGTGTCGCATCAATAAATAGTAATACCTACCTACGTAATAAACGGATTATTCAAAGTAAATTAGCTCATTATGTTATCCTAATAAACATACCAATCATATGAAATGGCTCTGACCGCGCCAGGTCTCTTTGAAGTTCAATAAAATGTCGACTCTTAACTGATAAGAGAGAAATGTTTTAAGGATATGGCTAAAATCATTGTGATATTATGGCGACAAAAATGTCGAGTGGAAATCGAATACAAAAGCGTCTCAATCACAGCTGCCGGGGCCGGGCTGGGGTCGGACACGCGCACTGCTCGAGAGGTGGGGTGTGCGTGCGGTGTCTCGGTATTTGACATCTCATTTTGACATTTTAAATCCGCTCGCTCTGTACATTTAGCCGAATTGAGATAAAACAATGTTCAACCTTTCTATAATCAACTAGGAATCTCATGTCGATATGATCTTAAGAGGAAAAGGGAAATAGATATTTATTTTAATATAGGTACTTGATATATAACTACATGTCTGGTTTGATGGCCAGGAACGGAAGTGAAACCACGTTAGTAGACCTCCGGTGTATTACGGCTCTCGAGGAGACCTGCCTGACGAGGCGAATGTGCAGCTTCAGCTTCCTCTGATATACTCATTCCTTATTTTATCCACTGAGGTACTAGTACTACGTATAGAGATGACAACATATATCTTGATTTTGCGCCACGAGTTGCGGTACAGCGTACCGCAACTCGTGGCGTGTGAGTATCCAAATTAGGTATAATCTATGGTATCCAACGCCCGTCGCGACGAGTCGTGCTTACTCACAATACGTATAAAAATCCCTGGTTGCGTGCTTATAGACATCTCAAAACACTCCAGAACATCAAAAAAAGTGATGGTTTAACGTTTCACCGGTAAGTAGACGTAAAAACGGATAACTCTCTAATTCAATATGTTTCACTATCTCGGAACACTCACGAGAATCGAGCTGCCGCGTGCCATATTGCAATACAAATCATAGAATAATGAAAACATAAGACGCAGATGGGAAACATTATTTCTGCCTTCATGTTTTTTGTTTGTTTACAGATATCAACAATGTACATGATTTATTGTTGTGTAGATTAGATGAAAAATTAGTAAATCCTTCAATTAATATTTTATCTATAATAACTTTAATTAGTAGAACTTATAACAAGTTATCAACAAATTTTTATTTTATTTTAATGGTGCTTGTTAAGTAGGTACCTACTAAACTGTCAGTTCTGTACTGAGTCCGCAGTTTAGTCTACACGACAGTCAAGTCGACGTTGAACAGAAAGCGATCTAGCGCTGCATGCTGGTACTGTCTAGTCAGACGAATAATTATTGTCTTAGCGCTGCAGCAGATTTGTGTTACATTTAACTATTAAAAGCGTTCTAGCGCTTTAACTTCTTACAGATAGGTAATTACAAATCTTTAATTGAGTATTGTAGGTACTAAGTGGAACAATTGGCAATGTTGACGCTCGAAATGATCTCTTCCAATAAATAAAAAACGTACCGAAGTTAGGCTATAGTGAGGTCACCCTACCGCGCTGAGACTGAGGGGCATAGTTGTAGGGTAGTCTATTATTATGAAGTTTCTTGAGTCATAATATACATACTGTACGGTTATAGCGGTAATCCTATGGATTTAATTGGATTACCTATATAGGTACATAGAGATATTATTAAACAATATTAAGTTTTAATTCTGCGACTTTTAATTATTCCAGCAATCTTACGTAGACACGTTTTTTGCCCCTTCACGAGGCATGCTCAGGAGCTGGTGACTGGCGACCGCTGAGGATGCCTCGTGAAGAGGGGAAACACGTGTCGAAGAGTTTCCTACCTACGTAAGATTGTTGGAATAATTAAAAGTCGCGGAAATAAAACTAAATACATATTGTTTATTAATATCTCCTTTTTATGGATTTCCGCAAAGTAATGCAAAAGAGCTTAGAACTTCTATTTTCAGAGTTAGCTGTTAGGCACTTGAACAATTACCACAAGAAAAAACATCACGCAAATCGGTGCAGCAGCGGTTAAGGAAGCTAAGTGATATACACAAGTACATAAGAATTATAATACGGCATAAATAATGATGTGAAGAAATTACTAGAAAAATAATTAAAATAAATTTATTTAAGTACAATAAATATGCCTTATTTACACGATCATATCTAACGCTGACAGAGATAAACTCAGTTCATTCAAAAAATCAATACCCGTCTGGTGGTACCCACTCCGTACCGTACCAGTGCCCCTCACATTAGGATTTTCCCGTATCGTGCACCCAGCCAAGCTACTAGATCCTAAAGTATCGATCGTAAGAGCCAAAATAAATATGACCAAATTTGTAGGATTTTTTTAAAGATATTTTAGAAACTATTGTCAAAGTAATCATAATGCAATTCGTACAGATATTCGAGATACGAGCAAAAATCTGAAAAAGGTAGCTTCAGAAGTAACTATTCCTTTCCTGTCCAGGTAGATTAAAGTATTCACCTTCTTACATGAAAAGACGCAGACGCCCTCTATTCCAGTCTTCTAATATACACATATTTCAGTATAACTTGGTGGAAAAGTTGAATAACTCACTCAAATTATCGCTATTTTGGTATGTAAATGTGCGCGAGTAGACCAGATAGTCTATAAAACATGAGTTTAGTATGCATACGTACCCATATTTGTACGCAGTAGAAATGAATATGCAATCAGTATAAATATTCGTAGTTATCAAATAAAATTACCAAAAAATGGAACCCACTTCAACACTCAAAAGTATGAAATAACTTGTTGAAGTCGGTATCATGATAGTGCAAAAGTAACTATTATCAAAATATTGTGCTCATGATACAGACTGCGACAAGTTATTTCACACTTTTGTGTGTTGGAGTCGGTTTCATTTTTGAGTAATTTTTTTTTCCCCTTTTCAGTGACCTTTCCTACTCACGGGATCAATTTTATTGTCATTATGTATGCTACCGATGTATTCACCCGCAACTATAGTGTCGTCAAGGTATGAGTAGCACTTTTCAATTATTTGTGTGCAACTCAAAAACCACTTGACCGATTTTGATGAAATTTAAATGGAACCACCTCGGAAATATATATATTCTATCCAACAAAAATATAATTTTGAGAATCGGTTCATAAACGACCAAGTTATCTGCGAGCACACATAATAAAATTAATACGGTCAAATTGAGGTACCTATTTCTTATTTTGAAGTCGGTTACAAATACCATTTGACAATTACTCTGAACATAGTAGGATTTTTCCACAATCATGAGCCCATGAGCACACTGAGATAATAGTTATCCTTGCAATTTGAAATGTTTCACATAGACGGGAGCGGTAAGTAAGTTTGTCTAAGCGCCGACTAAACGTTACAAAATGACATCGATCGCTCGACAATTCCCCCGCGACGAAGCCCGTGGGGTCTCGGGGGCCCGCCCGCGCCACTCGCAGTACACGCTACACATCATAGGAACCATGGTTTTGTGACAATAGCTTTGAAAAAACAACACATCACCAAAACGCTGACTTTTACTTACTATTTATATATCCTCGAAAAGTTTCGGTACATATATATGAAATATATATATTCGGTGCATATTATTAATGAAACCTTACTTAATCTTTTTTCGAAATTTAAAAATTTAAATGAATAGCAAAAATAAATACACTACAAAATTACACAGCGCTATATTTCAGTTATAAGAAGCTAATGAGATAATGAACAATATTTTTCGCGCCCTAAATGAAGCAAATTGGATCATTTGGCCTTTTACAAAATTAAAACCGATGCGAACATTGCGAACGCATTGATACTCACACCACCGCACTAGGGTATACTGTATCGCGGAAGGCCTATTGGACATACTCAATCACATTACCCGTCCAAGGCCCGAGAGCATACACCTTTGCTCATCACAGAAATGTATGTCCCAGCTCGGGTTCGAACCTGGAGTCGCGGTTCTAAAGTCAGTGTCATTACTTGGTCACCGAGTTTGTATCTGTTATTTGAGTGGGGATTACATTTTACATTCAGCTGGCATGTTAGAAAACGGTGGCGTCCAACGCGTCCGCGTCGTTGCTGAGCCTTCAGGCGCAACCCAACATGTGATGTCCAGGCCGTGGTCACGTTACCGCTGCTGGGGGTACGAATATACGGACATACGGACCGGTCTGACTCATTTGGATCCGGGCCGTATGAACAGTGCACAGAAATATACCTAATATATGTATCTAAATACATATATTATTATATAGTCGTGTATGTGCAGAGGCCTTAGTACGAAAATAATGATTTTATTCAAAAAATAGTGTAACAAGGTAAACACTTTGAATAAGTGCAGCTATTTTATTATAAGTAAGTATATAAATAAACTAGAGCTCTTATACTCAAAATGATCATGTGATTGTTTTGGTGGATGTGATAGACACTCGGACACTAATCGATGGCCACCCTACTGGGGCTGGGGCTGGGGCGGGGGGATGACACAGGGGCGCTTTGACGATTATTTTAATGCATATTAGATTGTGACGAGGGATGCCAGATTATTGCGTAGGTGTACGTTCGCACGTTATGGTTGTGTGATTGTAGGAAACAGCTTACATTTAGTGAGTTCGTCATAAAATCAACCCAAGAAGGATTGAAGGATTGAAGGACAATTTGCTAAATATACGATCTCATTATTAGAAGCAAGTATAATGTATAATATTTTAACAAAGCTATCAGAGATGCTCGCCAAACAAGAAATTAGAGTTTATTCAATTTCTGTCTGTCTGTCTGCCGGTTACCTTGTAACTGGTGTAAGTAATAAGTATTTCAATAATGGTTTAGTTACATTTCAACAAAATTTCATAGTATATTTATTTATTTATTATTATTACAGTAAGAACGGTCTTAAACAAATTACACTTATTCATAAATAGATATACATCGTCATTTTATTTAAAAATTTAAATAAAATTATATCTACACACAAAACTAGTATTAAAAATTAAATTACAAATTTCCAAAAAACGTAAAAGTGTAATAAGTGTTAGGAATGAGTTTCGATTCATTAAACACATTGGGTTACACTTTTGGCATCTATGTAGGGATACTTATCATCAAAACATAAAAATGTATAGCTTTTATTGTGCGTGATGACATTACAAATCTACCGGCGACAGTAATGACAACAGTTCTTCTGATTTCTTAAGTTTACTATACTATTATTATTGCAAAATTGTGGATGAACGGTTGCTATGGATGCCACCTAACCACGCAACAACAATATACATAGATATGTTATAGTAGTACGTACATACAGGTGATAGTTAGTCTGGAACAGCAAGCGGGACACCTTGTATCTGTAACAATATACGGTTCCCGTGGGATGGGTGAGGTGCGAGAAACATAACCCACGCGGATGAGCGCATCTATAAAATAAATCGTCGGCCGGTTGGCGCAGTTGGTAGCACTCTGCCTTCTGAGCCGCTGGTCCCGGGTTCGATTCCCGGACAGGTCAAACATTTGTGTGTATGAACATGTCTGTTTGACCTGTGTCTGGGTGTGTATATGTATATAAGTATGTATATCAATCATCAGGTTACCATAGTACAGGCTCTGCCTAGTGTGGGACCTGAAGACCTTGTGTGAATGTTCATAAATAAATAAATATAAAATAAATCGAATATTAGTACGGGCTCATACATTGAAATTGTCTCATACATTCATTATTGAAATATTTTTACTTTCAAAAGTATATACCTACTTTTAGTTTAATTGCATAGAAATTTCAATTTTTTTATGTTGTTTATTTATTTACAAAACTGACAGACTATTTCTCACTATTTTCAAATAAATGTAAAGTGGAAGTCATATTTTATAGTGTTTAAACTAAATACTAATGTATATCTTTGTTGCTTCAGAACCCCGCCCTGTATGAATTGATTTGAATAAAATCTTTCTTCATATTAATAGTATTCACTTTTTTTTTATACTGTATAGATCTAGCGTTTGACCACTATCTCACTTGATGGTCAGTGACGATGTGGTCGAAGATGTTATCACGGTATCACCTAGAATGCTTACTGGCTCTCAAGGTTTGCCGCCTGAACACACTATGTGTTTGGTGATAGTTTTTCAAACTTGAGGGTGGTAGCTAGCCAAGCGGGTATTCGAAAGTATTTTCCACCATGCTGGGGATTTGATAACGGTGTTACCTTTACTGGAAGCTCAAGCTGTTGTTGGGGATCGAACTAGTGTTCGTCAATTTGACAGGCGACGCTCCTCCCGCTGAGCTATCATCGCTTCAAAATAATTTAATGAAGTAATTCGATATTTATCCTGTAAAAAAATGTCATAATAATTTGATCACTTTTTTTTCTTAAGCATCCAGGAAAATTTGAAAACGTCCCACGCTTCAGGTACTACTTCAGTAAAAGTCGAGTTTTATCGTTATCAACTACATTGTTTATGTGTTCGTCACAACATAGCTCCAGCCTAAAATATGTTAAATAAAATATGTAAAGACTGAATAGGTACCTACTTATGCTACTACCATAATAATTTTCTTTATGTACGGTCGTAGCTCGACTCGTAGCGGGCGGGGTCTACGCCACGGCTACGCAGGGCGGCGTAGTACTAGGTGTTGCCAGAATAGAACAAAACATTACCTTTTTTAAGTCAATGGAGAAATTTCATAAAAAATAATGAAGTCATCATTAATATCATTTTGATTGCATTTTTCAACTCATTAAGTGTAGTATGACATGTTCATATGGGCACCATCCTTATTTCTTAAATTGGTATAATTATAATATATTGTATATAATCTATATCTGGCCACAACGCTTGACTTCTCACACACAACAGGCACAACGCTTTAGGGCCAGATCTAATTCAATTCGTTTCTTTTCGTGAATTTGTGGCGACGACGTCTAAACACACCGTATTTGAAACCTACCTGTAATGTATCTACTACCTGAATACATATCAGTTTCCTCGCTACCAGAAAGTTGAACCGATAATAGTTGCATAGATTATACCTAACATACGGGATAGCTGAGCGGTGGGAAAGTCGGCTGTCAAACTGACGGACGTTAGACCGATCCCCACCAACGGCTTGAGCTACCGGCGGTGAAGGTTATATATGCTATCTTTTCGCAGTACCTACAGAGAGCTTTTGATACTATTCGTAGAACCCATTATCATGTTTTCAATAAACAACGAATAAAAACTTCAAAAGAAAAGTATAAAAATCCAAACATCCAAGGCATTGCAATAAGTGTTTCACGTTTCTCTGCCTTTCTGATTACATCACGCTGTAGCTGTCCGTTTGATATAACGTCCCTGTAAAACGGGAAATCCGCTACTACTTGGAAACCCTCTTGAAATTGTTCAGTACACCCTCTGCCGCGGCGCCGCGAGCGCGTTTTGCGCTGTTACATACAAAACATTATCAAAATGTAATTTCTACATTGTTATTTAGATATTTCATGACGTATTTGATAATTTCAATAAATTTTTAACATTCTGGTGCGAAAATTTGGTACTGTTTGGTGTGAAAAGTGCGAAAATCAAAGCTTAAATTTGGATAGATCGGCATTGTGATGTGAAAGATTGATTTTTCCTTTCGGTGTTTAAGTCTTTGTGGTTTTATTTGGATGATTTTGTTTGGGCTTTTTGGGTCTGAAGTTGTAGTTAAATGGAAGGAGAACAAAAGTTATTTTCTTGTAGGAGCACAGGGCAGTTTATATTAAAATGAAGGGTCAACCCCTCGCTGCTGGATTAAGAGGTTTACCGGCAAACCTTTATATAAAATATGTGTATGGATGGATCACGTTTCCGTTGACTATTTAATGATATATAGTGGTGAAATGCAGGTCTATATAATATTAGAACTAAATCTTCGATTCACACGCGTACATCGATCAACACAATTAATTTGTTAAAAAGCTATGCACTTTTTAACCGACTCCATAAAATGAGGTTACTCTATTCGATCGTATTTGCTTTTATTTTATGTGTTCGCGGATAGCTTCGTCGTTTAGGAACCGATTTTGATGATTCTTTATTTTTTTGACAGAGTACACTTCTGTGGTAGTCCCATTTAAATTGTATCAAAATCGTATAATCTGTGTTGTCACACTCCAATAAGTGAAGAGTCGCATACCTCGACGATATTATAGTTGCGGGTGAAGATATCGGAGAACATACACAATGACAACGGATCCCGACCATCGCTCAGCCCTACTCTCCCGACCGCGAGTCATGCATCTTATCATGATGTCATATGACGTAGGCATTTGTGTAGCGAGCTCACGGACTAAAACAACGATAATCCATAAATAAGCAAGCGTTTATCAAATTAACCTTATGATCATCAAACAACTATCCAGGTATTGCTTATGTCATAAGTGTATTGAGTTGACCGCCTCGCACGAGAATCGCCACATCAATTATTTAGTGAAAACTGAACCACTTTTTTTATTGACTTGGCACTTGACGTGCACGAGAATCGCCACATCAATTATTTAGTGAAAACTGAACTACTTTTTTTATTGACTTGGCACTTGACGTGCCAATGCTCTTATTCATTAATACAAACAATTTAAAAACAATGCAACAGTAATTCAGATGTGATCATAAATAAACTTAGTATTTTACTAAAGCAACAATCGCAACTCGATGCATTGTAGGTAATTGTATTTCGGTAGCAATTAGATCTGTGTATCCATTACAATTATACTCCAACTACTAGCGAAAAACTACCGAAAACGACAATGCATTAATAATCTATGAACAATGTGTTCAGTAGAATCGACACTCGGATAACTGTTGTATCCTACATAGTTCCCCACAAATAACAATAACTAATAAGTTTCAGCTCACACAGAGTTTTGACTTTTGCTATTGTTCTTCCAATAATAAGCAATGACGTGTCAAGAACAGTTCTAAACCCATACAAAGAGTCCAAATTTCGCGCTTTGTTGTGCGGAACTAGCGACCCACCCCGGCATCGCCCGGGTAGTAAGCACATATTATGCCTACATTATATGCATCAGCTTGTAAGTATTCGCTTGGAATATCTGCTTATTGTAGAGAATCGCACGCTTTATCGCTCGGTAGGTACACAGGTAGGCGGGAGCGATAGCGAGTGCGGGAGCGATAGCTGCATCATTTTTAATTTTCCATGACTCATTTAATTTGAATGTTCTTAAGGGCTATTATATTGAAAAACGTGTAGAAAATGGTGAATTAAATAACGAATTTCATTTGATGATGATATCAGAGAGAGAAAACAATACGAACCAATGTAGACTTGTTTCGATTTGAGACATTTTATAGATTGAGGCAGGCTTTACTTTTAAATCCATATACAAATGATATGAATGAAACAATATTACACAACTCTACATACACAGTATAATATTATTTTGTTTTGATTTTTGTTTAAATTTTATTTATTATTGCTATTTTGTGACATCATGTAAAAGCATTTTTTATTATGATTACACAGTTGTGCTACCACATCTTAACTGATATTGAGTGACGATGCCGTCTACGAAGGAACACATTGCTCATAGATTGTTCATGAATCGTCGTTTTTTCTAGTTTTGCTATTCTACTTGGAGTATAATTGTAATGGCTACACAGATCTAATTTCTACCGCAATTCAATTGTCTACAGTGCAATCGAATGCCATTGTTATTTTAGCGGAATATCAAGTATATATATGATAACATTTGAACGACTATTGCACTGTTTATAAATGGATTATCTTAATAAATAAGAGAATTGGCACCCTGGAAGTCATCTACCCATAAGTATATTCAATCGTGACTTGAAAACGCGCAAATGATTTTAAATCAAGAAAAGGTTTTGTCAGAGTTTGTGGTTCCGAATGCGGAACCACAAACTCTGACAAAACCTTTTCTTGCCTGTAAGCGTTATGGATATCGAAGTAAAACGATTTCATAAAATGCTTAACATGAAATAAATGAAGAAATCTCATAAATTGAGGAACTATCGAAAATTATTAAAAAATAAAATTGCTTAGATGAATCAAAGCGCACATTCAGTTCGGTAATTACTTATTCAAAGGATGTACGACGGGTGACAGTCATAGTATACTAAGATATAATATGTATAAGTATTTAGAAGCTGACGCCTGTAAAAGCCTTACAACCCGTTCTCAACGTAATTTCCCCCCAGCTACAGGCAGCGCGTGGGCGCGGGAAGGTCGCCTCTCCCACGGAACGTTTAGGATTTCTTTGCAAGTTTTCACCACTCTAGAAGTTTACTGGAAAAGGATTAACTTTAAATATAAAGGATTATTTTAAATGAGCCAGCATATTTCGCAGTAAATAAATATCTTAATCAGAGTAGCTTTTTACGCCTTTCATTTTTCAGTATTTTGCGGTGGTATATATTGATTAACCGCCAAATTTAACATTAAAAATTGCGAATGATAATCGACGCCCGTTGTCGTCTATGTGGAAATAAGTATTAGTGTATAAAGTAATCTTCCTCTTTATTTCCCTTTTGATTCAGTAAATTAGTGAACTTTTGCTCAGGTATTCTGGAGAGAAAGAAATAGCTGGACTATGAAACAAACTTTCAATGTTCACATTTCAGTCATCCGCCAACATCCCTTTGGAACCCCCTGTGTTTATTTAACATGATACGTGTTTCACGTCCTCCCCGGGACTGTACAACAACAAACGGTGGAGGATATATATCCGCGCCTATACTTACACCTGTAGCGAAGGTAACCCACTGTAGGCGTTACGCAAACTAAATTAACGAGTTCCCATTAAACATTTCTGCTGTGACTAATGTAGAAGAAATAAAGTTTCAAATAACATTTTTGTACATTTCAACCTATTGCCCTCTGCAACCCAAAGCTTTCAGTATTGATTGTTTATTAAAATGTATCGATCTAAGCCCATCATCATAATATAAGCTACAATGTGTCCACAGCTGGACATACGCCTTCCCCATTTAAGGACTGGTCGGAAGCGGCCCGCATCAATCCTCTCGTACGGCCGATACCGCGCTCGCCAGTCCCCTTAGGAACTATTCAACCCCATCGCCCATCGATTTTACGATGTGTGCCCACTGCCCACTGCCCACTGCCCACTGCCCATTCCCGTCTCAACTTGTCCTGTCAGTGAGTACCGCTCTTCTGTGGGTTTCTTCATTATTGATCTCTTAGAGACGCTCCGAGCTTAGCCCTCTCCATAGCTCGTCGTGCGACCCTGGGCTTGCTAAGGCCCATAATCAAAAAGTCAATATTCATGCGTTATACCAAATTATTGTTAGTTAATTTGGTGTTCAAATTACATACATAGAGTAGTTGCTCCAAATGTTGTCAATCAACACTTCTAGTTAAACGGCTTACAAAATTTTTCATTTTTACGAAAGCATACATTTAAAAACGTTTCACCCTCCGGTTTCCAGACAGTTCAGAAAACTTGAATATAGATCCGTGTTATTTCCCTTCTTTGGCCGGCCAGTATACCCATCGACACTCACGAAATAATAAGTAGAGTTGGGACCCTATGCATGCAATTCCAAGATCATAGTAAAATGTTTATGTTGCACGTTAGTTCATAGAGTATGTTGTCATCGATGCGGCATGAATAGACTAGACCTAATTACATAATCTAACGAGGCGTTGTGTCGAAGCATGTGAATAGTGTTAATACTAATCCCAAAAACATAATTAAACAAATTTAACACTTTCAGCAGAGCATAATCATAATCAGCAATAAGCAAAATCAATAAGCACGACGTCATAATGAGATGCAACAAAATGATCACAACGTCTGACGTCACGCTGACCAATTTCACTTTTACATTCGTACGACGAGAGGCCATAGTAAATGTAATTAGGTACCTCACTGCGCCACAACACCGCGATCTCTCAAATCTCTATCTCTACTGCCACGCTGTATTTACTTATTCCGGAGTCACTCACGCATACATACTTTAGTGTATGTGTGAGTTACATAGACTAAAGAGATGAACGTTGGCCGTCGGCGCGTAGTAACGTTTGTGTCAATATAATATTAAACAACCTCAGCGGGAACGCACAACATTCCATCGCCCATTTATGTGTATGGGAGAATAGTGTGTCAAAGTACAAACATCTAAGGAGCGGATCGCTCAGCTGAAAGTGTTAAATTGTACAAAAATACTGCGAACTAAGGCAATGCTCAGATATTTTTATCGCTGACCGTACATTCCTTATTTTCCTTTTGAATACTTTATTAAATCTGTTTTAAAAGCTAAAGTCGGGTGACTCTATTAATGTAATTTTATCGAATGAACTGAATCTTATAGTGCCGTAGACTTATAGTGATGCTAATTAATACGTTAAACTGTACATTTTGACTTTTTTAACTGAGAATCCCTGGCTTAAAGTATTATTGTGTCAATCGAAGTGTTTAAAATATATTATTTATATTGTTGTATTTTCGCACGAGCGACGTTGAGCACGAGCGACGTTGAGCACGAGCGCGAGCACGAACTGTCGAACGCATATTTAGAGATGCTTTTATCGCCGGCCGGAATAATACATTCGCAAATGTAATTTTACAAATAAAACAATTTTTTTACCTATATTCAAACACAAATCGACGCACCAGCATGTTGAAAAATGTTAGTTAATGCTTAGGAGAGTATTTATCTACTCCACTTTATATTGGCTTTCCAAAAAATATCGGATCGGTCGAGTTTTCACGAAAAAAATACTTTCAGTTGGATTGAGAAGGACTGATTATGTGCTTTTAGTATTTTTTTCAGATAAAATAAATGTTATGTCACATAGATAAAATAAGATTACTTGAAGCAAATAATTAAGACTGGTCAGAAATGGCGACAATAAATCTAAACAATAAGAATAAAATTATATTAATATATAAAATATAAATGTTATACAATTTTTTGAACGTGATTTGTGAAAGTAAGTAAACATCAAAACAAATGTGACACAACCATTGTGCAGAAGTGAAAGTGCGCCAGTGTACCTCGCGCGGCCGCGGCGGGAGAACGCAAACGCGGCGTTGGCAAAAACGAATCAGTGAAAAAAAAATAGAAACGAAAAAACCGCGCGTAAAATTGGAAGAAAAACTGAAAAGTTGCGTAGTGGAGTGAGGTTTTCGGGAAGGCTGTATTATACTATATCGTGGGGGTAAACCGCCCTCGCGGCTCGTCCAATGACGCCGTCGGAGCCGCCCCCGCGCCCGCCCCGCGGCACCCCGCGCTCCTGTCTGACTTTGGTGCTACTTCTGCTCGTCGCCGGTAAGTCTATTTTGTTGTCATCCCTTTAGGCTCACGAGGACTGGTGTCGTGAGCGACGTACCTACCTACTTCGATATTGATATAACGTTTTATTGAATATGTTGGTAAAATAACAATAGAAGTTAAGATGTCAAGGAAAACTGATGTCAAACACAGTGTTCTCAGGCAGCAATCCTTAAGAACATTCTAGGACTGACGTGATTTCACCTCCGTCCACATCATCACCGATGATCAACCCAGATAATGGTCATACGATAAGTTTATAAAATTTGGAAATTGTTTATTAGCCTAATTTTGTGTTTTTTGATTTTTAATTAGCGTAGCCATAGCGAACTCAAATTAGAGTTAGGTTCATAAAATAAAAGGTTATTGCGATGTTGTGTGTTGTCACGAAATAGTCTCGACACAGCTGTGCTCAGCTGAGCACAGATGCAAATAATTCAAATACAAAAATCTTGTTATTAGACTTCGTACGTAATAGCTTAGGTGGTCCTGCCTGCTGCTTTAGCGTTAGCTGTGTTGCAGCAGTCAGTGTCTTCCCAAGGTTAGCTTATTTAACAATAAAGAAAGGAACAAAAAGAAACTTTAATACAAGAACAAAACAAAAAAAAAAAGAAGACCTCAGTCAATGCCTGTGCATAGTAAATGCACAGGTGATATGTGCTGTATGTAAGTGCATGTACAAAGGCACAGAACAACGCAGCATCCAACCGCCGCGCGCGGCTGGTGGGTCCGTGGTTGCTCTGTGCTGCTGGGTTCTTTTTATGATCTGTGGCTAGCTAGAGTGATCACTATCACTAGCGCACACTTGGAACTTCTAGTACTTTCTTATTCCTATATTCAAGAAAATAGTTTCGGGCTTTAATATTTGCTACATCTCCTTTATATTGAAATAGCGTGAAATATCCTTGCATATACGAGTGAGTTACGTATATAACATCCTTTATAAATGGTTTGTAATGTAGTGTAGCTTTGCTCAAAGGTCGTTTGGATTGTTGGAGCTTACATAGATTATATAGGTATTCTATGTGACCCAGTTAACAATACCGAGGACAGACAAGGATATGTACAAGCTCGTATTACTCTCGGTGCAACTGTCATTTATGTAATTGCGATTAGGTATTCAATTTTTGTATGTAAGTAAGTAGGTATGTAAAATTAAGTAGTAGTAAAGTATGTAAAATTTCTATCATTTATAATATACCATATGTATATAAAATATAATACTTACAGACCACTATTGAATGCTCAAACTGGGCAGGCTGACTTCGTGTGTACACCTACGCCTTCACCCGGGTGTCATATTCTATATCACACTGTAATATTGTATATGCGATAGTTTGTGTGTTTGTAAGACTCACTTTCGAAGATCTCAGCACGATGCTCGAAGGCTTCAACAGAGTTTCTCAAAGGGTGGGCCTTAAAATGAACTTGGACAAGACGAAAATTATGTCAAATGCACATGTTGCGCCCGCCCCAGTATTAATCGGGTACTCGATTCTCAAAGCTGTTGACCATTCGGTCTACCTAGGACACACAGTCTAATTAGGTAAGTCCAACTTTGAGAAAGAGGCCAATCGTCGAATCCAACTCGGCTGGGCAGCGTTCGGAAAGCTCCGAGACGTCTTCTCGTCCAAAATAACGCAATGCTTGAAAAAGAAGGTCTTCGAACAGTTTGTTTTACCAGTGATGACTTACGGAACGGAATCGTGGTCTCTGACTATGGGCCTTCTGAGCAGGCTCAGAGTCGCACAACGAGCTATGGAGAGGGCTATGCTCGGAGTTTCTCTACGTGATCATCGAATCAGAAATGAAGAGATCCGCAAAAGAACGAAAGTCACCGACATAGCCTATGGCATTAGCGCGTTGTAGTGGCAGTGGACAGGGCAAATAGCTCGAAGAACTGATGGCCATTCTGGTCGAAAAGTTCTCGGATGCAGTACACGGACTGGCAAGCGCAGCATAGGACGGCCACCGACCAGGTGTACAGACGACTTGACTAAGATCGCAGACAAGGGTGGATATGGACCGCTTCCAACCGATCCTTGAGGAAATCAATGGGGGAGGCATATGTCCAGCTGTGGACATCCTATGGCTGAGATGATGATGTGAGTATGTATGTGTGCTTGTTATCTTTTTACACCTTAACGGATTAATATATTGGAATTAAATTCGGATTGTAGGTACCTTATAACTTGGATTAATGCATACGTTTCTTAATCCTGTATAAATTGTTGGTACCTCGGAGATAAGTACATCTAAAACCTAATAATATTATAAATATGAGAGTTACTCTGTCTGTTTTCACGCCTGAACCCGTGAACCTATTTTGATGTACTTTGGTATAAAGGTACCTTGGAGAACGAAGGCTACTTTTTATCGTGGAAAAATTAGGGTTCCCCTGGGCTGGGGTAACAGAGGTAGCGGTAACACCGGAGTCCCCGTGGGTGGATCCGCTTGACGCAGCTAGTTTACATACCATAATACATAGTTAAGGTAACCAATGGTATAAAGGTTAACTAATCCCTATTGTATTTCAGTTAAATGATCATCTTGTTCGTCAGTGGAGTTATAAATCTTGGCCAACGCTTGCATATTATGATGGAACAACGTTTAAATCTTACAAAATCTAGTTATCATCTTTAAATATACTGGTTGCGTTACGCATGGATCATTAAACCGCCCCTTTGACTGTACTTAAATAAAGTGACTATAAATTTTAAAATAATATGTATTATTTATTTATTCGAGAAGCTTAATTAACAGAGTACGTATTCTTAAATGAACATAACACTTTAACTTTATGAAATCAAAATGAAAATGCAATTGAAAAATAAAAATAACACACAAGAAACCACTTATGATACATTTAAACATTGTTATAACAGAAAAACCCCGATCTCCACACTGGGATGCCCTGTGTCGTCAAGATTACAACATTATTATTTATTACAAACATTAGCAATAGTTTAGGATTGATAATTGATTGGCTTTGCAAAAATAAACTTAAAATAAATCTTGAAAAAAAAACAAAATTATGATTTACAAAAGTATTTTGACTGGCCGGTTGGCGCAGTTGGTAGCACTTTGCCTTCTGAGCCGCTGGTCCTAGGTTCGATTCCCAGACAAGTCAAACATTTGTGTGTATAAGAATGTCCGTTGGACCTGTGTCTGGGTGTGTATATAAGTATATATATCAGTCATCAGGTTACCATAGTACAGGCTCTGCCTAGTTTGGGACCTGAAGACCTTGTGTGAATGTTAATAAATAATAATAATAATTCAGAGTTGACAGTTGTAACATTAACTATGAAGACAAGCATATTGACAAAATTCAGGGTAATAAACGTAGTAATATGTATATTAAAGTTTGGAGAAAGGTGATCAAGCCAAACAGCTGTCTGGACGTCATCGAGCGTTATTATCATGGTATATCAGTACACATATATGTATAATATAGGTAGAAGCCAATATAAAGTTCAGGGCCATTTATTATGAGGTCACCCTTGCTAACCGGTGCAGTGCCGCGGTGCGGTGCGGTGAACTTACACTACCTACAGTTCTGTCATACCTACATCATTATCAACTTACATGTAAAGGATATGAGCTTTATCTTTGAAAACAAATACTTAGTTTAGCATTCATAAATTCATTCATATTATAAAATAGGTGATAATATATCCATTATTCTTGAATGTTAAGGCGTGCTTTTACCAAATGTTTAGGTATTTTACGCGCGTTAGAGCAGGACAGTAGCGGAAGCGGCGCACCGAAGCGCCCCGCGCCGCCGGCCCCGCGCCGTACGCACGCACGGCTCCAAGAGAGAGTAATATTTAACGCCTGGTAACAAGCTGTTGTCAAAATATAGCTCCACATATTTTGGTAGGCGCTAATGAACATCTGAGTGGCTTTAAACATAGTCTGTTTAGACTAGCTGATCCCCTCGTGGCTTCTTGTATGGCCTAATATGTATCCCGATTTTACTTCTTCAAAAGGACCATTTGACTGTAACTAAGTTAATGTCTAAACGGAACATTATCGAAGAAAGAAATCTCCGAACACTAGTACTTTGTATTACTCTAATTTAAAATACATACTAGTACTGTACATGTGTTGCGTAAGTAAGGTTTATCGAACCAAAATATACCTAAATAAGTTCACAATGTACACAATAAAATCATATCTTCTATACCATAAATTATTGTTTTTCATAAGTCTTTCTAAATTTCAACGTAATATTCTACTATAGGTTGAGGAGAAGACGTCACAGACTAGACTAGCAGTTCCGTGGTTCAAATCCCATGGTGGTGTATAGATCTAGCGTTTGACCACTATCTCGTTTTATGTCATTATCATCATAATTATTTTTTCTTCTAATCATACTCAAATCCCCGCACTAGAATTTCCTGTGTCGCGGGTGGCATAGACACACAAACATTCAAGACCCGAAACAAACACGTACACTAATCACACAAATGTTTGCCCCTGCCAGGATTCGAACCCAGGTTCCCGAAAACACAGAAGTCATATCACTGACCACTGAGCCTCGGTAACCGTCAATCAGCCATAATAGATAATATACGTAAATATATAATAGATCGCCACAGGGACCGGTGGAAAGCGGCATGCATCCAGCCCCCTTTCTGCGATCTTGGTCATGTCGCCTGTCCACCTTGTGGTGGATATCCAATGCTGCACTTGCCTATTCGTGGTCTCCACTCGAGAACCTTTCGACCCCAGCGGCCATCGGTTATTAGAGATATTTGCCTGCCCACTGCCACTTCAACTTGCTGATCCACTGGGCTATGTCGGTGACTTCAGTTCTTCTAGGGATCTCCTCATTTATGATTTGGTCTCGTAAATAAGCCCCGAGAATAAAAATACAAAATATTTTTATTGACATATATATTACATTCAGTTTCTTGAGTCCATAGAATAGCCCTCTATAGCCGATGAGCCATAAACACTTACAAAATTTCACCCAAATCCGTTTTACCCGCCTGGTGATAACAACGGTGATGATGGTGATGATAAAAATAAGCCTATGTGTTAATCCAGGGTAAAGGCTATTTGCGTTTCAAATTTCATACAAATCCGTCGTGGCGATGAATGATAACGATGATGATGATGAAAGTAGCATATGTGTCACTCCCGGACCTGAAGTATCTACTTACACAATTTCACCCAAATCCGTTTTTTGTGTTTTTATATTTACGATTTCATTTTGTTTTCTGTTTTTGTGTTCAATAAAGTGTTTTTGATTGATTAATGAATCGCATTGACGCTCGATAGTTTATAGATGCGCTTGACAACTATGTTATCTGACCCGATGGTCAGTGACGATGTGGTCTTTAGTGTAATCAAACTAAACCTAGATGCTCAATGGATATCAAGGAATGCGACCTGCACACGCTGTGTCTTTGGCGACAAGACCCGGGACAAACATCAATGCTCATCACATATAACAAACCAAAAAAAAGGGAAAGATACAGCTGAATTGAGAACTACCAGTCCCTTTTTTTAAATATTTAGAGAGAAAGTGAAAAAGAATGACGAGTAACGAGTGGGGACTAGAGAATACATGTTACTACACACTGCAGTACTAATACATTCAAATTTAAAATATCTACCACCCTTGATTATATCAAGTTCAGTTGTTATTTTGTCGCAAGTTTGTGATTTATCCACGTATTTCACACGGGTTGTCACAAAAGTTTTTAACCTTTTGATTATTCAAATGACTACTTTTCAGTACGCCAACTAAATGACAAGCCTAGCCGGTGGGAGCATCGGCTGTCAAACTGACGGACGCTGGTTTTTTTTTATCACACTCAGACCCCCGCACTAGGATTCCCTGTATCGCGGGAGGCATGGCCACACATAATCACAGCACACAAACATCCAAGACCCGAAACAAACATCTACACTCATCGCACAAATGTTTGCCCCTGCCGGGATTCGAACCCAGGGTCCCGGAGACACAGAAGTCATGTCAAGACACTAACTACTGTGCCACGGCGACCGTCTACCTCTACGTTGAACCTCAAAAACGCGAATAGCTTTTGTGAAGGCAACACCGACATCAAATTTCCAGGATGGTGGTAGGGTACTTTCAAGTGCCTGTCTGGCTCGCTTTCATCCACAAGTTCGAAGAACTCTCAACAAACGCACAGTGTGTTCATGCAGCAGGCCTTGAGGGTCAGTAAACATTTTTGGTCTAACGTGATTATACATTCGATCACATCGTCACTGTCCAAGTGAGATAACTTTGTCAAACGCTAGATTATAAAGTATAAAAATATGGTCACTGATGAGCACTATTCACAACAGGCTAATCAATATAATAAAAAGTTGTATCATACACCTTCGTACAAAACGTAGGTAAATATTCATTATTATTTATTGTATCTATTTTATAAATGTATCATATTGTTGCTCACACAAGCAATCAGGCGCTACTCGGCTAACGATTGCTCGATTGTGTGTTCTATCAGGCGTAAACAAGGTACATAGTAAATGTTCTCTCTATAGGGATACAACAGGAGCTATCTATACTACATGAGCGCTCTTTCTTTGGACAGATATGTTAGAGCCCCTTGTATTCAGATGTTAAAATAATAATATTAGGAGGCAGAGCGATGCAAGCACAGGTCCGACGTTGACAGTGGTCACGGGAGGAATGCGCGGGTGGAGAGCAGCGCGGATAAGCCAGCTGAGATCACGTGATCCCGCGCGGCACTAAGAATTTGACGAAATAAATTCATATAAAATCAACAGAAATGAATATTGAAAAAAAAATCTTGATTGTTCCTAGATAATGCCATTATCTATCAAACAAAGTAAGCTTCATATGAATGTTGATATTATTTTGTAAGATATACGTGTTTTAATTTTTGAAAAGCATATTTTTCAAAAATTAAAACTATCGAGAAAATTTTAGTTAACCGGATTTTGAATCCTGACTGTTCCTTTATGTTGAACCAAAGATACTAAAACTGAAAAAACCAAAGCTCTGTCTTCTACACATGGCTTAAAATACATTTTTAAAAATAGCGGTTTGTCTACTCACAGCGCCTTAATAAAAGGCTCTGGGTGTGACCACTTCTTTATGTAAGTATTTATAAATACCTACATAAAGAAGTGGTCACACCCAAATCCAAATATTCCGAATCCAAATATACTTATAAATAAGTATATTTGGATACGGAAGAGTGGTTAGAAGTGAAAACACGGTTAGGTATAATATTCTCGGTAGTTACATTAATACGAATACATGCTTTGTGTAATGTATGTATCTGCTAAATTAAGAAGAATAATCTACAAGGGAAACTTAAATTGTAAGATACCGTTTCATGACTATTAGGCCTGAACCGGTCACGATATATATTGCAATATCCATAACTACTCAATTGATACGAATTTCTTTTGTAAAACTCTTGCTGTTGCCTAGTATGACGTGACCTCAGCTGGCTAATCCGCGCCGCTCTCCACCCACTCCTCCTGTCTGACCATTGCCAAGGTCGGATCCATGCTTAATTGCTCTCCGCTCTTCCATACATTCCTAGCTTATTTTGTTTGGACAAGTTTGAGCGTTATTTTCCTAAAATGCCAGGAAAGTCTCTCCTTAATATAACAACTTAAATAATATAAATACCAATAAAATCAATTAGGTACAGTCGCCATTAACACACAGTCGCTTTTCCACATTTCTGTCAAATAAATCAAAAATATAGTCACCCATCTAAATATTAATAGTTATTAATTGGTCGAATGAAGGTCAAATAGAACACACAGTTGTGACCGCAGAGTAGGTATGTTCTTTGACTAATTGAACGGTTCAATTCTCATTGTGGCTGCTCGTCCCATATGCTCGCTGCTTCAAAGTATGGGATAAGCAGCCACAGCCCCGCGCGGTGCTACGTTTTTGGCAATATAAAATATGTATAAGTTTCAAGGGGACCCCAAGTAGGTAGGTTCCCCATTTACGCACAGGTGTATAAGATCCTAGTTAATTTAAAATAATCTATCTTTTAAATTTTATTCAGATCCGTTTCCTGTGCTCTGTAGAGGCTGAGCACCTGAAACCCGAACTTCCACATTTAAACATTCAACGCATTCAATTTGTAATATAGGTACTCGTATGCGAAGGCAAGTTTGCATAATTGGATTATTCGCGACATCCAAACGTTAACCGCTGATGTGCGTCCGTTAGTAAAACAAACTGCGACAAAAACAGATCCTGTTGATGTTTCGGATGGAAGGTCACAGCTGCGGCTACTTACCTACGTAGGTACCTACTAAAAAGGATTATTTTTGTTTCGTGACGCGGGTCGCGTGTTGAATCAAAAGAACCTTGCAGTTCTATCCTACAAACATGTCCGTATATTACGAAACGTGCTGTGCTTATAGCTATAGTAAATATATTTTTACGTTTGAAGGGTAGATGTGGCAAGTTTAAAAGCTCTATGTTCGAATTATTACGTATTAGTTCACTAAGATCAAGTATGGAATTTAAGGCTCCCACGACACGAATAGCGAATCTCTGTATTGTATAGTGTGAGAAACTCTCAGCGTCATTGCAATTAATAAATATTATTTGGTGCAATCTTCTATCCAAATCTGACTTCGCCGTATCAAATACAGTATGCGCTGCCTGTGTTCGTGGTGCTGCCTTTAGGCTCTGTGAGCATTTGCGTTGCGCATGCGTCAGAAAGCGCATAACTTCGTCGTTTTTGAATTGACTTTGATGATTATTTTTTATTTGATGGAGTATGCTTTCGTGGTGGTTTCATTAAAATCGGTTACGAAAATTGAAAAGGAAGAAAACATTTTTTTTACAAAAACTGGAATCGACTTCGACTAATTATTTCACAGTGTTGAAGTCGGTTCCAATTTTTTGTTAAATGTTTTTTTACTCTTCAATTAACAATTAATGAAATCAATTTTTTTAAAATCAGAATTAACCCTCATAAATTGTTTAAATAAGTGGTATTTTTTTAGGTTTAAGTATTAGACATGCGGCTCTTTACATAGTCACTTTGTGGCTCCCAGTTCCTAAATAGGTACATATCCATAAACAAAATAAACCTTTGAAAATCATGCGATCAATGAGCGTTGTACTATGTCTTTCTTACAAACTCCGACACCCGGGTGTTGAATGCACTGCCACCGCGCCGCGCCGTTCCGATGATTTAGCAGTCAGAAGTAGTAAACCAAATATGATTTACATTCGACTATAATTTAAAAAATATTTTCTTTGTGGCTCTTTGGCGACTGGAAAGTTTGGTGAATTGTATCTTTTGTCTCTTTAGTCTGAAAAGATTACCGACCCCTGGTCTAGGTGAGGAAATCATCTAAAGCCGCAAATGCGTGTCCGCAAATGCTTCGAAGGGGTTTCTGCTTTACTTTTGGATAATCCTTCGCTTCCGTCTAAGAGTATGCCATTCGGGCGGCGCCGTGTATATCTCGGACACTTGGGCTAGGTTTATAAGGTTATCCACAATGTCGCTTTGGCTATTCACCTGCTATGCTAAATGTGGAACGAACTTGTTATTTCCGAGTAGCTATAAACATAATATTCTTTAAAAAGAGTTTTGAACGGAATTCTATCTATAAATATTATGTTGCTTTGAATTCCCCTACCGAAATCATTGCAAATAATCGTTCATCTCGAAGATTACAAACAATTGCCTCACGCCGATCTCCGCGGCGCCGCGTGAGGGGAGGGGCGGGGGCGCGGGGGAGTGCATCGATCGAACTATCTAAGCTGTGCATTGGTCAGTGAGTCTCCTTTAGCTTTATATAGCATGACTAACGTGACCATTTATTTTTAACTAATAACGCGTCATCCATTTTAACGTGATAACGTTTTACAAATTGATGAATGAAAATTCATGAGTGTTGCTGAAACCAGCAACACTCATGAAAAATAGTAACGTTCTGCGTAACGTTCCACCTGAGTTTTGTATTACATAAAATAATCAAAGTCAAAGTCAAAGTCAAAGCCAAAGCCAAAGTCAAAGTCATAGTCAAAGTCAAAGTCAAAGTCAAAGTCAGTCAGTCAAAGTCAAAGTCAAAGTCAAAGTCACTCAAAGTCAAAGTCAAAGTCAAAGTCAGTCAAAGTCAAAGTCAAAGTCAGTCAAAGTCAAAGTCATAATTGTTATATAATGATTTACGTGACGTTATCACGTAAATCTATAGTCCGTAAACCGACTTTACAGACAACCAATTTTTCATGTTAACCTTAAAGGAATTTCAAACTCGTCAATACCATACATTTCAGCGCTGAAATATACAGGTTAAACTCGATTTTTGAAATACAATTTTAAAATAAATAGTTTCTGAATTAATAAATATCTCTTAAAAATATACTTTGTCAATCTGTCTGGGGAACGAATATATTTTGAACTAGTAGCACCCCGCGTTTCACCCGCGTGGATTACGGTTTTCACGCTCAACTATCCCACGGGAACTATACTGTTTAAAGGATTAAAGTAGCCTATGTTTTAATCCAGAGCTTAAACTATCTGCATAGCAAATTACATCGAAATCGGTGTAGCCGTTTGAGCGTGAAGAAGTAACAAACATACACACATACACACAAACTTTCGCATTTAGGGAGATTAGTTGTTTATTTTAAGAGAGCATTAAACTCTAACATTTTTAATGTTCATCTTATTTAACAACCTTGTTCATGACCTCGATTTGTGGGTACTCTTCTCGAGGAGAGTCAATTCTTCTACCCAAAAAACTTGGTGTAAAAAGTTTTTTTTTTAAAAAAGATCTTTCAAATACTTTTAATAAACAAAGCGCAAGTCTCTCACCACCGACGAGCTTCTTCTCCCCGCGGAATTATACAACATGGGATTCTTCAGAGAGAGAGTTAACAGAGTCTTAAAAAGGATTGGCGACGCATCTTAATGCCCTCAGTGTGACAGATATCCATAGGCGACGGAGATCGCTTACCATCAGGTGGGCCGTCTGCTGATTGCCACGTATCCAATTAAAAAAACTGCAACCCTTTGCTCTCTTTGCTGGCTCCAGGAAAATGGGTCACATTTTCAATGGTTATACCTACGGGAGCAACGGCACGGGAAACCTATAAAATGGTCAGTTCTGTTCGCAGCGGCCCGTAGGGGCGTGTCGAGCGCGGCCCGAGCGCAGCGGCAGCGCTTACAACTTGCAGCGATTTATTATGTTCTGGACTGCGTTCTGTGGTTTCACCCTCTGCTTTTGAATGTTATAGCTGTCAGCAACACTGACTACGTGTTTCTCGCTTCACCTTTTCGCTGCAGCGAACAAAACACTTTGTATAAACACTCCTCTCTTCTAAAGTTGCTGCCCGACAGTTTCTAATAAATTGTACCGAACGAAACTCATCAAAATAGAAAACATCGTCTCTAAATACTGAAAACGTTTCCTCTTACTATAATCAAGGGCTTTCTATAAGGAAAGACATTTTAACTCCTCGCGACGGGGTTAACCCTCCCCTTACCCCCCGGCTAATCTGCGAATCACAGTAAAACAGCTCTTATTGCTGGCGATTTATTACAATGTCCACTGTTGATTGTTCTCGCTTTAGCCCGTTTATTTTATGGAACAATGTTGTAAAAGGGTATAGCTCAGTGCTTTCGAGAATTAGGATCCTAGTTTGAACCTAGCTACGCCCGCCGTTTTAGCCGAATGCTCTTAACTTGTCCTGTTAACTAATAGTGAACATTGGCCGCCTATAGCTAGAACCCTCATGTATGAAAACCTGTCACCAAGCACACAGTATGTTTTGATGATTTTTTCCCATCTTCGACCAAATCGTCACTAACTATCAAATAAGAAAATAGTTACATGATAAACGTACAAATAAAATTTGACCATTGATCACATTGATGTTAAACCAATATTCAAACATACTTACATTCGGCTGTCTGTAAAATAGAATTTGGCAGCTGCCGCGAATTGGCAATTCAATATATTATGATAATACGTTTGGGGCCACGGCTGGCTCGTTTGGATAAGATAGATGGATTGGGGTGCATCCTATTTGGTCGTTTAGGGGATCCAAGGTGTGGTTTAGAGGAGATGGGATAACAATATACCTACTTGGAGAGTGTAGCCGATTCCTGTGAAGCTTTATTTCAATCGGCTCGCGAAACTGATAAATATTGAGCGGGCGAGTCCAAGCGTGTAGATTTATTTGCCCGTTCTAAGAGAGCTATTACATTTTTTATATTTATATTATGTTTAAGATTAACACGAAAGGTTTTGTTATGGTTCAAAAGCGATAAACAGTTTTCGACAAAAACGCTAATCTCTTCATAAAAATTTATTAAATTTAGTCGCAAATGCTCTCTGTATCGCACGCCCCGAACAGAGAGAGTGCAATGAGACTTTCAAATACCTGTAGCGACAGAAAGTCGTAGCAGGCGGTTCCTCTTCGGCTGGTGGTGTTGTTGGAGCCGCGGCACAGCGACGGCATTAGTCCACGACGGAGACTTCACGTATTATTAATCACACGTTGTCAAAATATAAGTGTGCGCTATAGAGAGGGCTAGGCTCTAAGTTTCTTTACGAGAACGAATCTAAAGTGATGATCTGAAATATTATTACAAACGCGAAAGTTTGTAAGGATTTAAGACGTGTAACTCGTGGACGGCTGAATGTATCTGGATAAAATATGTCACAGTGATAGATGATTGTGTGGTTTGACTACTTTTCATCCCGATAATAACGTTTTCCGGTGGATAACATTGGTAACGGAATAGCGTAGTCCATGCGAGTTAAATCGCCGAGCGCAGCATATCATAAAACTATTGGGCCATAGAGTCGGATGTTCCTGAGCTGAGAATACGGAATGGCAAGCGCAGCAGTGAGCGTCCACCTAGCTATACGGCCCCTCCAAAGGATGTTGCTTCCACTCCAAATTGTGTATAAATACTTCCGAAGCGCTCTCTCTCTGTAATACAAATGAATATCGAAATATTGAGACAAAACTGTATTAAGAGTACTTAGGAACGTGCTGGGGATTTACCCTTGGAGAGAGGGGCGGGAGGGGGGCTTTTGCTTCGCCTTGTCTGTCTGTGATGTAGACACGATTAGGACTAATGAAGCTGTCAAGTTCATGAGCTATATTTAATCCTTCGACCTCAACTTATAATACGTTTCCTGTAAATGTGTGGTCTAATTATGTCAAACGCCATTCGCATATCTCGCAGAATTAATAAAAACAAATATTAGAAGTTTTAAATCGTGCTTAATTATAGGTAATAGGACCCCATTTTGCTAGCGTATCGAAAAGATATCGATGTAAACGAATATACGTGCGATCGGCACATATCGATAAATAATCTCCAGGAAATCTTTATAGGCTGCGGTGTAAAGGGTAATAAATGTGTTATACATTCCCCATGCGGGTTCACCGCCGAATCGAGAATGTCCCACTTTATGGATTTCGGTCAACTCAAGGAAGATCAATACTGAAAAAGCTTTCAGTACCTAAGTGTTCAAGTAGAAAGACATACCGATGCTCTGTACGAACATCAAAATGATACAAAACTGTTTTATATGTGCACGCGGTGGGGTCGCTACCCTGCTTGTAATAACGAGGGTGAGAATAGGGATGTTACGCGTTATCATTTTTGATGACGTAATTTTTCTGGGAAATAGGGTGGGTGGGGGGATTACGAGATCAGATATTGTTAAAGATACTTATTTATATGCGATTATTAGACAACATTATAAGATATATTTAATGGTGCTTTGTTACCCTGAATGTATATTCTTATTTTTTATACCACTAATGAGTACATCTGATAAAGTGATATTTTCAATGACTTCCGAATAAAAAGGAGGCTCTTGGATTCAGAAGCTCTCTCTTTTTTTCTATCAGATATGATTTTAAAAAAATAGATTTTTCTCATTATTTACAAATGAAGATCGGTGTGTGTAATGATGTGAATCATTACACACACTAATCTTCATTTAAACACAACTCTTTATTTTTTGTTGTAATCAAAATGTGGAATGCTTTGCCCGTCGAATTAAAAAAACGCTAAAACTAAGGATACCTCATGCTACAACTTCGTCATTATTATGTGGAAAAAGTTTATCCCAAACCACAACAGCGCTATTCATCTAATTGTCGTCAATCTTAGTCTATACTCAGTCCACAACTGTTTATACCATCGTTCGTTACCATTTTGCTATCCCTCTTAATTTCATCCATATCATTAAATCGCTGTTTAAGACTCAATATGCTGTATACATTACAAGTAATACAAACATGATTTAATGACCAACTACTTCTTTATTAATTCTCTTCTTAACTTTATTTATTTTCATTATCGGACTACGTCCGGTCATTGTAAACACGTAGAACTAATAGAACCAGTTTGGTCTAAATTGGTACATAAAAACTATACATTACACATAGGTAACTGGTAAAACTATTAATTAATGCTATAAAAACTGGGATATCGGAAATAAGAATTATTGGTATGTGTGATGAAGGCTCTGAAAAGATTAATTCTTTGTTATAACGTCGTGTATAGACGCTTGCTGTGTTGTGGTTCACGCGACGGCGGGATGCCTAGGGCGAGTTCACACGGGCGAGCAGTTACGTAGTACATATAATAGAGTTTCTCAACAAAAAAGCTGTTGAAATGTTGCGGAGCCACCGAAAGACAACCTTACTGAATAGTCATCGTCAGTAAACATCACTGGACTATTGCCTAATAGATTGCCGGCAAGACGCTTCTTTGCGTTATGCCAGGACCTGTAGTATCTACATACCAGATTTCATCCAAATTCTGTTTTACCCGCATGGTGATGAAGAACGTAGATGATGGTGATGATGAAAATGAATCTATGTGTTAATACAGGCTATCTGCGTTCTAAATTTTATTCAAATCCGTTCAATAGTTTTTGCTTGAAAGAGTAACAAACATACATCCATACTCACACTTTCGCATGTATAATATTACATGTATGTATATTATACATGCGAATGCAATGTACTAGCTGCGACGCGGTTGTACCCGCGTGGTGATGAAAAACAATGATGATGGTGATGATGAAAATAAGCCTACGTATCAATCAGGTATAAGCTATCTTCATACAAAATTTCATCAAAATCGGTGTCGCCGTTTGAGCGTGATAACAAACATACACACACATAAACACAAACTTTCGCATTTATAATATTAGTAGGAGTTCTCTGTAGGAGTCAGCTGGTTCTCTTTCTTCTTGCTCTCATCCCGCTCCAATCTTTGGCCGTGTCCGCGCCTGGTCAAGGTTGCCTCTGACATTCCCAATATGACGACAGTACATGCCTCGAATTTTGCCGAAATGTCAGCAAAACCACCCCAGCTCCACAGCATACGTTTTAGTTACTAGGTAACTTATGCACCCCAAATCTCGGGGGCGAGCACTCCATCGGAATATCCTTAATAGCGGGTGCAGGATATTAGATAAACACCCGAGCTATCGTCGAGGGGTGAACTGGAATCGTGTAGGAAGCACCGATTTTCTACTTAGCTTTTAATAATGTTGGAAAGCTGATAATTCTGCGTCTTTTTGCTATAACATTTTAGAGAAATAGTTGTAAATAAAGTATTTTGTATTAGAAGATTTCAAAGCACGTGAAATTTTTTATTTTTATTTATTAGGTCTACAAAACTGGTTAATACATTAAAAAATCTTAACATAATGACATTTATAATCTTAGACATATGGATGATCTACTCGAAGAGTACTCGAAGTAGACACAGCATGCGAATAAATAATCATACACTATGATAAAACTCATAAATAACTGCTAGATATTAAATAATTTCATATAGGGTAGGAAAGTTGTGTCTTAGACAAAACTTTCGGAAGGAATTAACCGATGCATTAAAGATGTCGATGTCACAGTCTATACTATTGTAAAATGAGCACATGCGATAGATAGGACTGCGCTGGCCGAGGTCGGTGCGTGTCATAGGCACAAAAGGTGAAATAGTTGCATTACGATACGTTGCTGATCCAGATAAGACTAACCTAATGCTTTTTAAGAACCCATATTGTACCCACTCGGGAATATCGAGGGAGGAATCTCCTTCCACACGTGACTCCCATGAAGTAATAATTTGTGGATCAGCTTTCAACCGATGTCGGCTAGTGCGGTGGTAAAACCGTGATGCCGGTTGAAGGGTTCTTCAGAACACTCCCCGTTGAATATACGGTAAAAAATACGCAATCAGTTTTGGGTCGTATTCCAAGGTCACTACGCGTGCAGGCCCTGTATAATTAAACATTGTTGAATCTAAATGTAATGTGTAGAATTGTTATGGTATTATGGCCTCCAGACTATTACCTAGTTTTGGAAGTCATGAAAATCGGTAATACATACGAGTGTCGATCGACTCACATGTACAATACATTCCCCAGAAATATAGTATTAGGTGAGATCTCACTTTAACGGTCACAAGAGAGTTTTTACCATCTGATCTGTCTGTTATGTTAACATTCCCTAAGGAGCACTTACCTGGAGCCCCGAGTACAAGGGCCACCCGAGGCTGTAACAAACACGCGGGTGTTGCCAGGCTACGGCGGCGGGGCGCGGGGCGCGGGGGTCGCTCGTGACGACCTTGATGAGCTCTTTGTTCTGCTGTCTGACTGACACATGATTTGTAATAACGATTGTTTATATCGTAGTGACGACGGGTTGCCGCCACTGGTAAAAATTTGAAATCTTGATGCACCTTGAGTAATTTCTTTGCTTAAACTTACTCAAGTATTACTTACTAAGTAGCCGAATAAAGACGGCTTAGAGTTATAAAAAAAAACGATTTATTGAGAAACTGTAGCCTGAATTGTTTTACTGCATCTTATGGATGAGTACTTGGGTCCCGTGTCATCCGCGTGGACTTAGATTTTCCTGTTACTGATAGTGAAAATGCAGTTATAAGGTTATAGATCGGTCGGGCCATCGCATTTCTTCATTGAGCGTGTTAGATCCGTCGACCCGCGATAGTGCCTACTATAAAGATGTAATTTTATTTATTTATTTATTTACTGCAACGGCTTAACAGCCGCCGATGAGGTTCCAAAAGCTTGCGGGTGCTGACAGCCAGAGAGCGCGCGACGAATCATGAGGCGTGTTCATTTGAAATGATATAATATTACAAATATGTACTTTACAGATGACCTACACCTACAAAAAAATTTCACGACACAGTTCGAGCGCATATCTCGTAACCGCGAGAATCGTTCATAAAAGGGAATGTATGATCGCTAGAAAATATTTATTCACTTATATATTAGCAAAATAAAATAAAATTTTGTTCAATTAGAATTAGTATTTATTAACTTTTCTCATAAAGTGGTATGTTTATGGTTTGGTAAAATTGTCTACAATCTACAAGCCTTAACACTTAAACATACTCTGTGTGGTATTTCCCTTTAAAAAATATTACTATTACTTATACACCTTTGTATAGCTAGATCGGAGGTCTAGTACTCGGCGATATGAGACACAACAATTCATGTGAATTATTTCATTTATTATATGTGTAACTGTGTTGTTCCAGATGACGTCGAATGCAGAAGGGCCGAGCCGTACTACGGGCGGCCGATCGGGCGGCTGACCCAGTACGCGCACGGGATCCGTGGCACCGTGTACGCGGTCGACGAGAGCACCGTGTTCGTGCGCGGGTTCGCCTACGACGGCACCGGGCCAGACGCCTACTTCTGGGTGGGAGACACGCCGCAGCCGTCGCCCGAAGGGATACTGGTGCCGTTCCCTGAAGATTATGTCACTAGGTGAATGAAATTCCTTGTTCTCATTTGTGGGACGGCTCGGCTAGGTACCAACTCGAGGCTTTTGCGTCGATAGAGAGGCGAGCTACACGGCTCATCGACAACGACTCACTTATCGAGAGGAGACTACAAGCCTGCAGGACCGACGTGAAGTCGCTAGTTTATTGGTGTTTTACCGGATACATTTCGGGGAATATGATTTGATTCCCTCTGCATCAGAGACATCCCCATTTCATCAGAGAACGATCAGACAGACATGCGACATCCATACATGGTAGATGTTCCAACTAGTCACACGAAGCGTTTTGCCCCGACATTCATAGCGCATACTGCTAACGAGTGGAATTCATTGCCTGAATCTGTGTTTCCGCAAAATATAACATGACTATCTTTAATTCACAAGTGAATGGGTATCTTCTGGGCAAGCGTGCTCTGTCGTGAGCCGCAGCATCACTTAAGATCAGGTAAGGTAGTGGTCAAACTCTTGCCTATTCCCAAACCAAAAAAAAATCTAGGGTGTCTAGATTGTTTTATTCAAATTAGTAAAGCCGTAGAAAAATAAAATTCATAATTGGAAAATATCCGGGATATCAAGTTCAACTTATCGAAATGTCAAAGTGACACGACAATTCATTTAAATTAGGTACTTCACGTAAATGATCAACAGAATCAGGGTGGGGGTAGGAGGGTGAACAATACTTTACGACCATTGTCAGACCTACTAAACATATATGTACATAAAATTTCATAACAATCAAGCGAGCCTTCCCGGAGAAGTTCGATGACAATCTCTGTGACATGAGATTTTTATATATTAGATGAATTCAATCTTAGTCATAAAATTGTGAGATTTAATTCATTTAATGTATAACAATCGCATTATTTGGAATATCGGTTAATCGGAATAACGTAAAAGAGAATTATTGAAAACCTGCAAATATTTCAATGGAATCTGCGGATATGACTGGCAGAATAAATTACAAACTACAAATTCAAATTCTAAAATCAGTTCCAAATCTAGTGTGCGGTCGTGGACGTAATTGTATTACTAATTATAAAAATAATTGATTTTGGAGTGGAATTTGTAGTTTCAAACTAATTTTGTCAGTAATATCATGTCCGCAGGTTCCATTAAAATATTTGCAGGTTTTCAATAATTCTCTTTATAACTCCGATGAACGATATCGTGCGGTAACAGCTTTAAGCTATTAAAGCTGAACGTTACACGTTAGATATGGCTGTCCCCGACACGCGATTGTTGATTATGAACCGTTTTGATGAGGGGCGAGCTACGACTATTCAGTCATATAAAACGGAACTGCCATATCTAGTAGGTAAACAAAGCTCTAGTTTACTAAGTTAAAGTAAGATACATAACTGCCATTGTTAGCAAAAAAGCCTACCACGAACATCCGAGCTGGGTTAATAAATGATAATTATGATGAAATGATTAAATAAATGTAACGTATCACTTACGCGTAGTCGATATCACGATCGCTAATTGTTCGTCGGGAGCTGGGGTGTGCTGCGCGAGTCGTAACGTCCCGTTTCGCACTCTTTACACATATTTTAAATTTGAGTCTGTACATGTGACGAGAGACGGACGAGTTCCTGTGTTGTGTTCAGTAGATCTATATGATAACAATTTAAATGCAAAGCGACACCTTTTCTAATGCTCATACCGGTTCTCCGTAATCTATAGTGTTGAGAACCATCTTTTGCAGATTCAGATCATTTATTTGTGTAAAATACAGGTTTTTCAAAGTTGTCATCCAATTATATCCATATAATTGCAAATATTACATATTACATTACATCCCCCTAATATTATAAATGTGAAAGTTTGTATGGATGGATGGATGTTTGTTACACAATCACGCCAGAACGGCTGGACGGATTTGGATGAAATTTGGTATGTAGATACTTCAGGTCCCGGAATAACACATAGGCTACTTTTCATCACCATCATCAATCATCATCACGCGGCTAAAACGAGCGTGGCGCAGCTTATTATAAATGCGAAATTTGTGTGTATATTTGTTACCTCTTCACGCTCAAACCACTACACCAATTTCGATGAAATTCGCTATGGAGATAGTTTAAGCTCTGCATTAACACATAGGTTACTTTTCATCATCATCATCAGGTAAAACCTAGTAGTACATAAAATGATGTTACTTATGAATAATAAGAAGCATTTTGCCCACAATGGTACAGTCACAATAGGTAATAGTGACATTTACTGACTGACTCTATTGTGACAAGTGTCACAATAGAGTCAGTCAGTAAATGTCATTTAATATCATCAGGTACATATGTCAATTAGTGGCAACTATTCAAATTCTTTATGTCGGTTCATGAAAAGACTGCAAATTTGGTTCCTCGAGATGGAAACCCCAAATTCACTTTCTCACTCCACTGGATCAGCGACCCAAAGTGAATCTTGGCCTCTGACAAGAGCAAGCGCCATTCTCGGACATTCCAAAACCATTAGCGGAATTTTAACAAAGCGGAGCACGATCCCAATAAATTAGACACAATAACGCTCGGGGCGGTTCGGAGGGGTAGGTAGGTATACTGGGGGATTAGTATTCGGCACCGAACGGGATGGGAAAATTGTAGGGGCGCCGCCGTGACGGATGGGGTTGGATCCCGGGTTTCTTAAAGCCAGGCGTGGGGAGGACTTTATGATAAAGTTCTATAATGCGAGTATTTTGTCAGAGTTTTTACTTTTAACATTAATTTCAAAACTGTATCCTTTAACCATAATTTGATATAATAATACCTATGCATATTTATATACGCAATAGGTGTTACCAGTGATGACATACTGAACCAACATTTTGTGTCTAACCATGGGCCTCGCTGGCAGCAGTCACAGAAATTAGTAGATCTGTAAAAGAACGAAAGGCACCGACTTAACCCAGTGGATTAATAAGTTGAAATTGAAGCGGTGATATTTGTGTTTTAAAACTTTTGCAGCAGTAGTGTGCATGCAACCTCAACTTAAAGGGCACTAACGCGATGGACCGTACCTTTTTTGGGTTGGGAATGTTTGGGTGATAGAGCCAACGTCGGACAGAGCGCAGTGCAGTGATATGCAGAACCTCTAGTAGGCATTGAAATCGTTAAGGGCAGGCTCCGGGTTCACGAGGAACTCTTGTCACGACATTTGAGAGCTTGATAAAGTAATTTTGACATCCCTACTATTCCCTACGCATTTTCGTCAACCCTAATGTACACCCCTCCAAGAAAGCCATTATCACGTCGCTCTCCTCCCTTAGTAATTATGTTTATTTAATTAGCCGACGATTTGTTTTTATCATTCATATTTTCAAAATGCCATAAATTACGACAATGTACTCCCCCCGAATGCTTTTACGCTCTTGTAGTTGAATGGTCCATAAAATATGAATATTTAAGTGCGTAGGCAGAACAACTTTTCGCCTTTTCTTTTCTACCTGAAACAAATGTTTTTAAAATAAATTTGGCCATCTTCAGCTGCTCAGTATTTTTATATTTTCAGTGTAGTAGACAATATGAGTAGATTTTAATAAAATAAAATGGAGTTAATTTCTGTAAAACTGTGTGTCATTGGTCGAGTCCTGTGTCTGAGTATCAGGGTCAGATAGACACAAAAACAGACCCATGTAGGCAAACAAAGACAGTCAAACACTCAGATTGACCACACCTTAGTGAACGTGGCGTGGGAATAAAAATGGAACGTCAATAAATCAAAACACGCCAGATACAAAAGGAATTACTGTTTATTTAATGAAGCACATGACGGAATAAAAAGTGTGATCTTTAATGTAATAAAATGATATGATGATATATCTATATATATATAATATGATGATATATAATAAAAGTTATGACCGCTGTGAAACATCCAACTTCCATTAAAATCCTGGAAAAGATTCAACAATCGCGACATCAATCGCGACTCTATGCTGCGAAATAAATATGCTTACCTATCTCTCTCTCTCTCTTCCGTGTAAATATGATTTAATTAGATCCAGTAAGTATATAATTGAGATGTTTAACACAATTTAGAGATAATCCCAATAGCGTTATGTTACCTAATAGGTGCTGACATAGTCGTAGTTATACGGGAGCATACCCAGACGCCGCCATCCATCGATCTTCTCTTTGTAGTACTGTGGACAATATAGGTACCTCAATACAAACAAATGCTCTGTGGCAATGTTTTAATGAAATAGAGGGCAAACAAGCAGGCTTTACGCCTGATGGCGATCACCATCGCCTACGGATATCCGGCACACACAATCACGTAACATGCGTGATTGTGTGTGCACGCGCACGCACACAAACATCCAAGACCCGATAACACACGTCTGTCTTTGTCCATCACATAAATGTTTGCTCCAGCCGGGAATCGAACCTGATGGTGTCGCAGTTTTAAAGTCAGTGTCTCTGATCACTGAGCCACGGCGATCGTCCGTGAATGAGAAAATGTTGCTCAAAACATGAAAGATGTGTCAAATAGAACAATATAACGTAATGACAATATATGAGGGTTAATTAATTTAATCTACGCAATAAATGTTCACACAAGAGGACAATCTAATTTCGCGGATAATCTGCATTTATATAGGATGGTCTGGTAAGCTACAAAAATGCATTTTGTATGGATGGTATCAGTGCGTGCGTGCGTGCGTGAGCATAGTGGAGGGAGTGCAGTGGGACGGGAGCCGTGAGTTGACCGCGACTAACGTGTAGCTCTGCCCGGCAGAGACCCGCCGGTGCTGTCGGCGCACCAGAGCTCCGACATCCTGCTGCGGCTGCCGGCCGGGAAGAGGCTGAGGGACGTCAAGTGGCTGAGCGTGTGGTGCAGGAGGTTCACCGTAAGTCTTGTTCCGGCACTAAGCTCGCTCCATGAGCAGGCCTTCACCGGCGCGCCGCGGCGTGACAACTCTGCTCACTTTATTATCTTCTTTCGTTCGAGGCGCGTTTTACAACGATCGATCCGGCCGCGGCGGCGTAACTAAACTTTTTAGATTTTATTTGTAAAATGTTCAAATGTTAAGTTTCAAAACGGAAAATTTAGTGAGGCTCAATGATATAGGCAAATATAATATCCGCTATATCCTACTAATATTTTAAATGCGAAAGTTTGTGTGTATGTTTGTTACGTCTTCACGCTCAAACAGCTACACCGATTTCGATGAAATTTGGTATGGAGATAGTTTAAACTCTGGATTAAAACATAGGCTAGGTTTATTCCGAAAAAGTATAGTTCCCGTGGGATATTTGAGGAAGCGGGAAAACCGTAATCCACGCTGGTGAAACGGGACACTACTGGTTAATTATAAGCCTCGAATCTCGGAATTTGTCGCTGTTGGTTCAATTCATAATTACCAGTAATATAACGATAATAATATAATACAAATAATCTAGACAGGTGTATAAATATAAAACTATAAATATTGCATGTATTATGTTTATGTATTAATGCTATATAACGCAAGACAAAAAGATTTCCTAGCATTATACCAAAAAGCAAAAAACCGCAAGAGCCTGTCTACTTTCCCAAGATTAAGTATTTGATAAACAGACCCGCCTACCGACCAACCTGCCGCTTAGCCGAAAAGGCGAAGTATTCAAAACATGTCGTCAAAATATTTTCCTCGCTGAGATTGACTATGGCTGGAATGATATGGGATTGAATGTTTAGATTTAGTACAAATGATCTTGGGGCACAAAATAAATGTATGCTTCGGGCCGCTGAAATAACATTGGTTAACTGTTCAATTTATCTTTTTTTTTTTCTTTTGTTAAATGTCACTAGTTTAGTAAGTAATATTACAAAAATAGGCAGCGAAGCATTTAAATTAAAAAAAAAATTTCTAATTGTACATTTGCTAAAAAATACCTATTTGATCCTTCGACAGATTCTTGTTTCGGCGGGTCGGCATAATAAAGAGTTCATTTATGAGCTGTCCAATTATCGATCCATAGATTTGTCAAGTCAAAAATGTAATTGAGTGAGTGGACGACATTTCAATCTGCCATTCACGTTTAGGCTCCTTTACAATTTTATGCAATTCAATAAAAACCATCCAGTTCAATATCATTTCTAAAGACCCCGTTTTAGTATCAAATCATTCGACCGAAAGTTTAATTCATTTACTTACCCCTGCTACAAGTAAATTAATGTCCCGGCAACGAACGACACCCGCAAGTGCCGAAAGATATCGATTGGGATTGTGCGCATGCGCGCCATATTCCCGCCAAAACTGACGTTACGCGCCAACTTGACGCTAATCTACAAATGACCAAATTCATTCACCGGCCCAGCTGAATAAAGTCGTTCGGTATTATAGTTCGCTGTTCGCCTAGACAGAGAAAGCAAGTTGTTTGTATGATATTAATTTGACAATAATACGTTAAATCAAATTTTTAGATAATGCCATACATACTTTCAATTCTATTGAGAACACGACAAAAAGGGATTGAATATAAAAACGAGTATTTCTTTAAGAATTTACTCACGTAGTAAGTCAGAGCGTTCCGACTATAGTTCTACTACTATGCGATGTACAAGTTTTATGGTGTCTCGCCTTGTTTGACAACAATACAATGAATCAAAAAACTCTTTTGTAGACATTATGAATATATAAGACACGGGTATTACTCACGTACTAAGTAAATCATTGTTGGAGCCTTTTACGTCAGTAATTCCCGTATTTAATACATTTATAATGACTCGAAACCACTACAGTTTTAATAATAAAACTCTTTTAGAGTTGTAAACTCTAAGGCTTTCACGGCCGGCGTTGCATGTTGTATGTATTGCTTCCGGGCTGTTTGGCCGTGGTCTATGTGAAACTTTTGTTCCAGACGTTTCGTCGATCACTGCGGTCGACATCTTCAGTGGTTCAGGTCCGAGCGGCGACAAGAGCGTAGAACTCTCCTCCGCGGCGTCTTCTCTGATACTGATGTGATGTATATGTATATATGTCACATCAGTATCAGAGAAGACGCCGCGGAGGAGAGTTCTACGCTCTTGTCGCCGCTCGGACCTGAACCACTGAAGATGTCGACCGCAGTGATCGACGAAACGTCTGGAACAAAAGTTTCACATAGACCACGGCCAAACAGCCCGGAAGCAATACATACAACATCTTTTAGAGTTGTTAAAATTCATATAGTTATTAAAGGTACTTAGATAATATCGAGTCAGTAGTAATTTAAAATCATACTTGTATTTGTACCTAACGGCTGTTCGGTCACCGAAATGTTAGTCTAGAACATAACAAATATTGACGTGACATTCCAAAGCGCAGGCCACAGTGACGCTCGTCCGTTGCAGGTGAACTTCGGCGACGTGTTCCTCCCCCCGGGGCTGGAGCCGCCGCGCGCGCGCGTGCTGCCCGAGTTCAAGCGGCTGGCGCACGGGCTGCGCTCCGGGAACGTCAGCGTGCTCGACGCCAAGACCTTCTACATCCCCAACCTGCACTACGACGGCGCGGGGCCCGACGCCTACTTCTGGGTCGGCAACGGGACCACGCCCACTTCTTACGGCACTAAGGTCGCACACGCTTTCTATCTAAGCCTCTGCGGTACACGTTAAACCACTTTACATAACATTACATACCTGTGAGTTCGGGCTTATCTATATATAACTAATGCAAGTGTCATTCGTATACGCGAGAGACCCTTGTGTGCGTACGCCATCGAGACGAAACACAGCAATCGACACGACACAAAACATTACACACAAAAGTAATTAAGGGATGCGGGGGGAAGCGTTAGGAATGAACTTTTAATAAGATTCCATATTAATAAGTGTAGTATTAAAGTGAAATATCCTTATCTATATTCCAGGTTCCCAACGAAATGGGTTCCTTACACCCGCTGCGAGGCTATCAGGGAGAAGACATAGAGATCCAGCTCCCCGGCACACTGACGGCCTACGACATAGACTGGCTCGCCGTGTGGTGTGTGGAGTACAAGCACAACTTCGGCCATGTCTACATACCGAAGGATTTGGACGTGCCGCCGGCCTTGGGGCAGACCAAGATCACTGTGAGTACATTGTTCTCTAACCTCGGGCTTGGAGTAACAGTACAGAACATACGTGGTTCGAATGAGGGATAACAGCAGAACAATATCTTAGAGACACAATTATGTGAGATTATGCTAGAACAAAGAAAGCTAATACGTTTTTAGGTATTATACGAGGGATGAGAGAAGACAACAATATCTTAGAAGAACCGTTCTGTCTATTTAGGTTTGATGACAATACGCCCTAACTAGTTTTGAAAAAGATATAATAAGCAACTATAATAATAATTAAATAGAATTATCTTCAAGTCACATTCAAACAACATTTAATATAAGCAATATAATTATATCATAGTTATCAATATTTTAACATGGATTTCAGCGCGGATCAGTAACCGTTCAGCAAAAAAGTCATTTATATCATATTATGCTTTGTCAACAGCAAAGTCACATACTCAGTATCAGTGGCAGAGATCGTTAAATCATTTATTAATATCGAGAAAAGATAGATTCTCATATTGGAGCCTTGAGGGACAGCGTTACTGAATAGTAAATTCCACTGTATCCTTGAGAAATGATGAAACCTTTGCCAAGAAAGGGCCATGAATGCCATAGTGATCTAACTTTTTAGCAACAGCTTGTGATTCACCATTTCGAAGGCTCGCGACAGATCGCAAAAGATAGCTGCTGTCCGTCGTCGGCCCTCAAAGTGGTACATAACTTTACGTATCGCCGCACGAGTCGCATATATAGTGGGCTTTCCAGGTTGATTCAATCTCATCAAATGGTTGATCCAAATAATTGTTGCCTGTAGAGTAAGACATGAGCAATGAAATGAGACATGAGTCTATTACTCATAAGTTTTTCGAGTACTTTTGCCATAACTGGAATTAAGGAAATGGGGCGAAACTTTTCGATTGCGTCCTTTTCTCTTTTTTTATATATGGGCTGTACTATAATAATATAGATTCATGCTGCATGAGCTAACAGACCTGGTAATTACGTTCCAATGATGACTACCATACTGATGTGTATAGTGCACACTGCACACACAACTTTAAACACGTTCGCTGAACAGCTGCGCTGAAGAAGCAAGGTTTTATAAAAAAAAATCTAATTAACTTGTAAAAAGGTCTTTTTACTGAATATTCTATAAAAGTGATAGTATCTCTATAAGTAATATTTGTCACGCTAAAAGCTGAATGCTAAAATGTTGAAATTGAAAGAGGATATTAAAGTCCGGATTAGTTGAGAGAGCAATCATGATAACAGCAAACATTAGATGTACATGGATGCTCATATGAAGGACGCCCTATCAGATGTGCCTGATAAAGACGATCAAGTAGATATTTGTAATGAGATACGATATTTGAGAGGAACATTTCCGATAAACAAATTGGACGATTTATTTCTTCCTACACAATATTTGCCAGAGTCGGCCTAATTAGACCGAGCTTTTCATGTGACAGCTAGTAAGTGGCGCTCAGTGAAATGAGTCTGAATTGATTGGTGTATTGTGTATACTTATGTATATTCTTATATATGTATTTTATGCCAATTTAGGTTGGGTTGCATAACTCAGGATATCTGACCTCAATGTTTTACATTTGGCACTACATTTGATGGTTCTATTGCGTGCGCCATATTCACGAGTGCATAAACTGAAGTCACATCAGATAGGTGTTCACCTTCCCTGAAAGGAGCCCTATTTGTCTATATAGACCGCGCTCTTTCTTTCGCGTCTGTCACAGTGGCAATGGTAACACCATTAGACGACGTGAAAGGAAGTAGGAAGACTAAAGATTTTATAATGAGACAGACCAATTTGTCTGGTTTAAAAATACCTACTCAACGTAATTTCGGTTTACTCGCGAACATCGCGCACGCAAATTAGCCGAATATAGGGTAACGAAAACCTAATTCTAGGCTTACAATTTATGATCCCTTTAAACAAGCTGCTAACCAGGATTATTAACCACTAATATCCTTATCTTCTTATTCATTTAATCTAATGTTTTAATTAACTTATGCTAACAAAGTAACCATCTTTTCAGGCCAAAAGGAGAAAGACATTTCCAAATCCCGTCAAACATCAACAACTAGTATTAAGACCTCATGATCATCAAACACATGTTCAGCCCTCGTGGTTCTCTGACTGGTTCAAACATTTTGGAAACCAAGGCTGAAATATTGTTTTCGTCAGAAAATTTATTGTTTGTAGTTTTAAGCATTCAGCTCAAAAAGTCTCTCATATGTCAGATCTTTTCTCCATTCATATTCATGACAATATTTTTTCGACAGGAAATATGTAACTATTAACTTTTATTTATTGAGAGCACCTCGCAATCGTAAATCAAGATTTAAGATTTCGTCAAAGCGTGATAATTACGTAGGTACGTTAAAAATGATAAGGGCCCGACTACCACAGCTGCTTACATTATAAGTGCCTTACTTACACTGCTATTTTTTTTTAATTAAATTTCTTCATTTCTTCTAGATGAATCAGTAATAAACCGATTTTAATGAAATGTTTATGGGGCCAATCCAAAAGTATAACCCTACCAAATACCTGAAAGATAATAAGTAAAATAAATCCAGTTTATAAAATAATACAGATTTCTAACGAAAATAAAATATGCAATCGATTTGATAACCTTTTCATTTTTGAGTCGGTGAAAAATTACCCAAAATTGATCATATTTGATGTTTTGTTGTTGTGTTCAATGTTTATTTTGACCCCTAATTCAAAAAAGAGGTCACCTTTTACAGTAGGTACTTTACAGACACTTTAGAGCGCCTACCAATGTTAGTGACGAGGATACACGTGATCTCTGATCTCCAGTCTGTTTAGCCATTTTGTTTCTCAAATATTACCTATATAGAATTTATTTAATAGGCTTTCAGAAACGTTGTTTTCATTGACGGAAGAATACCAACAGTATTTTAGTCTTATATAGTTCCTTCTGTTATAAACCAAAGACTACTACTATTTATATTTATAACTCTAATCAATTTTAATAAATTGTTACTAATTATTATGGTCTTTTTTTGTCGGGACTATGCTTACCTTGGATTTGGATCCATATATTTACAGCCTGCTTGGTGGTATAACCCGGTGAGTGTTGATTTTTATGAATACTTTTTCGATTCTAATAACCAAGAGATACTTTTGTTTGCATCCATTCTTTTTAGTTTATACTTGTTAACCCCCTCTAAGGTAAGTACATGTAAATTATAAGGAAACAATTATATGTTATCCGCTGGTACAAATGTAAGATATTGTATTATGTAGTTACGTATTTTATTCATAATACTCATACTTAGATTACAAATGTAAAGTAATACGTACCTTCTCCAAACACGGAATACGAGCGAAAACGTTATCTTATCGCTACGTAATTCAATCGAATTCTCTGCCTCGAGCAGGAATAACGCACGTACCGTCCGTACAAACTATCATTTCTCTGTGTAACAGTTGTGTTGTACTTACTAGATAAATGTCAGTTGGTGCCGAGTTAAATTGTTTCACGCTGGGTCACGTCTGCGATACTAAGCGGTTTTTGCTTCGGCCACTACTGGTGTCAATTTAATAAGTACACAGTCGATGGAGCTTTTATTCCTTGAATAGATTTTAGTTTTTTTAAAAGGATTATAGCTGGCTCAGTGGTGGAAGCGTCCGCCGTCAAACTAACGGATGCTCGTTCGATCCTAACCACGAGCTTAATCCGGTGAAGGTTCCCAGCATGGTGGTAGGTTGCTTTCGAATCTCCGCCTGGCTAGCAACCCTCAAGTTGGAAAACTGTCACCAAACACATAGTGTTTTCAGGCGCAAGGTCAAGCGTGATAACATCTTCGACCACATCGTCACCGACCATCAAGTGAGATAGAGGTTAAACGCTAGATGTGTGTTTAAGTATATAAATAAAAAAAAGATGAAAGGACACTAACACAAGTGTATGTTACAGACAAGCTCCACCACAGCCCAGACTCCGTACAGCGCCTCCAATAACTGCAAGGAGATATTGGATAAGAGGCTACAAGTGCGATGGGAACTGCAGGTCAGTTATACCTTACAATACAATATATTATGTAATGTAGAGTCGGCTAAGGGATCGCGTACCAGAAGGTGGGCAGCAGCGCCTTCTGCGGATAACATCAACTCAACATACTGCGCTCGCCAACCCGCTAGCCAAGCGTGGCGGTACTGGCAAACAACCAAGACATGGGAGGGGGGTATACTCGTTATCCGACGGCGGATGTCACGTTGACATCTACTCGTGTAATACGGGGGAAATGTCAAAATACTACCAGTATTTCAAGATCCTACCTCACAAGCTAGCCTTAAACGGCACACCCGCTCGCCCCCGCTCAGCCTTGGCTTTTTACTCATTTTTAAGTTCTCAAGCAATATTTATTAATAGGATGTCTGTAATAACTAGTAAGTGTATTATGTGTATGTGTAACCACTTCTGACAAACTTTAAAGGATTTACTAAAAACGTCGTTCGGGGGACATTTATCAAATCTTGTTCAAGCAATACTAAATGGTTCCCTTGAACGCCCTCCTGCACCAATAAAGAAAAACTTATTTAATTATAATATTCATTTCTTTTCTATTCTTATTCAAGCTCATACAGAGAATCATGTGAAGGTAAAACATCGTTCCAGAGACTAATTTTAGTCCAGTCAAATAAACTTTGAAATCTAAATTTCAGTCTAAAGGCTGCATTTTTTTATATTATGTAGTTTTTATCCTACAAAAAAATGTTTAAAACATTTATGGGTGCGCAACCACCGGCAAGGGAAGGCAAAAAATTTGACTGGACTATTTATTGCTATTTAGTTAATATTTTTGTACGAACGCTTTGAGTGTACCTACTATATATGTTATTGGAAAATAAAATTGCGAGCTCCTCACAAAAGTTAACGAAATATTTTTTTTAACTGCCATCATGGTCGCTGGTGCAAGAAGGAACATTATTACCGCGATATTAAGCCTTACTTTTATTTGTTAATTGTTGCCATTTTACGACAATTGCTTACTCTTAAAAATGGCGCATACAACTGTACTGGGATTCTATATCAATCCTACTAAACACATTGCTCCTAAATTGTTAATTAATTGCTGTTTTTTGTGTTGCTCTTCTACATGAAGTAAAATTGATATGGCTACACAGAGTTGAATTTCTACCGCAATTCAACTAATACCTATAATGCAATTGTTGTTTTAGTGGAATACCAACTTTATTAAGATTAAATATGAATTACTCTTGCATTGTGTATGAATTGCTTGTCTTAATAAATAAGAGAATTTGCATCCTGAAATACGTTTAAATATCCCGGTAATAATGTTGGATCTTGGTTACAATACAAGTACCTCAGAATATGTTCCTAATCTCACCTCGGCATATGTTCCATATATCCTCTGACTTCTTTACTATAGAACCCTCCTAAAAAAGAAAGATTTTGACCTCAAGTGAACAATTAAGTAATTTTGAAGAAGTGTTTTAACACGTATGCTATTTGCCCAATAAGATACGAATCCCAATAACACCCAGTATTGGTGGTGGTGGTTACAGGGCGACCACGTCCAGATAACCCTGTCCGCGAGGCTCCGCAAAGAACATTACATGGCTTTCGGCGTCTCTGGTGGAGAAGGTAGGCCGGTCATGCTCAACGCTGATGTCATCGTCGCTTATTGGGATACCAGGTAGGACTTTGTAGTGCTCTAGTTCTTAAATTTCACCAAATAAAGTAATTTCAATATTTTAGGGTAGTTTCTCGTCCCAGCTTGGCTCCCACGGCTCCCACCCTCAAGTTCCCCTCCTAACTATTGCATGTATGTAATATGTAACTCAGGATGTTTACTTGATTGAGCGCGACACTCCTGCTGAAGACACGTGTACATGTCCTGGGCCCAACAACCTCATAGCCTAAAGCTTCTCAGTGCTGAGCTGCACTCATCATCCGAGTGCACACCATGTATTGACCTATCGAACCGTACCCTGGCTGGAAGCCTAAACACTGGAGAATGTAAATTAATACAATTTTTAGTTGTTAGGTCAATTAAGTCCGGTTATTGTAAGTATAAGTATATTTTTTATTAAACTACGATTTATAATGATTCCAGGGTGAATAATCCTCAAGTAGTGGACTACAGCATCACACACCTGGCGCAGTGCGACGGGATGAAAGGCGTTTGCCCCGATGTGAGGGTCGGTGGCTCCAATGATGTCATCTTAAGTAAGATTTTCAAGTTTCATGCAAATTCACTTCCATATCTGACATATTGTCTGGCCGGTGAGCTCAGTTGGTAGCCCTCTGCCTTCTGAGCCGCTGCTCCCGGGTTCGATTCCCGGACAGGTCAAACATTTGTGTGTATGAACATGTCTGTTTGGCCTGTGTCTGGGTGTGTATATGTATATAAGTATATATCAGTCATCAGGTTGCCATAGTACAGGCTCTGCCTAGTTTGGGACCTGAAGACCTTGTGTGAATGTTGTCCCATATTATATTATATCTGGCAGTGAAAGAAGTTTTTGCGTACTGTCTTTAAACTAAATTATGTTCGAAAATGGTCGATACCTCGGGTTCGACTCACAGTCAATACCGCATGTCGTATGATGTTAGTGACACCACGTCCTATTACCTTTCCAGTGCTGTGCACGGCTTTCTAATATATTAGGATGGCCCGAAGGGAGAATACTAGATATATATATATACTATACTAGATAAAATGTTAGTTAGGATACTCATTTCCTTATGGAAATGAGTATCCTAACTAACATTTTAAGTATGATAGTGATTTTATATGTTTTAATCATGGAGCTTGCAACACTGGCCGAAATGTCGAGAGTTAAACACACGGTAAATATCGCGTTTCTAAAGTCAAGTCAACTCTTACGATATAGTGAGGTTTTCTGTTACCCTTGGGTACACAGATAGATAACACCCAGGAGACGGTCATCAGCAAATTTTGCTGAAAACTTAAACAAATGGAGGCAATCCATTTTGTATGGAACTTCTTAAAAAGCCGTAGCGACGCGTACGGAGCCGTGAGCATTAGCTACTTAGTACTCAGTATTACTATATCTAGCTTAGGTATATAGTAATAAAGCGTATCACGCTGGCAATGCGTGATGTGGACGATCGAAGAACAGCGCCGCTAACCGACACACCGCCCCCAGCGTCCGGCAGTCGGAGAGACGGCGTGACCACCATCACGTACCGCCGCCCGCTCGAAGCCAGGGAGCCAAGCCGCGACAAGGAAGTGCTCACTTCCCGCTCGCAGTCCGTCATCGCGGCCTTCGGACCCCTCAACTCGAGATACGAAGCGAACGCTCATTCCTTCATGGACACCACCAGGGCCGATGTGCAGATAGACTTCGGGGCCACGGTAACCGAATTAAAGTTTACTTTTACCTAAATTAACCAGGTAGCTAATTTATACCTTAACCATACTAAAACATCTATATTTTAATATTATGTCTAATGACATCGATTGCTCTTACCTACTCAGTAAATTAAAATATAATAATGCGGAAAATCACGGTAGGTAGGTACGTTGTCGGGAAACTGTCTCCGAACACAGGGAACCGTCTACGAGTGCGGTTTCTCTGCATTCTAGGTTTTGCCTTATTCATCACGAATATAATAAGAACCTTTTTTGTACACATATGACGCAATCAACTATTGAGTATAGGTACTATTAGCTGGGAGGTGTGTGTACACACACACATGTGTTCACTTTTTTCTATGATATTGTGCTGGTTTTAAAAAAAAATAGGTATAATTGTAGAGTTTTCCGTTAATTTGTTCATTTGTATCTAGTGTTCGTATAAACTATTACTGTTCCATTTCACAATCTGCATTACGAGTACTATTATAAAGAGGAAAAATTTGCGTTTTTGTGTGTATATGTTTGTAATGAATAAACTCAACTACACTGCCGATTTCAAAAATTATTTGAACGTAAAGCTAAATAATATTCTAAAGCCATGGTATCGATGTGCATACAGTCAATTAAAGAGACGACATCTTGTTATAATTGCTGTTAGGCTTCGCTCCGGACACGTATAGTAGGTATATAACATGACCGCCGTGTATAATATTAACAATCCGATGAGTCCCGGTGTGTCCCAGAACGACAACACGTGCATCGGGCTGGCGACGCTGGACGAGAGCGGGCCGGCGCCGTGGCCGCCGCGCGTCATCTACGGCGTCGACAACTTCACCGTGCGCATCGGACCCGCCGCCGGGCCCCGCGGGTACACCCCCGTCACTGGTCAGTCCCTTCTGCTTTAGCCTTCAGCTGTCTTTCCTTTCATTTTTAACCGACTTACAAGAGAACCGGAGGTTATCGATTTATTGTATTTATTTGTATTATTACCTTTTTAATGTTTGTTACTTCATACACCATGAATTTATGGAAGTGTTGTGGGGTCTGACTGTATCACCTACTGATTGACGCGACATGCAGAGCGGCGTGCTTAGCGCATTATTGATTACGTGTATGTCCATTGTCCAGTAGTAAACTGATAAGATGACATAAATTACACCTGTCATACTATACGTACGGGACATGCCCGTCACTTATCGAAATACTGCGACTATAAACATGACTAAAGCCGGATACTATATATATAAATAATAAACACACAAATATTAGCGATACTACTCGCGACTACAATCCTTATATTAATTAATGTAATATCTTCTAAATATATGTTTCATGCAGGCAATGATATTAGCGATGGATTCTTCAGAACTGGTAAGGTTTTTGTAGTTGTTTTGTTAGCTATTTTTTGTTTAAATTAAGTATTACATTAAACATGTAGGCGGTGGACATGTGACATTGTCGGTGGTTGACAGAGTCGTGGTCTATTCGTGGCATTTCATGTTATATTACTCATGTTGTCACAAATAAAAAATATCCTACCTTATCTTATGTGTTTTAAAGGTCACCCATCTTGGGGCATCGCGTGGTACATCAACGACCAGCTCATCCCGGAGCTGTACGTGGAGCGCGGGAAGACTTACACCTTCTTAGTGGAGGGGGGCAAGGATAACACCAACCCGGCCAGGTAACAGACAGTAAAGTACTCACAACCAGACCTGACTCGATACCGTTCGGTTAGTACTCCAGCATGGTAAAATTATCAGTTGAATGATTATGGCACTTTTACACACATACATTTTCGGTGAGAAATGACAGACTCCCGCTTCCTAAACGTCACCACTCAAAACAATTGATGGTAATTTTAAGGCAATACGAGTGTACAATACTTTGCCAGATAGCCTATACGTAAATAATATTAATTTGTTTAAGATAAAACTGTTCGAATTATTGTCAGAAAATTGTTATTTCACGGTTAAGGATTATCTAAATGATAAAAAGCTAAAATAGGGTATACTTTTATGTTTTGACAAATACATATTTATTAAGTAATAATGTACATGTTAGTTACTCGATTAATGTATTGTAATTATTATTATTTTTTGAGATATAAATAATTATTATTTATGTTAAATCATATACTGCTCCAGTTCAATGTTTCTATATTACAATGAATAGTTGCACGCTGGTGTCCAGCGAAATGTTGTAGGTCTGTATTGAACAATAATTAAGCCACCTGTATGTACCAACCTGGATGTTAAGTATAGACAAATACTACTCGTAAACACTGCCACCTGGCGGTAGAAATAGATATAGTGTCAGTACTTCTCTGGGCGAGCTCTCACATACAGTACTACAGCTGCTGCTCTTAAACAGAGACATTGAGATGACAATTATATGAAAGTTTTTAGTCACTTTTCGCCTCCAGATCACATAAAATTCTTCAATAAATTGAGCGAATCTGCGGCGACGTGAATGGGCCGGCTTCTATTGTAATCCTTACGCAGAATTCGGCTTGGGGTTGTTTTGGATAATCTCAATCGTTATTAACATCGAGAAATTTACGAATTCAGATCTTCTTCAACACTTTGGCTCACGGCTGCTATGTTCTCACTTGAGCGACCCCCGTTGGTATTATTGTGTACCGAGCCCATCGACTCAAATTTATTGAATACTAAAATTCTTGATAGAAGTCTCTAAAGGACGATTATTTTGACAGAAATTATCTCAAATTTTACGAAATGTAACTTTTACAGATCCACCATTTTCTAGTTCCATGGGTGTGACCATATTTAAAAACAAAGTTCTTGTTGAAAAATCCTTTATTTGCTCTCGAGTAGACGAGCCGAGTTACGTTCACCGACTAGTACGGCGGTGCCTCAGCTGTTAAATATATTTCTTTTTGCAGATATCACCCGTTCTATATCAGCGATTCTGCAGAAGGTGGCTTCAGTCAGAAGAAGGAACAGGATAGGAGGAAGCAGCGTGTGTTTGCCGGTGTGGCGTACGACACTGAAGGATATCCACTTCCTACTGCAGGTCTGAAATGTAAACATCTACCCTAGGCTTTAAGAGTACTTTATACGATGTGTGAATATAGAAGTAACAAAGGCTAGCTTATTGCAAGCGATAGGATATATGTAGTACAAATAGAACGAAACAAACAGTTATCATTCATCATCTATGCTTCTCATAGGAAATGCCAAACGAAAGCCGAGGAATAAGTTGATCGGGAGAGACTTTCTGGTAGAACGTAGGCTTCAGAATCTTTAACAGCAGTGAACATTGAGCGTTCCATCGAGACTCCGAACCGGCACCTGAGAAATCTTCTTTATGCTCCCAGCGCACGGACCAACTATTGTCAAAACTCTTATTTTATCCGCTCAACAATGGCTCTCAATCACACTATAAAAATAATCCAACCACCGACTTATTTACGAGCAGCTCGGCGTCAATAAACACAGCACTAACCAAGACTCTAGTAGTACTCTAGTGTATCTATATCTGTGGAGGCTTGGAAATGGCTCTTCCGTATAATATTTTATTTATTTTGTAACTATAGCTGCCAGCTACCCAAAGGAAATAAAATAAAATTATTAACGACGGGCGTAGAGTTGCCCCTCTATCGGTGTTATATGAAAAGTATCCGTTCCGGAGAATGAGCCTCGGAGTTACACGATGTAATTCCACCTCCGACCAGACGTACCCATGACAGTAAACCACCACACTATTATAGCGACGGAACGGTATCAGTGACGTTATCACCTGAGAAGGTGACAATCTGCTAGTTCACTACAAAGTAGTCAGTAGTGAGCTCGTCCTTCTGTAGTATACGAGCACCTACGCCCGCGTTCTCAACTGCGGCTCGAACATCACACTAATAGTCAACCAGAAATCGATATCTTCCATGCCTAAGCAATAATGAAGGTACGATTGTTCATTGTATTTAACCGTTCCTATTATTTTCTGGGCGCTTACTCACAGCCGGCCGATATTGCGAATGGACACACAAGACAATCGACCAAGCGGCCAACATAGAGACATTCGAAGAGTACATGAAGACCCTTCATCTGAACTGCACCGAGGGAGAACCGGCTGTCCTCAACTGGACGGTGGCACATGAGACTCCAGATTTGGTTTACTATCAGGTAAAGAGACTCAGTTATGCGTCTTGGAGAGTACCATGAGTTCTCAGGTGGTGCTATTGACGCCACCTTTAGGACTCTAGTGGAGGAGTTTGTCTAAGTGCTTTCCATGGGAGAATTACATCGGTATTTATATACCGAATGCCCTAACTGTGGTACAGCTGCAGTCCCCTCGTCGAGCCATATATTGATGTGACTGATACGCAGCACTCTCTTATGTACTAATTTGCTTCTTCCTAGATTTGATCATGTAGGTATATTTTATCACATCCAACTACGTATGCATGACAAGACAAAAGTTCAATTCATTTCGATGATCCCAATTTCGGAGAGCTGATAAAACTCGTTCCGTCATCCACCGACTTCCTTCATCAATGCTGCTTCTTATTCTGGTTCAAACTGAAACAATGACTTAAAGGGAAACATATTCCAATACCAAATTAAAAAGTTTACTGGGCACATTATTATTCCGTCCGAGCAATCTGAATGAAAAATGGGCGTAGAGTATAAAGTAATGTACCTAGTTATATTTTATGTTTGTTTCACAACTTCTAACCTTTTATTTACGATTTTGTATCCATTATTAAAAATACACGCAAATAAACTAGTCAAATAACACGCAAAGCTAGCTACGTAACTACCCATGTCACCGGCTGCATTACCACGCTGCAAAACGACCTCCTTTCGTATTAGTAAATCTTATAAGTAACGTTAATAAATGCGTTCCTGACGCCTAAATTGAATAAATAATGAATAATGATTATCCGCTCAGTGATTGAACGAGTTTGCATTCCAGTGCTACACCCACAACAACCTCGGGTGGAAGATCCACGTGGTGGACCCGGGCACCGTGGTGCCCTTCCCCTCGGACCGGCGCGCCGACCCCAACGCCGCCAGCCGCGCGCCCCTCCCGCTCCCGACGCTCGTCTTCGTGGCGCTCAGGCACATATTCGGGAGATAAGATTGTTGACACAACACGAGAGCTATGCGACAGTGTTAGCCGCTCGGTGACGACGTTTATTTCATCGAATTTCACCAAAGAAGATTATAGAAGCGTCAGATGAGAACTGCAATTCATCGACCTAATTTGTTTAACTCACTTTTTCAAAATATCGGTTTTCCAGCGCATATCTGCGCGAAAGCGATATAAAATTTTAAGAGTAACTTTTTTTTCTTACGCTCATTTGGACAGGCTAAAAGTCTTTATGACCATACCGCGTCGTCATGCGTAGGTACATTACGCATGACGAGCTTAGGTGAGTCAATTTAACAAAGTTAAGTTAATTTACAAAAAGTTGCCACGCCTAGTAACCTAGTAAGTAACTAAGTATCATTATTACTACTCAGAAAGACTTTCGACAATAAAAAATTGTAGGGATCGTTGTAGTTACGAGTGAGACTGGCTTAACAATAGTTTATTTCGTAATCGTTGTTAAGAGTACCCTATCTCCTGTTACAATACCTGATGATATTGACAATAAAGAGAAACACATTTAATACAGGAATATATAAACCTAGATAAGTTAGCGATTCGTTTTTAATATGTATATTTGGGTATATTTGCGTCGTCGACCGTGTGGAGGTTTGTGATACATTTTGAAGGATATGCATGATATAGGTATATGACTAACAGAGATCGCGTTTTTGTACAGATATTTAAAAAGAATTGGGTAATTTTACGTCAATCTAGTAACTAATATCAACTTCATATCAGTGGTGTAAAACGTTTGAACTGTATCTTTGTAACTTAGGCTTTTTTTAAATACCATCTTTTAGAAATATTAATACTATAACAAAATAAATATTATGTATATTGAATTTCCTCTCTAATTATATATTGGGAATTGAATGAAGATGATGTTGTCTTTTCTTATCTATATTTATAAATAATGTTCACTGTGACAATAAAATGTTACCTAATACTTCGAATTACTTCGAAATTAATTAGTAATTGCCATTTGCTTGACAATAATTACTTATTTGTAATAATATAAGTACCTTTTAAGATAAAATCAGAATTTATTGTGAACAAAAACAATGAACGTTCAATTGATGTTAAAAGAATTATTTATTAGAATACAATTATGAAAATTAATGTTTTTGTAATTCAGACAATAAAAATTAATGACATTTTCGTCTATTTACATAGAATAATAAGAGATATATTATATATTTAACTTGTCACAATAAATGTGAATTTAATATTGAAGAATTGGAAACGATTGACAATACATTGGTCTATTCTATAATATGTAAATGTTATAATATAACTCTAACACACGTAAATCTACAATTCGCTACGTTGATAGTGTAGTATTTTGACTAACTACTAATTTGTTACGCTCTGGGGCTCATCCGCCTAAAATTATTGCTTTGACTCGCTATAGTTTTAGGTCTTCTTTCAATTTTTTCAAACCTAAAAAAAGCTTCAACAATTAATTAAATAATAAATTATTAACTGTTGTAGCTTTCATAGGTTCGAAAAGACAGAAGGAAAGTCGAAAACTAAAGCAACAGTCAAAGCAATAATTTTAGGCGGAAGAGCTCCTGGTTCTCTACTGTTATGTTACTTATTGTTATAAATAAATAAATAAGTAAATAAATTTTTCGATGTTCAATTAATTCAAAATAACAATCGAATTGCTTATACTGTGGGTAAGTAAATTAGATATTTACTTAGACATTACTCACCTTCATCTATGCGCCAAGCCGATTTTTCACTTAGGTACATAAAGTAGAAATATATATGAAAGTAGCGTTACAATTTAATACACTTTGAATGTAATTCAAGGTTGTACAATAAGTGAAAATAAGCGGTTTAATAATACTTTATATATATATAATATAGATAACTTATACAATTCTTAGTTTAAAATAGTTACGTTTCCATACTTTTTATCACGTAAGATTATTAGATATTCTCTGACGTGAGTACATATACATACCTACACATTACTTGGTGCGATAGCGCTAGATTAAATTAAACACTTATGTTATTAGTGAATACTTACATTTTATTGCTCCAACTTAAGTAATCGTGGCCAGGTATTACCTACTTCTTAAGTGGTCTCTGCCTATGTATTCCTTAATAGGAAAGCACTACCGCAAAGCTACTTATTTTTAGTTAGGCTGAACAAAAAGGAAAAATAAAATAGAAGAGAATAAACCATTTCAGTATCTAAGTAGCACTCTACGATTTCTGAGACGAATACGCAAAAGTCAACTTTAAAAATTACGTAAATGTAAAAAAAGTAAACAAATAATCGCAACTATTACATCTCGAGAGATTCCTACCTACCTAGATGAAACGTGGGTGTGGCAGAGATGCGAATGTTGAGATGGATGTGCGGTGTGACTAGAACGAATAAAATATGGAAAGAGTATATCAGAGGAAGCTTGAAAGTAGCATCAGTGAATGATAAGTTGAAAGGTAATAGATTGGCATGGTATGGGCATGACTTAATATGAATGTGGATGGATATAGAGGTAGAGGAAGGCTGAAGAAGGCATGGATGGACTGTGTGAAGAATGATATGTTTATGATAGGCGTGAGCATAGAGATTGAGATGACTAATGTTAGAAGATAATGGGAGAAGAAAACATGTTGTGGCGACCCTACCTCGTGTGGGATAAGGACAAGAAGAAGAAGGTTTATGAATTACTACGTGAAAACTATAGAGATGGGGGAGGGAGCTCTTGGTATATATTACGGGTGGTCATCGAGGAGGATAGGAAAGCAAAAAATAAATAGAAAATTGGTCACGTATTATGGGTACGTTGCCTGAGTAGGTGCCTACCTATATTAACAGTTAAATATACAATTGTATAGAAGGCCGAGAATAAGCCAGTGTTTACGTACTTATTCCTGCGTAAAAGCTATTGTGCGAATAGGGATTTGCGAGCTTTACAATTCACAATAATTAAAAAGAATTCCGTGAAATACCTAATGTAGGTAATTGTTTTACTATTCGTTTATATGCTATAATAATTGCTTGTACAATTATACCTCAGTGTACATAGGAAACCAGAATAAAAAGGAGGAAACATACAAAACTTTTAAAAAAATCACACACGCGCTGGTTTCAACAATCGAGTTCTGAATCGTTCAGCACTAATTGAATGATTCTGGCGCAGCAGCGCGCTCACAACAGGTTCAATTGTACGGCTGTCCTACTCACCCTCTTCTGTTTGTTGCATCATCCTATCTCGCTGAGGTACTTTGACAAAAAGCCAAAGTACGAATCACTATCGTAATCGTATCGTCCAGTCGTATCGCAAAACAACTGAACTTAATACAAACTATCATACCGCTAGGTGTCGTAGGGTACTATCGTATTCAGCTATCTACGTATTATTTGCCGGTGGAATTTCGGTATTGAGAAAAGTTGCGCAAACCTAAAGTACAGAGCCAACAACGTTCGATTATGCCTATTTACTTGCTTACATACGTACGTACTTATGATGACATCGAGACATTAGCCTCTGGGAAGGTTGGTATAGTTTTAAACATCCCCAGTTCCCCACTCATCTTCTCCTGGCCATGTAATAGATTGTCGTTATTACACCCATGGTGGTGTAATGCTTCTGATATCATACGTGTTTCGTGTAATGTGTTTTTCGTATCGTATATCCTGCTAGGGTTTTAGTGTAGAAGTTTTAAGACAATAATAGAGTAAGTAAAATCAATTTGTAACATTTAGTAGATGTAGTTGTTGGTGCACCGAGTTCTGTTAGCATAATGAAACTTAAAAAGTTATGGATGATTATTATAGTTATGCAATTTTACAGTGCAACTAAAAATTTATAATATATTATGATATTTATAACGCCCTTTACTTCGATAGAATCAAGTTTTAATTGATGATCGACTTACAATATAGATTTGATTGAAATTGTTTACAATATATCAGATTATAAAGCACAGCTTAAATGGATATCACGTATAAAACTTGAAACGTAGATACAAAGTACTAGATTAATATAAACAGCTAGGTCAATAAAGTTTTGCGAATCGAAATCAAGTTTTACCATTTTACCAACTACCGGATGTCGGATATCGCGGATCGAAGCGTACGATACGTTCAATTTAAATTGATTTAAACTTCAGATCTTTTTCGATATATATAATAATACAATATAAATTGGGGTTTATTTAATGGGGGATATGACGGAAAATGGGTACTTACCATGAAACATGCAATGCAGTACCTAGAAACTGGCTACAGCCTCGGGCAAAATGGAGTTATAGATTTAATGGATTTTATTTATAATTTAGGCGCATTTGACATGAATACCAAGAATATTTGAAATAAATATCCATCTCATGACGTATTAAAATTTAGTTAGAAACAAAGTACAATAAATAAGTACAATCTTTAATACAAATTTGTGTTCAATGGTGATTATTAAAAAGGTACTTACTTAGGGTACCTACGTTCTAAGGTCACATAACTAAAAACTGGACTAGATACAGATACTACAGACAAACGCACGCACAGTTCTTATTTTTGTGCATACTTTGAAAGCACAGGAAGGCATTATTTCAGCCTAATTGAATAAAAGCAAATTAGGTTCATGTACCTAATTGATGCATGTTCGAGGAGCTAGTTCCTCATCTAACAATTGTTTATGTTAGTACTTACCTACATCTGTTATGTCTGTTGAATGTTCTGTGTGTATAAATACGTATAACTATTAGATAAGTCTAGAGTTTCGTGTACGTTGTATTGTACACCGCACAAATATATAATATATTAAATTTACCTATTAATCGCGGTGTTACCATCTAAGTAAATGCTTACCTACGCACCATTTATGTAATGTAATGCTTGGGTTTTTTGTAATAGAAGTTGAACAGCACATTCCTATCTCTATAAATTATATTTACATAGAATCAGGATATCAATTATTCTACTAAACATATTGCTCCTCGCCCGTTAACGAATTGTCGTTTTTGCTATTCTACTTGGAGCATAATTGTAATGACTACACATATCTAATTTCTACCGCAATGCAATCACCTACAATGCAATGGAAATACAATTGTTGTTTTAGTAGAATTCCAACTATATGTATGATTACATTTGAATTACTATTGCATTGTTTAATGGATTGCTTGTATTAATTTAAAAGAGAATTGGCACTCTGGTGAAGTAAACAATCACAGAGATCGGTAAATAACACAAAACATTAACCCAATCATGGCATACGTGCAAATAGGTTACACACAAATGCTTCCATGAACTCTTTATTCCATATTCATAGCATTTGTCTTCAATTTAAAGATACTGGGTAAGATGAACTTTTTCGTTGTGAAACGTATGACAATAAATACTTTTCTTAATTTTATTAGTGTTGTTTTATTTTTTACCGGCTGCGCCCCGTGTCTTCGCCTGCACGGACTACGGTTTCCTGTTCCTCAGTTCTCCTCAGTAAATTTGGGTAGAAGCCTATTCAGAATTTGAGAATTTGGTCTATCTCTGTGACATTTTTTTTTACGATCTGTTTAGTCGTTCTTGCGTAAAAGGTTAACTAACATCAAACTTTCGCAAATATTTTATTTATTACGGAATAGGCCAAGTTTTGACCAATAACTCACTACATATTAAATGATGTCTTCAACCGCAACTATAACATCGTGTAAGTGAAGCACTTTTCAGTTATTGGAGTGTAACTCAAAAATCGCTTGTCCGATATTGATGAATTTAATTTAATTTAAATGGGACCACCACGGAAGTATACACTATATAACAAAAAAAGAATTATCTAAATCGGTAAATAAACGACGAAGTTATCCGCGAACATACATAAATAATATATCTACTAAAAAAGACATTTATATATATATATAGTCGAATTGAGTAACCTCCTTTTTTTAAGTCGGTTAAAAACTACCAACATACAAAAATGTTCCTTATTCGGAACGCGAGGTGTTCTGACGCGAGTTTCACAATTTTTCCCCATACAAAAGTGCACAATGCCGCTAAAGAAGTTTTCACTTCAAAAAGCTGCTATGAAGTAAGAAATTAGCTCTGCAGTGCAGATAGATCCAGAATACAGGGTGCAGGTGTACGTCGTGTACGTTAGTAGTAATGTAGGTAGGTATCATAGTATGTAACGTAGACAGAGAAACGGCGTGTAATGTGAATTCATTACGTTCTGACCACGAACCTAGGTTTAAAAATCCATGGTTCCGACATAGGTATTGTATGCTTTATTGCCTTAGATAAATGAACGCTGGATACCTACTCAAAGTTTATAGCACTCCTATAATATAGTAGTGATGGGCCAACTCGGAATGAATTCAACTCGAGTTAACTGTAATTAAAATCCACGTAACTGAAGTTATACCAATTCGAATTGACAGCAGGTTATAGATAAATACATGTTTTTAATCACCTTCAAAAAAGGAGGTTCTCAATTCGACAATTATTTTTTTTAACAAATTAACCAAAAACCGCCTATTCTTTTGTGGACAAAGTAAAATCGTAAAATTAACCAGCAAAATGACTGACTGCAAAATATAACCTCAAAGTTTGATTTGATGGGCCAACTTCGTTGGTTTCATACTGGGTGCTGTTTGTTCGGTTCATTCGATCGAAGCGATTGGCGTGAGGCGCGTATGCACACAATAAACGAATTTGAATGTACCGTGGTGTGAGTACTAACCGGTCACGAGTTCATGAGGTCTGACTCGAGTCAACTCGAGTTCAACGCAACTCGTTAATTCGAACTGCGAACCCATCTCTAGAATATAAATACTCATCTATCTATGATCATGACGTAAATTAAGAGAATTATTATTTGACAAGGCATATTAGTCAATAGATAAATTTACTATGGATGATAGACTTAAGTTAGTAATCTGATATGCACTTTTTGGTTATATTATCTGAGGATATGCAATAGGAAAATTTTGATGAATTAATTATTATTTTGACATTTTTACATTACCTATTTATTAGAGAACAAATTCAGCTAATAAATAAATAAATAAAATAAAATATCTTTATTGCAGGCAAAAGGACCCATAAATTACAATATAGAAATGGTCAAAAGTAACAAACTAAAACTAACTAAAACTAATAAAAGTATAAATAAAATTGGTTATAAATGCAATAAATAAAAATAAAAATTGCTCTATAACAGGTCATTTGCGATTTTCGTTCTGGTGGACTGAGACCCAAAATCTGAAGATTGGACTACAAATATTTTCTCCTAAAGACTTCAGGATTGCATTACTGGATCCTCGTATTCTGTTCCAGAAGGACACAATACGAGATCTTATAACTGCAAAGAAATCGGGAACCCTTGCATCAGCGAACATGCCCGACGCGCTGCAGTATCTAGGCTTCTTCATAAGGATACGAAATGCGTCATTATATTGCACCCTTATGGTACTGTAGGCTTTCCTTGAATATTTCGTCCAAAGCTGACATGTGTACAAACACATACAATATAGCTAATCATATTTTATGGCATTAATTATGTTGTTGTTGTATATTTCATTTTTTTTTACTGGCGGATGCCTGTATTGAAATAAGACACTAATAAAATAACTAATTACAATACTACAATAACATTTGAGCAATCCACTAGCTATTGGTAGCCTATAAATAACTCAAATGCTCTAACCCGCTACCGGCTGGCAGCGTGCCCAGAATGCAAGCAGCATTGCCACGTTGAATTGCAATGCTGATTCGTTGAGCCAAATAATATGTGCCAGCATTTTTCTTACATAGGTAATACGCATCTCTGGTATTTTTAATCATCATCACTGTTACTTTTAAGTCTAAGAATTTTCGCACTCCGATAGATTAAAATATGGAGCGCACGTACATATTTTTACATCTGGGCTGCGTTCAGGAGCGGCTTCAGTCAATAGATATTGAGAGATATTGATCGACCGATATTTGATCGATGTCTCACGAACGGCTACTCCATAGAATGTCACAGAAGAAGAAGAAGCCACTTACATTGATCATAGATCACGTGACAGTTACTGTTGCATATGTCACTTTTGACAGCCGATTAAGATTTGATCGATTCTAGAGGTAGAACGATTAATGTCTAGTCGACCATAATTTGGTCTGACAGATTGACGTGAACGGTCATGATCAAATATTGGTTGCAGCAAATAATGCTCTAATTGAGCTCGTGAACGCCGCATATCCGCTGTCAGAGCAAGATATGGCTTGGCCGAAGCCGCTCTCGAACGGAGCCCGGTAATATAATCAATAAAATTATTAGTGCGTTCAAGATGGGCTATGGAATAGTTAAAAACGGCCAAAACACCGTGAGCGTTCCGCGTTCGGTTTCGCACAGGTGACGTTTTGATCTGTTTTCGTTCACCTTTTGAGATGCATGAAAAGTGTTAAAGACGTCACCGTGATCTGCCACTTTTGATCCACCTCCGAGGCTGGGTCTTTTGTGAGCGTTTTTTGACAGCTCAGAGATTGACAGCTACAACAGATGTGAGTAGTTAAACAAACTTGACAAAATATCCTATTTTAATGTTTTCTTTCTATTTCCATCACGAAAATGTAATTCTCGTTATGATTCAAGCTAATAATATCGGTACTAAACCATCTTGAACACACTTTCTATCTGAATTGTTAATATATTTGTGATGTATTCTATCTGATCTATCTATGCACTTGTCATTGTCATGGGCCAATTAACTCACCAAGAAGAAAAGAGAGATACATATCTTTTTGATACAAAGATATATATCATTCGTTTATATCCTTAACTCATTATCCTACAGTGAATAGTGTCAATAGACAAGATGAGTTTTTATATTAATACTAGCAGAGCCGATCGCGCGTTTCTGTGGCAACGCAAAATATTGTCGGTCATTTAACCAACATAAACGCCATTTGGCTAATTTTGATTTACATAATATTTTTAATTGGAAACATTTTTCTTCCATATTTTTTTTACTGTAGTCCTCATTTGTATTTATTTAAAAATCACAGTAAACAATTAAAAGTTTTGTACACAAATTAAGGTTTTATAAACAAAGTTAAGCTAATTCCTTAACCTGGATACAAATTCGAATAATAAAGAAAACAGTTATGATTTATTGCAGAGAAACAAGTTGCTTTGTTAAAACAAAACCTGTATGAAAAAACATTGACAAAGAAAGTGTGGAAATATATATTTAATTACATTGAAAGAAAGTTACACCGTAAAACTAGGACGATTCACGATTTATTTTAGCTTCCATTTTGGCTTGCATATTCGGTCTTCTCTTTCATTGACTACGCATGCGCAGCGCGCGAGCTAATCATTCATTCTCTTTTCTTTCTGGTTCCTATGGGATTTACAGTCATCGCTAGAGATGGTGTATCAGGGTCATATTTATGTATTACTAATACTGAATATTTTATCCTTATTATGATACCATTCCTATTACTCGGGATTAGCCAAATATTATGAAGAAACATATTAGTTTAGATATGTATTAGTTGAGTAGATACGTAAAGTAATATGGAGACGGACAAGGTGAATTTTCCCTTCATACATTTTATAGGCTTAGGACTGTCAACGTCTTATGGCTGACAAAAAAAAACACACTTTACACTACACTATACACACACAACACTATATTTTCAAATTTACATTCAGAAACATCAGTTAATTGACTTTGTTAACTTTCGTCCAACGATTGGAAATTAGTTTTACTAGTATTAGTATTTGTTAAACGTGCAATACATACATACCTACTTATACCAAAATTCATGTAATACAAACTAATATCCAAGTAATAGGAATACGTAAAGAATACGTCAGATTAGTATTCCTTAATACGATATTCACTTTTTGTATTTTTCGAAAATATATTAGTCACACCTCTAGTCATCGCGTGAATTAAAGTATAGACACAATTTGAATGCAAGAGGAATACGGATCTATTAACTCTTCGCTTCGCGTGGGATATATATCTTTTGAGTTAATCACTCCCGAGTTACGCAGAGTGTGTATAATTGCCGGCCAGGGAATTGGCGCCCTGATAACTACCGACCCAATAAATACCACCCAGATAATTCATGACCATGTACGTCGGTTATCAGGTCGGTATTTCACTGGCTGCGCAGTACTTGGCTGCGTATTCCACCCCGGTAGCGATTTTGTTCGACACGTATTTCCCGACCAAATAATGCGCGGCCGATAAAAGCCACCCAGATAATTCGCGACCACCTTCTATTGGCTGAAATCCGTTACGCTTATTGGTCTAAAATGATTCTTAAATCGATTCTATTGGTGGAATTATTTATTAAATTGTAAGGCTTTGCTCATCATGCGATAGTCAAAATCCTAGTTTTGCTCAATGCTGACAATCTGGAAAAAAAAACTAAACATGGCGAATGTGTTTGTTTTTGTTTACTTCTTTGTGAAATTTCATTGCGTTTATGATTAGTCCATATCTGAAATCTGAATGCTCGTGCAAGAGCGGCACGAACGGCAAGTGGAAATCAATCGGTCTTTTCAAATGTCGCCAGCTTTCCGGATGGATTGTTCTTATATCTACAACTAGCTAGAGGAAGGATGATAGAACCAGACCGAACAAATTACGTAGATTTTAAATGATTGTGTCTATTGTTCATGAGATATAAAAGGATAAAAGTTATTTTCTTCGTGGCCTTTGGCTGGCTGGTATCTATAACAAATAAACAACGTGGGAAAAAGTGACGCGTTAGCTGTCACTGTTGAATCAGAATGTTACGTGAGAAGAGATGGAGTATTGATTGTATCTGTACGAACACCTACGCTTGAGTTACCAAGTTTCGAGCTGGAAGTCTCACCCTCCCATGTTCAGAAGCAACCGTCGATTGAACATTGACAAACCTCTGAAAAAATGAAGGCTGTACTATTTGAATAGTTTTTTTATAGATACCTTATAATGGTAGAAAAAAATAAATGCTTGTTATGTGTTTACTGCTGCGCATAGATTAGTAAGTGTGAGTAAATATGTATGGAAGGAACAAAGTAACCATACACATGCCCTCTAAGTCGTCTAGTGCTTTACTAGATGTAAAATGATACCAAACAATTCTGTTACTGAGCATTTTTTTTGTTTTTATGACATCCATGCCACCTGTCTTTGGTGAAATTGTCTCAGCCCCATAGAAGCCACCATAATAAAATGTTGAAATTACCAGCTTACATACTCTCACAATAAACACTTAAACAGAGGAACTTTCTGGACTGTATGTATAGTATTGGCATGTCTTCAACACCAAGGATTGCATAACTATTAGGTATCACATCAAATTTTTAATCCATTGTTCAAGTGATTTCCTTGTTTTTGCAAACATGCCACTGCATTGTCATATTCATCTTGTCATATTAAAACTGTAATTATAAACTAACCAACTTTTTAAATTTAATGTAACCATGGACTAGGGCTTTATTCCTGAGCAACCACATCATCTCATCAGCACTAAAAGTACATTTAACTAACTTAATTAATTTCTAACAAAAATGTTTTGCTTTGACCATATAGCATTGTCAGACAGAGGTGCAACCAATATAGTGATGTATAATCTAACATTGTATATTAGTGAGAGACTGAACACAACTCTTCTAATGTCAATATTCATGTTGTACATCCTCTATTCACCCTTATACTTAACTAGTTGGCTAATGTCGATGACACTTTTCCTAATGAAAACTGCTTGGATGGTAACGGGCTTCCATATAGGTTTATATATTAAACGATGTGAAGGGGGGTCTTTATTCAACAAACATGTTTTATTTAAAATGTAAATACTATGGTAATTACTCATGTGACTACGTGAGTAATTCTCATGTTTAATACATTCATAATGTGTCAAAACCACTTCAGTTTTACCAACAAAACATCCTTTATTAAAGTTCATCCTTTTGGCTCTATCATTATAATATCTATCTAACATAAATGTCATATTATATACATGAAACTAGGTTATATAGAAAAACTCTAGTGTCGACAAACAACAACAAGCTGGCCAAGGGCAAATCAGTCCCGTGTTAAAAACACTTAAATGTTTTTTCTTTGTATTGAGCCTTTGGTACGTGATCCCGATTCGCACTTAGCAGGTTATAGTTAATTAGCACAAGCACCAGTGCTCCAGGGGCTAAAATTTAATAAAAAGGGCTGTTGTAAACTGTTAAAGCACCAGTTGTTTAAACAACAACTGTTTAAAATGATATATGTATCACTAGTGGTCATATAGGTACCAAAAATTACCATGTAAGCCGCTAGTACTTTAATTAGTTACAGGAATTTGTCCCATAATGCTTAATGTTGTGTTCCAATGTCATAGTTCCAGACTGGCGCAGCCTGCGGTAGCGGTCAGTTATTGAATTTCTCGTCTTTAACTGACCGCCACCGTAGGCCGCGCCAGTCTGGGACACTAGTACGTCTTGACCGACAAAAGTAGCAGAGTTAGTCGGTCTAGACATACAACAGGAGTACCTAAGTTAGCCGGTACAAGGGGCAGTAGGTACGTTTATAATCTTATAAGGAGTAACATAACCTACAAATTATGTAGTTGATGAAGCGAAGGCTGTTTATCATAGAACACTTAATACAATATCTGTTTATTATTGTAAGTGAGCCTAGCCAAGTGATAAATCATTATATACATCGCTGTTCGCAAAAAACCTTCAGATTTAACAAGCTAAATTATGGAGTAGGGATGGGTAAAAAATATCGATATATCAAAATATCGATAGTAATTAGCGATATTTTTTCCCGCGATATATCAATTTTCGATATTTATTTTCAGATATCAAAATCGATATATTTTTAAAGCTCTGCTGTCTGCTCATGCGTCACATCATGATTTTGACCAATCCGATTTCTCAAATTTAGAAAATATGCAGTAGGCTGTATGGGTTTAGTTTCTTTGGTTGTTACAAATACTGGTATGAAAGTTTTTTTTTTTTTTCTTTTTTTTATGTCAAGCAATTCGAAATTTTTATTTTAAATAATAAAACTTATGTTGAAACAGCCAGATGAGTATTTGCTTTAAAATTTCGATAATTTAGGCAATTTTTATAAATAATTGCAAATTGGGCAAAAAATATCGAAATATCGATATTTCTTGGGTGATATCACCCAAGGAATATCGATATATTTGAAAAAGATCGATATTTTTTTTCCATTTGCCCATCCCTATTTTGGAGTATTGCCAGGGTTGCCAACTCAGATCTTAAAAAAGTCGTAGGCCAGGTTTAAAAAATTCGTAGAACTGTACTATTTGCATGTGAAAAGTACGTAGATCTACGTAATTTTTTTCTTGAATTGAAAAATAATGAAATTTTTATCACTTTCGCACAATTAATCGCACGGGAATTAATTAAATACTTAAAAAATAATAGCATTGAAGTCATCTAATTTGAACAGTTAGCTCAAAACTATAATGACTAATTTAACTATGAAACTTAAAAATCGCCACTCATTTAGTCGAAATATGTTCCATATATAATTGGATACTTTTCGTTTATTAATTGTTTTAGCTCAACATTTTGAGTTATTTCTCCTACAAATATAGTTGGACCAAGTGGCCATTGTTATTTAGTAAAATTTGATGAAAAATACGTAGATTCTGGGACTGAAGTCCGTAGATTCGCAGGAACGGGCTAAAATACATAGATCTACATAAAAAGACGTAGAGTTGGCAACGCTGAGTGTTGCCATAAGCAGTGCTGCCAACTGCCTAACCAACAAATTTGGATTTTAAGGTCTAACAAATCTGTACACATACATTTGGAATATATCGAGGAATATATGAAACAATAATTAGGGTACGTACTGTAACGAAAAAATGAACTATAAAGAGAAAATAATAGATAATATATGTTTTTTTTATATAATTATGGAGTTTTTACATAATTATATATTCATTTTACTAAAATTAGTTCCATTCTTACAGTACATTAAAGCATGGTACATTGTTTAGCTATTGTTTCGTAAGTAGCAGTTCCTCTGTTGTCCGCGATCTTTTAATAAAGAAAATATACTTTCTACTGCAGCGCTGGAATGGGGAGGCAAAATAACGCGGTAAGAAGAGATCGTTATATTTGACCAATTTTAATGAATATAGCTATAACTCTCGTATAATTTGTCTATGGTATCGTGTAATGAAGTAAACACTTAAATAGCGGCGTTGTGCACTTTTGGGAAAATATATTAAACTCGCGTCTGGACACCTGGCGTCAGACGCGTGACGTCATATGGAAATTTAAACTTAAATGTATTACGAATAAGGAACATTTTTGTTTGTTGGTAGGTATAAAAGCAGAGACAGGCCGGGCCCGTATGCGGCACGGCCGTGCAGAGATAACATTTCAAGCGTTTAACATGTTGATTTTGACTTCATATCCACAACGTTAATGTTCAAAATTTCACTTTTGCCGGCACTCCCGGAGTGCAACCCGTTTTTTTTTTGTGAGACGAATCGATTTCACGACATTGAAAACAAGTTTAATCAAATTAAGCTATTATACAACTGTGTAGAAAAGCAGTTAGTAGCAATATGAACTGAATGGGATTAACTGCTATTTAATTGAGTTACTGTGTTCTTGTGAGTTTAACTATAAATTAAAAATTAGTCTACGATATCCACAAACGTAATCTATCTTTTTAGCTGATATAGGTATTAAGTATATGATTTTGTATGGTGCTCCAGCATAAAAGTTTTTTTGTTTTTATGCAATTGCAATAACGCTCGTGGTACATTGTAGACAAAGGGTTTCTGAGAATGCAACTTTGAAGTAGAGAATTTAATTCTTATTTTATAACTGCCACTCCATTGCAGGACAAAAGAAATTGCGTGGAAAATAATAATGTAACACGTATCACGGCAGCGAAAAACTTAGAGTGAGGAGCACCATCCAACGTTAGCGTTATAGTACCCGTCAAATCAATAGTTAGGCAAAAATTCAGTTGCACCATCAAAAAGTTAAAATGACGTCACGATTTTACCATAACCATAAACACTCACTTTTAGCTGGTTGTTGTTAATATTAGTGTCATGAAATTGTGTTCACACAATGGCGATCGGCAAATGTATTCTGGGTACAGAGTACCCGCCTACCTACTTCTGTCTCTATTTCTGTCTCTGTTTTCTCGGTCACTTACTCAGCTCAAGCTCAAAAGCTCAGTACATGCACATACTATAAAAGTGAAGTTGTGGGTTGATTTTTATTTGCAAACAATTTTACATTGAAATCCAAAAAAATTAGGTGACATATTTCGTAAACCTATACAATAATGTCACTATTTACAAGATATCTTGTGGGAAAGTAGTAGTTCATTTGAGGACTCTGTAAAAACGAAAACTATAAAACTCTGTTTGTGGATAATACTGGTCGCAGAAAAAAGAAATTATAATCATCAAGAAAAGATCGGTTGGATTAAAGTTAATCCCACAAAATACCACGCACAAAAATTACAAAATTAAACATCAAAACTTCTCGCCTCCGTCCGAGATCACAATAATTGACGAAAGTGAAAGTGACATTTGGAGACAACAAATAGAAAGTGTTCCAACTCAAAATATATTTTCCCTGAATAACTTTAGGGACAAAACCTCATTTGACTGGCAGTACAGCATCTTTAACTATAGCAAATTTTTTGATAGTGCAACTCCCGTGCGTTAATGTAACTGAAATCAACGTTCGCTAGTGATAAAGTTATCTTTGACCATGACGTAAACTAGAGTTTTGGTGTAACTCACACTTAATCGTTTGAATTAATAAAATTTGTTATAGTTTTGAAAATCACGAGACCAAATAACATTACTAAAAAGCCAAAATTTGCTTGACGTAGGGCGTGCGTAGCCAAAACTCCTAATAAGCGAAAAAAATGAATCGTGGACATCTCTGTCGATCGCATCCGGTAGACAAAATATTGCGATCAGAATTTCACGACAGGCTATGTTTTTATGATTTAGAGACAAAGAAGAAAAAAATTACATAGTAAATTAATATGACTAGTAAAGTACTATTCTGCAAGCGTTAACACACGGATAACGCTTGACACTGAGAGAAAACATAAAAAATGTCAAAGACACTTTAAAGTGATACACATGAACAACGAGAACGTTTTGTTAAAATGATGGCCCAGTACTTTACAAGTTATATTCATATTCATATTGTTATATAATCTAGTGGCCCGTTTTTGTTTCGAGATATGTATTATATTTATCTTGGTAAGCAGATGAGTGCAATCATATATTCATTATTAGCACCTGGCGTGCGTTCGGCAGCTCCATAAGCCAAGCCATATCTTGCTCTGACAGTGGATGTGCGGCGTTCAGGAACTCAATTAGAGCCAAATCTTGGTCGGCTGTCAAAATTGACTTATGCAGTAGTAACATATCACGTGATTCAATGGCATTGTAAGTGACTTCTTCTTCTTCTTCTTCTGTAACATGTTATGGAGTAGCCGTTCGTGATACAGCGATCAAATATTGGTTGATCAAAATTTGGCTGACAAAGCTCCTGAACGCAGCCCTGTTTGTACGCGGCTACCATAGAGAAAAGAAAAAGGTAAGCTACCAATCAACCACAAATTATATAGTAATGTCTAAAGACAATCAACTGTATGCATGGAGGCAGTTTGTAGCGAATTAACATTTAATTTCGAATAAACTATAAGCGTTACGCTTCCACTTTCTTAATGCGTACTGCCAAGAAATGGAACTCGTTGCCCGAGTCTGTGTTTCCCGATATGTACAATCCTGGAGTCTTCAAGTCGCGAGTGAATAGGTACCTTCTAGGTTTGCGTGCTAAATCCTAGATTACGTCATCACTTAACATCAGGTGAGACAGTTGTCAAACGTAAACTTATAATATGTAAAAAAAAAAAAAAAGTTTGGCAACCAAGAAGTCAAATTTGAAAAAAAAGAATGTTCATAATAATTATCATAGCCATGAACATTTTTTTATGGTAACCCGTTTGGTACACGTCCACAAACATAGTTTATTTGTTAGAATTTATTTTTCACCTAGTCTATCATATTGGTGAAGGTCGTTCTTACTTGAGATCTTCTACTATAATGTTTAATTAGCAGTATATATTGCATATTTATTGATTTGGGAGATACATGAATTACAAAGGTCACAGCCAAAGTGTAAAAAAGAAATCAATACATGATTGAATTTATTTTAATTGGAGAATAAAAATTACAAATTAAACTAAGTAACTTAAAGCATTTTAATATAAATAAGCTAGTGGCCCCTATTTTTTTTTGTGTATATATTTTTTATTAAATAGACACACTACATCGAATATAACCCGCACATTACAATGGCCATGATACAGCTGAAAGACAACAAGTCACCTGGTGACGACGAAATAACATCTGAGTTTCTAAAAGCGGATAGAGCACCGGTGCTCAAAGTCCTCCAGAAGTTTTTCAATTTCGCTCTTATTGGAGGTATAACGCCAGAAAAATGGAACAAAGGCATAATAGCGCTGTTCTTCAAAAAAGATTAAACATTTTGCCCAAGAACTGCACACCCATCATCTTTCTGAGTCATGCTTATAAACTCTTTTCGCGGGTCATCACATCGAAACCGTCTCAATCGCAGGTTTCATAAATACCAGCCACCCTCTTATCAGAATTTCTTGATTTTTAGTTCCTGTTCCTGAAATCACCACCGCCACGATATGATTTTCGCACTGAATGTGGAAGGCACACGACGAAAGAAACTTTAAGGGTTTGACTAATATTTGTCTTACCTTCACAACAAACCACTTATAGATTAATTTCAGTTGATATAACTAAGGGGTCACTTTTTTTCAATTCACCTAACAATTGACTGAGTCTAAGTTATTTAAAATATTTTGAACGCATCCAGAAATTCATGTCCTAACGTTGGTATGATGTGAACATCTAGGGAATTCATTGTGGACTAGACTTTATAAAAAGTGGCTTTCAATTATCAGGCCGGTAAATATAGGGTCGGTAAAGCTCGGGTCGGTAAATCACTGGCTGCGCACTATCGCCCGATAGAATTTGTACCACCCTAGTAATTACCACCCTGATAATGCGCGGCCTGATAGCTCATGTACATGGCTTTGAATTATCTGGTCGCCAATTATCTGGCCGGTAATTCACAGGCCGGGAATTATTTGGTCGGCAAGTAACGTTTCCCGTTACGCACCGCTAACACAACAAAACCGTGGAGAAACTGTTTGTTTGTTTTATGTTCGCTCTTATCTTGTCATTATGGTCATTATATATAAAATTAATGGTGTGATGTGATCTCTCTCTGAAAACAGCAAAATTATGTTATGCATACAATACAATTCAATACATACAATAATATCTCAAGGCCTAACGAAGTGAATTAGTGGGTTAACTGTGAATCACTAGATTGTTTTGTAATTGAATATGGCTGAAAAAGTAAGTAGAAATGAGAATAAAGTTAAAATGATATTCGTTCGCACTAATGAAGTCCTAATAATCTATTTCCTACTGACCACCTACTGATACATCCAGTCGAGCTAGCATAGATTCATATTGTTATCCGTACTTATGTCTACCAAAAAGTGTCGAAAAAAATAGCACCTGTCTTGCTGTTGCTGCTTTGTATGGCTTCATACATAGTTAGGTTAGCATCTTGAAATTTTACGTGTGTGGTCCTAGATGGTCATCTAAAATGTATTGTTTGTTGTCCAAATTCTTTGTATTATTGTGAAATTTAAGAAAATTAGCAACAAAAGATTAATACTATAGATGGTGGTAAATATCCCACATTATTCTTTTATTCATAGGGAAGTTTCTCTATGTCACAATTTACTGCATATATATCTAATACTCAATCAATCAAATAAACATATTTGTATTTATAATCTAAAATAACATTTAGAATGAGGTAGAATGAAAGGAATATAATTATTAGAAAAACTGAGGAAGTGCATTAAAATTAAGCACACAGATAGTTAGATCATCAGCTCAACTTTATATTATAAAACATCTAGTTGGCAGTAAGTTTTTAGTTTATGGGTAGGTCATATTAAGGTAAGCCTCTATGTAAAATATTAACTTGCAGAAGCAAATACTTTTCTAGATATAATCAATTTAAATTTGTAAATATGTTATTACTGATTTCTGCCATGGAACATTCTGTTTCACTTAGTATCACCATAGCGTTCACTTTTTAAAATGGATTAAGTGTAATTTAGGTGTTGTCAAGTTTTTTGGACTTCAACAAAGCTAGCTCAGACAAAATCACACAGTTGTGTTTTTAACTTTGATATACTAGTTCTCGAAAATAACACAATACATATTTAAAAAAAAATTAAAATTGTTGAAAAACTTAATTGGTATAGTTTTTAGTCTGTTTGTTCGAAATATCAAAATATTTCAATTTCATAAAAGGAAACGTAATTGCTGACTTGCCTGTGGTTGTTTACTAAACACAGAGTAATGTATATCAACAAATATAACCCAGGTAAATATAATATTAAAACTAGATCTGCAAACCCCAACTCTACCTGGTACTTGTCTGCCCTAAACCTAAAGTGTATATAAAAAGCCGAACGTGTAGAGGGAGAGCAGCCCCTGCCAGCCATAACACTGATGTCTGTGCTATGTTATATATCATTGGATGATTGCAGTTGCAACAAGTGTCGTTCAGCCATGAGGTCAAGAGTATGGCTGGAGAGTTTTTGAGGTCCATTTGTACGGCGGGGTTTGAAGAACTTAGACCTTTGTAGTGTAGCTTCCCAGCAGTGAAAGAATTTTTCAAATCAGTCCAGTAGTTTCTGAGCCTATTCAATGCAAACAAACAAACAATCATATTTTTCCTCTTTATAATATTTGTATACATTAAAAATAACTTGCATTCAAGTGTGTGTATTTTGTTTCTGTTTTTATCTAAAAAGTATTTTATGAACAGTGTGTCAATAAGACTAACAGTTTAATGTCTAAAAACATTTTAAATGTTTCAGAAAATTCAAGAAAATCCACTGCCTGAAACAGTAGAAGCAACAGAGATGCCAGAGAAACAGAAAGAAATGCCATCAAAGTCAGCACTGGTCAAAACAATACCTGCACAGCCCCCAGCGACATCTCCGTCCCCTTGGATCAGTATGCCGGCATTCACTAAGATGGAGCCCAACGACCTGTACAGGAGGCTACTGCCGGCCGTTTTGTTTGTTCTCACATTTGTTACGGTCATGACTATGCTGCTCATTTATATGGACACTGTTGGTAGGTTAACGCATTTTACACCCATTTTAATATATAAAATTTAGCAACAAAACAGTTCCTGGTTGTGAACTTGAAAATAAACAAAATCCCTGCCCATAACAGGGATACATTACACATCATACATTACGTCCAATGTTCACATCCAAACATCTCTAAATCTACTGGGTTAGGTATTGCCATAGTTCCCTCTGCGTCAAACGTAGCGCTTATAAGCCTTTCTGAATCAGATTATCTTTCTTATTCATGTATTGTACTTTGGTGTTGTATGGTATTAAGTAGTATTATTCTGTGAAGAATGATATTTTTATGAAAAGTGTGAACACTGAGATGACTAGTGATAGAATAGAGTGGAAGAGATGAATATTTGCCGACCCTACTTAATGCGGGATAATGCTAAGAAGAAGGTGTTATGAAAAGAATATGTATGTATATATGAATAAACACCATCACCATTAAGTCTATCTGCATTGTATCATCAATAATAAAGTTGTTAATGCAATAAACTCTAAACCATTTATTTATCTTGATTTTAGTATTTTTATATGAACAAATATCCAATAATATGACCGTCTTATCATTGAGTAATTTAAAAAATGTGGGTGTTTAATCGGTTAGACAGTTGATTGTTCGGAGAGACGATAATGTTGCGTGCGGTGGGCACCATTGCGAGGCACCAAATGAACTCATTAGATACATTATTCGTCAGCCCTGGGCGCGCAGCAGTTCCGGCTGAACATGAGTCGCGACTACGAGCTGGCGCGCATCTCCCAGTCGTCTCCCCCCCTCGTCGCGTACGTGCGCCAGCTGCACCTGGCGCCGCGCCCGCCCACGGGCCCGCAGCCGCCGCCCGTCTCCACGCCCAGCGTGGCGGTGCTCGACACTCATGGGGAGATGGTGAGACGATCATACAATATCTACTTACGATCAATTATTACAAAAACTTGGCAACTTGATAGCATTATAGAGAACAATATATATATACAGTGCTAACGTTAGAATGTTCGTTCGTATGAATTGCAGTATAACGGCACGTTCATCGACTTCCTCCCGTCGGGCCCCCGGTCCCCGACGACGCTCTACCTGGAGCGCGCGCGGCGCTGGGACGGCGTGGTGGTGCGCGCCGCCGCCCGGGACTACCTGCCGCTCCGGGCGAGCGTTCGGGCCGCGCACGCCTGCCTCAGCCCCACCGACCATCCTAGAGAGGTGACCGCTCATATCTGACTCTAACTCTCCCTCCTACTACTGCACTCGCCTTCCGTCTCATGTTACTATCGCTTACTATACTGTTACATACTCATGTACTACTATACTATACTTTACCTTATATGAAGAATTCATTCGTGAAATACATTTTGGCAATTTATGACCGGTATGTACTTACAGGTGTCATGTCTTGGGGCTACTGAAAGTAGAAGTCTATTTTCACTTGTCAGAAGAGATTTGCCCATTACATCAATAAATACTATGGCTCTAGGATACATTATTGAAGAAATAGTCTACTAATTTTAAATTTAATCTGTACCAAATCGAACGACGAATAATTTTCGTGTAAAAAACCCTAATTACAGTCTGTCATTGTTGTATAATCGTAATATTAAGTCCTCTAAGAAACTTGTCATGTGATATCGCACCTACCCGTTCACTTTACACCATAGGACCCGGTGCAACAGTGAAATACGGATGATAAATATTCAACTGGAAGCAGGGCATCCCCACCCGAGGGGCGGCCATCGCACAACGTTCACCTATTTATTTATATAATCCAACAGCGGCACATTAAACATGTATGTAGTCAATCTAAGTTTAAGTATGGCCAAAATAATGTATTACCTATCTATTTTAATATTGTAACGTTTAAAACTCGTAGTACTGCATTAAACATATCGTTACTTTACTTCAATGTCGTAGTAGGTATAGCCGATAATGTGGTCACGATCGAGCGCCGCGCGCAGGCGACGGCGCCGCGGACGTATTGTGACGTAGCGCGTACGTGGTGTGGCAGGTGTCGTACCAGGAGGCGGAGAGCGGCGCAGGCGCGGGGGCGGGGGGCGCGCCGTTCGCGTCCCGCGTGCTGTGCCTCCCGCTGTACACGGTGCTGCTCGCGGCCGGCGCCACGCGGCCCGACTACGTGCTGCTGGGCGGGGACGCCGCGCTACCCGCGCTCACACACGTGCCCTACGGCGAGGTCACCATCAAGGTACCCCTACACTACACTACACCGATACACCATCCGACACACGTACGTAGCCCGCCGCGTGCAACATTCACACCGATACGAGTAGGTACCTGTACGATACCGTCCTACATACATAATAATCTACTTGTACAATTTATTTCAGACTCAAATACCTTTAAAAGATTTGAACTTTGCCCATCTGAGCCGGCACGCTCGGGACGTGGCGCCACCTACCCGACTGTCACCGCAGCTGTGTCTAAACATGATAAAAACATATGAAGTGTGTTATGGTTCGTTTCGTGAGCGTCCGCGCCGCGCTCGGTGAACATTTCATTCGAATTGTTCCGTCGACAACTTAGTTAGCGAAGCGACGAAATGGGCGACAGGGCTCGTTGCAATACATATATATATATAAATACAGTCATAAAACTTGTTTCAGATGATCGAAGTCCTATCGACCGACCTCGGCTACCGGAACCGGACGAGCGCCTTCCTCGCCACCAAGAACTACACCATGGCGGCCACCTTCCCCGACAGCGTCATGTACGTACTCAACCGGGATGTTTCCAACTGACCACCGACGCGATATCACCGAACAAAACGTTTCAAATAGCCTTCGTTACAAAGCGTGCTTTTGCAATTCTCCAGAATATTTTGTACCACCTTGTTCTCACTCGCTCACCGATGGGCATTCATTTTCAGTATGTTCTCGTTCTTACAAGCATGGCCGTCCACTCACTTCGTCTAGAAAGTTCAAGGGCGTGAATTAACATGCTATCTCACTCCCACAAGTCAGTTAGCTGCCGGCCACTTTCCTACTCTCACTAACCGGTACTAATTGGGTTAAAGCGCGAAGCAGGTCACTAATGTCACTTGTGGGGATTGATGTGCATCAATGCACATTAGTGACCCTGTGGCTCTAGACAAAGTAACATTCTACAAGCGTTAACGCCAGAGAACACGAATGTATGATATTGACACTTCAAAGCGATATATCGCGTGAACAACGAGAACAAATATAAAGCGCTTGCGGTCAGAGAAAGAGAATCGTTGCATGTTGTCCACCAGGCCTACTGTTCCACAATAGACTTCAGTTTTCGTTCGTCCTCCGCTGATGGTTTAATCACCGAGCCAGAGTGAGATAGCATGGAAATTGTGCCGCCTCACTCACACTAAGGTGTAAATCCCATGTGCGAGTGTCGAGTTTAGTAGATGCCATTTTCTAAATTAATTGCCTAATAACTCGCAGAAACGAAAGCACTAAATTTGAAATGATAAATAATGGCTTTAATTACGGTTATGCAGTTCAGTGATGTGAAACTTTTACTCAATGTATAAACACATAGACCTTTTCATATTTGCAGATGATATGATATGCGAGTACATATAGAGCAATGTTGATCCCCTCCCTCCCCTATCCTCGGCATCTTTGTCAGTTGTCGTCGGTACACCACCCAACAATTATAATATTTCCATTTGGATTCGACTACTTGTACATATATTAATCGCCTTGTAAATTGGTTCTGATTAAAAACCACCCGCAAATGAGTAAGGAAACCGTAATATCATGATTGTCATTGTACATTATAATTATGACTTCCCTAAAGTTATAGTTTTTTAATATCATATGTTATTACCGATTACTGGATTTATTGGGCTGAACCGTTCGCACTATACCAATTTGGACCTTATGTGTAAAAACAACAAGTATTTTCATATTTCACACAATTTTTTACTATAGCTTCAGTGGACAATAGATATACCAATGTCTTCTTATCTTAGAATGACACTGAGCTTAGCTACTGAAGGTAAATCTCACTCGATCCCTTGAGGCCTATAATTAGTGAGTGTAGTAGGTGAAGCTGTAGTGCTTAATCCACGAGAACATTCCTAGCCTTTAATGGTACATAGCCGTGCTCTTTATGATACACGAAATAATAAATAATGTATGCATTATAACAAAATAATAGTATATAACACGAGAATAAAAACTAACATAAATATTATAACTTAAACATAAAAATACTCACTACTAAAAACATAATCTAAAAGTCCAACTGTGGAGGGAAATATCCCCAGAATGCAGGGGCATTCTTCATTATATTAGTTACTGTTTTTATTATAGTGTTATATACTTTAAAAAAAATTAAATTGATTAAAAATATATATCGTCTGAAAAAATGTATAGCATAAATATGTATAGGACTAGGGACGTAACCTATGAACGAGCTTGAGTCTACTTACAGTTAGCGTAGGGTCGGTATTGGTTTACCTGCACGATACAACGAAGATCGCACGGCTGTAGCGATCTAGTGCTCTCTTTATCTTAGCTATACGAGGGGCACTAATACTTTTTGGGGCGTTTCAAAACGGGTAATTATATCCGGCAAAGCGTAATCGTTACTCTGTCTCGTTCCAAAACCGAACGGTTCAATTACTCGACAAAGAGTATTTTGGAACGCAACCTTACTACTTATATAACCGTTAACTATATCCTATACATAAATATACAATTAGATACGATTTAATTATTTACAAGAATGGTTTTGCTCAGTTCTTTTCGAAATTTGTTGACTTAGTTTGATGCAATTGGAACTACAGTTTGTTGGCGCATAGACGCGTGCCAGACTATCCAAATATTGCTTGCTTACATGGAGTTAGAGAAACTCTGTTGTTTAGAGCCGCTTTTTTATTCATAGGAAAGAAAACAAATGATTTAATGAAATAACAAACTGTAATTAACAAATTACGATTTGTTAATTACAAAATAAATTAATTTAAAAATAAATAAAAAATATTAAATTAAAATATAAATAAAAATAATATTAAATTTCTGCTTCAAATACGTTTTGAGGTCAGTAGTCGGACAAAAAGTTGTAACAATAAGCACCGACCGGCCAGAAAAATAAACAATTAATGAGAAATTTCCACAATTAGTCATCTTTTTAGAAAACATCTAAAATATGGTTGAACACCCGGCCCGTGACGATGACAATGTCATAAAAAGATATTTAACATGTTGTCCCTCCAAATGGCGGTCAGTGCTCTCTTGTGTGGAGTACATGGAGTACTGTTGACGTTTCATAAATGTTTAGCGTTAAACAATTTATTGAAACGTTGGGTTGGTCACGCGTGTGCGGCCGCGTCGTGCGTCGTGCGCGTTGTACTCATGCGAGACACGGCCGCTATTCTAAACAGAGGAAATACACGTGCGTCCGGGTTAGACCGGGTATACTATCTAGTTGTTTTATAAACATATAAATAACGGCAAACCGAAGGGTGTAACTTACGCTCTATACATATACACTTTTATATGTAATGAAAAATGCCGAATGTATTTGCAAATTTAATTAATTGTTCTAAGCACAAAACAAGAAAAAGAAACATTATTTTAATTATTATTATCGAGTGAATTATGATTAAGAATATGTTTAGTTTTATTTTTTTAATGTGATGTCCCGATTATAGGTTAAAATATTTTAATGTTTAATTATAAGTTTATGATGATTATTATTATGATTAATTATTATACATTTTTAAAAGTAGGTAAGTTAATTTAAGTTTGCACGAACCAACACTAGATCGTCTTGTTACACGGCTCGCACGTTTCACGTCCGCACGGAACGGACCTTCGATACGCACAAGTTTACAACGATTATGTTCAGCTATATACTATTCAGTATTCGGCCGAATCATAAAAACAAATTTTAAGTATTTCTTGATAGTAAACGCTTACGCTTTACCTCATAAATTATAGATTATTTTTTAAGATGTAGGATGCGTCGGTATGGGCGATATGTTTTTAGGAGGGATGATAAACATATAACGAAAAGAGTACCGAGGATGAACGTGAATGGGTATAGAGATAGAGGACAACCGAAGAAGGTATGAATGAACTGCGTGAAGGATGATCATATGTTGATGAAAGGTGTCTGCGCTGAGATGCCCAGTGACAGAATGGAGTGGAAGAGAAAAACATGTTGTGCAGTGACACGACCTAATCATCACTGAATATTCGGTATTCAGCAGAATCACTATTCGTGGCATCCCTATTAAATATACTGCGATAAGCGGTGATAATATCCGCCGGCAGATTGGTCTGAACATGTATTGGTACCTATACAAGGATACGAGTGCCCGGTAGTATTTACACGGAACACGCGGGAACGTTATCTGACAACCAATAATGGTATACACGGCAGACAGGGACGAGTGCTGAAGGCTATTATTGATTGGTACTCGTTATTATTGCACTTAGTTACTCCAAAAAATGTCTGTCAATTGTTTATGATACAAGGTATAAGTAATTTCCTTATTAAAGGTGATCATCACATAAATATTCTTTTTCAAAACTTATAAGACCGTTTGATCGATGCGACGCGTGACCAAAATGCTGGCATATTGTTGGGTCAACGAATCGGCGACAATAATACAACGGTCCATCATTAAAAAAAAGCTATTTCACTTTATAGTTCGCGGAGTTTTTAATTCCATCCATCGCTTTAAATGTATTTTTATTTACTCAGCATTGTAATAATATTATTTAGTTTCGAATGATTAGATCTGATGTGGACTTGTCTTATTTTAAGTTATCTTATCTCTCTTACCGCCGACCTCTTATTATATTAAGTATTTTTGCAATTAAAATTAAATGTAAGCTGCTCCTTGAGTTTGTTAAGGATTTAGATTGAAGTTTCATCTTTTAAAAGCTATTCTTATTGTCCTATATAACTTGGTAGCTTTATAGTTGTCATGCCAGATAAAATCACCAACGCCTTCGTTTGTGAGTTGATGGTATTCGACATCCCGCGGCAGCTCTGCGCATCGACCGACCAGTTTCATTTCTGTGTTTAGTGTACGGCGCAACCAGAAATTGGTAACCTATTGTTTATATACTTCTAGGGTTAACGAGTTTAGGGCGATTCTGAAAATTTATAGTTTTAACGATATATGTATAATTAATTAATGTTATGATTAGTATATAAATCATTCCTTTTTTTATTATAATGCGATATTCCACATTTTAATTTATTGTATAAGAAGACTGAATAACAAATATTTTTAACCGTGATTATGATTGATTTAAAACAATGGTGATTGTGTATATTTTTTTAATCAATTATGTTTCAGTATTAAATGAAGTTTCTACAATGATTATTAGTTTTTAATTAGCTTCATAAACTTCGTTTAGTTTTATAAGCGCTCAATTTTTTCACAAATAAATTATTAATTGCTTTAATTTGTATTTTAATTTATGAACTTTCCTCTAGATATTTCTTTTGGCTGGAATCCACCCTGTAGGCAAGATAATTATTCCTTGTGAAAATACCCAAGTTCTAGCCTAATGGGAAAGTAAGAAAGGGGGAGGGTACTACGTCTACTGACCACCTTAATGGTCAAGTTTTGATAGAACTAGGGATGAAAATTATTATTTTTAAAATCACTAATTGCCCATGCTCTTAATTTGTGTTGACGCGACTAGCGTGCCAGGTAGATGTTCAGCAATTTTGTTTTAGAAACAGCTAGCCTCTGACAATCTGACGAAATCGATGCACCTTAGTACCTGCTATAACGATGTATTTAGTTTTGATATCAAGTACAAGTCCTTAGGCTTTCTCCCAGAACGAGAACCTTCGTAATAGGACCGATACTAGCGGCAGAGCTTTGGTGGTGAGTTCTATCCTTATTTGGAGAGCTGTAGATATGTAGGTCACACCACAGTATAAATATGTATGCAGTACGGAGACTACCTATAAACGCTCGAAATGGCACACCTACTCAAACAAACATGCGCATCGACGACACCGCTAAGCGGACGTCGCAGTGCTGTCAGCGGCGAGTGTCGCGTCATGTCGAGTGGCTGCGTCTAAGTTTATCTACGCGATCTATTTAAAAATGCCTCGAGGGTATTGCGTAGTGTCCGGCTGTTTGAACTCCGCGTCATCACAACCGGGCAACAAATATCATTTTTGAAAGGTAAATAGTTTTTCTGAATAAGGGTTCTTAAAAAACGAGTGTAAGTTAAAAAAACGAACCCTGCGTAGGCGAGTTTTTTTTATAGGGTGTGCTTATACGACTGTTTAAAACCGAAATTATGTGCAGTTTCATACACTACTTCATCTAATCTCATAAAATACATTGAAATAGAAATTTAGGTAAAATTACAGCTAATAAGTATGTTTGCATTTATTTGTAAACGTTTAGCGCCAAAATCCATTTGCTGATCGCGCATGCGTGTTGCGCCGCGTCCACAGATAATACCTATGTAGAAAAACTGCATTGTAACCTCCTTTGTCCAGCTGAAGATGTATCTCAATGGCAAAAAAGTTACATAATGATACAGTTGTCCATACAAGAGCTGTATCATAATGTATTTTTTTTTATTTATTTCCATGGCTAGTGTGAAAAGACTCATTCAAGTATGGCTAACGATTTTAGATATAATAATCTATTGTTATATGTAATCGTTAACGAATTATAAGTCCGTATGATCGATCATAATGAATTCGTAAACTTGTTTGTAAATCTAGGGTAGAGGCGTTATTTAAAGGTAATATTGGGAACAAAGAGTTGTTGAAATGTAAATCCAAGATGGCGGCTGCAATAAATGTTAGTTTTTTCGTTATGGGAGGCGTTTTCATGGTTTTCGAGGGTGTTGAAGCCGATAGTTCTGTCAAAATGTAAGTATGTGAAGGGAAAGATGATTGCCTCATTCCTTGTACGATCGGGTCATTTCGCAACAATATTGCCCTATAAGATTGAATGAACTGTGATTGCAGATTGGTGTTTCATCATTGTTTACCAGTTGTCTAGGAAGATGTTAGACAGCCGACAGCTCCAGTTCACTGCACCGGACACGGGGGTGGAGTTAGGGAGTCATCGCCAATCGCCAAGCTTTCTATGAAAATATCAGAAGTGCAATAAGTAGATACGTGATTTTTGTAAGACTTTATACATCTATTACTCTTATAAGGTATGGTAATTGTAATGAGTGCTATGATCCTTACTAGTGGTCAAAAAGAAATAAATAAATGTAACCATTCGTGTATCGAGTACCTGAGTGGATCAGAAATGTTACATTGTATAAGTTATCTATTTTTTTTTCAACTATTGCTTGCAACAATGCCAGTTTGGTAGGTACTATTCGGTAAATAACTAATACCAAAAACACGGGAGAGTATCGGGGTCGGCGGCTCGTTTATATACCTGAACAAATGAAACACAGCATCAGGTTTAAGTTTATTTAATATATAATGTATTGCCATTGAACATAGGTACAATCGATACTTCTCCTTCACTATACAATCCAATCGAACAACGAAATCATCATTACAATATATAAAAATTAAATAATAATTATAATTGTGCGAATAATAATAATGACACTTAACGATGACATATAAGTACAATAGAATAAAAATGTTTCAAATTAAAAATTAACATTAAGGTATGTATATTTATTATTGCTTTCGAATTCTCTACTTCAAATATATGGAAGAACTGAAATTAAATAATATCTAATTATTCTAATGAATGGTGACAATAGATCGAGACGCGCTCTTCGATAGCGATCGACATCTATAATATCAAAATAGTATATAATATGCGAAGTGTAAAGCGCACGGCGCGGGCGGTGAGGCGCGGGCGGCGCGCGGGCGGTGAGGCGCGGTGCGCGGGCGGCGAGGCGCGGCGCGCGGGCGGTGAGGCGCGGCGCGAGGGCGGCGAGGCGCGGCGCGCGGGCGGCGAGGCGCGGCGCGCTCGGCAGAGACCGCGCGCCGACCGGGATCACCCGATGTGGAACTTTGGTTGGATATTCAACATTTTGATACGTTATTTTTCTTCTTCTTTTCTTTTTTAAATTTTAACGTAACCGCAAGAAACGCTTTAAGGTAATATGTACCCATAAATGGTAAAACCAATCCATGGTCACCATCGTCTTTCATTTATAAATTACATAATAATTATAATAAGAACTATGCACCAAAATTACAAAAGCACTACTAATTTATAACAAAAATCGATTATAATGCGAGTGTCAAATCGATTCCACTCCCCGGGTGAAAATAATTTCGATACTTTGGTCCCAACGTTTGCCAAATGCATTATAAACTATTTCAGTTGAAACTAATTACACACATTTTACAAATAATAATTTCAGTAATTATTATATTTTCTATACAAAGTAATGATCCAAAAAAAATATCTTATAAGTTTAAAGTGCTTACGACGGTTTTTAAGATATAACTTTTGATATGTAATACGGAATTTTAGATAAATAATATATGAATAAGGCCAAGACGTAGAAACGCGGCCGCATGATGAAACTGCGGGTAGACCGATGCGACGCGCCGAGCGGAGCCAGGCGCGGCGTTCATGTCATTGGGCGTCGGCGCGATGGTGAACAAACCAATTTACATTTTCGGTAAGATGTAACACCGCAGGGGCGTGGCACCATATTAAAAAATTAAATCTTTTAATATGGGCGTAATATGATAAGTACCTAATGTTAAAATATAAACTAACATTTACAAAATATAGAAACTTGTATATTTTCCTAGATGTAGCTGCCTTTGCACAACGCTATACATACTCACGTTGCATATAGATCTCACGCATATAGTCGAACGGAATGGAATTACATAAATGCAAATCACTTAATAAATAATACCTAAATGATTGTATTGAACAACACAACTAAAACAATTTAGAAATATTTTCAGTTAATACAACTTTTCCCAACGGCCAATGATGGATTAATTCCAAAAAACAAACAAAATGAAATATTGAATCATTGGCGTCGAAAGAGTTTAAACTAATACATTCGAATTAATTAATATGGAATAATTATTTTAACTAATACAATACATAATTACAAAGAAGTATATTAATTCAAAAAATTCGTGAGTAAATAATGTTAACTAATATAGTGTATAACTTATATATGTATATCGATATGGAACAACTACGACTAAATAAATAAAGTAATCAACGTATTTGTGAGCAATTAATATTTATTAATCTTACACGGTTTCCAAAATATTTGATACGGAATAATTACAAATAATGGAATCGGAGACATTTCCAACCAATATGTGTCCAATTTGGTACCTAAAGTCTGTAAATTAAGTACAATATTCTAATTTAAATAAAAGAATCAGTTGAAACTATCGAGAACACTCGTTATTGCCATTCAATTTGACAGGTTTTTTATATTTTACAGTTAGGTATGTACTTAACAATGTATGCGCTGCGCTATAATATTGTCTTAAAGTTCTTTGATACAAACATACTTTAAAAAAATAACCGTTTCGCATAAATCCAACGTCCCGCATGTTCGAGAAGGTTCGGTCACATAAGCGCTGAACTGATCAAGAACCTCAACTACCTACTGCTGTCAAATTACTTACAACTTTCCCTCCATTTCCATCGGTATACAAAACTGCTATCCTAGCCAATATCATCCCAATTTTTACACTATTCCCATAATATAACACTTATATAATTAACAACACGTTAAAACTAGACTTTATCGATACTGCCATAAGACTTTCATTATATTATATCGATCGTGCTGTACGATATGGACACAAACGAAACCGTTCCGAATATCCAGTACTGGTATAAGCCAACCGACAGGGCTGACGATACAAATTCCTCATTATTATGTAGGTGAGGGCCCGCCCGGTCTCGGGAGCATCACAACACAAATCGCGGCGCGGGCGGGCCCTTACACAAGGATGACGGATGGAGCGCTGTTTACACGTGATCCTGTTACAATAGAAGCGTTATGTCCGCGCGCGCGCGCAGCGCCTGGGCGTTCACTCGTAGCCTAAACGTAGGTGGATCAAACACGGGGCTTGCGGCTCGCAGCTCATGGCTCGTGCATGTCCGTTTCAAACTTTACAATTGCTATTTTATATATTTGTTGTATGTACGAATGTAACATTATATCGAATAGAAGCGGGTATAAAAATACTCTATACCTACTATGTTAGATATTAAACAGGGAATATCCAACAGCTACCCGGCCCGGTGTAGGTAGTACTGCAATCTGAACCTATATCTATCTACCTTACGATGGCGTACGTAGTTCACTGGTGTAACATACTTTATTCATGTCAACAATAATGGCCTTTTCTGTGTTAACGTGATTGTTCATTAAAACATATTACACACTTAATATAATTATAAATTGAAAAAATGTGTGAATCGAGCGGCGGAGCGAAGCTCGATTGTCTATATTACACGGCTTTTTGATTAATGTTAACTTGAATAAAATATTTTACACATATTTATAAGAAATATGTAAAATATATCTTGTTCATATTCTTCTTGTCCTTAATCCACACTAGGTGGGGTCGGCTCATGTTTTTCTCATATAACCTTCTATCCGTCCTCGCAGTGCTCACACCTTCCATCGAATCATAAGAAATCTATGTATATGTAGTAGGTACCTAAATATTAGACCAAAATATTAAATTTTCCTCTTAATTTATTAAGACCAATATTATTTAGAAATATAATCGTATGTAATATGTTTAGCTAATGCAAATATGTTTCGTTTATAATAAATAGAGGGAAATGTTATTTATGGTGAGCAATGTTCTACGCGCCATTATTACACGCCATCTAATTAAAAATGTATATGTACTGAATACGTGTATGAAACTCAATGTCTAATTCTCAGGCACACAACACATTAAAAAAAAACCGAAATTGTTTATTTTAACGCTTTCACTGAACTTTGCTATTCACGGGATCAATTGTCATTCACCCTCAATAAGGAAGTAATTCAGATAGACGTAACACTTTTCAGTTATTGGAGTGTAACTCAAAAACAGCTTGACCGATTTTATTATTTATTGATGAAATTAAGTAGGACCACATGCGAAGCACCAACTTTCAAATGAAAAAATAAACATCAAATCACCCAGCCGAAAGTTCTGAGGTAACAAAAATAAAAAAATACGGTGGAATTGAGAACCTCTTCCTTTTTTTTGAAGTCGTTTAATAGTAGTTAATGTTTTAGACTACTATTTTATTATTCCGTCCAAAATGTAGATTCATTAATTTTACTGAATTTAAATTTTCTCTCAATTTTGTTTCTAGCTTATAATTTCACAAGTCGATGTGATAGTCGCGTTAATGTTATCTCAAAAGAAAGAAAAATAACCAGCCATGCTTTCAAAAAGGCTTGTATAAAAAAGCATGCTTAATAATTTTTTTTTAAATTGATTTGTTTAATCTTTGGAAATTCACGTGAACATAAAGCGACTGTAATAAATATATCTGACGGCGCAATGTTCTGTAAATGTTGTTTTAGTTCGCTTACACATTACGTTAAATAAATAAAATGGAAAAAATATACTTGCATTTAAAACTGGCGGTTATTAGTAATTTTCTCTACAAATTTGGGGTTCTTCAACAAATACCGAAAAAAATAGTTTATAAAAATAGTCACACTTCAATAGTCTTGGACAACCATGGCTCAAATGGTTCTAAATAGCCTGTGCTAGCATTGCCTAGCCGCTTCGCGTCAATCTCCCAATAACCCTGTATTTTAGTACTGCCATATATCACTGCGAAATATAACTTTACTTTATCCTTGAATGTTGAAATGAACTAATCCTTTCTAACTGGTACTGGAAGCGTATTCCAAAGACGAACGGCCTCTACCGTAAATACTCCGATAGGATGAGGTTCCATGAGCAGGTGCCATTAAAATGAGATTTTCTGATGACCTAAGGGTGAAATGGGGGAGGCTATATCCAGCAGTGGACGGCCTATGGCTGAGATGATGATGATGAGGGTGAAATTGGGACATTGTAGGAATTCGAAGCGTTCTTTTAAATAGTTGGGAGTGAAAGGGTTGAACAAAACGTTGCGAAGATGAGCGGGGATGTGAGAGCCGCTCAAGCTTATTCAGCCGACCTTGCGTAAGATAGAGAGCAAACATCGGAGTAGTCTAGAATCGGGAGAAGAGATCGTGCCAGCATAACTTTAGTTGCCGTCGTAATCTCTTATGAGGGTGCAGAAGCAAACACTTTCCGACTCACAGATGCTACCTGAGGTCTCCACGAGAAGCAGTTGTCGAATATTATTCCAATTTTTTAACTTCCAGGCTAAAGAAAATAACAACCATCAAATACAATTTTAGGAATGGAAGCATAATCTATCTACGAGAACGTTCTTGAACTTCCTAAAATATTATACATAAGTACATATTTTAATTGATAGAAGCAAACAAGGATAGATACTAACGGTATACAGCACAGTCGTGGATTATTAGACAGAGACCGCGTCTGACTCAACAGTAGACAAATCGAGATAGATATAGCTATATCAACTCACCTTCTCGGAACACAACTATGGCGGAGAGATTCCGCAGAGTTGCCATACTTTCAGCTGAAGCAACCGATCGACCTTCGTTAGTTCGAGCTTGTTTTAGACAGATAGCTTAGAAGTCCAATAATTTGGCAATATGGCGTCCGTTTCGTCACTTTCCTTGATTGCTTTCATCAAACGTCTTTCGGTTTCAGGACATACAGTCGTTCACACTGTGATACTCAGTTGTCTACATAAATGCAAAATGTATTCTGGGAACGAGTGTGTAAACCACTACATAGTATAGAACAAAGTCGCTTCCGCTGTCCCTATATCAATATGTATGCTTAAAACTTTACAACTATACGGACTAACTAACGCAACGGATTTTGATGCGGTTTTTTTAAATAGATAGAGTGATTAAAGAGGTAAGTTTATATGTATAATAACATCCATTAACTACATATGCTATTATATGTGCGTGCGAAGCCGGAGCGGGCCGCTAGTTCAATATATTAAATTCTCAGAAGATTCACATCGGATATGCCTGAAACCGCAATGTCAAGGTGCACATGTTCAGGTACAGTGGGGTGCTAGGTACTAAATACAATGGCCTACACCTCGACCTGTATTGTTTCAGTGGAGCCTTCCACGTGTCAAGTGCTGACACTGCCGGCTACGAAGATGTGACATGATTATATATGGGATTTATTCAATATGTATGAATCAACGTTTGCTGGAAAATAATAAAAACTCTAACCCGAGTAAACGAATGGGAAGCAGTTTTATATGCGTTTATTTACTATAAACTGTCTAACTATTAAACTGTCAAATACGAACCCTGCCATGTGTATGTATGAGTCCGTTCGTTGGACATCGGTGCTGTACAGCCGAGTGGAATCGAAACTGGGAATCGAACAAGTTCAGTACTCGGACGGTACTCATTGGCAGTACCAGGATAATCTGAGGAGTCACAATAGCAGTTAATTTGAGAACAGTTAAAACCTCTTCACATTTTGTAATTCAACACCAGACATAGTTTTTTATTAGCCTGAACTCACATATTTTATTTAAAAAAACCTAGTATTTTTCTTGTGCTAGTACAATTAACATGTGATGTGATGTATTAATTACCTAATTTGGCCAATTCCTGAGTGTCCCTACTGTGATTTGTGTTGTAGATGGCTCAAACGAAAATGAATTCTAACCGAACAGTATTTAATATCAAAATCGTATAAAACTATTTCGAACTATCCTAGTTCATATTATACTCACTTCTTTATATACCTATTAGCTAATTTTAATATACATATTATATATGTGATCTGTTGGAGCGACTATCTGAAAATATAAGACGAAACTGTAATGAAACAGTACAACACGATCTCGAGAGGCGGGCTGCCAGTCACAGTGTTTGTGCCAGAGTAGCCGTCACTCATATGAAATTAGATGTTGTTAGAAACATGCTAGTGATTCTGTTACCAGGAGAAGTTACGAGACCAGCATTGCGAAGTCTATGTAGGAGCATATGCCAAGTAGGATACGTTTCTGGAAACTTTCAATATATGTACAAGGATTGAAAAAACTGACAAAATGTAATGTTTTAATGAACCGCAGCGCCTCCATCAAAAAACCTAGTTTACATTATAATAACCTGATGCTACTGAGTGATGAAACGGTTACGTACACTTAGAACGTCGTTACGAACCTCGGTCGCCACAGATCACTCTTACATACCAATCACCAGTGGAGCAAATTGATGCGATATGCTAAATGCTAAAAAATGGCATGAGTATAATTTCCATAAACGGACTCAAATTATCATCAGTATAATCAAATAGTCGCTCCAAATCCACGAGCTAACCTTTCTGGCAAACGTCTGCCAGCAGCGAATATCATCATTGCATGAAAGCGTTCTGATTCGCAAACAGAGGTCGAGCCATGTTATTGTTCAACACTCCCGTACTAGGGAAGTTATTGTTCGAATTGTTGATCGGACTCTGCACGAAGGGCGCGAACCCGCCCATCACGGGGCCGTTGAGAGAATGCGCCGGACTGTTGGGGCTGGACTTGAGCTGGTTCATGGAGGGCGTGGGCCCAGCTTTGGGCGACCTCGGCGCCAGCAAGTTGTCGACGTCTATGTTGATGGCCCCCGTGGTGTCCGCCCAGGTGGCGCCTAGCTTTGTCGTCGTCGGTTTTGTGCTGTTTGCTGTCGTTTGCTGTTGTTGGCTGTTTGGCGTTATCGGTTGCAGTAAACTTACTGGGGTTCCTTGCATACCTGTCGAGAGGTCGGCTTGTGAAAGTGATGCAAAAATATTGCTAGTTTTGGTGTTTGAAACAAAAATAAATGCTAAGCAATCGGTTTGTTTACTTGTTCACTGTAAAATTAAGTTCAAAAACAAGGCTTTATTCATATAAAGTTTAGAACGTAGCTTTTATTTTTGCATTGCATGGACATTGCACACGCACTAATACACAGTTGTACAGTAGGTTTCATAATTTCTTGATGAAATTTACAGGCACACCACAGATAATTATGAAATATAGTAAAATAACAGAACATAAACGTTTTACGCGTTATCCAATGTTACTGAATCTTTGAAATAACTATTAATGTTCAGGAAATCGTGATATCTGTCTGGTTTATCGTGTTCTAGATACATGTGACTGCGTGGTACTTACCTATGTATTAGTTTGCTGACTATTTAAAGATGCAGTTAGTAAGGAAAGGGTGTATTAATTGATAAACTACGACGTTTGGGGTTTGAAAGGCCGGTAAATATATATTATGTATATATTTAACACACAAGTTACATTATTTCAAATAAAAGTCATAACATGACAAAAAAATCCGTTACTTCAAATTAGCATATCACATTTAGTCATGTTAGTGGACAGCATTGCCATTATAAATATTTAATCACGATGTCCAAATATTGTGTTCCATGAAAAATATATAGAAATACGTCACTAGCCTTCCAAACACCTCCAGTCCTGCCGGGAGATAAGATTAAAAACGTTTATTACACGGTGGGTACACTACGATACATCTATATGCCACTCGATCTCACATCCAACACAGTTCTATTCGGACATCGCCATGGCATTCTCGATCAACGCTATCACTTGACCACCAAATTTACACAATTCCGATTTAGTTCCTTCAATGTTTGTCGCCAAATCTACGTCGGACAAGCAATCTATCAGCCACGCTCGGATCTCCATCATATGATCGAAAAACTCCATCCGGAGAACGCCAGGCGGCAGCGCGAGAACCACCGAAGCTATAATTGACAGCGTGCAAAGCTGCAGCTTCGCGTCGGTCGTGTAACGCAAATACATGACCATTTGGAGTATCTCCCAGCAGTACTGAGAGCATTTCACGCAGTTCTTCGTCGCCAACACGACGCTACCGACGACGCTAAGGAATTTGTACAAGAGGAAATTGTCAATATCTTGCTTCTGATTGTGAATGCTCAATGACAACTGTCTGTATCCGAATCCTCCAATGAGGGGATAGAAAAAGCTGTCCGCGACTGCAGAAAATTCATTTTTCTTAGCTTTCGAGAACGGATGTGGTCGTATTGAGTGGAAATATCTGGTTTTATTGATCAGCCTCCGTCGGATTATTTCTTCAGCAGGTAGATTTGCCGCTTCGTCTTCTTTACACAGTACTTCCTTTTCAAGTTTCGCGTTTTTTACCGCCTCTTTTGTGTCCGTAAGTCTGTAGACGCTTTCGGAAATGACGTCGAGCATAAATATCTTCGTCGCAATGGAATACCGTCCGATATCTGTATGTATCTCCTTGCACAGGTGCTCAGCCGCGACTGAAGGTTGATTGATGACTATCGCCACACACGTGCTAAATTTTATATCTTCGAAATTATCCACGTGATACTTCTCTTCTAAGTGTACGAATAGATCGAGTAACTCTATCGCTAACTTAGCGTTCTCCGTTTTCAACTGTTTGTGGACTAGATCTTCGGCGACTTCTAAACACGCCTCAAAGTTTTCGACATCTTTCACTTCAACTATATTTGTTATCAAATCTCTTAAGTATTTAGGTCTTATTTTAGCCGTAACTGGGACATCGTTGCTCATGTCATACGGAACTAAGTCATCGTCTGAATCTAGATCTTCTATCACAGGTCTTCCTTCTCTTTCGAAAGCGTCTAATTTTACGGATATTATAGCTTTTACTATCTCTTTCGTTTGCTGTTGACTTTTTACCGCACAGCTGACTAGGGTGTTGCTGGTCGGTTCAGCTTTTACGTTTGAAACTCTGTTCGCAAATGTGTCTAAAATTTCTTTTAAATTGATCTTTTTAACTTTATAATTTTTTGGTTTTCGCCTTTCGTTATCGATAAGACATCTTTGTGCGAGATGTCTGAGAACTTTGTTAATTTCTACGCAGTTTTCCCCCATGGCAGTATATTCAAAGTTCAGACAATTAGCTGCTTCCCTTTCGTTTTGGTCGAGATCGGCCAACGTTTTGAGCACGACTTCTATAGTGGTCATTCCGACGCATTGGTACTCTTGAAACCAAACGTCGAGGTGTTTACTCATGCCTTTGAATAGAATAGTCTTTATCTCTGTTAACGGCCAATCGAGTTTGTCCCTTATTGTTATGACGGTTCGGTATTTTACAGCTAATATTAAAAGTTGCGATGTGAATATATGTTGAGCTATGTTTGAGACATGAGTCGGTCTAACGTCCGCCCATACTCGCGACAGTCGCATAATCAAATCCGTCAACCCTTCTACATTGTTCTTTATGGTAGATATGTAGTAAACCAAATTCTCGGGAATCATAGTTCTTTTGTAATCTTTAGGTTTAAAATAAAATGGTAATTTGAATGCTAGAATTTCGGCCCAATCTTTGCTGACGTCAAAACTATCCCCGAGTATATTGAATACCATTTGGCGATCTTTTACGTGATCGATGGGACATCGGTTAAGTAACATAATAGACAAAGTATCAATACTTTGGCGACTCAAATGTTGCAAAAGCATTTGCATTAGTTTCCTTTTGACAAATTTACTCGGTTCCGCGTATGTCTTCTCGTTCCAAGCTATAAGAATATCCACAAAACTCAGAATAGCAGGCGACTCACCGCCCATATTGAAATTGGTTATCACTTTTGAAACTAGATGGCACAAGTACGCCATGTCGAACTGCACTCTCTGGTAGAAGAAACAATCAGATATGAAATCGACTGCTCTCACAATATGGAAAACCATGTGGTAAGCGTAATTTTCATGTGAGAAATCTTTGGGAGTATCTATCTGTAGTTTATTGGCAAGTCTTTCAGGCAGTGTTGCTAGTATTTGTACATAATTCTCCCATTCTGTTTGGTTTCTGTATTTCTCTTTAGCAGTGTCCATTTTAACGCTGCTACTGTACACGATAGCGATAAACACCGCGTCGCTTTTGATGTACCTCACTAAAATGTGAGCAAACGCTTTTATCACATCAATATTGGTCTCACTCTTCAAATAACCACAAATTATCGACAGTGTCTCGCTGCTCACAAAGAAGCTCTCCTCTATGAGGAACAGCTTCGTGATCTCATCCTTGAAGAGAGGCCATTGCGGTAGCAAAACTCTCACTACAGTACTCAGCAAGATGGAATATCTGTCCAAAAGCTCGTCATTCAATATTTTGTCATCTATGTCTGTTAGCTTTTGGACTGTGATCGGGCCTGGGAGATACTTTAATACATTATCAAAGTGGACTTTGAGGCTATATACGTCACTGTCGGTTTTGATCCTTTGCACTGTATGCAGAGCGTCTACGAAGTGGTTCATAGCTCGGAGGGTCTTTTCTCGATGTGTTACGAAGTTCTTGCCTCCATGTTCTGTAAATGAAAAAAACCTGAATGTGCCCAAAACAGTTGATGTACTAACGGTTAAATATATGTCAATTCTAGTCAACTACTCATGCACTGCAGTCACATGTATTTCGAATTTTCTTTATAACTTTACTAGTATCAAATATTATAAGACTACACCTCACACATGTTAGATAATGTATAATGAAAACTAGCTATAACCCATGGGGCCCACTAGGCTCGGCCTTTATCTCATTATTTTATATTTATTATCGTTATTTTACGAAAATGATTAATGTACACAAAGAAATTTATATTTAAATGGCAAGTCGAAACCTCACCACAATTATCAAGAGAAATATAAAAAAATGACATGTTCTTGATTGCCAAGTTTACACATTTGAAACGAAATAGCCTGCAGCATAATACAACTCGTCACAGTGACTGACTGAAGAGAGACGCGCGAATTCAGTCAAAGGACTTTACTTCTATATTGTTCATGAGAATTACAATTATTTTGGTAAATTTATCCCCTTTAATGTAGGAGATTATCCTTGAGGACTACAGGGAATTGAAGTTTGCAAGAATTGAAGATTGCGAGCGAAGTAGCGAGAAGAATACAAATAAAATTGGTAAATTATCAAACTTAAGAAACCTTAAAATTGTCAGTGTGTTTGCTAACAAAGGATAGTCTTTATTTGTCCATAAAATACCCCAATGAGGAAACAACACATGGAAACTCACAAAATCAGAACTGGAAATGAAATTAATAAAAGTATTTTTCGGAAGAAACAAATTTAACCAGACCGAGCCGAAGTGAGGAGCCACCACATACAATAGTGCGCCCGCTGAGAGAAATCGTTTAAGCGTTCATTATTCTTCCCCGGTGCGAACTACAATCGGGTTAAACAACATAATGCCACTTTCTAAATATTTTTCTTACTCCATTTAATAGAGAAAAAACCACGTCCTGTCAAGCGCAATCTCTCGGCGGTCGGACTAGTATATAATGTTGTCAATTTCATATCTGGTCACAGGGCCATCCACAACCATTTATAGGAACGATTATAATCTGTAAGGTTTAGTACAGACTCAGTACAGTGGGGCATTAGCTTGGACGGATCAATAGATATTAAGCTTCACTTAATAACTTTATTAACAACATTATTACTAACTATATTTGACTACTGGTATAATTAAATTGAAATTGATGAAAATAATTAATAGGAAAAATTCAGTACCAAATATAAATCAGAGAAATCGGGCTGCTTCTATTGTAATATATATTTTAATAGAACCAGGCCAATTTCTTTCTTTAAAAAAATGTCATCCGCAAGTATCAATACAAAAATTATATCAATATTTAATACTTGTTTCACGCATTGAAAATATTGTGGATCAATATTAATATAAACATACTTTTTCATTTGGTCCGTGACTCGAGCTTGTGCCAATGTAATTATAACAGTCTTTAATTATTGGAACAATGAATTAAGAGAACCGACTTACGCTAAGTGATAAACTGCTTTACTTTGAGACAGAATACAGTGAATACACTCAGATGAAATAAGCTAGTAGATAATTTTGACCGTAATAATTGATGTCTTGTACCTACCGGATTCAATATTCAATCTAAAAATCTAGCTAGATTAAATATTGTATGTCGTTGATATTTCATGTACTGTACGCACCTTGCGGCTGAAGCGTGGTACCGGCCAGTTGTCCTGCCAGCGAATCTATCGAGAAACCGGACATTTCCGGGTAGAGCGGGGTCGCCCCAATGGAGGGTTGGAGTGCCGGCAGGGGGGCAGACGCTAGATCGCTCAGGAGGTCTATGTTAGATGTGGGCGCCGCTGGAAATTACATCATATACATATATGTACCGGTATTTCGGCTATTCTAACTCTGCTTCTCCTGATACTAGCTATTCTGCTGACCGCAGCTTCGTCAGCGTTAAGAAATAATGTGTACTTTTTACTTTCGTTAGCGCATTATTTCTTGTACTATTCACGTAGTCTATTTTATTTTTATATTTATTTATTTAATGTGATAAAAACGTACAATATACAATTAGAAATTTTCACACAGTAACGATACATTATTTAAAACATATATTACAATCAATGAAATATATTGTAAGGTCAAGTTAAACGAATGATATCGAGTAACAAATAGAGTCAACGCTAGGATGTGTCCCGCTGGTCTTTATGACTCTCACAATACTTTGAAGTCGAAAGCGACCTACGACCGCGCCGGGAATTCGACAACGGCGTCGTTCATTCCGGCATTCTCCGGAAGCTCGAACCGGCGTCCGTCACACAGACAGCCGACTCTCCCACCACCGAGGGTTCTTCGCTTATAAATACAATAAAATAGGTTTCGCAGGCATAGCAGGAGAAACGTAGAGCGCAGTGGTAGGAAGGGCGCGACGAGAGCAAGGAAGCGAGACAGAAGCGGCGCGCACTCACCGGCGGAGCGGGGGGCGGGGGCGGTGCCGGTGAAGGCGCTGCCGAAGTCCGCGAACTCGCTGCTGGCGGGCGCGGGGGCGGGCGCGGGGGCGGCGCCGAAAGCGTTGGTGAAGTCTCCGAACTCGTCGCGCGCTGTGGCTTTCGGCTCTTCTGCTCTGTGAACCGCGCACAAGATATCACTTATCCACTCAATATTATACTACAACTGTACTGTCAAGCGTGTGGTACGATAGAATACATGTTTATAAAACGAAAACTTCAAACGTGAAGATGAATCGAATAATGGTGCACAGTTGGTACCGGACTCGGTGTTGTGCGACCGGAGGACCGACGCCGGGGTCCGCGCGGGCCGGTAGGTGACGTCACGCGCGCACTCACGGACGAACATTGTCGCTCTCCGTCCGGCGGGTATCCGTTTCATCCGCTTTTTATTCGTCTCTTAAGGAACTCGCGACGGAGGGGCGAATGAGAGCGCTCGATCGGACCGAGAGGTACGAGTCCGGCCGTTAAATCGTCTCGACGTAATCGAATCGTCGTCGACTGCGTTTATCGTCTGGCTGTCTCCTGAGTGTCGGTTCCTTCTCTTAGTTGTTTTTGCAACTATTATTTATTCGTACGTTGTAATCTTCCTAGAATGATCGGTCGCTGGACCAAAACCTATCACATATTTGGTCACAATATGTTACCTGGGATCGAAGTCGTCTTCGAGCAGTTGGCCTCCACTGGGCCCCTTCCCGGGTGCAGCGGTCCCACCGGTGGGGATGGGGGTGGCGACGGGGCAGGTCTTGAACAGGTCGTCGAGCAAGTCCTGCGAGTTATCCCCGATGTTGGCCGAGGGCGGAGGGGTGGGAGGGGGAGGGCCGGCCGACTTGCCGTACGTCGCAGCCGCACCTGCGATATAACATATCACAATGGAAATTATTCAATTTAACCATCAAGGATGGATTTATGGACGCCGATAAACCAATTAGATTAACGCTGCCAGCCAAACCCTAGTAAATACGGTCCGAAACAAGGGGCGTTATTTTCAAATAGATTTTACAATATGTTAAATATACCTAGTGTGTACGTATTCATTTAACATGTATTTTCATCAATACAATGACTCTGCGCAGGTGGAGCACCCAAGCATCCATGTCCCCTAAATAATGTTTTGCACGGCAGCATGCGTCTCTAACCAAAACATGTTTTATAGCAGCAAATGCTGTATAACTGCAACCTCTGTAATGTTTTTGAAGTTTTATTGTAAAAATAAATGCAGTGCAATGTATTATTTACATATCCAAAAACTTTCAACCGTTTAGCCATAACAGAGTTAAATTCGTAAAGACACGTTTATAAAAGTTTATGCTCACACAATTTGGATGAAAAGTTTGCATGACGATAACTGACAATTTTTCATCCAAAATATGTTACTTTTCGAGAGCAGATTACAACACAAAATATATATCTACACATTGGTAGTGATTCGCTTATTCAACTTAACGTTAATTCTGGAAAATATGATAAGTAGGTGAGACCTCCTGTCTGGTTACGATAAAGTCTAAATAGTATGACACTTAATATCAATAACAACAGTAAAATTAGATGGTTTTATTAAACATTGTGGGTAGTTTAAGGTAAATTAAGTTGCCACGTTTTTGGTGCCTAATAAAACTACCCGCGATTGGCCCGCAATAGAGTAAAACTTATATTAGTTACAGCATTGTATGGGGTTATATGAATTTGAAGGTAAGCCTAAATAGAACATGAGACATTTTATATAAATAAATAAATGAGCTATTTCTTTTTGCAGAATTTTAGTGAACTTTAGCCAGTTCGAGTGATCAACAGAATTAGGGTCATTATTTCTAATTAGTGAAAGCATCTGAGACACTTTTGACCCTCTCATCACTCAAAAGTATTTCAAATAACCATTTTAAATTTGGCTTATATATTGAGACTTGCTACATACATGTGTTCCAAATTTCATAAACACACCTCATACGGTTATTTAGATATTGACGTCCAAAAATCAAATAAGAAACATTTCAAAAGAAAAAAAGCATCCCTCAGATGTAATAATTTAAATTTATATTGACAACTTGAATAAAAAATGTCGTATCTAGTTCATACTTAAGACAAGATAATTTTATTTCCTCAACAATACGATGTACAATCATTGACACATGTTTACAAATCCTTAAATCGAACAATAAAAGGTTCATAAAATGACTACATTTCCCACTATCGGATAGCCTGAAGCCTGCACTAGTACTGACTGTGTTACAGGGTTGCAGGTCCTTCCCAGTCTTAGAGTTTCACTTAAATAGTTACACAAAATAGTATGGGGATGGGTATGTTGTTATATTATTTCCCATGTTTGTGTATGTCTCTCTCTCTCTCTCTCTGTGTGTGTGTGTGTGTGTGTGTGTGTGTGTGTGATATTTAACATGTTCATATTATGTTTAGCGAATTCAATATTTTAAATATTTTATTTTAATACCACATACTGAATAAGCGAGTTTTATAGCCAGGACTGGACAGCACATTTGCACTGCGTTTTTGAGAGTGGGTATTAACTTTAGGGCATGCCTATGCATGTAATTTTTGACATGCATGCACTGGCATGCCCTTAAGTATGGTCCCAGTTATTTCTAAAGCTTGTTATTAATCTATTCAAAATTCACGACACATTATAGGAATATTGGTAAAATCGTTGAATATAAGACAGTTCTTAAATGGCGTTTTTATTAAAATATCGGGTAGTTTTAAGTAAAATAAGTCGTCATTTATTTGGTGCCAACTAAAACTACCTGCGTTTGTCCAGCAATGAAATAAAAGTCCTCTCGAATATTAAAGTTAGCATGGTAAGACATTATGCGAATTTGAATTTTAGCTTAAATAAAATAAGAGCTTTTCACTTTACACAATTTTAGTTTAATTTAGTTGAATAAAAGAATCACTACCATTGTCATCATATCTGAGATTTATCAAATACTAACCTTATAGACTTTTACGAGCCTTGAGTTCTGCCAAATATGTTGAATAGTATAAAACGTGCTTTATAAGCCAAATTCACTTACCAAGATCGATCTTCTTGGAAGGGGTGCCGGGTTTCCCCTTGGTGGGACTCTTCAGGTTAATGGTGAGGGACTTGTTGCCTCCGGGCGGAGGGCCGGAGGGGGGGAAGGAGGGGGAGCGGCGGCGCGGAGGGCTGCTACTGATCACCTCACTGTCGCGGTATACATTCTCTCTGAGGGGGAAAAAAGAAAGAATAGTCATTTTTAGGAATTACCGCGTCAAGTATGAGAAAAGAGTACTAGTACTAAAACATCTTAACAACAGGTTATCAGGGCAAAGTGAATCAAAGATGCAAAGCAAGTCGTGAAACGTTTATCTAAATATATCTCGGTACTTATGGGACAGTGTGGCCGGCAGGATATAATAATTTGATTCTGCTTTATATACATACAAGAATGGGACACTCAGACTCAGTTGAGACTTCCACCCTCTAAAACAAAGCGTTTTGCTTCCAAATTAGTCATCTGACTCAATTTGTTGACGAATATGTACAAACATGTAGATTTGTTTGCCGATCCAATTAGAAATATAGAAACTAACCTGAAATTAGTTCTTAACCTATTATCAAAGGTAGTTAGCGGTTTGGCCATGCTGTTAGCTATCTTGATATATAAATACATATATATATATAAATGAATCGCTATTTCTCTTGGTCACGGCATCACGCGGGAACGACTTGACAAATTTAGATAAAATTTGGTTTAAAGATAGATGGTACCTTGGAGAAGGAGATAGACTACTTTTTGTCCTACAAAAAGTATGGTTCCCGTGGGACACCTGAGTTAGCGGGAAAAACGTAGTTCACGCGGGTGGAACTCCGGACCACAACTAGTAAATAAATAAATAAACTCAATAGTGAAACTCGTTGCTCGAGACTATGTTGCCCCATAGATATCCGCGCATCTCCTGTGTCAAGTCACGAGTAAGCAGGCCGCCGGCAGGCGCGCCACATACCGCTGTACTAAAGATATGTATTCTCTTCTCCGTCACGGATACATGTAGGTACGTATATGATTTATGTCTGTCTCTATTCTTACATTTCTGGCACATAGATAAATAACTATGTGCCAGAAATGTAAGAATAGAGACAGACATAAATCATATACGTACCTACATGTATCCGTGTATGTACCAGAGTTTACAAGAAATCTGAAGCTGTTTCTGTGATGTTGTCACGATATAATAATTGCACTTACTTATTAGGTTTTCTATATCCGTAGTCGCCGTCGGAATCTTCTTTGTCATACTCATCTTCTTCGTTTCTCTCTTTCGGTTCATCTGAAGAACATTTAATTAGTTAAGAAAACATTTTAACTTTATGAAATCAAAATGAAAATGAAATTGAAAAAATTGGTTGTCTGTAAAGTCGGTTTACGGACGATAGATTTACGTGATAACGTCATAATCATTTATGACTTTGACTTTGATTATTTTATGTAATACAAAACTCAGGTGGAACGTTACGCGGAACGTTACTATTTTTCATGAGTATTGCTGGTATTCATCAATTTATAAAACGTTATCACGTCAAAACAAGAATAACACACAAGAAAGCACTTAGGATACATTAAAACCTTTTTTAAAAGAAACAGAATCTAAACAGAGAATCCCTGATCTCCACGCTGGGATGCCCTGTGTTGTGAAGATCAGTTATCACCAATATATTTTGGTCTTTTGTGTTCGGACGAAGACAGGAGGACGTTAGCAATAGTTTAGGATTGATAATTGATTGGCTTTGCAAAAATAATCTTAAAATACACCTTGAAAAAATAAACAAAATTATGACTCAAAAATACTTCAAAGTTGACAATTTAAACATGAATTATGAAGACAAGCATATTGAACCCATTAGAAACCCCGAGCATAGCTCTCTACATAGCTCATTGTATGATCTCGAGCTGGATTACAATACGCATAGACATCGCCTTCCAAGGAAAAGAGAAATGTATGCAGTACTGACCCCAATTAGAGCCGCGATCGCTGTACTCCCCCCACCCTCCGGTGCCCCCTCCCCCTCCCCCGCCTCCGCCTCCGCGCACACCCATCACGGCCGCTTCCGAAGACATGCCTGCAACAGACGACACGCCTGACAACACGTCAATATATTTACTGAAACGACAAACAATACAAACACAATAACTGCTTTAGCAAAAATAGCTTTTCTATGTTGTCTCCATCAATATAGCCACATTAATTATATATTATAATCCGTCGTAGGTACATAACACTTCACAATAATGTGTATAAAACAAACTAAATCAATTCACAATATTTAATAAATAATAAGTTTAAATAAGATGAATATCAAAGTTTATTGAACCCAGCAGTGCAAGTTCTACTGTTCACGATCTACGCGATCGTCTAATTTGACATTTCAAATCGTGAAATCAGGTTTAGTCGATTGTTTATCGAATATAACGAGAATCAAAATAAAATATTTAATTTAACAGATGTGCCTCTAGAGACACTTAGGTACAATGCTTTTGATGGCTAGGAGAGCTTTACTATGAGTCCTCTGATATGTTTTTCTAAAAAACTCTTATGTTGAGAATTTCGTTTTAATTCTTCTTTTATTTCTACCCCTCCGCCGCCTACATTCCAGGTGATATATGTATCACGGCAGTGAAAAACGGAATCATTTGAATTTATAAAATTTAATATAGATTTTAAAATCATGAGACTCCATAGCGTAGGGCGTGCGTATTTAAAACTCCTACCATGCGAAAAAAACAAATCGTAAAATTGTGTATCGTGTATGCGATAGACAACAAATGCGTTCTGCGTTCGGCGCTCGCGCAGCTCGTAACAATATGATGGATTTGACGATCGTCTCATTTATCGAAACAGGTTCGGTGCTTCCACTGCAGGTGTCATTAAAAAAGGCTTTACATTTATATTTTTTCGGACGCAAAAATATAAAATAAAATCTTCATATTTTATTTTCAAACTGAAACGTTTTCCGTCTATTCTACAAACCCGCGAAACAGCAGCATTCACCGCTGCTATATATATGACGTCACCGAAGAAGCAAACAAACGTCAACTCGTTTACGTTTGTGGACACCACAGTTTTCTTTATTTAGTATTTAATGATGTCACGAACCAATGAATCATGGTTTAATTTTTTCGCGTCCAAAAAAAAGATTTAACTACTTAAAATACACTATTCCACAGAAACTTTTTAGTTTATTAGTCTACATAGCTTAGTAGGTCCCATTAAAATCTATCACCAGTTAGTTTTTTGTTACAATCGTTTTGACTGTTTGTTGTGTTAGTCGTACTCAAGTGACTTGTATGAATGCAACTTTACACACCAATATATTTGTCCTTGTTTTTCTTGGCCTTCTTCCTCTCCTCGCGCAGTTTCTCGTCGTCTTGTATGAAGTCGATCAGCTCACGAACTTTGTGCCTCACGTTTATACCCTGGAATGGACACCGTATACTATGTTCAATTTTTAAATCTTTAATCTCTGAAAAATAACTCTGCACTAGAACACCAATGAAACTTTGCTGATCTGCTGAACTATGTCGTTTGACTCGTTCCTTCGTTCTTGTCCGGATCTCTATTTCCGGTAATAAAGATTTATGTATTGATTTCCCTTTGTGATTCGTAATATCAAAATCTACTCGATACGAAATCTAGTAGAATGTGGTGATATAATAATTATGTGTACAAACAGGAATGTTTAAAAAACCTTCACTAATATAATGAGATATGACAGAAAAACATAAATGTGTACTGTGAATTTTGGATAAAAAACCGGTACATTCCGCGCGGGTAAAATAGAGCGCAAACAGTAGCCAATGTGAATTGTAAATGTGTTTTTAATCTCGCACACAATCAATAGACAGACACAGTAGAGAGAGCCTACGTGGGATATCGCTACGCGCCTGGGCGGTGCCCGCGGCTCGGCTCCGTACCTGATCCTTCCCCACCTCGTCGACGTAGCTGTAGTTCTCGAGCGACCTGAGGTCGTAGATGTGCTCGCGCGCCGACGTCACCACGCGCTCCGACCCGTTGCGGACCAGGTAGCTCAGCAGGAGCAGGCACTGAACATAACACATTTGACAGCTTCACACATGGCTATCATAGCCACGGAAAGCAGCTGGTGCGCAAATTAGCCCCCTACTGTCGCAGGGAGCCTCGGGGTTTTTCAATATATTTTTTATTAAGTACTTTATAACGTATTTATATGTATTGAAAATTATTTTTGAGGCCGATTGAATTCAGCTACCCGTCATCATTATCCGGTAGTCAGTTAACCTCATCACTGCACATTACACTGCGTTTACGAGTTCGTGGTCTCCACTCGACAAACTTTCCATTTTAAAATGAGCGCGGCCCACGGTCCATTCGAGTTGCAAATGTGATGGGCTATCTCGGTAAATTTAGTTCCTGTGTAGGCCAACTGATTTCTGATCGTAGAGAAACTCAGAGCAAAGCTCTCGGCTGAGAATCGGTCGGCAGTTAGACGGTCCTTGAACAAAATTCCTGTTCAGACTCGATTGATCTCTCGTTAAACTATGTTACATGAATATCGTGTCTGTTACGTAATCAGTCACTCTACAATTATTGCGAATTACTCTCATGTGTTACATATTATTTTGGGTAATAAAGCTGCGTTAAGAGTCGTGGAGTATTGCAACTGGAATAATGATGTGGAGAGTTCGTCACAGAGTTGATGAACTCTGTTAATGTCAACTTTGCTTGAAAATTGACATTCGGAGTTTTGAAGCGATGATAGGTCAGCGGCAGGAGCGTTGGCTGTCAAACTGACGAACACTGGTTCGATCCCCAACAACAGCTTGAGCTTCCGGAGAAGGTAACACCGTTATCGAATCCCCAGCATGGTGGTAGGGTACTTTCGAGTACCCACCTGGCTAGCTACCACCCTCAACTTTGAAAAACTGTCATCAAACACATAGTGTGTTCAGGCAGCAGTCCTTGAGAGCCAGTGAGTATTCTAGGTCTAGCGTGATAACATCTTCGACCACATCGTCACTGACCATCAAGTGAGATAGTGGTCAAACGGTAGATCAATACAGTATAAAAAAAAAGTTAGTGTTCCAAAAGTCAAACACAAAAAGCAGAGTTTTGGAGCACAGCCTATAAGGAAGGTAAGTGTAATTTCATTTCAATAAAAAAAAATCTCAAAATAATTATATACTAACATATTCAAACCAGTAGTAAAATATTGGTACTGCTACTGTCACTTTAGTGATCGTTTTTACGTATTTATCCTCAACTCAGGCATAAGTATCAAAACGGTTATAGTTCACCAGAAATATGTAGAATGAGAAGAATAATCAATACATGGTACCAATTAATTAGATTTTCTAATGAGTTTTAAATATGTGACACAAACGGCCGCACATTTTGATTTCGTGACAATTGACACTAATTGATATTTTCTGTTACTTTAAAATAATTAGACCTCCGACAAGCATTCCTCAAAGAAATGGAGAGAAAACTCACGGAGAGCTTAAAAGTGGTCCATTACTTCTTGTTGAGGTACAGCACCACAACACGCTTAAAATCAACTGTGAAGTGTTACCTTGTATGTCCTCCGCCAGTGCGACCTGTTATCGTGCAGCATGCGTCTCCAAAGCATGGACATGACCTCGGGGAAGTGTTCGTAGGTGAAGGTGGCCAGCGCCAGCTCCTGCATCTGCTGCCCCGTGGGGCCCCACGCTTCGTCTGACGTCGCCTCCCGCACTTTCCCTTCCACTTCTGTGTAGTTCATTACCACGTTGGTTCTGGAATAGGAGTGCGTATCGGTCGATTGAGGAATGAGAATATGGCTGCATGTGATAGCTTATTGTATTTAAAATCGCGAAGGATTCCATGAACGAGCATTTTGTTTTTACTTTTCTTCATCTTTGTTTTAATACGTGAAACTTGACAATAGCAATAAGTGCCATCGCGCAATCCGCACTATACTTTGGGCCAGTCGGTTTTTACGCATCGGCCACATCAGAGAAACACTTTTAAAAAAATAGAGCCAAGCGTTCGTCAATAATATTATAGTGGCAGTTTGCACGCAGCAACGGTTGTCGCGTACGTTTAAGTGTTTCGATGTCCCACTTTAATTCATTCATCGCACGTGATTTCACTAGTTTTCAAACAATAACGTAGAGTCTCTCCACATGACATAGTACCTATGAAGGCCGATTCTATTTGATTCAACTATATTGTTCAAGTAAATATCATTACTCGATTACAATTGATTCTGTCGCGACAATGTGACCTTTAAACCACCGACAACAAAAACTACAAGGAAAGCTGTAACTATGTATGTCTATTTCAAAAAAAGTTTAGCAAAATCTTTATCTATAAGTGCGTGATGTAGACGAGTGCTTATCGCCGAATCAAATCTATTTTATATAGTGACGTGTTGGACGGATTATAGATTGGCTTGGTATAGTATAATATATATACGAAGGAATAAATAACATATGACGAAGGGTACTGAGCGAGCATGACTGGATGTACATAGAGGTAGACGAAGGCCGAAAAGTATATGGATGGACTGCTTAAAGATGTTTATGAAAGGTGTGAGCACTGAGACGCCTCGCGAAATAACAGTTTGGATGAAGAAGACATGGTGGCGATCCCATCTAGTGTGGGATAAGAATAAGAAGTAAATGAACATGTATATGACTTGCCTGATGGTTAGCGGTTAGCTTCGCCGACCTATCGACCGAGGACACTCTTTGTTACGCTTTTTAATCCGGCGAATATGAGGTGAAAAAAAGTTACACAAAGAATGTGGCAGGGTACGACATACCCCTAATTTGATGTAACATAATTTACTTCTGATTATTATTTTCTTAAATACCTATAATAATATTATGTATATTGAAACACTCAAAAATTGGTGATCTTTTCCCGCCCCACCGGGAAACAGACTTGAGGTTTTGTACTTACAATTATGTATATAGCATAATTATATAACTCATCAAAACGCATAAAAGCTTCTAAAAACAAGGCGAACCGGCTGATGTTGTACGTCCAGTTCGGGCGTCACATTGCGCGAGCAGAGAAAGGTTACGCCAAGGTCTCGGTTGAGAAACTTGTGGCCAATTTTGTTGCAACCACTTGTTGAGCTCAGTTATGCTCATGATTGAGAATAGAGTGCCCAGAAATATAGTGTAAATTTGTATACTTTACAGATCTAGCGTTTGACCACTATCTTACTTGATATCACTGACTATGTGGTGCATAACTGGCTAAATGCACTGTGGTTGGTAGCAGTGTTTTGAACCTTGAGAATGGTAAACACAGACAGATAGTGAAAAGTACCCTATCACCCCTCTGTGAATGGCAATGATGTTGCTTTCACCGGAAGCTCAAGCCATCGATTGAGATCAAACCAGCATCTGTCAGTTTGGAAGTGGACAATACTCGTCGACCGATTAGGGAGGTGCCATCGATTGATCAACAGATATTAGCGTTAAAACATATGTACATCAACCATCATTGGATAGTATATCGACATGTAAGATGGTTGATGTAGAAACAATCAGTACATTAACTATGCTGTCATATTATTGATATTATACAACAATAATTTGTCAATAATGTATAGTATGAGTACACTTTATTGCATGTAGGCGCTATAGCAGAATACACGAAAAAATATATTGGCGGTGACCTCTTTCAGTCAGGTGGGTGCCAAGCGTTACTGTCTGTTTTAGGCAATAAAAATAATGACTAACATCTACTCTAGACGGCTAATAGTTTGAGTTTGATATCATTTATATTATTACGATTATACACCAATGTCAACTTAAGGGTATAATATCTGGACAGTTAAAATATAAGCCTTATTTTTGGCTTTTCTACAGTCACACCAAAACAAAGCCATATGACAAGAGTGCATTGAGTATTTCAGGCATGAAATGACATAACACTACTTGATAAGATACTGATGAAAGATAACTCGGCCATCGGTGAAAAACACCTAATAATGTTTGATTAATATCAGGGCATGTATAAAATTGACTTGTCTTCGGCTAAGTGAAATGATAATCTCGAAGTAGTTTTAATCATGTTAATATTGATGGGTTATGCTGTAGTTAATGCGCTTGTGGGATAATGGTGATAGCATTTAAAGTTTTTAATAAAATGAACAAGTCTAGTATTTACACATTATTTCATACTGGTACTGAGCATAGAAAACAATTTCCCCAGTGTAGATAGCCAAATGGATAAAGTTTTTTAACATAACATAATCCATGTAAAAGCTTTCACTGAAATGATCTAGGGATTTTCGAGTTAGCATGAGCTAAGAATTGCTTGTTTGCTAGTATATAAGATGATGGTCATTATGTGGTTGATAGTGTATTTCCTACCACTAGACCTAGACCAAGAATATCAACTGCTTTTTCTGCTTTATGGCAGTGGGACAATTTCCACTTGCGGTATTGTGAGTTGTCGCTCAGTGCTCATGAATCATTAGGATGCAAGTGAAACACACAACTTTATCAGTCACAGTGCAATGGGTGCAATTGGTATAGAACATGGTACCAATTCTCTTATTTATTAAGATAAGCAATCTAAAAACAACGCATCAGTAATTCAAAAGTGGAATATTCCACTAAAATAACAATTGCATTGTGGTAGAATTTATAATGGTATAGCCATTACAATTAAATGGTATATACTCCAGGTAGAACACTAAAAATGGCAAAAACTACAATTCATTAAGAATCTATGATGAGTGCAATGTGTTGAGTAGAAATGATACCAGGTATTCATATTTGTCAAAATGTTACCTCAAACCAAAACAAACACTGATATCTTAATTCTTATCAAGAGGCATGTTTTGGTGATTTACATAAGCATCATTTGAATTAGATAAACATTTCTTGAATTTCAACTTATGGCAAAGGTAGAGGATAAATTAAAAAAGTATCCAACTGATCACTGGATGAGTTATTACATATGTACATGTAAGACTACTACTCTCTCAGTATGTACTGTATATCCAGTTTGCCTAGAAGGACTTGCTACAAACAATAACACTGTCCATTGTATTACCTTAGTTTTAGAGTATACATGTAATTATTTATAAGTCCATATATTTGGCAATAAAGATTTACTGTTATTATAATATTAATTTAAACTTTCAACTCACATCCAGCACAAATTGTTAATTGACATTATTACTAATTTAATTGTATTGTTTAATTTATTTTGAATCTTAATAATTGATGTAGTTTAATTAAGAATAATTTTATTATTTTCCATGATGGAAATTGTATTTTTATTGGACCTGTAACATATAAAATGTTATTAATAAAGTGACAATGGTAGTGATTCGCTTATGCAACTGAACTAAACTAAAATTTTGGAAGACTAAATCAGTTCTTACACAGTTACGATAAAGTCTAAATTAGTATGAGACTTATCAATAACATCACTAAAATTAAAATATATTTAATAAGTTTGCGGGTAGTTTTAGCGAAATTAAGTTGCCATTTATTTGGTGCCTACTAAAACTAGCCGCAATTGGCCAACAGTTGAATAAAACTCGTCTAATATTAGTGAGAGCGTTGTATGGAGTTATACGAATTTGAATTTTAGCGTAAATAGAATACAAGCTATTTCAATTTGAAGAATTTTAGTGAATTTTAGCTAGTTTATGTTATTAACAGAATTAGGGCCAATGACTAAATAAAGTAAAATAAACTTATTCACACATAATTGACTCACGGGAGTCCATTGTGACTCATTCTAGTCAATTATGTGTAGATGAGTTGAAATATCCAAGGAGCTTCCTTCTTTGAAAAACGATTCTTCAAAATGAGAGTTCACAGTCCTCAAAAGGATTGGCAATGTACTGTAATGCCTCCAGTGTTTGCAGATATCTACAGTGAGGGTGATCACTTACCATCAGAAGGCCCACTCCCTTGTTTGCCAACTTTGTATAAGAAAATTATAAAAACCCAGCGTCTAAATGATAATACAACATTAGGTACACACCATCTTATAATTCTGAAATGCATTGTAATTGAATTGATGAGAAATTTTCATCAGTTTCCAAAACAATGACAATGTAGTATTAACATTTCCTGTCCTTTGTTTTATTGCAAAAACATATTTGGCTTCTTGCCACTTGAATATATGTTCTGTGTTAAAAAAGCAATTCACAATTACTTGAAGTAAGGATGTGGAAGCCTATATCAGTCCTCTCTTGTAGGGAAAGGCAATACATAATTTTATTTCTAGCTTTTAGACTTTGTCGGCTGTAGTGGAGGAGCTTAATGCAGAGGCAATACTTTTTTGCCTTCGATTGAATAGCACAACATATTGAAATAATAATTTAAGTTTAACATGTCTATTCTTTACTTAAACATGAATAACTTATTTTATTTTATTTATAATGTCTGTAGCCTAGACAAAGTAACATTCTACAAAGTTAACACTGAAAGATACATAAAAAATCTATAAGATTGACACTTCAAAGCAAATTTATTGCATGATCAACAAGAGCAAATATTCATCATTAGCGATTAGAGAAAGAGAATTGCTATAATGTGATGTATCTTATCTAGGCCCACTGTTCCAGCAGTGGTAATTAAGTTATGTGATTCTTCAGTGTTGGCTGAGCAGAATCTATTCAGAATGCTTTCTAACAGACTAATAATTTTCAAATAAATTTGCTTTTAAATGCTTTCATGGCAAAAGTTTCTTTCCAACAAGTGGAATACGGTACCTCAAGTTTTCAAGCCTCGCTATTGTTAGTGTGGATATTCAATAATACTTTTTCCCATCACAACCTAGTACTCAGCCTCAGAAGTCAGATCATTTACCATTCTTTTTGGAATAAATACCAGATAGCAACATAGTTGAGGTTGACAATCATGTTAATAGTTCATTTAATAATATCCTACTGCCTTTCTACAGTAAAAACGTAATATATTCAGAATTTAACCGATTTCTACGTTAAGACGGTGATTAATTAAACGCCTAAGCAGGTACTGCTGACAAGAGGTTGATAAAAAAAAACGGAAGACAGGATAATTCTTGCAGTCTTCGTCTGAACGATGGTGCGGATGCCAAACTAGATGCAAATACAGAAAATAAGGCAACTAAAACTCTACAACTGTTCTTCTACTTGTAATTACTTATGTACGCCTGTAAATCACTGTAATGTGATTAAAGACGGTCAATATTACTAAAACTATTGAAAACGATTTTAAGCTCACACTTTATCCGCCAACTCCCGCACTTTCCACATGCTTATAAAACGATCCATTTTGTTCTATGACCGATTATAACAATAATTTAAACACAAAATCCACCGTAACTCGACCGAAAAATAACATAAATTTGTCAAAAATCTCGTTCTGATGATTTGGCTGACATTCTTAGAAAATGGCGAGCATGTCGAGCGCCTTCGCCTTGTACATATCTATGGCCTAAATGTTGCCAACATCAACATTCTTTCTTCAGCCTTAGGGGTGCGTTTAACTAAGGTATCAGCCAAATGACATAAGTTCTCTCTCCTACAAAATATTCACTGACAGACACAAAATATGTAATTTTTAGACTTACGCGATTCGAACACATTGTTAATAAAACATTTAGTAATATCTCCAGTCTTCTCGTGACCTCGACCAATGCAACTTGGTCGAAACGACGAGGTAAATAAATTACTAAATGTTTTTGTCGCGATCAAGCCTCGTTTGATTTATTAACAAAGACACAAAATATGCCTAAGACCTTTCACATCAATCAAATATTGTTACCTAAAGGGCTATAAACAATGATATTATACCATAAATCAATGATTGTTTTAATTATTATATATTTTTTCCTTGTCGTACTCAATTATTTAATTATATGGCCCTTAAATAGCAACAAAGGAACGGTTAGGTAGGTACCTGTGCAAAGTGAAAGCATTACGCATTCGCCACCTCATAAAGTCAAGCTAGATTTGACTGCATATTTTTATCTAAGTGGTGGGTTTAAGCGGGTACGTTAGCGTATAAAACGGTACTTTTAACGCCACCGCAGCAGAAGTTCACAATACTCAAGTTTGACTGAACCACAGTTCAACCACGAGTCTCAATGAAGATTTCTCCCTACCTGTGGCACGCAAATAAAAAAAAACTCTTTAGCGCTTTACCGGCCGCTGCCGCGGCGTGCTCGTTTGGCTCGCGCGTTGTGTTGTCACATTTTCAATCTAAATTAACCTTTATTTTACTCTCGTGGTGTTTTTTATGATGCTACTTTACGTGCTAGGGGCAAATCTTCATAGACAGTCTCGTGGTTGAACTGTCAGTCCCACATAAGTGCCTACTGAGAACTTCTGCAGCGGTGGCGCTAATTCGTAAGGACCAATGAAACTGATTATTTTCTTCAATATTTAAGATAATAGTCTTCTCATGCATACGAATTCAACAGCTGTTGACTTGATGACAGCAGTCATCGTTATTATCTACAATCTATGTCGCAGGATGCCCATGCCGGTTCGTAGTCTCCACCCGAGAATCGACCATAGAGTCGAACCCTATTGGCCATCACGTCTAAGTTACAATATGTGCACATATCAACTTGGCAATCTGCTGGATCACTTATACACTGATTCATCATAAACTAATTTGGATACATAAGAAAACCATTAATATAGTATGTTGACCATATTTTTAATAGCAGCCTTATCAACCTTATCATGTTACATTACAGATATTTATATTAAACATTTCAAGCAACACCTCAACAATCCATTCTTTTATTAACATAATGCCAATCTATTGTAAGTCTACAAAATCGTCCAGTTCTTCACCAGCACTATAATAATTCCAGTTTTCCTTCTAATGAGATCAACCCATTAGAAGGTCATACATCATTTCTTCGCCAGCTGATCATTCTGCGGCTGGGCGCCGTAGTATTGCCATAGGTCAATAGCTTTGTTGGCCACTACTTCTTCGCATTGCTCGGCGATCTGAAAAACAGATTAAAATTTAGCATAACAAGTCGTCACACAAAAAAGAACGCTGAGCGATAGTGGGGGAGCCCAACCTAACCGTTAGAACCACAACCATAGTGTGCGCACTGCGCATACCCTGGCCGAGCGGCGGGGAAGTGGGCAAGGCTGCGCCTGACGTGCGGCGAAGCAACATAACTAAGTGGTATGTAAAGATCTTACCATAGATGATACACATTTTAGCACTTCATCTGTGTTTTTTGCCCTCAAGATGTTGCGGCGAACCGTAATAATGAGCATTACGGCTGTAAAAGACAGTATTTTGGGTGCACCACTGCAAACTTTATCCCAAATTCTGAAAAATAACAAAATTAATAATTATTTGGATAAGGATCATATTAATCAGTTAAAAAGGGCCCGGTGAACTTCGCACGAAGTTCAGCGCGTCAAGCGACAATGCTCATAAGAAATTATCAATAAGGTACATTTTTCGTTGCGATTTTTTGCTCTTTCAAGAGTTTTTTGTAATGCTCATTTCTCAACGAATCGTATTGAGCCGCACAAAAAATATATATTAAAGTCAGTCAAGCCGTTTTTGATTTTTAGCGAAACTATCTCAATTTATTTAATGTAATCTCATACTGAAATATAAAGATTTAAAAAAGTTAAAATCAGAACATGAATGACAGTCTTTATAGACAACATATCGAAATAAATTTTAAGAGTTACATTATGATACAGCTCTTCTTTGACAACTGTATAGAAATGTTAACTTTTTTTCCATTATGCTACAATTTCAGCTGGACCAAGGAGATTGCAATGCAATTTTTCTACATATATTCTGTGGACGCTGCGCAACACGTATGCCGCATGCGCGACCCTAGAGAATGTAATACTACCGTGATGCGCGACCAGCAAATGGATTTTGGCGCTAAACGTTTACAAATAAATGCAAACACATGCTGTGATTTTACGTAAATATCATTATCTATTTTATGAGATTAGATAAAGTAGTGTATGAAAATTGCACATAATTTGGTCTCTCCTAACTCTCCTACGGCTCGTTTTTTAACTTACACTCGTGTTTTAAGAACCCTTATTATGATAGTTTCATAAACTACTATATTTTATGTATGTAATCATATGGATATAAGATACTAGACTACGCCTCGCTGCTATATCCAGTGGGCCTAGACAAGATGCTTCGCTTCATAGCGATTCGCTTTCTCTAACCGTTGAGTGTTCGTTTTCGTTGTTCATGTGATATATCCAATGACTATGAAGCCTGTTGATTAACGGTACACCTTCCCTCGGGCGAAAATGAGTGGCGCAAATTGAGCGCGTTGATGTCTTTCGTACTATCCTGCCTGTCAAAAATCTGTATGATATTTTTTAAAATTTTACAATGAAATTGTCTTGGAGTTTATCACTAACAAATCCTAAGTCAAAATAATGTAATAAATTAAGCACGTCAATAAGCCCACTATAATTCTAAAATAAATATAAATAGGGACACACTGACAATAAGCGAAAATAAACTCAAAGGGCCATTCTTTTCAAGTAGGTTATACAATTTGTTCATTATCATTTTAGGTATTCTAATACCTAAAATGATAGTGATGTTTATATAGTTAAGAGAGGGACATGCGTTTCTCCCAAATTAAAAAAATGTATTGCTATAATAATTAAGTCTTACTTTGCTAGAGATGTTTCATCCAAAACTCCGGCAAAACAGCAGTTGAACCATTTTGTAAGAGGTAATAACTCTAACGCATTAATCTCCACCAGGTGGCTGAAATGTAATATGATAAGGCCATAAATTATCAATTAAAACCAAATATTTAGATACTTATTACTAACATGGAATAAAATAAGAGGGGTAACAAAAAGAGACAAGAATGAAAATACTTGTTGTTTTCACTCCAATATTATTATTTCAATACCGTTAAACGCATAAATAAATTGTTTGTAACAATGTTATACAGGCCATGAATAATTAATATGAGCGAAAAATAAAAACGCAAAACAAAAATTTCTCACAATTCTTACAAGACTTTCTATGTTACAAAATAGCTCAGTTTTCACTCAATTAAATATCCGGGATTAGGAGGTACTCATATAAAACCTGTCTTATAAGTTAATATATTATATTAATTAATAACTTTTATGTTCTTACGGGATTCTTATTGAAATACCACACATTACATAGGAGCCTGTTTAATTCACGCGTACGCCATTACAGAACTAACTTTTTATATATATTGAGGGTGCTTTATTAATCAAGTTAAACTACCCTCAATTACTATTTTGTATACATAACAATAACTATATAGGCTACTAGCTGTGCCCCGCAGTTGTACCCGCGTGGTGAAGAAAACCAGTGATGATGGTGATGATGAAAATAAGCCTATGTGTTATTCCAGGGTATATCCAGCTATCTCCATACCAAATTTCATTAAAATCAGTGTAGCCGTTTGAGCGTGAAGAGGTAATGAACATACACACAAACTTTCGCATTTATAATATTGGTAGGAAGTACGATTATAGGAAAACAGATAGCTCAATTAATAGTATAACAGTTTTATTAAATATCGGAAAGCCAATTAAACGTCTTCACAGCTATAATGATAGACTCATGACAGCATTTGTTGACCGTCAGAGTCTCTGGATTAAAAACAATCTTGGAGTTCAAATAGTATACATTGTCCCTGACAACTACAAGATGTTTTAAGGTCATTGTTCCACCTATGATCTTTGAGAGGTGGACTGATGAGCACAACCTGCCATCATGCAAAATGGACTGCACAGAAGTAGATGGATGAGCGAGAATTGCCTTCATTAAGTACCAGGTAAGATATGGTACATATATGGGTAAGTACTAACCTTTCAAACCTGTGAATCATAACAAAACTATGCATGGTGGAACATTCTGAGATTTTCATTTGTTATATATACCACTTTTATACATACTTGTAAACTTCTCCATCTTCTTTCTCCAGCAAGCTCAAAGTTCCCTCCTTCAATTTGTGGAGATCCCTTTGCATCTGTCGCACCACCTCTGTCAGACTCTTCGTAAACCAATAAACATCAACTTCATCATCATATAGTTCTAACAGAGTTTCGGTGATCGGCAAAAATGTGTCAGCCGACTGAAATAATAACCAACAGTTGTCAATTGTTAAACAGAAACACAGGTGCTACCTGGTTTATAATCTCTAAATAATGGCGGCGGCAGCGGTCTTTGGGCGCTAGGTGTGAATCTATTGTATTTTGTAGATTTATCAAGGTACTTGTTCAAGAAGCATAGTAAAATCTTTAACAAGGATGGTGGGTGTGCCACCATTTAACATTCTAATTTGATGTACAGACAGTCAATATTTCGACTGTCTGAACGGTCTGTCTTTCTATACTTACTATATCATTATTTGAATATTATAGTTAGCGTTTGACTACTACCTTAATGGTCAGTGACAATGTGGTCAAAGGCGTAATCACTCTAGACTAGACCTAGAATGATGACATATACTAGGACACAGTGCATGTTGGGATTTTCATGAAGGTGAGTTTCAATGGTATATTACCTTCACAGAAATATCAATGTAGGATTTGATTTGTCAACCTTGGTAGCCAACCTATCTATGAGGCAGTATAACTTTACAGCTCATTGAATACTGAACAAGATACAGATACTTTTCTGTTATTAAAACTGACATGGTTTTGATACATGATTAATGTATAAAACATGGGAATTACTTATGAGGGTTCCGACTATAGGTTCAACCATATTCGGAGGTCTTTAAGAATTTGGGGCGCTCAGTACTAGGCGAACCGCGACTGCGTCGGCAAGCGCCCCGTATTCTCCTTGAAAAAGACCACCGGATGTGGTTGAAAGTATAGTAGCCTCTGACTTATTACTTAAGTAATTCCCATGTTTTATACATTCATAAGATACTTTCCTTTTTAGAAGGGCAGAAAATTTAGTAAAGTTACACACTGAAAATAAAGAAACTATCAAAACAAATTCATTTCTTGAATAGGTATGTTGAACACATTGTAGTCATAGAAAAAAATCCAGGAATCAGAGCGCATTGGTCAAATATTAAAAACTTCAATTTGACCATTACAATTCTGCTTTTATAAAGTGCTTTTTTTAAGTTATGTGTGAAAATTGCAAGAAAAATGACCAAAAAGACCCACACAAAAATTAGTCTCAGGAAAATATGGTGGTTTTCTTTCTTCTGTCTCAAGCAACCACATGCTCATGAGGATCTCTCCACGTGGAGCCTTTGGATTGACTAGTTCTAACATTTCCACTGCATACAATAAATCCTGGTACTGCTCTGTGCGCTGCTCCATTACAAATTGGTGGGAGTCAGGGTAGACAGGAAGAATATCTGCAAAGAAAAAAATTGCAAGCTTTAAGCATAAGAAAAAGGATGGCGATTTATGAGCACTACCTGGGCAGTGTTGTTATTAAAACTGACATGCTTTTGACATATTATAAATGTATAAAACAGGGAATTACTCATGTAGCAAGTAGGAGTTCCGGAGTTTAGTGTTTTCTATGAAGGCATCTCTCTTCTATTTAAAATTATCTCTACGCCACAAGTCCAAAATCAAACCCAAAGAGTTGAAAAATACCACCAAATACACAATAAATAGATAACACATTCAAGCAAAACCTTTTAGTTATATGAATAAATGAACTTAATCTACAATTTATTCAAATACTAGCGAAGTGGCTTTGGTATGCTGCTGTGTCCACAAGGGGTGCAGCAGTTGGTGTTGACTGATTATGACATATCTCATCTACATGATGAGATCAACACGATCCACATGATACATGAATGAGGTTACAATGTGTAACTACATTCCCACCATGTCCCAAAATAATGAGGTACATTTCCCAAAGAATAGCGTTTGCAACATAACTCCCTATATGCAGGATACCACTTTGAATACATATGCAATATCTTGCTATAAGTTGCGTTTTCTTTTGTGTTCGTTATTTACAAATTCTTAAATGGTACTTTATGAGCACATCGTAACCATCACCTAGTAGCACTTTCCACACCAAATTTCTGTAGGCTGCAGGTACCGTGAAGCGCAAGCAAAAATGTTTTAGCTTCACTTTATCCCATGGTTTTTCTTTCATTAATATTTCCAATGACTTTTTTTCTTCTACGCCCCGGCATCCAACTTTTTCGTAATAGGACGATCGGAAATTTCTTTCGTCGGTCATTATGTTAACTTTTCCTCGGAAACCTTCGTAATTAGTTTGCCATTGTAATAATGAACTACGGAGCTTATCATCCATCTACATTCGTGTTATTTGGATGCAATTATGGTAAAAATGGAGATATTTACACTTCAAATAAACGTAGATCAGACAACAGACAAACGCGAGACAAGCAAAACAACGAAAACATCCCAATACAAATACAATACAAATTACAATTATCGTGATTCAATCCCCTAGAGAATGTAATACTACCGTGATTCAATCCGTCAGTTCAGTTCTGTCACAAAATATGATCTTGTAATCTGCAATGAGTATGTAATCAATATGTTGCGTGTGTACTGTGTGTATGCTTACTCCATGAATATATGAAACACTAGCTAATGTCTGCGACTTCGTCCACGCTTATTATTCTTTTAATTAAAATGTTATAGATCGTAGGACTGTTGATAAAATATCGATATATCGATATTATTATCTCGAAATATCGATATTTATTACTAATATTTTTTTGGACGATATATCGATAGTTCAATATTGAAATGTCGATATCGATGTTCGATATTTTTTGAAAATATTTTTTTATTTTATATATTTTTTTCGTAATTTATTTCATCTAGAAAACCATCGTAAACATAATCTACCGTATTTTATTTATGAAAATTAAGTTAGCCGACACTCAATAATTTTTTATTTTTTTTTATTAATCAAGAGTTAGAAATAAAAAACTATCTTTGAAAAATGCCAGGTATAATTTTACAAATTTTAGAGCTAAAGACTGACTTACGAGTTTTTTTTTAATATAAAGCCGATATATCGAAATATCGATATTTTTTTTCGAATTATCGAACTCCGATATTAATATATGTATTTATAAATATCAATATATCGAAAATCCGATATTTTTAAAAATATCAACAGCCCTAATAGATCGTAATACCTTATAATGCATCTAGACTATTCTATATAGATAGTCAACTCGTTTTGGATCGGAGATTAGTCCGTACAAACAGATAGACAAACAGAGAAACAAAAAAATTTTTTATTAATCTCAATTAGTTCTATTTCACTTCTTACATCCCCCTGAATCGGTTTTTAGCTTTTTTTTCATTTTACAGAAATTCGACCTTAATATTATTGTATTTTTTAAATTGCTTTAACCGGCGACTTTAAGGTATCAGCATACCAAATTTTACTAAATTAATTAAATTCATAATTTGTTGTATACAAAGCTGTTTAATTAATTACAATTTTTAACTTTCCCACGGGAACTCTTTAATGTGCCGGGATCAAAAGTACCCTATATGTTTACCAGGGATATAAGCTACCACTATACAACATTTCATATAAAACGGTCCAGTTGTTTCCGAGATTAGCCCTTACAAACAGACAGACAAACAGAGAAACAAAAAACTTGAACATATTTTTTTTAAGCAAATGACGGACGGCAACGCGACATCCATACATGGTGGACGTTCTAACTTGTCGCACGAAGCGTTTTGCTTCCACATTCATAGTGCGTACAGCTAAAGAATGGAATTCATTGCCTAAATCTGTGTTTCCGCAAACATACAAACTGGGTATCTTCAAGTCTACAGTCCATCTTACAATTTCCGGAATGTCAATGCGGCAATGATCTTGTACTACGCCTATGTCCGTAGCAAATTGGAGTATAATGCAGTTATTTGGGATCCTTACGAGAATAAGTATTCACTTATGATCGAAAAAATTCAACGTAAGTTCGCCAGATACATCTACAAAAGACTATACGGGTATTACCCATACATGTTTCCTTCCATGTTTGTTATGGGTATGGTGGGTCTTCATACATTAGAGCTTAGACGTAAAATGCTACTCGCCTTACATTATTACCAACTAATTCATAATATGATAGATAACCCATCTGCCTTAGATAAATTATGGCTGAGTGTGCCAACACATTACATGCGAGGCGCGGACGCCCAACGCGGCCCGCGGCTCTTACGTCGCCTATTTGCTTTGCCTGCGAACGTACATACCATTCGCGCTCAAAATGCACCCACCAATAGGGTGATAAAAGTATTAAATGGCTTGCTCACTCAAAACCCACATGTGGATATATTTTGTGATAGGGTAAGCAAATTCCAAACGGAACTGATTGCTTACCTTAATCGTGCCTTGTAATGCCTTGGACATAGTCTGTAAGTTACATGTGCTGTATGAATAAATAAATAAATAAATAAATCACGAGTGAATAGGTATCTTCTAGGCAGGCGTGCTCCTCCGTAGACCGCATCATCACTTAACATCAGGTGAGATAGTGGTCAAATGCTTGCCTATTTCCAATAAAAAATAAAACTTGAACTATTTTACTTCTTGTATCCCCTTACTCGGTTTTAGAATTTTTTTGCATTGTACAGAAATTCAAAAAGTAATTAAACAACCAAATCTTGGTCCGCTGTCAAAACTGACATATGCAGTAGTAACTATCATGTGATCCAGATCCAATGTAAGTGACGACTTCTTCTACTTCTTCTTCTATAACATGCTATGAAGTAGCCGTTCGTGAGACATCGATCAAATATTGGTCGATCAATATTTCGCAAACTTGACACTATATTTAGACTTTTTAGTGATATAGCTAATACACAGGAAGGCGGGGTCTTTATATAACAAGGAAGTAGGTAATGAATGATATTGCATAATATCGTATTAATTAGCAATACCTTCCTATAATTTTTGATCATAAAAGACAATTTCGTAGACTCGTAGTATCGTAGAAGTACGTACGACGTACCTACTCAACCTACTACAACGAAATTTTTTTAATAATCATAGAAAAAATACGATCAGAGAAAAAAGGATATGTACCTATATTCTTATTTTGAATATCCACCATCGATTAAACAAAACTGTGAAAAATAAACGGTTGCCATAGAAATCTGTAAATAAGCATATTGTGTTGTAAGGTTTACAAAAATTTTAAAGCAAATAAAAAGGGTGTAAGAAAAATCTAAAACCATGGAAAGCAGCGAAACCACAAAAAAAGACAATGATTCAGAATATATAGAAAAAAAACGTGCAGAGCTTCGAATATTCTTTGAAGAAACTCATCTACCTGAACACAAAATAGATCAAGCTATTGAAAATGAATTAAGACCTCTGAAGGAAGGGAAAATACCATATATTGCTGCTTCTTATGCTGGTGAAGTAAAATCAGAATATGAAGTCATGACAGGGCAGCCTTTTACTAAAATAGAAGAACACAACCACCCTTTAACTGTTGAAGAAATTAAGGAAATTTTGAAAGATAGCCCTATAATTGAAGAAAAAGCACGACAGATTCAAATTTTAACGCATTCAAATGATAGTAATAAAATCGCTATACCAATCACAGATGTAAAGTTGGCAGGGTATACGGACATTAGAAAGGAAATAGATTCTGCTGGTGATGATCAAGAAAAGATCAATAAAATAAACTGTAAACACATGCAATCTCTCGTCATATCTCTCAATGACTACCAGAATAAACAAATAAAATATAATAATGCAATTGCGTTTAACAATGACCAGAGTGAAGAGTGCAACGAAGATGATACAGAGTTTGATGCTATCGAGAAAGAAGTCAGTAAATACACAAACAAGTCTTACGAGACACGATTTAAAGAGACGAAAGATATGCTACTTAGGATGGCCGATGATAATTATGATCCGACTAAATCTCTAAATACAACAGAAATTAAGAGCATGAACCAAGGTTCTATATTAAAAGAATCTTCGGAGCACCTTGTTAAAGGTCAGGTGAGGCGTACTTGTTTCGAGGAAATAAAAGAACCGTACTCTATAAATAAAGTAATGAATATTCCGTTGGAGGATAACCCGGTGAAACCTAATCTTAACAGAAAAACAAGAAAAGAATTAGATACAAATATTGTAAAAAAGGACGAAGAGGAAATAAGCTTTGAAGAAGCTTTTCCAAAAACTTTTGAAGAGAAACTAAAGGACACGGAAAAGGCTCTTCGTGAAATCAGTTCGGTTTTAACTACTGATTCTTCTATAAATAAATTAACTAAGTGTCAAATAGGTGATATGTCTGAAGAAAATATATCAGAAGGAGCGGAAATAATTCCTATTGTTAATCAAGAGCCATCACATTATTCACAAATATTTGATGAAAATATGGAGCAAACCCTCCATAATGCTCTTGAAAATATTTATGGGACCAGTGCTAACGAAAATAATGATAACAAAGAAATGGAATTCAAAGAAATGAAAAGTCTTGCTCGTAATATTGTTGAAGGTGCAGAAAATTTAGGCACACTTATTAGAGAAGACATAACAAACAAATTGAATAGCATGAACGAATTATTAAACGACGTTAACGAAGCCTTAGAGAATTCTAAGAGATCAAATATTGCATTTCAGCAATTCAAAGAGGAAAATGAAATTTTGCGTCGTGAAAGGGAAACCAGTGCTGCTAAATATACTGAAATAATTGGAGCAGGAAATAGTGGTTCTGAAATTAGCTCAAAAGAGTGTATAAGCAACGTTAGTGATTCTCAAATCAACAACATTCATAATGCCATAGGCAAACTTAATGTGGAGCTAAAATGCCACGAGGAAAGAATCAATCAAAGCAAAGAAAGATATGAGCAAAGAAATAACGAATGTAAATCTTTTATTAATGAAGTTGACGAAATTTTGTTAAAATCTAATAAAATTTTACATCCTGCTACACAATCCAGTATCGATCTTGTTAAAAGCCTGGAAACCAAAACAGAAGTTAAAGAAGAAAACGAAGCCATCGCCAGAACCACAAATTATTATAATGAAGGTGTTGAAGGAGTGCGTAAAGAAGTTTGGGATGTTGATTTCACATACCTAGAAGAGAAGAATAAAAACTTGACAGAACCAAAAAATCTAGAGCTGGAAAAAGGAAAGAGAATTGACAATCTCTTATATGACATTAAAGATAAAATGAAAGATAACAAAGAGGTATTAAGGCTTGCAAATAATCTACTGCGAAGAGAAGAGAATAGGAGAAAGACTCTACAAGAAAGCGTAAAGATACGTGAGCTCGCACCTGAGGTAGATTCTGAAGCTCAAGGAGATCATATCAGACCGGCAGAAAAACCTAAAGAATCTATGATTGTTTATTCTCAGAATAGCACCGATGAAAGTGAAAATAGGAGTATGTTACAATAAGCTTTTAATTGATGAGTAATTTTCGTTGTATACTATCATATAATTAACATTATATAAAATTTTGCAGAACTTACCGCCGTTGAGAAAATAAGACAAGAAAGAGAGAAGAAAAAGAAGGAAGATGCAGATAAAGAACGACAGAGGCAACGAGAGTTCCAGATGAAGTTAGAGAAAGATAGGGATGAAATGAATAAAACTCCGCGAATGACGAAAGAGTTTATAAAGAAGCATTGCCGGGAAAACAAATTATATTGCACGCCCCATTTGAATGATATTCTTTACCTGCACTTCAAGGTATTGATTTATTTTATCCGTCAGATAATGGGCAGAAGCTATTAAACCTGCTTTGGCATTGCACCACATACCTACACCAACACCATTCATTCAAATCGTTAGAGAATCGTTTACGAGCAGTAGGGGTACCCCTATATTATATAAAAACTTACTGCTCCTAACAAATGCGAATGTTTGTGTGTGTGTGTGTGTATGTTTGTTACTTTTTCACGCTTAAGCGGCTTCACCGATTTAAATGAAATTTGGTATGGAGATAGCTACTGAGGGACGACAGCTGGACGCGTGCGTGAGTAACGTTTTGTGGTATCTTGTAACTGTTAAATCTCTCTCTCTCTCTCTCTCTCTCTGTATGTGTGTGCTTTAACGGAGGAACATACGAACCGGAGGTGAGAGATAATGTTTTCATGATGTAAAAGGGCCCTTTAATCCACCACCGCGGGGCACAAGTCCCAGGGCTTACGAGTTCGCTCCACTTGGATAAGAAAGTTATTAGAATATGAAATGTTGAATGAGTGCTTCTGTTACTGCTATGCTATGATAATGTTACCGGGATACCGTCCTGAGCGCGCACTGAAGCCCCGTACGCGCCGATAGATAAATAAACACTTTATTGTGACATCACAGTTAACAAACAAAACAAAACATTACATCTGTAAAAACCAATACAAGGTAATTATTTATTTATTTAAATTATGTTAAGCTGACGCATTGACAATAATCTCTTATTTGAGGAACATTAAGAATGGAAATATATTTGTTTAGGTAGTTATGTACCTACTACTAATATATTATAATGAAATGAAATTACATGTAACATGTAATTGTCTTGACTGAAAATTGACCTGTAATAAATATTATCAATAAAGTTATGTCTATGTCTATAGTGTCGGCCACATTCGGCGGTCTTTTCAAGGAAAGTACGGTATCTACCTAAATATCGAAAAATTTTCTAAGTCCCTCTTGCGACATTTTGCGAAAGAGAATCTTTAACAAAAAAGGCATTCTGCAAAATAGATAGGGCAAGTTACATTGTACGGCATGATTATTTTACAAAGTAGACGTTCTACGCCGGTAGCATATTTTATAGAGAATGAGACTCAAATATAAACGTATCGAAGGGTCTAGCGCTGAACAGTGCTTCGCAAACTACATAGTTCTGGCTAGCATGGCTGGCGATAAAATTGATGAAGATTTTTGCTTAACACTATATCCGTTCCAAGATCTAAAATCAAAGAAAATTACATAGCATAATTAAAATTAGCAGAGCGTGGTTTCGATCCACGGACCTCTGGGTTATGGGCCCAGCACGCTTCCACTGCGCCACTCTGCTTGTTGCGCAGTCATTTGAAATAGATGTAAATATACATATTTTCTTGTAGTGATTCAACTAGAGGTAGTATAGGTAAGTAACAATATTACCTACAGGTTAAACACAAAACTCGACAAGTTCCGCGTTAGATTGTCGCGCGGTTCAGGGAAACTTCATCTCACGGAGACGATGCGGAGCTATCATTTTCCCGTGAACCTTTAAAAAAAAGCTTTAATACTTATAGCGCACACTACAATTTATACATTTACAGGTAATTTTAAAGCCTCCGCATGAAAAATCTAAATGATGACGAAAACCGAAAAAAATGTTGCGTGGGTTATATACAAAAAGAAAAGCGCGCGACTATTAAGTATTTTGCTAATTATAATGTACCTACTTACTTAGATTTTAACACCTTGGGAGCCATCGAAGCTTATAATTCTAGCTTTGTGGGAATCCGTTTTTTTCTTAGACGAAAATGTAAACCCTAAGTAAAGCCAATCTCTGGCCGAGAAGCATGTTAGAGATTTAGCACAATATATCACGAATGACGTAACAAGCGTTTATGGGGACCAGAACATGTGAATAATTTCAATAGAGGCCAGTTAGATACCAATAGGTCGTGCATTCTCCCAAAAGGTATAAATACACCTAAATATTTTGGCTAAGGCGGCAAAACATGTTGTTTTTAACTAGGTAGGTATATATAAAAAATATTTTAATAAAAAAACTTGTTTAGCCGCCATATTTTGGCCGCCCTTGTTACCCAGCGGTTCTGAGTACCATTGTTGTTGTTAACATTGTTTTCAGGGCTTCTCCAAAATAGAAAACCTGGAGGAGTACACGGGACTAAAGTGCATTTTCCTAGAAAATAACGGTATCCAGCGAATAGAAGGGCTAGATACTTTATCAGATTTGAAATGTCTTTATCTGCATTATAACGTTATCAGGAAGATAGGTGGGTACATGATTGCTTACATAGTATCACGTCTTTTCCCCATCAGGATGGGATCAGGATCCCATTGGGCAGAGGTCCCTTTCCCTAGCTACGATCTTCTTTTTATGGGGGCAGGATGACCTTCAATTATATGATCACTGCCACGCGCCGACATCCGTAACGCCAAAGATGCATTGCCGACCTAGGGGGAGGGAATTCCTTAGGCTCTTTTGAGCCTAAGGAAGGCTTATCGGTTTGAATTACCTCAAATGATAGCTAGTTTCACGTGGGGCTGTACGAGGGCCACGAGGCAGAAGGTGCTGTAAGAGTTCCGCGGTGATGGCCTCACAGACGTCAACATGTATGACTGGTGACACATAAACATCAGCCGAATTTCAACATCGCGTCTCGGTGGCGAAGTTCGGCTGCAGGTACACTTTTCTGCCCTAATTCTATTTTTTCCCTATTTTATGTGATCGTTACGTGCTCATTGTTGTACCTGTCCATTCTCTAGGTTTTCCTTTCTCTTTCCTCGATGTGATCTCGAGCTCACGAATAAAGCGTAGAATAAAGTTCTAAATAATATTTATATACCTACGTCTGTACCAAATATTTTTTGATTAAATGGATAAGCTTTCATATCTCATAGAAATGTTATGTGAAAGACATTATTGATTGGAAATATTCGTGAGTTTGACAGATTATTTTAAAGATGTATTATCCGGCTTTACTCACGTTTATAGTCGAAGTTTCGACCTAGGACTACTCAGAGAGGTCGCCGCGATCTGGCAGCGTAAACTCACTTGAGGATGGGCATCGGACATGCCCCAAACCTTGGTCCAAACTTCGACTATAAACGTGAGTAAAGCCGGACAATACATCTTTATAATAAAGACATTATTGGCTATTTAAAAAATGCAGTATTTTAGTAGCTGTCACGAGAATCCGTGTGCTTTAACTAATCAAATGAATTGTACTGTTACTGTGTACAGAGAACCTGGAAGGTTGCCCGAAGCTGGACACGTTGAACTTAGACCACAACTTCGTGGCTCGCATTGAAAACCTGGACGTGGTTCCCGATCTCCACACGCTCAACATTGCCCACAATATGCTAGCGTCTGTCGGTTAGTGATGACTATGTCTTCATCATCATTTAAGTCATATGAATACTTGTTTTATTTGGTCTTGCATGGTAAGATATAGACCCGGTAAAAGACCCGGACGAGCTTAAACTTTTGGTACAATCGAATATAATTATATGCGTTCCCTAACAGCTTCGATCGAACCCACATATCATTTGATGTCATCGTATCTCATCTAACTTAAAATTTAATTTGATTTCGCTTTGTTTTTTTTTTTAAAGGTTATAAGGTTGCGTTTGACCACTGTCTCACCTGATGTTAAGCGACGACGCGGTCTAAGGTATTGCACGTAAACTTAGAAGGTACCTATTCACTCGCGACTTGAAGACTCCGGGGTTGTACATATCGGGAAACACAGACTCAGGCAGTGAGTTCCACTCTCGCTTTGTTTTATTTCATTTAAGTATTTGTACATAGTACATACACACTGATACCTTCCTATTTATTTAGTAAGTATGAAAACTATACAAACCGACGTCACTTATTTAGAAGTGAATAATTACTCACATTTCTAGAAAGTTCTTCTCCTCTGTCGTCATGTCAGTGAGTAGAGAGGGCAGATGTTAAGCGCCTCACGACGTCACGGCATCTCGTTCTATTAGCGGACTTCCGAGTGCACTCGTATATCGGGCCACTTCTTGGGTGAACGTCCGCGCGGTCTATCGCCTTCTGTCTTGCCTTGGTCCACACACTCCATGGACTGGCTCTTTTGCTTCGAGACAATAATGTCCGAATGAAGTCGGGATGAGAGATTGTACTGAGGCCGATCGACGCAGCTTCATCTCTAATTTATGGAATATTGACTGGTTTGTACGAAACTCCAAGCATTCTTCTCCAGTACCACAATTCTAGATCGTCTTTTTTCTTTTTTTCTATCTTTCGCAACATCCATGTTTCCGGACGTGACAATCGTCACTTGTGCACACACGCAAAATGATACCCGAACCTCCATCTTCTTGAAAGTGTGTGAATGATGTAAATTGTCAATGCAATGAGTATTTTTTAAATAGAACATGGTATGGAACTTAATCGGACAAATAAAGCATTAATAATAATATATTATCGTCTGCTTGGAAGACGATGGGAGAAGACGTATGCCTAACGAATTTCGCCTTTGAAACGCGTTTAAGATCGCAGAAATGTTTCAGAGGACCTGGAACATCTGAGGACATGTAACAATCTGTCAGTTGTGGATCTGTCTTACAACCGGTTGGAAGATCCGCTGATCGTCGACGTGCTCGCGGATATGGCAGTGTTGAAAGGTAGAATCCTTTATTTACCTATTTAATTGTAATTATCTATCTCCTCTTGTTAGGAAAGAATAATATTACAGAATATCAATAGAGTCGTGTGGGGCAAGTGTGCGTACTTAAAGATTAAAGCGTCTTAAAATCAGAATCGTTGAACGTCATCAATGATATAAAGTCTGAGTGTGATAAAAAAAATGAATTTATTGATTACAGTATTTAATAACCAACAACTTGCACATGTAAACTATGTTAAATAATAAAAACAAACAGTCAAAATGCGTTCACTCACGTTACTATAGGGGGAGCTGTGCGCGGTACTGCGGGAAAATGCCCGCAACATAAAAGGAAACAGAATTCGAAACTTTTACAGCTTCAAACCCAATAACAAACATGATTACTTTAGTATCTGTTATAATCATGCACAATAAACAATTTAAATCTAATTATAAATCACTAAGATCAACGTATGACTTAAACTGAACTATTATTTTAGTCCAGGAACAAAAATTGTGCTATTTCTTATTTACAATTTGCGTCACTATTCACTCAACACCACTGGTCAACCTTGATATTACGCGGTAACAATGGGACATAGCAAAATTTCATAAACGTTTATATGCGTTTATACGTTAGCAAAATTATAAAATATCGCAGTAATTGAATCAAAAAACATGTGTTATTACTGGCGAAACAATAATGGCGTGACGGCGGTCACTGACAAGCGGGGCGCCCTCCGACGGCGTAGGAGAGAGGTGATAATTAACCTTTCTCGAGATACCTACCCGCTGCGTACACGTGCCGCACATCACTCTATATGCTTCATTATAATCGGAAATTGTCTGTTGACTTTGCTAAAAAATATATATACCTACTCCTAACTCGCGTCGTTTCGTCAGCGCACCATTTGTCTTGGTTTATAGTTGCACAGGGCATGCACAGCACGGCACAGGGCATGCACAGCACGGCACAGGGTATCATACCATAAAGCAATAGTTAATGTTATACGGTCACTTCTTTCTCCGTCAGTCTGTTAGCCAAGACCCTCTTTAAAATTGAGTTAAAAAAATTACCAAAAAATGGAGCCGACTTCAACACTCAAAAGTGTGGAATAAGTTGTAGAAGTCTGTACCATGATAGTTCAAAAGTAATTGTTATCAAACTATTGTGCGCATGGAAAAAAAAATGTTTTTACCCTTTCAGTGACCTTTCCTACTCACGGGATCAATTGTCATTGTGTACCTACTCGTATGTTCACCGATTTCTTCACCCTCAATTAGAAAGTCATCCAAGCAGACGTAATACTTTTCAGTTATTGGAGTAAATCAAAAAACGCTTGAGCGATTTCGATAATATAAATAGGACCACACGGGAAGCACCAGCTTTAAAAAAAAAAAAGAATTATCAAAGTCGGTTCACCCAGTAGAAAGTGAGGTAACAAAAAAACATGTGTTCAATTGACAATCTCCTCCTTGAATTCCAAACAGCCCGAAAGCAATACATACAACAAACTCCTCCTTTTTTGAAGTCGGTTAAATATAATTTAAAACACGTGGGAGGGTTGGCAACGTATTTATTAAATATACAATAAAATATTTATTAAAAAATTTCTTTGCTAACCCTTTTAGAAATGTAATTAACTCTCTTTTCTAATAACTTTCTACATTCTAATAATTCATAAGTAATCGTATTTTATAAGTAAGTTGTAGGCCGTACTAAGACATTATTGGATAAGCATTATATAATTTTGACAATCGAGATGCGTACGAACGCCGTATTATATATACCTACGCAGAAAAATCAAATATATTATATATCAGACGTATCGTATGGTATCTTTATTGTTAAACATCCAATATAGGTTTTAAACCTACAAATCGTTTCCCCAGTGCTCGTCCTGACGGGCAACCCGGTGGTACGCCAGATCCCGGCGTATCGCAAGACGCTGACGCTCCGGCTCAAGGAGCTGCTGAACCTCGACAACCGGCCTGTGTTCCCGCGCGACCGCGCCTGCGCCGAGGCGTGGCGTCGCGGGGGGACGCAGGAGGAGATCGCGGAGCGGCGACGGTGAGCCGGGGAGGGGGGTAGGGGGTGTTCCTGTGCGACCGCGCCTGCGCCGAGGCGTGGCGTCGCGGGGGGACACAGGAGGAGATCGCGGAGCGGCGACGGTGAGCCGGGGAGGGGGGTAGGGGGTGTTCCTGTGCGACCGCGCCTGCGCCGAGGCGTGGCGTCGCGGGGTGACACAGGAGGAGATCGCGGAGCGGCGACGGTGAGCCGAGGAGCGGGGTTGGGGCTGTTCCTGTGCGACCGCGCCTGCTGCGTCGCGGCGTAGCATCGATGGGAAATACAGGAGAAGATCGCGGAACGGCGACGGTGAGCCGGGGAGGGGGGTACAAGACTTGGCGCAAAATGAAGAAAGAACCTCTCAACTGAATGGAGGCGCTCACAGTGGATACTAGCACCTAAGTTCCATCTACCCAACAGACTACACAACCTCCACAAAGGGATGTAAGAACTAACAATAACCCTTCTTCATATAACTCTGAATCAATTGTAGTGTTTGACTAGTGGGTCTCGCCTCTATCAGACGGTGGCTGGATCACACCCCAGCGTGGTGGTACGGTCTACGGTCTAGCGCTTGCCAGTTTCTCTAACACAAGTCCTTGAGTGCCAAAACCCACATTTGCCAGCCAACACTGAACCTATTGGGTTGATTACGTATCTCGTAACGGAAGGCATCATTGAAGGATTTTTTTAGAATTCGCATACTAAGGGTACACCACCATCCCACGCTCGTGACTGTCGCGCTCTCTTGTTCCCGAGACGTAGTTTTGTTTATTTATTGTCAATAATGTTGGGTTTATGGTATTTAACAAAGTTTATCGTGGTGCAGATGGATAGCCAAAGATCAAGAAAAGGTGATGCAAAGTGTCCGTTTCCTTATCCGCATGAGAGACGAGAAGAAAGCCATCAGAGATGCGAAGGAAAAAGAAGAGAGAGAGAAACTTGGCCTTCCAGCGGAGGTTAGCTTATATATAATTATATTTAATTATTGAGCACTCTTTCTTGTGCCGTTCTCCTCAATGCTGAGGTTTGGAACTCCCAACATAGATCAGTGAAGCGATGATAGCCTCAGTGGGGGGAGTGTCGCCTGTCAAATTGACGGACACTGGTTCAATCCCCAACAACAACAAAACAAACAAATACAAATATCTTTATTGAATCTTTATTGATCCTTTTGTGTTAGTTAAAAACTGTGGTACAAAAGCAACAGCTTGAGTTTCCGGTGAAGGTAACACCGTTATCAAATTCCCAGCATGGTGGTTGTACTTTCGAATACCCGCCTGGCTAGCTACCATCCTCAAGTTTGAAAAACTGCCACCAAGCACATAGTGTGTTCAGGCAGCAAACCTTGAGAGCCAGTGAGCATTCTAGGTTTAGCGTGATAACATCTTCGACCGCATCGTCACTGACCATAAGCTAACAGCTCAACTTTAACCAGGTTGAGATATTAGAGGATACTCGCACGAAGTTCCCGTTCCCTCTCATGAAAATCTAGTTATCCATAGGAACTGTTTCGTTTCATGCAATAAATATGTATCATTCTCGGGCTTAAATAATCCATTTTTAAAAAAAAATCAGCCGCGTTAGCGACTTTAGTGGTAAAGTAATATAGTTATATAATTAATATATGTATTACCACACACATACGCATACACACAAAGTTATGCTGTGTTTTTTTTATTTTTATTTATATTTTTTTATTATTCACAATAGGCAGGCGTTTGACCACTATCTTACCTGATGTTAAGTGATGATGCGGTCTACGATGATTCACGCCTGCCTAGAAGATACCGGTTCACTCGTGACTTGAAGATGCCCAGATTGTATTCATGTGGAAACACAGACTTAGTCAATGAGTTCCACTCGTTAGCTGTACGCACTATGAATGTGGAAGCAAAACGCTTGGTGCGACAGGGTGGAACGTCTACCATATATGGATGTCGCATTGCAGTCCGTCGTTATAATATAAAAGTTACGCCATGTGATATTCCAGACCAGATATTCTATCTCCGTGCCAAATCCTCCATATCTGTTCAGCCGTTCTGGCGATGTAAAAAACAATCGATTTAGGCTTTCGCATGTACATATGTTATGTAGTTCTAAAGTAGAATGTATTGGTGAGCTCCATGGAAAGGGCTGAGTTTTTCTAGTTGGTTGTTTCATTCATATTAATTATCTACGCATGACTGGGTCTTTTTCTACATAATTATATGTATTTATTTTAGGAAGAAGACGGCAAAGATAATAAAGGTAATGAGGAAACAAAAGACGAAGACAAAGATACCGAAGCTCGGACTTTACCAGAAAAGAAAGATGGCGTTGTAGTGGATATGTTGTCAGGATCTGAGGCTGACGACAGCACTAGTGATGATAGTAACGAGAGCAGTAGCGGGGAAGAAGGTAAGGGAAGAACAGGGCTTGCGGGGGAGATGGCTTCTACCGCGCGCCTCCCCCCCTCGGTGGTCGACTATATATTGCTGTACCTACATTAAGATAATAATACTAGATTAAGATAATACTGCCATACTCTTACATCATAATATAATAAGAATAATTAAGCTATTATAGTCCTGTATGTAATAAAGGCGATAGTTTTTAGTAAATAATCAGAAGATGGGCATGTTGAGGGGTGTGTGAAGTAGATCGTAGACGCACGTGAAATGTGTGTGATATCGATGTGAGCTATTAGAGTATATGGATAATGAGAGAGAGGTATCTATTTCATATTAACTTCTCTGTCGCATCATTTGTTAGACTAAGATGTTATTTAGTAACGATTTTTATGCACGAGTAAGCGTTTTATCCTTAATATTAGAGTATTTGCACACATTGTTGTAGCTGTAATGTAACAAAGCGACTAGGACTCACGTGGTAAACACTGGAAAATTACTCTCCGACCAGTTTCGAACTTTTTCGAACAACACGTAACTGGCCAGTTCCGTGCTGAGGCTCGCGCTCGTCGCCTGGCACGATCATAACTCCCAGATGAAGAACTGCAAATAAGTTCGAAACTGGTCGGAGAGTAATTTTCCAGTGTTTACCACGTGAGTCTTAGTCGGTTTGTTACATTACAATTATGGAAGAAACTCGCGATAGTTTTCAGACTCAAGTTGTTATACCTACCTACGTGTGTATGAGAGCGAAGCTAGGGCATCGGCGAGATAGCGAAGGAGTTGTTGGTTTCATCGACTTAGAAGCTCCTTTAGTAGATGTTAGGTAATACTATCATATAATCCATGGTATGACATTAGTAGGTACTCTATTATCACTATTAGCACACAAAGTAATACTCGCCGTAGCGCGCGCTTTAAACACTCCCCTCAGGTTGTCACGTCAACAACATGAGACGCACGATCTGTGCAGTTGTCCAATTTCCACGAGAGCGTTTTTTTTGGTTTTTTTAGAATCCTCAACATCCAAAATAGAATGGTCCAAAGTAGATTTGGGCAGACGCCTGGTGCAGGAGATAAAAGAAGAACCTCACCCATCACAGTCGGTCGAACCTACCGAGTATTGGTACGGCTATAGAGGGGATCTGAAGCCTCAGCCTGAGGTCGGCAAGTGAGTTTATTATTGTTTACCAGTTATTTATACATGCGTAAGTTTTTAATCTATTACGACTCGAATCCAGCTCGGATTCGAGTAATCGGGAAACTCCGCGACGTCCTCTTGGCCAAAACTTCGTTTTCCTTTAGAACGAATGTCTTGGTTTTTGACACACAGACAACAGTTTATGACTTTCGGAATTGTAACGTGGTTTCTGAATATGGCTCTCGTTGTAGTTGCACTACGATGAGCTATGGAGAGGGCTTTCTTCTTCTTCTTCTTAATGGGCGGCCAATTGATACCTAATGCTCAATAATTGAGTATTGTTCTTTATATTTCAGAGATTTCGCTTCGGACTTTCAGTCCATTAACAACCTGTTGTTCAATCAACAACCGCATGTCGAAAGGAAGAGTATTTGTAACATGTTGGAAGGTAAAACATGCTTTTTATTGATGAATTCATACAATATCGTACATGTAAATTGTTCAACAACCTGCAGGCTCTCAGGGCGACTGTAGCAAATTGAGGGTGAACAGCACTGACAGAAATTATCACTCTCTGTATTCATTTAATAATTATCATTCTCTGTGGTATTAAGACACCAACGTTAAAGCCGTTATACCCACCCTCATCCAAAAATGTCCATTTTTTTTTATCATTCAAGAAGCTATAGTTACTAATGCACTTATTATCTCAATCATCTATCTATTTTTTTTATACTGTATAGATTTAGCGTTTGACTACTATCTCACTTGGTCAGTGACGATGTGGTCGAAGATGTTATCATGCTAGACCTAGAATATTCACTGGCTCTCAAGGACTGCTGCCTGAACACACTATGTGTTTGGTGATAGTTTTTTAAACTTGAGGGTGGTAGCTAGCCAGGCGGGTAGTCGACAGTAGCCTACCACCATGCTGGGGATTTGATAACGGTGTTACCTGTACTGGCATCTCAAGCTGTTGGGGATCGAACTAGTGTCCGTCAGTTTGACAGCCGACGCTCCTTTCGCTGAGCTATCATTGTTTCGAAAATATGTAGGTAGTTTTGATTCTTTATAATTATAAGTTGTATTTTTAATAAGCGCACCATGCCTGTCTAATATATGCTTATAGTTGAGGCGCTCTTCTAATGTTAATGTATCAACTGCATGTACCAAATGACCATCATTTTTTTAAATGCCTAATTTTCTTGACGTTGATTGATTTGCAGTTTGGTGAAACTTTGCCATTTATATTTTAGAATCAAGAAGTAACCAAGAGGGGATGACAATAACTGAACTAGAAAATGAGAATATAGAAGTCGTTGAAAAGAAACCACTCGTAGAAATAATAGGAGAATACGAGAAAAAAATACAAGAATCTAAAAATGAAACCAACACCAAAACGAATAGACATGCAATGCAAAACGTGACTAAGCAAATTGCAGAAGATAAAAAAAATGACAAGGATATATTGATAGATGACGATAAAAATGTTATTAAAAATCCAAAGGAAAAATGCAGAAAGTCCCTGAAGAGAGTGACTATAAATGAAGTTTCTCTCAATGAAACTCCCCATGATAATGATAAAAATGAGAAAGGTGTAGATAACCGACAGGAATCAAATAAAGAATGTAATAGTGTTGAGGAAGAAGATAAATCAAAGGCTGCGGATAAAACAAAGCCGAGGGAAGACGCACAACCAAGAGGTGGGTAGATACATTTGTCTGAAAGAGGAAATAATGTACTCGTATATGTCATTTGATATATTTTAACTTTTTTAAAAGCCTCTGGTAAAAATGTCTTCAAGTTTTTGGCCTTTTGTGGGTGTCACTGCAGTGATAATATGTACCTATGCAGATATTTCTAAAGGTTACAGTGATGTCTCCTCAATTCTCTATTAGTATATATGTAGATGGATCGATAGAGTTAATTTGACATCAATCGATAGCTTGATGTAAAAATTCTGACTGGTTCTACTTTGACGTTTTCGTCGATGTGTATTGCATCCTAGACGTATGGACGTATGGGGATTTGATCGAATTAACGCATGGGGCTGTACTAACTATCAGCACATGGTAATCTTCACCACGCATAAAGATGTCATCTCGGTGGATATCCCCGGCAGTGCTACGGTAATAATATAGATAATTTTACCGTGGCAGTGCTCGTCGCGCCAGATATGCCAACTTGAGAAAGCCCAGGGGCCGTACCATCAACTTTTACAAAACCATCATGTTTCAAGAACGTCATACTTCAAGCTTAAAGTAATAATGCTCAGATTCGTACCATGAAAGTCTTAAAACATTATTGTTTTATTATCGCTCAGTGACGTGTAGAATGAACGAAGAAACATTCCTGCTGTAAGGGCAAGCGAGACAACATTATATTTTCATATAGCGTTGTCGCTTTCGTTGGCGCTGGCTCATGGTACGCTTTGAGTGAACGAAATAGAGGTTTACGTCACAAAACTGCTTACTCTAAACAACATTAAAGTAACATTGCTTATGTGGCCTTGTGGTACGAAAATTCAAAGTAAGATTACAATAATACTGCTATAAGAGTTGGTGGTAGGCCAGGCCCAGGAGCCTGCACGGAGTCACTGTAAGGCCCACTTGCACGTTCTCGAGTTAGCTTAATTAACTCGGAGTTAGCAGCTAACACAGGGTTAAATAAATAACTTGTCTTGCGCCATTAAGAGTTAGGAGTTAACCTAGAGTTAATTTTCTAAATATTTAACCCACCAATGTTGTGTGGGAGAGTTAAGTCGCTAACTCTAGGTTAGTGAAGCTTAATGTCAAAATAATTTGAGGTTATGCACTGTGGCACAGTATAAATATGTATACAGTACGGAAACTACCTATAAACGCTTGAAATGGCACACCTACTCATACAAATGCTAAGCGGACGTCGCAGTGCTGTCAGCGGCGAGTGTCGCGTCGAGACGAGTGGCTGCGTCTAAGTTTATCTACGCGATCTTTTCAAAAATGCCTCGAGGGTATTGCGTAGTGTACGGCTGTTTGAACTCCGCGTCATCACAACCGGAGCTATCATATTTTAAAATTTCTGCTGATTTTGAAAAGTAAAATAATTTAATGTTATAATCGTTATCGAAGTATAAGCCTGTGTAATCGATCATAATGAATTCGTGAACTTATTTCGAAATCCAGAGTAAAGGCGTTAAAAATTTAATATTGGTAACAAAAATTAAAACAAGATGGCGGCTGCATCAAAACTATTTTTTTTGTCATTGTCAGTGCTGTCGAAAGTGTTGAGACTCAGAAGTCATGTACACATCATGGCGGTATTGTTATTATTATAAATTATTTACAGAAAAATACTTTCGTCGGTTTCGCACATCTATGACGAAAAGTTCCAAGATCAAGACGGCCGCTGTGGCGCAGTGGTTAATCTATAATAAATTTCATTTACAGAACTTATAATAAGTAATTCAACAAAATCAAAATTGTAATGTTGCTTGTTAAGTAGGTTCCTACAAAACTTTGTCAGTTAACGTCTACTTGACGCTCGCATAGAAGAGAAAACGAATAGAAAGTGTTCTAGCGCTGCGTGCTGGTACTGTCTAGTTAGGCGACTAATTATTGTCTTAGCGCTGCAGCGGACTTTGCTTCAAACTATTGCAAAATGGAGCATGGCATTAGCTTTTGATAGCTCCTCTATGCGTAGTAATAGAACCTCTGTGGCAAAAAAAAGAAATTATGAAATGATGTTATTTTATAGCTGTGCAATGGACAATGAAACTTAAAATTTTAATGATCTAACCCTGAGTTTACAAACTCTACATTTATTTATTTAACCTGACTATGCGTGCAAGTGGGCCTAAGAGGTAGAGTTACTGGGCAAACGACCCAACGTCTTGGGTTTATGCATAAAGTTCCATTTAAACCTTCAGATGAAATTGTGGTAGTCTTCGAAAGGCTATGAGCAAACATGACACTCAAACTCGGGCCTCTTTCAACAATGCCTGTACATTAAGTTATAATTACATGTTTAAAGCAACAACACCGCTTAAGCGATCGCCAAAGTTTAGGTGCATCTTTTGACGAACTTCTCCTTGCCCTCTAGGGGAGGAGAAATTTATTTTATACAAATAAAAAATAGTCAGAAAATCTCGAAACATGAGATCGGATCTCCGGGAAATCCAGATGATTCTGGTGCGAATCCTGTCGCAGCAAAGGCTGAATTCTCTGTTCTCAAACTTTTTTCTACTCTAATCGGTATAATCCATATGACCCAAGATACAGGCCCTATGCCTAATTTGGGTCACTTTAGAAATCTTGCTTAAAATATTATAAAAATGTTCTTTAGATGTGGATACTTCAACTGAATTCTCTGTAATCAATATTTTTATTGCCTTGAAATAAAAATGTATATTTTTGTTTGTTATATATTGTATAATATGTCGTACGAATTGTCTAATATTACTTGCATGTATGTAATACAATAGCTAACTACAGTGTTTAACAATCTTTGAAAACCGATTTTCATTTGCTATGTAGCCGAAAGTCAAGGAGACGGCGTCGCTCTTATAAATTATATGCGTCGCATAAACAACCCAGAAGATGGTGATGATGATGAAGAACTAAAGCCGAGTGCAGAAGACTTAGAGATCTTCGCCGAGCTGGACAGGGAACAGGAAGAGCAGCAGGCCAGAATCGATAGGGGAGAGCCTGCGGTGGATCCTATGGTAGGTTGTCGATTGATCGAATCTATTGGTCAACTAGCTAACAAGTATTGTTTAAGAGTTTTATGGTTTATTGCATCATGCTAGGCTAGGCGAAACTTAAGTTCTTAGTTTACTGGTAGAGTGCTACTAAAGCTGAGATGGCAAAGCGACAGGACGGTATTCTGTAGTCGTGGGTACAAATCCCACATCCCACAAGGAAAAAATTAAACGTACCTACCTACCTAAGTATTAGTTTATTAAACAAAAAAAAAATTGAAAAAAGCTCAACTGACAAAAATCTAAACGTCATGTTCTCGTATTTCTCATATTCAAAGATTCTAGTCAGGTCGAATTAATTCTTTGGTTTAAACTCGTCAAAACTAGTCATATATCCTATTTACCTTTACCTACTCGTATTTATTAAGGTTGAGGCTTGACCTTCAACGTGGGAACGCGACATCTCGATAGAACACACCGCTTAGGTATAGTGTATGGTACTTTCCAACACCTGCCTGGCTAGCTACCACCCTCAAATTCTACAATGCTGAAATTTTCAAGTAACAAATGAATAAACTTGCATGATACATTCTTGACCGCGTTATCCACAGATCAGTCTTGTTTGTCAGGTCTGGCGTCACCGCTTAATATCAGGTGAAATAGTGGTCAAACGCAAACTTTAAAATATGATTAAATCCGTCAGCAAATTCAGTGTGTACAGGCAGGCAGGCGCAGAGAGCCAGAGAGCCAGTTATTCTAGGTCTAGAAAATAATATTAACTTCGAATGTATAAGTAATTACACACACAAATTGGAACATATTGTCACTGGCTATCAAGTAAGATAGTGGTTAAAAGTTAAAGATGTATGACGTATAAAATGTCGCATTTATTTATTTCAATATCAACCCTCCATATAAGTTTGTATGAGATATACTGGTGAAGTAGGTAATGTGTACAACATTACCTACTTACACTTAGTACATCAGAATCTTAGTAAAATTACTTACTCGAAACCTTTACTGGGTCCTTACATACAGGCAGACAGTTTCATGATTTTCGTACCAAATACCCTAAAGATTACATAATTATCCCAAGCCGGACAACAGATGAGGAATAAATACGTCCTGTGAAGTAAGGAAGTGCTCTATCGAAAATATCCCTATCGGGCATTCATACACGTCAAGCTCAGACCGGAGAACGTTGCTTAACCCAGTCGATGTGTATATATCCTATCCTAGTTAAGCGGTTATTTTACTATATTTTGTAACGTGTGCCTTATACACGATATCATCGGACGTGTTAATAGAAACATTACGATAAGAAGATAATGGAGGCGTTCCACGCGGCGGCGGAGCGCGCGCCGGCGCACCTGGTGTCGGAGCCGCGCACGCGCACCACCTACAGAACCGACAACGCGTTCGACAGGATCGCTCTGAGCCAACTCACTGGTGGAGAGAAGCCGGGTGAGTTTGATGTTTATAGGCTCCTTATCAACCGTATCATACCTCGATCGCTTGCGCGCGCAGATCCATGCAGGTTTCAATTTTAACAAATTTAATTGAACCTATGTGAATTGTGTGAATGTTTGAATTTTAATCAATTTTAATTCAAATTTTACATACTAAATACGTTTTTTGAATATTTAATTTGAATTCATAGTTGAACTGATCAACAGTCCGACACCAATCCAATTCGCAAAGCAAACTTAACTAAAAGCGCTATTCTGACGCGCATTAATGACTGGATTTCTGTCAACCTTCCCGGCACAAAGACCCAGGATCCCCGCAGGCCTGGGCGCCGCTAGGATTACTTCCAGGGAGATGCATTTATATCTACACTCTATACTACACACATCATAAAGTGTACATGTAGGTACTTTAGAATGATTTCCCGACAACATTCGTTTCGACGACGACGGGAGCGATACGGAAAACTTTGACAAGGTGATGGACCAATTTAGACAGCAACCTTCAGTTAAAACACAGTAATTTATTCTTTGCTAACTCTTGCCAATGGCAAACTGGCTACTGATTCCGCCCGCGCCGTAGCAAGCTCGCGTGAGCATCCGAAGCACTAATGCTCACGGAAGGGTGTTGGCGTGCGGCGGCGTCGTATCGTGGTCGCCATCTTCCCCCGAGTAGGGTTGAGGAAGGCGATGGCTGATGCACACGCCAACTCGTGAACGGCTGCTGCTCGCTCACACTGGTCTGCTCCGAATTCTCATGCGTGCTCCGTACGTTACTAATCCATAGAGTAATTAAAAAAAACCGTCCTTTAAACTCACGTCGAAAGAATCTCACATGTATAATAAAAAAATAAAAATGAAACAAAACAATTCTACCTTTAACACGCAATCCACTTTTACAATTGACTCATGGGAATCACACACGGTGCGATTCAACCGATTGTTTTTGCCATATATACACTTACAAATTGTGGAACGAGCTTCCTCCCTCGCTGTTCCCGCGAGTAGCTACGATATGAGAATCTTCAAAAAGAGTAAAAGGCCGGAAGCGTATCGTGATGCCTCCAGTGTTAGATATACATATCCACAAAGGACGGTGATCGCGTACCAACAGGCGGCCCGTATGCATGTTTGCCACGTACTTACTACATTAATAAAGATAGTCCATAATAAAGATATATTTTATTTTTGATTTCGTTTGTATAAATGAAGTAATAATAATATTTTGCATACATAATTATCCTCTAATTTATTTTAATGATTTAACCCTCAGAGCTCCAGGTAATGTAAATCGTCGAATAAATAAGTTTTTATAGTATGACACTTTCGATAGCAAATGGTGGTTCTTTCTTGAAGGTCATCATCAGAAAAGTTACTGATGATACTTAGATACACCTACACGTTCCTAGATGCAGATAAGGTGAAGTTGACGCACGTGCCCGGAGCAGTTCTGTTCCAATATCTGGACACGGAGCCCCCTACCGCCGCCGGGGGCGCAGCCCCTGCTCAACTCGAATATGAAATTGGGGAGGAAAAGATAGATTTCGAACGTAAGATCTAATTTACATTATATTCTGTCCCTGTAACCATAGTAACACTAGACACTTATCATTTTTATTGATTTTTTTTAAAGTTATTTCGTTTGATTTGTGCGTATTGTATATTATGTTGCGGGTTAAATAAATAAAAAATGAATTCGCGAATGAATCTGAGTCGCTGATGTACCTAAACATAACTCAAACCACTGAACGGATTGCGATCGGAATGTATTACCGTCCAATGTACCGCGCCACGCGGGATGAACCCCCCGGCATGGAGTGTGGTATCGGCTGTGACAGCACAGCTGCAGTCGCGACGACCCATCGGCCTTTCTGAACCCGATTTGGAACGACCGCGTCCCCGAATACGCTCCCGGAACGGTTAGCTTTAACAAGATGTCGCGCCCGGCCGTCATGTGAGCTTGAGATAGAAGTTCAAATAGAAAAACAAAACCTGCATGCAATAGTCGATGACGACACGCGAACAGTTTTCCTAGATTACGCGGAAAAGGTTCTGCACAAGGCCGTTAGGGCAAATGGTTTAACAATTAAAATTTAACCAACCGACTTACATTCTCCACCTTGTATTTAGTTGAAAAGATGATGGATTCTCAAATCGCATTGTGCCTTATGTAGGCAGATACAGATTTACTTATAAGATATAGATATATAATCCCTACGAATCTTGGTATTATTTTGACAGTTCTACCTTGTACTCGTGTTCTGTAAACACTCGACTTATTTTTGATCTTCTTGAAATTCATCTCATTACTATCTCATTACGGAAAAGTCAAACTTGTGTTACATCCGCGACTTCACACGTATAACTGTCAAAGATTTCCTATACTCGTATATAGGCTGAACATCCTTGTACATCATTGTTTTTGTTACTACTATTCTTGTTTTTGCTCTTATTTTGTTCTATTGCTATACTATTCTATCTTATTGTACTCATATACTCCACAGGGGTAATAGCTGTAAAATGCATTAAAAGTGTCTCTCGAATTGTAAATTGTAAGAGTAATCATATTTTCACAACTTGATATGTAATAGGGCATGTAAAGCAACTTAAGAGCCCCCTCATGTATAGAAACAAGTCAACTGAGGATGCGAAACAGTTGACGGGGGATGGTCGACACGGGCCGTCCCCCGTGAACAATAGTAGTCGCAAAAAAAAAAAATCAGTCAAATTATGAAAAGAAAATATGTGGCATTATTGCCCAGCCACAGTACTCGCGGGCCGGGGCTCAGCGCCCGGACAAAAAAAACCCTCAACGAGCGGGAGAGACTCGAATGTAGAGCATATAGACATGGCGCTTTCGCTAAGTCTTTTACTTTTTTCAGCGTCATTGAATGAAACGGAAACAATAGTGATCTCGAGCGAGTCGTCCAGTTCCGACGATGACGTACACGTGACGATGCCGCCCGCGGCGCGCTGCACAGACAGACCGAGGACAGCCGCTGCCGCGTCCACCAAGCGTGTAGATCCAACCCGCAGATGGACTAAGTCGAACGTCGGTGGTAGGAAGAATGACCAGACTGACTCGTGTAAACGGGACTATGGATCGAAGACAAGACAATCTTTCATGGCCACTGTGGGACAGGGATCCAGTCTCAATACAAAAGGTTCGCATGAAATTATATCGATATTATTGTATTCTTAAAATGATCAACTGTACAGACATAGGCGAGTACCCAACAAACTTATGAACGTTTTATGTATGTACATACGAGAGGCACACTCAAAGAAATACTGGAGAGTTATTTTATGTGTACCCATGGACAAGAATAAGTATAAATGGCTGAATCGAAGCGGAGACTATAAGCTCGTTATACATCGATGTACTTATAAGTAAAGAAATGTTTAGTTCCATCAGCCTCGATTGTATGTATCGAGAACGTTTATTAGTGTTGGATAAGTGATGATGCGGTCGACGATGGATCGTGCCCTGACCTGACACTGATCGTAGTTACGAATATACAAAAATAGGTAATGAATTTTACTCGTTGTCTGTATACGCACTATAAATGTGGAAGCAAAACGCTTCGTGCGACATGTAGGAATATGTACAAAGTATGGATGTCGCTCTGCAGTCCGCCTGGTCGTTCTTAAGTGGAATAGGGAAGGAGGAATCAAGGTAGCGCACCCCCCGAAATGTATCCGGTAAAAAGCGACGGTTTGTCGACCCTTGAAAATAAAATTAAAATCTTAGTGCCGTAATGCCAGTCGTGGCAGGGTGTAATCCATTAAGCTAGTTTTAATAATTTAATAATTTTCATACATTAGTAGCCACTGTCAGATCGCCTCTTCGCACGATGTTATATACATATTTACCAACATGAAACAATGAATACTTAAATATATTCCGGTGTTAACATTTTCAAAATCCCTGGTTTGGTTTTGAAGGAGTTAACGGATAAAGAGACGGAGGGCGACTTCCGTTTACATGTGTAGGTATAGAATATAGACGAAACAATTGACAGCGAAAGTCAACTGAAACTCGTAGATTGAACTGCGGTTCACATCGGGCCCTCGTGAGAGACAGGTCAGAGTAGGTGGGCACCTATGTCTCTCCGAACTTACGTGTGACCGTTCGGCAGGTGTTTTGTCTTCTTCTTACGACATGATGGCGAACCTAGATCGAGCAGAGGCGAAACAATCCATCATCAACACCATAAACTCGTACGAGGATTCCAGGTTCCCCTCTCAAGGTAAAACTGCAACAACTTTTGAAGCCTCCTATGCGTATTGCCATTTTACTTTATCACTTGATATTTGTACCGAAATAACGATATATAGATAATATTTGCCCACGGAAAAGTTCGCGCGTCAACACGGAAAGAAAATAAATACAATTTTCGGACAAAACAACATCACATCAATATTATAATGGCGAAAGTAGTCTATCGTATGTCTGTATGTTTATTACTCGTCGGATGTCTGTTACGCGTCTGAACTACAAACTATATAATTGATGCTGACGGTCTGAATCGATCATCTGCATATATTTCAAGCTCATGTTAAGAGAGTGAGGGTGGGGAGAGTGAGAGTGGGGAGAGTGTGGTTGATTGTAGACAACTAATAAGAGAAACTATTTTATTACACTTATATTATTATTTTATTTAAACTACTAGTTCTATTTTAATTATTATTAAACTTTGGTCTAATAATAACAAATTATATCGCGGAGGCATATGTCCTATGGCTGAGATGATGATCATGAAACCTAGATTAATATCTATATATCTATCTGTCTATGTCTATTTTGAAAATCCAAAATAATTTATTGTAAGTTAACAAGTATTGATATAAAGACCGTCCCCGTGCGATGTTCATGTGCACATTTTGGCACATGATACTTCGTATCCGGTCTTCTGCTTCCACATCTTTGCTTAAAATTTATCTTCCCTCGGTTATACTTTCTTCTTTTTTAGTGCTTTAAATAAAACCTTAAATGATTCTAAAGTTTTATTTTTCAGAATTACTAATTTTACGTTAAAAAATCCAGGCAAGGTACAAAGGGTTTCTTTCTAGCCATCTGCAACATCGAGTCTTCTGAAGTCCAATTCAATTCATATGACCTGGTTTAATATAAGTACCCATATTGGGTAAACGCGGACGTCCGAGACTACCACGTGACGAGTGTCCACAGCATCTTTAAAATCAAAAAGTTAAATGATGTAGTGGTTATACCTCACTGTTAACCTAAGTTTACCGTAATTACTCATGAGACAAGCAAGATTTAAAGCAATCTGTATTTGTATGAAAACAGAAAACGAAATGTCTTCAAAATTAATAAAGTCTTACCTATTACGAAATTGAACACCGGCGTAGAGTAGCAAGCCTATCGGTTTTCTATCGGGTGCATTTCGGAGAATGTGCACTGGAATTAAACAATCTGATTCCACCATCCCCTTTCTACCATCGGTCGACTCGACGTACAGCAATTTGCCATCGCTATATGGAGATATACCACCTATACGCACGAAGCGTTATGCTTCCACTTTCTTAATGCGTACTGCCAAGGAATGGAACTCGTTGCCCGAGTCTGTGTTTCCCGATATGTACAATCCTGGAGTCTTCAAGTCGCGAGTGAATAGGTACCTTCTAGGTTTGCGTGCTAAATCTAGACAACGTCATCACTTAACATCAGGTGAGACAGTTGTCAAACGCAAACTTATAACATGTAAAAAAAAATAAAAAAATATTTTAAATAAAGATCCTATCATAAGCGCGCGCAGCTGTAACCAGCGCCGCAGGCCACGTCTGACGTGACGCTGTGCGCGGCCTAGGAATGCATACATGGAACTGCGGTATAGTGGTCTCTTCACACGCGTGACGCGCCCGCGCCCGCGCCAGCGTCCGCGCCGTGTACGCCACCTACGGAGCATTTTGGCGTCACGGACCTCGCGTTATTGTACAGAAATTTACAAAATAGCAAGAAGAATTACTTATAGAATCGGTCAAACTAAACAGTTTATTCAAAAGTTTATACAAATAGGTCGAGACGCCTTTATCTTCTCCTGTTTCAACGACATTTGTATAACTAGAGCATCATCCTCCTCCTCTTCGAAAGGAACTCTTAAAATTGTTTGTTCGTCCATATTTTAATCATTCACGTCCATTCACATTGATAGAAGCTACACTGGCTACTAAGCTACACGCCGAAGGCCGCGTCCGAACTGGACGCGGCCTTCGGCGTGTAGCTTTGGTAGATTGAGGTAGCGGGAAAACCGTAGTCCACGTGCTAGCTAGGCCGCTAGGGCGGCTAGGGCGCAACTAGTGACTGTCAAGAACAAAAAAGATATATAAAAGATTTATCAAAATGTTGCGCAATGTCCGACGCGGCATAATTATATACTAAAATAAAGCTAAGCGCTCGTTTTCACAAGGAGCTCACGACCGTCACCACGAACGTATACGTTATGTATATAAATACATTTAACATTCGCAACGAATGCGATTCGCAGGCGTGAACTATGCCGACCCCGGCGCGGACGCTGCCGTGGAGCAGTGCGTGGCCGGCGAGCTGCTGGAGCGCACGCTGCAGTACGAGGAGCGCGAGCGGCTGCAGCAGCGCGCCGCCGTCACGAGCCACGCCGGGAACATCGACAACAGGACCAACGCCGTCATCGAGCACATCGCCCACGAGCTGGACGACGAGTACACGGTGACTGCGCCGGCTGTCTCGCATCGCAGACTTTAAATAATATATGTATAAATATACATATATTATTTATATTTTCAAAGTAGATTATAACTGGCCAGTCTCTCATACATAAAACTTTTTTTCACAATAGGTACTCTCTGAATGGCTTTATAGATGTAGCGTTTGGCTTCATCAAACCTAAGTACTCTGTAACGATGAGCGTGTCCTCGCTTCGTAGAGCACGTCGGCGGCCCGACGTGCGCCAACCGTCGCCCCGCCGCGTCGGTCTCGATTGCTGTCGCCGATATAAAACCACGCCGGAGGTCCTACCAAACTAGAATATATTGGTGGTCACTAGCGAGGCGAATATTAGAAAGTGCCCTACCGCCATAGTGTTTATTTTCTTGCCATTACAATTTTGTCATTACCTTTATTTGATGAGTACCCACTTAGTTACGAGCACTTTTTTAGCGGTTATTGTTGACTCGACGTGTCGAATACCTGTGCTACTAAAGGTAACAGTATAAAACACTGTTCCGCCTTGCTGTTGATTTAATACGACGCATACCTCTATCTCGAGATGAGATTCGATTATAGCCATTTGATTGGGGGAATCCCTTCCCCCTGGACTATCATTGATTCAATCGCTAATCTAACTACCTAATAACTATGTATTCAATATCTTTACAGCTCCCAGAAGTCTCTCGAATCTTAGAAGTTCATATGGATATGGCTGAGCAAAGGTGGCGAGCCGGAGAGTTTGTTCCATCGTCACACAACCGTCAAACGATTGGCAACCAAGAAGGAACTGAAGACGAAGACGAAACTTTAACTCCCGATCAAGAAATATCTCTGGAAGAGACATTGACTGACGAGAATACTGACAGAGACGATAATGTTATATTGATAACTGATGATTCAGGCGTTGAAAATGATTTGAAAGCTGTGGAAATTGACAATACGAATCATTCCAACCTTAACGAATCGTACAATGAAAATGACGGGAAAATGAACGAATCGGTCGGTGATGAAATATTTGAAGATTGTGTAGAAGACGTCGCCGAAGAAAAAGAAGAAGCAGATAATGATAAACGTGTTAATGAAAAAGATGATCGAGACAAAGGAGAATTTGATCGCTTCAATGTGAACTATTCCTTAGAAATGAAGCTAGCATTAGGTTTAGAAGATAAAAAAGAGTAGGTAATTGCATGGTTCATATTAGATATAATATTTACGCTTTTTTAATTATTAATCTCTGACATGTACCTGTACTTATGATCTCTAATATTTGTGTGTTTGTGTACGAATCTTCAGTAGGCAGGTAATGCCTACCTGTACTAGCGACTACTTCTTCAAAGTATTTTTTTTGTTAATTTTGTTATAATATTTACGAATTGTTAGATGGCATTAGTTAACTAGTAAAGAAAACCGAGAAGATGACGAACACGCCCAAGGCGAAGATAACGATTAAAGGAGAGATTTATGTGAAATGTTATTTTCAATTAGGTAAGGCTTTAGATAATGCAGATAAAAATGACAGTTAGGTAATCAATATACACACTGGAATGTTACCTGATTTTATGTCCTTTGTTGAAATGCATTATGTTTTTATTTATTTTAATTTAAAATGTTTTTTAATTGATCTCAGCCGTGTGTAATGCCAAAAGATCACAAAAATATAGAGGTTATTATCGCAAAGGTTATTTTGATGGCGATTATGCCGCAGATAAATGCTATAACAGATATACCTACTGTAGAAGAAGATAAAAGTAAAATTTATTTACGCTAAGCACATTCACCTGAACTTATGTGTTTTTATACTTATGTGAACGACGTTTTTGTTATAAGTAGGTAATTGTTGTGTCCAATGCCGGTATATCCGTTGTTTGTCCGTTTTTGTTATTTATTTAATTTGACTACACAGTGTTACTTAAATCAATTACAATAACGAATCAGAACTGATCGTTACGTTATAAATTATTTTTACCATAATGATGTTAGGATTTTGTTTTATTTGGTTAATGGTTGGGCGAATGCGAGCAATTAAGTGATTTCCACAACCTCTGCGTTTCAAATGTTGTAGGCTAAAGTAGGTATAGTTAAAATGGTGCACTTATCTGTATCATCTATTTATTTCTCTTCTTATTTCTTGGATTAAATAATATATTAAATGTGTACATTTTTACTCTTGACTATCTTATATCAATAAAGTAGTACCTAAGTATAAATCTATAGGTTTTTTGTTGAAGGTAAGCTAAAGGTCGAGTTTGTTTATTACATCCACAAACCTTAATAAAATGTAGGTATAAGAGATGCAGTGTGCGCCAAACTAACTCTTGCATAGATACACTTTAGAATTCTGACCCTACCCTATTCTGTATTTTACGAAATCATTGTAGGTACCTACTTGTAGTAATACAAACATCCAACAATCCAAACTTCTTTGCCGATATATGCACAAAGTAGTAGAAAACAGTTTACGACTTTCCGCCTCAGTATTGCCTTTGTGCAAAAAATATCTTTCATAATGGTAGCTTAGGTACTATTGATAGATAGGCCGTGGTGGTACCGGCCTAGAATAGTACTCCCCCATTTCTTCCCGTGGGTGCCGTAAGAGTCGGCTAAGGGATAACGTACCAGGAGGTGGGCAGCAGCGCCTTCTTAGGATCGGAAGTCATACTGCGCTCGTCAACCCGCCTGCCAAGCGTGGCGAGTATTGGCAAATTCCCTCTATATGGGGGAGGCATACGTCCAGCAGTGGACGCACATGGCTGAGAAAAGAAAAAAAAAAAAAAAAAAAGGTACTATTGTCTAATTTTCACACCTTATTTTAAGCGACATAATATTATACTCCGTCTAGTTCAGTATTGTAATCTCTTTGATACTCCGTAAAAAACCGGTATCTCCGATAAAAAAAAACAAGTTTCCGTTTTTCAGTAGGTTGTGCAATCTGCAATTTCATACTTTGACCCCTAATATCTCAAAACAAGAGTCACGCGGAGAAAGTCTCAGGTGTCGATAGTAAACCACTCCGTTATATAACAAATTATAATATATTTGTTCACTTATTACATTATTGCACTTAGATTTTAGTCAAAAACTAAATATAAAAATAGTCGTTTTAACAACATGCCTTATTTAATGTATGTAAAATATTTACAATTCTAATTGTATAAACATTGCTTATATTTTTAACAAAAATAAATAAGTTTTCCCGACATATATAATGTACGACTATAAACTTCTGGCATGAATTTATACATTTTCCCGTGTAAAAATACACTTTACTAGTAAGTGCCTACTCAGGTATGTTTTCCTACAGGTCCGACTCAATGTTGGCTAGTCAGAGTGAATGTTGCACAACTCACCAGCTCATACTGACCCGCGCATGCGAGTTCAACATGAGCAAGGGTTGGAAACGCTTGGGCCGTCGATACCAGATGCACACCGAACATTCAAAACACCTGTCGACGCGACTAGTCGAAGCAACACGTGACCAAAATCCTGGCAATTATTTTGCAAAAAGCTTGTTAGAAACTTTACAGCCCACCGGTGGCGATGTAAGACTTGATTAATATTATTTTGTGTGAATATCTTATGTAAGCTGATAAGCTTTGCAAGCGAGTCCCGTTAACGCAACTATCTGTGTGCGTATTCCCACCTGGTAGGTACCGCAATCGGCGCGACGTCAGCCTCGGCAGCCGCAGCCTCGATATTGCAAGTCTGTCATCGAGCCTATGATCATTGATACATCAAACACTTCAAGTATTATTTTAATTTTTTTGCGAAGGGAATGAAAAAGCTTATAATCTCCACATAAAACGTACAACGGTACAAACATATCAGACAATGACCCGAAATCGTGCCCGTGAGAGATATAGCGTTCAAAGTAGTTTCTGCATGACAGTCCCTTGGCTGCACTATAACCGGCAGAAATTAACTGTAGAGTTCAAAACACTCTCCGTTGCAGTTCCGCTCTCCCCAAAGTAATGGGCTCCAGGATAGTAAGCAGAAACACCGAGATCTGGATCGACAAAACTGTCGGCCGATATTGATGTTCGGATGCGACACCTGGACGCTGACTACGGGAAGAGGAGACGCTATTGTCAGAAGAGGAAAAGGTTATGCGAAAAATTGTGGGCCCGGTTTGACGGGAAAATGGCAGCTGCAGATCAAAAGGGGAGACTTATGTCCAGCAGGGGACGTCCTATGGCTGATCCCATGTGCTCGATGCAGAAATCCCGCTATAAGTGGAATGACTCGTGGCTCTCAAGTACAGCTGCCAAAAATTGTCTGGTGACTTCGGCATGTTTAGACTTAATTGTGGTAACTATAGCCGGGTGGACACTAACAAGGACCCTACCACCAATATGTGGATTAAGTTCGAGCTGGGAGTTCATTTAAATGTAATGAACATACATTTTGTTGTCGATGCCCCATCACTTATTCTCAATACTATATATTATTCTATAGGACGTTACTTTAAAAATAATTAAAATTATACATAATAGCACATTATTTACGATCGGAAGTAAGATATAACACACCGTAGCACTTATACTCATAAAAAGGGAATGGAATACACCTTAGTAGGTACCTTAAACAATTTATTTATTTAAAACAATATAAATAACTAAATAAAGTTTCAGAGTGTTTTTATTAATTGCGGCGAACACGAAACCATAGAAGATACGAGGGGCCCGTCGGAGGGAACATCACATCAATCTATTTTACAATAACATTTACGTTACACTCATTTTTACTTCGATTTATTTATTCTGAAACGATTAAAAATGATCTTTACAAGATACTGAGTCGATTCATATCTTTTTTGAAATGGACTAGATCCTCCGAGTAAATAAATATAGTAAAAATAATCTTAAAATATAAATAATACACAAAAATATGTCTAAATTTGTTTTTAGCAAAAACTACCTTTATATTTGTTCAGAGGTTCTCTGTATATTGTATGGTTTCACGGCTCTATCCCGCCCCCGCGTGACGCCGCGCCGTTAATGATCACACATTTGATATGTTTCATTTGAAATAATGGCAGAGAATATTTAATAAATAGTAAAATAATAATCTTCCATACAACAAAATAAATGTCAAGTAAAAAAGTTGGCACATGTGTGTAACTATGACAGAGGTGGTAACAAATATGTTACATATTTACAATTGGGAATGTGCAAAGGATTAAAAACATTTCAATCACACACTTCAGATATCTATATTAATCATAAATGATTTTCATTTCATTTATTTTTTTAAAAAAAGCAAATAATGTAACAGTCTTCAATGCTCAAAAGTTTGAAATAACTTGTTGAAGTCGGTACCATGATAGTGCAAACGTAACTATTATCAAAATATTGTGCGCATGGTACCGACTTCGACAATGTTTCACACACAAAAGTGTAAAACAAACAATTTCACGGGATCAATTGTCATTGCGTATGTTCACCGATTTTTTCACCTTCAATTAGGAAGTCATCCAAGTAGAAGTAACATTTTTCAGTTATTGGAGAGGACTCGAAAACCGCTTGACCGATTTTGATGAAATTTAAATGTGACCACACGGAAACCAGCATTATAAAAAAAAAACACATTTGTGTCCGTCTGCTTATAAATGATCGGGGCTTGATCGCGGGGAAAACATTTAGTAGTTTATGACACTCAGCACACTTGCAGCCCGCCGCCCGACCCCCCTGCCCGACCCCCCTAAACTTTAATAAATTATGATTATACTCTCGTCATGGTATCAGAGCTGGGTTTTAACTAATTATGTCACTTGGAGACCTATAACATACTGTTACCTCACTAGCCGGACAGTTTCAACGGTTTTTACATCTTGACAGACACATCGAAATCTTTATGTATGTTCACTGATTTCTCCCCCATTTGTGGACAGATTCCCAATATTATTTTTTAGTTTGATAGAGTATACTTTCGAGGTGGTCCCAGTTAAATTTCATCAAAATCAGTCAAGCGGTTTGTGAGTTTTTCAAGTGTAGGTACCTACACACACATATATATAAAATAATCTGTATTTGTAAACAATAAGTGTGTCTAGTTAAATATGTACCTATATGTAAACGGGGCCTTCTCATTCCTTATGGTTGTTTATCGTAGTTCATTTATAAACAGATTATTTCTAAACACTCTTTCATCACTTGCATGACTTTTACGGTTGATATAGCGCCCTCTATGGGCCTATGGTTGACCCGGTACGCAGAATCACGTTCTAAACGTATAATGGCGTCGCGTTATAAGCGCACAACACTCTTAAAAACGTTTACAACAAGTATACTAATATAGAGGTCGCTAACCCAAATGAAACACTAGTATATTCTCCGGCTTCCCTCGTCACGCAGCGTGACGCTTCAAGTCGAATATCTCCATGAGTAGCGGCTCTATCGGGTTCACGTCGAGGTATACGCCCGTTAACTCTTCCGCCAGTTTCCGAAGTTCTAGAATCTTCTGGATCAACTTGAGGAAGGTGGATTTCGCTTCACAACCAGGGTACACGCTCTCCAGGTAGCGGCGTAGAAGGTAGTAATAGGAATTCTGCAATAAGTAGATATATTTTGAAAAACTAACTCGAATCTGAAATCATCAATGAAGTCATCAATGGCAACACAAAGTGGCAAACGCGCCAATCGACACAAACAATATATTTGGCTGCAGCGATCACCACTTAACCTCACTGAACCCACATATCTGGTGTTTATATGTGTTCAATATTTAAGTAGCAAAATGAATTTATAAGGCTATCATTATACTAGTAAAAGTATTTATAAAACAAAAATGCTCGTTAAATATTCCCCCCACGTTCTTGTACTGCAACAAATATCTATGTGCTAAGCTTCTATTGAAATCTTTTTTACATATTGTCATGATAAATAACCAGCGAAAAGAAGCGAACCCTAGCCAATAAATATTGAAATTCGGGCTAGCCTATAGAGGTAAAATGTTTACTAACCGAAAGAAAAGTGTGTTTCCAATAGTGGGAAAGCAATAGTTCGATCATGGTGAAACCATCTTGTATGGTAGTACTGTACAAATTTACCTGTTCTAATTTAATAACATCTTTATGCACGACCCGCATTCGATCCGGAGTGAACAACAAGATGGCTGACATGATGAGAATGATATGTTCATCCGTCCGCCATTTTGGTTCGAAGGAACGAATGAACGAATCGTGAGAGCGGTAGATGTTCCCTTTGGCCAGTTTGAGAACCTCTGTACGTATGCCCGCCAAGTTTTTCGTGTGTGGGATCTGAAATATAACAACATACGTATAATCACGCGTCTTTCCCTTCGGGGTAGGTACTGATTACATTCTTCGATTTGCTACGGTGTTGACATACTTCTACTTGGGTAAGGGATTTCATACACGAGAGTTGTTTGGGGGTACTCTTGACCAGGCGGTCTCCAAACTGCTGTTAATCTGGTCAGGAACCGTTCGACCAGTTGTAACGTATCGTTATTCTTTTTCATCATTTTCCCTCACACATCTTTATCATCTTTTCATCCTTTTTTCTAATTTCGTTTCTCTCAAACTATATTTTCTACCACATCGCAACATTCCTTAATCAGTACCGGTCACACCGGTCTCCAATTTTTCTATTACCGCAAACAATACAATTCTTGGGAAACTAATGTCTGTTATGCACGGTGACTGGTTGAACACTTTAGATATTGTGCTCAATACTCGATTTTTGGTCTAATATGTAATAAAAAAAGGTGCCTAATATTTGCCTAGTATATCTTAAGTGTGACTAAAAAAATATAATTAAAAAAAATCTATAATTATCTACTCAAAACAATAAACGTGGTCACTAAATGCGAGCAGAGTTTGCCGGTCGCGTGGCAAGGTAGGTACTCACGTACAGTTTGTTTGTTTACACCGGTCTACGATCGCGGCATCGTTTGATCGCAGTGCGTTCATAAAATAAACTCCGACTCCTGTCCCGTGCGGCCGGCGCGCGCCGGTCGTCTACATGTACGGTTTAGAACCTTAGAACGATTTTTACTATTGTAATCTTATACCTAGTACATTACCGCCTAACTGAGCAAAATCGTCATCAAAAAAAGCCTAAGTCCACACCGAGACTCATCGTAGAATAACATTTTATCTCATTGCACCTGGGGCCATGTCAAGTGTTCCTTACACCATTCATTTAGACGATGACGGAGGCGCCATTAACGAATTTAATGAGAAAGCGATGAAAAAATATAGATTGGACAGTAACCTATATATATATACGCCTTTAGATTCAATTCAAATAGTAACTCAATAAAAAAAAATCATTTCTATGTACTTTCTTGTCTGACCGGAGGTAAGAAGCTGCCGAGCCCCATGGATGGGCCCCTACACTTGTCCCTACGATAGTTACCGGCTATGCGCGTATACGTACCTTCCATTGGTTCTCCGCGCCGTCATAGTTCATGGTACTCCTGAGCACCATCATCTCTATACTGCCGCCCTTCAGTAGTGCTATCTGGAAGTAACAACAAACACGCACGTATGCAGTCATACTCTTCTGTTATTCACACAATCTAAAAGCACCGATATACAAAAGTTCTTATTCTGACTGAGCGAATAGTTTAAGCGTACAATATAGGTATAACAAATATATAGAATAAATCTGACGTCATCGTATTCAAATAAAATGCTACTTGGGAACCTCAAAGATAAGAAAAAAAATTGTTACCAAAAAATGGAACCAAACTCGGTACCATGATAGTCCAAAACTAGCTATTATCAAAATACTGTGAGCATGGTACCGACTTCGACAAGTTATTTCACACTTTTGAGTGTTGAAGTCGGTTCCAATTTTTGTAAAAATTATTTTCACCCTTTTCAGTGACCTTTGCTACTCACGGGATCAATTGTCATTGTGTGTGTTCTCCGTCTTTGACCGTAACTATAATATCGTCGAGGTATGTGAAGCACTTTTCAGTTATTGGAGTGTAACTCAAAAACTGCTTATCCGGTTTTGATGAAATTTAAATGGAACTACCACGGAAACTCTATCAAAAAAAATTACGTGTGGCACTCGGAGGCTGCTGCGGTAAAGTTATTGCATAGCATTTTTTATCAACTTATGCAATTAATATATTAATAACTTATGCGGTAACGCCGATACAACTAATGCCACCTAGAGGCGAGTTGCTGAACTAAACAGACAAGCGTGATATTTCAAAAAAAGTCATTAAAAGTTCTGCTATTCATCGATAGATGGCAAAACTAAAAAGTATCACCGCCGTGCCGGTCGGAATGAGAGCTGTTAGGTTATTTTCGTTACGGAATTTCTGGATTCGGTCTCCACGCTCAAGGCCCGCGATAGAAGCTATACAATAGCTTAAAAAGAATAATCAAAATCGGTTCATAAGCGACGAACTTATCCGCGAACACAAATATAATATATATACGGTCCAATTGAGTAACCTCCTTTTTTTGAAGTCAGAGAAAAGCCTTTGAATCGTTTGGTCATTGTCATTCAAGATGTCATTGAAAGTCGAATTATATGACTTTTCAATAGTGTATTTAATGCTTTAAAATGATGAAAATATCTGTGTGACCGATCTTAGCTCGGTTTTTCAACATAAATGATACTCGTAGTACTTTTATACTGATACATAAAGCATTTCGTGCGAGATTATTCCCTAACCATTCCAAAATATTCCAAAATGCACAACGTTAATGTTTTTTACTAAGTTTTCATTACAGCCGGCACTCCCAAAGTGCAACCCGTTGATTTTTCTCGTTAGTGATTGCGAGCAAAAAAGGCGCAAAATTATAAAAACGAATCAATCGGAGTATAACAGCTGTTTTATGACACATTTGACATTCTTCTCTCAGCCATGTGCGTCCACTGCTGGACATATGCCTCCCCCATATAGGGGGGATTTACCAATACTCGCCACGCTTGGCAGGCGGGTTGGCGAGCGCAGTATGATTTCCAGCCCTCAGAAGGCGCTGCTGCCCACCTTCTGGTAAGTGATCCCTTAGCCGACTCTTACGGCACCCGCGGGAAGAGATGGGGGAGTACTATTCTAGGCCGGTACCACCACGGCACCATTATTACATGCTCACATTTGACATTGTGAGCATGTAAATGTTTCATTTCTCTTAATTATTAATGTTATTACAACTAACGCGTTTGGAAAAAACATATGAATCAAACAATCGTTATTCAAAGTAATCCAACTTGATGGTAATTAATATTAAACATTAATTGCATTTTACCTGATCTTCTTCACACATATTTTTGAATGCATTAATTTTTTTCGCCATTTTAATAAACCTCCTTATTGCTACTGCGGTAAGGTTCACTATTGCCGTTAGACGTGGGTCGACTTCACCTTCTCCTTCCTGAAATATCAAATATTGATAGTTATTTCGTGGGTACCGTGAAGACCAGAAGAGGAATTTACCAACAATATGCGCGGTTATAAACACACCCACGCCCGCCAAACATGAACGTGTTATATTGTAACAATACTAAAGCTACTACAATAATATTTGAGCGAGCCTGGTTTGCCTGGTTGAATTGCAATGCTGATCCTTGAGCCAAATATGTGACAGCCAGTTTGAACATTATATAGTTTGACCTCTATTTCACTTGATGTTCAGTGAGGGTGTGACCGAGGTAAGGATCACGCCACACCTGGAATGTATCTGAGCTCTCCGCTGGCAGAGCTGGTCGAACACAACGTGTTGGTGACAGATTATCAAGCTTGAGGATGGCACGAGTACCAAGTAGGGATTTTTTAAATACTTTATAGATCTAGTGTTTGCCAACTATCTCACTTGATGGTCAGTGACAATGTGGTGGAATTTATAATCACACTAGAGCAATAATGTTTAATGATTCTCAAGAACGGCTACGTCTTAAGTCAGAAGCTGAAGTCTGAACACACTGTGTGTTAGTTGTCGGGTTTTCTAAATTAAAGGTGGAGCTGGCCAAGCAGGTACTGAGAAATACCCAACCACCATGATGTGACTCTGATCGCAAACTGTTGATACAATGGCCTTCACGAGAACCTCGAACCATCAGTGGGAATCGAACTAGCGTCCCATCCGGTCCCACCGCTGGGCTAACAACGCTTCGAGATATTTAATTTTTAAAACTGAAACTTTGACGGTTTTGTGACATCACTCCACACTCAAAGACAGCTCTGTCTGAACAAACCGTGCATTAGGTGACAGATGTACTTAAATGTGCCTTTCTAGCCCTGAGGGCACTAATTTAAGAAGTGCATTTAACTGCGGACGGCTGATTGTCGATTGACACTCGCTATATATCTAGTTATCATCGGTTCACAGTTACCTTAAACCCAGCAGAATTGGCGGCGTCTCCGACTAGTATCGACATGTCGTCGTCGATGGGCGCGTTCAGCGATTTGTGCGCCACTATCAACTCGTTCAGTTTCGCTCGCTCCACCTGCCAACACAAACGTAGCTCGGGTCAAGTGTGCGTCCGCACATCGGCACTTATAGCGCCAACAGCCATATGTGTACAGTATAGCATAAGCATAAGTTTGTCTCCTGGAAGTGGCTTCGATACAGCTCGCTATATATGTTTTCGGGTCGGGTTTTGCCGGTAGACGCCTCGGCGAGACGAGAGCCTCACTTCAGAGCCACAGAGACACAGTGCACGCTCGCTATGATCCTCCGACTACTACGACACTCTACCTCGCACTGCCACCACGTGAGTCCCGCTGCCTTTAAGATGGGTCAGTCGGTATGGGCATTGAGGCATACAAAGATGGTCTCTGACTGGTCGGTTGGCGCAGTTGGTAGCACTCTGCCTTCTGAGCCGCTGGTCCCGGGTTCGATTCCCGGACAGGTCAAACATTTGTGTGTATGAACATGTCTGTTTGACCTGTGTCTGGGTGTGTATATGTATATATATCTTCTTCTATCTAAACTTCATAACATTGGTATTTGAGGCATTACTTATGACTTGTTTTGCAGTTACCTAAGAAATCAAACTCAACACACCACCATAAATGGTATTAATAGTAGCGAGGAAATCCTTTCATTTGGTGTTCCCCAAGGTAGCGTTCTCGGTCCAACTTTATTCCTTATTTACATCAAGGATTTATGTAACTTGTCACTGACAAATTGTAAAATAATTACGTATGCGGACGACACAGCACTCCTTGTTCATGCACGCAGCTGGCAGGAAGTTCACGATTTTGCAGAGTATGCTTTAAGAGACGTCATGAAATGGCTTTGCTCAAACTTACTTACACTCAAAATCTCTAAAACCAAGTTTATTACCTTTGCCGGCAAAATGTCTTCTTTACCGCCTTCAACTTTTAAACTATGTGCACACGCATGTCAAACAGATAGGGTTCCTACCAATTGTAATTGCTTGTTCTTAGAGCGTACTTTTACCATAAAATATTTAGACGTAATACTTGATAGCACCCTAAGTTGGAAAGATCACATTGACTGCATGGTACTTCGAATACGCAAATAAATATTTGTATTTAAAAATCTGAGATCAGTTATTGATTTGCAATGTCTTAAAACAGTTTATTTTGCTCTAGCTCAATCTCTGATATCATACTGCGTTACTGCTTGGGGTAACTCAGCAAAGGTGAACTTGATGACTTGATTTGAAATAAAAAAAATATTTAAAAGCAAGGCTCATAGAGCATCTTTCCATGCATTTCAATTCTGACTTGAATTACGCTACATTAAGATGTCGGCGGGGAGCCCTCCGCGCACTTGGAGTTTGTCACGCCTACGTCACGCCCTCGAGTGCGATTCTTTAGTGGTGCATTAGAAGACTTACCCTTTTAATATCAAGAAAATGTTCTATCAGTCATCATCTTTATGACATGAAAAAAAAAGTATATAAGAACTACTTTTCTTTATTACCTCATTAAGTTCCCTGGAGGAACCACTACAAGAGTTGACAGAGGTGTATGCTTCAAACTCCAGCTTTATTGCTTCACATAATATTGACTCCATTGAGTTTGGTTCTATTCTGGAATAATAAGAATAGTCTTACTAAAACTATTATCAATGCGAAGTTTTGTATGGGTGTATGTTTGTTCCTCAAACGCGTCAGAACGGATGAACATATCTGGGCGAAATATGGCAGAGGTTATACTCTGGAACAGCATGTGGGTGACTTTTTATCCCTGAATAACTGGTTCACGTAGGGTAGCTGAGGTCACGGGGAAACTTTGGACCATGCAAGTGAAGCTAGTTTATTATTACCAGTTGACTAACTTGCACGGCCTACAAGGTCATTCACAAAATTAACGTAACTTATAGGTGTAGACAGATGATGTAATTATTTTTTCATGCCCATGTGCTATGTCATTATATCAGCTATTTGGCAGTGACAAGCCCAGCAAAATCAGTTTAGCTATTTCGGACAGTGCAGACTAGAAAAAATTTGGTTCAATTATCCTAGGTATATTGGGTGTTATAAAATGTTTAGTGCACAGATTTCTTCCATAACTTTGTGATTCATTGTAGACCGCTACATCACTTAACATCAGCTGAGATAGCAGTCCAATTCCGCCTTATTAGTAATATTTATTCTGACTGACTGTTTTGTTTTTTGGCAAATTTCTGACTGAAGGGGATTATTAGATCTGGGCCTGTTTGCTGCACTTCTGTCCTTCGCCAACTAGTCAGTAGGGTCTCCGGTCTCAATCTCCGCCCCTTATGCTTTTATGCTTTAGTGTAGTTGTGTGTTAGGTTTATTTACACAACATGGACAGACGATCTGACTAAGCTCACAGGTATGGGCTGGATGCGGGCCGCTTCCATCCGGTTCTTGTGAAAATCAATGAGGGAGGCGTATGTCCTGCAGTGGACAACCTATGGCTGAGATGATGATGACACAACTTATACTAAAATATAAGCGGCGCGGCGCGGCTTGCGGCGGGCCCAAAGGTCAAAGGGCGTCGCCTCGCGACAATGTCCTTCTTATCACAATAGACTCGCGGGAGGCTGGAACGGTAGCATTCTACTTCCTAAGTAATAATTTGTTCATTTTCGTTACTTTTATGTGCGTTAATATATTTATTTGTTTCAGGTGGCATGTTACGGCCACAACTCATTGAAAGGCCACCTAGTTGTTTTTATTTCCTTTCTCCAATGGTTTTGTTGTAGACCTTATAGTCTGCTCGGATGCTCGAGTGTCTCCAATCGAAAACCTTTGCGCCCTAGCAGTTGCTTTATTTTGTAACCTGCCCACTGCCATATATAATTATGACTAATCAGCAGTGCAAGTACCGAACTCGTGTCGCTAAATTAGTCAATTGTGAAATTCGTCATATTTTCACGATTTGTGCGAGTACCGAACGCATCGCCATCTTTTGTATATCGCATGCGATCGATTATTTTCACGATTCATTTTTTTCGCTTATTAGGAGTTTTGGCTTCGCACGGCCTATGTTAAGCAAATTTTGGCTTTTTATCGATTGTTTCTTGTTGAGTTTCTTGATTTTAAAATCTATATAAAATTTTATAAATTCAAACGATTCAGTTTTTCGCTGCCGTGATACACTTTGGATTATTTTTTCCCAAGCAATGTATAAAACATTGCCTGCGCGGAGTGTTAGAAAGAAAATAAGAATGAAATGCTCTACTTAAAGTTGCTTAGGCAAACTCATATCAAAGGGCTCATAGCAAAACTCTCTTAACGTTTAGGGCACCAAAAACAAAATATTTTTAGGAAGCATTATTACTGAGATCTGTGAATGAACTATTATATTTTGGTTGATGTAACAATTTATAAAGTTTACCCCTTCACTGTTGGATACAAATATTTCCCAAAAACCCTTTTTTCTTTTTAGTTCGATGACTGAAGCCTACATTCTATCCGAGAGTCAGTATCAATGATCTTTTTGTATTCTTTAAATCATCTCTGTTATTTACACCAGCTCGACACATACACGTACAGACAAATGAGTGTGATAATATACAAAAAATATTTAAAAAATGGTTGCAGTTTTGATACCTTTCTACATCTTGTAGTATGTCTCTTGCTTTGTTGACATCAGGGTCGGTGCTGGTAGATGGCAACTCTTCACAGATGTGTTGTGGCTTGGCCTCCTTGTAATATAGAGCTTCTCTAGTATCTCCATGAATTAATATTTGTCTGAAAATGTAATAAGTAATCAATATTATTAGTGGTTTTAGTAACTTTGCCTGTCTCATGAATCATTCCCTGAGCAAATCCTCAAGCAATGATTCCTGATGATTATATGATTTTACTCCTCCTCCCTACTTGAAGACACTCTTGTGACTTGTGACGTGACTTGTAGAGACCTAGATCATATGTATGGGGATTTCCCCATACATATGATCTAGGTCTCTACAAGTCACAAGTGAATAGGTACCCTCTAGACATAAGTGACCCATGATAGATGAAATCATCACTATTTTTAAGATGATTTGCATCAAAAATTATCAAACTTCTGCCTAGTTTATCTTTATATATCTTTATTCAACAAAGTTTGAATAAATAATATAGAAATCTAAAAATACTGTTAACTTTGGGCAAGTTGCCTACCATTTACAAAAAATTATGATAAAGATATGAATAATAATATGAAAATTTCTTCTCTCATTACAAAAAAGTTATTTACCACAAACATAACCACATATATAATCCAGGTGAATTTTCCAACCTGACTCTACCTGGTACTTGTCTGCCCTACTCCTAGTGTATATAAAAGGCCCGAGGCGCAGAGGGAGAGCAGCCCCTGCCTGCCGTAACAAAGTGCAGACATCAAGTGAGCTGCGAAGGTGAACATTGTTGCCTGTGCTTTGTTACGCAAGGGCGGAGGGGCTGCACAATATAAACTCAATTAATGCAAATAACCTCAAAAAAAAGTTATAGATGCACTTCACTATGCTCTGAAATTAATGTTTAGTAAAATAAAGTAGAACTAAATAGATCATTGACACTATTACATGGCCCCATACATATCTAAATAAAGTTTTGCAAAGCTCTAATCAGATTTCTCACCTTATACTATTCTGCTTAGCAGACTCAGCATACATGTTGCTATCAATATTATCATACACATTATATGACTCTATCATTCTCTGATCATAAACTGCCCTGTTTATGACTGACTTTTCATCTATTGGATAGACTTTCATAGTGTAAGAGGAATCTGAAATTTGTACAGGTATTGGAGGGTAGTTATGTTGGTAGGGTGGTAGTGATGTTTCGTAGTCACCACTTTGTGGTGATTGCACTGTTGTACTACTCGGACTACAGCTAGTACTGTTTAAAGTCTCATACTGACTTACAGGTTCCTGCGGTATGTAACTATTTGTAACTTCATTGTCCCGTTTAAATTTTTTCGAGCTCGACACTGAGTCTTCTGGGTCACAATGTTGTCGTTTTCTGGCTCTATTCTCTTCTATCTTTCTCCTCTTTTCTGCTTTGTCCTCTTCGGACATAATAAACTCTTTTACCATACCTATTGCCAAACACTTTTCCAAACGACATTTCTGACAAAACCTGCGAGTAACCACTGTTATAACACAATTGTTGGTGAACGGACACTTGAATTCCTTACTAGCTAATGCATTTCTACGAAAGAATGCTTTGCAACTTTCGCAGGAGATCGCGTTGAAATTGTAGCCTAGCGCTTTATCGCCGCACACTAAGCATATTTTCTGCAAGTTAGATGGTAGTTCCTTTTTCTGATTTGGTAGTTCTTCACTTTTATCACTGTTCTCTTCCATTTTTCACATTGGGTCATTGAATGTTATGAAGTCACAGTCACGATTTCACATGAGAGAGAAGTTCACATGAATCCATTATTTACAAGTTCTTTCAATGTACCTCGATGAGTATACATTGACATATGTGATAAGAATCTGGATATTGGCAAATTGCAAAGATAACGCATTTAAAATCTAAAATATGTACCTGTTAGAAGATAAACTATTTATTTATTTTACGATTAATATTTTTTTTAATGTTATGGCTTTGGATTCAAGTCCTTTAGCCTAGATTTAAGATGCTAGTGCTGCCAGATCTAGTTTAATAATAGAAGCGGCTAAACTAAAAGGGTAATGTTTTTTGTACATAAGAAGCTTGTTAATTTATTGACTGCTGGCCTGGGAGGTCAGTCAATTCAATTTGAGTTACTTAAAGGCTGACAATAGCCAGTTTGCTCAAATGTTTTAGTAGTATTGTAATTAGTTATTAGTATGTTATTTTAATAAAAGCGTCGGCCCATTAAAAAATGACGATTTAATGAGGCCTTACTTTTTTAAGCTATTGCATAGCTTCTATCGCGGGCCTTGAGCGTGGAGACCGAATTCGAACCTAACACTCCCCCACTCCGACCGGCACAGCGGTGATACTTTTTAGTTTTGCCATCTATCGAAGAATAGCAGAACTTATAATTACTTTTTTGAAATATCACGCTTGTCTGTTTAGTTCAGCAACTCGCCTCTAGGTGGCATTGGTTGTATCGGAGTTACTGCATAAGTTATTAATATATTAATTGCATAAGTTGATAAAAAATGCTATGCAATAGCTCTACCGCGGCAGTCCCCGAGTGTCACACGTCCTTTTCGTCGTATACGTATTATTAACCATTAACCATATTATATAAAGCTCGATTACCACTCACTGACTGACTGACTGACTGACTGACTGACTGATTGACATCATTGTTCTCCCAGAAGGAGTATTTTTGGGTTTAAATTATATAGTGGACTGTATAGAGAGTGCCCACGTGACCTCCAGAAAAATCCGAAAAGTGTCATTTTTGGTTTCCTTGATGGAACTGGTGTACGGATCTCGGAAACCATAATCGATGGGGGGTAGGTGTCAAAACTAAAAATGACTAAAACCCTGGGACCTTTTTGGAAAGTTGAAAAAAAATTACCCTCCCGAACAAAAAAGAGGTTCTCCCATACAAATTTAAAACGACCGCAGCTCCCGAACCGTTATAGGTGGGTATGGGGGGTTTGAACAAATGTTATAGAGGGTTTGTAGGAGAATTTGGGTTTTTAGTCAAAAATTGCAAATTGGTCCTTCGACCCGGATACCGCCGGAGGCCGCAGGCCGAGCTTCAAACCCGCGAGGCCGAAGGCCGAGCTTCGAGGGCGAGGCCGAAGGCTGAGCTCTCGGCCCGCGAGGCCGAAGGCCGAGCGTGGCCTCCGCGAGGCCGCAGGCCGAGCCGTGTTAGTCACTTACGAGGCCGTAGGCCGAGTTCCGAATGGGGTGTTACGCATTTACATTCCTTAGGAGAGTCACTAACGAGGCCGAAGGCCGAGTCCCGAATGGGGAGTTTTTTTCCACATCTCGAGCTGGTCTTTGATGCAACCGCTCACGGGAACTAAAAGTATCTGTCAGTTGTTCGACTTGCATGACAATTTTTAAATCTTTTTATTTACTGGATGGGGATTTTCGCTGGCGATACAACGCCACGGTTGCGAGGCCGCAGGCCGAGCTTCAAACCTGCGAGGCCGAAGGCCGAGCTTTCGGCCCGCGAGGCCGAAGGCCGAGCGTGGCCTCCGCGAGGCCGTAGGCCGAGCCGTGTTAGTCACTTACGAATGGGGTGTTACGCGTTTACATTCCTTAGGAGAGTCACTAACGAGGCCGAAGGCCGAGTCCCGAATGGGGAGTTTTTTTTCCACATCTCGAGCTGGTCTCCGAGGCAACGGCCCACGTTAACCACTGCACTTAGAGGTATGGTCCCTTAACAAAAGTCGTTTACAATCTTGGTGCGATTTTACAGCGACTAAAATTTTATCAAAAAAAAATCAACTTGCACATGGTAACCCTGCTCACACTTTGTACTGAACTAGAAGAAACTGTCACTTACTCTACTTGTATGAGAATTTTATATATTTTTTCAACTGCAACTAAAATTTTAAAAAACACGCACATCGATAACGCGGGCTGCTCGCAGCCCGCGCACCACCCAAATACTAGTTATAATATATAAAGCTGAAGACCCACTCATTGACTCACTGACATCATTGTTCTCCTAGAAGGAGTATTTTTGGGTTGAAATTATGGTGTGGACTGTATAGAGAGTGGTCACGTGACCCCCAGAAAAATCCGAAAAGTGGCATTTTTGGTTTCCTTCATGGAACAGGTGTACGGATCTCGAAAACCATAAGCGATGGGGGGTAGGTGTCAAAACTAAAAATGACTAAAACCCTGGGAACCTTTTGAAAATTTAAAAAAAATTACCCTCCCTATTAAAAAAGAGGTTTCCCCATACAAATTTAAAACGACCGCAGCTCCGGAACCGTTATAGGTGGGTATGGGGGGTTCAAACAAATGTCATAGAGGGTTTGTAGGGAAATTTGGGGTTTTTGTCAAAAATTGCAATCCGCGAGGCCGTAGGCCGAGCCGTGTTAGTAACTTACGAGGCCGAAGGCCGAGTTCCGAATGGGGTGTACCTCATTAACGCATCCTATGGAAGTCGCTAACGAGGCCGAAGGCCGAGTCCCGGATGGGGAGTTTTTTCCACATCTCGAGCTGGTCTCCAATGCAACTGCCCACGTTATTTACTACAATTAGAGGTAGGGTCCCTTAACAAAAGTCTTTTAAATTCTTTGTGCGATTTTACCCCGACTAAAATATTAATGATAAATATAAACTTGCATATGGTAACTCTGTTCTCACTTTGTACTGAACTTGAAGAAGCTGTCTTTACCACCGCGAGGCCGAAGGCCGAGCTTTAAACCTGCGAGGCCGAAGGCCGAGCTTCAAATCTGCGAGGCCGAAGGCCGAGCTCGAATGAGGTGTAACGCATCAACACACCTTATGGGAGTCACTAACGAGGCCGAAGGCCGAGTTCCGGATAACGAGTATTTTCACATATCGAGCTGGTCTCCGAGGCAACTGCCCACGTTAACCACTGCACTTAGAGGTGGGGTCCTTTAACAAAAGTCGTTAACAATCTTGGTCCGGTTTTACCGCGACTAAAATTTGATTAAAAAAATCAACTTGCACATGGTAACCCTGCTCACTTTTTCTACTGAAATAGATGAAACTGTAAGTTATTCGATTTGCATGAGAATTTTATATCTTTTTAGCAACTGCAATTACAATCTTGAAATAAATACTAATGCACATCGATAACGCGGGCTGCTCGCAGCCCGCGCGCCACCCAAATACTAGTATTATTTATAAAACCGATTATCCACAGGTAGCTTACTGAATCCTAAATAAGTAGGTAGTAAAACACTAAATCCATCGATTCCGGAAACGCGGGATCATATCGATAAAAGACGTGTTATTCAGCTACATTGGGTTGCTTAGCCATGAAGCTTAAGTAGGTAGGTAGATATGTATCCAAATATCTTATCACTAGTTATGCCCCAGGTAAGTTGTGACGGTGTTGCTGCCAATGATGTTTAAAATTGTGTCTTAGATAGTGATAATGGAATGGCAATCGAAATATCAGCTAGTATTCAATTCATGAACAATCTAACGATCCACCAATTATTTTATGGAGAAACAGGAGGTCCCGATTCTATCTCCTGTGCTTCAAGGAACATCCACCTTGTCGGTAGCCGTCCAATGCTGCGCTTGCCAGTCCGTGATCTCTATTCGAGAAGGGCCCTGTCCACTGCCACTTCAACTTTCTAATCCGCTGGGCTATGACGGTGACGGCTTATATCTACATGTCGTGATGTATGTATTTAAAAATAGGTAGGTATAACGGGCAACGCGGACGGTTAATATATATCTATTTCTCTTTATATTAACGGGTCCGTGCGCGAATTTGCTCTTCCAAGGTTATCGGGTCTTAAAAGCGCTTTAAAATAAAAATGTTAAACTTGTGCTAAGCTACACAGTACAGTTACGCACAAAACTAATAACTCAACAACTTTCTCGTAATCACCATCTTATCAGATATACTGAGATATTATCTATAAGATAAATTCCAATTTTATTTATTAGTTATTAAAATGTAAGTATTCTTATAAGATAATTTTGATTCTTGATGAAAATGAATACTTGCATTACACAAGTTGTCAATCAGTTTTAAATGTCAATATAGTTGTTCATCGAGCTACGAGTGCGTACGTGCGGGGTCGTGGTTTGTACGAAGTATTATACAGGGAGTTTGGTAGAGGGTTAGACAAACTTGGTGGGCGTGTAGCTGGATCCATTTGGAAATATATATGAGGAGAATCAGTAGATGGAAGAGATCGACATCGCCCAGCAGATTTACAAGTTAAAATGCCAGTGGAAAGTAAAAAAGTATCATGACGAAATGCTCCCGAGTAATGATGGAGTCACAGACGCGGAGGGCGTGTCCCGACAAGGTGGTCATACGTGTTGATAAATATTGCTGGACAAAGCTGAATCCAAGCCGCTTAATACCACCCATTCTTGCGGAAATTCATATTTATTCATTTGAAATGATAACGATGATGATAAAATAGAATTTAACTTTATATAATGGCACGTAAATTATTACCAAGAGCGATAGAAATTCGTCGAATTTAAAATAAAATGTGTAATTTGTATCGTTTGGAGTTTTAAGTAATGTTTGTTTTCATGATTGCATAATTGAAATGAAAAAGAAGGTTTCTTATGTTTACAGTGTGTTGGAGAGACGTTGTTCGTGAATAGTTCATGATTGTAAGGAATTGAAATGACAAATAATAACTGGCGAGGAAGCTGTACGGTGCAGTGCGGTGCTATCGAGTAAACTGTAAGCGAGTTTACCGCTATGTACTAGCTATAGTTTGATATGTGAACCTCGATATAACGGTTAGTAAGTATCTTTCAAATGCCCATGATACCTACATTACAGTCAATGGTTTTCAGGGAAATCATTTAATTCTATCGGTAAAAGGTTAATTATAATTCCGATCCTTCTGCAAACGTGACAAATCAATATTCACTATTATATAACAAGCGTACAATGTAAATCCGACATTCTTCAGTTTTGCAGAGTCGGCTAGATTAGGTAAAGTCAGTAGGCACGTATGTCGCAGGGAGTTACGCGAAATCGGCCAGGTGATATGTCGACTGTAGATTCGATCGATTCACGATTTAAGTACGTTCTTTGCTCCGTAATAAATTTCTGTTGGTAAAGTAATACCTATCCTGTGCCGCCTACAAAACAATTTGTAGTAATCTTTCATGTGAACTATACTACGGTAGGTTTATGCCAGTCGCCGATTAACCAATCCAAACTTATGCCTTGTGATGTGACGAAGCAGGTGCAGCGTTCGGAGCGCAGTTGACGTATTGGCGATGTTAGCGCTCATCACTTGGACTGGTGGCATGTGGCGAAATCGCCTCCATGCTGCGGAGGGCACGTTGAGCCGTCGCGTCGCTCCCGGTTGTCTCGGGAGGAGAGTTGCTTGCCATGTCGGAGGCCCCCGGCCGCCTACGCCCTCCGACAATGGGCTGGGCACTAGCCTATCCGCCCACTTACATTGGCCAGCGCTGCGGGTATATCATAGCCAACACTCCTATCTATGCTAGCCTGCTATGATAGTGATAAGTTACTTTCTGGTGCCCGCCTGGGTAGCTACCACTACCACTGTCATGCTTTAAAGTCTGTTACAAAACACACAGAGTGGTCGCCAAGACTGTTTGTTTGAAGTGATGATAGCTCAGCGGTGGGAGCGTCGGCTGCCAAATTGATGAACGGTGGTTCGATCCCAACCAACGGCTTGCGCTTCCAGTGAAAGTAACACCATTATCAAATTCCCGGAATGTGGTGGGGTAATTTAGAGTACCCGCCTGGCTAGCTACCACCCTCAAGTTCGAAAAACTGCCACCAAACACATAGTATGTTCAGACAGTAGGCCTTGAGATCTAGTAAGCATTCTAGGTCTAGCGTGATATTATCTTCCACCACATCGACACTGACCATCAAATGTGATAGCGGTCAAACACTGGATCTATTTATTATAATATAAAATAAGACACCTTGTGTGTTGCTGTCTTTGAGATCTACGAGACATCTAGGTACAATGCGATATATCTTTCGGCCACATCGTCATTGGCCATCAAGTTAAAGTCAAATGCTTTCAGCCCTATTATATAGAACTATTTTAAATGAGTGTGTTGATCAACATGCGCAAAAACAAAATAATTCTCGGAAAAACATCTCAAATCGCTCATGGGCTCGAGAGTAATCACCAAATTTATTCAGCGATTGAAGTAAAAACAAATATAACTAATATACTAAAATATAATCAAAATATGGTATATTTCTAATGGTGAAGGATTTCAAGGAAGATGTTTGCTACCGGAGACAGATAAAATATCTCTGCCTACGCGTGTGTGTGTTACTTCAGAACATTTTCTCATTAATCCGATTTTTAAAACTTTATTTGAAAGCAGCTTCTCATGTACCTAGTTTGATCAAGATCTGAGTAGTATTTGAGTTATCCTAGTAATGAGTATAATATATACGTCATTGTAATTAATTTCGATCACATTGATTAGATTCTTATTTTTCACAAAAAATAATTATTATTTACGTATGAGCGAGTGGACCTCGGTTTGTATACCTTTACCTACGTTATTATAGAACGCAATCAATGATGTTTTACTAAAGATGACGTATATTCATACTGCGCGGTGCTCAGATTTTGTTCCTTTACGACATAAACATGCTTACTGCGACAGATAATACGGTACAAATAATATAGAAAAGCTATATGTTTACACTTGCGCTTGAAATTCGCGTCATAATGAAAATTACTACAATTGACTTAATTTTACCGTCTCAGTTTCCGTGCGCTTGTGCGACATCTACCTCATATAAACATATAATATCATTGAACGCAATCAATTAAATATAATACTTAGAACAAAATAGTCTATAGTCATATTTTCAAACAACCAATTTCCTATTCAACAGCATCGTGCATGTTCCTGAAACCTCATCAATAAAAGCGGAGCGACGCACAGCGCGCGCTCATATCTCACAATCTCACAAAATGTGTTACGCGCCATCATTTTGTTTATTCTTAACATTTATTTTGAGATTAGTTAACGGAGATACGTACAGTGTGAGGATCGGGGTTGAAAATCATGTCAATTTGATCGATAGTAAGTTTTTAAGTTTTACAATCGACCCGAAGTATTTGTTTTCGACCAGTGAGAAGTATCGAAGGTGAGTATTTTATACTTTTACTAGCTGACCGTTCGCGGCTTTGCCCGCATATCTAACGTGTATCAAAAATAATTCCAATCTATTACGAATTTTATGCAAAACTCGCTTACGGCACGACTATTTTTATTGTTTGCAAAAGTTATATATCCCACCTAGTTCACTTGTGCCACCTATTTATATTCAGTGCTTGCATATGTTTAAGATAACAAGAACTATATGATATAAACGGATTATTATTTATTCAATTCTTTATTCCTAGTAACTCTAAAATTATTTGTTAAATATTTACGACTAGCCGGTTGGCTCAGTTGGTAGCACTCTGCCCCGGGTTCGATTCCCGGACAGGTCAAACATTTGTGTGTATGAACATGTCTGTTTGACCTGTGTCTGGGTGTGTATATGTATATAAGTATATATCAGTCTTCAGGTTACCATAGTTACAGGCTCTGCCTAGTTTGGGACCTGAAGACCTTGTGTGAATGTTGTCCCATATTATATTATTATTATTATATTATTTAATGCGTACAGACTTTTCAGCCCTTATCCTTATCAGCCATTCTGGCACCATTGAGCAACCGATATCCGAACATACAACCTCTCACTACCAACAATCGTTTGAAAGCGCATCTACCTTTAATTGTTCATAGGGTGCGATTCAGTTCATAGGGTCGTACTGCACACGCCGGTTGTTATGTGAATATGTGCCGTAATGAAAACATTACAAAACATTTTTGAAAAGAATGGGGCCGAGTTTCTTGGCGCTTTTTCTTGGTGTTGCGCTATTTTAATTTTGCATCGCGGTACCATTGTATACCCACATACATACATAGGTACATATTTTGTATATTAGGAACATTAATATTTTGCTGTCGGCCATACTCGTAAATGCGTCGCTGACGCCAATATTTGAATGAATATTTTTGACTTTACTCATACATTTGTGCAAATCGTTCAATTAAATTAAGATAATGCGGGCAATGTCAAATACACAATAACTGCTCCAACTCCAACGATATCATCAAATATGGGAGATGGGCACCAGCTTCTCGAGCGTGGCTCGCATATATTACATTCATGCACCCATCATTTCCAATATTCGTGTAGCACGTATAGGCCGCAATAAAAGTTTTATAATTAATCAGAAAGGCTGTCCTTCCACACAATGCACAAATACCTCATATATAACAATGAACAAATGCGTGTGCGTTTGTCTATAATAATATGTAGTCCTGTTATTAGTTATGCGATCTCAGAGCGTGCCCTGGCTTTCTTTTTAAAAATTAAAATAATTGCTGAACGCGGCGCGTTTGTTTTATAAGAACCAGCAGAGCGATATCCCGAGGAAAGTGAGAACGGTCCTTTAGACGTGTTTTATCGTTTAATGTAAACTTTTTAATCTACTCGTTTATTTTCCAGTAAAGAATGCATTTGCATGGCTTCGTCTCTCACGCCAGCTTTCATCCGGATAGCTGGTCCGTCCACCGCGTTCCTCTCACTCCGGAACGCCACCATCACCATCGATGATCTCGGAGCTGACGATGAGCCGAGGAATGTCCACTTCCAAGACAAGTTTGCTGAGAACATGTCTGAAGAGTTGCGGCAGACGCAAGTGGAAAGTGTAGAAGTTCCAGAAAGCCGATTCAAGAGAAACCATGAGAAGATTGAGGTAAATGTTTTTCCTTTCCATTTTATAAGACTGCGTTATAAGATGGTCCAACTATTTATTAAGGAATCTTACCCGCCAATCCTACTAATATTATAAATGCGAAAGTTTGTGTCTATGTTTGTTACTTCTTCACGCTCAAACGGCTACACCAATTTCGATGAAATTTGGTATGGAAATAGTTTGAACCCATAGGGTTTTTATTCCGAAAAAAGTAAAGTTCCCGTGGGATAATTAAAGTAGTGGGAAAACCGTAATCCATGCGGGCGAAACCGCGGGGCGCTACTAATATACTATATAGTCCAAATTAAAATTTCGCTATAAAAATATGTAACTATGAGTATTCTGCGCGCGAATAATAGAGTGTGTCTCGATTTCACTTACGGAAACTAATATAGCAAAGGAAATTACCGAGTTTTTTAATTCAGTTTTAAGATGCTTTTATTCAACTTTGAAAATAAATAATTGTACATATCTAGTGTATTATTGTACATGTAGAAGTACCAAACAAAAAAAAGCAAAGAATAATAAACTACAAGTTTATATAAAGTTAAAAATGTACAACGAAAGAACGAAGGAAAGCAGCTGCGAGGCTCACGCTCACACGCGACCCGATGAAGGTTGCTTGTCGATTGTGTGAGAGAAAATAACGTAGTTTGGAAACTATAAAAAGCGACTTTGTCGAACGCGAAACCGTCTCGGTCACAGAGCACGGAAAAAGGCTAAATCGTGATTTTCACAATATTCGTGCTAGAGTTATTATAATAGTACGCTTAATGTAAAATCGTATAGATCACCGCCACGACACACGTTATCATGTTTTGCCTTATAAATAGATATACTTTCTAGGTGAATCACAAAGATTGGAGGAAATTCGTCCAATGGGCCAAATCCACCGGCTTCGACCTAGTGTTTGCATTGAACAATGAGGAGAAGATGGCCTCTGGAATGTGGGATCCCAACACCGCTCTGAACATATTGACTGTTGCTGAGAAAGCTGGAATCGGAGATATCTTCTGGCAGCTGGGATATGGTGAGATTTTCAGTGTTATGCTGGTTTCCCTTTGATATAATCAAGTATCTCTTTTCCCCCCATAATGTTGCTATGAGGCTCTTAGCTCTTAGCCCTTGCTAAGAGGCTTTTAAATAACCCTCATGTGCTGATGTACTTGTGTTTGTATGTTCCGATCAAGTATCTTTGCGTGAGTCGTCATCAGATGTCCGCATTGACAACACGTAGAACCAAACCTGACATACTTAACCACACTGGCCTTTTATTAAGGCTATTAGAATAATTAGCATTCAACTTGAGGTGATTACAGTGACTCTGACATTGTTACGTTGTATTTGGTGAATTTCACGAACGCATTAAGTGTTGATGGAAAGGCTCGTAATTCGTTCGCTTGCTGAGAACTTATGTAACTACGCTTACTTATGCTTATGCAACGTAATCCAGGCCATAAATTGATGCCAGTCAATGAGTTCCTACTGAACATCAGCGCGGAGGTTGTCAAACCCTCGCGTAATGCTGAGTAGGGATTCACTTTTACTTATTCTTATAAGTTATATTTATGTATTACCTACCTGTGTGTTTATTTGTTTTAAGTATTGTAGTATTAATGTCAGAAATAAATAATTTTCAAAGAAAGAAATTATTTCTTTCTTTCATTACATTTCATGCATTTCAGTTTCGCATGCGCTTGCAGTGCGAGGATCGTGAAGATTTAACAGTTTTAATGATCAAGGCAGTGCAAAAGAAACTGACCCTCCAGGAGCAGTCGTAGATCCGTAAACCGACTTCTTCAAATCGAAAGTGCGCAAGGACGTAACCCCTAGCCATGGAAATGTTATAACCTTGTCTAAGATCTTACTTATACGATGATTCCACGTAAATCAATGCGCAGTAAAACCTTCTATAAGATACTTCCTACCTAAGATAATTAATAGATTCCGCATTCCTCTTGGTAGGTATCTTTCGATTCAAGAACTCCTGAGAATACCTCGTGTACAGCAAACACTGGGGCCATGGACGGTCCCAGGTCGCGTACGGTGCAGTTTAGTAAGTTTGCTGCATACCGCTTCCACTGCGGCCGGGAGGGTATAGTGTACTAGTGTTAACCAGAAGCCTTACCATTACCTACAAGAATCGTATTTCAACATTTCTGTTTTTTTCTGATTTAGAATGCAAGAACCAGTCCATAGAAGAATATTTGAATGATTTAGAGACCCTTCGCGTGATCATCGAAACATTTGCTCCTGGACGGGCGGGGAAGTGGAAGGTTGTGGGCGGTGACGTCACCGACTGCCTTCAGGTCGACTCCAAGAGTGACTTCAAGGACTACGTCACCCTGTCTAATGACATGATGGATGCTATATTACTGAACGGGTGAGAATATACCATATGAGCTCGTCTTAATACTTGTATTCTAACTTAATGACGATTGGGCCGATTGGCGACGACCATTTTGCATTTTGTTAGTCGCGAAGGTAATAGATCTGCAGAAGATACTGAACCTTTTCGAAGGCATGGCTTTGGTATACATTTTCGTGGCTATTAATACGTAAGATAAAGTATTTTTAAAGTCAATAAAATAGCACCAAGTGGCCGAGATGTCCAAAATAATCTATTTATAGCTCGAAATGTTATCGTATGACACCGTTTGCGTTTGACCACAATTGTGATGTTAAGCGACGCTGCGGTATCTGATGTAGCACACGAACATACAATAGTTGGATTAACTCGTGACTTGAAAACTCCAGAGTTGTGGTGATCTGGAAACGCAGTCGGCTACGCGTTCCATCCTCTGGCAGGGCGCAAAACGAAACAGTTAACACAGTTTTCGTATAGCATAATTTTTTTTTTTCACACTCAGACCCCCGTACTAGGATTCCCTGTGTCGCGAGGGGCATGGACACACACAATCACAGCACACAAACACCCAAGACCCGGGACAAACATCTACACTCGCAGAAATGTTTGCCCCTGCCGGGATTCGAACCCAGGGTCCCGGTGACGCAGAAGTCATGTCACTGACACTAACCACTGCGCCGCGGCGACCGTCATATGTGATAGATATCAGATATAGATGAGTTTCATAATGTAGAACTGTTTGTCGATTTAATAAAAGCTATTGTAATTAATCTTAAATTGTTTCTAACCCGTTACCTAAGGTATTAGTGCCTCAATAATATTATTAGCTTATACAGCATCCTTATAATGCTATAAATAAATAGCTCGTTGTGGGAGACCTTGAGATTGCTTAGAAGGCCCTAACATACTTACGAGCAAATCAAACAAAAGTAATGATTGACTACATTAGAATTCTATTACAGTTGAGCTTACTATATATATTTCGGTGCGTAAAGCGCGCGAGAGCGCCATAACGCCAAAAACGCGGGCATCACGATGCATAGCCTCGCAATAGCAGTATCACACATTAACGTTCCCTGTTCTAGTTCCTAACGTTCTTAATAAAATCACTCCATTTTACTTGAAATTTATAATATTAGTGGGTATTTCTGTAGTTTTTGTATTTATTACCTGATCTTGAATTGCAACCATAAATCCTTCTATTTCCAGACACATGTAACCATGTATTCAAGATTTTTGAGTCTTCCCGTCATCTCATGGGAACAGTCAGTATTGTCGGGAAAAAAAATGCCTTTGTGTCATTATTGGGTATCAGATATCTTCATTCCAAATTTCATTCCAAGTTCAGCAAACCGGTCAGGCGTTTCAGCGTAAAGGAGTAACAAACATGCAAACGACAAACAAACTTTGCCTTTATAATTTTAGTGAGTAATCTATTGAGAATCTTACATATTATTTGATAGGAACTCATCAAGTCACGAGCTACAACGTATGTCGGAACGAGACCGGCTCAAGCTTCTCAAACTGCTCAGCCACAGCGACACGCCCCTTTGGCTGACCGAAGCTCCGTGGTCTTCAGAACTCGACGAGGTATCCCGGGCTGCCGATTGGCTGACTGGTCTGGGCCATGCAGCTAGAAATGGGTTCTCGCATCACTTTAGGGAACTGGGGGAGGAGATGTATCAGCCTACACTGGTAAGGGATATCGAGTGGATTTCAATCCAGTAGGGATAACATTGGCAGCATTAGCATTTGAAACTAATTTTATCATTTTAAAAAGATATACATTACAAATACATTTTAGCCGCACAAGTCTAATTTGCTATATGTAAGATATGTAAGCTGTAAATGAATTTAATTATATATTTCAGAGCTTCTACATGGCTTTGTTGTTTAAAAACCTCGTCGGCTCCAAAGTGTTAAACGTGGAGATGGAGCCGGAACAAGCCATTATGTTTGCTCATTGCACTTCGCTGCGCCACAAGGCTGTCCCCGGAGCTGTCACTCTCTACGGAGTGAACATGAATGACGAACCGGCGAGGTTTTCCATCAAACTGGACAGAAGGGAAGAAGGGGGGGATATTCTGCAATTTATACTGGGACATGATAGTAGCGGGTAAGTGACAAGGAATCTATATAATTTTATTATGGTGAATTTAAAAAGTCCTATGACGAATACTTTTAAGAGAATTGTAACCATCTTAATAGCCATAAAAGAACACAAAAAAGAAACTGCAAATACTGACGTTGTTTTTTGTATCATTTTAAGGCTGATGACGATTTGGCGCTTTTCATTTTACTCTTATTCGGAAATTGTGTCGTGCACTTGAAACGTGGTTGGTTTTTAACCAATAGAATGAAATATCGCCGGTTCCTTATGTTATTATGTGTAATAGTCCCTATAGTTACAAAACTATAAAAACTGATGAAGTTTTTTACTGCATTTGCGCGGTGAGTCCAGAGTAGGGAAGGGCAAAGACAATGTTGCAGATGGCCAACTCCAGCCCTCTAACGGTTTTGAAGCGTTATCACAATATCACACGACGTTACAAATACCATACAAACATGGATCTAACATTTTAAATATTGTACTTGCTGATTTTAATATTAATTATTGTTATATTTTTACAGAAACATTCAAGTAAATGGAAGACCAATGTTTTTTGAAGGAGACTTAAAGCCAGTAGTGAAAAGAGTCCGTCCCTACAAAACTCTACTCCTAAATCTGCCAGGCAGGTCATTCGGATTCTGGGTACTTGCAAATACAAAAATCAACGCTTGCTATGATGAAGAAGATAATGGAACAAAAAAGGAATATATTGAAGCTGATACTGTAGAAAGTGGAGACAGAGAAATATTTAAAGCTAAACGTTCTGTTCTGGCAAAAGATTTCGATGAATACTCCACTTTATCTGATGTATTCGTCGATTTTTACGATGATAATGACACCGTTGAAGAAATAAATGATAAAAAACTGAATACCTTGCTAAGCACTCTCAACAATGACTTAAATAATGTTCAGAAATTTATCAAATTTGAACCAAAAGGTGAAAAGAGACTAAAACGAGAAACTGAAGATAACGAACAACTCAGTAAAAAAATGAAAAAATTACGAGTGCGAGGACTAAAACAAAATCAGATAATGGATCGGGAAATTAAACCTAAAGAAAGCCTTAGAAGTCTTCTTCAAGTGACCAAACAAAACATTACCAGGCGATTTAAAAATAACAGACAAAGATTAAGTTCCAAACTACCCAAAAATAAAGTGAGCAAACGTAATTCTAAACTAACTGATAGTAAAAAAAATCAAAACAACGTAAAATCTGCGAAAATGACTGAAAAACCTTTAGTTACGACAGAGGCTGAACCAAACCTAAGACATCGCCGAAGTGTAGATCAGAAACAAGCAGAATTGTCTATTGAAAATAAAATAGACGATGCAAAAGATAATCCTAAACTATGGAAGATCTTGAGAAAAATAAACAAGCAATTAAAAGATTTATCAGAAGAAAGCGAAGACTATGTAGAGGAATACCCAAATCTCATTTCTAGTCCTAAAAGTGAACATGAAGACGAAGACGATACGAGTGAAACTGGTTTCATAAAAAGCACAGTACATAACCTAATAAGAGTTTTGTCAGATGTTAACAAAAATTTAAACAGATTCTGGAATGGCATTAATTTGTTAGATTAGTTTATTTAATACAGTGATTATTATAATAGTAAAATAAATAATTAGAAAAATAGATTGGTTTTCTTTCACACAATATATCGTTTTTTTAAATAATGTTCTCTCAAATTTATATATACAACTAACTATACAACTACTCATTGGTTGCTACTGGAATGACTTCCAATTTGGTCTTGTACTGGTTAATTTATTTATTTACAAAATTCACAGCCCTTTATAAGCAAATTATTGTACAAATAGCTTACACCTAAGGCCAATAACGGATTTACATTTTACTGATGTAACTTATGTATTTATAGACTGTCATAGTATGTGAACTAGTAGGTTTTAGGTGCATTAGTGTGTATGTTGTGTCTGGGTTTTTGTGTATGTTAACGTGTTTGTGTGTCCGTGTGTGAATGAGAAGCAGCCGGTATAGTGCTGTATTACTTGAATGACTGAGATTCCAAATCAAAGTCGAAACTTTGATATAGAATCTTAATCATTTCGCTCTTGAAATTTAATTTATTATTGCAAAATAAGTCAACCATCTTATAAAATTTGTTATTGTAGGTCCTCTGTAATCTACTGACGATAGAGTTTAATAAAAGTACAGTAAGTATATTGTTTACTTCTGCCGCAAATAAAAATTTTTTTTTGTGTTCACAAGTTCTTTATAATAAACGTAGATACCATGAGAAGTGAGCACTGTTGCGAGTCGTTGCATTAATAAAATGTTGATTCCACAGGCGAGGCTATAATTGACAGCTAGCCCTATGCTTTCAAATGACAGTTACGCTCGTCACGTCGTAGGTGTCGCCCTCGTCAAACAATTGAATAACGCACTGTTATACCCCAACCGTGTTAATGTTAGCCTTAACACCGTTTAACCATGTTAGCGTTTTGCCCTGGTGCCTAAACAGCATCATCCACTTAAGCGATAGATCGTTGCTCAGACAGTACTGTCAGTTCGCGTTTGACCATCCTAGAGTTCGGATCTGCACAAGGGTCTCAAAAAATTCTATGTGTAAAATAAGTTTAATTTACAAGTAAACGTCTGTTTTTTTATAAAGCAAATTTCATTTGGACCTATAACAGCACGTACTGTCCGTACTAACTATAGTTGTTCTGTGTCACAGGTGTCGACACCGCGAAACAATAGCGTGTCACGCCGCGATACGGCTGCGATACGTGTGTCACAGTGGTTGCTTCAGTACATCATTTATTCTGAGTTCTATGAGCTGGTGTTCTAGCCAGTCCTGGACGGAGTAATGGTAACCTAGTGGTCAAACGCCTGCTTATTTTGTATAAATAAAGAATATAATTCAAGTAGATCACTCTATTCTTTATATCATTAATTGTGTCTGTTAATAAGAAAGATGAAGGCAAAATACGGCGATATATGAGTTGCGATCGTGTAGGTATTTACCACGGTGTGGTCGTCAGAACATCTTCGGTTGTCTACTATCGTGTAATAAATAATATCAGAGCAAGACCGCCTTTTGTGAACACCTGATAGGGACGGAAGCCGCGATCATCGACGTTGGCGGACCATCCAGCGCTCTTGGCGTGTCGGCACCAGATCGATAGCATACACTTATTGTACCTTCTATTATGCGCACAACTAATAACTAACTCCAATTAATGCAATCATATACAATAATATATTCAAACTGTAAGCGAGTGTCACTCAACATCCTAAAGCGTAGTGTGATTCCACTTTCAGTCCCATCGCTACAGAACATCAAACGAGAATGTGGTCAAATGTCTACCTACGTTATTGTGATGATACTAAACTGTACACAGATCACCAGGCCTAGGTGGGTCTCTCAGCACGAGACATCACGCACTTTACTCTTCCTCTGGAACTCTCGATACATTAAGAATTATTGGGATAATTGGAAAGGTGCAACCTGATCTTGCCAGTTAATAGGTAAACTAAGTTTGTCTTAGATCACGTCGTCACTTCACATCAGAGACAGCAGCTAACCACGAGCTAATAAAATAGGTCTTTCAGAATATCTAGTATGTTGTTCTGACAGCCTCAGAGTATGACAGTTTATAATGTGATAAGTATTAATCACGACATGTTCCAACATGATTATCTACCTGTGTGGGGGTGACCCTGCTGAGAGCGTGTACTACACGGTGTACCTACATATTACTGTATCTCTAACACATGTCTATAATTAGGTAAAATAAAACAACTCGCAGTGGTACAATGTAGTTTATTATTATTTAACAACATGTTAGATGAACCATTTTCACATCAAACCGTTCATATGAAAATGGCCACCGCTAAACCTTTTACGTAACTAATAGGGACCTCTTAAATAAATTGTAACAACGCTTTGCAAAGGTAATTAAAAGGAAGTGATAGCGAACAAGCCTTCTAGTCTTACTACAGTGAAGATATTAGAGTTATAGGAAATTAATTGCTTCGGGATATCAGAAACAGCGAAACGAAAAATGATATATTATTTTCAACAACAAGGTTTATCAGAAAAGCTCAATCCGTATTATCACCTAAAACATTTTCAACAATAACCTCTCGTTTATCATCCATAACTCTAATGTAATCCTGGATCAACTACTAACCTTTTTAATATAACAATACAACGTTCGAACCGCGTTCAAGTTACTTATGTTTCATTGTTTCACTTATCGGTAAAATGCATTTAACACTATAATGTCACTAATATTAAAAGCTAACGCACTAAATGTGATTCTTCTTGGCCAATAATAATTATCCTAAAACATAAAATTGGGGGGAATAAATCTAGGATACATTCGATTCATAACAAATTTATTGGCGGAATAATGACGCAATTATATCATCTACACTGATTCCCCCCGACATTGGCAGTGATAACTGTACTGTTCCCTCAAACCGAATCCTATTGTGTAAAATACGAAGTCTTATTCCCGTCACGTCAAAAACCAAAATGGTTATAGCATTTTCTGGGTGTTTTCAGCGAGCAATAATTAACATGATGAATCATCGGCATATGAATAATATGCCATTAGATTAAAACCTTGTACCAACTTGCATATCTGAATAAGGGCTGATAATTTACACAATTCCAGTCAGTTTAAGAGAAGAGCAAAATTACTACAATTTAATAACATATACATTTTAATAACGGTAATATATAAATTTGCCGATCATGTTCATATAGTATAGATTTTTTTTAAAATTATAGAAAATAAAACCAACGCGCAATATAATATTGCTATTCTGGCACTTTAATGTCAGTTCTTTGTTTTAAAATCTATACTATGTGTCAATATTGTATCGAAACAAGACGAATGCATGTTCTGAAGATGACGAGCATTGGTATCGTGTAAAGAAGCTCTTGTGTGTGGTTCTCAGTGTCGTTGTCTCTATGTTCTATTCTTTATGATTCTTACTGTCAGATTCGTTAGTCCTCGGTCTGACATTTTAACACTTCACATTTGGAAGTTAAATAACAAGCGTGTACCTACACCGATTGTCCAATCAATCCAGAGTTGACGAATTAAATCACGTTCATGGAACAATTGATTCCGTTTGCCTTCCATATTGTCAAAGTGATATATTGATAAAGAATGCAGTATTATGTTATGTATTGTACAACAAATACACGTGCTGAAGTACAAATTACTTTATTATATGTATTTATTGTGTCTAACGCGAAATATATTTATGGATACGGTTTGCAGCCAAATGGCGACATTATTTAATCTTCTTCTTCTTGTCCTTATCCAATACTAAGTGGAGTCGGCACACCATTACCTCTTCCATTCTCTTCTAGCATTGGTCGTCTCAGTGGTCCTTTCGTAAACATATCATTCTTCACACAGTCCATCGATGCCGTCTTCGGCCTTCCTCTACCTCTATATCCATCCCCATTCATGTTAAGTAGGTAGGTACTCTTTTTGTTATATGCTTATCATCTCTCCTCATGACACGCCCGTACCAAGCCAATCTATTCCTTTTCAACCTATCATTCACTGGCGCTACGAGTAGTTTCAAGCTTCCTCTGATATACTCATTCCTTATTTTCTCCATCCTAGTCACACCACACATCCATCTCAACATTCGCATCTCTGCCACATGCACTTTTCTTTCATCCACCTCTTTTGCTGCCCAACATTCAGATCCATACATCACGACAGGTCTCACTATGGTCTTATAAATTTTGCCCTTGAGTTTCAAGGGCATTCGCGGATCGCATATGGTTTCCAGTCTGTTCTGGGCCTCGGTTGCATCTTCTCCAACAAGGACAATGTGATCGGCGAACAGCATACACCAGGGTGCCTCGTCTTGTGTGTCTGATTTTATTCGACATACAATAATGAATAATGTTGCCGCCATTATATAATATTTCATTACAAATATATCACTCCGCAATGAGCCGCACTCTCCGTCATATCTAGAGCTGTGAAACTACAAGCTAGTTTTTTCAACGAGGTGTGTAATCATGTAAAAGTTTACTATTCAACTTCTCTAAGGAAATAAATTCAAATAGAAGTGTCTAAAATTATGGTAAAAATCCAAAAATATTGAAAAAAGATCACATAAGAAGGATTTGTCGAGCCATCGCAGGCCATAAGGTCATAAACGAATACTAAATAATCTAAAAAAATAAGAAATATATATACATATATATATTTAATAGATTTATATATATTTACCCTGAGTATAAGAGTCATAAGATCGATGGAATTCAAATATACACATCATTGTGGGAAATCTAAAAAATTGGTCAAAAGTTATGTTGAATTTCTTAAAATTATTCTACGTGTAGAAATAAAAAATGGTAATATTTAACTTTATTAGATAACATACAACTATGACGACTAAGCTACACCTCTACCTTGTATAAACCTCCTTACAAATGTCCTATAATTATGTAAGAGAAAACCATAGAATACGTCTCAGGAATGTGAACTTGGAGAGAAAACCGTCGAACGCGACGTGTAAACCTCGCGCTACATCAAACTAAGGCAACGTTACAATTCTCAATAAGAACGAAACAATTATATAACTTAAACTAAACGGCCACACAGTCATTCCACAACAACAAGCTCATATACCAAGCAACCATTTGATCATCATCCAAATTCCTTCAAATGCATTCAAAGCAAGGTTATGTTTACATTTAATATTGTATTAATATTTAACACTCAACACCGAAAGCTTAGAAAAGAGCTGACCGAAGCATCTAAACACATTTCAAACAATTTCAATACAAAGGTTAAATAAAATAAAAAGAAGTTTGAGAGAAAACGACACCAAAACACGAGCCAAGAGCAGTCCATAGAGTAACACCACCGTCATGCACAGATACCAAACACTCACATTCATCTGGTCAAACGTTATCTTCACAATTAGTGACAGTTAGCTTAAAACATCGATATTTGTTACGACGTTATATACCAACGTAACGTATGTCTAAACCACTAGGTACTACTATGAAAGTTAACAACGAAGGGCGCAGCTAACCGTACTCACTACATAGATCGAAGATAGGATAAGGATAGATTAATATAGAAATAGCTAACACACAGTGATTCGGTGATTCGGTGTTTGATTGGTCGTGTCGATTGAACGTTCTGAGATCTTATTAACTATTATCGGTAATCTCGAGCTACGTTCGACCGCTAGCTAAGACGCCGCACCCGCGCCCGCGCCCGCGCCCGCGCCGCCGAGCACGATGCGCGTGCGCGTGCGCGTGCGCGTGGGTGCACACATTAACACCTAGGATAACACTCGTGTACGTAAACGTGGGTACATTATTATTACAGATAGTGAAATGCCAACGGACGGGGCTCAAACTTTCATCTAAAGCCCTTCAATTATATACTTTATATTGAGATATACATCCTATATTATATGATAGCTATGCGTGCTGAAAAATAAATAACCTAATCTAACCCCTGAAACAAGCTATGAAAATATACATCGAGTACAAGTGCGAGAAAATATCGATTTTATCTTTCAGAAAAATAGTGTAGCTTTGAATAAACAATCAGAAATTACCGTATTTTCGTATTTACAACGAGACATTTGTTTTGTGTATAGAATAGTGTAATCTTCATACTGACTTTTTAAATTTGACTTGATAACATTGCGAGGGTGAAGCCATCTCACGGAGTGTGAGTTTGGGGCAAATAATAAATTTAAAGAGTCAGGATGTTGTATTGAAAAGTGTACGTGTAGTTGGATATAATTGACCTGAAATGTACAAACTAAAATATATAGTGAAATTAATAAGCGAAGCTATGTATATAAGTTACAAATACATGATGTGCTGATTGTGTTCTGAGATATATTTACTTTGAGAGATATAAGTATAGTCAAAGTTTGTCAAAGATAGTCAAAGAAGAAGCAAGAAGAATAAAGAACGCGAGCGGTATTCCCGCATCTGGCGTTTTATTAATATATTCATATATCACAGCTTTTGACGATTAACAAATCTTTTGCATTTGTAGCTTAATATGTGGACACAATTGTTCGAACAATTAGCCGTTTAATGATATTACCTATATGCTCACTCTTCCTCGTTCTTGGCTTCTTTGTAAAAGATTGTTTTGACGCGGTCAGTGTCCGGTTTGGACTCATTCGAATAGTGCTTCCGTTGAGTGTTGGTTGCTGATCTGTTTTGTTCCTAACCGGTGTATTTGTTTAATATTAATATTCGGATGATTGATACGCTCCGTGGCACGCGCGCCGACTATCTAAAGTGCGTTTTCCAGCTCATTCCGTTCCCCACCACCCCCCTAATCGCTCGAAAAATTCGCTCACAAACGTGTATCATTTTACATTACAATTAATACCTAAGCTTTAACATCGAATTAGAATTGAAACCGCATCTACACTAAGTTTACTCGAACGGTAAAACAACGCGACTATAAGGTGTTATCTACTAGTACATTACACAATATAATATTCTAACACCGATCTTAGTTTACACATGCAGGAACGAACGGACGACGACCGCGGATCGGAGCCTCCGCTTAGACAATAACAACAATTTAGTTAACTATTTAATTTCGATGTGGGTATTAAGGCTAGGTCCATTACGGGTATGTACAGTACAGTACACCTAACAGAAACATTGATACACAGTATAGACACTGCGAAAGCACGCATGCAAAAGATGGAAGGCGACAGAGGTAGAGAGAAGAGCGAGAGCAAGCGACGCTTCACCGGCGCATTATTTACTTTATACAACAACTTTAATATTAAGCCGAGTGGAATTTGGATGAAAACAAATTCAAAAAGATTGAATACATTGTTATTTCAATGTAATGAAAGTACGAAGGACGATAGAAGTGTACAGAGCGGTGATTCTACACGCGTGCTAAACTCTCCCTTATAATAACATTTTAATCCCTCATTTTAAATATATTACGGCTCCCGTTCTAGTTGTATTTATATTTACTTGTTCTTTACACTTAAATAACAATATATCACAAGCGTCAACATATAAAACTTGGGTTACGTTTAGAATCCACTCGTTTGCCGCTCGGGTACAGCGATGATTCGATGACGACCGTACGTTTCGATATTCAAAGTTGTCGAGGGCCGCTCTTCGTATTTTTTATGAATGTATAAAAATATTATTGCTCATTAACAAGCACCAACGCGCCACTAGCCAACTACGCACCGAAATAACCGGGATTCCGAATCCGTCCTACGAGTTTTATTGAGCGCGAATGATAACATCTCTGAACAAAAAGGTGTTTTTCATATATTTTTTTTTTTTAGTAAAACGGGGTTCCGAATGGGAATCATAAATATTGCAAAATTACTGGTTTGTGAAACGTTGTAACGACTTAGCACAGCTACATCATGTATTCAGATTAATATAATAAAATGTGGGCAGCGGGGGGGAGGGGAGCGTGTCGGCCGTCCACTCACTGCATCACGCACTTGCTCTCGATCTGAGACTTTAGTTCGTTCACTTGCGTTTCGATCGTGTTTTTGAGTTCTGAAACAGAAACAAATGATTTATTTAAAATATAAGAAGAAACGGTCAGAAGGCTAACGGTACAACTCACACATATAATGAATAGTAAAATAAATATTGCTTAAACACTTCTTTATACCTGCTCTAATTATAAACCGCTTACAGTATTAACCTTTGATTAGAGTGATCCCTAGAGTGTGACCTTCTACTTCTTTCAACAACATTTTAAAACCGATTATCTTCATTTATTGAATTAAATTGGACAGAGTATGCGAACATTATTACGAGTTCCCTCAACCGAGCGCCAAACCTATTCTGTTATTAGGAACCGTGTGTTCGCGTGTCAGTTGAGTAAATTTATCATAATGAGTGTCAACCCTGAAAAGAGGAACGTAACAAAAAAAGCATTTTTTTGTCTATCTGTGTGTCTAAGCGAATATCCTACACAGTTTTAGATAATTAACGGCCTGTTTTATTATGTACTCAGCCCTTAAACCACAAACAAACATGTTATAGCTAAAGATATGTGAGCCGAATAATGATATCGTGGCGAATGATGGCTCATAAGCTCGTGAATGTTCGTCAGCCCCGAAGCGAGGGCTGGCCGCGACCCTGAACATGGCTACGCGGCTCGCTTCTCGCCGGGGGAGCGCCCGACGCGCGCGCGGCCTCTATACTGGAAGGATAATAGATTGATTCTTGGATATCGTTTAGATTTCAATTTATTATGAATAATCGAAGGAACCTTTTTATCTCAGATATTTTATGTGACGAGCCGTTCCTTAATTTATTGATAAAATGTATTAATCGTTAATAATCTGTACTCTTTGACTAGAACAGTCACAGCTAAAGTTTTCCAAAAATATTATCACAAGAAGAGTCAAGCGAAGGATTTAAGGTGATTGTTATTAAAAATAAAACGTTAGAATTGACAGAGTAAGTCCAAGGTTACCGACGAGTCGGACCGACGACCTCGTGAGTCGCGGTAAGGAGTTGGATGAGAGCCACTTTCAGCCATCCCTTGTGGTGATCGATGGGGACCCTATATCTAGCAGCTCGTATTATAATAAAAACTTACTGGTGAATTCATCTTGATCTTCGAGCTCAGCCTCGGCCGCCAGCTCCTCTGGTGTTTTCTTCTTCCTCATGAGCGGGTTGTCAGGTTCCGCTTGCTGCTGCTCTACTATCTCCTCCTTTTTTGGGATTTTGTACTGAAAAAAAAAATCTAATTGAGCCACTGTATTTTCAACGGTGATAAGTTTGCATTGTATCGTCGACAAATCGAACTTGGGGGACTTGGACAATGGGGAACTTCGCACAACTTGAGCGAATCGTTTTAAATTCAGCTTTGAGTCGTGGCGCGGCGCAGTGTCCAGTGTCATTCTCATCCTCTTCATTTCAATTATCCCACAAGGTTTTTTTTTTTTTTTCAACATTCACACAAGGTCTTCAGGTCCCAAGCTAGGCAGAGCCTGTACTATGGTAACCTAATGACTGATATACATACTTATATACATATACACACCCAGACACAGGTCAAACAGACATGTTGTTGACACAAATGTTTGACCTGTTCGGGAATCGAACCGAAACTGATGATGCCGTGCACAATAGTACAACGTGAGAACAGACGGGCTACCGATTATGTGGAGTACAAATAATACATTTCTCTCTGTGGAAAAGCCTGTCTCAGCAGAATAACAGCTTGTGTTCACTATTCTGGTAAGGTCACGCGCGTTGTAACAATGCTGAACAAATAAAACAGCCGATGACGTGAACGCTGGACGTTAAACCATTTACCGCGTTTACGTCTCTCCTAATGGATTCGTGATAACATTTCAAATTGGGACTTTACAGTTTGAAGTTTTTACACAATTGACAGAGGAGTTCATTCCAGTTTAATTGGCTGATAAAAACTGGGACGGATCAAAATGGAGACACTTTAGAGTACTGCTTGTTTAATGAACGCTCGTAATTATAACAATAAACAGCGGGGAGGAAACTCAGGTCGTAAGGGAGGGGACGAGGTATCCTGTAGAGTGATTTATTACACACATTAAATTGTTATTTTACAAGCCCAAATAAACTTAGTAACTATTATAACAGGATTCTATTCTATTTCTATTAACTGAACTATCATAAGAGTGGTGGCAGACTCCGACAAGTTATTTCACACTTGTGAGTGTTGAGTCGGTTCCATTTTTCGGTAATAAATTTATGTATTGAATATTGGAGTCGCTTCCATTTTTAACCGACTTCAAAAAAGTTACTCAATTCGACCGTATATATTTTTTATCTTTCTTCGCGGATAACTTCGTCATTTATGCACCGATTTTGATGGTTTTTTTTTTTGAAGTCGGTTCCATTTTATGGTAAAAACTTATTTTTGAGTGTTGAAGTTGGTTTCATTTTTTTTTTCTTATAGCGGTACACGTTACGTTTACAACACTTCACTTTTAACTGACGATCATTTTCCTTGTTTAAATTAAAAGGAGCTAGATTTTACAAAGAAAGATTAAACATGCTTCAAACGGTAAGCAAAGCTAAACGCACAAAGGCACCAAACCAACGTGTTTAAAGTAAATAAATTATATTTACGAAAGGCGAACCAATCCATTTGAGTCAAAGCTGGATTCAGAGCGCGCCCTGGCTCATAAAGCGGTGCTGTACAAAGCTGTGACGCTTTCGAGTACGCCTTCGATGTTGCCAGTAATTTCCCCAAGGCACCCTACAGCGCTGATTTCCGATTGCTCTACAGCCAGACTCAGAGTTACTACAATCAAATAAATTGGGTACTCTCTCAGTAAATACTAAACTCCCAGGGTACCTACACACAGATGTTTTATGATTCCAAGTCACAAAAATTATGGATATAAAGATATTTATAAAATCAGCTGTGAAGATATAACGTGAATAATTCTTAGGCGCTTTACCTGTGTGCGTGCTGAGTTCGCGTATACGATCTCAACACCCAAGAAGTGAGTTATATGGATCTCTGTCTTGACGTATAGAAAGGCGACCGCTAGCGCCATTTCAACTGAGAGATTCGCTGCTTGTTATGTCACCACCGCTCCCATTCAGTGTCATAGTTATGTAGGGGTTATAAAGTCGATAGGCTACATCGAAATCTCTTAGGCGGATTGAAAACTCCAAAATTGGATTGGCTTTACTGTCCATCCATGTGTATCAATGTCCATTGTCCAGCGACAAAGTGCGTGGGTTTAACATATCTTGATATATATATAAAGAGTTTTGTTATTATTATTATAGGCGAAACATACGTTCAAGATACCCTCAGATATACCTGTCATCAAGGAACGAATTCGGACTACTATAAAATTCTACAATAGCTTAGCTGGCAAAGCGACAAGACGGTATTACGCAGTCGGGGTCAAGTCACAACAGAAACTGGATTCTTTCCTTCATATATTTATATAAAAATTAAAATTAAAATAGAATAAAAAAATTAAAATAAAATTAATTAGATCAAATTTACACAAATTTGATCTGTTTTTTTATTTTTGGCCTGTGCATATACGTTTCAAGTAAAATACACTTTGTCAGAAGCTGGAGCAATTGAAGATCATCAAGAAGAATTTCACATCTATGAGCATTAAGTGAGTGTTCAGTTTGTTCTACATTACTACACTCGTACACTTTCGCTGACACTTGACGGTAACCGAACCTACACTATCGAACATTAAATCACAAATAAAACCACTATACTATATTAATGTACCTAATAAATAATGTATGGTAATATGCATTAAGGATATTTATAATTGAACATCTTTCACCAAACTAAAATTTGTTTTAAAATCCACTCTCAAACTCTATGCGCGGTATTATGTCACGGTTATATAACCTTTTTGTTTGTACACATATATTATATCTAGCTATAGTTACAACATGTTTAACTCTTAATTTATGATCTCAAATATATAAATGATTAATTATCATTAATGAATATATAATAAGCTTATAAGCAACTATACACTTACATATATTATACGCCTACATATATTATTAAGCGCTATTTATTGAATCTATACACAGTTAGCACTGACCTTAAATTCTTATAAATATATACGTTTATTTTATTTTGAACTATTCAGAAAAATACTATGTTATATCGACCTGGGAAAAGGTTGGATAAAACGAAGTATCAAATGCATTCGCACAGCGGCCGCGTTTTAAGCAAACGATCAATCGATAACATCCCAGATAAGAAGCTTAATTGTAAGGAAAAATTACATCCGCGGGTATCAGAGCAATCCTCTTTCATTTTAATCTAGAATTGATTAGATGCAATCTTGGGGCTGCCAGCGAGACCAGGATGAATTTATTTTAATTTAAAAGGCATTTTTCCCGCTGGCAACCCTCTTGAGATCTCATTAGTGTGAAGTGAGACATGGCATCCTACAGATTACGGTTAGAGATCTCTTTTTATGTTGACAGTTTATTAAAAATGTTGTATATTACAATTACTCAAGAAAACTAAATATGGTGACTCGTAATAATGTACATAATATATTTCTGTTTAACCATTCGATTGCGCCAGCTGGAAGGATATAAGAACATTCCTAGGTTAATATTTGACCTAGTCCCAAAGCGATACTCATTTTCTGACTGAGGTGAGCAAGCAGTATTGGAAACTCAGATCGTTTGCTCAACATAACAGCCGCTTGGATCATTGTGAAAAAATTGTGCGTTTGCACCCGAAAAACCGAATGTTTACTATTTCGTCATAATATATATTTTATCATAAGAATAATTTCAATATATAATTAAACTAGTAGCGCCCGGTTTCACTCGCGTGGATTACGGTTTTCGCGCTACCTTAATTATCCCACGGGAACTATACTTTTTCCGGGATGAAAGTAGTATGAAAGTAGATGTGTTAATCCAAGGCTTAAACTATCTCCATACCAAATTTCATCGAAATCGGTGTAGCCGTTTGAGCGTGAAGGAGTAACAAACATACACACATACACACAAAGTTTCGCATTTATAATATTAGTAGGATGATATTATTGAAACGGGGGGGTTGCTCCATAGCACTAACGTCTAATGTCTGGGTCCAGAGCAACCGTGTGTGTGGTGTAGTGTAGTGTATCTGGTGGAGTTGTTGGCTGTGCCATCTCTGAGCGTTCCCAGCTTCCTTTTTCTATAACACCATTGATATTATGGACCACTTTAGGAGTAGGAGTAGTAACTGACGCAACGCAGTACTGGCGGCCCGACCCGCCGCGCTCACCCTCGAGGCGGTCGGTCGGTACACCAGAACGCATAACAAGTTTAAACTAACAACAATTGCTAAGAAGCCATATACAATTAGGATATCTCGCCCAGAGACGCAACATCGCAAATGTTTAAGTCACTTCAAGAGAAGCTTCTCAATGCAATTGGACATGAATATTATATTATTGTATAGTTATAATGCTGTTTGGCGGAATCATGGTATATTATAACAATCGCTAAGTCTTTATATCGATATGATAGTCGACAATATACATCCCTGAATGACGTTTATTCGCGCCCAGATTTCTCATTATAAAATACAATGTTCCGATAAAGCCCGTATCCCGGTCGGTTACGATACATTTTCGCGTACATTTTACCGTGTTTTGGTTGTTCGCGTAATAATTCATTTTAGCTGTAATCCGACCGATTTAACTAATGAGGGCAATTGTGAAACATGGCCGCGCCCTACTCATATTTATATTACTATATTTACATTTACATTTTTATGAAATGAATAAATATTTAATTGCGTCTAATCTAACCCGCTCTTACATTTTTTTTCACTGTACCCGTACGATATTACTAAACCGTATGTATTTAATTTATTTTTATAATTTGACATATTGGCCTGCTTTTGGCAATTTATGTGGCTGTAATACCATATCACTCTGGACGTTCATACTTTTCAATAATATGTAATGTGGTTATTGTTGATTTTTTTGTTTAATATACCTATATAGCTTGATTTTATAATAATTATGGATACCATTTTGTCATAATAAATAATTCGAGTTTATTATGGTAAAACTGTCAAATAGAAATAATGTTATCAGATTATTATGTTATAATTAGTACCGATTTGTAACGCTTTGGTTCATACAACTGTCATGTTATTTATAGTTATGAATAAATTAATAAATGAAATAAATACATACATTTAATGATGTGGAATACATTTGATGGTGTGGCCCACACACCACACATGACGATGGGAGATATGTTTAACCCCATCGTTCAAAACAGATATAAGTACAAAAACGTGAACGTCTCGAGCGACACATGTACTTTAGCATTATTACATGAACATTCCCTTATTCCACTTACAGCGTAACTGAATATATTTAAGGTAATAGTATTCTTAAGAAACATAAAGTACCACAAGCGTATTATAACTCTACAGATACGCTCAGTTGCTAAGAGTAAGTTTAAAAATAACAATACTACGAACTTTGAATAACACACACAAACACAATACACACAGTTGGTGTTTTAAATAAGTATAGTTTTAACTACAACAGTGTATCAATTATGCATAAATAATAATAAGTACCAGAAAAATAGCGAATTACACATATATAATATTCGTAGGCACAGTTTCATACTTCTCTCTTCTTTTATGTCTTGCGTTTTCCTTGTTTGGTGACAATTTAGCTTCTTGACCGTTCTGTGTCGACCAAGCCTCACAGAAGTCAACCTGACTCGATTAGGGAGTCGCGTGTTAATACGGACTCCCTACTAGAGTCAATTTCACATCTATGAGCTCATTTTTCGTTTCATTTCTTTCTTCTTTTGCTTTCTTTAATCTAATCTTCGTCCAGGCATGAACTTACAAAACGTTTACTCCTAACCTTAACTCTAGACGTGTCATTAGACACGTAGTATTTCAAAATTGTAAAATAAATATACCTTTGATGCCAACTTATGTCTTCAAAATTATTTCCTCTTTTGATATAAAGGATTTCAATACACGATTACAGATATTATATATATACATGCTATATTTTTAAATGTAACTTTTAAACAAGAATATTAAATGCTTCATCGGCTTATTGAAAGATAAATACTTCCTAATGATAAGGTTTTTAATTTTTAATTTTATTGCTATCTTTTCAGTCGACCATACGCTGCACAACCGTCATAGCAATGTTTAGCTTTCTAGTAAACTTACATATATTACAGGTTTCTAGGCCTTCACCAAGCTTAACAAGCCGTTTTGTCTGTATTTAGTTTATATAATATTAGTTTCTAACGAACGGCGATAATACCGTCGACGTCAATTTCAAGATAGATGGGTCGGTAACCAGTTTACTACCTCCTAGCTGTTGATACCCACGACCACCCCGGACCACCCCTGACCACCCCCGAAGTCCCCTAGTGCCGGGTAACTTAGTGCAATCCTGTTTAAATTGCCCTGGTTAAAGCAGTTACTCGTGTAACTGCGTAACAGTGGTTCAAGCAATGGTATTATATGTTTATATGAGGGGGGTTCAAGTCGATTTCAAGACTAGAATCGCATTTGTACATTATCATATTATACTATAACGAAACTGTAAAAGGCAAAAAGTCTGTACAGAGAAAAGATAATCACAAAAATCTATCAGGAATGCGAAAGATAATCCATTGAACATGAATCTAGCATTTACTTAGATATTTATCTCTCTGTCTGTCAGTGGCTAACGTTCAACTCAAGAACTATTGAAAATAGTTTGATACTGTTTTCTTTGATAAAGAAAATATCTGCGGTGGTGTGAGCAGAGCGGGTTTAAATAATTATCTCACTCGGTGCTGTGCACACAGGTAATTATTTAAACCCGCTCATAGGAAGAAATACTTTGGAGCTCATAGCTAGATATTGCTGTAACATTCGTGATTCGTCGACTGGAACTTATTGGGTTCTTCCCAAACAAAAATCGTCACAAAAAATGTTTATTTAACAAAATGTATGACCTGTTTTGCAGACTGTACCGCTGCTATTTGACACATTGTGTATATAGTGTTGCCACCCGTGCAATTTTCCACCTCTTGCGCGCATTATTCCGCCGATCGGGCTCCGCCGCGCCGATAGGTTCACGCACCTTTTATGTCGCGTAAAGCGCTTTGGAACTTGGGGTACTCACATACTTCCTTATCCAAACGAAGCAGACCGTTCACTCGGGAACACAGCACATGAACTGTGCCCAAATATCAAGAAACGAACATAAATCAAATACATAATTTGAGTTCTAACTATGATATGCTTTCTTTCAGAAATACAAAAATACTCTCCGTATTGGTCGCGATGCTGGCCATTGGGGGTGGCGGGTTGGCGGATATGCTAGTGGCCAGCACAAGTGTATTCACAGTTCTCAGACATCTACGCGTCTCAACACAACAGCCGGGTATGAGAGCGTGACGTGTGAACATGTAAGCGCTCAGTTGAACGTGCGACAAACGGTCACCCATCCAACTGGTGACTGCGAGAGCGTTGCTTAGCCCGGCTAATATATAAACTCCACTACGTCTCCAGTATCATCGGGCTGTGTTGCCATATGTACATACTATATAGGTGTAAGCGGTAACGCAGTACTGTACTGATTGATTTATGAAACACATGAGAAAGTGTATCTTAATAAAAATAATAATTATACCTACTAAAAATTATTTATTTTGAATTAGTACCGCTTATAAACACGAATAGCGATATTTCAAAAACAGCGAAAATTACATTAAATCTACGATAACTATAAAATGACTGAGTTCTGCGGTAACAAAGAAAAAAAATATCTTTTTTTTTATGAAATCGGTAAAAGTACATAGTTGGTAACGTGATTGTAGCCCCCACGATGAGATGCTGTCCCCACATTGTTACCAAGTGTTCTGTAAACCAGAATGTAAATCCATCGGCGCTCGTTCGGTGGAAGTAATAGAAGGGTGAGCGCCTGAGCGGGACGGAATCGGCGCCGCGTGTCTCGGAGCGCCGCTCCCGAACACCCGCGGGCATCCACTCTCGAGGGTACACGGTACACTGAACAAAATTATTACTTTAAACGTTTCTCTAATGCTATACGACAATAAGACGGGCTCGGTGTTCGCCTGATAGTGAGCCTGGGACTTGTACCGCCCGTAAGGCTGTCGCCACTCAACTTTTCAGGACTAGCGTGATTCTACCTTTAACAACATCATGACCGACTATCGAGTAATCTAGTCAAATTATTGATATTTTTTGCCCTTATCCCACGTACAGAAAAGTCTACATAGCATATGATTTGCTTCCACTCTGTTCTGTCAGCTACCATTACATAAAAATAACATTCTTCTCACAGCCCTTCCATATCTTCTCGTCTTCAATCTTCCTCTAACCCTGTAATCTTCCACGATCATACTCAACACTCTCTTGTGACCATAATACAACACGTAAAATATAATAATACATATAATACACGTTACAGAATATAAGTAGCTCGCAAAAATAATAGTCCGATACGTCTTGGAAGAAGTAAGTACCGCCAGCAAAACATGGTTTATGACAACGAATTTATTGAATCGTATTTCATATTGTTTTATCGTAAAAGTTTTGGATACACACATATTGCTCCATGGCTTTGCCGGCTTTTACGGCAGTATGAAAATACAAGGTTTTACAAGGTACGATATTCTTATATATAATAATTGGATGTTCTAATAAAACTGTTATTTTCGAGGTGTGTAATAATAATTCCGGCGAAAAATGCATAATTATCATACTAATTTATTGATCTTTTTCATAATTTGTGTCATTTGTGGTCAAACTCGTACAACAAAGAGTGGGCTGGTGTTCAGGTTATAACGACATACATCAACAGACGCGTGTGTAATAATAATTCCGGCGAAAAATGCATAATTATCATACTAATTTATTGATCTTTTTCATAATTTGTGTCATTTGTGGTCAAACTCGTACAACAAAGAGTGGGCTGGTGTTCAGGTTATAACGACATACATCAACAGACGCGTGTGTAATAATAATTCCGGCGAAAAATGCATAATTATCATACTAATTTATTGATCTTTTTCATAATTTGTGTCATTTGTGGTCAAACTCGTACAACAAAGAGTGGGCTGGTGTTCAGGTTATAACGACATACATCAACAGACGCGCGAGTATGCGTGATTACTTTTAAGCTTGAGAGCTGCCCGCTCTAGAAGCGTTACTAAAAAGCTATGTGTGTCATCCAAGGTCAATGAGGTACTAGGAAACTTTTTAATAAATTCCTTAACCATGTAACTAGCGCTAACAAAATACCTGCTATCATAAACATACATATATAATTCTATCAAAACATTATAAAAAAAGGTTTAACGATTAAATGAGAGACGATGAAAACTATTAAATGTATCTACAAGAATAATCATTGCAATTCAACGTGGCAATGCCGCCAGCATTTGGGGAACTTTACCAACTGTATAATTACAACAATTTGTATAGTATATTATAGTTTATATTTAGTCCATTTGAATGATTTCCTAATCATTTAATTTCATATAGAGTGTCATCTAGACAATATTAATTGTGCTTCTTGTTGAAAATTTATTAATAAATTTAAATAGGATAAGATAATTTATTTCAATAATATCATTACAATATTTCCAGATAGTAATAGCAAGTTAAGTTTGAAAACTGTCTGTGGGTGTCACACTTATCCACATTGCCTGTATTGTAATGACTCGATACGATTAAGTACAATTAAATTAATTAGACACAGTGATTAACAAAAGAATTTTAAGATAAACAGTTAATAACTATATTCATAATTAGTTTACCTTTTTTTCTAAACTTAAATGAAATACCAAATCAAATGTAATTTCCAATCTAATATTGTGCTCATAAGAAACATTGTTAAGATACCCCTCTGTCTCACACGATAACCAGAAGTTATTATAGCTATCGTTGCGCGGCCTTCACACCGATTGTTTTGGAACAATACGGTAGCGGCGGTATATCGTCGTGTCACCCCGCCTATTTGTTTTGCACACCGTACCCACGGCGCGGCGCGGGCGGCACGAGCGGCGCGGGCGGCGCGCGGACTTCGTGACGGGTTATTGATTTCTAGTGTTATTGTTATCCCTCCAAGGATATTTATAAACATTCAGTTTTGACATTATATTCTACCGCAATGCCTGAAAACGAAGGTCTTCGAACAGTGTGTGTTACCAGTGATGCCTTACGGAACTGAAACGTGGTCTCTGGCTATGGGCCTTCTGAGCAGGCTCAGAGTCGCACAACGAGCTATGGATAGGGATATCTCTACGCAATTGAATCAGAGTTGAGGAGCTCCGTAGAAGAAAGTCACTGTTGTAGCCCAGCGGATTAGCAAGTTGAAGTGGCAGTGGGCAGGGCACATAGTTAGTATTATTTTTATGTATTTATTTAGTTTTCAGGTTTCTTTAAAGTTCCACTGAGAGTGGTTTCAAGATATGTACATACATACAATTCACTGACAGCAGTACGCATGATTATTTTGTGCTAGGGCAATATAAAAAAGTCAAAAGTTAACAGAAATAAAATGTAAAAGCAAATAAATGTTACACTATCACGTTGAAGTATTTGCTCCTGTTTCGCTTCTCAACCTTTTCCCGGCACAAACAAACAAATAGACAAATACTATTAGCGAGGACAAACACTCGCAGGGCGTGAGTGAACTCGAGAGCCCGAGGACGTCCGCGTCCCGCGGCCCGCGCCGGACGTCCGTGCCTCGGACGTTTTAACAACGAATTAAGAGACCGTGTGTACCGTAGGACGTACCGGGGACAAACCTCCTCGTTCTCTTCAAATATTTATTGAAAATAGAATTAAGCAGCAACAGTACAGTACTACACGCGTACATAATACAATACGTTACACGCATTAGGAAAGGTCAGCCTTCTCAACAACAAAGAAATAAAAGCTCCCTGAAGGACATTTCGATCCGGCTATAAAAGCGGTTCCATTAGAATCAGAATTGTTATTTCGGTTTAACTTAACCAATGACGGGTTGGCATCTTATATATCTTATACAATATGTAAGTTTTTAAATAAGTGTAAATATCTTATTTAAGTGGCTTTCAAAATGTATTTATGACATAATGTTTTTTTTTCCGTGATTCTAATAATGTATTGATAAATGTTGAATACTCGTATAGCCTTGACTCAACATGTTTTTAATTTATTTTATAATGTGCAATTTTAATATTATTCTCTTTGAAAAATGTAGAAATATTTTTTTAAAAAAAAACATACATTAACCTTCTACGTCCGTCAAGAAAATAAGAAATCTGAAGTTTGAAGCTTTTAAAGATCTTTATCGACATAACTTAGTTCATTTATATGATTTTATTTTATCAAAATCCCTGATGTCGTACCTGTTAGAAGATCTCACCCTTCCACACCTATCAGTTAACACTACATAGTTAACAGGTGTACTAGCAGTCGTTATAGTTAAACAATATGAAGGTTTATAAGATAGAATGGGCACACTCGAGTCGCGTGGTACAACTGCACCTATTACTATAATACTATCGTTACATTTATTTGTATGTTTATGTGAAGCTCGGAGCAACTTATAAACGCACGTAGGTACCTATATACTGTGCAAGTTAAAAGAAATCTTGTTAAAAGTAAAGTTTCCGACTGAAGTTCAACAAAATTGTCGATATTGCAACCCCAGCCATCCCGGCCATCTCGGCGAGCACTTGCAATAACAGAGGGTCTTCACAAAACTGATTAAAAGAAGACCCCGAGTAACTACGACAATTAAAACTTGCCGGAGACAACTCTGGGTTGTCACCGACGCGACTACTCCGCGAACAAATGTCCTCATTAGAGATCGTGGTATTAGGAATAATCACGAATCGGAAAAATAATGATGCAGGAATTTTTGGAATAACTTCCTTACGATTTATAAATACAGAAATAGATGAATTTAATGTAATGTATGTTTAATTAATGTTATAAATTATTATAAGGAGAGGTGATGCCTAGTGGTAGGATATTCCGATGCATATTTACCCAAGTTCACTTTTCCCAGCTAAAAGTTAAGAAAGTATGGAAGCGGCTTAAAATTTTCCCGGGTTAATTATATAAAAAACACTTTATACAATAAAATGGTGTCATGGTCAGACGAGACGGATGCGGTGGGCAGCACGTCACACGTCATACGATAAACTTTGTTGACTCTCACTTACCCGATGTTTAGTATTTCATATATTGGGAAGCATATAGATAATATATTTATTACTTAGATACACAACATTAACAAGGTAACATTAACATAATTTAAAAATAATTTAGAATGGCAATAAAATAATCTAACTTAAAATAAAAACCTTAAAAATTTAATAAAAACTAAATTAAATCTAAAAAGGGCCCCTGCGGCATTGTACCCAAGATGCTGGCAGCGTTTCCTCTTTGTATTGCTAGGCTAATACGTTGAGCGAGGAAGCTGCTAGCTCTTCGGTCTCCTGAGACGTCAACCAGTCTCTTGGAAATTTCCTTGAAGAAGTTATATATATTATTATTATATTATTTATTTCATATATTTATATTCTTATCCATCTTGTTTTAATCCTTACTTATATATTTAATAGAATAATCACGGCTTTTAATATGGTAACACATAGTTGATGTATATGTTACTTAAACTGGAGCAAAATAGAACCGTCACATTGTAGGTTTAACATTTAAAGTATCACACAGGATAGTCATGATTCAATTTTGTTATTTGGGTTTATAATATTATATCATAATGATAAAAATAAAAACGGTTACATAAATAAGTGTAGCTAATGTGCGTTAATGTGTAAATACTATATCAGGGAACACATAACCACTTACACCAGTCTTTACGGAATTCTTAGGGTGGAGTTCACCAAAATGTATACGTCCCATTATCAATTTAACCGTCGGTCAAACAGTTCAACTGCGCGGTTTGACCGACGCGACGGTTAAACTGATAATCGGTCGTTTTTAATTTTAGTGAACTCCAAGCTTAAATTATATTGATGAATTAATTTTTGTACAGAGTTCTGACACGTCAATGGCGGATCAATTTATTGTCTAGAACATACCTGCCTGGTCTTCACAAACTTACCTGAGCCACTATTAAAAATCTCATACCGACTACTATGTACTGTAGGTATATACATCAAATATAGAGTACATTTATATATAAAGTACACTAAAGTATCAATAAAAGGTCAGCAACCTTTCTCGTGCCCGATACAATGTCGAACTGAGCAAACACGCAAACGTCGATCGAATGCCTGGAAAACTTGCTTCATTATGCACTAGATTGAAATATACTGCTTTTGTTGAAGTTGTTAGCTTTGGTGCAGATTAAATAATAGTAACTAGGTCTACTGGCGCCAGTGAAAGCGGGTTTAGTACTGTATAAGAGTGTGGGTAAAAATGTCTCGGTAGAACAGCTAATGGAAATTAATTTACTTAAAACGAGGAAATAAGTTCAATTGTAGATACGTTTTAGACAGCTCTATATTGTGTTACTCAGACATATGTTGCTGTGCACGTATAGGTAAGCATCAGCCGTAGGACATCTATTGTCTGGACACATGCGACTCAGAGCTTCTCCTGCGATCATTATTCATTCTGCAGGTACGCCACCTTTGCCAGTTAGTCTTCACCCACAAACTTGACACTTTGATATTCGGCATTGACGCCTTGCGTGATTTTTATCAACAAGTGGCAATTGTTATAGCTCACCTCATACTTACCACATAGCACACCTCTCGCACTCCGCGCGTTCTATCCTTAGTCTTCTCAGTGTACTCAATACTTTATTGCATCATAAATGTACAAAAAAAATACCAAAAAATGAAACCGACTTCAACACTCAAAAATTTGAAATAACTTGTGGAAGTGTCTTTAACGTCGAGTATCGTAAACAGCAAGAGTCATAGAACGGTTCCTTCGAAAGCCATTAGTAAAGCCAAGTACTCACATCTATCACAAACACACTAGTCCTTCGCGCACTCCACACACACACACCTACACACTCCTGCTCAATACTCTGTTCGATATAATTATCAATCTCTTGCTTACATTTGCTGGTGGTACTCTCTCACTTCCTCCGATATAGGCATCTTATCGTTTTCATTCCAGTCGCACCACGCATCAGTTTTTTTCTTCATCTGTTGCACCAACGAAAAATCGATAAGATATAATGAGTATTATGTTAACAATGTTTAGTTTCTTGAATATTGCGTTTCTATTCTATAAGGTGAATCGATAATATTAGAGAGTTTAAGGACGAACCCTCGCAATAAAGAATCGAGCGAGGGCAGGTTGGAAACGTCATAATGAGATTCCAATTGAGTTTCCGTCGAGGAAACGATGAGCGCTTGCTGTGAGCCGGACCGCGATCGCGACCGCGACCCTGGGGGTGTCGGCGATGGAAACCTTCCACACCTTCTGCTCTCTACTATTATATGTATTGAGGAATCTATTGTCCATCCGACTAATATTGTAAATGCAAAAGATTGTGTATGACGGCGGTCGCGCTAAGGTTGTCTACTTTGCAAGAACTTGTTTGATTTATTGTTGACAATGAAACGGGAGAAAATATAACCCAATAATAACTAAAAACGAAAATATCTAGCGACGATATCGACATGGCGAAACGCATGATTTTTTTTACTGTATAGATCTAGCGTTTGACCATTATCTCACTTGATGGCCAATGACGATGTAGTCGAAGATTTTATCACTCTAGACATAGAATATTCACTGGCTCTCAAGGACTGCTGCCTGAACACACTATGTGTTTGGTGAGTTTTTCAAACTTGAGGGTGGTAGTTAGCCAGGCGGGTACCAGTATCCGTCAGTTTGACAGCCGACCCTCCTCCCGCTGAGCTATCATCGCTTCCTGAGCTATTATTATACATTATATTTTAAAATATAAATATAATCCGGGGGCCGGGGTGCTTAGGTACATAACTAAATGTTCGGTGTAACGTTAAAACGAACCATCGAAATACAAGCCAATACCTTTTTGTTTCTCTCAAACAACTGGTAGCTAAAACTGCCAATTTACCGTTTAATGTTGAATTTGAACAATCGTCCACTTTACAGTTACAATTACTTTTATATTGCTCCATTTTTGCACAAAAAAGTTCACAGACGCGTATCTCAAGCGGATGGCACTCGCGCTCGCACTGATTTGAACCGATTTGAGATTTAGTGTCTGTGAGAGGTGTCTATGTGTGCGTTGCTCGAGTGCACTTTGTATGTAGATTGACTTTTGTACCTATCTGTTTTGTGACTGAGGTCTCACGTGCTTCCGACATCACTTCAGTTAGGATTGGGACAACAGTCGCAACGACAACAACTCTTACATTGGGCAGCGAGGTGGAATTGGCCCTTACTGCTTTAGTTTTACAGTTCAATCTCTATCTTACTTGATGGTGAGTAGGCATGTAGTCGAACATCGCTCTGTTTTAATTAAAGTTGGTAGAGATTTCCCAGGATGGTCCACGGTGATTGGCTAACATTTTATTGAAAGTTTTCACTGAAACTTCAAGGTCGGGTAGGTGGGCCGCGTCGCCGGACTTGGACCTACGGTAGAATGTTTGAATCAAATAATGCGAAACCGACAGACATTTTTTAAAATAAAACAATACTTGAAAAACATTTAGGTGTTTGCGATCCCTTCTATATGATAAAATAGAATAAAGTTCAAAATTGAAATTAAATTGACAACTCCCATTTCAATAGAACACCAACTCTTCGGAACCCCCACATCCGCTTCCACCACCCTCCTACTGAAATTACCCATCCCTTTGACAGCCATTTAGGGTCCAAATTCTATTACCGGCACTCAGTCTTGCCTGTGTCGTAATAGCGTATTTAATAGTTAGTACCCGGCGAGTAATGTAATGCTAACAATTTTAAAGTGTCGCCCAATTTGGCCGGCGATGTAGTTCATAGTTGATGAGGAAGTTTGAAGGGAGTTTGGTGTTGCTAGTTAGGTTTCACACAAATTCGGAGGAGAAAATAAACTGGGACTGACAAAATACATACTTTTTATTGTAACTTTTACGGTATAGTTTATAGGTGATGTAAATATCTTTTTTTGCACGTACAACACCATTTTTTTCATTTATTTTCCAAATAATTGTTTTATTTTGTGGTAATGTGATAATGGTAAGCTATCAACATTTTATGCCTTCGTTACCGGCAATAAAAGGTTTATCGGATGACATGTATCTAAAACGTGCCAGAGTATCGGGTACGAGACTTCTATTTAAGTGACTGAATGTGCACGTATGTCGGAAATTGAAAGGAGATAGCTTTTTTTACTCCTGAGTAAAGTTTTAGTAAAATGTGTAGCACTTTACCAGTAGGTAAACAAAAAAAAAAAAATAAGCAAGGGGGGAGTTTGGTTTACCGTTGTAGATTCAAAGCTATCACTGGTTGTAAACATTTTTAATGATCTTTTTGTTTGTAACTCGTCACGTTATTTCTAAACAGAACATAAGGAGTTCATATCAAAAGCTATTGTATAACAGTTAAGTACACCACCGAACAGGAAGAACTTTCAGGTAATCTAAATGTGTCGATGGACCTTTGACAAAACACACTTTTGTGAAAATGGACGAATTCATTTTCATGTTATTATGATATATAAAATATATTTTCATATTAAGTAGTTAATATGACTAAATCAACCTGAAGGGAAACGCTATTAAAAAATAAAATAATATCAGAATGCCCGCAGTCAGCGTAACTATAAGCATTCATATACAAAAAGAAAAGTATTGTTGAGGATGTTCGTGTATACAATGAACACACATCTATTTATTTGGATATTATTATTATTATAAAGATATTATCTATAAAATTGGAGTGTTTTTCTGCTCGGCGTCTCGGGCCGGAGTGAGTCTGCGTGGAGGGGCGCGGCGCGGCTACGTTCACACCTATTTATCCATTTGACAGGTAGATGCGCTTGCGCTATGCGCTATGAATTGTTTGTGTGAACAAGTATAGTTTACACGAATACTGAAACTTACCCGTAAACCTAAGGAGTGAAATAGCAACACTAGTGAGAGTTACTAGTACACAGAGTAGGTGGTGCTAGCGTCGCGCTTTAGTCTTCGAAGTAAATCCCCATTTATGATTCCGATTCATCCGAATATAAATAAAGACCACTCTCCCGGTGTCCCCACAAACGATCGTATAAGTATTGATTTGCACCGATGCTGACCGGCGTGTTTGTGTAACCGATTAACCCGACAACACTACACGCACCGATTGGCCGGCTCGTGCGTACACACGCCTATATACCCCCGTATGTAGGCTATGGGGCTATAAGGTAGAAATGCTAGGTCCTGTTCGATGGCAGCTTTCAGTTTATATTAGTTATGTGGCTCTCGTCATACCAGAACTAGACCTCTCCAGAAGAATACGAAATGATATAATTGTTTTTTTCTATTGAATTGGTTGAAAAACTGCTGTAGTTTATTTTTCTATATTTTAATTGGCACTCACACCCCCGCTCTAGGATACCCTGTGTCGCGGGAGGTATGTACTGTACACACACGATCACAATACATAAACATTCAAGTCTATAGAACAAACATCTAAAAATCATTATGTGTATTAAGTTCCTTTGTAAAACTTGGAGACACAAATAAAGCGTTTTCTATCTATCTATGTTCATCATAGAAACGTTTACTCCAACCGGGATTCGAACCCGGGGCTGCGGTCTAAAGGCAGTGTCACGGAGTTACGACGAGAGTTACGAATCGATTTTTTTAAATAGCGGTCAAACCAGAATCTAAAATAAAGGGATAGAGTCGAAAGACTTAGTCACGCCAAGTCGCCTAGAACTTTAAAATTGGCTGTTCAAGCAAATACAAAAAAAAATGCATTTTTGAAATATGAAGTATTAGAAAACACTTCAACTTACAAAATAAATCACCAACTATTTGATACAATAAGCATCCAACGTCACGTATAGTAACGTATAGTAACGTATAGTAACGTATAGTAACGCATGAAAGGACATAAGTACCTTAGAGCTCGTAAAGAAAGCCTAAGACCGTTTTAAGCCCACTCCATCATACACCATTCGTCGATCGTCGGCGGGCGCGAGCGCTCCGGTTAAATTATGTGCAATTCCGCGTGAGGGCGCTAGTGCCGCAAATTGTGGGAAAGTGGCACTTTCCTTTTACGAGGTGGGAATTGCGTCTAGTAGGGAGGTCGCGTGCTCTTCATGATTCCTTTTAGGTACAGGGAGTTTTCTAGAATATATTGTGAAGATTTTAAATAACTCATATTCTTGCTCGGAGTGCTTTGTGTATTCTCGTTTGGTCTCTTTTCCTTGAGCCAGCAACATACACACTCGCGAGGTTCAACAAGGGCGTGCTATCTGCCAGCTATACGACCCACGCACGCGCCCTTTTACAAGTGATAACGATTAAGGAACCCCAAAACAAAACATTGCGGGCCTTAACGCCCGAAGCGATCGTTTAATTGATGCTCATTGGATTAGACACGCCACGTTCTAAACACGTCCACCGTAACGCGTGTTCGCCGAGTCTAATCTTTACTACCGCTAACAATTGAATGCATGGAAATCTTATTCCGTAAGTACATGTAGTTCGCGAATAATAACAAAAAAAAATAATTGAAAAATGCAGGCTTGTTTTCTGGTTTATACAGAGGTACATCCTGGTCCTGTGTTTCAGCGCACGACGAATACATAAAACAAAGTCCGAAAGTGAAATTTCAGAAGCTTTTAGCGGCCCCAGAACACTAAAAGGGGCTAACTCTAAAATACGCGGACTTGCGCAAAACTTCAGCGGCCGGGAAATAGGTGCAGCAATTACTGCTCACGGTTTATTTACTCTCCCACTCTCGGCTTTGTGAAATGGTAAAATTAAATTTTAGACAGCGTGTAATGTTTGAAAAACAGCACTTCCAAACATATATTTGTTAAAATATAACAAGTTTATCTGACCCATAAAAAACGGACTAAATTCAAGTTGGATTAGCGATTCAAGTAATCCGTACCACAGACATATTTGAGTTTCATATTTATTATTATTTTGTAATTAATGATTATGTATTAATACAATTATTAGTACATAGCCGTGATGAAGTTTTGATAAGAATAGGTAATTCTTATCGAACCCTTGTTTACTTAGTGTTGGAAGAATATTTATTATGTTTACAACAATAACGGCTCCTGAGCAATGAACGAGCTTTTTTTATTAAAAGTCAAGACAAAACTCAGGCGCGGTGTGACAGTCCACGGTAGACTTATAAACAACCCCGGGGGCAACGCCATTTTACTATTTCACGAGTCAAAATAATGTGGAGGAAAAATTGTTCATGACATTTCACGAATTTTTAAACAAAGATTAAAGAGTTTTAATTAAAGTAAGTGACATGTTACCCGAGATCTTTTTGTTTCGTAAAACATGTGAGGATTTTATTCAGACATAAATTAATGTCAGCTTCTGCTTCATTTTAAGTTGTAGAATAAAATGTGGCAACATTTCATAAATCTTATATTCAGCTCAACGAATCCGCATTGCATTTCAATAATTGGTCGACATAAGTCGGCTCGGCTGGCAAGGCAGCATTGTGCAGGTTGCTCGACTGTTCATAAAGTACATTTGTTATTGTAATATCTGTGCTATTGTTAATAGCTTAAAGTGTTATATTTGTAAAGGCACCCGCATATATTTCCGTATTTATATGTTCACTAGCTAGGCTCCGCTGTTTTACCCGCGTGGTGATGATCGATGATGATGATGAAAAGTAGCCTATGTGTTATTCCGGGACCTGAAGTATCTACATACCAAATACACACAAACTTTCGCCTTTATCATATAACAAAAGGAGTAGGATCGGATAAATTAATTATTACTTCCGCTTATTCATAGTATGGTCTCAATTAAATTGAAAGATTAAAATTTTTTAACAAAAAATGGAACTGACTTCAACACTCAAAAGTGTGAAATAACTTGTTGAAGTCGGTACCATGATAGTTCACAAAAGTAACTATCATCACAATATCGTGCTCATGGTACCGACTTCGACAAGTTATTTCACACTTTTGAGTGTTGAAGTCGGTTCCATGTTATATTAAAAAATGTTTTCAATTGTTTGTTCAGTGACCTTTGCTACTCACGGGATCAATAATAGTCAATGTGTAAATTCTCCGATCTCTTCAACCGCAACTATATGTACTATAATATCGTCGAGGTATGCGTAGCACGTTTCAGTTATTGGAGTGTAATGCAAAAATCGCTTGAACGATTTTGAAGAAATTTAAATGGGACTACCACGGAAGAATCGTGAAAATCGGTTCCTAAACGACGAAGTTATCTGCGAACATACATAAAAAAAATACGGTCAAATCGAGTAACTTCCTTTTTTGAAGTCAGTTAAAAATTGGACTTCTATGTATTCAGTCAGTGAGTTGGGTTTAAAAATGAATTATATGCATTACAAAAATAAAAGGATAACCCTATATATAATATATAACACCTATGTGAGTAGAGCAACAAGAGAAGAAGAAACGGAAGAACATTCATGGGCTTTTATAGTTTGTTTATTAAATTGAAAACTAATTGTTGATAACATCGTTTACTTAACAGGGTTACTTTACTTAATACCCTGTAGCTGCGTATTTCAGGCTCCTCGTCACGTTCATAATCAAACAGAATATAATAATCATAAGAGAATAATATGATGGTATTCTTTTATGATTAAAATACTGAAGTAAGTCACAGATGTGGACCTTCATTCCGTGACCATCACATAACCGAATGAAGGTTCGCCGGTGCAGTTCCATACTACATATAAACATATACCTTTTAGATACAAAACCTGATTCCCAATTAAAACCCCAGGTACGTTATTTATTACTAAAACACCCCAACAACAACCGTCCACGCAAAACTCATCAAAACTGTCATAAAGGTGGCCATACACGACCATACATAAAATTACGCGCTCCGTGCGGAGAGAACGACTCACGACGCCGCGCCCGCGCCCGCGCTCGCGCCCGCGCTCGCGCCCCGCGCCGTCCAACAAATTACCCGGCGCCGTGTGAAGTGCGCCTCACGAGAGGGCTTGACCTGTATTCAGACGCGCGCCGAGTTAATTGTCAGCCGCTTCGCGCTGCGAACGCTTTGTGGATGGGATCGGTTAAGGATCTTTGTTTACGCCTGTACTGTACTGTCTTATTATGACAATTATGATTAAATAATGTAGCGTAAGCTAGCTGACACAGATCAAACGTACAAGATATGAACATATTTTAATACTCTCGAAACTGTGAAAAAACATTAGTTTCCTGATATTTTATATTTCGAAGTTCGAGTTCCGAGTGAGGCAAGTGTTCGTCATGTATGTGATGTTTACTTACTAAGGTTTTGTTCGATGTAAATGAAGTATGAGCCTTAGTAGTAATATTTACTCAAGATAACTCAGTAACATTGGACGGTCTGTCGCTACACACCGGTCACATATCCAGCCCTCTAACGCTTGATTTCTCTTCTTCAACCTCTAACCTCTATTAATATCCACATAGAGTTGACTGATTATTGTTTTTCAGTACTATCGATACAAAACATACAAGTATAATTATATATAATTAATGTAATTACTACTTATTTTACATCCTGTTCTAATAATAACAATATTCTTTTTTTTAACCCTACTGTAAATTTACTTATTATATATATGTATACTTTTTAAATACTTAGTGTATAATTTTCAGTTTATCCTTTACCTTGTGATGGTTCTCCTTAAGTTAGTTATAATTACATAGATCATGTCCGAGGTACTCGCTGTGCTGCCCCCTATCTTTATTAACTACTAAGGCTACGTAATAAGTAAATGTTAGTTTATATTCTTTCAACACACAAAATGTAAAGATCGCTTGAATTGTACTTGTGTCTTATGTCACTTCGTACTGCTCATTTTTCAATTGACATAATTGCTCAATCAAAACCCCAGCTGACTATGCTATGTTTAACGCTTGAGCCTGTATTATCATTGAGACATTATCAGCGTCGGGAGTATTATATGTAGCACGCACCTTGTCCCTGATCTCTTGCCTCATCTTCTCTCTCTCCTCCTCCATCTTGCGGTGCTTCTCCTTGCGGCGGTCCTCCGCCTCGCGGATCGCTTCCTGCCGCTCGCGTTCTGCTTCTTCTTCCTTCTCCTTGTCATCGCTGTCGTCGCCGTCACCGCCCACCGCACCTGCACCAAACACAAACACGTGTATACACACTCACGTTCACTGTATACAAATTGAACGGCATTCATAGTCATGCCAATGAATGCCGTGTAACCAGTACACGCAGTATACAGTGTAGACGGTACGTCGCCACTGCTGGGTCACATGCATTCCTCTCATAAAATTCAGTACGATACAGATATTTTAAAAATTAATATTGAACTATAGTTAAATTGCTTATACAATATTTAGTATAGATTGTAGACGTGTGCGTGTCGATCAACACATTTCAATTTTCAATATACTAAGAAATTTTTTCTTGGCGATGGGATGAAGGTTATTTATCTGTGTGTATATGTATATAGGTATATATATTAGTCATCAGGTTACCTTAGCACAGGCTCTGCCTAGTTTGGAACCTGAAGACCTTGTGTGAAAGTTAATAAATAAACAAACAAAAAAGAAACAAACCTATTATTATTAAAACTTATTTTTTTTCCTGTACACAAAGGATTGTTGAACTCGTTGAATGTACATACATTCAACAATCCTTGATCCAACCGATTGAACAATAGACACTAGATAAAATACCAAGCAATGCATAGCAGTTCTCACTAGGATATCCCTTGTCGACTTTACCTGTGTGTTGCAAGATGGATATGTTTAAGATATAAAAAATATTGAAAAATATGTAACTTTATAAATCAGGGATGACACAAACCATCGTAAATACCTGCGTGTTTTCGTAAACATATTGGAAAAGGTCCCTCAGGTTAGACGATTGTAAATTTGGAAGCCAAGTTTTCACTAATTCCATTAACGGTTACTCGTCCAGGTAGTGACCGCAGCGAGCTAGCTGGGGTGTTTGGATCAACTTGAAAAACAGTATAACAATCTAACATGCCTTTCAAATAACACCATTTGCATCCCATAAACCCCTTATCAGCTCGACAAAAACACAATCGAATCGAAACCAAATTACGGGACACATTTGCGTTTCTGTAACCGCTTTGCGTCAGTTCTAATCGTTTAAAACCAGATTCACCCGGTCGAGTGGCCAACATGGCCGACCAATATGGCCGCCACTTTCAAAAAATCCATTTCACGATTTTCACGTCAATGTGGGCATTTGCCACGTCCGACGCACGCCTGAAGGATGGAAACCTGTGTTTTTTATTCGGTTCACTTTGGTAAAAGGTTTTTGTCGAGTGTATACCAACTGTCGTTGACGTGATTAGAATAGCTATGACGTGGAAGTTGGGTTTGTGTGAGTTCGGTAGTTCTGGGGTATGTTCGTTTCCGAGAAGTATGGGAAGGAGTTATGAATCATCAAGCGTGTTGCTTGGACGTCATTTTAATTGAAATTGAATGTTGTATGTACCCTACTGGTTTCCAAATGTGGATCTCACCGCATATTAGGTCTTGAGCAGGCGTGATGCTTTACCATGAAAGCACTAGAGTTCGTACATTAAAGGCGCGGTTCTCTTGGGTATGTGTTATTGTATTGTGAATCATTATTACGAGTCACAACACACATATACACTGATATAAACTTATCATACATTATGTAATATTTAACTGACTTCAAAAAAACAGGAGGTTATTCATTAGACCCTATGTATATAGTTTTATGTGTGTTCGCGAAGGTATCCCTTCATTGTTTATGAACCGATTTAAATGATTCTTTTTTGTTTGAAGGAGTCTATACTTCAGAGGTGGTCCTATTTAAATTTCATCATCAAGTAGTTTTTGAGTTACACTCAAATAACTAAAAAGTGTTACGTCTATCTGGATTACTCCCTTATTGAGGGTGAAGAAATCGGTGAACATATATAATGACAATTGATCCCGTGAGTAGCAAGGTCAATGAAACGGGTGAAACAAAAACTTTTTACCATATATACTCATATATTCTCTAAATATATGTAGAAATAACAAAATAAAATCATTTTTCGCTAAACCTAAAAGCCATCATATTGGTAAAAAAATATTTTTAGTTATTCCTAAGCGTCACACTAATTTGGATTTTATCGTAACCGTGTAAAACATATCTTATTTAATATATGATTTCATAAATATCTCATTTAATAGCATTTTAGTTACTTTGATTGAGCAACAGTAACAGTATATTCCCTCAGCACAATGTGTGTCGGTGATACATTTTAAACCTTGACGGTGGTAGTAGCGTGCAGGAGTTAGACCACCATGCTCCCTTTTTTAACAGAGGTCAGTGATAAAGCGGTACGCCATCAAAAAATCATTGTTAACGAAACCCATTAACATTCAAATACCGAACTGTAATCTAATTTTAAAAAACGAACATCAATAGAAATGTATATGGAAAACCGCCGCAGCCAGCGACGAGATAAATTCCCCGGCGCGGGCGCGTCATCAATTAACAATTGAATTTCGTATTTGGCACGTTCTCGAGTGTCTTTTTCTTAATAGGTATTGTACTCAGGCGGGGGTTATAGCAATTTATAATACATCATTCTATGCATGTAAATATTAAACATTTTTTTAAATTCAATATTGTTAAACAATACTGTCAATGTTTCTTTGAAGATCATAAGTCATAATATAACATATGTATACATTTTATGTTATGACTTATTATATTATATATGTTCTTTTCGATGTGAAAGCTTAATTATTTGAACATCAAGAACTGAATAACTTCCATTCTTTTCACCGATTGAAAATTCAACATCGTCGTTTGAGTTGAAGACATTTACGCATTAATAAGACCCCTTATATTAAACACAGTGACCCTTGATGAGCCCCTTCAAACATATCCTTATTACAGCCCTGAAAGGGCGAGTAGGGTGAGTATTGAAGTCGGGGGGTAAATTGAATTGTTGAGGCACCGCGTCATAGTGAAGGAATTCCGTTTAATATGGCGGCGGCGGCGGTCTCAATGTGCGTGCCAGACATTGTTTCGTGCCTCTGGACAGACATCTTATATTTGAGGAGAAACGAGGCGGAGACGCCATCTTGGATTTTCGGTATCAACATTTATATTATAATTTAGATGTTTTTTTCTACAGAGGTATCTACAAAAATTAAAATTGACTCTAATTGGCAGATCCTTACCTGTAATACAATAAAATACTGCAGAGTATGAGTCGCCGTAAATAATAAATAACGCCTCCCTGAGCTTGTCGGGAACTCGGGGATCACGATACGTTGATAGTTCTTTTCAGATTCTGTTAATACATGCTTAAAATAAATTGTTGTTTTACTTTTACTCGCGAAGATAAGATTTCATGGTATTTTTTTAGCCAGCAAGTCGCCAAGTTATGCTGTAAATCATAATAACATATTAAACAATCTCCTTCAAATGTATCAAACTAATTCACCCCAGTTTATAACTCCATCAAGCGAATTCAGGAGACAACACAAACACGAGGTGATTCTCGCCAAACTCCGAGTTTACATAAACTTGATGTATGTATAACTCGTGTACATAAGCGTTATGTACACGAATCTCATCAGTAGATTGTATACTTTGGGCGACGACGTTGCTACTGTTTTGTTGTTGGGTCTTATTATAATATAATGATTAAACAAATGTTAAAAAGTGAAATGATAAATGCTTTACGGGTTCTATGTTATATAGCTATGTACATCGCGTGGGTTTAGAGCGTACGTCGGGAGAAATCAGCTGATATTATATTCGCTCTTTATTTTAAAATGGAGTCATGTTTACTAAACTAATTGCTCATAGATTGTTGTTGAATGAATTGTCGTTTTTCCTAGGCTTACTAATCTACTTTGAATATAATTGTAATGGCTACACAGATGTAATTTCTACCGCAATGTAATCGAGATGCAATTGCTATTTTCGCCTAATGAACTTTAATTGTGGCCAAATTTGAATGACTACTGCATTATTTATAAATTGTCTTAATATGTCGGCATGTATTAGATATCTGAAAGTAAGTATGGTTTTGACAAGGTATTGCATGTGTCGGACAGACATGATAGATGGCGTTGTCGGAGGGTTTACATATTGAGACAAGGTAGATGGCGTTAAATGTAAAGTAGAGATTTGAGTTAAGGGGTTTTGCTAGTACGCGATTTCGTCAGATTCAGATTCAGATTCAGATGATTTATTAACCATTTCGTTACATTGCATAACATTGGCACGTCAATTCAGTACATAATTATCAATTATATTATATCAATATTAATATTTACAACAGCTGTTTTTAGGACATTACATCTTACCAGGTTATATTACAAGCTATATATCAGAAAATGAACAGCTCATGTACTCATTTATATTATAAAAAGGGTGACATTCGAGGAATTTCTTAAGCACATTCTTGAAAGTATTTATGGGTAAATGGGTGATTTCTAATGGCAATTTATTGTACATGTCAAGTTTTAAACATATTCCTTGTTTATAGGTCTTCACGAGTCTCGTTTTTGGTACATGTATTTTTTCCTTATTTCGGGTATTATAATTATGTAATTGGGTTTTTGTTGGAAATTCATGTTTAATTAAATGTATTTCTATCAAGCAGGTATATATAAATTGGGAAATCACTGTTAAACGTCAACTAAGTGAAGGTTTATTTATTCCCACCTTCTCTTAGTTGACCAAATCGAGTGATATTATATTTGGCCAATAAGAAGTTAGTTCGAGAATAGAGTTGAGTTCATGAGAACCGGTCCGAGTAAACAGTGTAGTCGTGGACGCCGTACCGAACGGAGGTTTTAGTAGTACCAGGAGTACCTTTGTTAATAGTGAAGTAAAGTAAAGCTAGTGTTACTATCCAATGCGCCATACTTAGAGGCCAGCGTTGAACCCGCTGCGGAATATTTGTGAATAGTCTATTGTGATATCTTGTAACAGTTAGATCTCTCTCTTCCGTGTTTTTTGGTGGAAGGAAGCCGTAAGTAAGAAGAGCGTTGTCGCGACGTAGAAGCTAGCTTTAATCCTGGGCCTGGGTCGCCACCACCAGGCCTTCTGAATACCCTCCATTAGGATAAGACCGTTATTAGAACAGGAAAATGTAATGTGTGTAATTGTTAAAAAGGCTATGGCTATGATAATCTCACCGTTATACCATCCTGACATAATACCGGGATACCATCCTGATAACTGCATTTTTGTAGCGTTTATGCTCGCTGGGCGCCGACAAATAAATAATGGAATTAGCACTCACACCGCACCCATGGTACACTTTGGTATTACTCAGTGCTAAGTGGTAAGGAGGGCTGGTTACGTCGTCGTACGTAATGATTCCCTCACATTTACTTCTCTTGAGGTGATCAACAGGATACGACTGCTCTCGCTGGTGGCACCCGCAATCTCCCGGGCGACCAAAGAATTAATATGGTGGAGAAGCCTGTTTTATTTCTAACCTTCTTTAAAACTCGTCCGGGATAACTCAAGGACTTGGGAACGTAAAATAACAGCGTCACATTCGTTTTCCGAAGCCAGAGATTATGAACTTCCATTTTGAACAGATTTTACATTCCCGACAGTCTAATACCTTGCGAATACCGACGACCTGGTGTTGTTCCGGAACGTGTGACGAGTACGCGCTTCACTCAGCGAATTCTGAACATTGTGGTGAGGCATCTGCGTGTCATATTTCATTCAAATTATTTCAGCCGTTTTCTTCCTGGCAGAGTAACAATCAATCAAAACGTAAAAAAATATCAATTGTATGATATTAGTAGGATATGTAGCGATCCCCGTCGGTTTAAATAGAGGTTTTCTAGCATTATAATGTACATAAAAGGATGTAGTGACAGGGTTTTATTATCACAGATTAGGCCACATAGCAAGTATGAGAAGCGACATGAAGTGAGCCCGCGAGTGACAACTGCGAACACGATTCAATTCAATTATAAGGAAGCCTTACCTACTTGTATTACGTATTGGCGCGCGCGTGTATGCGTGTGTCTGTCTGTGTGTGTGATTACACGTGGCTTGTGGTAGCGTGTGATAGCTCAGCGGTGTGGGTTACAAGTGTTATTGCCAGCTCATAACTAATGCGCGCGGTGGTTGAGGACGACAATAAAAAATTGGTTGTCTGTAAAGTCGGTTTACGGACGATAGATTTACGTGATAACGTCATAATCATTTATGACTTTGACTTTGACTTCGACTTCGACTTTGTCTTTGACTTTGACTTTGGCTTTGACATTGACTTTGACTTTGATTATTTTATGTAATACAAAACTCAGGTGGAACGTTACGCGGAACGTTACTATTTTTCATGAGTGTTGCTGGTATTCATCAATTTATAAAACGTTATCACGTCAAAAACATTCATTATGATTTATTACTATTTACTATTTAATAAGCCAAATATCTAGATTTGAAAATAATTATTATGCAGAAAGATTGTTCGATAAAACTCAGCTGGATCAAACGGTAGTAGAAACTGGCTTTTAAAAAAAGATAAGGCTGAAGAATACACTACGGTTAAGTTTTTTTTTGCCACAGAATTTCTCACTTTTATTTAACCTAGGTAGCAAAAAATATTTTTGTTGTTTATATATAATCTGGCCCAAAAGCATCGAACATGATGAATGCTATTATGTTAGTATCAGTCATGCTGATGAGATAATATTGTATTCTGGTTTTCCCCGGGGGTTACATGTCACGCCATGAGGGGGGTGTTCCCCCGTCAGGAGTTACAATCGCTACAGTGGATCCTTCTACATGGTTGGTTAATACTTATCTCCCGGTGTAAGGTTATTGTTTTTGTAGGCGAGCGATTGACTAATATCCCACCGATGTTAAGTGGGTTATTGATATATGATTTACTTACCCGAGCTGATTTATACTGGTCAGTGTTCAGGCCCGACTACTCAGAGCATTTCCAAATCACGCTTGTCCAAGTGAATGTCTCTTTTTATTAACAGTCGAAAAAATACCGATACTTTGAAATTACTACATGATGTTATACTCAATAAATATTGCTTATATGATAAATACATGCAAGTACTTCAAAAGTTAAATTTATGCTGACATTTTGTCTGCCACTTTTGTGTTTACAAGTTAGAAAGATTACGCTGTAAAATATATATCTGTTTAAAAGATCTCAAGTTATGGTCTCACATATTTATTGATGATTTTAAAAAGTCATGAAAAATGACCCATGAAATGCACTCAGTTTGGTCAGTAAATTGTCTAAAAGCACTGCAAAATGGATAAATATGTAGTTATTGTTAAGGTCGAATGTTCCCCAGCAATATGACGCGCCCGAAGTAAACAACAATATCATAAAATAACGTTAAGTACGTCATTATTCACGTCATTAAATGGCGGACAGTAAACAAACAAGGTCGTTACATTAATTGATTCTTACGTCTTGATTACATGACGTTTTGATTTTTCTTATTATAAATGGGTCTAGCGTTTGACCACTGACTCTTGGTTTTTCAGCGAAGATGTGGTCAATGGTGAAGGACTCAAGATCAATAATATTGATTGGTTCTCTAAAGAAGTAGAGAGTTAAACACACGTCGCGTTCGGTGAAAATCTTTTCATTGTTGAGTAAGCTGAGGGGTTCAAGTGTTAACTAGCCATGTGAGCTATAAGGCTAGTTAGCACTTGAAAGTATCCTACCACCGTTCTCTAAAGGACCGCAAGTTACAAGCCGAGGTGGGATGGGTGAATCGATCCCGTGTGCGTCTAATTAAAGGCCGATACCCACTAACCTCGAGGCTGTCATTGCTCACCTTCAGGTAACTATCAGGTCAGGTAATCACCCTTACATTATGTAGTTTAATGACTATGGAAACCGACCTCCATCCCTTATGTAAATAATTAGTATCACAAATGGGAGCGTCCTGAGTCGAGGAACATAATACAAAACAAGTTGCCCATTTCTAAATGCTCAAATCTAGTCAACACTTTGATATATCGCTCAAATATTGGGTCCTCGGTCTTTCACCATTCACAGCGATCGTAATATTAACTAAGAGTAATTAACACTATATTAATTAAGAGTTAAAACCCCTCAAATATAAATTGATCATATTCACATCATAATATCAATGAAGGAACGTAAGGCGCCGAATATTCTTTCGTCATTTAAATGTATCTGTTTGTATCAGCGACGGCTCCGGCCGCGTCGGAACTTTATTGGAAGCAAAAGGATTAAGTATTAAAGAAGTATACAGAAACATAAATGTCACATGTGTTTTGTTTCACGATACAAAAACAAGTGAAACACGTAATGCGCACGTCAGCCTTTACTTTGGGGACTTGTGACGTCCGTCTTGTGACGCCGGGAATTTATTCGAGAGCCGAAAGCTGGGTAGAAGGTAAACGTTTAGGTTTATGGCTGACAGCGACCCTTGAGCCGTCCGATTTGCGAAGCTCGAGCGAAAATACTCGTAGAGGTATGATCGTTTATACATATAAGCATGTTATACAATATAATGACGTATATGTCCCATTGGGGTAAACAGATATTACATTATTATATTCACTTGCTACAATACTGACATTCTTTATTAGCCGCTGGTGCTGCATGAGCGTTCTCCGACACATTCGCCGGTGCGGTACTACACTTTCTCTGAAACGTTACCGATGTCATATTAAAACTGACGTCGTTTTGACACATTATGAACGCATAAAACGCGGGAATTACTCACGTAATGTGAGTGTATAGTGTTTTATATATCCATAATGTCACCGATCTGTTCTGATAGTTTCACCGACATTTGTCCGTTCAGACTCGTCTTATTACCTCACGTTATCACCCCGCCTCCCGACCCGATATTCATAGGTATCTGTTTTAATTGCGTTTTGGTTGTTTTAAATGTGACCATATTATAAATAAATAGTTCTTTATCACTACATCATACCGCAAAGGTTTTTTTATCACGCTGTTTTCCACTTCATCTATCATCACTTCTCATGTGATAAGCGGATAACGAGCATACGACTAGTCTGATGGTAAGCGATCATCGTCACCTATGGATATCATTGATACATAATGTATGTCCCCGAAACTTTAGACGTTTGTTGACTTTCCTTTTGATAGAGCCAATGTTATAATATTTAGAAAGGAGGGCCATTTCATATTATACTTGTATTTGGAAAAGAGACCGGTGGAAATGTACGTGAGGGTGAACACTGGGGCTGCGTCAGACCGCGAACCGCGAACCACGAACCGCGAACCGCGAACCGCGCTGCCGTGGATCTGCGGAGACATGGATTCAACTCAAAAAGTCTTCAACAATACAAACCTCATTAACTGAGAACTGAGTTGTGACACGCACAATAACATAAAAGAATGTATTTAATGACATTAGAACTAGATTGTTTTATTTATAGAAATTGATATGTCGCGTGACTGTGTACACTGTGTACACAGTGTACACTGTGTACTCGCAGTTGTTGGAACAGATCGGCGATTTGTACCAATATAAGTGGATAATAAAATGTCAAACGTCCAGTACAAATCACCGGTGCGTGGTATCGATACCTATTAACTATTTCAGTTGTGATGTTAATGTTCATTATTTATGTACAGTTATAATATATAATATAACACAAAATATATATTGAAGTACGTATATGTCTCTTACATATACGTACTTCAATATATATTTTGTATTAGTTTTATTTTAATTGCCACAATGCCTGAGAGAACTGCTAACAGCCGCAGTAGTCGGTGTTATCTTCACTTTAGTGTACAACTAACACCGAGACTCATGGCAAACGATGACATTAGTCCAACGGATTTATCATCGCGGGTCAGGTCGCTGTGCGCAGGCCGCCGATACATCGCGGGTCGGGTCGCTGTGCGCGGGCCGCCGATACATCGCGGGTCAGGTCGCTGTGCGCGGGCCGCCGATACATCGCGGGTCAGGTCGCTGTGCGCGGGCCGCCGACACGAGAGTTCACCGCTCGCTCCGGTCTTGTGCGGTTTCTTCTGCCAGCCACGATTCTAGGCGAGGTATGATCCCTTCTTAGACCACATCATCACTGCCCATCGAGTAAGACTATCTATGGTCAAACGCTAGACTGACCAATAATATCAATTTCGTACTGTTAAAATGGTTTTAAAGTACATAAAAGATGTAGCGATTGGAACATTGAATTTGTTATCTGTGGGTGATAATACTGAAAACTTTTATTTCAAGGGGAGGGTAAAAAATAAGTTAAACAATTTCGATACAACTGCCATAAGTAAATAATCCACGAAATTTACCGTCGATGTTCTCCGATAGTATATTTCTATTACACAGAGCGTTTCTCAGATATATTCTAGAGACACGCCAATGTGACCGTGGTAGCGTGTGGAGGGGATCGCGGGAACATTCCGCACCTCAATACATTTCATTATGACAGTTTGATAAAAGTGTAACTGTTTTTCACTCTCAGTGACATTGCGATCGATTCACCCACTCCTGGATCGGCGTTAGCCTGCGATGCTTCTTTACGTTACTGTTTGTTACTGTCCTGCGCCAGAGGGAGGGATGTTATGTTGTCGATTTAATACATTTTTGATTAACCGAAATTTTACATGCTTGTAGGCAATTTCTTATACAAATCTGTACAATACTAAAGATTGTTGAGTTACGTCATCCCAACTCTGTCTATATTTAACAAATATGTGTCGACTCGATTCGGTAGGAACGAAGAGGGTGTGGTTTGTTGTCTGAGATGAGTTTAAATAAATACGTTAAAATTCATGTGTACCGACCCTTAGGGGCTATTGCACCGACTCTTGGGACCACAACAGGTGCAAGTGGACATCAAACAGATATGTTTGGTCATCAGGACAAACATTTTTATTATTTGGACATATGGCACGCGTGCAAGTCATCAAATTAAAGTTCACCGTGGCATTTACACATTTAAAAATAGTTTTTATGTCTCATTATTTTGTGTTCATTAGGTGCGTAGCTGGTGTAGGTCCTTACGAGATATAAAATTACTCACTCCGGCACTTATCGTTTCAGATCGATATTGGCCCGATAGTGGCCGTCGCGTCATCCTACTATAGTACCGTTATGTCGGCGAGTCGAGCCGGGCGGGCGCCATTCTATTAATAGCTAAATCAATACCGCTAAGCACCAAATAGCGCGGAAGAATCGTACTACGTACCTACGTCGGTTGTTTGTGTTTTAATAACTTGCTTATTCACGATGACATATAATTTGGCAGAAAGATTTAATTGTTGCTCCAATTCAAATGCACATTTAATTACATAAATAGTTACAATTTGTGATTAAAGCCGAAAACTTCGCACAGTTTCACTGTGAGCGTTCACAGATGTAATTCGCACGTGTATCGATCAACACATTTATATAATAATTTTACCATTTTGCTTTTTTAAACCTTCTCGATGTGAGATAATGTATCTTAGTATTTTATTATAAAAGCGTGCGTGGCATCGCATGCTTATCATTAAAAAGTTTGAGTGTTATTTTTTTTATTACTTGAGTCGCTACGAGTATATTGGCCTCAATAAAACAAGAAAAGATCTAAAATCCTCGTTTTAGTTACAGCGATAAATAAAACAATTATTGAATTAATATATTACTATGTTGAAAATAATGAGCAACACATGTTTGTAATTTTGAATGTCAAATAACAAAATCCGCGGAAGTGCGTGTTTAATGAGAGGTCGTTGCCCCCGTGTCGGCGGTTCGGTGCTCCGTTCATATTACCTGTCCTCACACAGCGCATAGATAATGAGTAAGCGCCGAGAGCCTGCAGCTGATGCTGAACAATATAGGATGTCATTATTTTTATTCAAACCATAAGCATGCATTCTATCATTGCCTCATACTTTACAAGGAAAACGATATTTAAAATATAACACGTAAGCTTAGAAAGTATCTACTTGTGAGCTAAAAATGGCTGTACCTACCTGTCGGGAAGCACAGAAAAGAGCATCAGTGAGTTTTACTCTTTACACATAATGACAGTATAGCGAAAACGCTTCGTACGTGGGGGTGACATATCTACCGTACAAGGAAATGCGTCAAGTGCGCAGCAACACCGCACTTTACGCTCATACTTGTTTTTTTTTCATAACAGTTTACGAATTTTTTGTATCTGAGTGCGCACCCTTTTACAAAAGAGCCTCGACTGTAGGGAACAATTCCATTTCTTATTTCTCCAACGCACATAAATACAATAAGTATACCTATATACGTACTCCGTGTTATTAAGAAAACGGTAACTTCAAAATTCCAGGAGTTCAAAGACGAAAGGCTTTGTCGAAAGTAATAAGTATCAAAGTGTGCTCGTTATGTTAATTGTGGCCTGCTCACTTGTTCTTACTTAGCTGTGAAGTTACAGTTAAGTCACAGCTAAGTTGAGTAACTGATGGGTGACAAGTTACTGCGAATTTGTCTCGAGACTTGCCAACTTGTTTCCACTTTGATTTCTGATGTTTGAGGAATCGCGGAACTCTTCTGCAAATAGATTTTCTTATCTGTGTATACAGATAAATGTTCTTGATGTATTGAGGATATATATTATGAACACTTTCGTGGCGTCCAGAGCAATTTGGTACCATTCAATAAGAAGTCTCGATAGTGTGTTGTATTCAATTGTACAATATTTAAGGTAAGACTTCCATGTAAAACGCAAACTTCTCCATATTCAGTGAAACGGACCTCGCTAAGGTCGTGTCGTGTGCTATTTACGGAGGAGTTTTCCTGATATCTTACAAGATGTTCAACATTTCATTGAATAATCTTTTTACAAACATTGTCATGAAAGCTCGTTAGCTTTCCCGACAGTTAGGGCGAATAGTGCTCGAACTTACATATCTGTATAAAATAAGCCACAAATATATGGGAGAGGGCAGAGAGAGAGCATAGGTCCGACCTTGACAGTGGTCAGGGTCAGGACGAGCGGGTGGAGAGCGGCGCGGACTAGCCAGCCGAGGTCACGTGACACTGGGTACACGTAGAATTTTTACAAAATACGTTTGTATAAAACCAAGAGTGACGGATATCGCAATAAATATCGCGCCAGCTCCGCGCCGACGGGCGCTGTCACCTTCCCAACAACTTGTGTTGGCGACCATACTGTTAACATCCTCCTCTTTATATTTTACTCGTGAACCGGCTGTTTTTATGTCATTTTCTATACGAAAAAGTTTTTGATATTTTCTTATTTTTTATGACATTTCAACAGTCTAAAATATGTATTAATGAAAAAGGGTGGCTTTTGTTTACAAATTGAAAAAGTGATGATGTAGAGGCTCAGGTCCTCAACACTAGGTTTTGTATGAATATTCTTCCTGTTTTGGAAGATATACTTCTACATAAATTATTTTTTAAAGCACGTTTTTCATTGTTGAAACAGTAACTCTATCTTGAAAATCATATTGTAACGATTATATTTCACTTCTGACTATTCCTTCACACTAAACCAATGCTAAATATAAAGGACACTAAATCTAAGAATAGAAGGCGCCGTCCCCAGCACGTGATTATACATTATTTTTTAAAAGTAGCTGTTTGTGTATACACACATGCCATTATGACCTACGGCGTAGCACTGGCTGAGTGCTACGCCGTAGGACAAAGCTATCCAGTACAGCGTAGCTCGTAGTTGCAGCTACAACATAAAAATGCTTGAATATCCAATTCCTAGTATAGTAGAGTAGCTACTCAGATAATATTTTTTTAAGTTTATGTTTAAATAAATTTATGAGAGAATGACCTAATGACATCAGAATGACCTAAAGAGATCATGACTGACCAAATGACTTCTCTTACCAGCCTCCGTGGCTAGCTCCAGTTTGGGAGAGGTTTGTCTAACACTCTATTAAAGTTTTTCTAGAGGGCCAGGATTGAGCGATAAAGAATTAATATACAATTCAAAAAACCTTGTTACCCATAGTAAAGATAAAAGAGAAGTTAAGGATTGTTACCTAATTATTTTATATTATCCTTTAATATTATCATCATAATCCTTCACTAAGAGGTGAAGCCCGAGATGCGATCAGATCACGTGACCATCTGTTTAAATCTGAAATCAGCCGAAAGTGATCTAACCATAACCGTGCGTGACGTCACCTACCAGCCCAAACGGAAGACCAGCGCTGGTTGTTCACAACCAGCACAACGCTGAGCTTGGGCCGATTCGTAGCAAAGAACTGCAAAACTTATAGCTGTTTTATTATCGTAGTAATATCTTATGTAATAACTTTGTATTTTTTTTTGTTACGAATAAATATAATTCTATTCTATTCTATATAGCTTATGTGTGCTATAATAATGGCAATAGGACGATATACTGTATAAATATAAACTGCTTGCACAATATCTCCATGAAATAGCTAAACGTGAACTATAACACGCCATGCATTGTTGCTTTACAACTGTGGCAACATTGAAAGATAACACAAATAAATGTGCAACTGCGTGGCACACGAAATATTGCCAGTTAAAATAATAAATAGTCGGAAGGTGCAATCGGACGCTGGCAACACTGATATCGCGCGAACTCGGATGTGCGATTACAGAGTTGTTGGTGGTTGTGTCGTGGTCGAGTGAACACTGGCAACACTGATATCGCGCGAACTCGGATGTGCGATTACAGAGTTGTTGGTGGTTGTGTCGTGGTCGAGTGAACACTGGCTCCTTTATTTAGTAGCGGACTTGTAGTATTATATATTCGTAATGATTTTACGTTGATTTTTTTGTTTAAAATATTGTAAAATAATGACACAAAATTAACATATCAAAACAAAAAACTTAATCATAAATTTAAATCAAAAGCACAAACATGTTGTCGCATAATAATATTATAAAAATCTTATTAATGTAAATTTGATGCGTGGTTCTGAGTTAAATCTGAACCATATTGTAGATAATATATTCAACACTTTCAAAGACTTTTTGTGACGAGAAAATTGTATTCTGCATTTTTCCACAATTAAAATGATTCAAAAGTAACAGATACATGTGTTACGTATATGTTGTAAGTACATATATGTTATCACTGAGGTAAGAATGCATGTGTCGTAACCAACGTCCACAGAAACCGGATTACAAGAGGACAAACGAACTCGTGTGTGCCCTGGATTAGAGACGGGACGGGACGGGAACGCTGTGCAGATCTCTTTTTATTTTATCTGCAAATACAAGATCCCGGAGCACGCGCTAGATGTGACATTATTATTTATAAAAGCTTCAGATGCGTTGAAACAGTTTAATAGAGTAGGAGCTTATTATCTTTCAGAAATGTATTTTGTATTCTTTCAAGCAACCCTGAAAACATGTATGAAAAAAACACGAAACACTACGAAAATATATATTTAATAACTAGCTGCGCCCCGCGATTTTACCCACGCGGTGATGATTGGTGATGATGCTGAATAAAAGTAGCCTATGTGCTATTCTGGAATCTGAAGTATCTACATACCGAATTTCGTCCAAATCCGTCCAGCCGTTTGAGCGTGGAGGTGTAACAAACACCCATACATCCTCACATACTGACACATTTATAATATTACAGGCACTTTTGAATAGTTTGTTTATCGCATGGGAACAGCAATTATTTTCGGCAAGTAAATTAGCCTATGTGCTATTCTAGGGTCTAATCTATCGCCATACCGAATCACATTGAAATCGGCGCAGTCGTTTGTGCGTGAAGGAGTAACAAGCATACACGCACACACACAAACTTTCGCCCTTACAATATTAGTGGGATGTGACAACAATAATATTTAGTGAATCAGGAGAGCAATCTAATAATGGGGGAGGCCTATGGTCAGCAGTGGACGTCCTATGGCTGAGATGATGATGATGAATCTCACAATGACCGGTGAGTGTTAGTCAAGTTAGATTATTGACAATGTATTATTATACTGGTATCGGGTTACGGTACCACAGATACCATCGACATTAGAGCAGTACACTAGCCCCGGCCGGTGACAGCTCCAAACTAGCACCAGTTAGCGGCATTGCCCAAATTGCAATGCTGATTCACTGAAAAAATATGTTTCAGCACTTTGGTCAGCAGTTTTGGAATACTTTTATGTACTATTAATTTTGGAATATTTTATTGGCGCCAATAACGCTGTTCGCTTTCGAGTATAACGTTTTCTCTTATAATAGACGAGATTTATTCAATAGCTGGCCACTTGCGGGTAGTTGAAGTCAGCACCAGTTTCTACACTTTTTTAAATATCCCTTTAATTATTTTGAATCAAACACATTTGTCTGGTTTATAATACGAGTGCTAATGCTAAAGGCTGCGTTGCATGAAGCGCGCCTCCTCTAACATCTAGCATGAAGCGCGCCTCCTCTAACATCTAGCATGAAGCGCGCCTCCTCTAACATCTAGCATGAAGCGCGCCTCCTCTAACATCTAGCATGAAGCGCGCCTCCTCTAACATCTAGCATGAAGCGCGCCTCCTCTAACATCTAGCATGAAGCGCGCCTCCTCTAACATCTAGCATGAAGCGCGCCTCCTCTAACATCTGGCATGAAGCGCGCCTCCTCTAACATCTAGCATGAAGCGCGCCTCCTCTAACATCTAGCATGAAGCGCGCCTCCTCTAACATCTAGCATGAAGCGCGCCTCCTCTAACATCTAGCATGAAGCGCGCCTGCTCTAACATCTAGCATGAAGCGCGCCTCCTCTAACATCTAGCATGAAGCGCGCCTCCTCTAACATCTAGCATGAAGCGCGCCTCCTCTAACATCTAGCATGAAGCGCGCCTGCTCTAACATCTAGCATGAAGCGCGCCTGCTCTAACATCTAGCATGAAGCGCGCCTCCTCTAACATCTAGCATGAAGCGCGCCTCCTCTAACATCTAGCATGAAGCGCGCCTCCTCTAACATCTAGCATGAAGCGCGCCTGCTCTAACATCTAGCATGAAGCGCGCCTGCTCTAACATCTAGCATGAAGCGCGCCTCCTCTAACATCTAGCATGAAGCGCGCCTCCTCTAACATCTAGACATTCTCTTGTTTTCTCAAAGCTTGTACATTTCACATCCAGCCAGCTTCTATATCTGTGTAGCGGTGACGCAGGTTTTTCACATCCAGCCAGCTTCTATATCTGTGTAGCGGTGACGCAGGTTTTTACTTCATTAAAAGTTTTGCGGTGCAGCTGCGGAACCCATCTCGTTTTAGGGTCCCATAGGAAAGAAAAAAAAACTATTTAAAGCTTTTAAATTGAGTTCTCTTGAAAATGTAGTTAAGAACGTCGGGAGAGGAAATACGAAGGAACAAATAGAATGCTACTTTATACATTCGTTTTTTTAATTTATTTTGTATCAGATTATTATTTTCTAACGTAATGTTGTCATTTTGAGCGATATCGAATTCGAAAACGTTCCATAAGGTAGCGCGGAGAGAGGAGAGGACGGCGCAGCTCCGTGCGCAACAGAGACAGCATATGGGCATCGCGGCGCACGCGCATCGGCACCTATGTGAGATTTATCTGAAATTCAGATATGTATGTGGTCATGTTTGCGCGAGCCGAATATGACCTTAATACAAACGTTACGATAACTACAAACGTAGTTTTGGGTGAAAATCGTTTTGTGTTTATATTATGTTTATATACATTTTCAACCCAAACCGAGAGCCTCTCACGGCTGTTCCTCGATACTCAATACTCATCTATGGCAACTTTCGTAACACGTCACTCACTCGACAGCGGCTCGGCAGGCTTGTCGTTCCTACACGTCTGAGCCACGGAACACTCATTTGGGAATGCTACCGGCGGTCACCCATCCAAGTCGCGGCTACAAAGTTCGCTTCGCGACTAATTTATCGGTTACCATGTCTAAAGCGGGTTATAAATATACAGAGTGTGGTCACGCACGCACATTTACGTACATTTGGTGCATTTCAAACTGCAGTTTAAGTTCCGTACATTAGTGGCGCGGTACGACGAGTGATCTCTCTGCTGGAATCCTTACTCTACTAATAAATATACGCGTAAGTTAAATAATAGTTTCAAATAAATGATGTGTAGTGGTCGCCGCGATCTGGAGGACGGGCATCGGACAAGCCCGCAACCTAGGTCGAAACTTCGACTATAAACGTGAGTAAAGCCGGATACTACATCTATATAATGATGTGTAGTAGTTACGAAACTTGCAACCGTACACGAGCTCCGTAACTTTTTAAAAACACTTCTAACAAATGTGTGCTTATTCACTGGACTGTGTATAATTCTTTTAGAATGCAAAAATACCTTTTATTACAAGCGTTTTATCTCCTCGTTATAAGATTAAAAGTAAACGCAAAATAAACAAAAACACAGCAATAGAGGGCCGACACGGACGACCACGTCCCAGAGACGTGATATCAAACTGTGAGATGAGACGGGATTAAGGAAAACCTGGTTTGGGAATTTGTCTCTGCAAGTGAATGACTGCGATTCTTCACCGGTCACAAACAACTTGACGAAAGCTTGAAGAATCACCTGGTAAATGTCAAAGAATGCCCGCGGTCGCATTAGTACAAACAGAAGTCTTATATAATATATATGTATATGTACCTTACAATTATGAAAGTAATCAAATTGGATTGATGTTATATATGTATATTATATATGTATGTTATATATGTATATTATATATGTATATTATATATGTATATTAGAGGCAGACTCGTCAACTTGGTTTCTGTCGGAACTGCGGGTGGCGCGCGTCAAGCTGCCGAACGTCAATAACATGACATGGATAGTTTTACGTTTGAAGATCTGGACAAGGATTAACATTATCCTAGCAGGAGTCCTCGAGTGCCCGGCATCTTCCTATGTGTAACGTGATTCTCCGTTGGTCCACATCGTCACCCGATCTAGCGCTCGACTACTAGCTCACGTGGTCGGTGGTCGATGACGATGTGGTCGTAGTGGAATCACGCTAGACCAAAAATGTTTTAGTGGCTCTCAGGGATCGCCTGAACCCCATGTGTGTTATTTAAGAGTTTTAATTAAGCTTGACGACACAAGCGGGCATCTAGTGGGAAGTACCTACGGTCACGCTGTGCATTTGATAAAGGTATTTCTTTATAACGAAGCTCAAGCCGTCGGTGGGAATCGAACCTGCGTCCGTCAGGTTGACAGCCACCGCTCCCGCTGCTACACTATCATCGCTTCAAATATAACGATATACCCTTTGAGAACAAAGTATCGATCCGCTGTTAGCCTGTTCTGAACCCGGCTTGTAACACAACAGTTCAACATACTTAATAAAGGGTTCCAACACGCGATGCTTAATAATTTTATGCGACGGTTTTATAATTAAATACGAGGAAAACGGCTGAGCATTAAGCATGTAGAGTGGAAGTGAAAGGTTTAGTAAAACTTGGTGATACTAGTAGCATTGGCCAAATTAAAATCGTCTCTCATTTGTTTACAACTAGCTGCACCCGGGGCTTTATCTACCCGCATAGTGATGATCTATGATGATGATAAAAGGAAGCTTATGTGTTATTCCTGGGCCTGAAGTATCTCCATACCGAATTTCATCGAAATCGGTGTAGCCGTTTGAGCGTGGAGAAGTGACAAACATACACACAAACTTTTCTCTATAATAGTAGTAGAACAGGTTAAGCGTCGTTTGATCGATGATTGAGTGATGATATATTATATGATATATATTGTGTGATACAACGGTTTAAAATAGATCACTTCTCCTTAAAGTAACTGTGACCTATAGAGACGTTGTGCTCGTAGATACCAGATTGTTTGTATTGGGAAACACATTTGTATATCGGGTAAAAAAATATATTTTCACTTTTTTATGTGTTAAAAGTATAATTATAGCGCAAGGTCTGTTTGTAATGTAAGTATTTTTATCTATTGTTTATGAATATAAAACATAACTGTTAGTTAACTGACTTGCAGGTCGCAGCGATGCCTGATAACTGAATCATACTGTTTTGTCAAATGTGTTCTTAAAAGGATGTGAAACAGAAGAACATCATTAAAGCCACAAGAAATGTTAGTGTCTGTCTGTCATCCGATTGTTTGAATAACGATGATCCCTCGAATGTAAGTTACAGCTACTTATCAATAACTTCGTTAATTATAGCGCTTTATACTTTTCAAACAATCCCTGAAACCTGTACTTAAGTGAACATTAGAGCTCAGAACAAAAGCATCCAAGTAGAGCTCACTCGAGCTGTGTACCCCGAGCTGAGCCCGGTTGTCACATAAGTAAGGCTGTGTGCACACCGGGCGGGAGTTAACGCACGCGACACGTACGTGCTTTTGTTATATATATTATACTGCACTTTATTTATCATTTTCAGCTAAAACTTCCGATTGACCATTTATATTTTACATTGATTTGTAATGAGTTATTTTTTCCTTCGTCTAGTAAACATAACAATATAAAAGAAAGGCAGTCTATATCGATACCTTATAACTGCGCCGCAGATCGGCCTAGCTTTGTTCGCGAATCGTGACACCAATATTGATTTTGTAGGAAATAAAAGCTATCAGCGGTCGCTGAACCTGCCGTGTATGACGGCGGATGTGTCCGCATCCGGCTGTCTTTCAATTTTATGGTGAGTAGTTACTAAATATAACATATATGTTTCGAAAAGTTTCTAAACACTACATTTCCTAACTAATTGTTATAATAATAATGTTATTGTAGTAGCTGTAGTATTGTCATTAGTTATTAGTGTTTTATTTTAATAAAGGCATCTCTTGTTATAGGGCAGCCATGTGACCGATGAACAACGTATCTCACATTCGTTCTTTCGATCTTTCGTTCTCTCTCTTACGTTCTATCTGCCCTGACGCAAGAACGTGTAAATTTTGTTAATTTAGAAAATATATTCCATTACAAAGTATTTCTTGCCTTGTTATTGACCAACATACTTTACTCTCGATTTAGCGAGTTGCAGTTACAGTTATTTAAATTTCAGGGTGGTAGCTAGCCAGGCGGGTATTAGAATACTACTCTTCTACCATTCCGTGGATTTAATTAGGAAGTTACGTTCATCGGAAGCTGGGGCTGCGGAGGATCGAACCAGCGACCGTCACGTTAGCCGACTCTCTCACCGCGCCGCGGTGGTGCTAGCTTTGCTTCCAATAGTTCGGCTGTTTTCCTAAACCAAAATTGTAAAGCTTCCGCACCCATGGACACTTTATTCTTGCAACGACTTGGTTAAATTCAACGTAGCTTTTTATATGGAGTCCTAAGGTACCGCGGGCGGTTAGTCTTTATGCTGTAGCAGTAAAAGTAGATATTACTATGTTAAGGTAATATTGTGGGTCTTGCTAAATATTTTCCGATTCAGTTGAAGGTTCGTAATGGCCATTAGGCACGCGAAGATAAAGATGGACATTATAAAACTAGTATTTATTTCGAATTACCGAAATAACGTCTATTACTTTTTTATTAGTTAACATAACAACACAACAATAACCTATTTCAGGCACCAGTCCCTCACAAAGTTAGGTTTTTTTTTTATATTTGTATCCTCTAAAGTGTATATTTTAGCTTAAGAAACCTTTTGTGAGGTGAAATAAAACAATATTTGATTTGATTAGTAACTCAATGTCGAAATAGGTATCTCTACTAATTAAAATTTGTGGGGATAAATGTATTACGCACTTAATTGTTACAACTCAGTTTATGGCTTTAAAAGCGATATGATAAGGTTTAATTTACGAGAAAGTGCGTTGACAATAATATAATTAAACTATATGGACCAGGCGGAGTTACACACGTACTCCAGTAATCTCGGATATCGCACGGGAACGCTACATATTTCCGGGATACAAGTACCGCATATCCAGGCTATAATTCTCTATGCTCTCTATGCTAAACTTTTTCATCTTTATGCTTAACTTAAACCAGATTCGTTCCGCCTTTTTGACGCGGTCGAGTAAATAAAATCCATCCAAATGTTTTAAGAAAATTGCTTTCCAGCGTGTGTCAGAATTAACTTTAAATTGTGCATACAATTACGGTAGAAACAATTCATAATTCTTACATCACAGCTCTTCACTTTCCCAGCACTGAGAAATGGGTCCTTTTCTGGGAGAGAAGCATATGAGCCATTAACCGACACGTTGCCCGCACGCTAGTCTAATGTTCACCTTTTGTCTTCCGACTACGAGCATATGAGCCATTAACCGACACGTTGCCCGCACGCTAGTCTAATGTTCACCTTTTGTCTTCCGACTACGAGCATATGAGCCATTAACCGACACGTTGCCCGCACGCTAGTCTAATGTTCGCCCTTTGTCTCCCGACTACGAGCATATGAGCCATTAACCGACACGTTGCCCGCACGCTAGTCTAATGTTCACCCTTTGTCTCCCGACTACGAGCATATGAGCCATTAACCGACACGTTGCCCGCACGCTAGTCTAATGTTCACCCTTTGTCTCCCGACTACGAGCATATGAGCCATTAACCGACACGTTGCCCGCACGCTAGTCTAATGTTCACCCTTTGTCTCCCGACTACGAGCATATGAGCCATTAACCGACACGTTGCCCGCACGCTAGTCTAATGTTCACCCTTTGTCTCCCGACTACGAGCATATGAGCCATTAACCGACACGTTGCCCGCACGCTAGTCTAATGTTCACCTTTTGTCTTCCGACTACGAGCATATGAGCCATTAACCGACACGTTGCCCGCACGCTAGTCTAATGTTCACCCTTTGTCTCCCGACTACGAGCATATGAGCCATTAACCGACACGTTGCCCGCACGCTAGTCTAATGTTCGCCCTTTGTCTCCCGACTACGAGCATATGAGCCATTAACCGACACGTTGCCCGCACGCTAGTCTAATGTTCACCCTTTGTCTCCCGACTACGAGCATATGAGCCATTAACCGACACGTTGCCCGCACGCTAGTCTAATGTTCGCCCTTTGTCTCCCGACTACGAGCATATGAGCCATTAACCGACACGTTGCCCGCACGCTAGTCTAATGTTCACCTTTTGTCTTCCGACTACGAGCATATGAGCCATTAACCGACACGTTGCCCGCACGCTAGTCTAATGTTCACCTTTTGTCTTCCGACTACGAGCATATGAGCTATTAACCGACACGTTGCCCGCACGCTAGTCTAATGTTCACCTTTTGTCTTCCGACTACGAGCATATGAGCCATTAACCGACACGTTGCCCGCACGCTAGTCTAATGTTCACCTTTTGTCTTCCGACTACGAGCATATGAGCCATTAACCGACACGTTGCCCGCACGCTAGTCTAATGTTCACCTTTTGTCTTCCGACTACGAGCATATGAGCCATTAACCGACACGTTGCCCGCACGCTAGTCTAATGTTCACCCTTTGTCTCCCGACTACGAGCATATGAGCCATTAACCGACACGTTGCCCGCACGCTAGTCTAATGTTCGCCCTTTGTCTCCCGACTACGAGCATATGAGCCATTAACCGACACGTTGCCCGCACGCTAGTCTAATGTTCGCCCTTTGTCTCCCGACTACGAGCATATGAGCCATTAACCGACACGTTGCCCGCACGCTAGTCTAATGTTCACCCTTTGTCTCCCGACTACGAGCATATGAGCCATTAACCGACACGTTGCCCGCACGCTAGTCTAATGTTCGCCCTTTGTCTCCCGACTACGAGCATATGAGCCATTAACCGACACGTTGCCCGCACGCTAGTCTAATGTTCACCCTTTGTCTCCCGACTACGAGCATATGAGCCATTAACCGACACGTTGCCCGCACGCTAGTCTAATGTTCGCCCTTTGTCTCCCGACTACGAGCATATGAGCCATTAACCGACACGTTGCCCGCACGCTAGTCTAATGTTCGCCCTTTGTCTCCCGACTACGAGCATATGAGCCATTAACCGACACGTTGCCCGCACGCTAGTCTAATGTTCACCCTTTGTCTCCCGACTACGAGCATATGAGCCATTAACCGACACGTTGCCCGCACGCTAGTCTAATGTTCGCCTTTTGTCTCCCGACTACGAGCATATGAGCCATTAACCGACACGTTGCCCGCACGCTAGTCTAATGTTCACCTTTTGTCTCCCGACTACGAGCATATGAGCCATTAACCGACACGTTGCCCGCACGCTAGTCTAATGTTCACCTTTTGTTTACTATCTACGAGTAACGGCATTACAACATAAACATCTTCATACTCTGGATGTTATCTTCTCTATTAGCCTTGCAAATGTAACCCATTAAAATGTAAATCACGATGCAATTAGGCGTAGCTGCATGCAGACCTAACAGGATTTAGGTCGTTACATTGTAACCTACATCTCAGTTAGTGCTTTAATTTTGCCATTGCCGCAAATAAAACATTTCAAGGCAAACTAAAACCTCAATGGGTGTGGTTATGATTATGGTGTTATGACGCTCCTTCTAATCAATTTAAACTAAATATATGCATTAAAATAAAACTTATGTATTGTGACCCTTGAAAAGAAATTGTTTGAAAGGGTTTTTTTTACAAATTAAGATTGAACGACCGAGTTCGATGTTTTTTTTTAGGGTTCTATGACTGAAAAGGCAAATAGATCTTAAGCATTGTTTTAGTTAAACATGTTCCCGTTAGTTTATCTCTGAAGACCTTGCTTCCTAAATAACATGTCAGATTTATATATATTATTATATAACTTACGGTATCGGCACATATACTTATAGTTGTATATACGTGACCGTTACATATAGATACACCACGGAGTGCGAGCCGCTTCCATCTGCTCCTGGAAGTCAATGGGGGGAGACATGTGTCCGGCAGGGGACGTCTTATGGCATCATGATGATGATGATGATGATGATGATGAACCATGTGACTCCATGTTTTTGGACAGCTGAAGCCTCTCATTATTTTACACTTGGTAATTCCAATGGCCCCCCCTTTACCAACCTAGCTATTTAGTGGCGTTGTGTCAAGCTTGTTGGGAGATTAAGGAACTCAATCCAATGGATCATTCGAAATTTGTTCGGCGATGGCCGATTTTTTAATATTGTTGTAATTCTCATAGATCTAAAGTAATGAAATATTGCAAAGATCCGTATGTAGTATCACAAAAACTAGGAATACGTTCGAAAATCGTAGGTAAGGTAAAATAATAGGTAAGAATGAAGGTAGCTTATACTTTGTAATATTACATAGGCTGTATCCCGGAATAAGGATAGATCCCGTAGGGTTATTGTATAGCCTGAACGGAACACTCGGCGTCGAGTCCGGCTCGCGTTTGACCTGGTTTAGAAAAAACATCTTAATATTTATTTTATGTTTAAATTCATTATAGTTAGTATATTTCAAAAGTATGGCGACGTGTGAGCATTTAAAGAACGTCTGTTACTGCTCTCGCTACACGGCGACGTTTCCCGGCCTCTGATCCATCGTCAAGCGGGAGACTGTGAAGCGAGCCGCGACGGGGTCGCGCGACACATTCATGCGAGGCAGAAAACACCACACGCGGCCATGTCTTTTCTACTTTTTTATTTTTACACCATTGATTATTGATATGATATTAAATCAAAGTTCTTGGTGTTGAGTGTTTGCAAATATCTCGGTAGCTACCACTAAGAGCAGATATTATTGTTTGAATTGGTAGTAAGCATATGTTGTGTACGGGTGTGAAGGCATAGTGAAATTATTAAACGTAGACCTGTCCAAGTTTGGTACATAGCCAGTTTAAATTGTTAGTACCCAGGTGATCGAGCTTCGTCGCTATATGTTTACCTCTAAAGTTTAAGAGATGACGGAAAGCAATATTGTTTTTGTTAGAATTCAATTTCCTAGTGATAAGTTTGTGTTGTTCCGCCTGTTGATGAACGTTGTCAAAGTTTAAACATTTTCTTCGAATGGTTAGAACTCTTTATAAAATACCAATTCATATATTTTGTATAGATATATAAATACTGTTTTTGTTTAATTATATTAAACAAAACTAAGTTAATATTTAATAAGACATCGTTCATCAAAAATGAAATAGAAATCGTATAAATGCTATGTTTTGTAACATTTGCACTTCTCATCCAACACACGATACGTTCGATGTGTTTTTAAGCTAAAAGCTTAAAGCTCATAAGAAAAGTGTCACATTTCTCATAAATACCGGTATTATCCGGCGAAAGTACGAAGCGTTGTACTAACAACATAAAGATGCATACACGTTATACATAGCGTTGTACTAAAGGCGTATGGGCGTTTTTACAGTGCGTTAATCTGATCTCCAGTGGGCCGGCTGAAAGCATACCCTTGTAGTATTCGGACGGTACTTTAGGGCAGGGACGTACCAGGAACTGAGTTTATAGGGGGTCGACCTCGCGTATAACCTGTCATTCAGAATACAGTGTCAAATATGTTGCATACATATATACAGCAAAAAACAGGGTTTACAAGTTTTATATAAACACAAGTTATTAATTATGCTGCTGCTATCGTCGCTTCGTACTTTTAACACAAGGTTTACCAAACAATAGAGTGAAGTAGTATAGTTGGTCGCGCCGACGGCGACGCCACGTGACTGAAAGTGAAATGTGTTTCAGCGCATGAGTGTGTGCTACAGTGATTATTTAAATGTAAAATCTGACAATGTATAAAAAAATATGTAAGTATTAGCACTGTTTTGTTTAGTTCTGCACAGAAACATATAGGAGGAAGCACTGTAGAAAGATCTAACTCTACTTTAATTTTGCGACTCATAATCGTGTCTACGTTAAATTTTTAATAATGTCTCTCTCTGGAATCTATTGATTAGGATCGGACGTTCAAAACGTGCAGCAGCCCCCCGGGAGATCAGTTGCAGGCTTCTGGAGGAAGCCGACACAGTTCGTGACATCGACATCGCGGAAGCTTATAACTAAGGTCCGTTTTAACAAATTATAAAACCAAAGATTTATTATTCCTACAAGTAGTCGATCGATACGATGGATACATTATGCTATCTTGTGTATCGCCCAGCTCTCGGGAACGACTATAGTCATATCGGTGACTACATACGATTAAAAAAATAAGAAAAAAAATATTGGCGCATCCCCCCGTAAAAAGGGGAGGCATATGTTCAGCAGTGGACGTCCTATGGCTGAGATGATGATACGATGAAAACTTGTATATCGATAATGTTAATATTCCTAAGTTTATCCATTTACGTGTCGTACGCGGGAAAACAACGAGCGAAGCTCGGTGACCACGTGTTTCTTACTTTGCTCGTCGCGCCACATCGATGCTACATTACAGTGATTTTCCTTCAAACTATGTAGTTATAAGTTAATATAAAACACTTATATAAACTAAGCGAGTTTAACAAGCACGTAAAAAGGCTTGTTTTGGGATTCTGTCACTTTTCAAGGGCAATTTTTTGCCTAGATTCGTCCCTGCAGTGTATCTAATGTATTGTAAAAGAGATGAAAGGTTTCTTTGTGCTTGGCAAGAGCATCGTTAAGGTTTGGATAGTTTTGTGGCGCCCTGAAGGGATTGGGTACACTAAGTTCTACGATAAAAACTATCTTAACTGATTATGATCGATAACTATGATGAAAATGTTTTTTTATTGAATCATTTTCAGCGTTTGACCACTATCTCTTTTAACGCTGAGGGATGATATGGTCGAAGTTGTCTTAACAAACTATGTGTTTGGGAACAGTTTTTATAAACTTGAGGGTGGTAGCTAGTCAGACAGTGGTCGAATGCATCCCCATGCAAAAAAAAACTACATTTCATTCTTCCACTTCAACTTATCTCTATCGTTACGAACAACGCGCATTTTGCCAAATATATAATTTGAATTGTATTTACAAAAAAAAAAATTCCCAAAAATGGAACCGACTTCATCTCTCAAATGTGTGAAATATTTTGTTGAGGTATTTTTTTTTTTAACCTAGATAAAGCATCGTCAGAAATAAATAGAGAGGTCTATACCCTAAGAGATCCGACCCGGATATAACCAGCAGGTGTCCCGGTAATGTAATGACCGGGACGTTTCCCGGCCTGGCGTCCCGCCCGCGTCGCTCACTTCATATCAAGTTTTAAACTTACTTTCTCGTCGGAGTCTACGTTTACTATATTTTATATATTTAATAGGCAATGATAGTAATTAAAGTAGTAAATAACTAAATATATGAATTGATCGTTAAGCGTGTATACACTGTGCCCCCGATTTAACGTTATCACCTATGCCCTATTTGTATACATATAATTATACATTTTAGAGTATAACTATTTAAAAATAACGTTGAACAACGTCGTTGTGTTATAATTACAATATAATGTGCTGTTGTAATTCCGTGTTGCGTCAGTTTGAAACATTAGTAACTTATCTGCTCATCTATTCTCGTCGTGAACGGCTACTGATATTAAAGAAAGGCTGAGCCATCTGAGATACAACTGTATACTAAAGACAAGAATGGATCCTTTTATAATAATCGATAGATAAGATAAAAAATACCGTTTACATTTTTCAAACTTGACGGTGGTAGCTAGCCAGGCGGGTACTTGAATGCCACCATGTTGGAAATTTGATAACGGTGTTACCTTCACCGGGAGCTGAAGCCATTGATAGAGATCGAACCAGCGTACGTCAGTTTGACAGCCGACGCTCCTACCGCTGAACTATCATCGCTTCCAAATGATACTACCGGAGTACCTTAAGTTACACGGCGAGTGTCGTGTTACATGCGCCGCGCTCGTCATCACTGGCGCCCGCGCATTTGTTCGAAGATGTTCACACTTCACCCTACCCATCCAGTGTTTCAAGTAGAAGTGTCGTCACTTTCATCTTATTGCAAACAGACAGAGAAACCTCTTTCTGTAATAATTTGTACCCTACAGATATTGCTCCAATTCTAGAAAGAGTTGTCGAGCCATTATGTAAATAATCTTACAGCCTCTAAAGTACATCTAATCTTGTACTACTCATTTTAGTCACTGCATGAACTGACATACTCCACAAATCAATATTTGGTGCGTACTAAAACTACCCGCAATTCGCCAACTATGGAACAGAACTCGTCTAATATTAGTGAGAGCGTTGGAGGGAGATAAATTAATTCGAATTTAAGCTAATACATAGAATACAAGTTATTTTATTTTGAAGAATTTTAGTGGTTTATAGGTAGTTCGTGTGATTAACAGAATTAGGGTCTATGCCAAAGATTATTGGTAGCATTTACTTAATGTGATTGTGGATAAAAAGTAGAAAACTAGTGGTTTAAATACAAAAAGAAGATTAGCAAATATTGGAGCAACGACAGGATGGGCGGCTTTCGACCGTCGAGCGCCTGGACCCAGTGGTCAAACTGCGTTAAAGCCGAAAGTGTCCAGAAAATAGTTTGTTAATGGCTACCATCCTACCCTACAGCTTGTCGAGAGCTAAATAAGAGCTATTGGTGACTTCAGCTGTGACGTCAGAGAGAATCGGAAATAGGATCAATTTGTGTTCTCTTATTATTGATTATGTATACTCACCGGCTCATTCGTGAGGATCGCGCTCGCAACGGATTCGGGTCGAGAACAAAGGAGATGCACAGTAATTGTACCGTTTTACATGATCTAGTGCAGTAAAGCTATGTACATTGTAACGTAGGACGCGTGTCCGGGACAGGACGGGGGTGGGGGGCAGACGTGAGGCCAGGTGACACATTAAGGACAAGGATGGTTTTCAGATTATTGTGTCTGGATAATAACCGTCGCGTGAAGGGTTAACTTGTGTTCTAAAAGTATGGGGCCTCCAGCGGTCGTCCGTCCACGGATTACTTAGTCTTTTTTGTTATTAAGTCAGTGCCGCGGCCAACCGCGACCGCGTCCGCGCGCGCCCCGTATTCTCCTTGAAAAAGACCACCGAATGTGGTCGAAACTATAGTCGGAACCCTTTGACTTATTACGTGGGTAATTCCGTGTTTTATACATTCAGAATGATAACTTAGTCAAATGTGTCACAAAATACTGGCAGAACCGACAAAACTGTGTTACATACTTGTAAATGAAAAAATCTCAGCTATATTTTAACATCGTAATAAAAACAGTTTTGCACTGGGGATGATTTATGATGATGATCATGATGAAAAGTAGCCTATGTGTTAATCCAGGGTCTAAACCATCTCCATACTAAATTTCATCGAAGTCACTGCAGCCGTTTGAGCGTGAATAAGTAACAAACATACACACATACATATAAACTTTCGCCTTTATAATATTTAGGAGGATTGACGGTAATTATTTAGAGCAACGTAACAATAATTAAATATAAGGTATAAGCTGCCGAAAAAAAAGGGAAACTATTGACTTAATATGACATGGTCGTTTGATGGCCAACATGTTGGGGCGCCCTTTTGTTGGTGAGACTCGGGCGCTTAACTGAATGTCTGCCTTTAACCGAATCAACCCGTAGGAAAAGATTAGTGTTTTAATTTTAGTACTATCGGATAACGAACCTACGTAATTGAAAAATAGCCGCTTGTTTAATGTCATGTTTATTTCCCCCAGTGCGCACTCGGCAGGCCGTAGGTGTCGTTAAAGACGAAGGAAAAAAGGAGGTTCGTATAAACGAACGCACTTTTGTCGACGAGTGCAGTAACGCGCACCTGTAATGGTAGCTCGAAAGAGGGTTGGACTCAAGAATACGGATGGCTACCGAACCCAAGTGAACAAAACTCGAGCAATATGTCGAAAATCAACCTCTAAGCCTCCTATCATTATCTTGACACCCGTCAAGATAATGATTTCTATTGAAAGATAATGTTTGGAAGAATCTCACAAAATGGGTGTGACTTTTGATCTTAATATCTGCGTTATATTTTTTGTCGTAATCTACGCCGTTTGTAAGTTTAACCGTTCTCACGACCGCAATACATAAGAAGTTACGTCCAAGTCGGGTTATTGAACTCAATCAACAACATAATGTTATTATGTAATTACCCTCAACCCGTTTAAAGAAGTGAAAAACGTCCCCATGCCTATGCCACATAGTTACGTCTCATTCAATAACTAACGTGTAACCATACTGCTATACATACGTCCACTGCTGGACACAGCTTCTGTAAACCATCTTTCTATTATGAACTCTTTTTTTAGAAATGCTTATCTAAAATAATAATAAATAGAGGAAAGATTTGTATGTTTGTAACGGATAAACTCAAAAACTGCTGAACCGATTTCAAACATTCTTTCTCCATTAGAATTCTACATTGTCCGTGAGTAACACTGGCTATATTTATTACAAGAAAAAAAAATAGAGATCCTTAATTAAACCTCGATTATGTAAGCGTGCGAAGCCGGGGCGGACCGCTAGTATAAGAATAAATTGGTGTTTAACCGCAGAAACTAGTAAATTCTTATACCATCTCAGTAAGTTCTAACCATCTCGAGTTTAACCCTGGCTAGAAGCCAAGAGTCTCGAATTTTTACCAATCCTCGGCACAAGTTAGCTCCGAGTGACCCTATATATCCGTACCCTCTATTCAGAACAGGCTTCAACCCAGTTGGCGACGCGCCAGCGGTCCCTGGCCTTCAAACAACTCGGTCAAATGCGTAGAGCCCCGACGCGGGCTCCGGGCGTAGAGGCACACAAACTATGGATTTGCCGCAGCGAGTATTTTACCGATAACTGTTGTTGTACTTTTACAACGAGACATTATGACTGCTAATACGATAATACGATTGACAATTTTTTAAGTATAACCGTTGATAAAAACGACGACTTCTAATTATTAACGTTTAATTATTTGCTGCACTGAATAACGAAATCATTGTAAATGCATGTTATACAGCATGTAGAGCTCAATATAATGTGTACTTAAAATAATGATAAAAATAAAACAAAATCCAGCAAAATATAAAAGTTGATTCTAAAAAAAATAGCCTGAAATAAAAAGGGATTTAACTTAATTCAATCCAAAACTAGCATAGTTAACCATTTGAGTACTCACCGATGAAATTCATCGCGCCGTTTTCTGTACCACAGTGTATAGGAAACTACTATATTTAACCTATTATATCTACCCTACAACCTACTAACAAGTCTCCATAAGTCCGCGTATAAAAATACTTTCTTTTAATTGAGCACCAAAATTACATTAGACAATACATGATACGTTTCGTTAGATAGAGAAGAAGAAGAGAGAGAATATCGTGTTAAGCTATGACATTGTCGATCCGCGGAAACGTCCTTCCGTCGCGAGCGGCGGAACCGAATGCCAGGAAAACGCAGCGCATCCGGTATTTATGCCGTCAGCCGCACAGCCTCACACACACGTACTATCACTAGCTCGCTCGCACACTTAAGAGCTCGCACGAGGGAAATCTCTCCGCCATTGTCGCTCAGTGATAGGAAAGTAAAAAATATTCCCTTCAAAATTCCTGTACTTTTAATAATAATCGTAATTATCCTTATTGCGGGGTTCCGCGGATTTTCTATCCCTAGAGACGTTTAGTCCCAATTTCCCAAATCGTGGATTCTATTGAAAATGCGATAGATTTTTTTAGCAATAAAATCACGATTCAATAGCCAATACAAGGAACGACGATAAATAAAATTGTAAGGAAGAATAATTGCAGAGATATAACATGCCCCTTAACGCACACAGAGGCGTCGCAGTCGCGTAGTGCGCATGTGTGCTGTAAGAACAAAGGGAGCACCAACTCGGGGGCGTGGCCTAGCGTTAGTGTGAGTGCGTTAAATCTTTTATAGGTCGATGCATTAAGTAATTTAGTATTATAGCATGCATTTGACAGAGGCCGACTGGATATACGGGGTTCGGTTAGCGTTATAGCTGAGAACGAGGGTTTGTTTAGGACTGTAGATTTAAGGAAGGAGTGAATATTTCAGTTTCAGAAGCTTTCACAGGACGGTTTATTGCCTTAATCTGAAGAGATATTGGCAGTGATTCTCTTGTTCAGTAAACAAAACAGTTTAATTGTTCAAAGAGAAAAGGATTTTATTATATTCATAAGCTAAAATTCAAATTCGAATAACGTATTTTGCCTAAAACTACCCGCAATTTAAATAAAAAAACATCTTACTACCCTTTAAGAACTATCTTATATTTTAAATAACAATAATTTCTCTGATTTTAATTAAACTACCAGTCTAATTACATTGTCCGCGATCACCATTAGGTAGGTGCGGTAAAAGTGGTATTTTCCCGGTGGCAGTATCTTCGACGGTAACGTGTACGTATTGTATTCTTATTTTTGAGACAGAATATGACTGAAATTTATTGTATTAATAATTGTAACTAGTACTATGTACTGTCTATATTTCATATTGTTAATTTTCAAATGTAATGTCTTATTATTATTATTTATTTTAATGCTAATTTGATCTGTATACTGTAGCTGGACACCGTATGGGAGCAACCGCATCCAGCTACAATCTTAGTCAGGTCGTCTGTCCACCTGGTCGGTGGACGTCGTATGCTGCGCTTGCCAGTCCGTGGTCTCCATTCGAGAACTTTTCGGCCTCAACGGGCATCAGTTTTTTAAGTTTTTATTTATTCAAATGCTACAAATTCTCAAAATCACAATCAAAATCAGAAATCTCGGCGATTGCTGGTATGAAATTGGATAAGATGTAACTGCCAGTAGCAGTGTTACCCACTGCCACAGTCATAATGTATACGGCCAGACGAATATCTATCCTAGTGTTCAAAAGTGAAGTAAAACGCCGGATGATACCGGATACGGCTGGATATAACCGGATTCCGAACACGTATCTCCGAACGTTATCACTCATTTCTGTTCCGCGTGGAAGGACCTACATGATTTGAATATTATATTAAATTTTATGAAGTTATAGGTTCTATTATTGAGCTGTTGTGGAGGAACATGAACGGATGTTTTAGTCATTATTGCATTATGGGTTTTTTTGTGAATATCATTATAATATATTTTATGTACATTATCATTTTCAAAATCTGTATACATACGATTTCGAATGAGAACAAAAAGTTCTAAAGACTACGTATATACATAATATGTTTATATTTAACATCAAAATAAATGTGCTGGTGTCCTATCCGGTAACGTTTGCTTGATTAAAGAAAAACTTAATCATTATTAATATATACTGTTAGTATGCATTCATATCTGAAACGCAATTGCGGATAATTTGAATTTTACACAAAAGTAATGTTCTATTCATTTAAATTTTGATAGTTGGAAACTGATTCTAAAGATGTGCTACGGTGTGTGTACGGCACATACAGTCATTGTATATCTTATATAATACAATTCAATATAAATTAAAAAAATCACTGAAATCTATTTCATTAAAGTCAAGATAGTAAGATCCTTAAATGTTGGATTAATATAATATTCAAATGAAGTACAACTGTCGGCGTGTGGGAAATAGTTGTCGCCTTCTCGGGGATGCCTGCATCTTAATCGAGGAATTTAATACACATATACGCGGTATTAGGTACGCGGGTAGTCGGCTGTAGCGTGGCCTGTGTGGTATTACACCCATACACTTACATGCTTGTTATGTGTCTGTGGTCAAGTCGAGAGTGGATAGGTATCTCCTAGATAGGCGTGTTCATTATAGACCACATCATCACTTAACATCATAGTGGTCAAATGGTAGCCTACTCCGTATAAAACAGGTTGAATAATAGAGTGTTTAATTATTTTAAATACTGTATGGGTCTAGAGTTTGACCACTATCTCGCTTGATGGTCAATGACGATGTAATCGAAGATATTACCACGCTAGACCTAGAATGGTTACTTACTTTCGAGGACTGCTGCCTGAACATATTATGTGTTCGGTGACAGGTTTTTAAACTTGAGGGTGGTAGCTAGCCAGGCGGGTACTCGAGGGTACCCTCACCACCATGCTGGAAATTCGATAACGGTGTTACTTTCACCAGAACGTCCAGTCGTCGGTAGGGCTCAAACCAGCGTTCGTCAGTTTGACATCTGACGCTTCTCTCGCTGATCTATCGTCGCTTCAAAAGCGCTTTCATGCTTCGGAAGAGAGAATACGTCATCGGTCGTGTAGTTGTGTTCGGTTAAAGTTTAGATAATTTAGTTTCGGAACATTTAGTCTCTGAGCCGAAGACTTGGGTCGGCTCGCTCGTCAGCCCCGGCCAGTATGGCTTAATATTTAATACCTACGGCCTAAACGTTTTAATACAATATTTAACCTTTCCGCTATAATACATTTCTCGGACAGTGTACAGACGACCTGACTAAGATCGCTGGGTTCGGCATGCTTCCATCCTGTCCTTAAAGAAATCTGTGGGGGAAGCATGCGTTCAGCAGTGGATGACCTTTGACTGAGATGATGATGATGACGTTACTTGTATATTACAATATTCTAAATTTTACTTGTGTGTTTGTTTACTGTCTCACATAATGTAACGTCATGACTTGGTCAAAAATAAAGCACTCAAGCCCATTGTCTCGCGATTCTGGAGACTCCAGGATTGTACTTGTCTTAGACGCTGGCAAGGAATTACTGGTTTGGCAAAATAACGCAAACACTCGTTTGACACATCACACAAAACAATTTTTGAACGAATCCATCCCATTACCTTCCTTCCGGCACTCCAGTGACGTTTCAGTACGAAAAAGATCACCGCGACCGCCGCACATGCACCGCGCCTCGAAATACCTCAATAGTGCAGTTATCGCCTCAAAACCAATAACAATTAAATGTGAACTCTCAGTGTTGTGATTGTGATGAAACTTTTATAAACCGCTATCGAAGTGAAGCTCCGAACCAGTGCAATTTGCCAGTGGAACAAAAGTGCGTCATCCCAGGTACCTACCGTTCCCTATTTCTCTCAAAATATTCACCAATTACATCAAGTATATACAAAACTGTATGAAGAAATGAACCCTTAAAACCATAAAGCTTTAAGTTTCACTTTAACAAAAACAAACTTAACAAAGCAAACTTTGTTGAACAGCTGTTCTTAAAAGGAATACTTCAAAGTTGAAACTTTTATCTTATTTAACTGCAAATTAAAAATATGTGAGCTTACACCGTTTCGTAGAAAATGTTTTTCACGAAAAGAATCTGGACATTTACCTGAAAACAAAGAGAAAAGAACCATTAGCATTTCAATAACATACGACCAAAGGTTAAATAGGTAGTGTTCGGAAAGCTACGAGACTTCCTCTCGCCCAAAATGGCGCAATACCTGAACACAAAGGCTTTCGCACAGTGTGAGTTACGAGAGAAAAAGAAAAAATTACCAAAAAATGGAATGGACTTCAACACTCAAAAGTGTGAAATAACCTGTCAAAGTCGGTACCACCGTCGGATCACAATATTTTGATAAAAGTACTTTTGAACTATCATGGTACCGACTTCAACAAGTTATTTTACACTTTTGAGTATTGAAGTCAGTTACATTTTTTGGTAATTTTTTTATCATTTTTAATCAACAAGGCGAACGTGACGCTGAGATAAAACATTATGATATGATAAACAAAGAAAGAAAATATTCATTCAGTTTGACCATGTTTATTATATGCTTATTTATTCATAAGGTGTACCCGGAAAGTGTTCGTTTCCTAAATATTTTTGGCTGAAGTATAATTAAGTCGATCGACTACAGACGGGTCACCGAACAGAACTGCCAAACCCGCCACTTCTCCAATGTTTTAATTCTAATATCCATTCTATTATTATCACTTTAAATAGGACAATAACATTTATTTAACTTTTGCGGTGTGACAAAATCATTTAATTCAATTCTTCCAATTCAATTCTCCTGGCTTCCACACCTAAATTTAATTCATTTGTAGACTCAGTGTAGCACTCGCTACATTGCTACGTCGTAGATATTATACGTCTACGGCGTAGTGAACGCTACGAAGCGTGAGATAAAAGAGATAAAATTCATTTCATGGCGACAGATAGTTAGTAGTTAGTAGTAAAGACTATCTCCATTATTTGTTCCAGTTAATGATCTGTTATATTAGTTATTTGATCGAATTATGGTATTTATCACGATAACTCACTCCGGCTGCGCACGGGTACTACAGTCTCATGCGACAACTCCTAAGGATTTTCATTTAAATTATGCGATGTAAAAATCATAATAATTCTCATAAGATGCTTAAAGTAATTGAAGTATTAAAGTTATCAAGGAATAATACTGTATCCATCTATGTTTTTCCACTTTTCACCTTATTACCTTTGGGATGGGTCAGCCAAATACCAAGTAGAAGCTCTGGAGTCAATCGAGAGGCGAGCCAGCGGGATCATCGGCAGTTACTCTCAAGTGGAACGTAGGCTTCAGCTTATAGTATGTAAAAACATATACCCGCGTGAAATTTTTTTTTAAGATAAAATTTGTATAGTTATCTATCTTTGAACGATGTATACGTTCCACCATCGCGAATTTTTTTGTAGATCTACAAAAAAGAAATATGCCACCCCCTGCATTCTTTAGTTTTATCACAAAGGGATACGCAGCTTTTTTGATTTAAGCTCTCAGGTGGCGTAACTTTTTCTGACACTTGTAACAATTATCGTTGTATTTCAACCAACTAACACAAATTCAAAATTCAAAAATTCAAAATTCGTTTATTTGAGTAAAATAAGGCTTATGCTACAATAACAATTTGTCTACCTGGGTCCCAAACTAGGCTCGTTACCGGTGGCATGGGTGGGCATGGTAACATTCATAAATTATTATTTATACCTAAGCCTTCCTCATACATTTCGCTATTTATTGGTGAGCGCATAAACATCCATTTATGGGTGATGAGTTTATCGACAGACAGACAGACGTGACGTAGGACGTTGTTTTATACTATTTCTTGAAATACGATAACCTGATCTTTTGGTGTAAATAAACGCCCAAAAGATTTATGGAATTTTTCAAAAATAATCACAGTTTTAAAAGGGGCGTGTATTAATGATTAACATTTTTAGTTGGTGCGTCAAAACTGATCTCATGAAATACTAAACAAATGGTTGCCTGGGTCGTCATGGTAACACTGATCTGACGTTTGTTCAATATTGAAGATGGAGATGTGGTCCCAATATCTAATATGGCTGCTGACCGCCGCTTGTTGCAGAACAAACAAAACTATTTAAATCATATAATAATATAATAAACCTTAGAGCACTAATACTACATTTCTCAAATTATTGATAAAAAGACAATGAATGAATTCCTATTAAAAGACACAGCTTTGCATAAATAAAAGGAAAAACACACGAAACATATTAACATTAAGAGTAATATAGCCGCATGCCAGGAATGCGTCCCGTCCGCACTCAGGCCGCGGGACCGCGTCGGGCTCTGACTATCAGTCGAGACTCATGTCTGACCTCACGGACATACAACTCACTAACCATGGGTTGAAACACATCACTAATTGACTTCATTCCCGCGTTGTACCGCGAACACAACAGAGTACTTATTTCTTAATGTAAAATGTACGCTGGACACAATTCTGTGGGGACATGGTCCCCACGCTCCAAGTGCATCGCAACAGTTGTGTGCGGATGATGAGCTGCCGAACTGCTGCGGGAGGGGAGGGGACGTTTAGCATGGGAATGTCATTTATAACAAGCTGGACAACGTATTATAAACGTCAAAAAAGACATATTCAAATTTAGACTTAAAAATTTTTTTTAAAGAGATCGTATTTTTTTTTAAAGATTATAAGCTTGCGTTTGACCACTGTCTCACTTGATGTTAAGCGACGACGCGGTCTAAGGTGGAGCACGCAAACTTAAAAGGACCCTATTCACTCGCGACTTGAAGACTCCGGGGTTGTACATATCGGGAAACACAGACTCGGGCAGTGAGTTCCACTCCCTGGCAGTACGCATTATAAAAGTGGAAGCAAAACGCTTCGTTTATTGTTCGACGTGTGAACTGTTGACTGACAATAATAATTCAGAAGATAAATAACAAGTTAACGGACATTGTAGTGTAATTAAAATGCACCATTACTCCTGTGATGTTTTTTACTCCATAATGATAATATATATATATATAATTTTAGATAACAGATGTGCATGTTGAGTATATTATGTATGTGTCAGTGATCATTGTGCGAACTGAACTAGCGCGAGCACCGAGATCTTTAAACTGCCTTTAATACGAGTATTATGTCTACCTATGTTTCTGCAAAATAAATAGTTTGGATTTTAATTTCAAGTCAGCGAATAAACTTAATATACCGTTGCTAAAAAAATCACAGTCATTAGTAACTTATTTATATGCAATTTATTTCGATTGTAAGTTGAGTTCCCCCGTTACAACACACCCGATCCCCGGGTAAAGGTCCGTCCGCGCGCTGGGGTAGAGCCGCTAGGGGTGGCGCGCGATAAAACTTGCCGCCACTCGCCGCTGATTTCATTTACAATTCATTTGATATACTTAGCGAGGGCATTTGATGGACGGCTAGGGTTGTCGGTACACGGTAGGTTGGTATAAAAAATGTGTTTTTCCTGGTTGCTACCTTTTTGTTTTGAATTTTAAAAAACGAATTTGAACCATAATATCATCTATTTACTCGGTAGAACAATATTGACATAGTTTTATGTTCGATACACATTTTTCGTAACAGCCCTGCAATAATGAGAACTCCTCTATAACACTAAATATATTTTTTACAAAATGTTATGTATTTGACATAATTTCAGTATGGACCTTTTTTAGAGCATTATATACTACAAAGCCAATTTATAATTTTATTGCATTGCTTTAAAAACGGGTGAAATGATTTTTTGAAATCTATCCTCACTTTTACTCCGGGAATAAATTAAATAAAAATATCATTATATTACTCGGGCTTTCAAATGCATCTTAAAGAAATGTTAATCTGATACCACGTCTATGAACTTTAGCTTTAACAATTTATTGAATATGTATATACTCTTCACTTCACTAATACAAACAGAGCTCAAGTTTAAATATTTCCCTTTGAGTGACAACCCTACAGCCGTTTAGGTATAAGGTTACGCCGGAACGCAAGTGGTCCGGGGTAAATACGTTTTCTTATTCTAGCACCTCTCCACCTAGTGGTAGTGGGTGACACCCCCAGGGTCAGTACCCCCCACTTTGTACAAGTGTGTGTGCAAACTGACGCAGTAAGTACACAGTAAGGAAACACACAACCTTCCTATTTATCTATATTATATATAATAAATGTTATTATTAGGAAAGTGACTGACTAAAACCATGCAAGTCAAATTCATGTATTAGATCAAAACACCTAGAAGCGTTATCTTTGCGACGATTGAAAGACTAATATCATATTAAATCATTATCAACATCAATAAAACGACTTTTTGTGGATCGCGTAAAATGTATTTATTTATGTTCCGTGGTCCGTCACCTTTCCAGTGTCTGTGGTCTGTGGTAGAAAGGATGACACATTGTTGTGTATAAAAAAAGTTCACGATACCAACAGCCAAAGGTTCATTGCATTAATATCATGCTATATAGGCGAAATTAAATTATATTTTTAAGGTTATAAACTTGTTAAGGTTATATAAAGACGATCGTCAAATATAAGTATTATTATAATCGAAGACCTGAATTAAAAACTAAAGCATAATACGTAATATATACTTGTATTATTAACTGTTGTACAGACTCGTATTTGTTTCAGAGCAGTGTCGCAGTAAGCCTGTGTAGTATTGCAAAATTGAATTACCAAGATTCAACAGCAAACTGTTTTAAATTTATAATTTGAAATCCGCACACGGCGTTGTTTTTCAACCCTGTCACTACCGAAATTATTAAAATTATTGATTACTTGAAAATGCACTATCGGAAATGTACTAAAAACACTTTTCGAGCCGCTCTATCAATGAGCCAGACAAATGTCTTTGGTTCTAATTATTTCACACAAGTTATGTTACTGGCAGTATTACCTTCCCATGTGTGTGTACTTTTGTATCGAAGTGATATGGACATTAATGTGTTTGTGTTAGTAATTAGGGTAGGGAGGGGCGGGAGGGGGGATGGTAATGTGATACGCGTTATTTGGCTGATTGTTATACGCTTAATGTTACGCCTTTTTGTTTAACAATTGAAATAAACCTTTTCCTCGTTTCGGTATAACTTGTGCTGACTTTGACAAACCTCAGTATCAAAGTTTTATCATTTTAAAAGACGTGTTTTATATGTAATTACATATTTAAGTTTTTTATTGATACTATTTTAAAAACATATATTGTTCATTCGTATAAAAATTCAAATAAATGTTATAGGATCATGTTATAATTCAGGCACAAACCAAATAATAAATCAAATCGAATCAAATGTTGTTATTCCTTCGGCACCCGAGGGCGCTTCTATCTGCAGGGATCTGTCTGTTAGTTAACCGTGTCGTGCTCATGATTGGTGCGTGTACAGTATACGTTTGACCACAAACCTGTATCGGAACTTTATCCACTAAAGGAACGTGCATGCTAAAAGCTATTCCAATTCAAATTTATTTTCATAATCATCTCACCATCCCACATTTACACTGCCCGCTATCGCTCACACCATGAGCCCCGCCCCTAACCTCAATCTTAGCCACTTAGCTACTAATATATTGACAGGCGGAGAGCTCTCCGCGTGCTTAGTGAGCGCCAGACAAAATCTATATTTAATCTAGAGACGACTCCTTGGATAGCATTTGTTTATTTAGAGCATAGAATGGAATAAATTAATTAATGTATCTTCTCAAGTAGTGCCGCGGGGTACCGGCTTAAGGTTCTACTCTCCCATGTCTTCTCGTGGGTGCCGAAGAGTTGGCTAAGAGACCACATACCAGCAGGGTGGGCAGCAGCGCCATCTGAGATTAAAAAATATACTGCGCTCGCCAACCCGCCTGCCGAGCGTGGCGTTCGCAAGTCTCTCACTAACAACATCATCACCACCGACCGCGTTTTGAGTAGGATGGCATACCTAATACTCAGAATATCCAGCAGGTATCTGTTGGAGGTAATTCATTTCAAATGGACCTGGTTGAGCCCCAACGGTTCCACAAGAAATGAGATCGATTTCATCATGACCACCAAGAAACAAATATTCAATGATGTCTCTGTGATCAACATGGTGAAAACCGGTAGTGATCACCGCAAGGTAAGAGGCACATTGAATATTAATGTTAAACTTGAGAGGTCCCGTTTGATGAAATCCACGCTCCGACCTCAAGATGACCATATTCAAGAAACCATAGCAGCTCAATAGACGAATATGGAAATCCTTGCGACACGACATCCGAACCTTTAGTACAAATCGTGTTAAAGATACGATCGAACGGAGAAAAGGCTTCAAGGTGTTTGCAAGAGACCGGTCTGTTGGGCAAAGCCAGATGATTAAGCTGAACATAATATATCTAAATATATCATTTCTTACGATAGCAAGTAACTTATTGACAATAATTGGAACAGCCGACTCCATTGACCTATGTTTTTTAACAATTTTACTCGATATCTTAAAACCTAGTAAACCAATTTTGATAAAATTTAAAAATGCCAATTCCGGAAGTGTGTTTTTTATAATTTTTACTAATAAAGAATTGACGAAATCGGTCACATGTTGGCGGAGAAATCGGTGAACATAAATACAAATATTAAAAATAAATTCAATGCAACATAGCACCTCCTCTTTTTTGGGGTCGGATAAAAGCCCAGTCTATAAGTAACTTATATAGATTAGTGTGTAAATATATATGAAGAAAAAAATGTGACTTGAATAGAGACAGCTAGTAGTAGAAAGACAGCAAGTAGAAGCTCGTCATCTATGGATGTATCGCGGGAAAATGCTAGTGCGGGGTATAAGAGTGTCGGGTCGCCAGCGTCGCGTCGTCAGAAGTCACTGACTATAATACTCATTCCCAGCAACATTAATGAGTACCCGATACGCCGCGTTAATCAACATATTAATCTGCTCCCGTACTAGCACATGAGACCGCGAGACTGGCGAGTCATTCTGAACCCATTACGTATTTCGAGCGTCGTTAGGTAGAGACAATGCGTACTGCACAGTCATCCTGTGCGAGCTTCATTTATTGCGTTGTGATTAATTAAATTAACATAGTGTCTTGAATTTATTTAAAATTATACATTACACATCTTTCAACGTAATTTTGTTAGTTTTCATCAGCATTATTATAAAAGCACTAACTAAAGCACGCAAAGCCTTCGAACCAAAACTTGCACAACATTTAGCACACCTACTGAATGTGTTTCAAAAGGACACAATAATATGCAATTTGAAAGGTTACAATATACACAGTATAAATAGCCCAGTATAAATAAATAAATAAATAAATGTACGTTTATTTCGGATTATGGGATCCATAGATTTTGTTAGTAACAATTTTCTTACAACTATGTTAGTACTTTTGTTGGAGAAATACAGTTTTACTTAGTCCTACCCGTGACAATACCTATCCAGTAATTCTGGATAGGACAATCAAAGCGTGAAGCGAACACCTTCAGTACACTGTTGGAACTACTGGATGCGGTGGAACATTGACCCTATACTACAGAAACTATAGACCGCTCACACAGCCGCCTGGACCAATGGGTAGCGATTTGTGAAACTGGATCGCGGTAGCTATCTTGAAAAGTACTAGATTTGCTGTTTGGGTTCCAAGCCGCTAATGATTGACGGCTTCATATTTTTTACTACGATAAGGTTGCCTCGGTGTCAAATATAGCAAACTGCTCGCTCATACCCGAACCCATTAGTTGTTAATCTGTCGGCGAACGCACAGTGGGCTCAGGCAGCTGCCATTAAGACTCACTCAACATTTTAGATCTAAAGTAATTTCATTTTAGATTTATACGATATCACTAATCATCAAGTCAGATATTGGTCGACCGACCTATGGGTGGATTACAGTGAAACTTGTACCTTTGTTTCACTGAGCTGAGCAGAGGGTATATATCCATTGTCCGCCGACACTTCGACATATAGTATCTCGTAACGTTCACCCGCCAAACGAAAGACTGTCGGGTCCCGGATAAAATCAATCCAATTACGGAGGTATCCGGTATTTACATATCCTGTCGATTTTTTCCGAAAAAACCGGGCATTGAGCGATGCAGCGAATCCTGTACGTCATTGTGATTGATCCGGCCCGATCTGATCCGGATGATTTATATAACCGGGCGGAGATCCTGTAGTCCGGTAGTCTGTGGAAGTAGAAGATAGGCTGGCAACATTTATGAACTATTTTGTTTTTGAGATTGGATTTTAGAATAAGCACAAAACCTACTACAAGACCTTGACGACAATTTATTAAAATGCATATACATATGATAAAGCTAGAATTCCTTACAATAATACAGTTATTTCCGATGCTTCCGATGATATGATGCTGACCAGTGCTCACTTAATTAACCGACTTCAAAAAGGAGTAGATTATAATAATATGTTATACTGTATGTAATCTTTTTATGTATGTTCGACGATTTCTTCCCCATTTTTGGACTTATTCTCAAAATTCTTTTTTTGTTTGATAGAATGTTCCTCCAAGTTTCCATTTCAATTTCATCAAAATCGGGCAAGCACTTTTTGAGTTAAACTCCAATAACTGAAAAGTGTTACGTATATCTTGATGACTCGTTGCGGGTCAAGAAGGGGAGGAGCAAAGATCCCTAAAAAGGATGAAAAATATGTTTAACACAAAATGGAATCGAAAATATTAAAAAAAAATGTGGTTACATATTATAAGAAAGTTTTTAATTTATTTTAATAAAAAGGTTTTTTTATTCTTTGTCATAAATCAAAAACTATTCCTACTAATATTATAAATGCGAAAGTATGTGTGTATGCTTGTTACCTCTTCACGCTCAAACGGCTACACCGATTTCGATGAAATTTGGTATGGAGATAGCTTATACCCTGGATTAACACATAGACTTATTTTCATCATCACCATCATCAACGTATTTCATCACGACGCGGGTACGACCGCGGGGCGCAGCTAGTAGATCATAAAAATATATTTAAGCTAGGGCCAATGAAGTCTTTTCATACGATACCCCACATGACACTCAATTAAAAATTTTTGACCACCGCCTTTTTTTGCGTAATGAGCCTCTTTTTGTGATTTAATTAAATTTATGCATTAGTTTTTCGATTTTTCCTATATACTTGTAGTATAAGACGGCGTTACTTGGCAAATTTCATAGTTCATAGTTTTAAGTAAAGGCAAAATACCCAATAAATTTCGATTCCATTGAGAGAGTCGAAATGAACGTTTCTAGTGTCATAAACAGCCGTATCTTTCTTTTACGTTAATTTAGAATTTACGTTTTTTCACAGTTTCAAGAGGCCGTAGACCTGAGTATGTCCTTTTAATTTCAATTCGATATCTTCACCTTTCAAAGGGTCTCGACGGACGGACGGACGGACGGACAACAAAGTGATCTTATAAGGGTTCCTTTTGAGGTACGGAACCTTAAAAGGGTCGAATCGGTTCACAAATTATGGTTCGGAGTTCTGAATAAATGTGAAAAAAAAATGAAAACAAAGAATTAGCATCCTCCTTCACAGCTGTCAGTAACCAACACACGTTGAGACACACGAGTGTATCGTGAATGCGCGGTGACGCTGGGCGCGGATCACACCCGACATCTTGTACCAGCCACCCGTGCGGAGCACCTGTGTACAGCAGTCGTCCTCCTCTTGCTTTAAAACCGATGGCTGACTATTCATGTCTTACATAACTGATGTCGATACCAATCGATTTGTGACGTCATACGCGTGACGAACTCTTGATGCAGGGATTAAACAGTATATTGTTATTGATCCGGCGCGTTCTCATTTAAATCCGCATTATTTATATACAGAACTATAAATTAGCATTTGGTAGTTAGACAGTTTGAGCCTTTTTAGCTTATATTTTGTTAAAAGTCCTACACGTCTAATCAAGTTGACAAAAATAGCACTTATGATAATAGTTCATTAGGATGAATTATCTTAAAACAAAATAAGGCGCAACCAAATTTTTATTTTATCTAAAATTCTCGCGGTGATGACAAATGCGCTGGAATTGTGTCGTACACTGTAAGAAAGGTCGCCATGACGGTCGCCGTGGCGCAGTGGTCAGTGTTAGTGACATGATTTCTGTGCCTCCGGGACCCTGCGTTTGAATCCCGGCAAGGTCAAACATTTATGCGATCAGTGTAGATGTTTGTCCCGGGTCTTGGTAAAAAATATGCGTATATATATGTAAGGAGACCGTGAGTGACTGCTGTGTCTACATACAGTCCAAATCACTGTCACACAATCACACAATTAATGTTTTGTCTATCTAACTAAGGATTGAGTTTAGCTTTGCCATTCAGATAGTGATTACGACGTAAGCAACGACAGTTCATACGCCTATATAGGTACATATAATTTTGTAAGAAATACTAAACTACAATCTATAAAATATATTATGGACGTCGATCAATATCTCGTATAATGATTGAAGTCTCTAATATATTTAAATTGATAATTAATAACTCGGGCATTAACAATTACACGCGTCTCTCCCACAGTATAACAGAGAAAGGGTCGACACTCCACCCGGCAGCCCGTCGGCCGCCGCGACGCATCGCTCACCCGAGATGGAACACCATCGTCCGTCTTAATGCACGCGCGCCTCATTAATAACAACTGATTCCTTCCTGGAGCTGTTATTGTTCATATTCAGTATATACGTACGTATGTGTGTGGACCACGCCACACCGAAACGGCGTCTGGTTTTCAAGAAAAGCTACCGAAAGGTTTTCCGTTTACACGTTGGTGACACATTTTGAAAATTGATTACGGAACCTACTAAAGAGTATGCGAACTTAATTCTGATGTGATATTTGGCCAAAGCTCAAACGAAACATCTCAACCTGTCTGATGGAGCGCTTACCCTTACTACCGGCAGTAGTAGTCAGTTCATCGGTCACATGGAACATCATAGACTACATATAATAATCCTTCCATTAGATAGTCATCTCCTGTTCCATATCGGAACAGTTTAATCATCGTACCCCTCCTCCCCATTATTGATCGGATCATCGCATAAAAGATTTCTCTGAGCTCTGGTCACGTTCTAAAAAGATTTACTATTCAATGATAAAGATACTCGGAATACCTCACTTCCGTGAGTCACCATAATTACATGTAATATATTTCTTTCAAAATAATACAAATGAAAAAAATTCATGGTAATATTTTCAATGAATGTGGCCCTGGATTATTTACGCTTCTTTACGATAGTGATACATATTTCAGAACGTGCCGCAATGACACATTCATAAGAGCATCCTATTGATGTCATAATTCAACCAACTGTTTCGGACGCCGCTCCAGTCCGTCTATAGTTACTGAATCCATACCAGAGGCGTAAAAAGTCTAGAGAAATTCACTAGCGAAAAAATCGCTCTTCTCCAATAGAATAAAAGAAATGATTTAATTGGTGAGTTCTCCTCAATCACGATTGTAATTGGGCCATCAATTACTCCCGATGAGTGGCCGCGAGGGGCGAGGGGCGAGGGGCGAGGGGCGCCGGAGGGAGGTAATGTGACGGTAATGAAAGGGTATTTTCTTTGGGGTTAATATTAATGCGATGTTTGTTTTTCGGGCTTGGTTTATTTATTTATTTTTAGGATAGTATGTTATCATATTAGTTATGATTAAAATTATATTATAATTTTCGTAAAAATAAACATTTTCGCTGTAGCGTGATCCCAACTTGGCCAACGTCGCCATTACCATCTAAAGTGAGCTGTTAATCGAACGATAGGCTCATGAATAATAACAATTGATGACCATTTTAGTTTGTTACTGATTTTTTCTGTATGAATAAGTCATAAAAGTAGAAGCCATAAAGCCTAAGTAAACCGAAGCAGCTTCATTCATATAAAACACCTTTAAAAAACAATAAGCAGCTACATTCATATAATGACAGACTAGGTATTTTTTTACAAACACTGGGAGATGGGCAAGTCCCAACATACTTAGTATTCTCTCATATGTTACTTTACAACAAATTACACCAAGTGCCATAAAGATATCCACGTGGCCAAATATCCCCATTTGCCCCGACAGCTACATTTCGTAGAACTGTGTTAGAAGGTGACTAGTAATTTAATTAACAAGTATCAAAACTCACTGGACATTTTTGGCGACTCTTTGGCGAAATATAAAATTATTTTTAAATTCGGCGATCAGGGCCAAAGTGACCCGTCCTACTTCCCAGCTCTTCCTTGAATTATTTAATTTGTTTTGTATACATTTTAGCGTAATATATATAATATATTTTGTTTAGTTTTCTTCTCTGCATCCATAGAATTTGCATGCTGTACTTAGCTTAATAGACAATACAGATCCTAAGTTTAATTAATGTAATATACACGCAATAGTGTAAGACTAAATAAATAAACACAGTTTCAAATACATGTCTAAAGAATAACATTGTAATATGGATGTCAGCTTGTATTTGAATAGAGGGTTAAAATATATTTTATGTCAGCAACAGAAACGATACACAACCTTTAGGAAGTAAAAGATTAAAAAATATAATATTACTACTTAATGAACAGTAATTGTTACGTGGAAAGAATGTGAGTTTTGGGAACATTGGCAGCGGCACTACTACAAGCCCCGTTACCCCGGGCTGGCACTACAGTAAGCGCCGTTACCCCGGGCCAGCACTAGTGCAAGCGCCGTTACCCCGGGCCGGCACTACTGCAAGCGCCGTTACCCCGGGCCGGCACTACTGCAAGCCCCGTTAAATCGGGCCGGCACTACTGCAAGCGCCGTTACCCCGGGCCGGTACTACTGTAAGCGCCGTTACCCCGGGCCGGCACTACTGCAAGCGCCGTTACCCCGGGCCGACACTACTGCAAGCGCCGTTAACCCGGGCAAGCACTACGGCAAGCGCCGTTAACCAGGGCACGGCGCGGGTCAACTGAGGAAGAATTGCGCTGGAAGTATATAAGTATATATATCAGTCATCAGGTTACCATAGCACAGGCTCTGCCTAGTTTGGGACCTGAAGACCTTGTGTGAATGTTAATAAAAAAAAAGTGGATGTTTTTTGCTCTATGAACAAACAAATCTGTTTACCATCTTTTTTCTTCTTTGTGCTATTCATTGATATCTGTACCAAAGATCGTACTGTCAATGTCACACACTTCACAAATGTCAAAGTCAAACTTGTGTCTCTACACGTACCTACTAAATGTATCCGAGCATGATATTCGTCCATCACCATGATATTTAAGTTTATCGAGTTGTATCACGTTTTCGGGAGATGAAAGCCATATATACGGTAGCACTGTATCAAAAATCTCGAAATTCAATATTATCAAATAATTTACAACTTAATATCAAACTTTTAAAAAACTTATTCTGAAGTATGACTGCGAAGTGCCCGAGGCGAGTTAATAATGGTGGTAGAAAACCGGAAATTGTGAGCAGCCTCGGATTTGACCGGAAGTCGATCGGTAGCACCGGACACCTATATCATTTTGGGATATTGCTGTATTTAACGTGTAGTTGGACTTTCATTGGTGAAAATTGAATTGGTAGATGACTTTACTTGATTTCTGAATGCGTTATATAGGGATGCTGTCTTGCGGCTTTTTCACCTAATTTACAAAACTAAAGTTCAAAATACGGTCTGCGCACTCACAAGTGAAAAAAGAATTAAATGGTTTAAATTTTCACTATTCTCTCTGTTTCACTCGCTCCCCTTTCTACGCAAGTTGTCTTCTTCTATAACTAAAGCGGCACTAAGCATTTGTTTTAAAGCATTTTTTTAATTTCTTGTATCAGTGTACTTTATGTTGGTGTTGGGGATAATTCCCCTTCTTGGAAAAAGTCTCCAAATACTTCACCGTCAGCGTGAAGTCCTTTTTCATTTAGGTGGGTAGCTTTGTGATTGGTCTTAAGGTATTTTTCACTCTACAGCCCCCAAACCCCATTTTTTCACGCAATTTTTATTTTCAGATCAATCATAATAATAATAATAATATGGGACAACATTCACACAAGGTCTTCAGGTCCCAAACTAGGCAGAGCCTGTACTATGGTAACCTGATGACTGATATATATACTTAAATACATACTTATATACATATACACACCCAGACATCATTATCCAAATAATATAACCGTCGATCATAGACGAGAAGTTATTTAAAAGAAGGGATGTAATTTTCACGTTTCGAGCATGTACTCGTATATGGCAGAATGTGTGCCAGATCAGCGCCCATAGAATAAATATAAATGAATGCGTCTTGTTCACTCGCGTCGAGAACACCTCCTCATCGTTCACCCCGAGACCGTTCGGCCTATAACAATGTTCGGAACCATCAATCCTTTATTCCTGAGTGCGACTATGACCCGCGACGTTACGAAGCATGTTCTCACCCTGATTTACTTGGAGAAGGGATCATCCATATTAATCTACGTGTAGAGATAGAAGGGTGAAGGATGAAGGAGGGAGGAGGGGCAGGGAGGGCGCTCTCATCCATATGGAGTTTGTTTACCATACTCGTACGTTGTCGACGAATGGGTGAATGTTTCTCAAACGCTGTCACCTCGGACAGAGAAACACGGTGTCTATAAAATTGTATAACTTCGTTAGTGTGTTCGTGTTACACCACACAGGTAGTATATTATATACTTATCATATTAAATCACATGATTATGTAAGTATGTGCGTAAGTTAAGTGTAAGTTTACATGATACATCAGTCAAGTGTAATTTCAGGGTGTGGTGCAGAGCCCCCTCCTTTGGCGATAATTTGTTAGATTTTGATGAAAAGTTCAGATGAAGAATAATTGAGTTTTGATTTATTGATCAAAAACTACTGTTTTTTTGTGTATTCCTCTGTTTAACACTAGTCTATTAACCGTTAAGTGCCCGCGAGAGTGCGCGACCAACGTGGTACAAAATGGTCAAAATGTAATTATAGGGTTCCGTACCTAAAGGGTAAATTAAACATGACCCTGTTACTAAGACTCCGCTGTCCGTCCGTCTGGCTGCCGGTCCATCACCAGGCTGTAATCTCATGTACCGTGATAGTTAGACAGTTAAGAATTCTCACAGATAACGTATTTCTGCTGCCGCTATAATAACAAATATTAAAAAAAAGAGAATAAAACAGATATTTGTCGGGGCTACCATCCAACAAACGTAAGTTTTGAAGTGAAAACTACTTTAGCGGCGTTATACACTTTTGTATCGGGAAAAAATGTTAAATTCGCGTCAGGACACGTCACACGGATCGCAAAATTCTTAAGGAGCGTGACGTCGATAATACGTAAGGAGCGTAGTTAAAATTTAAACTTAAATGTGTTAAGAATAAAGAAAATTTTCGTTTGTTGGTAGGTAACTTTTTGAAGTAGACCGCGCTCACCTCGCTCGCCCGTTTAACATGTTGATTTTGACTTCATTCTATTGTATACTCTATCGCCCTCATGATAGTGTTTAATGTGTAGGTAATAAAATCAATAAACTTAAACACATATATTGTCATGTTTGTTTACGATAGCACAATAAATAAATATTGTATTTTACCACGTAAATGCAGTTTTTACTTCAGCCGGCACTCCCGGTGTGCAACCCGTTTTTTTTTGCTCATTTTTGCTCAATATTGACAACGGCAACAGGTGGACGTTGGTGCGACATCCATACATGGTGGACGTTCCAACTTGTCGCACGAAGCGTTTTGCTTCCACATTCTTAGTGCGTACAGCTAATGAATGGAACTCATTGCCTAACTCTGTATTTTCGAAAAAATACGACCTGGGTATCTTCAAGTCACGAGTGAATAGGTATCTTCTAGGCAGGCGTGCTCCATCGTAGACCGCATCATCACTTAACATCGGGTGAGATAGTGGTCAAACGCCTGCCTATTCCCAATAAAAAAAAAAGGTAGACGCTTAAAATATTCACAGAATATTTAGTTGTGTAGGTATTGGCCCTAATTCTGTTAATCACACGAAATAGCAAAAATTCACTAAAATTCTTCAAAATAAAATAGCTCACATTCTATTTACGCTTAAATTCAAATTTGCATAACTCTTTACAGCGCTCTCACTAATATTAGAAGAGTTTTATTCCATTGTTGGCGAATTGCGGGTAGTTTTAGTAGGCACCAAATAAGTGGCAAATTACGCAAATTACCGTCGGACGGTCGCTGTGGCGCAGTGGTTAGTGTCAGTGACATGACTACTGTGTCTCCGGGACCCTGGGTTCGAATCCCGGCAGGGGCGCAAACATTTGTGCGATGGGTGTAGATGTTTGTCCCGGGTCTTGGATGTTTGTGTGCTGTGTTTGTGTGTGTCCATGCCTCCTGTGATACAGGGAATCCTAGTGCGGGGGTCTGAGTGAGATATAAAAAAAAATAATTAATAAATACGTTAAATTTTGTGATGAGTGATGTTATTGATAAGTCTCATACTAATTTAGACTTTATCGTAACCATATATAAGAACTTATTTAATTTTCCAATATTTTAGTTTGGATCAGTTGAATAAGCGAATCACTACCATTTACTTTAAAATTAAAATAAGACAAACATTTGAGGGGGGCTCTTATAAAACAACGTGATTTTTTTTTCCGTTTTTATAGATAATGGTACGAAATCCCTCGTGCAGGAGTCCGACTCGAACTTGGCCGGTTTTTATTTGTCCGAAATCATAAAGTAAAGTGTCAGTTAAGTTTCAGTAAAGTGCCCACTATTTTAGAGAATCTGAGAAGAACCGGGGAGAGATATTCGGGGTAAGCTTTATAGCTTGTGCCGATCACTTCCCGACTCACACCTGGGAGGTCACACTTGCCTGACACCGCCCTGAAGTATATTATACTACTTGTAAGTACATTATAATATTAATTGTAACATTGTGGAACGAAAAATACAATTGAAAACGAAGAATGAAGTCGCTTAACTTACAATAAGAAAGTTTAATAGAATAACGAAAATAAAAAAAGAACTCACACATAACGTGGCTGTCTATTGGTAAAATGATTTTCGAAATCGGTTCAGTAGATACGAAGATTACCCCCCATAGCCTCACAAACGTAACCTCTATATAATATTATATAGTATATATATGTCATGTCACAGTTCGGTCAGTAAGTGTCGCTGGCGATGACTCTAGGAACTAAACATTACCTCTAGCTTCTGCCTATTACATAAGTAACTAGAATTTTTCTTTTTAAATTAACTTTAGTGTACGAAATAGCTCTTAGAATATATTTCTACCCTCATGATAGATTATGTAGGTATCGTTCTTTTAAGCTTTGGGAAGAGAATCGAGCGATGAGATGGAGAGATTATATCGATATCAAAGAGATAGGAGATAAGCGTTCACTACACACTCCCTTAACTCCACTCAAGGTGTCGGAACAGAAACTGCACAACTAAATAGCAAATAGCATTTACAGAAAAAGGTAAAAAAGTAATCGCGTCTCGTTTAGTATCGCATGTGCACGTGCTCACCCCGGCGCGGGCGCGGGCGCGGGCGCGGGCGCGGGCGCGGGCGCCGCGCCGTATCTGCGGCACTCTCGGCGCCATTATCTCGACGCGACGCGCCGTTATTAGGAAAATTCTAAGTTATTGCGCCGCTAGTGCGGGAGAAATGGTGCGAGGATGCGGTGCAAGCCACAGCAAACAGCGGCATTTCGGTGGAAACTGTACGTTTATTACGTAAACTAAAATAATGTAACAACATGCATGTATATTCTTATAATGCAATAAATAATTATATCTACCCTTATTTTAGTCATGTGTTTTTATTTTTACATTTTATTTTTACATTATGTTTTACAAACAAGCCTGATATGATATAATTATTGACGGAGAAGCGTAAACGCCTTTAGTGTTCAACTAATATCTTTTACGTAATGTAAACTAGATTTGACCGTGACTAGTTCAATTAGTGGTTAGCTTAAACATGTAACGTATGTTGTACATAGTATGTATGTAAAGTTCTAGAGTAGCCATACACACTGTGGTTCGCCCTCGTTCGCGCCTCGCCCCACGACTGAGAGAGAGCTAAGTATAATGGGTCGAGGAAAGGGTGCCCGCACGTGACATCTTGGGAATCCGCCGCAGCTCCGAATCCTCAACTTATTGTAATAAACAAGTTATAAGCGTGTCGGACACGCTCGCTATCTACGGTTCCGTAACTCACAAATATTATTCTTTCTTATTCGCTCGCATTTTATTATCCTTTAAAACTCTTTGATAAATTGACTTATCATTATTTTTTCGATGCATAACGCGAATTTCGGTTTAAGTAAAGTTAAAAAAGATCAATTTATTACAATCTTTTATTCAACTCAAATTTGCAAATCATTTCTCATCCACTCGTAATATCCTTTTAATTGTGGTATCCGATTGTAATTTTTGCAGACATAGGTAATTCGGAGGACAGTCCGACAGACTGAGCTGATCTGACGATGGACCACTGTCCATCGTCAGATCAGCTCAGTCTGTCCGTCAGAGTTCCACAAGGGGAATCAGCGCAGATACGAAATGTTGTTGATGCGTTCGATTGTTATAGTCCGCTGTAAACAATACCGTGGCAGTGACACGGCCGCTACACTCGGGGCTTACTCTCCGCGAGGGAAAACTTGAACGGTCAAAACTATACAGATTAAAATTGGTACAATATTTCTTGGAATTGCGATTCAAGTTGTGCATAAGAAAACGACTATATCTAAAAATAATACATATTAAATAAATATTGAAACGAGCATCGCTTTCTTAGTTCATGTCTTACCCTCGTCGTGAGTTGATTAATGATTGCCTTGATTAATTAACATGGACGCGCAGTGACTATCATATGATCTGTGGTGCTGAGTGAACGTCCGTGACGGCTCAACTTAATTATGTGACTTGTAAATGAAGTTTTATTAGAAAAGGGTTGCAGATTATGATCCACATTAACGATACTAAAATGTGTTATAAAATAAAAATAGGACTGTTTGATTCGGTACTACCGGGGAAAGTATTTTAGCAAAGCTACGAATCTAATCGACACACGCGCGATCCGTCGAACGAAAGTGATCGCAGCGACCAGCACGCAGAGAAGTAATACAGTATGACTCTCAAACCCTTATTTCCTAACAATGTTTTGTCATACTTATTGATAACTAGCTGACCCCACAGAGCTCACAGAGCGTTGTCAGAGCTCACAACAGTTGTTATTAAATTCAAACTGGAATACTATACTAATATTAATTATTTCTATTGTTGTATATTTTGATTAGAACGATATTTGTAAACGATATTGGTGGTGTGAGATCTGTCTCTTGCTGTAAAAAACTGACAGTTATTTTAAACCTGCTTAGCGAAGAGTATAATTAAAGTTGGGGCTAAGGTTATATTACAAAAGTTTATAATAAAGTTAGCCGTTAAGTTTTCTTAAATTTTCTAAGTTTCAATGCAATTTTTTTAAAATGTAAGAACCATTCACGACAAATGAGATTTAAAAAAAAAGATGCATTAAATCGGTAAAGCCGTTCTCAAGTTATAGCGTAACAAGGAGAAATAAGGGTTCATTTGTGTATATATATACACACACATCAACAGAATCTAGGGATATTTTATATTTCATCAAATATCTAAAAATCTATGAAGAATTTTCCGATATAGTAAATGGAAGAATGATAGGTTATTTTAAGGTCTTTAATAAAAAAAAAATAACATTTCGTGATTCTTTCGTTTTAAATAAAAATGTTAATTTTTTTAATCGCCGTAGAAAATTAGTAACATTTCTTCTTATAAAACTATTAATTTTAATTAAAATTGAAACAATCTTATATATGTTGGACTGGCCGGTTGGCGCAGTTGGTAGCACTCTGCCTTCTGAGCCGCTGGTCCCGGGTTCGATTCCCGGACAGGTCAAACATTTGTGTGTATGAACATGTCTGTTTGACCTGTGTCTGGGTGTGTATATGTATATAAGTATGTATATCAGTCATCAGGTTACCATAGCACAGGCTCTGCCTAGTTTGGGACCTGAAGACCTTGTGTGAATGTTGATAAAATATATATATATATATATAGACAGATAGAACAATCTGATAGAGAACACCGGCGCCTGTCAGAACGGTCGACCAATGTGAGTTAGACTCCAACCGAGAGAGGACGTGTATGATAGTTTAGCTACGAATATAATCGTACGCATATTGTACATAATTGACATTTTTACACGTCTATGTTTCAGTTATTTTAGGAGAGGCATGTTTTAATCTTTTACTAATTTTCTCGTGTTTTATTCAGACTATCGGTTCTATTAGCGAGCATCATCAAATGTAAGTATTTTGAGTAAAATACCATTTTCAAGATCCAGACACCCGCCCGCTGTTCCAGTCTTCTCTTGAGGATATATATTATTATTATGTTACTTGGTCGAAACGTTGAGCTTACTCAAAATGTTATTTTGATATTTAACAGTCTTGCTTGTGTTTTTTTTTTTAATACTGTATAGATCTAGCGTTTGACCACTATATCACTTGATGGTCAGTGACGATATGGTCAAAGATGTTATCACACTAGACCTAGAATGCTCACTGGCAAACTAAAACGGCTAAGGCGATTTTGATAAACATGTCTAAGAACCACTGCTAGAGAACCTGCTTTCAAGTAAATAAATAATCGCAGCCATATCAGTTTACCCGTTTAAGAGTTAAGGAGTCACAGACAGGCACACAGCTATACATACACGCATAGTGGTGAAACCTATAGCACCCCTTGTGTCGGCCGTCAAAACCGTACGACGAGCCCAGGCCGCTGTACCTAACGTATTATATTTATAATTTGCTCTTCGGTGGGTGCGTTTAATGCAAACACGATTACACCTTACACCCTTACAAAGAAACAGTACTACAATTACCCGTTCCTTACAAACCCTTTAACTAAATAAACAGTAGTAAAAGTGACGCTGGCAACACAAAGCAGTCACTAATGTACCGGGCGCGGGCGCGGGGCGCTGCTGGGGCGCTGCTGGGGCGCTGCTGGGGCGTAAATCTTATTAGTCGGTCTTTGATTACGCAAATCAAGGTTCTTAAAGTGAGCCGGGGAGCGCTAATTACGTTATGTGAAAGCGGGAGCCGCGTCGGGCCGCGGACAGCCCGCCGAGCCAGCGGGGTCGTCTCCGACGGCCGAAACGGTTGGATGGCGGAGGTTACCGAAGTTATTATCGTTAGTCCTCGACATAGTTATTATCGGACATCTATATATATATTTATAGAGATACGTAGTAGTCACCGCTAGAACAGCATGGTTGTAGTGATGGAACGGATCGATGGAAACATTTACCTATTACAACTAAACAAGGAGTTAAGTGAAAGCTGTGCGTGAAGCTATGATCAAATGTCAAATAGTGATTCTCTCTTGTTCATCAAATAATATTTAGCATTAGAGACTTAACATTTTATTATTGTGTAATTATGTACATGTATACTTAGCGTTCAATTTTGATTAATTATTGTAATTGGCAGCAGCAGCTTAGCTCTTAAATTAGGTAAGTTTGGAAGGCGTTTTATCGCTTATAGCGATTTCTACCAGACATAATGACTATGTACTTGCTATATGATAAAGATCAAGTTTCCAGTAACTTGCTCCAGTAGCTCGCTCCATCCACCTCTTCACTCCTCGCTGTAGATTTATCGAGGTAAACGAAACCCAGCGCCATGGAAACAGTTGATTCAGTTACTGTAAATATTTTATACTATTGTGAGAATTGGGAAGAGGGTGGAAATTCAAAATTAAAAGTTAATATTGAATGTTGCAAGGATTACAGTTTAATTAGTGACGCCATATTCAATCTGTAGACAGTACAGTACAGTACAGTACAGTAGTACACAGTTCATTTAATTTTATGTAATCTTCGTACGTATTTACTTTGAGCGATTGCAGCACTGGAAGCGCAGCTAGCCTCTGCACTTGTGATCTATTTACTAAGTTGAGCGATGTTCTCCGCGGGCAGTACATACTCAAATGACGACGAATGACCGCTACTCCTACCACCAGGGCGCTGGTGGTCGCATTCACAATGTAATGCTTCTGGGAGCATGGGCAGGGTTCGATCGTTATTTGTTTAAGGTAAACCGTTAGTATGCTATGGAGGACCATCTGAAAACTCCGACAGTTGGCTGGTTCTAACATATCCACCGATTTTCATTGATTAGGGTAGCGCATTTTGATCCATACAATATTCAGGTCCAGAGAAGAATGTTTCCTTGAAAACATAATACTACATAATGGTACCTAATCTGTTACTCTAGCCACATATTTTGGTAATTACATAATTATTAACTAGCTAGCTTTATAAAAGCTAGTACTAGTAAGTCCATGGATTTGTAAATCAAAACTGGAAGAAAACGTTTCCCTGAATCTTTTATTGTATCAAATGTAAGCGAAATTTCAAATGATCGGTTGAGTAGTTGATGCGTCAAACATAACAAAATAAACGCTCACTTGCGCAGGCGCGTCGCAACAGTGCGGTTGTGACGCGATAGATACTTATAGTTATTATACTCACGACATATATTATATTAAAAGAACATATTTTTGCTCGGTTAGTAACAACCACAAATCTAACCCCAAATTACCGACCGAAGCTTCGACTCACGCAACAATGCGAACTTATTAACAGGCCCAGAAAAAGAAAGCCCATCGAACAATGGGCCTCGATTCGAATCCATTTTTCTCACACAAAAATGGAATATTAAGCCCCATCTACACGACCGGAGGACTGAGGGCCAATTATCAACGCAAAGAGGTTCTTTACAGGGTGTCAAACGCAGTGCGTCGAGAGGAAATTGCCGCCGCTAGCGCCATCTCGGTTTTGAGGACCGGAAGGGGCCAAATTATCACCACATTGTGGGTCGTGTGACGACGCCTTTACCGAATGGATGGCTCAAATGTGGACTTGAAGAATGTTGGGAGTGTTCGGTTTGAGGTTTGTAATGCATCCCATTTGTGGACACATAGATACGTCCGCCCACTTCTACCTATTACCCATATCTCTCTATGTGCCGAGGCACAGTTTATCATATTATATACATTTTGGTGGGGTGTATATTTTAATAAATATGAAATGCTTGCATTTGCCCACTGTCTCATCTGTTGAGTCGAGTAAGACTCACTCATGAATTGGAACCGCATTTGAAGCGACAACGAAAGCCGCTGGATTTCTTAAAAAAAACTAAATTTACCCCTTTTTCAATACGAAAAAAAGCTTTAATGGAAATCTCAAGTGTACCGTTGCGAGTCGCCAATATCATAACTTTATTTTTTTATTTTGATGAGATTCCAACATTAATAATATGTACTCGAATATAATCTATATATATGACACAAACGTTGATACGAAATCATTTTCAAGTTAAGTCTGCCCGTGGTATGAAAGCCAGTGTGTCATCTCCCCCCTAAACAGGGAGCCTGAGTGACAAAGTGCTGTTTAAATAATCTACTGTTTATAACGCATCAATTACAAGTCGTCACACACAGTTTATGTTAGCAGTAACATCTTATTTACAATAACGTGTGTTGTCGTATGCAAGTGTATGGACGAGTATCGCTGTATGGACGAGTATCGCTGTATGCGCTCGCACACACCGATACTCGTCCGTACACTCGCATACGACAACACACGTTATTCTGCGGCTGAAGTTGTCGTGCGATTATAATTATGCGAGTTCGCGTCTCAGTGGGTGCGCACGTGGGCAGGTGCTTGTGCTGTGCTGCTGCGTACATCACAAATATTCATTCCTATCATTTTTATGATAGCTACGCAGAGGTATAATAGAAAACCTATAAAGTAAGTGAACTTACGGACTGAAATTCAACTTACTCCTAGTTTCCGAGATGTACCCGTTCCGATAACCAACAAACTGGAGCTTCTTGGCGTAACACTGAAGGCTACGCTGAACTTTGGAAGCTATATAGAGTCTAAAGCGCAATTGACAATACTTCACGCCGGGGCAGTTGCTTAGCCTATATCAACATCAAGTCCGGTCGTGCATGGAGTGTTGTTCGCATCTCTGGGATGGTTCATCCAAATACCAACTTGAAGCTTTGGACTCTATAGAAAGGCGAGCCAAAAAGGTCATTGGTAGCGACTTTCTGGTCGAACATCCACAGAGCCTTGGACACCGGCGGAGAGTTGCTCGCCTGTCGGTTCACTATCGGTTACATTCCGTTGAATGTGCACTGGAATTACACAATTTAATTCCACCATCTCTATTTTATCATCCTTTAACCAGACGTGGCTGTGCGCCACTTCTGCACGGTACGAGTGTACCACCGCACGAGGCGTTTTGTTTCTAACTCTGTTTCTCTTTAACATCGCCAGCGAGTGGAACTCACTGCTCGAGTCTGTGTTTCCCGATAGGTACAACCTCGGAAACTTTAAGTCACGAGTCAATAGGTTCCTTCTAAGTTTGCGTGCTACACCTTGGACCGCATCGTCACTTAACGTCAGGTGGGGCAGCGGCCAAAGTAAGGTTATAAACTTAAATGAAGTATTTCATTCGCACAACATCAAACCTCCTTGCCCTCTGCGCCTTATTTTACAAATAATAACCTAACCCCAGAGAATAACCTTATTTTACAATATAACAGAAGACACGATTCAGCCCGCTCGCGCTGGCCCACGCGGCTGGCGGGTACACTAGTGGACCAACGTCAGGCCGCTCCGGGGGCCTCCGACTTGGCCAAACGACTGGGATCCAAAGACAACACCTACGACTGACGGCTTGACGCGCTCTCAAAGCACGGAAGCGATCAGTTAAAAATAACATCCATCCAAATTGATGAAAACATTATGTAATTTAAATGGTAAATGAAAATAAAATTTTAAATTCTCTCTAATATTTATATGCCAAATATCGCGTCGTACCGCAAACTGTACAGCTTCTGTAACTGTATGTACATAATATGTCTTACAAATAAAGAATGCTATTGTATTCTATTTTAATAAAATCAGGTGTAAGACTGTAATTTCGTTCCAAAATAAGTCGCAGTATCATATAAAAACAGATTTGCAATTTATTCTTGCCACATAAATAAAATGGTCGCGCAGGGTTGGCGCACAGTGAGGCGACGAAGCGAACTATCGCAGCGTGACACCCGCCCGGCGCGGGGCGCGCGGCGCGGCGGCGGGGGTGCCGCGCCCCGCGCCCCGCACCGCGGTCCACTACACAGCCGTGTAGGGGACCGCGCCCCGCGCCCCGCACCGCGGTCCACTACACAGCTGTGTAGGGGACCGCGCCGCGCGCCCCGCACCGCGGTCCACTACACAGCTGTGTAGGGGTGACAGCACACAACAATCACTGGCACTTTATTACGCCCGCGCCGGGAGTTTGAATCGTCGAGACTACAGTATTGATTTTAATTTATTCTTAAAACACATTTATACAAAAACTATTTGACGGATATTACGAGTTAGTTTTTTCTATTTTCACAATTTCAACTAATTGTATTTTTTTTCTAAAATTGCTACGCTCGACTGGTCCCTAATGATCTATATTTTATTGCACTTAAGTTTGTTAGTATTTTGTACTATTTAATATTGCATTTTATTACTTTTACATTTTTTACATTACTACATTATTTGAAAATAATGTAGTAGATATAATATAATACGTATAAGATACGTAGTTTGTGCGCGTGAGAGGATTATGCTTTGTAGGGCATGCTCGGTTGTTTGATGATTCTGCTCGCCCACAGATGATTCTGCTCGCCCACACTTCATAAGGCTTGGGATCCTGACACTGCCGTCTCTGGTTATATACCAAGTAGCGCTGTACGCCAGATTAAACCTGGCTTCGTTTGGGGTGCTGGGCAGCGGTCACTCGTACTGCACCCGCAGAAGAGGCAAGCTGGCGGCGGAGCCCCGCACGATGGAGCGCTCCAGCAAGTCCACGAATGTGATGGCCCCCACTGTTTACAACAAGCTGCCTGAGCAGATCACCGCGGCGCCGTCCTTAAGTAGCTTTAAGTTGCGACTCAAGCGCTGGCTTATCGGGCAATCGTTCTACAGTTATAAAAAATTTAGTGACTGCTATTAACTCACATATTGTTATGCAAGTGATAGTAGTAATTTGTTTATATTATTAAGTATATTATACATTAACTTTAGCATATCTCAATGATATGATCTATTTTTTAAAATTAATATTATTGTGATTTGACGTGTAAGGACTATTACCAATAAATTGAGTTTGAGTTTGAGTTTGTTTGACAGCAGGGTTTTGGGCGACTTAAAAGCTCTAAAATCTGTCTTTTATCCGATCCACCATTCTACTTTGGAGGACATCTTAGTTAACGGTCAATAATTATCAGTCAGAGAGAAAGTAGGTATTTTATGGACGGATGATTAATCTATTATCAGAAAACTATAGTTACTTTTAAGCCTTATCAGTGAATGCATATTTGCTAAATGGACAATTTTATATATTCTCAGCTTATTTTGTTTTAGGTCTTACATGTCTAATAAACTTAAAAAATATATCTAATGAGAACGTTGAAGGTTAATTCAACGAAGTTGATTTAACAAAATTTGATTTTTTATAATATATTAGTCAATAAATCCCGTGATCCCGTAAGGCCTCTGTATAAAGTAGATATTCGTTATATTTTAAATCAACTCGCATTAAGATTTGCTCCGCCCTCGCTGCTTGTAAACACCCGCGAGCCTCTGTAATGTCATCGGCAGTAAGTCCTTAAATTATTTTTTACCACTCCTAAAATGTTTTAAAAAAGAAAAGATTTAGCTACCATTACGCTCGGTCACGTACGATGGAAATATTCCCGCTGTGAGAACGCAGTAATGGAGTGTAACATTGCGGTAAAAACTAGCGACGTCACATAGAACTAAGCTAGAGATATGGCAGCTTCATGACTAAGGCTTCTGACACACCAGCAGTGAACATACTATTTTTAACCGACTTCAAAAAAGGAGGTTACTCAATATGGATAACTTCGTCGTTTATGAACGATTTTGATGATTCTTTTTCCCATTACAAATTCATCAAAATCGGACAAGCGGTTTTTGAGTTTCACTCCAATAACTAAAAAGTGCTACGCATACCTCGACGATATTATAGTTGCTGTTGAAGACATCGGAGAACATACAATGCCAATTTATCCCGTGAGTAGCAAATGTCACTGAAAAGGGTGAAAAAAATTTTTTTAACAAAACATGAAACCGGCTTCAACAGTCAAAATGTGAAATAGCTTGTCGAAATTGGTACCATGAGCACAATATTGTGATATTGTGACCGATTTTTGAGTGTTGAAATCGGTTCCATTTTTTGTTGAAATTTTTTTTTACACTAGCATTATTCGATAACTTTAGTCTGTCGAGTGAGAGTTACCTCTGCTCATTTGGCATACCTACTGAAGAGCGATAATGATTTGTTAATGCTGCATTCTCCAATTTTTGTACACCATACAATTTATACTACACTTATATATGTATGATGTAAAGTATACGTATTCGAAGGAAACAGTTTTAATGAAGGATGCAGATATTCATTGCTTGTACGTCGAGGGCTGCGGGCTGCATGCACCGCTCGAAGATAGCTCAGAATCTATATTTTGCCCATTCCTAGATAAACCGTCAATTGAATTCTGTCGTGACGCCCGGACCTCACACCGGACTCAACACGAACTCGATCACCGATGTTTAATATTCTTTTAACTTTTACACAAGTTTCCGAATACATTTTGTACTTCATAACTGCATTAACCTGTGGTTGACTTCTGGTTGCATTCTGATTAGAGCATTATCAGTTCCAGATATAACAATAGACTAAACAGTCGATTTACTATAATGATGTATTAATATAACGATATAACCTTGTATATTTAATATAAAAAAGCGATTTCAATATTGTGTGACAACCCTACTCTAGAGGCATTATGATAGACCGCTTTTATCTGGACAATCCTCCTATTATAGTTTCAATAACCCATTAAATAAAGATTACTTTGATACTTTAAGGTCTCGAATAAGCTAGATAAGCTACTCGGTAAGTTGAGCGAAAATAAAACGTATTGCTAATAAGTTACGGTTTATATCAGCGAAAGCTTCACAGTGGTGATACCAATCTGTTACCAATCTGTTCATATTATGTACAAACAAAAGTACAGCGAATGAAGTTTCACTTGATTCGATAGCTTGTTTTGCATTGTTACCTCCCCCCCATCATACTCCCGTCTGTTAAGAGTGGGTACTCATATCCTAGCCTAGCCCATCCTCACCAAGAACAGTGACATCTTTGATCTGGTCAGGATATGTTCGCCGAGTTCTTTCTGTTGCATTCACATTCGCTTCTACATACTTTGAATCATCCTTTTTAAGTACTTCTTAACCATCTGAGCGTACATTTCTCGATTAATGTCACAACATTCTCACTCACTCCACATATATCACGCTGTTCCTCACTCTGTTTTTCACACTCACACGACTCACACTTTTCAAAGCTTCCTCTCCATAGAGTTTATTAGACTTTGGTCCTTCTGCAACACCAAACTCTCAATAGCATAGTATCTATATTAATCAAATCAAAATCATTTTATTTTCAGTCAACTAAGGTCCAAGGTCCATTAGTTACACATTAATGCTGGCGTTAGGTTCCTATGCATGGTCGCACAACATTTTTTAGGTTTGTTCCTAACTGTCTCCGAGTCTTGTCCACACATCGCATGTCAAAAAAAGTAACAATAATAATATGTGTGAATTTCACTATATACTAGTAGCGCCCCGCGGTTTCACCCGCGTGTTTTCCCGCTACCTCAAATATCCCACGGGAACTATACTTTGTTCGGGATAAAAGTAACTTATGTATTATTTCAGGGTGTAACATAACTCCATATCAAATTTCATCGAAATCAGTGCAGCCGTTTCAGCGTGGAGAAGTAACAAACATACACACAAACTTTCCCCTTTATCATATTAGCGGGCAGTGGGATTGCACTAACAACATGCTGCGGAACTTACGTTTAAAATATTTGAAGGAAAAAGCTCGGCTACTTTTGGGACTCAAACTCACGACTAGAGATTACCGCTGCCATCGCTTTGCCATCTAAGCTAAAGGAGCACTCCACTAGCCGTCTGAATTTATTCCGTCCTTTTACATCTAGTGGAGTAGAGTGCTACCATAGCATAGATGGCAAAGCGACAGGACGGTATTCTGTAGTCATGGGTTAAAGTCCCACTACCCGATTTTATTCCTTCAAACAATTTGAACCTAAGTATATGTAACTATATTATTAGGTTCAGATAAATGTAACCATCTAGGTATTCGTATTATTTAACAAATAGAATAGAAATAATAGAAGGAAATAGCTCAAAACAATTTAATCACTGTCTCCCGCTAGTGCAGGACTAACTCCAACGCCGTTCATTGTATTTTATTATTCATTTTTATGAACAACTTTTTCATTTGTTTCTCCAAAAATAAGTATATTAAAATCAAAATTATTTATATAATATCTTTATTTTCTTATTTTAAAGATGTAGCATTTGACCACTATCTTACTAGATGGTCAGTGAAGGTTTAGTTGAATATTAGAATCCCGCTACATCTGGAATGGTAATAGGGTCTCAGACGCACCCGCTTTGATGACAGTTTGTATATAAAACATAAGCTAACCAGACAGGTATTAAACATACCACCACACTATGTTGTGCTTGGATGTAATTTATATTTACAATTGTATTAATATAATAACGTTTATTTCTATTTTAATATTAGTACTGTTTTAAATTTAAATAACGATGTTTGATAGATGAACCATTTTGTCACAATAATAATACATAAAATAATAACGATGGTGCCTACACAGGAAGCTCAAGCCGGCGCCGTTGAGTATCAAATCAGCGACTGCCAGATTGCTAGCTGTGACGCTCACACCGCTAAGCTATCATTGCTTCAATTGCTTATCTAAGTCGGTACAACAATCGTAATAGTTGAAATGTGTAACACGAGGTCTGTTACCACTCAGGGCTGAAACGGTTCGTATCTGGTATAAACATTCCCTATTTATTACCACCATGCTCGGTGAGATGATTTATAACTTGAGTATATCGCGAGAGGCGACGACAACGTCGTGCTCAAGCGGACCGCACCTAGTTATCACAAAAAAGTAAATACAGACCGGATCTCCTTCATTTTTAGAAGTTACTCAAAAAACGATACGAAGTATTAAAAGGTTAAAGGTTTTCTTCGATCCCAGTATCGACAACGATTCTACAAACCGATAGAATTCGATACATAAACATTGGCATCGACTCCGAGATATATCTGTTTTTGATCCACCGTATAAAAATGTATACGGGCTCCGCTATTACACGGTGTGGGGGATACGGGCTCCGCTATTACACGGCGTGGGGGATACGACTTATACGGTATCCGTATAGACTTAAGCGTACACAGACAGACGCGATATTACCTTGGTAATATTATATTGGAGCATCTTTTATGGTAGAAAACTTATTTCTAATCTTATTATCAGTACAGACGGTGTGTAATACGTGTATTATAGAGGAATTTATGTGTAGTAATTTGGTTATACGAACGCGTGTTAGTTTATAATAGTGTGTTAGTTTTCATCTTATTGGTAAGTAGCACCAGTGCATCGATATTTATGTAGCTGAGAGACCTTTATATTCAACACAGAAAATATCGCGTCTGTTTGGTGTGATCCTACAATATATTTATCTACTTATACGATAGATATACGGCAATCCAGGGACATAAACGGGAGTTAGCGAGATCATGCTGTATCCTTACAATTCTAAGGATAAGGGAATAGGGCTGTGACATTTGCTTATTAAAGTCAAGATTTATGTCAACATTCAGTGATGGCTGATGACGCGGATCAGGCACAGTTTCCTCTCAATAGTCAGCGTCAACATGCGAGCCACCAATTAGAACCCACAGATATTATGTGGACCCCTTTCTTATTTTGTTTTCTAAATGAAAACTCTAATTGCTGCCAGGTTTAGTAATTTGGATAGCAAAGCCGACTGCAACTTCGCGCACCCATTTGAATAATAAGTTTTATAGGAAATACCTTAAAGGCCTATGCGAAAAAGTTGCGTTTTTACTGGGATTGTGCAGCCACTAATGTAACTGTTATTGTCAGAAAGAAGTATAAAATAGACATTTTTTTTGTTTTCTACCTTAACTATCTAAAGTGTATTTGGGCCGAGCTATTTGACTTTATTTAACGTACCGTAACTCGAAAATCATCATAAATACAAAAGTGACACAGTGGCAGCCATATTGCTAAAGCGAGTGACTCTGAAGGGGCCATACACAATATGTACATAGCTATATATTATATATCTTCGAGTACGTAAGCGGTAGTGTTGGAGATGATTATTGCGTACCTATTAATTTTTATTCTGTATATTTAATATGGGTATAAACCGTAATCGACAGTCCTCGTTACTATAATAAATGAGGCATCGCCAGTTTCGCCAGCGAGGGATCGCCAGTGAGGGATCGCCAGTGAGGGATCGCCAGCGAGGGATCGCCAGTGAGGGATCGCCAGTGAGGGATCGCCAGTGAGGGATCGCCAGTGCACTTTCTTTAACTGTAATGATAGTAATGATGAATAAACTAAGTATACATAATTATGTAATAGATAATATTAAAGAAGTTCATCGAGTTGGCCGCTTCGTCTCACCCTCGCCGTCGCGTCGTGAATAGTTTCGCTCAATTACCTCAGTTGGGATCTTTAGGAATAGTTTCAGCAACTACTAAAGTTTCTTGTTGGAGTTTGTATCAGTTCCAAGATACGCTCGAAAGTTTGTCTATATGAATATAATAGGATTTGTAGTAATATTGTAGTATAAGTAATATACACCCTATTATACAGCGGAAAATAGCAAAAAAACGGAAACTTCCAAAAAGTATTTGAGTAGTTTTAGTAACACGAGTGTCAAGTGCAATGAATCTACCTACATAAGTTTAAATCCGAAGATTACGACCAACTAAGTTATTTATGCAACTGGCAATAGTGCCAATGATACATTTAAGAAAGAGGATTTCGTGCAAACTCTCGCTGTACCCACAACTGTATCGACTTGCGGAGGTTTCAACTCACTAGCTTTTTCAATGTCAACTCGTAGCCAATCTGTTTCTTGCGCACATTTCGTAATATTTTTTCGTACAACTTAAAAGAACTCCTTCAAATATTCATAACCAATCCATTAGCGAATTAAGCATTATCCAAAAAGGGTTTCTGCCAAATATTTTATCTCTCATAAAGCTAAAGGCGGTGAAGTTGAAGGTTCCAAGATGGCGCGTGGAAGAATGCGTACTGCTCATAGCACTTCATAGCCAGGGCGTGACGGAGTGGATTTCGTTTGACCTGAATAACTGGTAGTTATGAAATTATTGGCAGTGAAATTTTATATTTATACTAAGTGGAGTCGATAGGGATGCCAATGTTACTTATCGATTTGAGGAGGAAAAAATAAATTATAGATAACATTGGTGATCCGCGCGAATCTTCAACAAATATAATTTATAAAAATAAATATTTATCTCATGAATTACATATTATGTCTATGTACATGTATAGTAAAATATGTACAAGTCAAGATTGATATTGTGCGATATATCATCTCAGCCATAGACGTCTACTGGTAGACATACGCCTCTCCCATTGATTTTTACAAGCAGCCGCATATCCAGCCGTTTTCTGCGATCTTAGTTAGGTTGTCTGTCCAGCTTGTCCGTGGCCGTCCCATGCGCGTGCCAGTCTATGGTCTCCATTCGAGAAAAGCTTTCTACTTCAAAGGCCATGAGTTTATCTAGATATGTGCCCTGCCCACAGACATTTCTACCTGCTAGTCTGCTGCGCTTTCATTCTTCTACAGAGACAGTTATCAAACGGAAACTTATAATAGGTAAAAAAAAAAGATACGTTCATTTCTCAACCGGAGCCCTCTCCACAGGTTGTTGTGCGACTTTGAACCTACTCACAAGGCCCATAGCAAATATAATATATTGAGGATCTAGTAAGGAATAAATTTAAAGACAAGATAAATTGTTATACATTATTGAGGTCTAGATGTTAGACTAAGGTTAAAAAAACATCTCTTATGTAAATCGAATATTCAAAGTTCACGCCCAATTAATTTTGTTCATTTTGTTTAGAAGTTTCGATTAAGGTAAACTCATTAATACGTACAATGTCAGTATCTCGTTAAATGTGGTCCGTTAAGCCTTATCTTTATATAAACTTTATCTTTAATTTTATTCCCAACCCTAACTTCAAATCCACGAAACGTTTCAAGACTTAATAAAATGCCTCACATATCGACATCTCAATAACCGAGCACAGCACATCACTAGCCGGCCACATTCCCTGGATTCCGTTCCGTTCCCTCGATATTTGCAGCGCATATTGACGCCGATCACATTCCTGCGTGGAACCGAACGTATTTAGAACAATGGAAGAATGGACTGAATTTTATATTGATTTTCATTGACGGGTTATTGGAATATTACTAAGTTTGTTGACTACTTTTCCATAGGGGTTTCCTTAAGATAATAGATTACGCTGGCTGGTAGGGTCGACAATGAAATGATCGTAAAACTTCATTTTTTGCACTAATAGTAATACATATATTATAAATACGAAATATGATTACGTCAGCGATTCGCACTAGTGCAATGGCATGCTGTATATTATTTTACCTGCCTTAAATATGTGGTGTCTTGAAGCGTTTTTAAGTGAGTCTCTTTCTATTAGGTACTTATAAAAATATTTTTTTAGACCACCCTATACAAGAGGTTCTTTAGAAACCCACTATATATTTGTGTCGAATGCACGAATTAATTAATCGGTATAGTAGCTGCTATTTTGCAGTTTGCATATAAATCTACACTGTCGTGTTATATATTGGATAAAGTCTATATAATACTATAGAGTTAGCACTCTTTGATATAGTGTGATTAAAAACATACATTTTAAGATTGCCCCTCGTCTGCATTTAGCTGGACGTAGTTCAACGAGTTGAACAAAGATGGCGCGATTCAAGATAATATCCAGAAGTACTCAGTTTTTGTTATGTTGTTGATTTAAACACTTAGGATATAATTATCTATGCTATGTTTGTAATACATGGTTCTAAATATTAAATATATATAAATTATTATAAATTTAGCTTATGGTGGTGGAATATACGTAGTAAGAGTTTCTTGACGACGCTTAATGTAAAATAATAATGCGGGTAGGATCATTTTATATGTTTAAACTTTTGCTCTTTTTAACTTTTGAAGGTAGGAATAGTATCTAGTTTCTATGAAGTACGTAAGGTCTCGTTATGATGTTCATATTTTGGATACATCAATAATTTTAAACCCCATAGTTAAATACTTCAAAATCGGTGTAATACAAGTAACGTCAAGGTCGCATTTACATTGTCAACAATTGGGCCGGGCTCGGCGCGTGACAGTGCTGATGCGATTCAGATGTTCAACGACAGTATCTGAAACATAATTAATAATTGTTCTCGCCAATTGACAGGTATGTATTCTTTATCTTCTTTGTTTTCTAATCTCGACCTATCCCCTCAAAAGAAGGAGATTTGTCTATAATCAACAAATATGTTCAATAATTGGCGGACAGACTATTACACAAACTTTAAATATGATGCTCACGCATGACTATTGGTACAACGATGGACATTTTTCCACAACACCATTCGCCGCAGTTTTAGCAAAAATATGTAGTTTTATAAGAAAAATAAGAAAGGCAGATCATTGTTAGCCATCTAGTGAAGCCGTAAAACCACGCCCAGAACGAAGTCTTAAAAAACAGTTGAATACCTGTAACTTCATATTGTCCAAAACAACCCAACGACTACGGCCGAACCTACACACTTGATCACATTATCACAGTTATTAATAATAGTTATAATTAAGGTCTGAAGGTCTGCTTCTCTGTACTTTAGTTTTACTATCATTATTATGTTATTTACACATCAGAATTCTAACTAATATAAAGAAAGAATGTATGGAATTTATTGTTATGTGAAATAAATATATTTGTATTTGAAGGAAGAGTTTGTTAGTAAATAATAGATAAAGTACATACATTTTATATGCCGCCATGGGGTGGACTTGATTATAGAAACGATTTTTTATACATTTACAAATAAGTACTTAAACTACATATAATAGCACAAGCTGCTAAATAAGATATAATTAGAATAAGACTTTTCAAACGCAAACACTTTCACAGCTCTAAGTGTACATTGGCCTTAATTGTACAGAGTTTTTTTTTTTGCTAAAATCGCGAGAGTTTCTAGGTCCAATACCGCCTGTCTCTGTTCCAGGATGAGCTTCATAGAAGGTCCCCACCCGCTGCTGGAGCCCCGCTCCCCGGCCTACACCAACGCCACCGTGAGGCGCGCCTTCATCGTCTGGATGCATTGTGGCCAGAGGAACAGCTTCAAGGATGTCTGTAAATACTATCATTATTTGGAGATGTTGGTGAGTGCATCGCCATCTTACCTCGCATATTGTACTGGAAAGTATCAAGTTAAATACATAGTTATACGATATTTCTTACGATTATTCAATTTATGCAAGGACATGTTATGTCCTCCGTTCTGTCAGAGGACGACCCGTGTCCGCCAACAGTGGAAACGTCACAGGCTGCCTATGTTTTATGACAAGTAAATACCTATTCACACTTTATATAACTTCTTATTCTTGTGTGCTAATTCGAAAATAAAGTGATCGCTCTCGATTGGTACGATTATATACAGGTTATTTATTTATGTTGTGTAAGTACATATTATATGGTGGCTTACTTTCTCCTCCATTATCTCACAGAAACCATTTTTAGGACAAATACTGTCTATGAGATATTCCAGGCTAAGATTTATCTCTGTGCCAAATTAAATGATCCATTGAGCTACAGATCCGACTTGGTTACGAATCTTCAATACAAATTCATCCATTCCTTCCGTCTATCCATCCAAACTAACTTTCAAATTTATGCTTCTACATAATTAATATGATCCTACTAATGTTATAAAGGCGAAAGTTCGCATGCGTGTGTGTATGTGTTTATTACTTCTTCACGTTCAAACGGCTACACTGATTTCAATGACTTTTTTTATTGAGAATAGGCAAACGTTTGACCACTATTTCACCTGATGTTAAATGATGATGCGGTCTACGATGGAGCACGCCTGTCCAGAAGATACCTATTCACTCGTGCCTTGAAGATACCGTCATCGTATTTTTGCGGAACACAGATTTAGGTAGTTAATCTCATTCGTTAGCTGTATGCACCACGAATCTGGAAGCAAAACGCTTCGTGCAGCAAGTCGGAACATAATAGTTTAGTGTGCCTATAACTTTGTAAATTTATATCTTACTTTACCTAAATTGAGTTTGTGTATATATCATTTTCATATGTGAATATAATCTAACGACGCAATTATTTTCCCAGGAAGACACCCTTCCGGCTGATCGCAGAGCGACCAGCCGCCACCACGAATTCAACATGTTCTCCAACCCACCCCCTACTTCCCCCTTCCTCGATCAAATCTTCCCGAAGCTCTACTGCCAGAACAACACCATACACCACTACATTAAGAAAGTAGAAGCGGTCAACGACTCGAGCCTGTTCAAAGTGGAAGGGTTCAATGACCCGAACACCCAAAACGGCGTTTCCACAAACGAAATCTTAGACACGAGCGACATGATCAAGAAGTATTGCAAATCGCACGTGATTCCTTTGAGAAAGTTTCTTACTGAGTTTAAGGAATATGCCAAGAAATGCGAACTAAAGTATACAGTCAATAATGTGGCATTTTATATCAAACGGAAGATGGTGGAAGAGGAGTTGTTGATGGTTGAGAACTATTCGAAGGGTTTGAGCTTTTTAAACTTGAATTCTGTTAACATCCCTCAAAGTCTAAATTCCGGCACAGTTGTGCCGCATAGTAATAATAAAGCTGGCAGTGCCATGAAAACAAACATGGTCCCGGATCAGTTCAACCTTTTGACGAGTTCACAAACACAGCTTCCGATTTCGAGAACAAGTAAACAAGATCTAATAAATAAGTATTGGTATGATTTGAGGTGTAACTATATCGGAACGGGCGTCAGACATAACGTCACTACAACTTAAACTTTGTATCCTGTTTGCACTTTCTTCTATGAATGTTGAATGATGAAATCTGCGATAAGGCCATTGGAACTGATTTAGATCTAGAAAACTGACGAAATTATTTTATTATAACAATTATTATTTTATTTTAGTTGATGTAATCTTGACGTATTTGGGAAATTTCATTAGAACTTATAATAATGATGAATAAAAATAAAATAAATAATAATAATAAACCTTATAATAACAACAAATAAACAGATGAGCACAACTGAAGTTATTTCAAAAATGTAAAAATAGTTATATATAGTATTTTAAGGAATGACCTCCATGGTTCTGCGCCTTATTTGTTGTCTTGTAGATACAGAGGAAATGTTTACCCAGTGCCATATTTATTTATTATAGAAAAAGATATAAGATTATGACAATGAAATTACATATTACTTATTACAAATTTGTGCAAAACATTTTGTAATTGCAGTTTATGTAAATTTCAAATTAACATGCGAATTTCTCTTTAATTATATTGTATGAAAAAAACAGATAAGAAAACTGGTAAATTATTTGATGTGAACGTAAATATGACTGAAATGTTTATGTGTGAATTACCCGTATTTGATATTAATTGAAGTACATGGTTGGTGCATTGGTATTTCACATGACAGTAGTGATCTTATGAAATTAAAATTAAATTTAATGATTATATGAATGTACTCTTACTCGTTAATTTTACTATATTTATTTTTACACCATAACACAAAAAGAATATTAAGAGCTTAGGTTGTATTCGTTAAAAATATATAATTAATTATCTACTGTGATTCCTATAATAATATTGTAATTGGAACCCTCTTTTATAGACGTAGTCTCACGAAGGTTTTGTATATAGCAGATATAGCAGATTGTTATATGGAATAGAATACAAATATCATATATTACATAAGTATATTTAGTAAATATGAATATACTACAACGGTCGCCCGGTCCCGCGTCTGTTCCTAACTAGTGACCAAAATAGTCGAGGAGCAAACTTTACACACCTCCACGGACACCGCGACGGCGACGGCGAGGGCGACGCTGGTGGCAGCTGTGGAGCCAGATCTGTTTATACTTTACTGTTATGCCGATTGTTAGACAAATTGTTTGCAGACCTAATGTCCAATCTTATTATGAGGTTTATTAACGGCGGTCTTGACACATTTATTCCTTCCCGAGCGACTACTTGGTCCCGGCAGCGCGCAGGTTTCACTTTAATATTTAACTAAAAAATAAACTATATTTTAATGAATGACAAAATGATTTGATATAATAATGGCTACAGTAATATATGAAGCAATTTTAGGCCTGTATGTTTGTAAGTTTTCATACTGTTTTTCTTTTGTATGTACCTTACAGGCATACTACCTTATAAGTTGAAGTATTAAGAAATAAAATTGGAATATTATTATGTTATAAATGATACAATTGTAAAAATGTCGTACAATAAAAAAATGCCCTTTAACAGTTGTTTTCACAAGCCCCCTAGTCACCAGTCCCTAGCGGGAGCGATACTGCTATACTCGATGGACATGAGAGCCAGTGAGCATCCTGGGTCTAGCGTGATAACATCTTCAACCACATCGTCACCGACCATCGAGTAAGATAGTGGTCAAAGGCAAGATCTATACAGTAGTATCTATAAAAAAACATGAATACTCCAGTAAGTGAATTCTAATAAACCGTGGTTTTCATCATTTCAAATCTGGGTGACAGACGTCTATTCAAATTAAAAATATTTAAAGTATGTGTACAAAAGAGCGTGACAATATTTATGGGTACGTTTTTTTAAATATGTACATATATTTAAAAAGGTAAATTTCACAGCGTCGCAATCACCTACATCTAATGCAAAAAATAACATTTAGCTGAACGCGAAGATTTACTAAAGTGTACCTATTGTACCTCCCTAATACTTTCAATTTATGAATCAAATGGAAGATAGTTTTAACGGAAGACATGCTAACGTAGTGCTTGCATTATATGAACCGTTTGCATAGGCGTATATGGTGGGGGGGGGGGGGGGGGGGCTGCCAAAAATAGGATCGATTCGGAATAGCGTGTAGATGATTTCAAAATTGCAAAAGTTATTTAAACAATTAACTGCAGAAATAGGCAGTTTGGTTTCCTGGAAATATCTCAAAAACAATTAAATAGTTTTGAAATTTAAAAGAGTTTCATAAGGAGGAGAAAGATTCACAACAAAGTCTCACCTCCCGGAGCTTTAGGACCAATACTAATAATTTTCCTCTACTTAGGAGGACCTCTTAAGAATAAATATGTTTCAAGCTTATTACTTAACAAATGTAAAAATTGAACAAATTCAGGCACCTACTTGATAAAACATTGAACGATAATCGGAGGTCAACAATTTTTATCGTGATTTTCCAGTTAATTAGGTATGCTTTAGTTAATTAACAACTGGATAATATTGCAAACCCTACAAGTGCTGATTAACAAATCTGACATTTTTATTTTAATGGAGCCATTTCTGAAAGATCTCACAATATATATCCGTTGGGAAAATAAATAAAAAAAATAATTTTCAATTTATTATCAACAATTTACTTATGTAAGAAATTGAAAGTTTATTTTTGATCCTAATTTGCACCAAAAAAAATGATTCCAAACAAAAAAAAAATATCTTATTTGTACAACGCATTTGCTTCTAACAATGTGTAAAACAATAGCATTTAAAAAAAATAACCTTAATGTAGTTTCTGACCTTTTAAAAAAGACGATTATTAGTAAAAAAATATATACTTTAAATATTATTAGAGCTTTTTAATTTATAAACTAAGTAAAATGTTCTTTAAACGTAGGTAACGTTAGAACACCTTTCGACTTTTTTTCTTTTTCAGGACATAGTAACATTTTAATCTGTGGTTTAATTGTAGTCGTCTGTCTCGGCTGAAGTCGCTATAGTGTTCTGTGCTCGGGTTCGCAGTGGTTATCACACAGCTTACTTCACTGCGTTCCCAGTTGACAGTTCCAGTACTAGTATGTATTCTATCTGATCCATGGACAGTTCATCTCAAGCTCTCGCCGCTTGCGCGCGCGCCTCGGCGACCCGACCGTCCGTACGACATTTGAATGGACCGTCCAAAGATGGCGAACGACATGTCAACACCGGTGAACACGATTACAAGAGAAGACCTGACCGTGTTAATAGCTAACAACATTATGGACAATTCTGTGGAGTTTTATTCGGATTGTGATGCGGTAAGTACCTGTCTAACTACCTATCTAATGTTGTATTCTGGTTATTTTGTACGGTACCTACCTATTGTTCAAATGCATCGAACAATTTGAGCAAGTCAATAATTATTATCAAAATATTATGTTAAAACTTCCAACTTTATACATCGTCCTTGATCTGTTCGCGGTTATATACACTAGCATAGTTTATTTTTGACAGGCATCTAAGTACGTAGGTACTTACTTAATTTTAATCGAGGAGAACAAATAATTCTAACGATACAATAAAATAAGTTGGTGTCAACCAATGATGTAGGCATGTACTTTATTAGGTAAATTAATAAATAATACTCAACAGGTAAATATGTAGGTATGCATGTTGCATACTTAGAAACTTATTGTTTATACTGTATAGAACTAGCGTTTGGCCACTATATCACTTGATGGTCAGTGACGATGTGGTCGAAGATGTTATCACGCTAGACTTAGAATGCTCACTGGCTCTCAAGGACTGCTGTCTGAACACACTATGTGTTTGGTGACAGTTTTTTAAACTTGAGGGTGGTAGCTAGCCAGGTAGGTACTCGAAGGTACCCTACCACCATGCTGGGAGTTTGATAACGCTGATACCTTCACCGGAAGTTCAACTTAATCCTACTGATATTAAACATGCAAAAGTTTGTGTGTATGTTTGTGCCCTCTTCACGCTCAAACGGCGTTTTGAAATTCGTTATTTGGTATGGAGATAGTTTAGACCCTGGATTAACACATAGGCTACTTTTCATCATGATCATCATCATCATCATCAATCATCACCACGCGGGTAAAACCGCGGGGTGCTACTAGTTATAACTATGTGTCGGACAAAAGTATTGAATGTTAATGTAGTAGATAAGGGTTAACCGCCGTGAACCAAGATATAAGTTTTAGTCCATGAGGCCCACTCGCGCCAACCAAATTATCTGTGATTTGATCCGAGAATCCTAGGATAATATTAGTGCAAGTAGGTAAGGTATTGAATCTTGGTTCACGATGGTTTGAGGGTTAACCTTAATCTTCATTAATATTAAATAATTAATAAAAATAAAATACTGGTGCATGATTATTATGAAGTATTTTGATAAAAGCTATGATTTTTTTTGCATCTGATGAGTGAAAGTAAGTTTATCTTTGATCCAGCGCATGACGGATCAACTTGGGAAGATAGGTCATACAAGAGCCTCTATCTTCATTATGTCTGATATTCCTTGTCCTGCTACAATATATATCCAGCGCGTGGGATTCCATCTGAGATTATAAACCTGTTTATCACAGCGCGGGGTTGCGACCGTAAGAGATTATAAACCTGTTTATCACAGCGCGTGGGATTCCATCTGAGATTATAAACCTGTTTATCACAGCGCGTGGGATTCCATCTGAGATTATAAACCTGTTTATCACAGCGCGGGGTTGCGACCGTAAGAGATTATAAACCTGTTTATCACAGCGCGGGGTTGCGACCGTAAGAGATTATAAACCTGTTTATCACAGCGCGGGGTTGCGACCGTAAGAGATTATAAACCTGTTTATCACAGCGCGGGGTTGCGACCGTAAGAGATTATAAACCTGTTTATCACAGCGCGGGGTTGCGACCGTAAGAGATTATAAACCTGTTTATCACAGCGCGGGGTTGCGACCGTAATTATCTTTTTTGCCGGATTAGGCTTCTCTCTCCTAAAGAGTATTCACAATTTTGTTAATTTTTTTAACATACCCTTCTAGCGTTGATTAGAATTTAATAAAAAAAAGAGTCGTGTTTTAATAATATGTAGAAAATGTTGACCTTTTTCAACTTTATAGGGCGGGTGGCGACGCGACCTGGCTAAGCTTTAGGAACTCAAAATATTGAATGCCATAATATAAGAAAATATATAAAGCCGATTACGGTGTGTTGATTGACAACCTAATAGGTTTATTGGAGGGGTCACATTTTATAAACCTTGAATGTTATTGACAATATTCTGGGCACGCTGCGAACTGGCAGTCGGAACATTCCAGTTATCTATTGGCTAGCAACAGTTACTGTATTGCTCAAATGTTATTGTATAGTAAGTAGCTGTAATTACAATACTACAGCCACTAAATTCTTTTTTAATTAATAGTTTATAAAATTAGAATAGATAATTTTTGGAAAACCATTAAAATTATCAAAACTTTACCACGGTTATTGTTATTTGGTCCATTTTTGGATGTCCATAGATACATTATAATATAATGTATTTAAGAGAAGCGCTCTGGTGATGTTGGCGCATTTTAATTGGAACAAACTAAATAAAATAATCCCGTTTTAAAAAATATCTTGCAAACCGATTAATAAATATCGGAGTTCTAATGTAACAAACTTTAAAATATAATAAACAAAATACAACATATACAACCGAGTTGATATTATTTTTGAACACTCAGGAATGATTGATCGATCACTTGACTTGAAGTTTATTTTCACTAAATTTTGCCTCGTAGGTACCTAACTACTGCTCAGTTATCTGTGCTTTTGTCTACGCTAGTCAATAAAATGACCTGTGCCAATGTGTCTCCCAGTCTAAGCTGAGCACCCATGCCTGCTATGTACATATCTCGGTCATATACATGATAAACAGTTAGGGCGACATATATCCAGTTGGGCGACCTATGACTGACATTACGAATAAAATGGTTACTTATAACTCAGTAAAAAATAGATACCGACTACAGTGCCATCTGCCGGGCTGATTTATAAATCTAAACTATCCAGGGCGCCACCCAAACGCATAAAAAATTTTTATTCAAAGCGGTCCAGCCGTTTAGGAGTTTTTCAGTGACATACACACGTACAGTAGAATTGTATGTATAAAAATAATATAGGACACTATTGTTCTTATGTTATGGAAACCATACTGCGCTCGCCAACCCGCCTGCCAAGCGTGGCGAGTATCGGCAACTCCACCCTATATGGGGGAGGCATGTGTCCAGCAGTGGACGTCTTATGGCTGAAACGAACGAACGATGTTATGAAAGAAGCCCATGGCAAAACACAGTTATTTTAGTATTTATAATTAAACATAATATTTTCTATTTGAAGTTTGAATATCTTTAAACTATGTACTGGGCTGCCTTAACAACCTTGTTTCGTTTACCTACCTATCTACTGATGTCGTATATCATTTCACTATAATGTATCTATTTACAGATGGAAACAGACTCACCGGTAAGAAAGCCGACCATGCAGCAAATCACCAAAAAACTATTCCACTCGCCGGCGGTCGACAGCCCTAATGAAACCGTATTCATCCCGAAGCAAAGCGAGCGGAACAAAAGAGCGCAAAAGCGAAAACTAATGCTCATTCCAAACTCGAACGAAAAAATAAAGAAAACGTATGTGAAAGAATACGACAGAGACGGCTATAGCCCGGATTTGAAAGGGGGAATGAGAAAGAAAGTGTTGATCAGTCTGTTTCATAATAAAGAGTATAGTATGGACTTTAGCTAGGGATCATTTCATAGATGATGTGACAACGTAAATGTTGTTTCATAACAATTATTCTGATGTTATACATGGTCATTATGGCACACATAATGTTTAATGTTTTGCGTTATTAAATGTTAGACTAATATTTCCCTAATGAGTAGGTACTACGAGACAGAAGGTAGGTATTAGAATGTATCAAGTGTCGAGCGCTAGCACCGTCGACCGCGATGGTGCTGCCACCACACCATGTAGGTGTAACATTGGTGCCACGCTTGCTGGCTGGTAGGTACTGCATGTGGAAGCTATAGAGTGCAATATAGAATAAAAATAACGTTTCTAGGAATTGGACACTTACCCCAAACAATGAATATCTTATGTGCGTGAGAGGTTGTTCGACTATATTAGAATACCCACTATACAATATTATTAGAGTACACGATATTTACAGAGTGTATCAATGCAATAGCTATTTATAATTAGAGTTATGTACGTACAAACGATGGTTTATTAGAATTTTGATGAATTTATGGAATAGAATTTGGATATTTATAAGTAGTTAAGGTAAAAGAATACTACAATCTTTTATCAATGATACATCTACGATTGGCTAGAGGCTGTTACCGATATAACTAGTATTATATTACAGGTCATTAATAGGTAGAAATGTTTCCAGCCGCTGCTTACGGAAACTTCTATAAATACTACCAGCATTTAACTGTTGAATCACGATGCTGATTCGTTGAGCCCTATAACATAAATGTCAATTTAGGCAGCCCTCCCCCCCCCCCCCCCCCCCCCCCCGGTCCTCGGTCCCTGTGATGTGCTCAATGTTGGACATCAAAAGGCTCAATCATAATAAGCTAGATTACCATGTATTTGTTTCATAGTCTGCTGCGCCAAATTATCCAAAATAACACCGTAAAAAAGTTATTAATTCTTAACCTTTAATTAACTAAATTGCACCTACGCAGCTATTTGGTATATTATGTAAGTATTTTGTAAGAAATTCACTTGTGAACTGAATTTTTATTGTAGCTAAGTTTGTGATGAAATTAGTCGAAATTTATAAATACGTGAGATAAATAAAAATATTTTATGAAATCGAATGACTATTATTTGGAATGTGAAGTTTGTATTCGATTGGGTTTTTTATGAGATCAATGAACTGGTGAGCAAATGTGGCAAAGAATAACTCACCGAAAAGGTGAGTACCGACATTCTTGCAATAGAGATCGTGCCAATTTATAAACGAATTTCTGGAATAGTATGCTATTTTATTGTCCGTAACACCCAAACCATCACCGAAGAAGCGTTTCGTCCCACGCGATTACAATCTACAAAGCGACTTCAACTGAGAAAATAAATAAGAACCACGTTGTCGTCTACCCCGCACTTTTAACGAAATTTCCCAAGAGGGTGTAGGTAAATGTTAATGATTAAAGCCCTGCCGCCGTGAGAATGTCTGTCGATGTAGAGCAATGAAAAAAAACGTAGCCCTGCATAAAAACATTTTGAAAATAACACAATAATGACGGTCATTTCCGTTCAGGTGAATTTGCATGTTGGGAAACTCGAGAACTGGATGAATATACACTGAGGCAGTCTCTTGCATTTTATTAAACTTACATATTTAAAAAGTTTTGGTTGAACTAGCATGTCGGTTCGGTGGAATGTGGGAGTTGTATAGTAGGTATGGGCCATGTAGATATGTTTATTTTGTCAAAACATATCACGCGCGTGTTCGACCAAATAAACTATTTATACATTTGACTTTGACTGGTATTTTAAAGACTAGTGACAAATTATGCTAAAATACGAAACTAAAGCCATTATTTTTATATAATACGTTTCTCGTATAAAGAAATTCAAATCTTAGGTAGGTATAAGTATTAAGTTCAGCTGATGTAGCCAAAGTGACTACCCCGAACATGGCTCGAGGGTCTCTCGTGTTCGATTGTGAACCATTGTCCGGGCCGCGTGGGTCGGGCGGACACCACCAGGTAAGCTACCCCACACTAAGAGCAGGTACTCGGAATACCTACCTGACCTGCGCTAAGCGAAGTACCTACTCACCATAGTTCCGACTAAACACTACCGCAAAATCTCTGCCAAATACAAAAATATGGAATAGTTAATAGTTTAATAAACTTCTTGGAATCGGCGTTATCCATCGGCAGCCCAGCCGTTATCAGCTGTTAATGATTTAAGATGCTATGGAGCTTCTTTGAATCAAAGTGAAGAGACGAAGAGACGCACTGCAACAGTTACACCATGTTGGAAATCGTGTAATTGCTAATGCATCACTATCTATATCTGCCAAGCCAAAATAAGCGATTACTCTAAATAACGTAATTATGATTACAAAATGTTTTTAATGTTATTTATAAACGTATAATTTAATACCTACATAATTATATATACAAAATTAGAACACGTTTAAAAGTAGCACGTTTTATTTTCCCTCCCTATCCCGGTAATATCCCGGCGTTTTGGGTCCCTCTGAAATCCTACTATACGGGTTTCACTGTATCCAGAATAACAGGCAGGTACTTAACAGAATCTTAAATAAAATCGATAGTAATGTTACAGTTGTTGTTTATTGTCTTACACGTTGGTGTTTTGGACATATTTTGTAAAGCATATTAGGTGGTACTCTAATTAGTTCTTTTTAAATTATTGAATACTTAAATAGGTTACATAGTAGGATCGGCTAGGTACTGTAATCGTGTAAAGCATCAATAAAACATATATCATCATGAATAAAAGACGTGATTTTTCAATATCATATTTAAATAAGGCAGTATTGAAGCTCCGACAAAGATTGCTACGTCGCGTCGGATTTGCACTTTTTGTGAGGACGCGACGCGCCGACGCTTCAGTCCGCCCGCGCCCCGCGCCCCGCGCCGCCCGCGTCCTCACCGTTACTATCACCGTCGTCGTGCCGTTACCGTTATTTGGCCAATCGTAACGCGCCGTTAGATCTGTTACACTCGCAATATTGTGATATATCGAAGGATCGCTCGGTAGTATAAGATATTTTGTTGTGAAAGCGATTTTGTAATAGTGCTGACCTTTTTAGCTCGTGAACTCAAACGGATGAGAAAATTCCGAGTTCAGTAATACATGTCATAAAACTTGTTGTTGTACATGTAACTAATATTTTAAACGTTAAGAAATAGTTGGACCGTTTTAAAATGTTGTTAAACCCTGGACTTTAAGGTGAGCAGGTACATGAGGATAGCTATAAAGGATAACTTACCTTTAACGGCGCTCAGCTTATTGCCGACCATCTGTTTCGCCACGAACGCCGCCATTGTGGGTTACTGTTTCGTTCCTGAAACAATGATACACTGTGTGAAAACTTAACGAAACAATACTACGGTTAGTATGTTATCTTAGTTATTTTTTATAATAACACATAAGCACGTGCTGATCTGGCTTTGAACTCAGAGGGGTTACTCAAGGGTGGTCAGGCGACGCCATTTTGATTAAAATAATAAGAAAGTTCGGCGACTCCGTTAAGTGCTTATATGATACTTACGTTAGATAACATAAGTAAGTAGGTGTGTAGAAGTTCTAGGACTTTTTATGTTCGCGGCAGTAGGTAGGTGTTAGGGTGGCAAATGATTTATTTTAAACAAATTGAACATACATTTAATCAAATTACAGCTAGCCGAGTCGAATTCGACGAAGGACCTGTTTGTCGAATTCGGGCTTTAGTAGGACCGGGTAAGGTATCTTAGGCACATTTGTTAGTATTCTTGATCAACAAATTGGAGAAGGAACTTCAAACAGGAGATACTAGTTAGTTAATAATAATACTTAGGTAATTATAGTAATGTTTAGTATTTATGTATTTAATTCATAATTCTCACGATATTAACTTTAAAACACAGATAATGAAATTTATCATCTTCAGGTATGTTTATGTATTAAATTAATTGCGTAGTTTAAAAACTATACAAACTGCACCCAAATTTAGAATAATTATAGTAAATGGCGCTAAATCTATGTGTGAATTTGACAGTAAGGATTCCTAGTACTTGATTTGTTAACTAAGTGAAGGTAGGTAGCACTTGTTATTCGATTTGTGCCAATAAGTGAGGGTGGTTTGAGTTAAAGGTTGTAAAAAAACTGTAGCAACCAGTGCCGGTGAAGCTGGAAACGCTAAACGCCGGTAGAGGCAAACAGCATTAGTCAATTAGAAAAAAAATATGCCGACACTCAGACTAATCGTGAAAGCCGGACTGGACGGACGCTCTCGTCGTCCAAGAGGTCCCTTGTCAAATGGAGCCTCCAATAGCCGTATTAAGAGGCGAGTAGCGGAATATTGTAAGTGGTTAATTGTATTACTTTTGAACTGTTGTTCTCTATAATGTTGTGTGCTCTTGTGTTTAGTGTGTGCTCGTCCATGACTACGATAATGAAATATCACATTTGAAGGCGTTACGACCGCTCGCGCTCGCGCGCCACACGCGCCGACATAATTTACTATGTTTTTTAATAAGTTTACACTTAAAAATCATTTTTTTATTACTGAATACAAAGAAAAATTGATATTCTAATTAATCACTAGTAAAGCGTATTATTCCGCAGTCACATTTTTTAAATTTATTAAATTTTGTGGAGTTCTACCTTTTCAGATTTTCACGGTATGTTTTTTTCATACTTACATACACAATCATATAACTAATACCTAACAAGAATATCTATATGAAATCTGTGGTTTCACTGTGACTAAGGCCTTACATCAATGTTATGTAACATCACAAAATGTCTCCGAAAAAGCCAACCTGTCGTCAAAACATTCTCATATGATATTCCATATGATGAAAATATAAGCAGTACGCAGCTTCTAGTTAGTCATTAAACATTATAATCGCTAAATTGTCTCTCTCTTTATAACAATATATAAAACAAATGTGTTTTTAACGCCCCGATGTATATAATAATACCTTTTGCGAATATTTGTCTAGTAAACCAACTAGGAAAAACATTACACTAAGCAAGGAAAAATAAAAACTAGGTCAAAAAATTGTTTTACCTAAATGTTTTTTCACCCTTTTCAGTGACCTTTGCTATACTCACGGGATCAATTTTATTGTCATTTTGTATGTACTCTGATGTCTTCAACCGCAACTATAATATCGTCGAGGTAAGTGAAGCACTTCTCAGTTATTGGAGTGTAACTCAAAAACCGCTTGTCCGATTTCGATGAAATCGACGATTTAAATGGGACCACCACGGAAGTATCTACTACACAAACTACTACTATCACACAAATAATTAATCATCAAAATCGGTTCATAAACGACGGAGTTATCCGCGAACACACATAAAAAATAACATATATACGGTCGAATTGAGTAACCTCCTTATTTTAAGGCGGTTAAAAAAAAACCGGACACTGGAGTCAAGATGAAATAATCAATTTATGTCGGCCTCACCCATGTTATATAAGAAATATAATAAATATTTATCAGGCGGATACTGGAAAATAATAGCATGTTATAGATTTGGTAATAATGGGGATGGGTGGGGCTCGAACCAGCTACTGTCAGGTTGACAGCCAACACTGATGCATCAAAGAAACTGCTTCCAGTTAGCAATTGCTTGACTCACGATTTAAACGGTCCAATACCATTCTTACGATTTCAATAAAAGCAACATTACAAAGATTCCCAGCTAAAGAAATTACTAGAAATTATTTTAGAAAATTTCAAAAGTTACGTCACCAAATGTTATTCCAAATTGTCCTCCTTATCCCCGATGAGTAATGGGTACCTCCCCCCCCCCACCTCTCGGTGGTCCCTCGGGCAAATGGTCCCGATTAAAATGTGATCGATTGATTGCGATTAAAGTCATTAAGCACAAGTAAGCCGATTTAAATGTAAAGCCGGATGAAACCTTTTGTGGAACCAATCGCAGAAATTCGTAATTCAAAAGAAATTTAGCATGAATGGGTACAAAATGTTCGACTATTGGAATAATTGATACACTCGTAGCGCCCCGCGGTTTCACCCGCGTGGACAAAAAGTAGCCTATGTGCTATTCCAGACTATAATCTATCTCGGTGCCAAATTTCATCCAGATCTGTGCAGCCATTATGGCGTGATTGAATAACAAACATCCATCCATCCATCCATACTATGGCATATATAATATTAGTAGGATAATTATAATAATATAGATGTATGTATATAATATTATGAATAATTAGTCAATACCTTATATGTATATTATACATACATACAAGGTATCGATTAATTATTCATACATCAGGCTTGCAGAGATTTAAATTGAAACGTTAAGAAACAATACAAAGAAAGTAAATATTATTTTCTACTATAAAAGAACGTAAATTATTGTTACTAGACTATAATGTTATATATTGTTAGCCAGAGCGTAACGCGATAATAATAATAACACAGGTCCGGCGCGGACCCGGAGCAGGCTCGCGGCCTACATCATTGTTTTGGTGTGGAGCGGCGGAGCGTGCGTGTGCAACACACACACACACACACACACACACATATTTATGACTAGAATAACACTTCCGTAAAATTCTGAAGACGATTTAAAGGGCAAAACTTCCGGAACCGCAAAATCAAGATTTATAATGGAAGTTGTTAAGTTTTTCGTTCTCCAAGTTGAAACGTGCTTGAAGCTGTGTTGGACAAGATATAAATAAAAAGTTTTATATTCTATACCTTCTCGTTTATGTCGCGCGGTTTTTGTTTGAATGCTGTTTCTACTTTTGAACGAGAGAACATTTTTCGTTAATGGAACATAGCTACTAGCCTGTCAAAAATTCGTTAGAAAATATTTTATGTAACACTTCGAGTACTAACTACATTTCCAATTGTTGACGAATGGATATATCATGTGGGACACCTGGCTTGGACATTACACGAGGCCAATCTGGGAACTACAAACATATATATATATATATATATCATTGGTCGACAATTGGATATGTATGTAGTACTCGAAGTGTAGTAAGTAGGTACAATAACCCAGGAGATGAACAGCATTAGAATGATTACAAGTTGCTGTTTTGGTAAATACTCAGGCCGCCATTCACAACGATAATTGTATCTAAGTTTGTCTACCCATCACACGTTGGAACAGCTGTGTTTTATGAAATTTGGAAGGAAAATCTGATTTCATGGTTCGTAAGCAAGCTCCGATTCGCCCAACGTGTAGTTAGAGAGAGAGAGAGAAATATATATATATATATATACACTGGGTTATTGTACCTAGTTACTTCATATATGCCGATATAACTAATTCTATCATCTAATGAACTAATACTTCTGGTATATAGTTTCTATTACCTACCCAACCAGCTGTACCTACAATTACAGCGTGTTACTGCTATTAACCGGATTTAACTGCTTCTAACTAGATGAAACCGGCTGTGTCGAGTTCATTTCATAGTTTATTGAGTAGTTAAGATTCGAAGTTGTAATAAACTAGTTGTTTATTTTACCAATTTCATCTGCTTAAATAGTTGTGTATGACTGATACAAATTCGTTGATTGACATGCATAGCTATCCTTTTCTTTATTACTTATACCGTATTATCTGTCGCAGTAAGCATGTTTATGTCGTAAAGGAACAAAATCTGAGCACCGCGCAGTATGAACATACGTCATCTTTAGTAAAACATCATTGATAATGGCAGTAAAATTAATCCCGTGAGAAGCTAAGTTCTCTGTAAAAAGGGTGAAAAAAAAATTAACGAAAAAATGGAAACAACTTCAACACTCAAAGGTGTGAAATAACTTATCAAAGTATCATGAGCGTTAGGTAGTTACTTTTTAACCACCGCGGTCGGTGCCGACTTTGACAAGCTATTTCACACTTTTAAGTATTGAAGCTGGTTCCATTTTCGGTAGGTACAAATTTTTCACGTACCGCTGTTAGTTGGTCTAGGCTTTAAATTCAATAGGTAGTCCAAGAGTACGTCACAATTATCTGTTCATTTCACAATTAGTTAAAATAAACCAGTTTCCAGTTTTAACTGCGATTGCATACAGAACGACGGCAGCAGCACCGCCGCCGCCCCCGCCGCCGCCGCCCCCGCCGCCTACACCGTGCTATTCTCCAAATGGCGTTACGCGTATAAACTGCACACATAAAACTGATTTAATGTCCGACCCAGACATTTCACTCGGAAATTATGTCATAGACTCCGGAATTGCCCCTCTCTTTTCCTCGGTTGGGGAAAAATGAGGTAAATAAGACATAATTTTAAAACTTTCTTCCCATTTTGGAACAATGCGGGAGCGAAGTAATAAAAAAAGCGAAATTAAGTGACTTTATAGGTGATTATTGTTACCTATATAATAACCTGTTTTTTTAATAAGATTTTTTCAATAACGTCATCTGGGTAGATTTATTTTTTTAAAAACAATTTCGGTTGGATTCAATAAGGTAAAGAAAGAAAGAAACCACATTTATTCAAGACACTCACAACACACATTACACAAGAGATACATACAAACACAATAAAGAAATATCAGATTATTAATGATGTTGTGAGTGTCATGAATATGGGCCCGAATCAGCATAAAACTAAGATAAGAGCCTCAGTCACTGATTTTCAGACGATATTCACCTTTTGTGGATTCAAACTCTTTATATATTTAATTCAAGGCATGGTAGGTAGGTACCTACGAGAAATGACGAGGTGGGTATTCCCAAGCGCAGAACCTTCTTCTGTGCGGTATCATGTCCCCAAGCCAAGCTTCACCAGTTATCATGTCCCCAAGGCAAGCTTCACCAGTTATCATGTCCCTAAGCCAAGCTTCATCAGTTATCATGTCCCCAAGCCAAGCTTCACCAGTTATCATGTCCCTAAGCCAAGCTTCATCAGTTATCATGTCCCCAAGCCAAGCTTCACCAGTTATCATGTCCCTAAGCCAAGCTTCATCAGTTATCATGTCCCCAAGCCAAGCTTCACCAGTTATCATGTCCCTAAGCCAAGCTTCATCAGTTATAGTGTCCCCAAGCCAAGCTTCACCAGTTATCATGTCCCCAAGCCAAGCTTCATCAGTTATCATGTCCCCAAGCCAAGCTTCACCAGTTATCATGTCCCCAAGGCAAGCTTCACCAGTTATCATGTCCCTAAGCCAAGCTTCATCAGTTATCATGTCCCCAAGCCAAGCTTCACCAGTTATCATGTCCCTAAGCCAAGCTTCACCAGTTATCATGTCCCTAAGCCAAGCTTCATCAGTTATCATGTCCCCAAGCCAAGCTTCACCAGTTATCATGTCCCCAAGCCAAGCTTCATCAGTTATCATGTCCCCAAGCCAAGCTTCACCAGTTATCATGTCCCCAAGCCAAGCTTCATCAGTTATCATGTCCCCAAGCCAAGCTTGACCAGTTATCATGTCCCCAAGCCAAGCTTCACCAGTTATCATGCTCAACCAACCGATAACGCTAAAGCAATAATTAATTAATGACGGTCTGAGTATGAACTATCAGAGTTGCTAGATTGTTACCAATTCAAATTGGGTATGTGACGGTATGACATATCTATTATATAATTACGCGTTTCCTACGCATAGCATAATACATCCACGAGGTACCTACAAATTATGTTTAGTCGAAAATTACCATACTAAGTAGATAATAGTAGATTTATAGACTAGTAGATAATACTTAGACATACGTATTTATGCCAGATGAATAATAATTATAAATAATGTCAATAAAAAAGCTTGTAGTTTTGGCACTTGAACGCCGGCGTAGAGATGCCTGTCTATCGGTGTACTATCGGATGCATTTCGGCGAATGTGCACTGGAATAACATAATTTAATTCCACCATCCCTATATTTTATCATCCGTCAACCAGAAGTACGGTGACGCGCCATCGGTATATGCTAGACATACCTCCTATATATGTAGGTACTAAGCGTTCATCTTCAACTTTCCTAGTGCGTACTGGCGAGGAATGGAACTCGTTGCCCGAGTCTGTGTTTCCCGATAGTCCTGAAGTCACGAGACACGGAACAGGTACCTTCTAGGCTTGCGTGCTCCATCCTCGGCTGTATACTCAAAGGCTCCATCTTAGACGACGTCAACATCAGCTGAGACACTGATCAAACGCAAGCTTATAATAATTAAAAAAAACGATTTTAAAACGTATAAAATTAATACTATTCTGTTACTTAATTTATTAAAGTATCGATCGAATTTAAATTCATGTTGTGTATATGATATTCAATTCAGGTAGGTTCTAGTAGTAGGTACAGTAGGCTTAGGTACCTAAGTATCAAAAACGATTTGACTTTCACGATTATAAGTATGTCTTCTCCGAGGTAGGTATTTAGGAACAATTGCAGTTATTTTAATGTTCACCTAAAGGTTTGTTTTTATTTTTAATTATTTATACAAATAGTCACTGAGGTCAAATCACTGAGGTACTATTATTTGAATAAGTCCTTTGAATAGCTATGAAGATAGGTACCCACAGTCTGGATTCTAGATTATTAGAAATTCAATAATTACTACTTAACTGATTTTAATAATTTGTTCAATTCAATTCAATCATTTTATTTGCATGAATATGGGTAAGTACAATATGATTTAAAATTAATTAGAATATTTTGTAGTCCGCCATAACAACCTCATACGAGGTGGCTTAATTATGTTAAAATAGTTACGTAAGTAAATGTCAAAGCAAAACTATATACTCGTAGGCAAATTAGAAATAAGTAGGCTTAATACAAATTAGGAACCCACTATCTATCTGTCATGGTAACGTAGGTGTACCTAATATGTTTGCAGTATCCTGCAGGATGTTTTCTCCTTAACAGAATAAAAACTCTCCCTATTTACCATTTCTTCAATTCTGGGAAAAATCAATGATCAAGGAATTCCAATAAATGTTTCGGAATGCTAAATAAGATTTAAACGAAGAAACATTAGGTACCTATAGGTAATTAAGAAGGTGCCATGTAAATGTGTGTGCTGTTTTTTTCGATAGCATTTTGGGAAGTTTCCTTGTAGATAACAAATCGTTAACACTGGTGTGATTTAGAAACAATGAAACATTTAAGTTGCTATGAATAAAAACAGAGTACTAAATAATCATGCTTGCACAATACCGAATAAAGTTAAGCGACTTAAAGCAGCGCCATCTGTCATAAGTTTTAGAACTTCTAAGAGCTTAAGGAACCACGTAGTTTATCTGTTACCAGGGCGGCGCGGCGGGCGCTGCAGTCGACGCCAAGGACGCGATGGCTTTTCCATGGTTCTATGGCAACCGGCAGCTATACGATTATAAATCAGAATATGTAGTTAGTAGTCCAGTAATTAGCATAGAATAAAGAATAATTTACTGACCTTATAAAATTAGTCATACTAGGCAAGTCACATAATACAATATACCTAGTTATGAATTAGTAAAAATCATAAGTTCAATAATTAGATAATTCATTAAATATAACAATTATATAAAATTATTTTTTATGTACTCTTTTAGGCATTTCACCTCGGATTATAACGAAATAAGCTGAATTTTTGTACAGACCTTAAATTTAGCATAACAAGTGTTGTCTCAAAAGTCACACATAGGTAGTACGCACCTATTATTGTCCTAACGTGTGAACGCCTTTACATATTCTTTACATACATTGTTAATTAGCGTAATCTTTTAAGTCACGTAGCCCAGCATAGATTATGATTTATTTTGTTCTAAGTAATTAGTGTATAATGTTGTGGGTAGAATAGTTAGTATTGATAAGAACAAATTGTGTTACTTAAGATGTATTATGTTACCGTTTTTTGTCCCAAATAAAATAAATAAATAAATATTCAAGGTCAAAGGTCTTAAAAATATTTGTTACGCCTGCCTCTCATCACAAAATAGACTGTTTTGTGCTATCATCGAGTTTGCAATGATATGCAATAATATATATAATATGAAAGTTGTAAAGAATCTATTCTAATGTTGGACCTTTATTATAGGACGAACCGTTTTGAGATAGAGGACGCAGAGTGTGGAGCGGTCATACTCGTACATACCTGAGCGCAGGGATGAGACCATTATTCGATTAGACAATATGCGAGATAAACATCTGGATATGATGTTGCATTGAGGCGTGCATGGCCATCGCATTGGCCACAAGCTAGAGAACACTGCGTCCCTCAGTTACGGCATCCACGTCGCGAGCCACAACCGTTCCTTTAGCTGCAGAACAGTGCAGCGAGTAGTTCCTCTGGTGCAGGCGGTCAAAGCGTTATTACCGGCATCAGGGTCTCATTTTGCAGTAACCCAATCCTGGGATAGTAAATCATCGCCAAGTTTGAACTTGGTAGATAGCAGACACGATTAATGAATGTGTTGATGAACATCTGCCCAGCTCGATAAACATATAAAGGTCGTGTTGTGGCGTTAGTATTTCCGGATCGTTTGTCGTATCTGCCTCCGCGGTTGTCGAATATAATACAACTTTTTGGATATATAGTATTCTTGGTGTTTCTTAGTTACCGCGTGCGACTCCGTCTTACAGCTGGGGAATACTCTATACTGACAACAAAGGTCTATAATTTTAATAACAATACTGAAAATTTTAAGACAAATTCAATTAATGTATTTTCTACCTAAAATAGAGTTTTAATTAAATTAATATTATAATATAAATGAATGATGCACAACGGATTGCTCAAATCTTTTTGTAGTAGCTGTAGTGTTGTAATTTGTTATTAGTATTTTATTTTAACTTTGTTATTGAATTATTTGTATGTCAAGGTAAGTGATAAATGATGACTATTTAGTTATATTTTAGTTAATTATTATTATATATATTAGTTTATGGTATTAAACTGTTATCTAAGTAATATTCAATAAAATATTATGTCAAAAATCGGTATAATAGACATGGATTCAGGATTCACCTTGCGCTAGGGTATGTATGTATGTCTGAGCGGTCCACGCTCTGCGCCCTCTATCTCATAAACGGTCTGACGGATAAAAAGGGTCCAAAATGAAATTTGTTTAGAATTTTATTTTCTACAACTTTCATTGTAATACAAACACAGACAGAGAAAACGAGATAATTATTCTCAAATAATGTCATCGCGACGGTCGCCGTGGCGCAGTGGTTAGTTTCAGTGACATGACTTCTGTGTCTCCGGAACCCGGCAAATATTTGTGCTATGAGTGTAGGTGTTTGTCCCGAGTCTTGGGTGTTTGTGTGCTGTGATTGTGTGTCCATGCCTCCCGCGGCACTTCTCCCGCGGGAATCCTAGTTGAACTTGAATATCTACGGACGCTCATACGTTGACTTAAGTGACTTTTGAGACAACATTTTGTAATGCTAAAATGAAGTCTATTCAAAAATTCGGCTTATTTTGTTAGGTTCCGAGGTTGGCCCCTTTTTTGGTCTAAGATGCCTGGAACATACTTATGTATGGGTTAGAATATTATATAATTATTATAAGTACTAATATAAACGATAATAATTTTGACGAGTTCGATTGTTGTGAGGTATCCACTCTTGTTAGTTCTAGTGAGGAACGATTAGTATCTCAAATAAATGGACTGACGGCTGGAACGAACTTTAAAATAAAGCCTCTTGAAGTGTTAGAAGAAAGTATTTAAATGGAAATATACATAATTATTAGCGCGTAAGACGGGACCGCCCAGAGAACGTTTTAGGTAAATAGATTCCAATCAGTAATACATTGTTCGCGGTCGAGTATCGATTAAAAATACTTTATAAACATGGTGCTCAAACTAACATCAGTGGAAAACAACAAATAAGTTATAAGAGAAAAATGTAATCACGGGATAAAGTGCAAGTAGCGAAAAATTCAAGCAACAAGTTTCTGCATTCATTAGTGGAACTTTTACATAAAAGTTGCAAAGCCAATACTCCCTGCATGCATGTAGCTAGGTAGGTAGGATAGTGGAGGAGCGGTACCCACGCACAAAGCAAATCGGAGAGAAGGCTAACTTTGCAACTACTCACTTTGTGCAAAGTGAACTTTGCGATGCACTGGAGTAAAAGTTTTCCATGTGTGGCTTAGACTGCGGTGGAAATGCTTTCATACTGTTCATGCAAGTATTTGTTGTAAAGTATTATACATTAATGTCAAACAATAATTCAACTCCAGTCCCCAGGTGTTAACATCGAAATCATTCAAACCTCAACCATCGCCAGTAAAAGATTGTTAATGTTTTTTTGAAGTGTGTAGATAGACACGCGGTGACACACTATTCCGATATAGCGTGGCACTGACGCGTAGTTTTCAAGTGGAAAAAGTTTAAAGTAATTATGAACGTCAGTTTTAATAATGTTTTATTATATATATCTAATATACCTGTTCTGCAGATGAACGTGAGGCCAATGTATCTCCAATACTTTGGACTTCGACACAAAACCAGGATTTTGAAGAAGATATTCTAATAAGATAACCTCGACAAAACCAAGTTCCCTTCCAAAAAAAAAGAAGAAACAAAAGAAAGATACCCAAATTCCTCAAATAACACAAATTTTGAACGAAAGCTTACATTTGCAAAAGTTAAATAATGAGAGTGACGCATATGGAAATCGAGCATTTCTTATAACCTTTGTACCCATTATGGACCCTATGAGTCCAGATTTGGCCATGGAAACTTTACTTTATTGCGCTTTACTTTCATTTTTTTATGCTGTATAGATCCAGCGTTTGCCGGTCACTTGATGGTCAGTGTCGATGTGGTCGATGATGCTATCACGCTAGACCTAGAATGCTCACTGGCTCTCAAGGACTGCTGCCTGAACACACTATGTGTTTGGTGACAGTGTTTCAAACTTGAGGGTAGCACCTAAACCATATAGATGCACTTGGTAAATATAAAAAGATAACTTAGTAACGTTACCTGTGTTCGAACCTGTACCGAAATCGTTAGAACAGTAGTACAGACGAGGTAGAGATATACGATAAGATAAGAATAGCTTAGGTACTATTTAGATTTTTAACAAGATTTGTCAACTTTATCTCCATTTACTTAATATTGTAACGCTACAGCTTCAGTCATAAACCACCGAGCCGTTATAATTAACGGGCAAACCCAATTTGCGGCAAAAATAAGGATATCGGCTTTCAGCATAAAAAGTGCAAAATTGCTGATACAGTGTACACACATACAGTACTTAAGGATAGCTCAAAAGGATGTACTTCAGGCTTGCATGCAAACGAAGCGATGATACGGCACACGCCATAACGAGCTTTTCTGAGGATTTTGGACTCTATCGTAACTATATAAAAACTTTCATGTTTTTAACAATTTTGGTTTATTTAATTGAATAAGAGAAATGCTACTTAGATGTATGTGGTTCAGCCTTTTAATAACTAATAAAGGACTAGAAAATTATGAAACCCGCTGATAAGACGGCAAACAGGTGAGATTAGGTTAACTTTACGTCATACGATAATAGACACAAAACTCTCTTATGTCGGGTTAAAATAGTGACAAAAAGATATAAAATTTATTTTAGTGTAAAAATGTGTTACGAAATTTATTGATCACATACCGTGTCTCTGTTTATTCCATCATCACGCAACAAATTTGTTATCAGATTCACATATTGTATTGGCCTTGAAGTTTTCTAATATAATTGCCTTCACAATATTATTATTATAGTTCCTGGATTACCGAGTTATGTTTTGTTTTTAAATAATATAAGTAAACAATTGATTTTCTTGGTCTCAACTCAAACCAAACACTAATTAGCTTATTGTTGCTTAAAAACGATGTCTATTGTCAAGTAGTTTAAGTGTTGTTGTCTGTAAAACATTTTAGTTCTTGTTTAAGTAGTATTACTACTAGCCAATAGATGTCAGGAAGAGTCATACTCTAAGTATATTGAAGCAGATATGCATTGCCTAAAAACACGGATAAAACGACGATCCTGGCTAGATCGATTTATCGCCCGCGAAACCCCCTTTATACTAAATTTCATGAAAATCGTTGGAGCCAGTTCCGAGCTCCAGATTCAAAATCCACAAATCGATGTAGGGTTGGCTTAAACTGTAATATGCCTTATTTATGATGACCTCAATTTTAAACTGAATATTAATAATTTCTTAGTATTCTTATAAGTCATCGTGAGATAATATGTGCACTAGAAACAAATCTTTATATTACTCTTATAACTCTTTGCCGAAATAACAACTTTTTCGTTCGATTCTGCGAAAATAATAATAATAATATATATCGTCCTCCATAATTGTATTTTTCCCCAGTTGAGTCGATCTTCAAAATTCCAGTAAGCTTCATTACTGCAATAACATCTATATGTCCATAAAACTTGAGCGTCGAGCAATTATGCAGTTTTATTAACGAGTCTCGTTCCGTGGAACCTAATAACTTTCAGTTTAAATGTTTGTAAGGGGAAGAAAAATTCTTGTATCTTTGCTTTGTTTAGGCTAACGTGAGCATTTTAACAAACATAAGTGCAAGCAACAAATAGAGATAGCACTTTATGGGAAGATGAACTCTATTGGCGTCTTATGTATACAGTGAGTGTTTGTTTAACGTGAGTGCTTAGATTGAAACCTGAACAAGCGAAGGGTTCTAGGATTCCAAAGAAGAACCCTGAGTGTAACTGAGTTTTCACTGTACTCCACAGATTACATATTCTTATCACAGATTATATCATAATACACATGTAATCACAAACTCGCGGTTTCGGTCATAATATAGTACCAACGTTATAATCAAACCAAGTCAGTTTTAAAAATATAGTACGCATTACTCAATTTGATTGATGTAATACTTACTTTAGTTTTGAATTGTCGATATTGCTTATGGTTGCCGTTAGCATAGCGCCGCCATTTGCCAGAATTGCTCGGATTTCGAGATTGCTATCTGGTAAATAGTTTCACTGAAACTTTGTTTGCATTGCATACCTGTATATGTACCTACTACTACTACTACTATATTATAAAATCGTTTGAATTGTGTGGATTGGGTTCAAATTTAGTAAACAGATAAGTTATTTGTTGTATGTATTGCTTCCGGGCTGTTTGGCCGTGGTCTAAGTGAAACTTGTGTTCCAGACGTTTCGTCGATCACTGCGGTCGACATCTTCAGTGGTTCAGGTCCGAGCGGCGACAAGAGCGTAGAACTCTCCTTCGCGGCGTCTTCTCTGATACTGATGATCAGTCTGATACTGATGATCAGACTGATCATCAGTAGAGGTAGAGGTAGTAGAGACCACGGCCAAACAGCCCGAAAGCAATACATACAACATGCAACGCCGGCCGTGAAAGCCTTAGAGTTTACAGATAAGTTATTATTTGGCAAACAAATATTACTACGATGTTACTATTAGGAATTTGCTACGAAGCGCTTTCAGCGGAGTGATCACGTGTGGAATATTAACCAATGAGCTGATACAAGCAGCGTTCACCGCGGGGCGAGCGTACTTGGATGGGACACCACTCAGATTTATAACCTTCTCCTCTTTTGGAATTCGGGTAAAACCGCAGCCAAATGGTATACAATAATAAGGCACACACGAGTACACGCGGGTGACGTCACCGTGATGTTAGTAACATGTTCACTTGTGCGTGGGTGCGGAGAAGTCACGATACTCTCCTCCGATACTTTTGTATTTTTAACTGAGTGAAAAAGAAAGAGGTAATTAATAGGTTGTATTTGTTTATTTTGTTAGTAGGTATAAATAACTCGGTCATTCATAAACTGAATTGGACAATATCTTTATAGTAGTATCTCTAAGTAAGTTTTTATAGTTTTTCAAATAACGTAAATATAGACAATAGTTTCCCATGAAACCTCACTTGATGGTCAGTGACGATGTGGTCGAAGATGTTATCATGCTAGATCTAGAATGCTCACTGGCTCTCAAGGATTGCTGCCTGAACACACTATGTGTTTGGTGACAGTTTTTCAAACTTGAGGGTGGTAGCTAGCCAGGGTATTCGAAAGTACCCAACCACCATTCTGGGAATTTGATAACGCTGTTACCCTCATCGGAAGCTCAAGCTGTTGTTGGGGATCGAACCAATGTCCGTCAGTTTGACAGGCTACGCTCTCCCCGCTGAGCTATCATCGCTTCATACATTCATACATTACATTTATAGGAAAATAAATTATAATTTATAAAAACTAATAACTGCACGCAGAGAAGTACAAATATATATATTAAGTGGTCACCCCCCATAAAGGCAGCCTCCAGGTGACGTGCCTGAAACGTCGGAGACGGCATCTCATTCCATATCCAAACTTATTACCAGGCAAAGGTAAATTGTTTCATAAATGAGTAGTATTTCGGTATCTCCGAATGCCATATAATGTGACATATGGCACTGTTTTCCACGACGCAACCACATCCCGTCGCATGGCCCGAAATAAAACATTTTCCAGCCAAAATGAAACATATTTCAGACAAAATAAAATATATTCAGAGATAGCGCGAATGTGCGGTAGTCGGGACACGAAATATTTTGTTTTAATTGTTTTGTATGTAAATTGTAGGACGAGTTATGCCAGATGGCGAAACCATGTCAGGCCAACTTTGGGCCGGGATGCGACCGCTCCAGACGGAGTTTGACTAATGTTAGGGTCTACCCCAGGACCAGGTTGCTGCATACCTACACATGTTGATAATATTCACGGAAACTGGTCCACTGACGTTATTTTGACCTCCGTCGAGGGTATATGCACATTCATTTTTTGGCTTCGCACCGCTTTTACATTTAGTAATTGTTAAATACGCTAGGGCCTCCGAGACGAAAATACCTACAAAAAAATCATTGCCTTTCCGCCCCAAAACAAGTAGGTAATATTCAACTGTATAAATGTTTCGTAAGTTTAATTAAGTTTATTCAAAAATATACATAACGTAGTTTGGGCAAGAGTAGGTACCGTCGGGGCAAGCGGGGCGATAGTTTCTACTGATTTTAAAGTTATGCGCCCTTTTGTTCCATCGGTAAAACATATACTTATGCACACAATCGTTTTTGAATTTCAACACAGAATTCGTTTTGTCCGGCCAAACTAACAGAAAATGGGTTTCATTTTGATAAGTTCTTCTTCGAAGGAGGTGGGAACATACGTATCGACAATACAAGTGTTTTGTGAAGTGAAAAGTATAGCTACTTATTCCATCAGATTGCTTTTTTGGGTGGTTGCGTAATCATTGATTATTTTCCTTATTTTTTAAAATAAGTCATTAGTTTCTGATATTCCTATCAGTAATAAAGTATTATTGACGAATCAAAATTATGACCTACCATAATGAAAGCGGGGGAAGAGTGCAATGCCTGCCCGGGAGAAGAGGGTCACACGCGTTTCCGCGCCTCGCGGCGGGCTATGTTACGGCGGACACGGTTCTATGAGAGAAAGGCCCATACACCAGCTGCGGCCCGAGAATGTCTTGGACTGATTATTAAATACAATTTGATTCAAATTCTAGAGCACCTACAAAGAAGTACCTACTACATTCATTACCTAAGTTGTCGCTGCTAAGCTTATAATCTTAGATGTAATGATTTAGACATTTCGTAGAAAACAGGTGTAGACAGGTTTAGAGACAAACGTACTTAGACCTTATTTTGTGACAAAAAACATTATAAATAAGAACAATCTATTTTATAATGAAGATAGGTAAGATATCATAACATTCGTTTTTCGTCACTAAACCGGCCCCACATGAGCATAGTGCTGGTAGCAACCAGCGCTGGTCTTCCTTTGGGACCGGCGAGTGACGTCACGCACGAAATGATATTTTATAGCTTTCAGTGTTTGCTACACACATTAACATTTATGCATATACACTACATTATTTAATAAAAACAAACAAACAGGAGCATATTAATAAACAAAACACGTAACAATAACAACAATAAACAATAATATGTTTTGGTGCACGTAAAAAAATCTCTTTATTTTAAGTCTAAAACCATGTATACTCTGCAGGTTCCTTATTGGTGGCGGGATGTTGGTCCAACACTTGGACGCAGCGTAACGAAAACTACCCTGAAAACGGTAGTTTTGTGCCGTTCTGTTAAAAGCTGCGTCGAGCATTGGCGGGACCCATAAGACTAGCGAGTAGCCTTCCAACACAACTTTCTTGAATACTTGACTTGATACTTGATAATATTTTAATACAAAGTACCCAATCATGATAAATGTTTAGTAGTAGATACCTACTTGAAAAAAAGCATACATCATTTTTTGACCACACACTTGGGCGAACATAAAAAGTTCCTGCTTAGTAAAGGAACATGAAACGTTCACATAAGTTTCATATTAAGAAGGCGGGCTCTAAAATCGAATAAAATTAGAATCGCAATCCCAACAGGCACGAACTTTTACATACATGACCAATAAAAGTAATGTGTCGCATCAAATTTACCCTGAAACAAGTAAGGGGTGTCTTTTACAACCCCATTTGGTGCCAAACGTTGTCGGAGGGTCACAATATTAGCATTTAAATAGGATCCGGGCATCACTGTACCATGGAAAAAGTTTTAGCCTTCGAGACACGAGAAAAGGCTACAAAATGAATATTTATTGCAGTGCCATCTGTAGGTAATAAATTGAAATTGTACAACAGCGACATCTATTTGCTAATGTGTGCTAATGTGAGCATCTGTAAAGTTGTAAAGGCAAGTTAATAGATGGCGTGAAAATAAATTAATATTGTTGGGAATTATGGATAAACGTTGGAAATACAATACGATCACTATGAGTTCATCGAGCTATCGTGCGTAGATATATATTTGAATGATTCCGAATTAACTGGTACTCTGTGATCACGTGACACATGCACACGTAGATGGAATCCCTGATCAAAACTGTTAATATACATATTAGGTACCTACTTATATCATTAAACTAACTTGTATTATAAGTAACAAAATGATGGAACCCATTTGGCTCTTCGGCATCAGCATTGCAAATCAACGGGACAATAGGTCTAGGGTTTTGGGTACGCAACGGACAAGTAACTAGCGAGTTAAAGCATTAATAATTTTGAACTATCTATAGGCTGGCAACAGCTAGTAGATTGCTCAAGTGTTAGTAGCTGTAGTATATTTGGAAAATTTATAGGCATCGGCCCGGTTATAACTTTTGTAGTAGGTACCTACAAGAGAAACATTTAAACTTTACTTGTAAATATCTAATGGCAACCCAGTTGAACGCTAATTGTCTTTAAACATCTTCTTAAATATTAACGTATCTCAAAAACATCAATTATAATAATAGTAAGAAACCACTACCTTAAAATAACTTTATATTAAGAAAATATCACTACCCTCATTTATAACATTAATTGGAAATCAACCGAATGAAATAAAACATAATCTAGTATCTATCTAGTTATACATCCGCCCGAACCTTCCATTTTAGATTAATAAGCATTGTTCTCGGTATTCCTCCGCTGACTTCACATCGTCAGCGGTTTATGTAAAAGCTTTCTGGGAACGGCCACACGCGATGGTGTGCCTTCCTGTAGGTTAAGTTTTATATTATGAACACATTAAATCGAGCCTCCAAATCGGCTGGACGTAATTGTCGTTTTAATTAATTAATTTAGTTTTTAAAAAGCCTTTAACCCGAAAGGGAAGTTTGACTGGCGCAGCCGGTAGGATCGTTTCGATAAGGCTGTGTCGCTTTCGGTGAAGTTCGGGTGTCCAAATCCACCTGGAAATAACGCGAGTGCGGCGCGAATAGCTGTGGAACGATCCACGAACCAAACAAATTCGTCATACTCCTGATGGTGCCGAGTATGGGAGCAGCGGTCGGTTGGTGAGTAAAACTCTTTGCCTTCCTTGCCATTACCTGTCCCATATTTTTCATTGAAAGGTTTTAGTTATTAGTATTTTTATTGTTATAATCGAGATCAAAATTCTCTCATTATAACGTATCTGGTTGTTTGATATAAAACTCTGTCGAGCAGCTATCTAATTCTAAGAAAGTCTGAACCATTCTGATAAGCGTATATGAACAAAGATTAAAGAAAAATAGATGTGGCATTTAATTGAATTTTAATAATTGAGAAAATTGTGAGATTAGAATATTAATTTGTTTTAAGGATATTATACAGTTTTATTTTAATATATATATATTTTATACAATTTTATATATGATTTAGGATTTTACTTTTATGTTGATTTTATAACCGTGTTTTATACTTTTATACTGATTTTATAACCGTGTTTTTTGTTGTAACTTGTGCATTTGTGTAATTGATTTAGAGTTTAAATTCGGTGATTAAATTTTTACGTAATTACAATGGAATCACGTCAAGTTCCACAACCAGCTGAAGCAGCTACAACAATTCAAATCATAGTTATCCCTAATGAAATTTTACGGCTTATCCCATTATTTGGAGGCGATAAGCGACAACTTAGTTTATTTATAAGAAAGTGTGAATATGTTATAAGCCGATATAGAGGTCATGAGGAACAAAATGTTTATGTACTGCACGCGATCACGAGCCGGTTAATTGACAATGCAGCCGCGTTATTATCTGAAAGAGAAGACGTTACTAACTGGTCTTCTTTAAAAGAATTATTATTACAACATTTCGGTGATCCGCGAAGTGAGGAGTGCATAAGCATTGAGTTGGAATCATGTAAAATTAAATCAGGTGAATCATATCTGGATTTCTGTTGTAGAGTTCAAAATATTCGGTCTCTGCTTATTTCGAAGGTAAATTTATTGGGTGATACCGAACTTAAACGCGCAAAAATAGCTATCTACAACAACACGGCTCTGAATGTATTCCTATACAATTTACCCGAGAATATGGTTCGTATAGTCAGGCTTAAGTCACCAGCCACTTTAGAAGACGCTTTAGGCGTAGTGCTAGAGGAAGTAAACTTCCATGAACAGTACTCTATGCGAAATCGTATCAATAATAATAACTCAGTGCAAAAACCAGTAATGACGTCACAACTTCAATTCGGCTTTAAGCCCCAAAATAATTTCACAACACCACAAAAATTTAATTTTGGTATTCCACAAAAATTTAATTTTGGTATTCCACAAAATTCAAATAATTTGAGACCACAATTTGGACAGCAACAAAACTTTGGACATAAGCCCCAGTTTGGTTATCGTCCCCCACAATTCGACTCTCAGCAACAATTAGGTTATAAACCTCAACAATTCGGTTACAAACCTCAACAATTCGGTTACAAACCACAACAATTCGGTTACAAGCCGCCACAATTTGGTTATAGGCCACAGTTTGGCAATAGGCCTCCGCCTAACTTTGGCATGACCCCTCAACAGTTTGGATACAAACCCCCACAGGTACAAAGCCCTCAACATCAAACGACTGACGTGTCCATGAGGACAATTCCTTCCAAGCCTCAGCCCCAAGTACAAAATCAAGGCTTTAGGCTAAACGAGCTTACCTCGGATAGTAATGAGACGGTATTTTATGACGGTTACTATGACAATGACTATTACTATGACTATAGCGACTATTACCCTAGTGAAGACGTAGAATGGACTCCAACGCAGGACTGTGTAGATGAAACGACACTGACAGAAAGACAAGATGCCCCTAACACTGAAGCTGAAAATTTTCACATAGCAGCCTCACACATAGCCCAGAAGTTATAGAACTTAACTGTGACTCTAACTTAAAACTACCTTACATCTATATACCGGAAATCAATGCCAAGTTTATGATAGACACGGGAAGTACTCGTTCTTTCATAAGCCCTCGCATGGCCTATTATTATTTCTCAGCTTATATTAAACATGAACCATTCCAAGTAGTCAGCACGCATGCAACTAGTCGACATAACGAGGTCATAGAAATACCACTGCTACCGACATTTAACAGTAACGACTACCATAAGTTTTATTTGTACGACGTAGACGGACGGTATGATGGACTTATTGGTAATGACTTACTGAAACAGTTAGATGCAATTATCGACTTAAAACACCTGGTATTACGTACTAATACAACTTGTATTCCAATTGTAAATAATTTAAATTACGTCATTGAATTAAAACCACGATGTGAACAACGCGTTAAAATCCCGATAGACCAGCACTCAGGCGAAGCTATAGTTGAGTTCAAAGAATTCACCTCTGGTGTACGTATGCCCAGTGCCCTGGTCAACTGCACAAATGGGTACGCATCGACTGTCATACAGAACATCACTGACCAGCCCTTAACTCTGACTGTATTCCGGCCTTTCACAGTAACACAGTTTGACGCGACTGACTGTAACATTAATTTTACTAGACATAGTACAGACATAGAGACAGACCAACTACTGGAACAAAACCTACAAAAATTAAGGCTTGACCACACTAATAGTGAGGAACATGAAAAAATATTGCGACTTTGTAGAGACTATAAAGACATATTTTATTGTGACCAAATTCCTTTGAGTTTCACAAATCAGGTTAAACATAGAATACGTACAAAGAACGAAGACCCAATTTTTGTCAGACCTTTTAGACAATCGCCTGCTCAAGTAAATGAAATAAACCAACAAGTTGAAAAGCTTTTGAAAGATAACGTCATTCAGGAATCTCATTCTCCCTGGAATGCCCCCGTCCATCTCGTTCCAAAGAAGATGGATGCATCCGGAGAACTAAAATGGCGTATGGTAGTTGATTTTAGACGACTAAATGACATCACTATTGATGACCGTTACCCCTTACCTAACATAAACGACTTATTTGACAAATTAGGGAAAAGCTCATACTTCAGCACGCTTGATTTAGCTAGTGGATACCATCAGATTGAGGTCGAGGAACAGGATAAAGAGAAGACAGCATTCAGCACGCAGAACGGCCATTATCACTTTTTGCGTATGCCCTTTGGCTTGAAGACAGCCCCGGCTACCTTTCAGCGAGCCATGGATAATGTGTTAAGAGGGTTGCAGGGAATACACTGTATGGTATATCTTGATGACGTCATAGTGTTTTCAGCGAGCTTAGACGACCATATCCAAAAGCTACGGACTATATTTGACAGACTCAGGGCAACCAATCTTAAAGTTCAGTTAGACAAGTCTGAATTCTTGAGAAAGGAAGTCCTTTACTTAGGTCATACTATTACAAAAGACGGGCTTAAGCCCAACGACGATAAGGTTACTGCAGTATTGAACTACCCTTTACCCACGACGACTACCGAAATAAAAAGTTTCCTCGGACTTATTGGTTATTACCGACGCTTCATCAAAGACTTTGCACAAGTGACTAAGCCTCTAACATCATGCCTAAAGAAACGTAACAAAATAGTAACTGACCAAAATTACATTAATGCATTCAACAAATGTAAGGAACTTTTGACAAATGCCCCGTTGCTTCAATACCCTGACTTTGACAAGACATTTATACTCACGACTGACGCATCGAATGTTGCACTTGGCGCTGTTTTATCACAAGGCCAAATAGGCAGTGACAAACCAATTGCATACGCGAGTAGGACCCTCAGCGATACTGAATCACGCTATAGCACGATTGAACGAGAATGCTTAGCTATTATTTGGGCCGTTAAACATTTTCGTCCGTATCTCTACGGTCGTAAATTCACCATCTATACTGACCACATGCCTTTATCGTGGCTTGAAGCCCAACAAGATTCTAGTAGCAAACTTACCCGTTGGAGACAGAGACTACTCGACTATGACTATGACATTGTATACAAGAAAGGTAAGCAGAACACGAATGCCGATGCTCTATCGAGAATAAAGGTAAATGCTCTCTCTGACACTGACGACGGAGGTCAGTCTATGAAAGTTAATGTTGACAGCAAGGAACAACAACTTAGGGAACATGTAGATAATTTAGTAAACGACATTGTACGACTGACAGCTAAAAAGAAAAATGAACGAAATGACTCCTCAACCATTACAATATCTGACGCTAGCGCCACAGCTTCAGCAAGTCCTATGTCCATTTCAGGCTCTGATACGCTGTCTATTGCAAGCGCAGATAGCGAAATCAAATACCCTATTAGAGAACCATCTCTTTCTAACACAGTGCATTCTGCTATGGATGTAGACGTAACAGATATACCGATATTAAAAGAGGCTATTGACACAAAACCAAACCAAATTCTTGTCTTTACATGGTTCAATAATGACATACAGGTTAAAGACATATCTCGCCTTAAACAAAAGGTGCTAGAAGTGTTTTTACCTATAGATAATTCAGAGTTAGTAAAGAAGTTTCTCAAAGAATATATCAGGCCAAAGATAAAATACTTTATATATTTCGAACATGAAGAACATCGCCGTCAGTTCAGTCGTATAGTAGTAGAGTTGTTTAGGAAAGGTACCGTACAGTTAATTGAATGTACAGAACGCGTAGTATATGTAGAGGATGAAGGAGAACAGAGAGCTATAGTGTTAAAGTACCATGAAGGAAAAACGTGCCATCGTGGCACTAAAGAGACTTTAGCTAACATACGTAGAACTTATTATTGGGTCAACATGCACGAAACAATTGCAGCAATAATTAACGCTTGTGAAATATGCCGTAAAATGAAATATGATCGTAAGCCCCTCAAACCCTTCTTACAGCTAACTCAAACGCAAGACGCTCCGTTCCAAGAGCTATTTATAGATCTATTTCAAATTGAAGGTCAATACTTTTTAACACTTGTAGACGCTTTTAGTAAGTTAGGCCAAGCTATACCAATTACCAACAGATCAACGCCCGAAGTAGTTCGCGCGCTTATGAAATATTTCTCATTCTATGGTATTCCAAAAAGAATTAGTTCAGATCCAGGCACAGAGTTCAACAATGAGCTAATTAAAGAATTTTTATCTCTACATAAAATTGAACTTCATATTGGCACACCCAATAACCCTAACTCGATGGGTCTGATAGAACGTTTACATTCTACTATCTGCGAAATCTATAGATGCGCTAAGTATGAACAAAAGTGTACAGATGTAGCATCAGCCATGATGTACTCTATAATCGCATATAACAATTCCATCCATTCAGTCACGGGCCTAACCCCATTCGAAGTAGCTTTCGGACACACCGACTCAGGTAGTCCTTTCGGTATAGAATCGGAAAGACAGTATATACAACAATTAGTGAAAGACCACGCTAAGCGAACGAAATTTTTATACAAACAATTAGCAGAGAAAATGACAGAGAGTAAGGAAAAGATCAGGGAAAAGAAAGGTGGGGAGGAGAGAATAGATTTTCAAGACGGAAAAACTATTTTCGCCAAAGACGTGAATAAAAGGAAAAGTAAAGACAAACCCAGATATACTAAAGCAAAAGTTGTAGGCAGGACAGATAGGAATGTAGTACCCATACAAATAGGCGAACGAGTTACGAAGGTACCTATTAAAAACATAAAACGCCCTCCGCAGGTGGAGCGTTCTGATCGTAGTGATGCCGGTGCTGGGCCTTCATCTGCGATCACTTGAGGGAAACCCAGGCATACTACCAGTAAAAGAAGGTCAAGCTCATATGCAAACTGATCATTGGACTATTATTAAAACTTTGGACTTGGAAAGAATCTACGATGATTTATGCTTTGTAATACATAATTATAACGAATTTAATATTTTAATAAAACAAAACGAATCATATCCTCGTGATTTTGTGACCATGAATATGCATTTGGATTACTTACGTGATATAACTACTCAGAAATACAGACAACTTGTTCCGCAACAACGATTTAAGCGAGGTTTACTTAACCCTTTGGGTTCACTCATTAAAATCATAACAGGTAATCTCGACCACGGTGATGCAACAAAGTATGATCAACTTACGTCTAAACTTGGAAAGAACCAAATTATTATTTCAAAGAAATTAACTTTAGTTTCACAAGTAATTGATAGCTTTATTAACACAACAGATACCATGTATAAGAACTCAGTTTTATTAGAGGCACGCATGAAAATTTTAGAATCAATGTTAAAAGAACTGGCGTCTCAAAAGAAACGCTGGGACTATTCCACGTATATTGTTAGCTTCTATAATCTATTCATAAGTAACTTTAGGACAATATTTGTAAAATTAGGTGAAATTGAAACTGCCCTGGCCTTCAGCAAATTATCAGTATTGCACCAGTCTATAGTGAACTCCACTGAACTGTTACATCATTTAACGCTTATAAGTAACACCGAAAACTTGGTATATCCTGTAACTGAAAGAAATTTGGTAAAGCTCGAAGAAACATTTAGCATTAAGTCTTATATCAAACATAACCAGATTACGTTTATAATAGAGGTGCCCCTTACCGACAATACTACTTACAATTATTTTAAACTATATTCGTTACCAATGTTCCGTGAGTTTGAAAATAAAACCTTTTCCATTTTTCCCCAATATCCTTACCTTTTGGCAAAGGGAATGAAATACCTTCCGATTGAAAATCCATGCCGACCTCTTGCCGCTGGAGACCACTACCTGTGTGCTGATAACAACAAGGCTCCTTACCCAGAGCCTACCTGCATCGAACAACTCATGAGGTTTGATAATAACCTCACTCGCTGCGTGCAACGACAAATCCAACTTGAAGACGTACGTGTTCAACAAATTGCTGCTACTAGTTGGATTTTATATTCACGACTTAAAACTGTAGTAACAACATATTGCGATGCCGAGGTTACTAAGCATCCAGTCTTCGGAACATATATTGCAACTCTGGACAAGCCCTGTGATTTTGAAATCCACGGCATTCAGATCCGACATCATCGTGCCTACACCGAGAGCATATTTGATGACCAGATTCCTGTCATCGATCTGCCTCGCCTCCACAACAGTGCGAGTATTGGCACATCGCTATCCAGTACAAGTGCACTAAACATGCAAAGAATCAGTTTAGATGAAGTGAAATATATGTCATATGCGCTAAAGCACAGTGAAATGGTGAACAGTGTTTTTGAAGAATCGGACTTTAACTTCAGTGTAGTTGTATACTCTTCTTTAGTTTTAGTTATTATATGTTTCTTTGTAATTATGTCATATGTGTTTCGAAATAAGATAATTTTAATTTGTTCACGAAATTATCGGCACGTTATTAAAAACGAACGCACCGATAATTTCCCTCTTGGGGAGGGAGGAGTTATACATCCGCCCGAACCTTCCATTTTAGATTAATAAGCATTGTTCTCGGTATTCCTCCGCTGACTTCACATCGTCAGCGGTTTATGTAAAAGCTTTCTGGGAACGGCCACACGCGATGGTGTGCCTTCCTGTAGGTTAAGTTTTATATTATGAACACATTAAATCGAGCCTCCAAATCGGCTGGACGTAATTGTCGTTTTAATTAATTAATTTAGTTTTTAAAAAGCCTTTAACCCGAAAGGGAAGTTTGACTATCTTTTTAAGAAAACAACTAACAAAACAAAAACATATCAAGTGACCTCGAAATCGAGAAAGAGATTGATTGTTTTCTTACCTCCTTTCAATATTTCTAACATTTCAGCAAAAACAAGCGAATACTTCATAAAATAAGGTGTGATTTTGATTGTTTTTTTGTACGGGACAATTTTCACTGTTTATCACGAAAAGATTATCCTGTTCCGCGTAAAATAAATCAAGAAAGCGATTTAGGTCGGTTTCCGGAAGTGAGAGGGATACGAAGGGAAAAGAGTGGGGGGGGGGGGGGGGAGAGAATAGACGTTCCCGCCAAATAAGGCGGGATTGTGAGAGCTTGCTGCGTGTTGTGCGTGTTTAGAAAATAAAGAACAAACCTACCTCGATACCCGCTTCATTAACATGTTATATAGCGCCCGCGCCCGGTTCGATCCGCATTCCGCATCAGTTTCTGGTGAAGGTAAAGGAAGCGTGAGTCTTCTCGTGACCACGACCGATGCAACGTGGTCAAATCAACGTGGTCGAATCAACGTGATCAAAACAACGTTGTCGAATCAACGTGGTCGAAACAACGTGGTCAAAATGTAGAGGTAAACGCTAAATGTTTTTCAAGCACCGATTGATTTATTACACAACCACAATTCCCAAACTATTGTGGTTTTATAATTACTTTGTAATATTTTATTTTAATGAAGGTATCGGGTACGTCGAGCGGTGTCGCCGTGTGCCGTGTGGCGAGTGTCTACGGGTCGGTCGGTCGGTCGGTCGGTCGGTCGGTCGGTCGGTATTTTTATTTATCACATTAACAAATACGTTTTTCTTGTGTTAATTAATTTTGCTTCTTCGAGTTATATGCCAATAAAGATAGGTATCTTTATTGGCATATAACCCACCTTTGTACCAACAAATGAATAAAAGTGTTTTATCTCTCGTAAAGTCTTTTATTGTTACAGAACCCTTTCCTGTAATAGCATAGCCGAGCTCGACAAGGGTTAATAATTAAGATAAGAAATGGTAAATTAGTGTATTTTGGAAAATGTATTGTTTTTTTTATGTCGTCTCCCAACATCAGTGGGCTTTGGTACTTCACTCGGCGCTGCCATTGTTGTTCGCACCCTGAACAGGCCGCGAGGATGGCGCCGGTACATTTTGATGAGGAAGATCTTTATTTTGATTTATACTCTAATCTACCTACTTATAGGTATTTATACTAATTTTTAATTTGTTGGTAATCGAACTATACTTAAAATAAAACTGTAACAGGTTCAAATATGTATATTGAAGTTATATAAATAAATTTGTTGGGACGGCCCTCTTTAATCGTTATACTGAAGTCTAATGTATTATTTGTCATTTTTGTCTGTGTGTCAGTATCGTGGCCGCGCACCGCGCCGCATTCGAGTGAAACTTGAATGGCATGATTTGATTGCGTATACCGTACTGTGTACTGTTTACTGTGTACTGCGTACTGTGTACTGCGTACTGTGTACTGTGCGCACTCCGAAACTCCGAACGTAGATATGATGATGGCGGATTATTAATTAGTGTTAAGTGTCGGCGAGAGTGCACGAGAGTAAGAACGTGCCAAAAAATGGCGAATCGTTCTCTGCAATCTCAAAGTAAACTTTCCGTAAAGGGCCCACTTGTATTACTACATAATGTATTCAGTAGATGTAATGTATTAATTATTAAGAAATAATTATAATCACAGCCCTAAATCATATGGCTCATATAAACACACCGTTAAGAAGCATTTTGCCTCCACTTTCTTAATGCGTACTGCCAAGGAATGGAACTCGTTGCCCGAGTGTGTGTTTCCCGAAACGAATCTATAACCCTAGGGTCTTCAAGTCAAGAGTGACCTTCTAAGGCTTGCGTGCTACATCTTAGGTACTTAACTTCAGATGAAACAATGGTCAAACGTAATTTTATTAAAGCAAGATTGAATTAAAGTTATCATTTTGTTATATTTCATAAAATGCTACATGTTTAATAAATAATAAAGACTTGGCCAACCGTAAATAGTGTTTAGGCATACAAACATACAGAATACATAAACGCCGTTACCTACACTACACCCAAACTACCGCCGCAATATTTCACTTGTTCCAAAATAATTATGATCAAAACATCTCACCGCGAACAAATAATTGTAGATCTATTGTCATCTCCCGCCTGAAGGCCGGGGGTTGTCACGCACATTGTCATCTCCCGCCTGAAGGCCGGGGGTTGTCACGCACAGTATCTCTCCTTGAGTTTCGTGTTCATTCATTTTCAATTTATTTCTTTTGACGGCCGCCGCTTCAAATAAGAAATATAACAATTGATAATGAAATATTACAATTCGGCGAAGACATATTAAAGAAAGTAACATTTTCGTTTGATCAATTTGGCGAACGAGCGTAAGAATGGTTGAACAATGGAAAGAAGTGATTCGTAAAGTAGGTAAATAACATACTTAACGAATATAAAAATGTTTACCCATGTTTTTACTTATAACCGCCTCTCCCACATAATCTACGAGTAATCAAAATAGTAATCCACTAATCCAGACGAAATTGAAGACTAATAACTAATAGAACCCCATTGATAAGACTTCGCCGTCCATTTGCTATCTATTCCTCATCTAATAGTGGCAGCGAGCGGGGCACGCAGCATGCGGAACTGATGGCCGATGGGGTCCGAGTGGTCCCGAGTGGAGACCACTCGAGGGCAAGTCCAGCAGCAAAGCACGTTCGTCCTATGGTGGACAGTAAACCTGATCACGGGGCCACCAAATTCATTTTCATTTATTTCAAAATTCTTTTACAATACTAATTCACTATAAAAATTATTATTAATTATTTATATAATACTTTAACCCCCCAATTAAATTATTAAATTAAAATTATTTTTATTATTTTATATTATTTAATTTCTCCCCTCAAATAAATTAATATTATTAATATCTTTTCAATGTAAATGAAATACTTTTCAAGCTCTAATTTGTTCTTTCCGGGGCCGCCGCCGACGGTCGGACGGGTCCTCTCGCAGGGAGAGGCGTACGAGCAGGTGTCTAGTCTAGCTAGTGGACGTCTCCTACCGCTGAGATAATCATTATGTTTACTTATTTTTGTTTGCAACTTATGTTATATTTATATTTTTCTCTTTTAAAAACTGTGTTAAAATAAGTGAAACATTCTTTGGAATAGTTTAGAATTTGAATCGATGTACAAGATCAGTCGATCACAGATAAAATGTATTGAGTGAATAATTATTAGTCATATCTTAATTAATAAATGTTTCATGAGTATGTGGCTAACGTTCCCGAAACCACGGTTTTAATAAAACATAGTTAAATGTTCACAGTATTACCGCCGGAATGTGTGCGCTAGCCGCACCCGGCGGCTTCACCCGTAGTTTGAAGCGGCTCAACTGTGTTGCCAGTTTTGATCTAATTAAGTTGTTGTGTTCACGAAATAATTGTTTAGTTAATCGTAACTTAATAAAAAATTACGATACCATTTTGTGATAACACTTGATACTTGTGAGCGATTCATTTTTAGTAACAGTAAGTAATAAAAAAGTAAACGCAAGCAGCTGTCCAACTGTCAGTTTAGGTGTTGGCTAGCACCCCGCACCCCGCACCGCGCACCCCGCACCGCGCACCGCCTGAACTGTGTTGTCACTTTAGACGTCACTCATCACCTACAAATTGGTGAACTTGTTACGCTTCAACAGCTTCTAAATATTTAGGCATCTCCTTAGGTTAGTGAGCACTCTCAGAGTCACGCAATGAGATATGGAGAGAGCTACGCTCGGGTTTCTCTTCGCATCGAATCAGCAATGAGCAGATTCGTAGAAGAACGAAAGTCACCAACATAGCCCCGCGCACCGGCTGGACACGTAGCTTAAAAAACTGATGGCCATTGGGATCGAAAGGTTCTCGAATGGTGACCACGGACTGGCAAGCGCAGCATAGAACGGCCACCGACAAGGTGGACAGGACCAGATTAAGATCGCAGGTAAGGGCCTTATGCAAATTAATGGAGGAGGCATTTGTCCAGCTGTGAACGTCCTATGGCTGAGATGATGAGAGTGAGTGAAAACGGGCGAAAGTATTTCAAACTGCAAAAAGTCTTAAAATTTTACTAGTACCTAACATATATTAAAAAAATCATAACTACACACTTCATTTATAAATCCAATATAACAAGTTAAAAGATCATTTTAACATAAATGCACGCGCGAGGTGCACTACACAAACGATGCCAACAAATTAGTAATTGGTACATTCTCATTGGAATTAATTTTGGAATTAATAGGCAAGACTTAATTAATGAACTGAGGGTTCAGTAGCTAATTGACGTATAAATGATTAATGACAGATAATTGAACAGGTTGAATGTGAAACGAGGCAATCCGATAGAGAACTAAAGGCATCGACACCCTGGATATGATCGCTGAGCTCAGGTTATACAGGGCTCCGAACGGTTCAGTTGCGTGATACATCTTCTCTCAAATAGAATAATAACTCCCCACCAAAGGATTGAGCTCCGGGTGAAGGGAACACCGTTGTGAATCCCCAGCAGGGTGGTAGAGTACTTTTAAGAATTTTCCTAGTGTTAGAGAGTTCCCGAGAGAGGGTTGTGTTTTTAGCCGACTATGGCGAAGCAAAAGGGAGGGTTACGATAGGTCAGAGATGAGAACTTGGCTGAAGTGAATAAGTAACAAAGGTCTTCAATTATTGAAACAATTTAGAATAGAATAGAATAGAATTATATTTATTCGTAACATAAAAAAATAGAAAGTTATTACATAAGATATTACTACGATAATAAAACAGCTTAAAAGTTTTGCAGTTCTTTGCTACGAATCAGCCCAAACTTAGCGTTGTGCTGGTTGTGAACAACCAGCGCTGGTCTTCCGTTTGGGCTGGTAGGCGACGTCACGCACGTACAGACGAACGGCTTAGTACTTATTTAAGGAAGTATAGTTCGGTGATTCCCACTCCCGTAGCATATAGTTCATTTAGATAATATGACCTCTGAAATGCCTTTGTTCGCGGTGACCCGAAGTTTGTTCGAACGAGTTCCACAGTTCCTAGTTGCATATAGCGACTAATGAAATCCGAAAAGCGCTTCGTAGCTCACAAATCAATAGTTTAAAATGCAAATGCGAACGGCACAAGAACAGCCCCCGCCACTGCCACCGCCACCAGCGCCACACGCCAACCGGCCATCACATTTACATATAACAACACTTTACTCTGAACAATGCCCCTTATGCCTGGAACTGGCAATTGCACCAACTAAACCGATATGATAGCTATGGCGTGTACAACACTAGATGTGATCAGTAGCAGTAGACGGTGGCGGCTATCACCCAGGCGCCCTTTATTAACAATCCAATATACTGTTTCTTACATTATAAGATTGCGTTTGACCACTGTCTCGCCTAATGTTAAGTGATGTCGTGGTCTTATTCGTAGCACGGAAGCTTACAACAATTCATCGGTGACTTGAAGACTCCATTCCGGTCAGAGTGCACTTCACGGAACACTACGGGGAAAATACTTACTTAGGACATTTTGTTGTACAATACAAGGAACCTCACTCTATCCGTCACTAACTACTCTGACCGATGAACCGTGCAGGGGAGGTGTTGGTGAGCCTAGTCATCTGCGTTACATCATTTTTAGCGCTTCATCGACCGCTGCCTCCATACGCTCGCTTGGCTCGCTCGGCTCGCTCGGCTCGCGCGTCGTGCTGTCGCAGTTTCAACCTAATCTCACCTAGTGATCTGCGTTACGACCACAGATCAATTATTGTTATATTTTATTATTATAAGGTAGCTTCTCTGCGGTGACGATCTATTAGGTATATCAAATAAAATTAAAAACCTTTTTCCTTATCGTCCCGTAACCCTAATCCGTCAACCCCGCCTCCATTCCTTGACAGTACGCAACATGATGGAAGCAAAACGCTTCATACTTGTACGGCAACGTTTTACATTATATAGGTACCAAGTAATAATGGAGCATTAACGTATATGTGACTGATCGATCACCATCCCCACTCGAGCGACGATACAATGGGGATGGTGAAATTAAATTGTGATGTTTCAATGCACACTCACTGCACTCTTGAAATTGTCAAATTTGTTAAACTGAACTTGATTATAATAATAAATGAGCAAGTTTGAATGTAAACTGAAACGCAGTAAGATTGATGTCGACGATAGACGATTAACGAGCTGTAATTAACGATTAAATATTTTGATAAATGAGCCGGGATAACCTAATTTACTTTATCAGCTCTACGATCGAGTTTGAGCCAGGATTATACGGCCGATATATGTATGACAATTATTCAATATTTTCGCTAGTTTAAAAAAAGTGCCGTGGTGGTACCGGCCTAGACTAGTACTCCCCCATCTCTTCCCGCGGGTGCCGTAAGAGTCGGCTAAGGGATAACGTACCAGGAGGTGGGCAGCAGCGCCTTCTGAGGATCGGAAATCATACTGCGCTCGCCAACCCGCCTGCCAAGCGTGGCGAGTATTGGCAAATCCCCCCTATATGGGGGAGGCATACGTCCACCAGTGGACGCACATAGCTGAGAAAAAAAAAAAAAAGACCCGATAATGAACATAATACGTAAATTTTGTATTTACATCTCTAAACAGATTTATGTGCTTTTCGTGAGGGCCCCGTTATTTAAAAAACTTATGTTGCAATGATTGTATATAATTGAAAACTATTATAATGAGATGTGTTACCAGTGATGCTGATGACATATGGAACCGAAACGTGGTCCCTAACTATGGGCATTCTGAGCAGGAGCGGGGTCGCACAACGAGCTATAGAGAGGGCTATGCTCGGGGTTTCTCTACGTGATCGAATCAGAAATGAGGAGATCCGTAGAATAACGCAAGTCACCGACATAGCCTATCGCATTAGCGCGTTGAAGTGGCAGTGGACAGGGCATATAGCTCGAAGAACTGATGGCCATTGGGATCGAAAGGTTCTCGAGTGGAGACCACGGACATGCCAGCGCAGCATTGGACGTCTACCGACCAGGTAGACAGATGACCGTTAAGGTCACCGTCTATAATGCACTTAGCATCCTGTGGGCCTTTTGCTTGTTCCGTCACATTATCCCATAAATAAAGGAATCGTACGTACCGATATACATTAAGTGTACCTTACCACAATTCAGGGAGTTCGATAACGGTGTTACCTTAACCCGAAGCTCAAGCCGCTGGTGGGGATTGAACCAGCGTCAATTTGACAGCCGACGCCCTCACTGCCGAGCTATCAAGCTTACGGTGAAGGTAATATCGTTATCAATTCCCAGCATGGTGGTAGTGTACGTACTTTCGAGTTTCAAGTTTGAAAAACTGTCAGCAGCAGTCCTTCAGAGCCAGCAAGCATTCTAAGTATAGTGTGATAACATCTTCGACTACATCGACATAGACATAGACATAGACATAACTTTATTGATAATATATATTACAAGTCAATTTAATTAAATGATATTTATGTAATTTAATATAATTATATTAGTAGTATACAACTACCTAGGAAAAATATATATCCATACATAATGTTTCTCACTGCGTCACTTAAGATAATTAAAATAAATAAGTCATCCATAATTTACTGATAGTTAATAATAATAATAATTTAATTAATGAATAATTATAATAATTAATAATTTAGGCGTGGAATTACGCAAGCTATTTTTGTTTTTCCATAAATTCCTTATAGGAGTAGAAAGCCTTTTTTATGAGCCAGCTTTTAAGTTTACTTTTGAAAGCTGTGTCACTTGTTATTTCTGTGATGTCTATTGGCAATCGGTTGTAAACCTCTGGCCCCATTACAAACAGCGTTTTTGCGGTTTTTGTAAGAGTGTGTGGGATGCTAGCTAATTTCTTACCATTTCTAGTATTGTACCTATGATTGTCTCTACGTTTTTTTAATGTATGCAGGTTTTCACGGATACATAGTGCAACATGGAGTATTAAAAGACAGGGAAGGGTCAAGATACCCAGTCTTGTAAATTGAGGCCTAGCCGAGTCGTCCTGAGGAATGTTTGCCATTACTCTCACAGCACGTTTCTGCATTCGGAAGATACGATCACATTCTGCAGCGCGTCCCCAGAACTCAATCCCATACTGTAAGAGAGTCTGCATACTTGCAAAATAGCAGGAACGAACTGCATCCGATGGTAATGTAGCTGCAACCCTACCAAGCGCATAACATGCTTGCCCTAGTTTGGAACACAAGTCTTCGATATGGAATTCCCATGTCATTGCATGATCCAAGTGAACACCGAGGAATAATGCGGTTTTCACTTGTGTAATGTCTTCACCTTCTATATTAATTACAATTCTACGACAGCTGCGGCCTGCGAGGTTGAAAGTCATGAAATGTGTTTTGGACAAGTTGAGTTTAAGGCCATTATTTTTAAACCACAGTAACAGCTCTGATGCTAATGCATTTAATTGTATCTCTAAATCATGTATAGTGTCAGCGGTCATAATGGCAGCAACGTCATCGGCATACATGTATATCTCTCCTAAAGTGGTAGCTCTTGGTAAGTCGTTTAGGAGAATCGAAAAAGCAAGGTTTGATAGAGATGATCCTTGTGGAACCCCAATATTCGTCGATATCCCTTTCGATTTTAATCGACCATAATCTCCAAAAACATATTGAGCTCTCTCATTTAAAAAATCTATAATTAGGTTATGAGCAGGACCTGCTATTCCGTAGTATTTTAATTTCGTCACTGACCATTACATAAGATAGTGGTCAAACGGGGGATCTATAAAGTATAAAAAAGTATTAACATATATGTATATGTGTAATATATATGTGTATGTATAATATATAATGATGATGATGATGTATAATATATATGTAATATATATTATATATAGTAATAAAAAAATAAATATAGTAATAAGTGCATAGTCGTCAAGTGAAAATATATTAAGATAATAATCTAATAAAACAACTAAAATGCTTTGTAGATCTTTGGTACAATTCGGCCCCAACTAAGCGTTGTACTGGTGGTGAATAACCAGTGCGGTCTTCTGTTCGGCCAGTTGGTGACGTCACATAGGTAATAACAATCTCGGTTGAAAGTCATGTAAGTATTCGACATTATTTAGATTTGAACACGGCTAAACTTAACTCTCGAAACTAATAGCACATGCTCTCTATGAAAAAGTGACTCGGAAGGTCACGAAACTTGTCGCGATACCCACTCGACTAATATACGTTATTTAAGTCGTAGTTTGAAATAAATAATATCAATCGGTTCCAATTTCCATAATATCGTTTTTGATGAGTATATAAACTGAGTTTATACCGAATGTCTCACAAAACTTCACACAGAACGTCACAGCGACGTCAGGATTAATATCCAGCCGCACGTACAACTTTCTAAAGATGTCACAGACTGACTCGCTTTTAAGTTGAACATGAATTCCTCTTGGATATTGCATCCCGCGCTAAACCCAGCGATTTAGTTTTCGGTTAGAGAAAATACTGCGAGGAATATTTACACTGGCCGTGCCGGGTCCGATCCGAGCAGCGACGGCAGACAGTGAGTACAGTTATAAATGGACAGACATACATGGGTCAAGTGAATGGTAGGTAGTGTTAGAAGAGGAAAGCCTAGGGGGACGTTCCGAAATCAGATTGAGGAAGTTCTACGGGCCAAGTCAAGAGTACCTTTTTTGTGTGAAAGGTCTGATGAGCGTGGATGGAGCGAAATAAGTGCTCGGGATCGTAAGATTATAGGGATATTATATATATTACAAAAGATTTGAATGTTTGCTTGTTTGTCGTTTGCACAGAATAGGCTCCGAAACTACTGAACTGATTTGAAAAATGATTTCACTGTTGGGACTAGAACATTATCTCCGAGTGACGTAGGCAACATTGTATTTTCAAAAAAATAGGGATAATTAATTTTGATATTTTTTACCTGTGCGAAGCCGGGGCGGATCTCTAGTATGAATGTATATATGATTCCCCAACCAGGCTCGGCAAGGAGACGGCTCGGCCCCCCGCAGTGTAAACACCGTACACCGACAGACGAGCTCCCGGCGGCGTTTGGTTTGATCCGCTGTACCTCATATCTGTTACCGCTCAAGCGCTCAAACCAGACGTCGAGCTGAGTTTATGCTGCGGACACATTTGACATAGCACGTGGTCTCACGTCGCGCGTCGCACGCCGCACTGACTAAGAGCGCAGCTTAACTACGGCGGGTTATATTTCCTGGGCATGTCCGGCGATCGTGCCTTCTTACATATAATGCTTTAATTTTAGATCACCACAATTAAATATATGTTTGAATAGTAATCTACACGTGTCGATCGTCACACTTATTAGACAATTATCTTAACGTATTTTATCCAACTCGTTAAAAAGACGCCCCGATAACATTTGTACAACGAAAACTATGCTCGACGCTTCCAACTAGTTCTTGTCCAGATATATGTATACAAACTAATGAAAGACTTTCACGAAGGGATATTCTCAGGGTGAATGAGAAATCCCGTGGAAACCAGTCCGTCGGAACAGCCCGATGGAACAGTATGTGGTGGTGCGGTACGAAGGCTGGACGCGCCGCGCTTCTCCGCGAGCGCTGGTGGAGACAGGGCAGCGCTCTCGGGCCCGGAGAGTACGGTATGTCCATAATACGAGCAGATGTTCCTGTGTCGACGGTAATTTAACAAATTATCTTCGTTTAGAATTAGGTCATTTTAAATTTCTCAAAGCGATAAGTTACAGAGGGTAGCGTTATCTACTTCATCATGGGAAGACATGCTTGCAGATTAAAAAATAAATGAAGTGACTCTTATATACTGGTGTCTGAGTTTACCGAGTGACGAAGCCAACGAGAGCCACGCTAAGCTGCCGGCGCTCCGGGGATGTAGGTCTTGACGTGCTCACGTAAGCCTTTTACAACAAATCGGAAGGTGGTCGCAGTGGGCGGTCGTGGCTAGCTTCACCGGATCTTGTTACTCCTGGATGGGCGACGGACCACCAGGTGATTTGTCTCTAATGTTAACGAAGCCTCACATCGTTCACTTGTGACTGTTCCCTTTCATTATGTCTTTGAATAAACACAAACTCTGTATGTAGGTATTTCAGTCACGGTAAAGAATATAGGAAAAACTTTAATTCAACATGGCGGAATTTCTACAATGTGTTAAAAATAAATGTGACTGCTAGAATTCTTATGTGTAATATCGTATTGATACTATCGAACTTTGCCGTGGGGTACCGGCTTAGAATAGTACCCCCCCATGTCTTCCCGTGGGTGTCGTAGGAATCGACTAAGGGATCACGTACCAGAAGGATGGGCAGCAGCGCCTTCTGAGACTCACATTCTGTACTGCGCTCGCCAACCCGCCTGCCAAGCGTGGTGAGTATTGGCAAACCCCCCCCCTATGATATTACAAAATTCGACCAGGCCCCCAGTCCCCGGCAGCTCCGCTAAAGCTGGCTCCGGTAGCGGCCAGTGTAACGGTGGAGCAGGGGGTGCGAAGAATCCCCGGCAGACGCACGGCTACCACTCCCTCATTAAACGACCTCTGGCCCTGGTAACACATAACGTAAGAACTTTGTTGGCAGACGAGAGGATCGTCGAGCTGGAAGAAGAAATGAGTAAGTTACACTGGGATATCCTAGGGTTATGTGAAGTCCGTAGAGAGGGTGAGGACACCATAACCCTTAAATCCGGTAACTTGCTCTACTACCGGGAAGGCGACCAAAAGTCCCAAGGTGGTGTCGGATTTCTCGTTCGCAAGTCCCTCACTAACAACATCATTACCATCGATAGCGTTTCGAGCAGGGTGGCATACCTAATACTCAGAATATCTAGTAGGTATTCGTTGAAGGTCATTCAGGTATATGCACCGACCTCGAAACTCGGAACCGATGAGGAGGTAGAGGCTATGTATGAGGACATTAGTAGGGCCATGCATACCTCTAAGACCCATTATACTGTTGTTATGGGGGACTTTAACGCAAAGTTGGGCAAAAGAAGTGATGGAGAGTTGAGAGTGGGGCAATTTGGTTATGGACAACGGAACCCCAGGGGACAGAGGCTGGCCGACTTCATGGAGAAAGAGGGACTCTTTATGATGAACTCTTTCTTCCAGAAGCCGCCTCACAGGAAATGGACCTGGTTGAGTCCGAACGGTTCCACGAGAAATGAGATCGATTTCATCATGACCACCAAGAAACAAATATTCAATGATGTCTCTGTGATCAACATGGTGAAAACCGGTAGTGATCACCGCATAGTAAGAGGCATATTGAATATTAATGTTAAACTTGAGAGGTCCCGTTTGATGAAATCCACGCTCCGGCCTCAAAATGTCCATATTCAAAACCCCGAGAGCTTTCAACTTGAGCTATCCAATCGCTTTGCTTGCCTTGAGAACTTTGCGTCGGTGGACGAGACCAACAACAGGCTTATAGAAACTGTCCACGAAGTGGGGTCTAAGTTCTTTAAACCCCGCCGTACAAATGGACCTCAAAAACTCTCCAGCCATACCCTTGACCTCATGGCTGAACGACGCTCGTTGCAACTGCAATCATCCGATGACGCTGCGTCGTATAGGCAGCTTAATAGACGAATATGGAAATCCTTGCGACACGACATCCGTACCTTTAATACAAATCGTATTAAAGATACGATCGAACAGAGAAAAGGCTCCAAAGTGTTTGCAAGAGACCGGTCTATTGGGCAAAGCCAGATGACTAAGCTGAAGAGAGATGATGGCAGTATAGCGTCGACCAAAGCAGAGGTGCTTGGAGAGATTGAGAGGTTCTATGGACAGCTATACACTTCGGTCGCTAAACCTGTTGATAGCTTGGCCAAAGACCCAAGAGCCAAGCTAACCCGACACTATACCGAAGACATCCCGGACATCAGCCTGTACGAGATTAGGATGGCTCTGAAGCAGCTTAAGAACAACAAGGCGCCGGGTGACGACGGAATCACATCAGAGCTTCTGAAAGCGGGTGGCTCACCGATACTGAAAGTCCTTCAGAATCTCTTTAATTCCGTTGTCCTCGAAGGTTCAACGCCGAAAGCATGGAACAGAAGCGTAGCGGTGTTGTTCTTTAAGAAGGGTGACAACACATTGCTTAAGAACTACAGACCCATTTCGCTTCTGAGCCATGTTTACAAGCTGTTTTCAAGAGTCATCGCGAATCGTCTCGAACGAAGGTTTGATGACTTCCAGCCTCCCGAACAAGCCGGTTTCCGAAAAGGCTTCAGCACCATAGACCACATCTATACGCTGCGGCAAGTTATACAGAAGACCGAGGAGTATAACTTGCCCTTATGTCTAGCGTTTGTGGACTATGAGAAAGCCTTTGATTCGATCGAGACGTGGGCGGTGCTTAAGTCTCTCCAGCGTTGCCGTATTGACCATCGGTATATTGAAGTGTTGAAGTGTGTGTACAATAACGCCACCATGTCGGTCCGAGTACAAGAGCAAATTTCGAAGGCGATTCCATTGCAACGAGGCGTGAGACAGGGAGACGTTATTTCTCCGAAACTGTTCACTGCCGCATTGGAAGACGCCTTCAAGCTCTTGGAATGGCAAGGATTCGGCATCAACATCAACGGCGAGTACATCACTCACCTTCGGTTTGCCGACGATATCGTGGTCATGGCAGAATCGATGGAAGACCTCAGCACGATGCTCGAAGGCCTCAACAGAGTTTCCCTAAGGGTGGGCCTTAAAATGAACATGGACAAGACGAAAATTATGTCGAATGTCCATGCTGCGCCCGCCCCCATATCAATTGGGAACTCGATTCTCAAAGTTGTTGACCATTACGTCTACCTAGGACATACAGTCCAATTAGGTAAGTCCAACTTTGAGAAAGAGGCCAACCGTCGAATTCAACTCGGCTGGGCAGCGTTCGGGAAGCTACGAGAAGTCTTCTCGTCCAAAATACCGCAATGCCTGAAAACGAAAGTCTTCGAACAGTGTGTGTTACCAGTGATGACTTACGGAACCGAAACGTGGTCTCTGACTATGGGCCTTCTGAGCAGGCTCAGAGTCACACAACGAGCTATGGAGAGGGCTATGCTCGGGGTTTCTCTACGTGATCGAATCAGAAATGAGGAGATCCGTAGAAGAACGCAAGTCACCGATATAGCCCAGCGGATTAGCAAGTTGAAGTGGCAATGGGCAGGGCACATAGCTCGAAGAACTGATGGCCGTTGGGGCCGAAAAGTTCTAGAATGGAGACCACGGACTGGCAAGCGCAGCATAGGACGGCCACCGACCAGGTGGACAGGCGACCTGACTAAGATCGCAGGCAAGGGCTGGATGCGGGCCGGGAAATCAATGGGGGAGGCCTATGTCCAGCAGTGGACGTCCTATGGCTGAGATGATGATGATGATGATGACTATCGAACGAGCCGGAGACTTTCACGCATATAGTTTTGATTCTAAGATGTTGTCACGAAAAACAATTACAGATTATCGATCGGTATTAACGAAATATAAAGTGTGACAATGGGCAGCCTTATCGCCAGAAGCGATTTCTACCAGACTGCATTTAACGGACGGATTGTAGATCCTATAAGCACGGGATGATGTTAACGATTAAGGACAAACATAAAAACAGAAAACTGATGCGTTTTCAAAAATGGTATTCTTGTTTCGAAGTCGCGATTTGGGAGTGACGTCACGCTGAAGCTTTTCTTATATGTGGTGCCTTACTGGCTATCACCAGAGGGAACGTAAGAAAAACGGTCAAGCTAATAAAAGGTTAGAATGTATAGGTTATAAGTCAAGCGGGTCATGATATGTACGCATATTTTGACATCGTAACACTTGAACCCTAAAACAAACTGGAGCGGGAAGCTGCTCAGCTGCTGAGGTAACCAACACTCTAAACTTTGTTCTTTTCAACGATTTAGGTTTTTAAGAGATATTTCAGAGCCTTATCCCTAAAGTTTTGTTTAGTATTAGCAAATACTTTGTGAGGAAGAAACTGAAAATTTCTCGACTTCATTTCAAAACACTATAAATGGCCTTAAAAATCCAACATAATAAGGTAAACTTACAAGTAAACTTACTTTTTAAACGTAAGTGTTCATAAATAGAATAAATTGTAAACTGTGTACTAATGTCGTTTAGGTATATTTATTAATAGAACCTATTTCGGTTCCTGACAAGTAGCCGGACAAGCAAAAAATGGTCTTAAAAAAGTCATCCGCGCGCTTTAGTCAGGATCTACTTTAGTCTTGACATGGTATCGTAGTGTCTCATACGACCCGATTTGGGCAAAAATCTCAAGGTTCGTAGTCTTCATTTAGCTTATCTTACGACCTAGGTAATCATCTTGCTCTAACATAATACTATTACTGCTCAGTGGCTAAAACTTCATTACAAATATAATTAATCAATAAATTCCCCAAATTGCTGGACGGTACCCTATTATAGTTTATTGAAGCGGAGAGCTTCCACATATTAATTAAATCCATTTTATGTCCACATTTAAAACAAACCACCGACTTTTCAGATTAGTACCGGTATTAAAGCGTAATTTCTGCGCAACTCAAACGATAAGGTGACTAACAGCTACCGAATCTATTCCCCATCTGTTATCTGTCCGGCGCGCCGACTAAAATGTCGTCCGCGATTCCGCCGGGAGATTCATCGTCGGCCATTTGTAAGGTGCGCCACAGCGTCAGCGTTTCTGGAGATAGATGGGGTTGCTCAGCTTCGACTGCGACACCGTGAGCGACGATGGAGGTCACTGAAAACGGGTTAGGCAGTAGCTACGTAGGAAAGAATGTCAACAGTTTAGATTAGATAGTTAAAATGGCATTAAAAGAACATTGCGCCATACACAGCGTGGTGGTTAAGTTCATTTTCGTACGGTCACATTGTCATCGCTCTTGTCGTGGTAAAAATACACCGGCTTAAAGACGGAACAGTCAGTGATGAACAATCCACCCTGTACAATAAAACTGCCCCGGCACACGTTCGAGTGAAAAATACACGCTATACATCGTTAGCTCGTCTCTCTGAAATTAGTAATAAATTATTGAGTCATTGCGGGTCCGACATTAGTGACGCAACAACTGTCTCACTCACTCGTTTACGTTTGTATCATCTACTTATCTCGCTTTCGATACAACGATATATGACAAATTGTTTGACCGTTAGATCCGCAATGGTTTCTTAATCTTCCTTCAGAGCTGTAATGTAACAAACCGACTAGGGCTCACGTGGTAATCACTGGAAAATTACTCTCCGACCAGTTTCGAACTTATTTGCAGTTCTTCATCTGGGAGTTATATGGCCACAAATATAAAATTCCTTCAATCGGATTATTCTTCTATTTCTATTCGATTGGATTATTAAATTATATAAATATTATAAAATAATCATGTTTCACCACATCTGAGCCAAAGTGTTAAATAGATAATAAATAAAATATTTACTAATAAAAAACGTGTAGTGTTGTAAACGTACAAAATCGTATTATAAGATGAACTGCAACAGATTATATACATAAGCTGGACATGATCAACCGTCAACTGTAAACACTGTGACACGAGCGCTACTGCACTGTGGTTTACTTACATACTTGCATCGGAGTTGAACCTGCTAGCGCCAACTAAACTAAACTTAGCCCAAACTCGCCGCCCACTGTCCACTGTCCACTCCGACCGCGAGAACTAATCCAAGAACAATTACAGACTCAGCAAATAACCCTAATTAGCATACTTTAGATGTGCGCCAGTTTAAGGGTCTCCGGAGAAAGTTTGGGGTCCGGACCCCTCCACCAGAACCAGGCATGTGGAGGGTCTCGTGTGAACACAATATAATGAACGCAGTAGTTTACCTTCGACACCTACTTCAGTCCTCGTAATTAATTAAATAATATAATTAATATACAACATTGGTTATAATCCAAGTTGAATAAACAAGTTATACATAATATATAAGTTATATAATATAAATATATAAATTATCTAACGTGTTTCATTCATAATTTATACCAACAGCGACACCGTTATCATACACGATGATACCGGTGCGCAGCATGGTGGTAGGTGCTTTCGAGCACCCGCCTGGGTAGCTACCACCCTCAAGTTTGAAAAACTGTCACCAAACACAGTGTGTTCAGGCAGCGGTCGGTGCGAGCCAGTGAGGATTCTAGGTCTAGCTAGCGTGGTTGCACCTTCGACCACACATCAGAGAACGTGTCTTATTTGTGGCGAGCTAATTGGATTAATGGGTCGACAGGTGGTTCCCAACGCGTTCAGCGATCGCCATCCAAGTTGTGACCGCAGAGTCGAGAACAGTCGAGTGGTGCACGGTACGGTACAACTAACAAGGCTCAGCACTGTACTCCGGTTAGGGCGTGTACAAATCTGGCGATCATACGCCGTGTACGTGCACAAAAAAACACGCGAGCTGCGCATTCGTCAGTTAAAATTATGGAGGTAAACTTCAATCCGAGGGCTGCAAGCGCACACAAGGACTTCAGAGCCCGCCAGCCTTCAGAGTTCAGAAAACAAAAGGTCAGACAGACCATTTTCCCTAACCTGAGCTACTGTATTTACAAGCGTGTATGTGACCCGGGGCAGGGCAGGATTAGGGGGTGATTTATAAAGGGTAACACGATGTAATCGCGTCGCCGTAATTGCCCGGGATGCCGCGGTGAGAACTTGCCTAATTTTTCAAATCCTTTTCCAGATTTTTTTGGAATTTTACGAGGGTTTAGGGTTACAAATATATTGAGAGCTTACTTTTATCCTAACTGGAGTTTCGGCAGATAGAAGTAATCCTACTTAAGGAATTTATTATGGTTATTTATCAAACAGAGACGTAAAAAAACATTTCAAAAAAAGGAACCGACTTCAACACTCATAAGTGTGAAATAACTTGTTGAAGTCGGTACCATGCTAGTTCACAAAATTCACTATTATCACAATATTGTGCTTATGGTACCGACTCCGACAAGTTATTTCACACTTTTGAGTGTTGAAGTCGGTTCCATTTTTCGGTAAAAAACTTTTGTCGCTCTTTTCAGTGACCTTTGCTACTCCCGGGATAAATAATTACTATTGTGTATGTTCTCCGATGTCTTCACCCGCAGCAATAATACCGTCGAGGTATTCGTAGCATTTTTCAGTTGTTGAAGTATAACTCAATAACCGCTTGGCCGATTTTGACCAAATTTAAGTGGGACTACCACAAAGGTGTACTCTATCAAATAAGAAAAAGAATTATCAAATCAGTTCTCAAACAACGAAGTTATTCGCGATCACACATAAAAAACATATATACGGCAGAATTGAGTAACCTCCTGTTTTGAAGTCCGTTATAAATAGGTTTATGGCTGGAAAACTATTAGCTGAATTTGTCGATCGAACGGCAAAATAATATATACAAACAAAGTACCCGGACCAATCACAGCAGTTTCATGTCGGAGTAAATCTCTGTAATGGCGTTAGTATTTACGTAATGTATAACTGCCAGTCTTGCACATGTCTATCGGCAGCAGCCCCGGATCTTCAATTTTTTTTAGGCGGGGCAAAAACTGAAAAATCCCGCCCCCGCCCACTTATATTTATTTTTATATTAATCATCCATATAATTTCAGATATCAGTAGTCAGACGTCCTATGGCTGAGATGATGATTTACAGATATAAAGACATAAACGATATATAGTGTATACTCAGCACAGGATAGGATTTAAAATAAAAATATGTATCATATATATTTTATAATATATTATAAAAATAAAATTCAAATATATTATTGCATTTGTGAATTGAAATTACAATATTACTCTTCGAGGTTATTACTCTTTTGTTCAGAAAGTAAATCAATGGATTTGTCATAATTTAACTCGTGTGCAATTCGATTTTCTATCGCTAAGTTTGCAAGACTCGATAATCGTTCCTGGCTCATAGAAGATCGCAAATAGTTTTTAATTAGTTTTAGTTTGCTAAAACTTCGTTCGCAGATTGCGGATGTAGTAGAAAGGAGAAGAGTAAATTACATAGACATAGACATAACTTTACTGTGGCAACTAACAAAAAAATACAATAAAAATGATGTGAAATTAAAACTATTTATCTCTAGTTTTTTGCCACAAGCCGACCCCAACTCAGCATACTATATATAATAAATGTTCGTGCAGCACGTCTCACTCCGTTCTCTGGGTATCGGCCGAGTTGATATGGCCATGAAATATCTGTACTTGAACTAATATTTATTTCGTAGTCAAAGTTAAGTAAATGATGAGTTGTCTATTCGTCTGTAAAGTGTAAATTTCCCGCCCTCTGAACTTGCCGCCCGGGGCATGGGCCCCGGCTTGCCCCCCCCTAGATCCGGGGCTGATCGGCAGCATGTGGTTTTGATTGTAATATTTTATAGACTAAGGTTTTTGGAGACTGCGCTTGTTACTTCGTACCCCTCCACCTCGGCCATCCTCGTCTTCACAATGATCGTGCTGACTCTGGAATGCTTTTACACACAATTTTTGAATATAATCGTAAGATAATTATAAAAACTTTCCGACTCGCTCGAAGAACAGGTGGCCGTTGGAGTCGAAAGGTTAATTCTCGAATGGAGAGACTGAGACTGGCAAGTGCAGCGTAGGACGGCCACCGATCAGGTGGACAGACAACCTGACTAAGATCGCAGGCGAGGGCTGGATGCGGGCCACTTCCAACCGGTCCCTGTGGAAATCTCCGTCACACGTTCTGAACAAACAGACATTAACATAAAATGCACGATTACTACCACTGACTCACTAATGATCTTAGAAACTTAGTTTTCCATCAAGATTCACTGAGACAACTTCCGTTCAAAACGCTAGTCAAACATTGAAACAAAAGATTTCCTCGAACAATAAGATCCACACCTCTGGCTGTTCCCATTCCGACTGTGGCTCATTCCAGCGCCTTTTCTATTCGTTTTCTTCCGAGGTTTTCTATTCACTCGCCGGTGAATGCACTGAATTATTGTTTATTCTTCACAGCTCGCCGCCGCCGGTTACAGAGGTGCTTGTCCGTGTCACGTGTGGAAATGGTTTGGGTCTAACTGTTGGGGTGAGAGCCATGCTTGCGAGAGGAGAGTGTCGGCCGTGAGTAGTGAGTTTCATTTGTGTCAAACGTGTCGATCGACACGCGTCCGTCCTCGAACATGGGACACCATGTGTGCACGTGTGGCGTCCCACAACAGTGTCTTTTGGGTCTTGCCGTCATCTCGCATTAGTCCATTGGGTTCTCAAGTTGATGGAAAATGGAAAATTCAGAACTTTGATTCAAATTATTAATTAATACACAAATCAATTGCTCTCAAAATGAAATCTCAATATGTGTGTAGTAATAATCTAGCAATGTTTCGTACCTAGTAGATATAATAAAAGTTAATTTTAAAATTTTTTTCAAACTCTATTGTTGTACGCTTTTTCAACAAGAAAGAAGTGTAGCTCCAAAACGTTTACTTTTTTTAAGAGACCTAATAGGTAGCGGAATTGTATTATAGATGATAGGTGCCATGCAGTTCAGTTTACACTTGTTCTATTTAGAAGAATCCTTGCATGTATAGGTTGTAACTAAATTACCGTGACGTCTGGTTTCAGTTCAGGTTTAGTTTTAAAGTAATGTGGGTTAGTTTTTTACAAAATTAGCGACCTCACTTATGTGATGGAATGGCGAGAATTTGGTACTTGAACTAGAATCATCTGATTTTAAGTTAAACAAAGCCCTTATACATTTTTTCTGGGCTACGAAAACGCTGTGTTTGTTAGTACTGTTTCCCCAGAACACTATCTCATATCGTAGAATAGATGCAACATGTCCATGATATGCTGCTAAGAGTGTTTGGACATTTCCAACTTTTCTTAATTTACAAAGTGCGTAAGAAAACTGTTTTTTTATTTACTAAATTAATATGAGGTTCCCATGTCAGCCTGTTATGTATAGTTAGACATACATTTTTTGTAGAATCTTTTTCTTGAATTGGATTGCGTAAGAAATATAATTATTAAATTGTAATGGGGTATTATTCCTTTGTTCAAAGTTAATTAAAAATGTTTTAGACAAATTTATTGTCAAGTTATGTAATATCAACCAATGTATTAAAGATGATTATTTATGTTACATCCAGGCAGAGTGGGAGAGGAAACATGTGCCGACCCTGTATAGTATGGGTTAAGTCAAAAAGAAAAAGTAGATTGGAGTATTAAAAAACCATTGTATTTTATCACAATAAAGTGCGCGTTGATCACAATGCTGGCGTTTGTTGGCCGCTGTAGAGCTCTCAGAATTGTCGACAGCCTCCGAACCACTCAGTATGGACAGAGACATCGGCTCTTTGTATATTTTCTGCCTTACATGCAACGGGGAGTGTTCTGAAGATCTCTTTAACTTTATACCGGCATCAAAGTTCTGCCGCCGTACTAGCTGGAATTCTCGTACTAGCTCATTCACATGTAACTGAGTCATGGGAATACGCACTCTGCGACTCAATCGATGTAGTCAAATGCTGTTAAATGTAGAACGAGCTTTTTCCCGAGCAGCCACAATATGGGCTTCTTCTAAAGGAGAGTCAACAGAGTCTTTACAAGGATTGACTGCGCATCGTAATGCCCCCAGTGTTACAGATATCCATGAGTGACGGTACGTGACAATGATCGCTTACCATTAGGCGGCCCGTTTGCTTGTTTGCCACTTATTTCATAAAAAAAAAATTACTTTGTATATACAGTAAAAGTAAATTTTTCATGCTCTACTTTACATAATCAACATTTTAAATTTAACCGATAATGATGTGAACTATTACAGGTTACATCTCGTACCTGTGTGTACTTACGTACTACCATTTTGGAACAATCTATGATAAATTACCTACCGGGCTACCACGGTTGGACTTTTAGATTAAGTTAAAAATATTTTTATGGGGTTTAGTTTTGATAATTATTTCATTTTTAGAATTTTTCTAAGTTAAATTCATCTATGTGTATATTGGTATGGATATTGAGTTCTCGAGCAGGCCACAGTAGAAGACGCCACGGTAAAAAAAAAAGAATACAAATGAACATAAATATTACCTTTCAAATTAATGATTTCTTTCCTAAACAATGTTAACATTTTTTTTCTTTGTCGCATCTTCATTAAGGGCTGGAGTGGCGTGATGTCATCACTTCCATTGTGACGTCACACAATAGAGCCTTTAGAGAATAATCCGGCCTTTGTTGACATTGTGTGCGGGGAAAGGGAGTTCTGGGGTTTACTTTTTGGTGACGTATACTTACATTTACGGTTAGGAAATTATTAAAGAACGAAAAGTATGAAGGAACCATTTTTTAATGTGTAATTGACCTGTTTGATATAAAGTATATGAGTACACGACAAAACATAGACACGACGGTCTATTTGGGGGCTCATTAGTACTGAAGTGACCGGTGAAAGAAGGTTCAGTATATTACACAGCTAGGCGAGTCTACAACCACCTTAGAAGTATCCCCTCTCGGTATTCTACCTCTGACTCCACAAGAATACCGACCACCAGCTCGTGCGCCGCGCAGATATTTGTGCTGGTCGGGTCGGTTCCACTGGGGTTCAGGGGTCGAACAATGTGACTAGCGTAGATGTTTATTCATTTATTTTGAATGGGCGGCCGACTGCCATCTATACAACACATATAATGACACATTATGTAATATTTAACAGTATGCCAATTTATTGCCCTCACGGCTAAATATACTAAAATAATATGAGTTGTCAAACTGACGGTCACAGATACAGAAGTTCACGTTACTATCGGGATATTTAATAGCATTGTTATCGTTTCTGGAAAATTCAGCTGAAATAGATCGTTGACGGAATGAGATCCGGCAGACATTTCTGTACGCGACCATGTGTTCTTTTAACGTTAATCATAAAATTGCAAGTCTGACACGACATCCTTGCTGGGAAAATTATATATCGCGGATCTAACGCTTAATATTCCGTATTGAATAAGATTTTCAATAATAAAACGTAATAATTTCAATTCTGTGGACGAATCCCCAGATAAGATAAAACAAACTTGGCACCGAAATAGGGTTAGTGTCGAGTAGGAACATGGCCCGCGCCGAGCGCGACTACTCGGACAGCGGGGTATTGTTCGCCGCGTGCCAATCTCCGTCCAATATCTCAGTAACGACGTTAGCGCCGCGCGGACGATCCAATCAGAACCAATCATCGGCGAACGGGCCGCCGGAGAATGAGAACGAAACAAACAGAGTGCGGCGCACGAACGCCTCTATTGCTCCCGTATAGTTTAATATTTCCCAGTATAATATTGTAGTCTTTGGTTTGATATCGTTATTTGTTTGCATGTAGTTTGTTTACTGAGAAAAAGAGTTATTTGTAGAACAAAACGATTTACGTTATATTAATATACTTTATTGTATGATATTTACTATGTAAAGAGGACATATCATCTTATAAATGTAGGTATATTCGTACGCCTCATTATTATATTTGTTTCGAAACGAATTAGATCTAACTATTTTTATGCATTTCTACGCTTATTAATTGTAATTGTTTTCCAAGAATTGTTATTATTGGCGGTGGAAGGCAGGCTAATGAAAAATAATTCTCTAATTATAAAACCTGTTGTCAAATATGAAGATAACTTGTCTCCGGACGTAGGAACGAGGTCTATTAAACGGATTTATCTGAGTACAACATCAGTCATCAATAATAAAACAATCATAGAAGGACGGTGGGTCACCCGCAATCATTGAGCGAACCAGCCAGCAGTGGACCCTGAGCTAGGAATGTATCACAAGGAATGGACGGTTGATTAAACTTAAAGTTGAGTTGCCTAAGAGGAGATGTTACTGACTGGCATACTTCCAGCAGTGGACATATACATCTAGGAAAATGTCCACTGCTGCACTGCATGGCTGATATTTTATTATGATATGCAAAGTCAGAATTGGGAACAGGTCGGACAAACTCGAAAGATGGCCGACGCCTTTTGACATTTTTAATGGCGTAGGTGTATGCTTTTTGATTCATTCTCCCATTCCGTGCTACCGGGCTGCTACATCTTACGTACATTTTATGTGAGAGGCCAGTGGACACTCCTTTTCTTCTTTTTTTTTGTCCTTATCCCTGACTAGGTGGGGTCGGCACAACATGTTTGTCTGTTCCACTCTATTCTATGATTGTCATCTCGGCGCTCACACCGTCCATACACATAATATTGTTCTTCACACCACCACCACTCACACCTTCTGCGGCTTTCCTCTACTTCCTCTACTTCCATGTTGAGTAAGTATTCTTATTGTTTTTTTTCCTCCTCATGTCACGCCCGTACCAAGCCAATATATTCCCTTTCAACTTATCATTCATTGGTGCTACTGTCAAGCTTCCTCTGATCATCCTCATCCCTGACCCTTGTCCAGACAATCGATAAGACTGCTTTGTTTCTTGTTCAATCCCCGTTCAGCACCCTCACTCTGTCCACGTGACGAGGATCTCCGCGCAATCCTGGACAATCCAATTGTAACCAATCATCGGGGGAAATGAACCGCACCAGTGATTGGAATCTTGCCCTGTATCTACCTACAATTTAGTAAGTGTTTTGAAGAAATATTTTCCACTTTTGATAGTTGACGCCTATGTCCAGCAGTGGACATTCTGTGGTCGAGAAGATGATGATGAATACAGGAACCAGATATGTATTTTTGTATGTTTGTAAGGAGTAAACTCAAAAGCTACTGGACCGATTTAAATAAAATCTTTCACCATAAGAATACTAGGTAAACCTAGGTCGAAACTTCGACTATAAACGTGAGTAAAGCCGGATACCACATATATATATAAGAATACTACTTTATCCCTGACTAACAAAGACTGTATTTATTACTAGAATAACATATGTTCCGTACTGAAACTTTGATATTGTGATCCAAGATTTAATACAATTTGCAATCAAATATCTTTCATCGCATGCGCTGCGGAAAGTATTGAACATGGAACAAAAAAATATTCTACAATATTAAGAATATATCAATATTTGCAAAAATGTTAGCGATACCCATATGTCTAACCATTGTAGTTACGATACTATAACTACTTTAGAACATATTAAAAGTTGGTAGAAATGCCGATCACAAGCAGACCATGTTCTCCATGCCTTATTACTCATCATCGTTATACAGATATGTTTACTCTGAATGTGGTTTTTGTTACTTTAGAACTAAAAAAAAACTGTTCCACAAAAAAAAATGATAAGATAAAAGCTCTTATCTAGCAATAGCGTGCTCGTCGACACTTTATAAACTTTCAATTCATTTATTTGGAACAATAACATGTTGGTTTACAAACATATGAGAATCGATGACAGCTGCAGCAGTATATAACTGTGTCGCAGATGTCACCGCTCTCCTCCGAAAGGTACATATTAAGTAACGTATTGACTTATTCGAGACTGACTAAAACTATCCACATTTGACCACCAATCGAATAAAACTCGTCTAACATAAGATATAGCATTGTATAGCGTTAGACTAATTTTTAATTTTAGCTTAGATAGAATCGTGTTCGAATGATTGACTGAATCAGGGCCCATATATACCTTGGAAGATAAAAAATTGAATGACTATGTTATCTGGTCGAGCGACGTTTGTTCTCGTGGGAGACGGTGGAGTCGGTGCACACAGGAGCGGTAATGCGGTCCGACGAGTGCGCCGAGACCACAGTCTCCGAGTTGATTTATTGGTGGAACCTTCAGTTACGATGATTTATCTGTTGAAACAGGAACTGGCACTGCATCGGTACAGGCGCAGACACGTTCATACGGTTTCTGTGAAATATGTGCGTTACGTTGGTCGGCGGAGTTCCTGGATAGACAGGTCGGCGCGCGCAGGGTGCTGTCGCGGTACTATGTCGGGGTGGTATTAACATTATCATAGCATATGTAACTGTTTAATGTAATATGTAAGTGGAGCGAACTCGGGAGCCCTGCGCGGTTGCGACCAGGGCCGAGGCTGTCAACGCACCGGAGCTCAGATAGCGGAACGTCAAAAAATGTAATTATGTATTTTGTGATCTGATTTTCTGTATCTGATCTATATCTGTTCTTTTTTCTGGTATTTTTTCTCATTCTGTAATTTTTTTATTATAACTATATAAAGTATTGATTTTCAGCAACTATTCGACTGGAAAAAGGGCACAGCTGAAAATCAGCGGAGTATTACGGTAGTAATATCGAGGCTGAACTTTGTCCTTTTTGTAGTCAGCTTTAACATAATTTTGCGTTTATATGTTATGTATAGCATTTATTGTAAACGTGTAAGCTGATGGCAAATAAATACTTGTTACTTACTTACTTACATAAGATTTGGAAACGATTTCGATAGTGATGAGGCCACTGAGAAATAATCAATGGCAATTAAGTAACAATATTGTGTAAGGGTCTGAGGCAGTAGGATTGTAACTGTTATTTACATAGTCAGCACTGTTTCGAGAGAAATAATTGAAAGTTTGAGGGTAAGATTAATATTTTAATCAGTCCGATATCCTGTCCAACAAATACTGGTAACATGTACACAGGTATGTGTATGTTTATCGTTTCTAAGTCGCACTTCAATGAAACGGAGATTACTATGCACGAGTATATAACATCACCTACTCACGACCAGCTGGGCTTATAATTTTTATTCACAATAATTTATAGCTGTAAAATAATATACATCACAAACGGCAAGTATTTCTACAAAGTAAACACCTTTTCCGAGGATTTCAGAATCATAACATTATTATAAAATTAATCCCTAAACATTGTGTGTTTAAGGATTGTCTTGCAAAAATGTACTGAAACATCCCGCACGGCAGTTACTAATTATATAAATAAACGAAAATCCACAGCCTGTAGAATATAATAATGTTGTACGGAGCTGGCAGCGACGCGGACGATCGTTCAACTATCTCCATTTCCTTCTTATAGATGATGGTATATCTATTCTTCGTGGTTTACCAGTCTGCCAAACCTCGAAGGGCCAGCCGAAACTCCCATCGAAGTCGATTTAAATTAATGGCCCATATTTGATGGCGATCTCGAAAAAGGTTCTTCCATTTTTCAAGCGAAAAGAGCTCTTTGATGATAACTTATTATTTAAATTTTTCATCGTTGAAATGTTTTATTTATAGAGTTTCAGTGAGTAATTAAAACGGGGAAAGATTTGATCGAGATGTTTTTTACGAGGGTAATCTGATTTTCGTTATTTACTCTGTGTTTTTCGTAATGAAGGCGTATTGTTGGAAACCACAATACTGATACATAACTCGATTCACATTAAACCATTTTTGGTTGCATGTGAAAAGGTTAATGTTTTTACGTTAATTATTAAAGACGTATCTTATCTTATGATGTGTTCATTCTTGTATATGGGGGGCTACGAGAGTAATTGCATACCGCGGCGACGCGGCGACGTTTGTTTAGATTCATTGGCGTACACTTATACACTTAGTACACTTTTTACTCGTATAACATGGATTTTATTTCTTTTAAATCGCAAATAGAAAGTGACGTCATAGTAACAGAAACATATTACAAAAATAAGTTATGTAAGTTTTTAAGGAGTTTCTGGTGGGCAATGAACTAGGAGAGACCAGTCGTACAATGAACTAGGAGATACCAGTCGTACAATGAACTAGGAGAGACCAGTCGTACAATGAACTAGGAGATACCAGTCGTACAATGAACTAGGAGAGACCAGTCGTACAATGAACTAGGAGAGACCAGTCGTACAATGAACTAGGAGAGACCAGTCGTACAATGAACTAGGAGAGACCAGTCGTACAATGAACTAGGAGATACCAGTCGTACAATGAACTAGGAGAGACCAGTCGTACAATGAACTAGGAGAGACCAGTCGTACAATGAACTAGGAGAGACCAGTCGTACAATGAACTAGGAGAGACCAGTCGTACAATGAACTAGGAGAGACCAGTCGTACAATGAACTAGGAGAGACCAGTCGTACAATGAACTAGGAGAGACCAGTCGTACAATGAACTAGGAGAGACCAGTCGTACAATGAACTAGGAGAGACCAGTCGTACAATGAACTAGGAGAGACCAGTCGTACAATGAACTAGGAGAGACCAGTCGTACAATGAACTAGGAGAGACCAGTCGTACAATGAACTAGGAGAGACCAGTCGTACAATGAACTAGGAGAGACCAGTCGTACAATGAACTAGGAGATACCAGTCGTACAATGAACTAGGAGAGACCAGTCGTACAATGAACTAGGAGAGACCAGTCGTACAATGAACTAGAAGAGACCAGTCGTACAATGAACTAGGAGAGACCAGTCGTACAATGAACTAGGAGAGACCAGTCGTACAATGAACTAGGAGAGACCAGTCGTACAATGAACTAGGAGAGACCAGTCGTACAATGAACTAGGAGAGACCAGTCGTACAATGAACTAGGAGAGACCAGTCGTACAATGAACTAGGAGAGACCAGTCGTACAATGAACTAGGAGAGACCAGTCGTACAATGAACTAGGAGAGACCAGTCGTACAATGAACTAGGAGAGACCAGTCGTACAATGAACTAGGAGAGACCAGTCGTACAATGAACTAGGAGAGACCAGTCGTACAATGAACTAGGAGAGACCAGTCGTACAATGAACTAGGAGAGACCAGTCGTACAATGAACTAGAAGAGACCAGTCGTACAATGAACTAGGAGAGACCAGTCGTACAATGAACTAGGAGAGACCAGTCGTACAATGAACTAGGAGAGACCAGTCGTACAATGAACTAGGAGAGACCAGTCGTACAATGAACTAGGAGAGACCAGTCGTACAATGAACTAGGAGAAACCAGTCGTACAATGAACTAGGAGAGACCAGTCGTACAATGAACTAGGAGAGACCAGTCGTACAATGAACTAGGAGATACCAGTCGTACAATGAACTAGGAGAGACCAGTCGTACAATGAACTAGGAGAGACCAGTCGTACAATGAACTAGGAGAGACCAGTCGTACAATGAACTAGAAGAGACCAGTCGTACAATGAACTAGGAGAGACCAGTCGTACAATGAACTAGGAGAGACCAGTCGTACAATGAACTAGGAGATACCAGTCTTACAATGAACTAGGAGAGACCAGTCGTACAATGAACTAGGAGAGACCAGTCGTACAATGAACTAGGAGAGACCAGTCGTACAATGAACTAGGAGAGACCAGTCGTACAATGAACTAGGAGAGACCAGTCGTACAATGAACTAGGAGAGACCAGTCGTACAATGAACTAGGAGAGACCAGTCGTACAATGAACTAGGAGAGACCAGTCGTACAATGAACTAGGAGAGACCAGTCGTACAATGAACTAGGAGAGACCAGTCTTACAATGAACTAGGAGAGACCAGTCGTACAATGAACTAGGAGAGACCAGTCGTACAATGAACTAGGAGAGACCAGTCGTACAATGAACTAGGAGATACCAGTCGTACAATGAACTAGGAGAGACCAGTCGTACAATGAACTAGGAGAGACCAGTCGTACAATGAACTAGGAGAGACCAGTCGTACAATGAACTATGAGATACCAGTCGTACAATGAACTAGGAGAGACCAGTCGTACAATGAACTAGGAGATACCAGTCGTACAATTTTTTGTGTGAATAATTAAATAATAATTTACAGAACATTGACTTAATTTAACTTTGAGGTCATCGAAAACAAAATAATTCCAAGTCAATTTCGATTATTCCACTTATGTGGTACGATTGTTATTCCAGTTATTCCAGATTAGTTAGTGACATCAGCCCCACGCTATTACTACGTACAATGGAACAAAGAGGCCGCCTGTATGGCACCGCGCGAAGCGCGGGGCGCGGGGCGGGGGGCGATTACGTCTAGGAGATAACCCGCGCGCAGATAATTGTGCCTTTGACATAATTTATAATTTGGATTGTCTGGACTGTTGAATATTGTTGAAGAAACTGTTAATAATTATGTTCATAATATGAAATTATATTTTTATAAAGTAAACATTCCGAATAATCCGCTATTACTGATGTAAAAGACAATTATTACAGAAAACACTCAGTCAGGTGACATAATTGTTAACTGAATGTCGGGAGTCACGGTAAATAACATAATTATTGTAATGAGTAATGACTTATTTATTAAAATGTTTGTCAACCACGAACAGAACACTTTATTCTTGAAGTAATATTTTCTAAATGATGTGTTAACTCATACCTAAACGTCGCAGCGCCGATAGTGGTACATTTATAGCTTGTCTTCAAGACAAATTATATCCATCAGTGCGGGAAATCAATATATTAAACGCCAGTAGCGCCCCGCGGTTTACCGCGGTAATGATGGTGATGATGGTGATGATGAAAATAAGCCTATGTGTTAATCCAGGGTATATGCTATCTCCATACCAAATTTCATCGAAATCTGTGTAGCCGTTTGAGCGTGAAGAGGTAACAAACATACACACAAACTTTCGCGTTTATAATACCTATTAGTAGGATTTCCACTCATATATTCGCAAATAAATCGTTCTCAGGGTATGTATGTGTCCAGTTCCTCCCAACGTTCCAAGAAGTAGTAAATAAGTACAAAAAATACAACCAAAAAGTACAAATAGCACCCTATCCTTCATTTGTCTTATAATTTATAATTTTAATTTTCACCCTTATGTATCCCAAATTCATGTATTCGCGACAGACATTCGAAATTGTAATTGTATAATTTTAGTTCGGCCAAGACGGTGAACAGCGGCAACGGCGCGCGAGCCACAGCAAGCTGTGCGCGAGCTGGCAACGTCGCATACACAGCGATTGTGTATACAGCGTTTAACAACTACGACACTATCTGTGGTCACTCACACAGTGACAAAAGTAATAGAAATTTTGGGGTTATTTTTTCTACTAGTATACAATTTTCTTTAATTTAAAATGGTTTGCCGCGAATAAAGCCTAATTTCAAAACCAACCACAGTATAATCAGTATAAAAATATGCTCTCTTTTTACATAAATGGGAAAATACGTTTGTATGGAAATCGAAACACCTTAATAAACATTGCAATTCAAGTTGGCAATGCCGCCATATTTTGGGAACTTTGCCCAAGCACTGAGAGCGGGTTAACATACTAAATTATAATTAATACGAGTAATTCATTTGTAGCTGTGTTTTTTTAGAAAATGTTTCATTAATATTTTAAGATATATATAATATACAATACACATTGTAAAAATACATATATATGTATAAATATATATTTACTTGATGAGTGTGAAAAAAGTAAAAGATACATAATTGCAGCACGTAGGAGTCCGCAATTTCTTTCTTTATCTCTCCAGGAAATAGGAATTAATATCTGCTTGTATCAATATAACATCTAACTTCACTCTTAACTACATTCCCCCCCCCCGTTCTGTGTGTGCGGGGGGCAGAGCCGCCGCGCGCGAGCTCGACGTTATACACGACACCTAACACAGCGAACTTCTCAATTTACCTGGAACAAAACAAAATACTAACAAATGGAACTTACTTCAACACTCAAAAGTATGAAATAAGTGAAATAACTTGTTGAAGTCGGTACAACGATAGTTCACAAGTAACTATTAACTACCATATTATTGTGGGCATGGTACCAAGGAATTTATTTCACACTTTTTAACTGACTCCAAGGAGATTTTTAATTCGATCGCTTTTTTATATATTTTATGTTTGTTACCTCAGAACTTTCGACTGGGTGAACCGATTTGGATGATTCTTTTTGTTTTTGTAACAGCTGCACTGCCCGTGTGTACTATTTGAATTTCATCAAAATTGGTCAAGCGGTTTGTGAGTTACATTCTAATAACTGAAAAGTGTTACGTCTATCTGGATGACATCCTTTATTATCATTGTGTATGTTCACTGATTCACACTCAAAATCGGTGAACTCACACAATGAAAATTGATCCGTGAGTAGCAAGGATCACTGAAAACGGTAAAAAAAATTACCAAAAAATGGTACCAACTTCAACACTAAAACGTGTGAAATAACTTGTCGAAGTCGGTACCACGCTCACAATATTTTGATAATAGTTACTTTTGAACTATCTGGTACCGACTTTAACAAGTTATTTCACACTTTTGAGTGTTAAAGTCCATTTTTTGGTACATATTTTTATAGGTAATTAAATTATTATAAATTAATTAAATGTTTGGGCACTCTCATACTTCACTCGCCGAATCTCACTAGATCGTTAGTGATTGAGGGCTCCTAAGTGCCGCTGCCTAAAGATAGCGTGTTGGTTAACAGTTTTTCAAAGTGTAGGTAGCGGCTAGCCGGGTGGCTAGCCGGACGGGTAATCGGCTTTAAAATACAAGATTAAACTAATTTCGTTAATTTTTACTTTAATTTATGAATGGCTCAAACTTTAAGGTTTATGAGGTTTATCTTTAAACGTTTAAACAACTGTAGTTTTTTAAACGTTAGAAGTGAAGTTATATTGGGCGATATATAAAGTAGATCATAGGTCAATAGACGTATACATGCATTTTAAACATAACCCTTAGTCTTTATCTGCCTTAGTCGGGAAAAATAAAAAGTTCCGATTTTCGTTTATTGAATCGAACAGATTCCCAATTGCAAACTTGTAACAAAAATGTAGAGTATTCGGAGCTACAGCGCAACAGCGAAATTCAACGCTGGATAATATCACAAAACAAAGCGAATTTGTGAAACGTTCAAAAATGTTCCAAAGTGTTCCAAAGTGGAATGTTCCAGAGCGACGACGAGCCGAACAATGGAATGTTGCACTGTGACGTCACTCCACGATAGTGTTTATGATCCAGACACTAATCGCAGTAGTAACTAATGATAATAGCATCACGTTTTGAATTCAGTTCAAATCGACGTTTCGATTGTTTTGATCTCCACAACGTCATCAATTTGTCGACGTGAGTGTTGGCCGTCATCCATCGGTTGCCGGATTGATTAACCTCTCTACTACCCGAAACATTATATTATTGGTAAACACATATTCTGAATACAACTAAAATAGTAATATAAATAAATTAAAATTGATCATCATTCTAACTGATTCCACATGACATGGAATAAAAATAGAACTCCGTAAAACACGTATATTCTCTATACCCATGTTCTAATATATATTATGCAATGATGTTCAATTTCGGGTTGCTACAATAAAACTGCTTGTTAATTATAGGAGGTACTACAGAATTTAGATTTGCTGTATTTTTGTTCATTTTTGATGAGTGTAAAAGTTTGTCCCGGGTCTTGGATGTTTGTGTGCTGTGATTGTGCATGTCCATGCCTCCCGCGATACAGGAAATACTAGTGCGGAAGTCTCAGTGTATAAAAAAAAAAGACGTGTGGAACTCGGAGACTACCGCGGTAAAGGTATTGCATAGAATTTTTAATCAACTTATGCAATTAATATATTAATAACTTATGCAGTAACGCCGATAAAACCAATGCCACCTAGAGGCGAGTTGCTGAACTAAGCAGACAAGCGTGATATTTCAAAAAAGTCATTAAGAGTTCTGCTATTCATCGATAGATGGCAAAACCAAAAAGTGTCACCGCTGTGCCGGTCAGAGTGGGGGGTGTTAGGTTATTTTCGTTACGGAATTTCTGGATTCGGTCTCCACGCTCAAGGCCCGCGATAGAAGCTATGCAAAAGCTTAAAAACAATCTATGTTATGTATTTATACATTCAGTTTAATATCAAAATGTAATACAAAATGACAGTATGTAACAGAGCAGAATCTTACGTCTGAGCCGGGCAGTGATAAGTCTCTTACTCCATGACGTCAGAGACACAGAGAAATTAGTGAAATGTTAAAGAACCTGAATGAATTATTTCAATATATATAGATGAGTGTACTTATACCTTGGCGCTTACATCACTATGACAGTAGAACCATTTCAAATCCTATGCGGGTGTGGAGAACTCTGTAATTTGTAAATGTCCCGAGAAATTACGTACCTCTTTTCGATCGAATAGTTGAACAGCTTACACATCGCCCGGCGAAAACATAAATCTTTCGAATGAATAGAGCAAATGGTTCGATGTGCGTCGAACGGCCGGCCCGAGCCAGTGGAGCGGATGTATTAGGGGTATGGGGGCCGTTCGGATGGTAATTTACGTTACGGTATAATATGTGTATGGAGGAGTCTCGCAACTTGGTGTTTACAAGCTCGAAAAGACTATATATTTATAGTATTATACACATAACACCTGCCTGGCGTGTAAAACTCGCCATTGCAATTCATAGAGTCGCCGGGTCTTTTGGTCCAAGTGCGGTGCGGGGCGGGTTATCTAGTTGAGGCAACCAGAATAGATAATGACTAGCTGACCTGACCAACATTGTTCTGCCATATAAAATAGCAAACTTTTAAAAGTAATACGTCACTTCACTTCGCGGGGGCGACGGTTAAATTGTTTGGATATTTGTTCATACAAGAATACTAGAATCACAAAAAAATGGACGGTTTAAGGTAGGGTAGGGTAAGGTAGGGTAGGGTAGGGTAGGAGGTGAAGACACAATAAACAATTTTGTATTTATCATCTTGTATTTTCAGACCGATACTCAAAAAAATCAATATCAAAGTCACTAGACTTAGCTCTTAGCATCTCGCTAGACCTAGAATGCTCACTGCTCACATGCTCTCAAGGACTGCTGCCTGAACACGCTATGTGTTTGGTGACAGTTTTACAAACTTGAGGGTGGAAGGGGGTCTCCCCAAGAAAGAAAGAAATCCTGGCGCTAGTGGTAGTGGCTGCTATAGCTTACTTGGACAAAGCGACAGGACGGTATTCTGCAGTTAGATATAATATAGGTACTTTTAATGTACATTCTATGATTTCCAGTCAACAGTTAAGCTAAGATGTATTTGTATATATCTACTTAACTTTTAGAAATTGAACAATTACTTTATTAATTATTCTGACAATTCTGAAAAACTGCCCAATTCAAAGCCGGATTTGTTGTCATTTGTGATAAATACATATATCGCTAATATAACGTTGAGTTGGCACATTTCGTCTTCCATCTTACAAGCCTGCCTCAAACCGTCTTGTAACAATTGTTTTACTTCATTTGTATTAAATGTCTCATTATTTTGTGCGACATTCATACTTCATTACTTGAGGCACATTTGTGAGGAGGAAGCCGGTGAACAATGACACCACACCGGGCAGCGACCTCATGCACCACGATTTATTGTTGACAAAAAAGAGGTTCCATTTGTCGAACAAATTTTGTAAAGAAATTAACCAAAATAAATAAACGTAACAACAAGAGAACAAACGCTTATAACAATCACCAATAAACGTAACAACAAGAGAACAAACGCTTATAACAATCACCAATAAACGTAACAACAAGAGAACAAACGCTTATAACAATCACCAATAAACGTAACAACAAGAGAACAAACGCTTATAACAATCACCAATAAACGTAACAACAAGAGAACAAACGCTTATAACAATCACCAATAAACGTAACAACAAGAGAACAAACGCTTATAACAATCACCAATAAACGTAACAACAAGAGAACAAACGCTTATAACAATCACCAATAAACGTAACAACAAGAGAACAAACGCTTATAACAATCACCAATAAACGTAACAACAAGAGAACAAACGCTTATAACAATCACCAATAAACGTCACAGCAAGGGACAATCGTACAAACGTCGGGAGAAGCTTATTCAAGTTCGCGAAAACTAAATAAAATGAAATGGGAATAATGGCGGTGTAACAGTCCTGCCAGTACAGTAAATATTTTCTATCAAAAAAAAAATATGTTTCATCTTAACATTGCATAGAACAGACATGACTTTAAAGTAAATAGTACAAAACGATCTTTATTTTACAATTGAGAAGATTACGACTAGAAACAAGTACTTAAATATTCGGTAATTCATTAAACTACCATTGTTAAAGATATTTTTTCCACTATTATCCTCTTTTTTGAAACGGAGCATATACAACAAAAAGAGAAACATCCCCCAGTTGTAAAAGGAAAAATGTTGCATCGAATATAAACATGTAATACACCAAGATTATTGTTGATCTCATTAGCTACAATTGTTAGCGCAGCGCGAGCGCCCGCGCAAACGGCGTGTGCAGTGAACGTCGGCTAGACCACGAGCTCGCTCCGGCCACTCGACTAACACCAAACAAACCCTACAAATCTGATCCTACAATAAAACCTCAGAACACTCGGATTTGTGAGATTTATTTTGAAGAATGAGCGATGATTTATTTAAAGTATCACAATTGGCATAAATAAAAAAATAATCAACAACCAACAAACGTTCTGTGATATATCACGGCCATAGAAGTTAGGCGAAACTTGGGAAGTTCTCGGCACTGGGCCGATCTCGGTTCGCCCCAAGTGGTCCAGTAATGGGCCTGCAACTTCTCCACTGGGACAGTTTTGAAACGTAATGGGATCGGTATATCGAGTTAGGAAGATTGCCAAGTGCGCATCTGCCAAATTTGGTAAGTAAATTAAAAGTTTGCACGGAGGACAATTTGAATATCAACTAACTTCTTTTAACTTTTAGGCTGCCACATTGAAAATAATAATTATTCTAGAAAAACTATTATAAACGAGGGACGATTTCCAGTTACGTAAGATTACTGGAATAATTAAAAGTCGCGGAATTAAAACTTAATATTGTTCATTAATATCTCTCTGTTATGGATTTTCACAAAGTAACGCCTGAATCTACGCGTATAAGATGACTAATATTATCTAAATGTGTCAACGGACGCTTGTCAATTGACACGTTGGAAGTGTCGATAATGCTACATACTTAATTATATGTATAAATGTGTCGAAAAGTTTAAAAACATATACCTAAAATACCTGGATTCGGTGAGTGTCACTCAGTTCAGTTCAGTGACAGTCACAACTGTTAATGTGAGCCAATATCTGGTGTGAGGGCGCGCAAACCAATAAACTAAAGGAAATACAAAATACCGAACAAAAGGACGTTTAAAATGCAACCCTCGTTCAAATAAAACTGTCGAGCCGACGACGCAACGAAACTAAAAAAACACCTGCGATTCTATTTGCAACTGGCAATCCGATGAGAAGCTGCACCACAACCGAATTGAAACTTTATTTTGAAGTTGTAAAGTTTGAAATTGTTGAGAATAGATTGAACGACCTCGCTCGATGGCTTACGTTCGGGTCTTTTGCAGTTCTGCGAAGCAGGCGAATGTGTGTTGTTACCTGTACGTAATAGAATACGGTTTGTTGTGATTTGTAATATGTGTGCAGAAACAGTAGCTTGCACTGCAAAATATGTTCTAAGCCGTAATGTTGGAAAAAATTCTGAATTCAAACATGTTGGTATAGGTTTATTGGAGAACGTTTTATAGGGCCGGAAACCTCAGTGAGAACATAGGAAATAAAGCTTCTACTATACAGTTACTTTACAAATATGTTGTCAATTAAGAAAATGGTTTTTTTATGGCAGCCTTAAACACGTGGAATAGTATATTATGATATACGTGTGTAAAGTTGCTCATTACACACGAGGCTGTGGGTTGCAGTGGAAGCCTCAGGCGAGGGCGTGTGTAATGAGCATTCGCGAGGAACAACACACACACATGTATCGGTTATATGGTTTAATTATTAAACAGGTCTGATTACTCGCAGTAAAACGCATCTGGAAACGCAGTCGTTTAAATTTGTGGGGCCATTCTATAACGCAAAAGTGTATATGTCAATACGCACGTGGGTGTTATAGCTCGGTGTATGATCCTGAAACGATGTAATAAGGCTTACTTTACGAGCAAGTGTGTCGAAAACGTTATTTCATACTGTGATCCTACTTTACAATACTATATATCAATAACTATTGAATCTTAGTGGCATAGTTTGAAATCAAGAATGTATTAGATGTGGTGCTGTGTGGTTGGCTGCCGGGACCTCTTGTTGGTGACGAACAGGATCGTACAACCCTCGCCGGCCGGCGGCGTTCGGGAAACTCCGCTCCACGAGCTCTGCTCCATGACAATAACGTTATTAACACGGAAGTCACGGTTAGTATGTGTTTGTGTCGGTGTAATCTATTATTACATATCATGAAATGAATTATGATCTTTGACTACAGGTCGCATCAGAATGAGTGTAGTCGCACAACAAACTATGGAAAGGGTTGATCCACAGACAGACAGACAGATATTAGGAAACTGTACAAGAATAATTGAAATGGTGCGGTACGAGCATATTTCCCGTAAAAGGTTGAAGAGTCGAATTTAAGCCATAGGACGACATGAACAGCGTGACTGCACATCCACACAGATCCACCATCCAACACGGTAGATAGACGAACGGGTAGGGGTCGCGGGGGGAGGTTGGGCGTTGTCTTCGTCTGACTGACCCCTTCCATAGGAAAGGAGCAGGTCGAGCGATAGACGTTTTACTGCTTAGATGATGATGATGATGATGATTATTGCAATTTATATATTTTAATTCAGTTAATCGCACGTGACAGGTTATGGAAGTACTATCTAATCCTAAGATTTTAGTCGTAAGTAAAATTTGTTTAAATCTTAAAGTAGATATAATTGTGAAATAGAATTGACTACCTCATAATGTAATTTGTAAACATTAAGTACCTTCATAAAGTTTGCCACAGAATACTATATTTGACATTCGTTATATTAGTCATTTGATTTACTTATTATCACATTGTTAGTAATCGATCGTATTATTAATGTAATAATTATTGAAAGTTAACAAAGTTATTTAAGTGTACCTTTTATTCAATTTTTTTCAATTATTTGGTATTCTTGTAATAGTTTGAAAGTACTGGCGTTGACATAGACTAACACAATTGTAATATAAAAAGGGCCGCTTGGCACAGCAAGCCAGTCTCAGTCTCATAGCCAGTCTCACCTTGGCAAGCTTGGAGTGAACAATTCAGGTACGATAACTGTTCTTATTATATAACTTCTATGTATTTGGTGTATAATGTATATTTAACTTGTCTTAAATTTATTGTAAAATGTGATGTGAGATAGTGTTAAGAAGTGGTATTGAAAAGAATCAAGCCCTATGAGTTTCTTGTCTGTTCTTCTCATAGCGGTAGCCCCTCGCGAACAGACGTAGCTATACCTACCCTCCAAACTTGATTACAATAATTGTTAAAAGCAAGTCAACCCGATGGCTGTTATGTTTCATTCCAATATTATCTGTTTAGTTCCTGATTAGGTAGATAAATCACAGTGACTCCGAACATAGCAGTAAATCCTAGTACCTCGGCTGAGTCGTGCCTCGATATGTCGAGTATCTAATTACATTATTCAAAACTATTAGTAATTATATTTATTTGATTAAAAATTACATTGTAGAATGAGTCTTGTATTCTCTAACTACCCACATTATCATTTTTATTATAATCTTTTATAATCTAACTGCCCACATTATATTGTCTTTTACATATAATCTAACGCACGCATATCGCCACTATTAAATAATATGTTTCATAGAATTCTGCAATACAACGTACGCTGCTTTATTCCTCCATCTTAAAGAATATAAATATGTAACATATATTCAAGCATAATTCGAAAGACAAGATTCCAAACGTACCTGTTATATATAGATATTTACAAGAATAGCACTTATCACCCTTTGTCGGAAGGGAGACATAATTCCCTGGATCCAAGTGTTCCGGGCTGGAGCTGAAGTATCGATGTAAATCAAGGGCTTTCCTGGGGGATGGATTTATAAGGTTGTAGCGATAAAATAAATGTATAACATAAACTTGTTACACTAATGCTACGATTACGTTATATACACATCCTGGAACTGTGTGATGAACTGTGTGATGAACTGTGTGATGCGGTCAGATATTGTTTGGATCGTATGAATTAGTAATTGTAATGCAGATTATTAAGTCAAGATACTTACATATATATAAGCGATACTAGGCTTAGATAGAATACGTTGTTTATATAATAGACGTTTCGGTCAAGCTGCATCGGACGCGGTAACTAAAACATTTTTTAACAAAAAATTGAACCGACTTCAACACTCAAATGTGTGAAATAACTTATTGAAGTCGGTACGATGATAGTTTAAAGTAGCTATTCACAAAATATTGTGATCATGGTACCGATTTCGTCAAGTTATTTCACACTTTTGAGTGTTGAAGTCGGTTACATTTTTTGGTAAAAAACTTTTTTCACCGTTTTTAGTGACCTTTGCTACTCACGGGATCAATTGTCATTGTGTATGTACTCTGATATCTTCACCCGCAACTATAATATCGTCGAGGTAAACGTAGCACTTTTCAATGATTGGAGTGTAACTGAAAAACCACTTGTTCGATGTTGATAAAATTTAAATGGGACTACCACGGATGTATACTCTATCTTAAAAAAAAGAATTTTTAAAATCGGTTCATAAGCGACTAAGTTATACGCGAAAACACAAAAAAAAAACATATATACGTTCGAATTGAGTAGCCTCCTTTTTTAAGTCGGTTAAAAATACGGCCAATGTTTAACCGCAAAGTCGAGGCAAACATATAACTAAATGCTTGTCACGGGATCAAGTCCCGATCTATTTATTAACAATGTGTGAGAACAGCTAAACTCCGATATCTAGATTATTGTAAAAACAACAACGTATATCAAAAGAACCAACAATTTTTGAAACATAACAGGTGACAAGCCAAACACTCCCAAATCACAGCAAAACGGCACAACTCCCAGATAACGTTACAAACAACCCTTTTTGGCACAATGGGTCTCGAGCAACGACTCTGCAAACTTCCATCTTAAATAATACGGGACCCACAATGAGATCCCAGATACAAGGACGAGTTATAATGTCTCAACATTGTGACGGCTTAGGACGCGAGCGCAAACAAAAAGAATTGCCAAGTTTCTGCGTTAAATGTTTTCGAAAGACTGCTTTTGGACATTTGTGGGAAATGGACAGTTTTGGTGTCGAGTCGGTTAGGAAGAGTTCTGCTCGGTGTTACAAAAGAAATTAAAATGATTATAAATATTGTAAATATTTTCCGTTCCGCTGTGCTCGCAATGTTTATTTCTTTATTTTATGTTGATAACTAAAATGTTGATGCGAGTGTTAATGAGGGGAACTTTTCAGAACGCTTCATCTCCTCCCGGGTCGGCCGCGTGTGTCTCCTCCCGGGTCGGCCGCGTGTGTCTCCTCCCGGGTCGGCCGCGTGTGTCTCCTCCCGGGTCGGCCGCGTGTGTCTCCTCCCGGGTCGGCCGCGTGTGTCTCCTCCCGGGTCGGCCGCGTGTGTCTCCTCCCGGGTCGGCCGCGTGTGTCTCCTCCCGGGTCGGCCGCGTGTGTCTCCTCCCGGGTCGGCCGCGTGTGTCTCCTCCCGGGTCGGCCGCGTGTGTCTCCTCCCGGGTCGGCCGCGTGTGTCTCCTCCCGGGTCGGCCGCGTGTGTCTCCTCCCGGGTCGGCCGCGTGTGTCTCCTCCCGGGTCGGCCGCGTGTGTCTCCTCCCGGGTCGGCCGCGTGTGTCTCCTCCCGGGTCGGCCGCGTGTGTCTCCTCCCGGGTCGGCCGCGTGTGTCTCCTCCCGGGTCGGCCGCGTGTGTCTCCTCCCGGGTCGGCCGCGTGTGTCTCCTCCCGGGTCGGCCGCGTGTGTCTCCTCCCGGGTCGGCCGCGTGTGTCTCCTCCCGGGTCGGCCGCGTGTGTCTCCTCCCGGGTCGGCCGCGTGTGTCTCCTCCCGGGTCGGCCGCGTGTGTCTCCTCCCGGGTCGGCCGCGTGTGTCTCCTCCTGGATCGGCCGCGTGTGTCTCCTCCCGGGTCGGCCGCGTGTGTCTCCTCCCGGGTCGGCCGCGTGTGTCTCCTCACGGGTCGGCCGCGTGTGTCTCCTCACGGGTCGGCCGCGTGTGTCTCCTCCCGGGTCGGCCGCGTGTGTCTCCTCCCGGGTCGGCCGCGTGTGTCTCCTCCCGGGTCGGCCGCGTGTGTCTCCTCCCGGGTCGGCCGCGTGTGTCTCCTCCCGGGTCGGCCGCGTGTGTCTCCTCCCGGGTCGGCCGCGTGTGTCTCCTCCGAGGTCGGCCGCGTGTGTCTCCTCCCGGGTCGGCCGCGTGTGTCGCTTATGAAGCAGTTCACTAACGAGGCTCTGCCCGCGCGGCTGCCGAGGGCAGCGCCAACAAACAGTTGTCTACTTCTTTTACCGGTAACACTATAATATAACTTGTTTAACTCTGCGGTGCACATTATATATGAGCTCTCACAGAAAAAACTATCATAGCCGCGTATCATTAGGGCGACTCGGCGAGGGTGGAGCATTTCAAGCATTATTGACGTCTAAACACAATTGTGCATTCTATTTTGCAATAAAATATTTGTAGTATACAATTAAAACGTACAGCATATTAACATTTTGTTCCGGTGAGCTCATTCATGATTTATTACAAATATAAATGAAAACAATTCCTTAGGGATAAAATATTTGTCGTTGCTAATCTAAAACGAGATTAACTTAATTTGTATTTTTACTTGTATAATGTGCTAAAATTGTCATTATTACTAATTAAATTGAACTTACCCAGGTCTTAAGGTATATTTTGTTTTGGAATATATACATAAATGGCAAAGTTACATTAATAATTTATTTTAAACTTTCTTTAATACATGGCATATTAATGCCACAAGTTCTGAACCTCTGGAATATAAGGTTTAAACAAAATATAGGTATCTTAGGAATATTGTACCCTTACACTGAGTTTCCACGTTTCTCATATAATTGACAGATAAACAAAAGCAAACGGTTCGAAATGGTGTAAGTGTTTGGGTATACAGCGCCCGCTCCTCGGTTATATTATCTGAGGTGTATGTGCATCATATGAAATACTCAAAAATGCCTGAATCTTCTATCCTGTAACAAGTAATCTTTAAATTATTTTGGCGGATCAACAAACTCTTAAAATAAACCAAAACACAAATTAAACGAATCTCAACAAAGCGTGCCCCAAAACTGTTAACGTCTCAGGCAGCTTCACAACAAAAGGTTTTTCACGTGAAGTTCTTTTAAAAGAACCCTTTTTTATTTAGAAAAGATAAAATAAATTGTTAGCATTCCGTCACGGTCGCGGCGCGCGCGGGTGAAGTTAGAAAATAAAGCTTGTCTCGACAACGTAGCTAAGCTCGATATTGATCTAATGATGAAACATTCTGATTAATTTAGAGATAAATGTTCGCTTCTTGCAGATAAGAGTATTTGTAATAGTTGTATTTCGGGGTTTTAAACAAGTTTCTATGTCTATTAGAGGTGCGCACCACGCGGGAGCGACACGAGGCTCCGTCTACTATCTCACTCGCACTTGCTCGCTCCATGATATTCAAATGAACCGTCAGGAGTCAGATGTTATCTCGAGCAGCCGCCGGCCGAACATGTTCTAAGCTATAAAACTATTTAACAAACACGAGTGTACCTGTACAGGGACTGTCATTGAGTGCCGATCAACGGTGTTCAATTTGATTAAAGTTAATTTATTCTGCATAACGTAGATCCATGAGTCTTAAACCAATGTCAGTATGATATCACATCGGCATTAGCTTTACAAAATGCTTGACTAGAGGAGTCCCCAAGTCGTCCGCTATAACTTTGAGAGGAGCGTCATGAGCTGTCTGCTCCTTCACGATGCTACCGTCTTGCGGCTGACGGCGTGAAACCCATCAGCTCGGTATCCTGCAAACTCGTCAAAGGCTCTGCCGAAACCTGCAGAAGTGCCAAACACCCCAACAGCTAACAATGCAATTGCATGAAGTTCCTATGGCTACAGCACGTATTCACTGAATCCCGAGCGGGTTGTGCTCATAAAAGCTATCAATAAAAAGAATAGCCTTTCGTTGTTCTATACTTGTGTTAAGTTTCAATAGTAAAAATAAAATTATTATTAAAATTTAAATTTTCTCTCTACTTCAATTGATAATACATTTAATTATAAATAACTTAAATGCGAATAATAGTTCAAGGTTCTTATTACTAGGGACTATGCCCCTGTACGTTCATGCCGACCCAACCGAGTTGGTTGGGTCGGCATGAACGCACAGGGGCAACGTTTGACCTAATTAGTTAAGAGTTATCGTGTTGCAGTTATCATTGTGTAGTTTATTTGTGTTGTGTAGTAGAAAGGTTTCACGCAGTTACTGATTCATTGGCCTGAGTTAATGCTCACATGTTACTGTTCGTATAAATGTACAATACACTAGTGGACTAGTAGGTACTAATATATTTTTATAACTGTAGTAATGTTGCCTAGGCCGGGCTGCCAGGACCACTTATTATATAAAAATAAGGGTACTTAGAGCTTAACTTTGAGTATACAGCCTAATATTTATTTATCTGAGGTGCTTAAGCACTCCGAACAGGAGACAAGCTAGGTGTAGTTTTTGGCGCTGTCTCAATTACAATATGGAGCTTTGTTTGTAAGGTATATCGGGCCCTCCGCGGAATATTGAAGCAAAAACGCGCGCAAACATTTTGCATATTATTCGATTTTAATGACAGTCTGAATGCTGCTCCGAGATGAACTTAATTATTCAGTAAAATGTCGAGAAATTGCATTTATTAATTACACATATTATAGTGTCAATGTCACCTGTTACTTTATAATAATATGTATTGAAATAGCTTAATAATAAACTAGCGGTCCGCCCCGACTTCAAACGGGTCTACAATTTTAATAATCCATATTTTTTTTAAAAAACATAATATAGCTTATGTCGCCCAGAGATAGCTTAGCTTCTGAACAGTGAAAACGTTTTTGGAATTGATTCGGTAGTTCCGGAATGTCAACAATGCAAACAATCAATCAATCAAATCTTTCTCCTTTATAATAAGTATAGGTATATCATTAGTGTTAATAAGGACAGTCATATGGTGCCTGACAGTTTGCTAGCTGTTTCTGGATTGTGTGACGAAAGCGAAACAACGAACTCTCGCCGGGTGACAAAGGCTACATCAGTGTCGTCGGTTACCGAGACGTCACTGTACATGTTTACTATGTTTTAACAGTTCAAAATCATAGTATTATTATTACAGTCGGGTTTAAACAATAACACACATTTCTTATATACAAGTCGTTTGTCTAATTAATATCCCGATCCTTTCTCCGGCCACAATAAAAATAACTTGGAACCTAAGTATATAGAACTATATTGAAGCACACTTTGGCAATGGCATTAATTGCCAAATTAACTGTATACGTATTACATTGTACGTACTACTTTATAAAGTGTAAGACGCGGCCGCGGCGGGTTAACGTTACCTCGACAGTTCACCGAGTCCACTCAGTGCTCCGCCCATACTCAGTACTCCCAACTGTTGTTAGACCACCGTCGCTCACAAATAACTAACTAAAGCCGACGAAACTAATAAAATAACAAAACTCATGACCAACGTCGCGACCTAACTATTTATAAACGAGCCAACGAGTTGGAGTCAATCGAGAGGCGAGCCAAAAGAATCATCGGCTGTAACTCTTTGGTCGAACGTAGGCTTCAGAGCCTTGAACACCGGCGTAGAGTAGCAAGCCTATCGGTTTTCTATCGGATACATTTCGGAGAATGTGCACTGGAATTACACAATCTGATTCCACCATCCCCTTTCTATCATCGGTCGACTCGACGTACGGCAATTCGCCATCGCTATATGGTAGATATACCACCTATACGCACGAAGCGTTATGCTTCCACTTTCTTAATGCGTACTGCCAAGGAATGGAACTCGTTGCCCGAGTCTGTGTTTCCCGATATGTACAATCCTGGAGTCTTCAAGTCGCGAGTGAATAGGTACCTTCTAGGTTTGCGTGCTAAATCCTAGACAACGTCATCACTTAACATCAGGTGAGACAGTTGTCAAACGCAAACTTATAATATGTAAAAAAAAAAAAAAAAAAAAAAGTTAACCCAACTCGGATCGGTACGCGGGCTCTGGCAAATGGGTTCGATTCCCGGCACGTAGAGAGATACTAAAGTCAGACATCGACACGGCGAACTGGGACGACGGAATCGTATCCGATATGATCTGAATACGAGTTCCGTTCTCTGACGCCTGTCAGCGCGACAAGTTGGCAGGAATGACAGCTGTTATAGAAGTGGCGCGCCGCGTGCGTACTGATGATATCGTGTCCCGCGCGGCTCGGCGCGACCCGGCCTTAGCCTGTGGTGTAACACTGGCGGTGGATACATCGAGTCCTCGGGACAATAAAATGTGTTTTTATTAATGTACTTTAGCAATTGTTGTGAGTCATGTAACGATGTCAATACACGACGTATTGACATCGTTACATGACTCACAACAATTGCTCGATATTGGTAATTGGTTATGTTACATAATATACTATATTTAGACTTGAATACCTCCATTATTTATTTATTATGATTATGACACACCATGTTGATGATAATATACATTTATCTAATCTTACACTGAAATATAAAGATTAAAAAATCAGAAACAGAACTTGGATGACAGTCTTTATAGCCAATATATAAAAAAAAACTATCATTGCGATACAGCTCTTCTATGACAACTGTATCGAAATGTTAACTTGTTTATCATTAAGATATACCTTCAGATAGACCAAGGAGGTTGCAATGCAATTTTTCCACACATAGTCACACACACACACACACATAGTGTTGTATGGAGTTATACGTTGCAATTATACATGTTGTAACGTAGCGTTACATTATTTAAAGTAATGGTTCTTTATTACCAAACCTAACCGGTCTCGATGCTAGGCATGCGCGGGTCGCAGAAGGAACGAAGGGGTAAGAGCGGGAGGCAATTGACAGCGCGGCTAAGCGGAGACGTTCGGAGATCGCCGCTACGACTTGACGGTAGTATTGGTGTCAAGCGCACTAGCTACACAAAACTACAGCTGTGTTTTAGCGAGTTATACGTGTCATTACTTGTAATTTGTTGTTAGTCAGTGTTGACATAAATTATTTTCAAGTGTGTGATTCCCGCTGTAGGGTAAGTTTTGAATGGCACTCAATATTTTGTTAAATATGCATTGTAAACTCCGTTCTGATTTTACCACTTCGGCAAGACTAAACTACTAAGCACTTCTCATGGCATTGCCGAAGGTGGGACCCCAAAACGGAGCTATACACAATACATGCTTAGAATATGTGTATTGATTCCAGGAATCACGGACGAGTTATAATTATATTGCCTTCCTCACCGCACCTACGTTAGCAGTTGCACCAAGAAGTCCAAAGTACACCGCCAGGGCCGTAATCAGTGAGGGAGCTGCACAGGGCCGTACTTAGGCCAGGATCAACTCCCCCATACCGTGCAACTGACGGGGAAGTAACTTACGAGGAGAGTGTAGACGGATTAACTTTTTCCCCCCCACGACCCTACAAATATGTGTGCCGCCGACTACGTTATACTACTATTTAAACGAGTGTATTAAAACGATATAATATCAGTCTAATATTATTTAATTATCCCTGCTTAGGGACATACTAGATAGCACCGGCACAATGTTTAAATCTTAGCGTAAACAGAATACGAGCTATTTCATTTTGAAGAATTTTAAAGAAGTTAAGCTAGTTCGCATGATTAACAGAATTAAGGCTATTATGAAATAATTTATAAGGATTCAGGTACATGACGACATATATAATACATTGTATATTTATGTGTTATTATATATATTGTGTTTCTTGTGATTACTAACAACTCTGTATGTATCTGTGTAACCAACCTCTGGACCGTATTGTCTGAAAAACAATGATTCTGGTTTTTATTTTTATTTTGATTATGATAAGTATATTTATATTGGTCAAGATAAAACAGACAGGTCTGTTTTCAGTTTAATTATTTAGATCATAGAATTCAACATTCCACCTCTTAAACATTATAGCATGTAATAAAAAGCATTATATGTACATACATACATATTCACGCCTCTTTCGCGTAGGGGTAGGCAGAGACCAGAGACCAGCTTTATTTATATATATTTTCAATAATGTACAATCGACGGGTGATTATGATATTGTAGCCTGTGACGCCAGCTCATTTACTGTTGTATTAATTAAAGCTTGCGGCATCATTACTCAGACACAGACAGACGTGTCTAGTTATTGTTCGTATAGAGCCATCGACCACGCTGTGGACAGGGGCGGTGACCTGAACAGGTCGTGTCGTGTATCAGGTCGTGTTCTTGTTCTCGTTGAGCATCAATAGAGTAATTATCAATGAAAGATTCAAACTATCAGTTACAGAAAATAACTATAAGTTTTATGACGACTCAAAATATCTTCGATTTCATTTTTTCAATTCCAGCGGTCTACGTGTATTGACAAAACATTGTAGAAAACAACTGTCAAACGCACTCTTTCATCGGCTGCGCTTCAATATGAATATTCATGGTTGAACTATGATAGCAGAATTGAACAATATATTATAGCCTTTATTACCATAATAACAACGTCATGAATATGCTCGCGTTCAACTCCGGCCCATTTCGAATATTCAGTATCCATCGAACGCTGCATCCCTATCGAGGCAATAATCATCAGAGTGCGGTCGGCATTGTACGCCTCGTAGTTCGAATGTCGATATCGCGTCGGCGCCGTTTAATGGTGATCCTCTACATAGGGAACAATGGAACAGAAATATCACGACCATAGCCTCGGAGAAGTGAATGACGATATAAATTGGACGCTTTATGGATCAATCGCACCTTTGGGACAAACGTTCTCTACAGATAACGTCATTATAAACCCACAGAGAGTCGGAGGGTATCCTTCAGTATCCATATAGCATATAGCTACCACTCTCTCGTTTCGTTGAGCAGGAAAAATAATGTGTGTTTAAGCTGCTACCCTCGATTGGCGGTCAACATACCAGGCGGGTCCACTACTGACAATGGTCGGTGACAATGGCTGACTGATTAAACGCCTTGATGCGTGTTCTCCTATAACCGCACAGAGAGCAAACTATTGTTATTAGATTAATTAATACGCCTGTGTTTTAGTGTCGTTCGACATGAAAGATGTGAGACTATTATACAGAGAGACAGCACATATCACATTTCTACAATACATGAATACTGTCAATACTGTGTACCTACATTTGAGGCATATGATGTGCAAAAATTGGCTTCAAAAATAAATATCCGTTACGGAACAGTTGATTTCGTGGACATTGTGTAAAACAAACGCTACAGTTGACTCCAAAACAGATGGAGGTGATTGTTCGTCACAAAAATGTTAATATTTATTGTGACGCGAGGTCAGTACGAGTTAGTCGAGTTACTAAAAGTGTTCCACGCGATGAAGTTCCGATCGCTAAGTGTTAGCTAAGTGTAACTAACACTCGTCACAACCCCAATTGACCTGCTGCACCAAGTGAGAACAATCTTGTCTACTCGTATATTTTGTATGTTGGGCCCTTTTCATTATAACATGAGCTGGCCGGTATGTGAAACATCAAATATTACATTTGGGAATGATGTACAACGGTGTAACGGGACGACCCCGTGGCTGTGACCGTGGGGCACCAGTTACTCCAGAGAAGCTTTCCCTGTCATATTGCTTATGTATATGATATAAGAAATATGGATAAGTTTTTTAACCGACTTCAAAAAGGAGGTTACTCAATTCGACCGTATATACGTTTTTTTTTTAATGTGTGTTCGCGGATAACTTCGTCGTTTAAAAAACGGTTTTGATGATTTTTTTTTAGATAGAGTATACTTCCGTGGTATTCCCATTTAAATTTCATCAAAATCGGACTAGCGGTTTTTGAGTTATACTGCAATAACTGAAAAGTGCTTCGCGTATCTTGATGATGTTATTGTCGCGGTTGAAGACATCGCAGAACACACAATGACAATAAGGTCACTGAAAAGGGTGAAAAAAAAAATTTTTTAACAAAATATGCAACCGACTTCAACACTCAAAATTATGAAATAACTTGTCGAAGTCGGTACTATGAGCACAATATTTTGATATCAGTTACTTTTGAACTATCTTCAACTTCTTCTTGACTTCAACAAGTTATTTCATACTTTTGAGTGTTGAAGTAGGTTGCATTTTTTGTTAAAAAAAATTTTTTTTCACCCTTTTCAGTGACCTTATTGTCATTGTGTGTTCTGCGATGTCTTCAACCGCGACAATAATATCATCAAGATACGCGTAGCACTTTTCAGTCTCATCATCTCATCACTTGCATTTTTTGTTAAATTTTTTTTTATAATTTCAGCAATATGTAACGAAATAATGTAAAGGATGCATTTATTTACAAAGAGGAACTTATACAACGATAATACAAAACATAAAACGTAGGGTAAGTTCCAGGCAATATGTACAAAACTATAATCTATTTTTTTATAAATCAAAGAACATAATAAAGATATTACCTAAAAATTTTTTTATCAAAAAAATTATCAGGTCCATAGCATGTCTTGTCGTGATGACGTCACTACTCAGTTAAACAGAGTATGTACCTCTACTCGATACAGATTCCTATATCTAGCTTTCAACAGTATTTTATATAATATGTAGTGTTTTAAGATATTTGTTATGATTGGATGTACTCGTCACTTATCATCATAACGGCGTTGAGCTTTATGTTGTTATGTGATCGTACTTAAGGCAATGTTCTAGTGTACCTATGTCGCGTTGGTGAATCGAACCGATAAAACAGCATCTCTCGCGCGCTGGACCGCATATTGCAATTAATGTCGGCTGCGGCGAGTGTGATATATGATATCGAAGAAAGAGGCACACAAGAGCAGTTGAAATATTATATACGTCTAACATCGGGCACACCTCAGCACCCCCCGGAGGCTGGCTCGAACCACAGCACTGGACACAGTTACTGCTGTCTACCAATATAGCGTACCAATATTGGTAGGTGAAGCGAACGCGGTCACCGAGGATCGAATACTACCACAGAAAACCTTTTTTATAATGAAAGTATCCGAAATATACCCCAATACAAAAACCGATAGCTCCCACAATTACATAAGGGCCCACTGTTTGTTCACTGACATCGCGGGTCCCTTACGCGGCGTCCTACGTGGGCGATTCAAAGCTAACGCGATTGCGATACGATTCGAAGCGGTGACACGCGAATTCAATGCGGTATGGATGGATGGATGATTTGGATAAAATATGATATAATTATGTATATTGATTGTATGTTAATAGCTATTTTGCATTGTAGATTTTTTTTAGGAAATAACTTAAATTCCATTGATAGATCTATTATTTTTATGAAAATTTCAAACTGCGTAGAGTTTTTTATCATTTTTCCTTGTGGATAAATTCTGATGCTCATTATTTACTTTAACTATTATATGTTCTCAACACTAAGGTTGTGCGTTGGTCTCTCGGGGGGATCTTCCCCGCGCCGCACCCCCGCGCAGGCCTGGACGTCGGTGGACAATAAACAAAACATTCTCCATGTTACAGACATGTCAGACGACGCAGAGTCATTATTACTACATTGTATCAAGTCGAAAAGGTTTTCATTAGTAATCTTCACATCGCTCACATAATTTTTTTTCACGCATTTTACACAAATATTTCAGAGCCGTAGTTATGTAAAATGATTATAGTAAAAATATTAATTCGGGAACCTCAAACTCAAACGATAAACCGTTCGCATTTCCCCGCTCACGGGGGGCACCCCCTGTCGCAAACAGAACAACGATCAGCCCGAGGGACTGCTCTAGTCACCATTGAACCACTTTAACCGTGTATAGTTTGGAATCTCTCGGTAGACTAACTCACAAAGCAACGATGAAAATCTTGTCATTCAATCAAACTAACTAAAAATATTAAATACAGGAAAGGTATCGTTAGTTTTTCTGTTGTTCACTTATACTAACTCAATTTCTCCTAAACTCAAAAGGTCCCATTCTGCCATTGCCACAGGTCGAATGTCTCATTCTGCCATTGCCACAGGTCGAATTCATATTGTTTTTAACGAAGTTGTTCCTAATATTAGGGCAGTTTCATTCGTCCCTGCATTGGTGTCAGTAAGCGCCAACTTACATGATGACTTATTTTATATAAAACTACTTGACCTGCGCACCTCTCGCACTCAAGAAACATCTACTTTAAGGATTGTGACACATAAGTGCGTGTGCCCCTGTGGCGCCCCCGCACTCGTGCTTGTCCAGTTTATATGGAAACGAAGGAAGGAAGCCCGTGTCACGCGCTGCACGTCTTATGGATGAGATAATGATGATGACCAGTCACAGTAATATAAATCTTATGTTTTTCATACTTCCAAAGGACTTCAAAAGAAAAAAAAACATGTTTAATTTATATAAGTACCGAGAAACCACATCATACAATGTAATTATCCAACTAGTGAACGTTCTCTACCGTAGCTTCAGAACTAGCGAGAGTTCCATCGTCACTAATTATATTTCTTTGTGTGTCTGACAGCTGAGACATACTCCGTGAGATGTCTGAACCGCGTGTCGGTGTCTCCGGCAGCGTCGGCGGTGTCGGCGGTGTCGGCGGTGATGATGTTACATTTACATTTTGTATATTTTGTGAGAGAGAATTTCAAATGTTGCGGAGGTACAGTCAGTTTTGTTATAATAAATATTTCCGTTGAAAATTTAGTATACATTTAATTATAATCAAACTATTGATTTCCTATTTCGTTATTTTAGTATCGTAATCAGGTATTTGGCCGTCCCATTCCATTGGATGGAATATATTTATACTGTACTGTACTGGATATATTTATCTATCGTTTGACCACTATCTCACTCGATGGTCAGTGACGATGTGGTCGAAAATGTTATCACGCTAGACCTAGAATGCTCACTGGCTCTCAACTGCTCTGCCTGAACACACTATGTGTTTTTTAATTTTATTTCAAAGTCTCAGAACGACGTATTTTATTTAAACCCATAATAGTTTATTGCATTAACAACATGCCAGGCGGAACTCACGTTCTAATTATTTGATGGAAAATAAATCAACTACCAGTGGGACTTGAACCCACAACTACAGAATACAGTCCTGTCGCTTTGTCTAAACTCCAGTAGAGTGCTACCATGGCTTAGTTGGACAAAGCGACAGGATGGTATTCTGTAGTCGTGAGTTCAAGTTCCAATGGTAGCCGAATTTTTCCTTCGAATAATTTTAACGGTGTTAAACATGTACACTAACACATACACATACATAATATTCGTATGTTTATAATATTATGTCGAGAGCGCTGGAGCTTATTCTAGTAATTATAAAATATGTCGTCTAGTTCCTCCTCTCGTTCGCGTCGTGTGCACCTCCACGGTAGGGCTCGCTAGGGCGCCCACGTCCTGGCCATCTCCGCGCGGACGAAGACACGCCATCCGAGCTGTGCTCACCAACTCCACGTGGGTGCGTGCGGCGCGTGTGATACACTTCCATCGGCGCGCGAGAACACGCACTTGGCTTATTCATTAACTGCATCTCTTCAAATTTCTTTATTCTTTTAAGGTATGTGAAAGCTGTTAATGCCCTGTTTCAATGTTTAAATGCAACAGCTCAGCGTCTGTCGTGTGGACCCGCGCTCGTTATAAGGGGGGCGAGAGTACTGTTAAAGTTCGATTACACACGGGACATCGGGAACGCTATTTAAAAAACACAACTAGAGTAATTTTAATTCTTCACAAAATATTGGAGATGTTTCTAAAAACCTCCGCGGACTTTAAAAGCTTGAAACGAGATTTTTGTACCTGCACCGTGCTCGAATACAAATATTTCGCAAGCTGTCACTGGGCGGCGCGAGCCACGTCACACCGGATTTTTCCAAACCGCTGTCGAAGTGTCAATAGTTTTATCTCGGCGCAGTGAATAACATTTTGAACCCGCCATTAACATGTAAGCTACAACACGCGCGATACTGAAAGGAAGCACAATATAAAGGTGTACACACTAACAGGTCGCGGAATATTGACTCTAGACGGAATCTCATTATTATATAACGTTAGGTCACCGTAACAAAAAGCTAATACAGGCGATTTTTTATGCAATCCTATTGTTGCGGCCTTTATTTAGATCGTTAATTGCTTGCAGCATTTTAACTGAATGTTTGCGTGCATTGAACGGGAACGTTCACCTGCTGTTCCCGGTTGTTGCCTGAAGTTACCACTCTTACACAATGTCGGGGTCCCTCGGAGGTTTCAACGATATAACATGTGTCGACGAGCTAACCCACGGTACTAGCTTGCGTTTAACAGCTTCATGGATTTTGCAGAATATTGCTTTTTAAAGAGAAAGGCCCGCGTCCTGTTCGCAAGAACGTTATAAAGTGATTATATTAAGCCGTGCTGTTTTCCAGCAAAATATTATATTATTATATTACAATTATCTTCGAGAGCAATCTAGGTCTAGTTAGTTGTTAGTGAAGATAGTGTTCTCGTCGTGGGAAGCTTCTATGTCATATGATTTTTCTATGACTTTATAAGTAGATAGTAAGAGTTCGAAAATAAAAAAATAATTTTTTTATTTTAACGCATTCAAATAATTATTTTTTTTAGACTTTTTCGCTATCGCCGCACTGTTTCTCAGTGTGGTCATCTCGTTCAACGTATTATTGTTGCAAGGTTGTTCGTCGGTTAGTTAAAAATATCGATGGAATAGCTTGACACTGAAGTCACTTTATTTTTCGATTACTCTTAGCAAGCCCTTTCATTTGATGCCCATGTTGTAGAAAGGCATTAAAATAACTAGTCCGCCATCTTGGATATGCCGCCATGTTGAATTTAGAATGACGTCACAAAGTTAACCATGCATTTTCATCTATATTGAACTATTATACAACATTCCAGCTCAATTGGTTGAAGATATCTGCTTCAATATTGAGTTGCAAAGACTAACCTGACCAAACATACATACATTGCAAGTTATATAAAAACTTGTAAAAATATTTTTTTTTCAAAGGTTATGCTTGCGTTTGTCCGCTGTCTCACCTGATGTTAAGTGACGACGCGGTCTGTGGTGTAGGACGCAACTAACTTAAGCATTTTAGGAACATTAACTAGAAGCGGATTTTTGGATTAACATTATATAGTATTTATCAAAGTTAATGTTATTCTATGTTACTTCAATTATTGACGATTCCTTACTGCTTAGTATATTATATAAAATGTATATTAATATATAATGCCTAGTTGCATAAAACAGCTGTTTAGTCATGTGTGCTAATGTTATGTCAAAAAAACATTATTTCGACTAAAGAGCGAGCTTTAGAAACGCTCTTTGTTCCATACTTGCACCGCTCGCTAGACTAGCGACTACCCGAGCGAGCTTTAGTGAAAAATGCATAGAAGGAATGTTCATTAAAAGCGTTGTGAAAAAGGTCAATTTATACTGAAGAGAAACGTTTCATTTCAAATTCCACGTCTCAATAGTTAATACAAAAGAAAATCAGAAATAGTAATATACTACAGACAAGACCGCGGGGATGTTTGTCTTTCCAGTTTATTCGTTTATTAGTTAATTTGATGGTCACCGTGGTTCAGTTGGCAGTGACATAATTTTTGGGTCCCCTGGGTTCGAAGCCCGGCCGAAGCAAACATTTATGAGATGAGTGTAGGTGTTTGTCTCGGGATCTTATGTCTTGGATGTTTGTGTGCTGTTATTATGTGTGTCCATGCCTCTCGCGACACAGATAATCCTAGTGCGGGGGTTTCAGTGAGAGGAAACAAATAACTTCCGTCTCACTTGACCCCTACAACTGCGTGAATCCAAAATTCTTATAACTTATCTCGGCAAATCGCAAACCTCCAAAACTAGCATCGTCACCCCGCGCAGGCTCCGAGGGAGCGCCGGGTGACATCCTCAACTACACAGAGTATGTTTACCTCAGCCTCGTCCTAAACCATTTTAAGTTTCGACGACACGCTCGTCCTAACAAATGAAAGCCTATTTATTTATATCGTGCATACGAGTATGTACCGCACGGCGAGTGTCGGTGCTGTGCCGATGTGCTCAACGGTGATCGAACACTAACGGCCGTTTTCAATATCTTACTTACATTTGACTGGTAGTTGCTATCTCTACCTGCCAGTAAAAGTATCAGCGACTGTTACTTGCGTTTCAATATCAAATCTGCACACGCCTATCGGAGATTATTGACAGAGAGCGACGCTAGCTCTAGTAAGCCCTCCGAAGCGTTTTGTTCACTCTGCTTATTAATACTGTAACAACATTTTTAGAATCTCGTTTGCGGATAGGTAAAAGGGTGCGTCCATAAATTACGCAAGATAATTTTGGCGATGAGATTTAGCTGTTTAGCTGTGCTTAACTTGTGTAGGATTTATTTAAAACAACAATTCGCAATATTAAGAACGTAGTATAGAATAACATGAAAAATATTTTCATTTAATTTAATAATATATTTGTCGAGAGCACCCTCTCCCCCAAGTAAGAATGGGTGAGGTTCAGCCCGACCCCAAAACACCTCACGTAATTAATGGACGCCCCATAATATAGATATAAACATGTCATTTTTAATTATACGAAATCTATAGACCAACTCGGTTTTCGTCAGTTCTGAACAATAAATGCTTTATGAAGCGATGATACCTAGCTCAGCAGGTTGAGCGGCTGTTAAACTGACAGACACTGGTTCGATCCCAACAATGGCTTGAGCTTCCGGTGAAGGTAACCTCGTTATCAAATTCGCAGCATGGTGGTAGGGTAATTTCGAGTACCCGCCTGCCTAGCTACCACCTTCAAGTTTGAAAACTGTCATCAAACACATAGTGTGTTCAAGCAGCAGTCCTTGAGAGCCACCAGTAAGCATCCTAGGTCTAGTGTGATAACATCTTCGACCACATCGTCACTGACCATCAAGTGAAATAGCCAAACGCTATAGCTATAAGTACCTACAGTATGCATATAAAAACAAAATTAAAAAAATGGAATACTCCGGCTTCATAAAGTTCATTATTTTATCACTATCATCAGTGAATAATTCCATCTTTTTAGTTAAAACCCTATTATAGTAGCTTTATGTACAAAAATATCTATCTAATCGAACAATTATCTTCCGAAATTGGGGGTTAGGTGAAAACTCTAACCGTCTGTCATTCAAGTTACCGACAGTAATCAGTAGCGCGGCTCTGAAACGCATTTCTCATCATCTCTATGAAACGGGTCTATCTATGGTTAGAGATTATGGCTCCGGACCCTCTGACAGGTAGAAAAGAACAGGTAGCATGGCGGATACATTGACACTGTCAATCTTTGTTTATTGAAACGCCGGTAGCTACCGGCGGTAACTATTGGCAGGCATTTTAATAAGTGGTCAACTGTGAGTAAGTTATTGAAAACGGTCGTAAATGTGAGGTGCCGACAGATTCTCAGTAATGTCTACAATAACGCGTTGACTGTGTAATGACCGAATTCCAATCATCTAATTAATAGGTATATGCAAAGTTGACAATCACCCACAACGCTCATGCTCATCCCATCCGGGATGGCGGATGGCCTTCCTTCCTGTGTTTCAACTTGTGATCGTATACAGCCGAAATATATTAATTAATTATGAGTTAATCGGTCTTCTTATTACTTATCTTAAAGTACTCAAAACTTTCCGGGAAAATGTACTGTCACGGGAAACCCGCGGTGAAGCGGCCGCGACCGCGGGGCGCAGCTAGTTATCAATATATGAACCTCTCGGCGCGGAACATCCGAGTCACTAACTTGGGCTCCAGACACAGGAGTGACGCTGAAACCGCTCTCTGCTCCGGTTACCTGAAACACAAAATGAAAGTTACATTAACGCGGGTAATTAATTAGTGTATTAATGCATAACATAAATCAGTGTAATAATAATACACACTAATACGTTCTAGTACGGTCGTGTAAGATCTCGTACTGTGCCCTTTGGGAACAGAACACGAGAATCCAGTAATGCTATCCTGAAGTCTTTAGGAGAAAATATTTGCAGTCCGATTTCAGATTTTGGGTGAAGAATGAAAATCGCATAGTAATTTTTATTTACTGCATTAGCTAATTTTATTTTATTCAGACTTTTAAGAGTTTTAATTTCTTATTTTTGATCATTTGTATTTTGTTATTGGTAATTCATCGTGTAGGGGTCCTTTTGCCTGCAATAAATATATTTTATTATTATTTTTTAACTTTAATGTGTATATGATTGGTCTGCCGTATAGTAGGGACTAATTATTATAGTTATGTCTGCTGTCTCTTTAGTTAATGAACGCAACAAATGACAACTTTATAAAACAGAGTTCCGTACAAGCTAGTGTCCTTCCTGGACGTGACATGATCATATTTTATTCGATACTCACCGGATTTATGATAATTATTACTTGTACAATACTTCAACCGCTGTGATAAAAATGATGTGTGCCTCTTAAAGCTGTAAACCGAACTGTGCGAGAGACCGTTTGGCGCTCTAACTGTTACCTAATTTGAATTTAGTATTGGTAAGCTTTTTTTAAAAAAGTAAGTGATGCATCAAATACATTTTTTTCAAATTCGGAACTACACTTAAAGTGGTATAAATATAACAATGGCTCGATACAAACAGTTTTTAACCGACTTCAACAAAAGGAGGCGGTTCTCAATTCGACCCGTATGTTTATTGGGTAATACTGCTATTTGGTAAACGTTATGTAGGATAGCCACTATACCTAAGCGATGTACAAATGCGTTGTAACAGTTATATAATGTATAACGGCGATATAACTTGCCAGCGATCCGTCAGTAGCTGGAATCTTGTAGCGGTTCGTTACGACGTAGAATAAGCTACGGTTGTAGATATTAGAGCGTAGCATCGTAGCACCGTAGCTCCGTAGCCCGCGGAGGTGATTTGTTGTAGCAGTCGCGGTTTCATCTACGAGACATTAAATAAGGACAAAGTTCAGTTTCGCGGGAGAGTAGTTGGGGACTACGGGTGACGTCATGCTGCGAACTTACCATTTCTGCCGGAGATTAAATACCTACCAAATAAAGCTGGTGTTATACACAAATCAAGTGATGCAATAAACACAGTGCTGTGGTATTACATTATATAAAATATGTCGGTTAGCATTATCTCGGTTTGACAATCGATAAGCTCAATAATACGCAAACCAAGTTTCAATCGCACATCGAAACCTCGTTAAATAATAAAAGGAATAGAGTATGACAGAAACACAGTCGCCATCAGCACATAAGCTCACGCTCGCTATGGTGTACAGTGGCTGTGATCGCACGTGTGTTGTTGCATTACGTCATAGGACGTCAAAAGATAATTGGATTTTAATTACGGTCTATGAATCTAATTAATGTAAAGTGTTGAATTCGAGCGATCACTTGTATGTTATAGATAGGTGCCAATATTTTAGTTATCTATTTTTCCATATGATATTTTTTTCATGTAATAAGGCAGCTAGATGAGCCATACTAATTCGCGCGTTGGCTAATTCTACTAATATTATAAAAACGAAAGATTGTGTGTAAGTGTGTATGTGTGTATGTTTGTTCTATTATATATTATATTTTTTTACTCTTCACGCTCAATCGGCTACACCGATTTCGATGAAATTTGGTATGGAGATAGCTTATATCCTGGATTAACACATAGGCTTATTTTCATCATCACCATCATCACCGTTTTTCATCACCTCGCGGGTACAACCGCAGAGCGCAGCTAGTACTATATAACAGGATCCCAGAGCATATTCAAAAATACTAAGTAGCTGAATGTTATTAAAAAGCAATTTAAAAAAAAAAAAAATCTCTTACTATCGTCCACAAAATATATGATTTTTCGGAAAATATATACATGCATAAAAACGAATCCCTATGTCCCTTGGTCGCGGCGAGCGCGTGAGCGGCTGGACCATTTTCGCTCATTCTTTTTGTTGTGTTTGTTATTGACAAGAGAAGGTTTTTGTTTTTGTGAAAGAAACAAATCAAAAATTTAAAAACAATAAACATTTTAAGAAAACTTAATAAGGAAATTAACTTGTCTAACGTAATTTTCTTAGTACCCTTGACAATATAAACTGTTACTTATGGCGTGTGACATAACTGTCACAAGACAACGTCTGTCGGGTCAGCTAGTATCATTATACATATGTTCATCGCCATGCGTTGACTCTCCGAGTTGGATACACACGTCGACTATAGTAATGGTTTAAAAATATGAGAAACATGTTTAACTACATTTGATTTCGATAAATATTTATTACTCAACAAACCCACATAATATTTTTCAATAATATCATTAACATAATATTCATTAATAAAATTAGCACGTGTAGTTCTGTTTCACGCAGTAATGTTCTTTGTGTAATGTATTGTACCCTCGAAGGGTGAACAGAACCCGCAGCACTGGAGCCTGATCTCTCGGTGCTGGAAGGGTGAACAGAACCCGCAGCACTGGAGCCTGATCTCTCGGTGCTGGAAGGGTGAACAGAACCCGCAGCACTGGAGCCTGATCTCTCGGTGCAGGAAGGGTGAACAGAACCCCAGCACTGGAGCCTGATCTCTCGGTGCAGGTTCTGTGGAGCCCCGGACTATGGCGTAGGTTATCGATTATAATTGTGTTAATTACGTTAATTTTGTTTGTAAACAATTTCTAAATTTTCTTGAAATAAATTAATATTATTATAACGTAGTGACACCCACACAACTATAATATGTAAATAAGCTTTAATTTATATATGAATAAGTAACGTACGCCAATAACGTATTGTAATTTTTATAAAACAGTAATGGTACTGAGGGCTTGAGAGGGAAGGACGCAACGAATAAACCTCGAAGTGTCAAAGACGACCTCGAGTCCAATATAAACAAAAATATAGTATTCATAGTTATTAGAAAACGTACAAGCCATTAACTCAGCCACAGAAATAACATTGATCGAAAAAACTATCTCTGGAATCAATTCCGACAAAATATACCCGATCGTTCCGCACATACTGCACCTAATAAATCCGGCATGTCCCCGAACAAGGACGCCCGTGGCCTCGCGCGGCGGCCTCGCGCGGGCGTAAGCTACGAATCGGGAGCGATATCGGGATTTAAGAACATTGATTTAGTAGAGCTTTATAAATGGTTCACCGCCGCGACAAATGACTAGCTGTCTCGTGTGAGGCTGCTGTCTTATAGACTACGTTGTCGCGCGGCTGCTGTTCCTGAGCAAACGCCGCGCGCTCGCTGCGAGCGGTAAAAGCGTAAAATATCAATGTAATTATAGATCTATTGTAAATTAAAGATTTTTATATCGTAATCCCTATCGTAGCCTTTTATCTGTACTTTACAATAATCGTGATTTCTTTCCAAATTGTATATAAAACAGTAACGTTTGATATTTTGAAATGTTATTTATATATATATATATATATATACGAGATATTGTCCCTACGTATACATACATCCTGTCCCGACCCAAATACAACATGAAATAGAGTTATATAAATAATAAACCTACTGTTTGAGGTTTCATCCCGCGGAGTGCCCGCCTGGCTGTTAACGGCCGGATACAGAACAAAGAGGATCGTGTTCCGTAGCGTGGAACTGGAGAGGGCTATGTCCATCGGTGGACAACGACAGGCGAGCGATGGCGGTAAACAAATGTAATAAAGCATCAAACTGCTTTTGTCGGGGAAATGAGGTGTGATTTGAACCGCTCCCGTGACTTGTTATCTCAACAATATTGGTTTATAAGATGATGACTGGCCAGTTGGCGCAGTTGGTATCACTCTGCCTTGTGAGCCGCTGGTCCCGGGTTCGATTCCCGGACAGGTCAAACATTTGTGTGCATGAACATGTCTGTTTGACCTGTGTCTGGGTGTGTATATGTATATAAGTATATATATAAGTATGTATATAAGTATATATCAGTCATCAGGTTACCATAGTACAGGCTCTGCCTAGTTTGGGACCTGAAGACCTTGTGTGAATGTTGTCCCATATTATTATTATATCATTATTATTATGATTTGGTTAGTATCATCTGTACAGTCAAAGATACAGCTGTCGTATTGTATTTTTTAATTATATAATTTAAAAATAATTTACTTTCCTTTAATTAGACTTATTACTTATATAAATATAAACAGTATTAACAGCAAGTTGCATAATTTAAAATGTAAGTAATTATGGCGTCACACACACACACCCACACACACACACACACCCCGTACAGTGCAGTCCGTCTTTCTGGTGTATTTTTGTTGCAATTAACATTAATTGTATTTGCAAAAAAAATGTATTTCAATTAAAATTAGGTAAATGTCTGCGATAATGTCATAGAGCCATACTGACTACGAAATATTTCGACGACATATTTTACACTTCGTGCTTTAACTGTGACTTTAATCCTTTATAACTCGTAGTTCAAGTGAATTACAAGATTATATTTCAAGATTTACCCAAACTATATAATATTATAATTATTTACTCCAAAGTAATATTGGTGATTGAAACGCCAGTAAACTTGAAACATATTATGTAAAGTTTTAATAACCTAAATGATATAAAATCAATAATTAGTTCCCATGAACTAGTCCATGTTGTACGAGTGGATCATGTGTGAGCGGCGCACATAGTTTACCTCGCGTCATGGGCGACGTGACGTCACCCCGGCGCGCCGCGCTCGCACATAACTAGTCCATGTTGTACGAGTGGATCATGTGTGAGCGGCGCACATAGTTTACCTCGCGTCATGGGCGACGTGACGTCACCCCGGCGCGCCGCGCTCGCACATAACTAGTCCATGTTGTACGAGTGGATCATGTGTGAGCGGCGCACATAGTTTACCTCGCGTCATGGGCGACGTGACGTCACCCCGGCGCGCCGCGCTCGCACATAACTAGTCCATGTTGTACGAGTGGATCATGTGTGAGCGGCGCACATAGTTTACCTCGCGTCATGGGCGACGTGACGTCACCCCGGCGCGCCGCGCTCGCACATAACTAGTCCATGTTGTACGAGTGGATCATGTGTGAGCGGCGCACATAGTTTACCTCGCGTCATGGGCGACGTGACGTCACCCCGGCGCGCCGCGCTCGCACATAACTAGTCCATGTTGTACGAGTGGATCATGTGTGAGCGGCGCACATAGTTTACCTCGCGTCATGGGCGACGTGACGTCACCCCGGCGCGCCGCGCTCGCACATAACTCGATCACGGGCGGTGGTGTCACTCGCACTAGCGATTATGGTATAATCGAGTCAAGCGCCGCCGAGACGTGTCCGAGCCATCAGAAACATCAGTGCACAAAATATTATAATGGTCTGAATAATTAACATGCTATGTTATTATCTTGTTTATGTTGAAATGTTTTGATGTAATCTGCGTTTCTTTAAAATATCATCTAATTAATAAGTTAAATGTTATTTGTCAGATTCGTATAACTCTTGACGATGCTATTTGTAACGTATCAACGGGTCGGTTGGTTTGCGCGCTTAGTCGATTATTTTTTATTTCTAAGATTCTCATTTACAAGTGTTATATAAATTGATACATATCCTACGGGCGGCGGGCGGCACGCGGCGAGCGGCGGGCGGCGAGCGGCGGGCGGCGAGCGGCGGGCGGCGGGCGGCGGGCGGCGGGCGGCGGGCGGCGGGCGGCGGGCTACGCGATTACGTGCCTTTGACAAATGACCGACACGAAACAACGTTATAACGCGATTAGTGACCACTGAATACTTCGTTATTACTCAAACACCTTAACGAAGCAGCGCTGAGTGTTACATGTTACGGTACCCAAATCTAATTCTTACAATTTTTTATTTTTTTTGTGTAATAGGTGTAAAACAAGCAGAAGGGCCGCCTGATGGTAAGCGAACACCGTCCCCATGGGATATTTGTAATACTGGGGGTATTACGATACGTTTCCAAACCTTTTTAAGACTCTGTTAACTCTCCTTTTGAAGAATCCCATATTGTAGCTACTCGGGAACACCGAGGGAGGTAGCTCGTTCCACATGTTGTAAGTGTATGGCAGAAGCGATCGGTCGAATCGCACAGTGTACGAGTCCCATGAGTCTATTATACGCAGACGAGCTTTCGAGCGGTGCCGGCGAGTGCGGCGGTGAAATCGTGATGCTAGAATAATGGCAGGTTCACACGCGCGCGTTCACCTCTACATTCAACCTGCACATTTACATTCACGAGCGTGTACACGGCACGCCCGAGCCCGTGAACGCGCCTGTGAACGTGAATGCCGCGAATCGGGCAAGTGTCGGTTTTTTGGCAAAGTTCAAAGGATGAATGTGCGGGCGCCCGGTGACTGTTTACACGCGCGCGGGCAGTCAGTCTCTCCCGCGCTTTCGCGACGAGTGGATCTTCATTCAACGTTGCTAAGAAAGTCGCTACGATCGGAGATTACAACATAGCGGTGGTGGTTGATGGTCGGTAATTTGGGTGGTGGTAACATGGTTCATAATTTTGTTTCTTTTTCCAATTAAAATAAGTTAAGCCAAAGGATATGGCAGCAACAACACCGAGATTCTCTGCTGAGAATGAGATTCGCTGCTCGCCATTCTGGCACTGACTGACACGACGGCGTGCGTGTGAACAGCTTGAATGTCCGCCGGCCCGGGACGGGCTGCATGCCGTGCAGCCCGGCGGGCTGCCTGGCGCGCGTGTGACCGTAGCATAAGGTTGAAGAGTTCTTCAGAACACTCTCTGCTGTATGTACGGTAGAAAATACACAGAGACCCAATGTCTCTGTAGATACCGAGTGGCTCTAGGTCTTCGGGCGCGGGCTCGGGCGCGGGCGCGGGCGCGGGCTCGGGCGCGGGCCGTAGTTTGATACGTCATAGTCTACTGGCGGTGTACAGTATAATGCACCGCCGTATCTTGCAGGCGGTTAACTAAGATAAGCCGATGTTATTGTTCGCGCCGACGCACGACATAGTTGTAGGATACAGATTAGAGGGCGTTTGATTTATGGTGTGTCATGTTATGGGCCGGTGGGTTTACTGGATGTTTTGGGTTTCAGATCTTTTTTTAGCAGAAAAAGGACTGAAACTTCATGTGAATTTGACACTTTATTAAGACACTTGATCGAAAATCATTATTTTGACAGTCGAAAGTTGGCAATCTCAGTTGACCTTCGCACTGTATTTTTTTAAGATTTTCCTCGATATTACTAAAAAAAACTAATTTATCATTATAGTACCACCTCGGAAACGTTCTTTTTCAAACTAATAAATAAATTGAGATCGATTAACTAATCGTTGTTCGGCAGGTGTCCTGCTACTGCACCAGCACTCGTCACTCGTTTCATTGTGTACGAGCGTACCGCCGCGTGACTGCACCACTCCGGTATGTGACTAAGTTACAGCGACAGATTCGAGTAACAGTTAAGTTAGATTTAAGTTACACTGAACTCGGTTGTAAGTTTAAGGCTTTGTAGCGAGTGTCGGGGGAGATGTGAGGTGGAGCGCTCACTCTCACAGTTGTTTGCGGGTGTGAAGGGGGCGAGGTGGAGGGGGGGGGGGGGGGGGGGGTATAAGGGCGTGTGCACTTTACATGGCTAGAGGAGGTAATTATACTTGTAGGTAACGCTGATGTATCGCCTGTCGCTGCAGCTGTGTGAACATGCAGACGATGCCGTCTCTTAATATCAATAATAATAGAATCGTCTACAGCAGGAGCTGTGAGTCAAACCGTTCTCGAAATATATTCGTTGTGATTATAATGTTAAACAGCACGTTCGTGATCACGTTACATAAGAAGTGTTTTTGTCCACGAACCGGCAGTACCAACAGTGGGCGACGCGGACGCACGCGCGCGCATAAGTTTTCTATTGTCAGCATTATTTAACTAAAATAGGTAAAGTTAAAGTTCTATGTACCGACTGTTTTATAACTTCTGTTTATGTATTTCGCTAAAACTAAAACGTTATTTCTCCATATCCACAGATGCTCACGGCTCGTGTCTGCGGTAGATCAGAGGGACCGGCACAGGGAGCGGCGCGGGGAGTTTACTGACTAGAAGGACAAACAACTTGACGAAGATCGCAGAAGTAGGCTTTATGATCACCATCTCAGCCAGAGCTCGTCCCCTGCAAGACATACGCCTCCCCCAGCGATCTCCCAGCGGTCCACGTCCACACGACTGTACGATAATAATAAATAAAAATTATACTTTTTATTCCAAAACGTGCTTATCTTTTGACACATTCCTTAATACAGATAACGAGCTTACTCACGTGCGAGGTGCGCGGACACCCGCCGAGTTCAAAACTCTCGGAACTGTGGACGCTCCATGCTCTCCCAGTGGATTACAATCCGCGCGTGTCGTGGGGCCTGCGAGCACTAATACGAGTCAATGATATAACATGCGCGGTCGGCCAACAAAGTGGGGACCGGTTGTGATTTAGTTTCCCAGTCATCGAAAATCACAACAAAGTTCATACAGAGCTGATATCACTGACAGAGACGCATAATAATGACGTAATAATTGATAAGTGCATACGTCATAGGTCACTAACAGCGCATAGCATTTTAACCACTATTATAAATGGATAAGGCATTTATTTATACAAAGAAAATTTAAATGTTTCTAAACAAAAGTAATTGAAATAGACCGCCAAATTCCGACAAACAAGGAAAATTGTCAACGATTGTTAACAATTGGCCTGTGATTGGCTAATGGCCCATTGTCTGTGGTCGGTCCGGCTAACAATACAATCATAACTAACGAGAGGTTCGGCGCCGAGACAACTCGTTGCATGGCTACCGATTAGCTGGTAACAGGCACATACTTATTTAATTCAATTCAAATATTTATTGCAATCTCTAATAGTACAGGTGAAGGCGGGACTGCAGTGAACTATAGTTTATAACAGATCAGATAAGAGGAGGACAAGACAACATTCACTGGATATAGTGAAAGTACACTAATGTAGGAATTAATGTATAATTAAAAAGAAAACTAACATGTTATAGTTCATTTGGACCCGTTTCTCCCGCGCCCGCAGGAACGACCCTTCAGCAGAAGGATAATGGGAGTGAAACGAACCGACCTCCTTAATCTTATATCTTATAATTTCGCCGCTTTAATTAATAGCTCCCGTACTTAAATATTAAAATGTACACGAAATTTTCCAGCCAAAATATTTCGTGAAGCTCATTAATAACCACGAGAGTCAGTGACGTCACCGGCGTTATTAAAGCCTATATTCCCAACGAACGGTAATTTTGTTCGCTAACGTTTCCTCAATGACGAGTGTATGAGGTTCGGAACGAGACACGTACACCGACGCCATATAAACTATACATTAAATAAAATATAGTGGCTTTGAGTATATTCGAGTGAGCTGGAAGGGCACCGCATGTGTGTAGAGTGGAAGCGTAACAATCCTTAGATAACTTTCTTGTTGATGACCGGACGGATGTTGCGACTGATTGACTGCTTTATTCATAATAATATTTTTACACGAATAGCGACAAAATCAACAATACAATAATAATACAAAATAGGGACAAAAACAGCTAACAACTATTATACACATAAAATAACAAGGAACAAATAAAATGTTACATGTTGTTATCCCGAACATTCGGTACATTAATAAAAGCGTTGTTGAATAATATATATGTAATGTGATTATACGAGTAAAGCCGGCACACGCGATCTAACGGATTATTAAATGCCAGATTGTTGTTTCAATGTGGAATACTAAATATTCGGAAGTTTCGAAACGTACATTTCAAAACGGAAATTAAATTAAGAAATGTTTATTTTTTACATAATTTATATGAGAAATTAAGGATTGTGGAGCGCTCACTTATCAGACTACAGAAATATACGTTAAATAACACATTTTTTTCATTGTTTGTTATTATTTATGCTTGGGTATTATTTTTTTTTAGTTTTTTAATTTTTGAGTGATTGAGGTAAATAACACGTCCCGACCCTCCTCCCATACTCATTTCTATAGTTTGGTCTATAGATACGTACAACACAGAGGTAGGTGTGCCAAGGTACCTACGTACGTTACTGGGCCCACTGGTCACTTTTACATTACTTATATTTTCACAATTTTCAGACACAATAGCGAATTTTACTTTGTCATCCATAACTTTAAAGTATTGACATAACTTTTCATAATTATATATAACTTTATGTCAAAATTAGTTTTTGAGTGGAACTATAGTTTTGAGTAGTGTTAGGTTAGTTGTCGAGTTGTGTATATGTTTGTAGGTGTGTTGTGTAAGGGCGACCCGGCCATGACCAGGAGATTAGAGGCGGCACTGTTACGGTTGGACAGATACGTCGTACGCCAACTTGTGTGCACATTGTTCATGGGGACCGCCAATAAACCAAATCGAGCACAGACACATTTAATAAGGAGATGTATACGAGTCATTTTAACCGCACAGTTACGTGATATACTAGTGTTTCTCGTATATATATAAACACCCCTAAAGCGAAATGGAAACTTTATGAACCGACTCTTTAGAAACACATTAAAGGAGTGAAAAGCGAAAGACGTTATGAATGTTTCCGCACGTCCCCCTCCCCCCCGGCTCGGGGGCTCGGGGGCGCGGCGGACACAGTGACGAGCGACGCAGTGGGCTGTCTCTGGCTCCGGGACACAGAAATACTAAATTGTAATAAATTGCAAACTTATTTAATGTTTGGAAAGATCGATCTTCTTCAATGTGACTCATCCGGGATTCGATTCATTAAATCGGAAAAAAAGGATACAAATACAACTGAAATATACAAAAACATGAACGAAACTATGGCGAGGTACATATAGGATACATAGCCGTCCCCGAGTTATAAGGTATAACTCAGCTTCCTGACGTACATGTACGATGTACAGACTACTTAGCCTTTACACTTTTATTTTAGTACGAATAAAAAAAATAGGTAAGTCCTACACGAAATATCCCCCCCCCCCCCCCCCCCCCCCCCCCCCCCCCCCGTGTCTGTAGCGAGTAGAGTAGTCAATGATAGCTGACGCCACATTCTAATTAAAACATGACTCCGATTTGCGAAAGTTCAAGACGTTATACTGCGAGCCGCGCGCACTCGGCCGTGTTTGTTCTACTCGTACAACCAGACATCACGACGTGACAACAACATTTTGAGTATTTTATTGAGTAAATAATATATTGTAAACATTTGACTCGCGGGGAGGGTGGGGAGGGCGGGGAGTGCGGGGAGTAGTCACATTTGCACGTGAACAACAGACAGCTCGGTGAAGTGTGTCGTCGGTGCGATCGGCTTATCTCGACGGTCGCGCCGCTGAGTGTCTCGGACCGCGCCAATACAAGCTCGGGCGGGGGCGTAGCCACGAGCGAACAGAGACCACTATCTCACCTGATGTTAAATGATGATGCGGTCTACGATGGATCACGCCCGTCTAGAAAATACCTATTCACTAGTGACTTGAAGATATCCAGATTGTATCTATTTGAAAACACAAACTTAAGCAGTGAAGTTCATCATATACTGTGTATGGATGTCGCATTCCTGTCCCTCTGTTTTTATGAAATAGGTGGCAAACAAGCATACTGGCCACTACAGTCCTATTTGTGACGCTGTTAACTCTCGTTTTGAAGAATCCCATATTTTAGCTACTCGGAGATCAAAATGTGGAACGAGCTTCTATAAACAATGGGTTGAACCACACCGTGTGTGTCATCGACCTCATGTCAATCACGAGTATACCTATGTGGATGAGCTTATACGCGATTTCGGCGGGTACGGTGGTAAATACTTTATGCTGGAATAAGGATTAAAGGTTAAATCAATAAGGTTGAAGAGTTTTTCAGAACAGTCCCCATTCTATATATAATATGGAAAAAATACACAGAGAGGCAATGTCTCTGTGCATACTAAGTGGTTCTAGGTCTGGTCGTTCTTAGATGGAATGGGGATGATTAGATGGATTTGGTATATATCTATAAAATACGTGTGAGTTTAATGTTAATATTATATTATGTGCATTCTAACCTATACTTAGAAGTCGCCTTGTTAATGATCACAAAATTATGACATCATTGCCATCATTCACTCGACTAATGTACATGTACTCGTACCACAGATGCCAGCATAGACCGTACCTGTACCACAGATACCAGCATAGACTGTATATGTACTACAGATGCCAGCATAGACCGTACCTGTACCACAGATACCAGCATAGACTGTATATGTACTACAGATGCCAGCATAGACTGTATATGTACTACAGATGCCAGCATAGACCGTATCTGTACTACAGATGCCAGCATAGACCGTATATGTACTACAGATGCCAGCATAGACCGTATCTGTACTACAGATGCCAGCATAGACCGTATCTGTACTACAGATGCCAGCATAGACCATAATATATGTACTACAGATGCCAGCATAGACCGTATATGTACTACAGATGCCAGCATAGACCGTATCTGTACTACAGATGCCAGCATAGACCGTATATGTACTACAGATGCCAGCATAGACCGTATATGTACTACAGATGCCAGCATAGACCGTATCTGTACTACAGATGCCAGCATAGACCGTATATGTACTACAGATGCCAGCATAGACCGTATATGTACTACAGATACCATCATAGACCGTGTTGTATGGTGAATTACGGTATTACCTGATTCGCTTTAGTAGTTTTATTCTTAAATCGCTACACGCTTCTCTTATGTAACAGAAACACAACCGAACAGAGTTAGGATCGGGGCGCCCATTGTAAACTCCGAGAGCTTGGTTGAATAAAAAAGCAAATTTCACTTTGTATTTTTCAAAAACTCTCGAATTTGTATTATTATTTAGCTTCCATTATTGTCATGCTTCTTTGTATTTTAGTTTTATTGTCTAGAATGAAACATAATGGTGAAGCATCAGCGTCGGGCGCGCTCTCCGGGATGGGAGATGAAGAGAGGATAGTTGTATGTTGTCCTCGTGGAACAAACGGTCGTGCGATATATGGGGGGGATGCGTTCATGGTTACATTGGACTAAATAAAGCGGATTATCATACCTAAGTCAAAAAGATCATTCATAGGTTTATACTATTCAATAGTTAGTATCTATAATGACATAGCAACGTGCACAGCTCTTGAAATATCATGTAGGTACTTCTATTCGAGGTCAATCTGGATAGTATACCGGTCCAAGAATGCAATGGTTCGCCCGGTGTCATCGAGTACTTGGACTACGAGATTGCTATCGTATATATCTTCAATAGTTTTGACGCTAAAGTAGACCACTTCGCAACGCATAAAAATTAATGTTTTTCGATTTACGCAAGCTATTCACCCCGTGACCTGTTTATTTGGCGCTGCTCCCACGTTGTCGCGGTAAACACGGCGCGGCGGGCCGGCGGCAGGCCGGCCGGCGCCACTCATCTGACCCGCCCACGCGACACCACACACTTACTCAATCAACATACACATCAATATTTAATAAATGTTTAACGGTATCACCTCACTCGATGGTCAGTCATTATGGATAGTGGTCCAACCACTATCTCACTTAACGATGTGGTCGAAGGTGGGTCACTGGACCTAAAATGACCCAAAGCTGCCTGAACACAATGTATATATAGTGAGTGCTGGTCTACTCGCATCTACTACACCGTCGAATCTATCGTCAGCGTGATGTCTGATGCGGGCACGTGACGCCTGTTTGTTGGAGGGCGGGTACGTGACGCCTGTCTGTTGGAGGGCGGGTACGTGACGCCTGTCTGTTGAAGGGCGGGCACGTGACGCCTGCCTGTTGGAGGGCGGGCACGTGACGCCTGCCTGTCGGAGGCCCGGTACGTGACGCCTGCCTCTCGGAGGCCCGTCGCGACGGAGTGATGCCGAGTAGGAATCTTTCCTGGCATCGCGCAGTACCTACTACAGTATGGAGGCTGCCGGATAGATTCTTACTTTTTCCATTTTTTCTGTATTATTTGTATGTGTTTTCGATTATAACTGTCGTCTTATGTGTGTGCGATGAATAGACGTGTTTTTTCCCAGATTTTCTTCTTAGTATATTCATCGAAACAGTGTACCGATGCATCTACTATAAAAGGGATGTTTATCTTGTATTTTATATTATCGTATCGTAAATTGAAAACAAGCAATCCTGTTGTTCATCTCTAATTATAAAATGTGTTCATGGACAAGACAACGCTTCACGAGTTCATCTACATAACACTTGTCTCGACAGACGGCGGACAATGGCGGCTTGGCCGCGTCGATACGGCTCGACACCACGCAGGTTGGATAATATTACAATGTTGAATATGTTGTCAATGTCTTCCTACAGGAAGGCCAGGTCCAGGTTAATGCGAGCGAACCATCGCAGTGACTTGTCACGAAGACTTAATATACATTGACATAACTCAACTCCATTTCAGCACGTAAGTAAAAAATGGCTACACTTTCTGTAACCGGCGTGGAAACGTACATATCTAAAACTATTCCAACAAGTGAAATCTCTGGACTCGCAACACAATAGAAAAAAGAAAGACTGTCATAATATTTTCAAGCGACTGAATAAAGGTGTCTGCCCACTATACCGCACAATATAATGACCGTTTTAGGAACGTGTGAAACAAAAGAATATTCTTTGTATTGAAAAAGATGACAATATCGTTAACAAAAATGTATACGTGTATATTTAGCGGGTACTGGCACGCCCCGTGCACGGCGCGCGACGTTACCAAACCGCTGCGCGTAGGCAGCAGAACCACTCACACTGTGCCAGAACGGTGGGTGACCGTTGAAGAGGGGATGTAAGCGCGTTCCATTTTATCTGTTGTTAGATAAAATGAAAAAACATATGAATATACCTATTACAATTTAAATTATTATATTAAGCTGGTTCGTACACTTGTCTTTCCCATCGTTATATACGCCGCAGAATCTCGTGAATCGACGCCCTTGAAATGTGGTGTTGGAGCGGTATGCTGCGAATACGCTTAAGAAAGAAAATGATCGGCGTTTGTAAACAGTCTGTTTACAGCGTATAGCCCGATACTCTAGCCATATTGCACGAAGAGGAGCGGACAACCTTGAGCGTTTGATGGTAACGGGGAAGACAGAGGGTAAAAAGCCTAGAAGCTGTAGTCCTTAGCGATGGTCAGATCAAATTTCCGAAAACCTAAAAATCCCCATAAGCGGCGCGCTCCACCTGACGACGGAGCGGAACCGATGGAGACAGCTCGTTAACCGACTGAGTATGAGTCACGAACCTCAGCAGTGAGGGAACGACTGAGAAGAAATATATTATATTAATATTTTATAATATTATAATAATATCAATATATTATTATATTATATATATTATATTATTATATCCTATAATAAATTATTTATTTTCGTGTTGCATACGAGCATCATACATATGCATCCCGCATACCCGGGGCACAGAACGCCGACGATCCGTCGCAGTGGGCATAGTAGAGCGTGTCGTGTCGCTCTCCGATCCTGATACGTTCATAGCAGGGCATGGTATGGCACCGTATAGTGGGTAGGCACCTTAATGCACATTTATTGCAGATATTTTTGTTACAAAGCGATAATCGTCTCGCATTGCATTGCAGTTGCCACAGCAACTATAATGGACTCATATGATATATGCTGGTACATATTTGGCTCAACGAATCAGCATTGCGATTCAATGTGGCAATGCTGCTAGCATTCTGGGCTGCCAGCCGGTAGCTGTTTAGAACATTTGAGTTATCTATAGGCTGTGAATAGCTAGTGGATTGCTCAAATCTTACTGTAGTAGCTGCGGTATTGTAAGTAGTTATTAGTATTCTGTTTGATTATAATTATTCATAGAAAAATTGATAAATAATAAAATGTAACTATTATGATTAAGTGGGTATGGTAATATTGCGTTAATGGCTATAACAGTAATACATTAGTTTTATATAAAGGAGTTATGAAATGGTAACTCCAAGTTTTTCTTCATACAGACAACTTGACACGAACTAGGGGGCCCCGGCACTTGTCAGGGGAAGGCATTACCACATAAACATACAGTATGACAGTATGACATATAACATACAGCACATTAGCATAATTCGAGAACGTCAGAGCACGACATTGTAGCATAATTTGTTTTCGCAGTATGCAAGGTTACGTTTTTAAATATATTATATATATAAATATATATTTTGTTATAATAATTTAAGATCGCTATTAAGTACTCATGTTTTATTTTTGCGCAAATGAATGATTTTATTTAATTTCATAATTATAATTCACAAGCGGTCAAACTAATTTAGAATTAACGCAATCGTATAAGAACTGGCTAATTTAACACCATTTTAGTTAGTTTCGATGAAACAATAGAATCACACCGTTGTGATAGAAACTTAATGATAGGTATACAAGTACCAAGATACATATCTTACACGAGAAGTTTATACCCGTGGTAACTGTTAGATCACCGTAAGCACAAATCTCTAACCTAATGTGTCCACAAAAAACAAACAAAACATCAAATCGTTTCTTAAATATACTACTAGGTTATTAATCTAATATTATATGTATGTGGTAGGTAATATTTGGTTAGTATTGAGACAGAGAACCCGCGACGAGCTCGCCCGCGCGGGCCGCGGCTGCTGTGATCAAGTTATGGAGCACTCGGGAGGCAGCAGCATAACGCCGCGGCGTCAGACCATGAAAGCACGACATTACTCGCAGAAACAGTACTTCATATTATGTTATTTCATAGTAAAGTAGTTAAAATACTCGTAGTACATAATCGCTTTAAATACTGCTCCGGCTTACAAGTTAGTCCACTGAGAGTTGTTCTCATACGGAATGGGATTTGAGTAAATGTGTGCTTTTGAAATGCCATAAATATGTATAAATTATACCTGTTTACGTGCTAATAACATTGTTATATATGCATACATTTATTGGAAAGTACACAAAACATTCTTTTATCTAATCTCATATGAAACATATAGATTAAAAAATCAAAACCAGAATTGAATGGCAGTCTTAATAGAAGTCGCATGCGCGACCAGCAAATGGGTTTTAGCGCTGAACGATTATATATGTTGTGATTCTATGTATTAGATATGTAGTGTATTAAAATGCACATAATTTGGTCTTAAAACATTCGTGTAATGCTATAAAAGAACTCGCCTACAACTCGTTATTAACCGACTTCAAAAAAAAGGAGGAGGTTCTCAATTCGACCCGTATGTTTTTTATTTATGTTTGTTACCGGATAACTTCCGAATGGGTAAACTGATTGTGATCGTTTTTTTTTATTTCAAAGCTAAGTACTTTTTGAGTTACAAGTCAAAAACTGAAAAATGCGTGCTTATACTACACGATATTATAGTAGCGGGCGAAGACATCGGTGAACATACCTACACCACAATGACAATTGATCCCATGACTAACAAAGGTCAATAAAAAGAGTGATAAAATTTTTTTACCAAAAAATGGAACCGACTTCAACACTCAAAAGTATGATATAACTTGTCGAAGTCGGTACCATGAGCACAATATTTTGATATCAGTAACTTTTGAACTATCATGGTACCGACTTCAACAAGTTATTTCATACATTTGAGTGTTGAAGTCGGTTCCATTTTTTGGTAAAACAAATTTTTTTTATCTTACACTCGTGTTTAAAGAACCTTTATTATGATACAGTTTCATAAACTATATATATTTTAATAACATTAAAATTCATATTGCTATTTAACTGCAACACTTTACTATGAAATTCCTAAACATTGCAGATACTTTGAATTTATGATTAAACTTATTATTAATGAAATATGATTAATTAATAAATAGTAATAAACTATGGTGCAGTCTAGGACGGGTCACATCAATACTACAGTACTCCCAATCGATCAAATCGTTCTCACATTTAGATGGCACGAGGAGCAACCTTCAGCACTGCCGTCCACTGCGCCCAATGGAATAGAAGTACTTACAGCCAGCGTTCAAAAGCAATAAGGTTCAGGTTTGGGCAATATTGTAGCCGTTAAGAGGTCTTATTCCCTCGCCCCTCGCCCCTCCCCCTCCATTATCCATTTATTCCCGCAATAGAGAGAATGGTTCCCGTAATGTTGTTGATAAGCTGATTATTCTGAGTGATTCTTTGGGAGTTAATAATTGTGAACGTTCAGTTTACTCGTTCATTTTGTGATCGATGTGACCGCCTCGACGCAGTAAGGTTTCGCGCCAGTCAATATTACAATTTCCACGGTCACTCGCACTATTGATAAAATGAAAATCGATGTTATATTAAAGTTAAAAGCCTCTCCCTCGCGAGTACTCAGCGGTCATTACCACATATTATACATGAATGTGGCACTAACTGCTGAGTTAACAAACGTTTTTGCCACTATAAGTGAGAAATTGCAGATAAAATTGTACGGTGACATATGTAACTGAATTGTAACCATTATATTAATTCACTTTTTTCGGTATATTCTGTGAAAAGGTTACAGTGTCTGAGGAGTCCCTACTCCACGAAACACAGTGTGCGCACAGAAGTCAATCACATGCGTACTTCACTGTTTATACCCACGCTCAGGTATAGGGCGCGCTGAGGTTGTCCACTGTGGCCTGCACAACAACTATCGCAGTAGCTGTGGCACTCGTATCTAGTTGTTTGATTTATTGTTGACAATGAAACAGGAATTATAGAAATATACACCAATAATAATTGAAATGTCGCGCGCGCACTGATTTGAAACGATTTGAGATATTGTGTCCGTGAGAGGTGTCTATGTGTGCGTCGCTCGAGCGCATTTCGTATGTAGATTGACCTCTGTACCTATCTGTTTAGTGCCTACAGTAACAGCAAAAATTGCACAACGATGAAATAAATTGCCAACTGCTTTCGGCAAATTTTGTTGCGAGGTTTTCTAATCTCAGTATTTATAACTAAGCACTAAAATTGGGGTGTCTTTGAGCGTGATTTTACCAAATGTTTTCAACTTCTGTGGGACATCGCGCTCGTGCCTTCGACACACGACCGCGGTCGACGGTCGGCGGTATGGCGGGAGAGTGGTGCGGGGAGACGTGCGCGTGACGTCGAGACCATCAAATGGGGGACGGGTCACGGCGAAGCTGTGGGTCGTGCTCACACTTGCGGCATGGGGGGGTGCTCAGGGCGAAGGCAGCTGCTGCTGCGATGGTGCCGCCATCTGTGTCGCGTGCCTGATATGACGAGGGTGTTGCCAAGCGCATATGTGTCCCTGAGCTCCAGAATGGCAAGCGTAAGGGTGGTGGACAGTTTCTTCGGTACAAGGACAAAGTTTAAAAAAGCACTTCAAGTAATTTGATACAGAACCGTCTCGTCGCCAATCACTAGCGGCAAATTATCTTGAATGGCTTCAGTTGGTATACCGTGATTATGCTAACTATGTAACTTATAATCAAAGGAGAAAACGATTTAGATATAAAACGTGACTAGACGTAAAGTTAGATGGCCCACGAATATACGCTGCAATGTAGTTAGTTAGATCACCACTAATTACACTGCAGCGTAAACAGGTTATATATACGTTGTGACCACTTGTACCCGCCACGCTAAACCCGTATAAATATTACATAGACCACTCTCTTACTTGACGGCGAGTGACATTAGGGATCAAGTTGGAATCACACTAAGCAGCACATTGTCGACTAACACTCAAAGTCAGGTATATATCTGAACACAATACATAACGACAATTTTTACAGTTGCTACATTGCTAGGTATATACCTACCGAGTACCCACTACTGTGCCGCGGATGACGATCTAGCTGTGCACTGAAAGATCGAGCTCAAAGATCGTAGAATACGTGTGATGCTTGACATTCGCGCGAATCCCCGAATCAGCGATCACTAGACTGTGTTCAAAGTTAATTGTTTGTCCATCACGTCTCAAGGAGACTTGTCTACTAATGTATGCGCAACCCAACCCATCACACGAAACAAAACAAGCCAAGTGCGCCACATGAAGCAGACAGAGCGACACGGGCCCGCCCCGGGGCGCGCAGAGCGACACGGGCCCGCCCCGGGGCGCGCAGAGCGACACGAGCCCGCCCCGGGGCGCGCAGAGCGACACGGGCCCGCCCCGGGGCGCGCAGAGCGACACGGGCCCGCCCCGGGGCGCGCAGAGCGACACGGGCCCGCCCCGGGGCGCGCAGAGCGACACGAGCCCGCCCCGGGGCGCGTTGATATAGGTGTCCAACTGATTAGACGTGTCCAAGGGACGAACCCTTGCACACAGCATCGTTACACACAATTTACTTGGTGTTTTAAAATTGACATTTGTCCGTGACCCTGTCGCTGCGACCGGGCAGACAGCGCTAGAGACCAGCGCGATAACAAGAACTAGAAGGGGCAGATCTTACATACATTCTTTAAGGAGTGTAGTTATCGTTTCTTTAAATTGTTTAAAATTTAAATATAAAAATCATAAAAACCAAATATGCTAATCATGAAAACAAATATATTCCCGTTATAAGGTTCTATAGCATATAATCAAATATGTCTGGATCGAGGTCGGTAAGTCTAATACGGTATTTCTAATGAAATATTCCGATATCAAATTCGTTCTCGTTCTTTTTTCTCGAGCTGATCGTTCCGTCGCAGCAGCGCATCGAGCGTTACCAGAAACACTCGCCCGAAGTAATAAAACGCAGAGTTATTGTCACGTGCACTGTACATGAGTAATAGAACATTCGCTCGGGTCTCGCTAGTCCTCGGGCGAGCGTCACTATTAAACGATGCAATGTCTGTTTGGAACTAAAGTTGTAATTTGGTGCGAGTGCTTCGATTGAAACCTGAGCGGGCGAAGGGTTCTAAGATTGAACCGCGAGCAAACTGGAGAGGTCTTTTTTCCAAAGTTTTCTTTTTCGCTATAAAACTTCACTGATGAGTAACAAAGTGGAAATATTCATCACACTAGGACTAACTATCGACGGCGCCAGCGGCGTGCACCAGACCGAGCAATGTTCTAATGATGCAACGATTGAAACAATAAGGGAAATAGTTAATGCACCATGTTGCTTATGGGACCACCAGGACCTTCGAATAAGTTCATTGACAAAGAGATATAAAACTATTCAAAAGCTCAGAAAAGACTTCATCATAAATGTTCCTCGGAAACACACCACTAAAAAATAAAACTAAACTTAACCGACAGTGACAGTGACAGTGTGATGTTTGACAAATATTACTCCTAGAGAACACACGTGCATTGTGTCGTCCGCTTAAATAGATACATGAAAAGACATATTCTAAGTACAGCAAAGTGTGAAAAATGTAAAAATAAATAAATATTATTATTATTATTATTATGTTAAATAATTTTGAAAATCTTTCGGTGTGTCAGCGAGAATGTGAAATGTAATTAAAACTAACCGCACACTCGCAGTATTGCACATAACCGGCGAGCACGAACGGGGGCAATATCATTTAATTTTTATATTTTTTATGCAAAAATATTAGCCGACAACAATTTGCATATTTCGCAATGCTGTTATTAGGTAAGTGTATTTAAGTGATACCCGGCAGGGACCGCGTCGCGTCGACAGCCCTATCTAAGTGATACCCGGCAGGGACCGCGTCGCGTCGACAGCCCTATCTAAGTGATACCCGGCAGGGACCGCGTCGCGTCGACAGCCCTATCTAAGTGATACCCGGCAGGGACCGCGTCGCGTCGACAGCCCTATCTAAGTGATACCCGGCAGGGACCGCGTCGCGTCGACAGCCCTATCTAAGTGTTACCCGGCAGGGACCGCGTCGCGTCGACAGCCCTATCTAAGTGATACCCGGCAGGGACCGCGTCGCGTCGACAGCCCTATCTAAGTGATACCCGGCAGGGACCGCGTCGCGTCGACAGCCCTATCTAAGTGATACCCGGCAGGGACCGCGTCGCGTCGACAGCCCTATCTAAGTGATACCCGGCAGGGACCGCGTCGCGTCGACAGCCCTATCTAAGTGATACCCGGCAGGGACCGCGTCGCGTCGACAGCCCTATCTAAGTGATATCCGGCAGGGACCGCGTCGCGTCGACAGCCCTATCTAAGTGATACCCGGCAGGGACCGCGTCGCGTCGACAGCCCTATCTAAGTGATACCCGGCAGGGACCGCGTCGCGTCGACAGCCCTATCTAAGTGATACCCGGCAGGGACCGCGTCGCGTCGACAGCCCTATCTAAGTGATACCCGGCAGGGACCGCGTCGCGTCGACAGCCCTATCTAAGTGATACCCGGCAGGGACCGCGTCGCGTCGACAGCCCTATCTAAGTGATATCCGGCAGGGACCGCGTCGCGTCGACAGCCCTATCTAAGTGATACCCGGCAGGGACCGCGTCGCGTCGACAGCCCTATCTAAGTGATGAGACCGCCTAGGGTTGCTCCTATTTATAACCGCTGTCGATGGTGCAGCGAAGTTAGAATAACTTGTACACTTGTCGGGAGGGTTTGTTACTCGTAACTTTGTGACTAACTTGTGGTTGGAAGGTGCCAATTATTCTGTTAGTATCAGAAACGCGTGAAAGTTAGAAACTAGTTAAAACAGTTTTATTTTACGATTTGCCAATATTTATGTTCGAATTATTAAATGGGTATTTTAGAGCATTGCATTCACATATTTATCTAATCTCATACTGAAATATAAAGATTAAAAAAAGAACTTGAACGATAGTCGTTATAGACAATATAACGAAATAAATTTAAAAAGTTAACATTTCAATACAGCTCTTCTATGACAACTGTATCGAAATGTTAACTTGTTTACCATTAGGTTACAGCTTCAGCTAGACCAAGGAGGTTGTGATGCAGTTTCTCTACATATAGTCTGTGGCCGCGGCGCGACACGCATGCGCGACCAGGAAATGGATTTTGGCGCTAAACGTTTACAAATAAATGCAAACTTAAGCTGTGATTTTACGTCAATTTCATTATTTATTTTATGAGATTAGATAAAGTAGTGTATGAAACTGCACATAATTAGGTTTTAAAGCACTCGTATAATGCTATAACAAAACTCGCCTGCGGCTCGTTTTGTTAACTTACACTCGTGTTTAAAGAACCCTTATTATGATACAGTTTCATGAACTACTATTACGTCGGTACTATTACACTCTAGTTAAATAATAAATGTTTACATCGCCTGCTGTTTGTTCAAGTTTGATCAATCATTGTTCCAAACAAATGAACTGACAACATTTCAAATTAATGTGTTGAAAATTAATATTGAGCGGAAATGTTTTGACTGATTGATTGATTGATGTACAATCTTTAATAGGATTTTACTGAGTGTATCCTATTGGAGGTAACGTCGAGTCAAATCCATTTGTTCCAGTTACTCTAGACATGTCAATTACCGAAGCTTCAGCTGTTACTTTGTATTGAGATTGGACGGTTATCGCCGGGTCCCCGTCAAGGTCGGTACTAGTGTAACTCTACGTGTAAATGCTAATTGAAGTTAAATCTTCTTACGCGGCGTTGACGCACTTTTTGTATGGAGAAAAATGTTAAACTCGCGTCAGATCATCAGATCATTAGATGGCTGGAACCACCGTTGAAATTTAAACTGAAATGTGTTACGAATAAGGAACATTTGCGTTTGTTGGTAGTTTTATTTGATAAAGTCGTGTTGATAAAAGTATTATTGAGTTCAAAACGCCGATATTATAAAGGGGAAAGATTTCATTGTTTCAAAAAAACGTCTTCATGTTAATTCGATGGGTCCCACTAATATTATAAATCTGAAAGCTTGGATGGATGGATGGATGGATGTTTGTTATTTAATTACGCTGGAACGGCTGAACTGATTTGGATGAAATTTGGCATGTACATGCTTCAGGTCCCGAAATAATACATAGGCTACTTTTCATCATCATCATCATCAATCATGTTCAAGTTTTCACTTCTGCCGGCACTCCTGGAGTGCAACCGATTGTTTTTATTTCAATTTCATTTCAGTTTTCACAGATCAGTTTGAAAACCTTCAGACCCCCGCACTAGGATTCTCTGTGTCGCAAGAGGCATGGACACACAACACAATCACAGCACACAAACACCCAAGACTCGGGACAAACATCTACACTCATCGCACAAATGTTTGCCCCTGCCAGAATTCGAACCCAGGCTCCCAGAGACACAGACGTCATGTCACTGACGGTAACACTGCGCCACGGCGTCGATACTTTTCACATTTTGTTTTTAAAATACTTATATTTATATACTAATACTTAATCAAATGAGCTTAACATGTTCATTTAGACCGAGTTGAATGCCAGCGATATCGCGGGCGCTCACTAGTACCTAATATTTCCTGGCGCTGAGACGGGCTCTTGTAACACTGAACATATAAAATAATATGTTGATTTTTTTTATCGCAAACAATACTACCGCGCCCGCGCCGCCGCGCCCGCGCCCGCGCCTGCGCCCGCGCCTGCGCCCGCGCTGCCGCGCCGCCGCGCCGGCGGTTAATGATTCATTTAATCGATTATTGATTTAACTCGAGTCGGGAACGTGTGACAATTTTATAATAGGAGATAATTTGGTGGAACCATGGATATTATTAACATATGAATTTCTGCAATAATAATATTGTGCGTGTTCGCGACAAAATCGGTAATGTTATGTTTATGGTGCGCTAGCGGTTACTGCCGACAGTATCCCAGCATTTGCTATTTTTTACTTATTTGTAACTGGTAAATAACTTAAATAACAAACTGATGCGTTCATTTCTTTCTTTTCTTAAGAGCTGTTATTAATCGAAGAAGCGTGAATCATCGTCATAATGGTTTCAGCCATAGGAAGTCTACACATAGTCACTGACCATCAAGTGAGATAGTGGTCTATACAGTATAAAAAGCTATGTGCCCTGCCCACTGCCATTTCAACTTGCTCATAGAAATGGCATTTCTCTGAAAGTCCAGGACTCTGGCGTCTGTAACAATAGTTCAGCAAAAAGGTTTTTCCAATAAAAGTAATAAGTATTCCGATTACATCACGCTCTCAGGCTTACTGCGAGAGCGCATTCCGAATGGACATTACATTTGTTAGGGTATCGTGCGGAACAGTGTCGGGTCCTAGGTACTACGTTTTATTTTTTTTATTTTTAGGTACATGCCATGCGGCGCCATTAACAACATATAGAAACTCTCGCTTAAGAGGGATATATTCGAAAAAAATCAATATGGATACTTTTTAAATATATTTATCTCAGCTAAACTACATAAGGTAATAGAAAACAAACGACGACTTCATAAAGGCTTCACGGGGAAGGTAGACAAGGACCTTCGTCCGGTTCCAGCTCTATCCAGGAAACATCCTGCATCTTAATGTAATAACTTAATAACAAATAAAACGACTGTAACAATAAATAAACAATTGAAATGAAATTATGATTGCCCAAATTAATTGATATTTGTATAATTATGGCGATAGCGTTGAGATGAGAGCATAGTAGCATGGCATTATTAAATAAAACTAAATTTCTTTACTTTTTTAATATTTTATAGGTGTAGCGTTTGATCACTATCTCACTTGATAGTGTGTTTTTTATAGTAGTATTCTAAATGTTGTATCATATCTATCCTGAAACCCTACAGTGTTTTTTTTAATTTCTAATATGATACTAAGATTACACTTTTATAATATTTTGTTTCAGCTTTGACTACTAGAACTTACACGGACCACGCGCTAGCCGAAAATAGGAATGTACATTATTAGTCGGTTTTTAATACGGAACTCTGTGCGGTGCGCGCTCCCGCCAGGCTGGGACCCTGGAACACGCCTGATATAATACGGAACCCTGTGCGGTGCGCGCTCCCGCCAGGCCGGGACCCTGGAACACGCCTGATATAATACGGAACCCTGTGCGGTGCGCGCTCCCGCCAGGCCGGGACCCTGGAACACGCCTGATATAATACGGAACCCTGTGCGGTGCGCGCTCCCGCCAGGCCGGGACCCTGGAACACGCCTGATATAATACGGAACCCTGTGCGGTGCGCGCTCCCGCCAGGCCGGGACCCTGGAACACGCCTGATATAATACGGAACCCTGTGCGGTGCGCGCTCCCGCCAGGCCGGGACCCTGGAACACGCCTGATATAATACGGAACCCTGTGCGGTGCGCGCTCCCGCCAGGCCGGGACCCTGGAACACGCCTGATACAATATGGTATAACATTATACATGACAGGCTTTGGTTTTTATTAGAGTCGGCTCTATTGTAAGTGAATAGGACTTAAGTCCGACGAAGCGGTATTATTTTGGGCTTAAATTGGAGACCGAACCCAACTTTGACATTTTATGTGAAGGTTACGGGCCAAAGGGTTTTGTTACGTGCCAAGAGAGAGGGGGGGGGGGGGGGGGGGCAACTGTGGGTCGCGGCATAAAATACATTTTATTTCATACCATACAGTGTTTAACGCACTTCTTTGCACTTGGAACTATTTATATACAGCTATTTATTTATAATTGGAAATAGACAGGCGTCACTATCTCATCTGATGTTAAGTGATTATGCGGTTCAAAATGGAGTACGCCTACCTAGAAGATTCAAATTCAAATAATGTATTCATCAAAAAGCAAATATACCAATAAGAAAAGAGAAGATACCTATGTATTGTATAACTGAAGACACGCAGACTGTATCCGTGCGACAGCACATACCTGCGTCAGAGTCACACATATATACATGAGCCATCCATTTACAGAGAAGATATTACAAATATGGTACATACGTGCGGTATTGTATGACTACGAACATAAAAACATCAAGTAAAGAACCGCCATCAGGGAAACTAATTTGTGCAAATAGACGAAACCTGTTTATATCAGGATTACTCTCAATTCACCTTCAATCGACTTAAAATCAACGAAGTTCTTGAAAGTTGTTCAAAAACAAATCAATTATTTCGCGAGACTCGCCAACTTTATACAGAATTTAATAAAAAGATTATTATCACAATCAATTGAAATTATCGAGTTCGATGTTCGAGTTCGTCCGGACCTTCGAAACTCCCTTTTGTTCGTGATTGTTTAATAATATGTTGCCACAACACACATAGTTTAGAGTATTAACCGTACTGGTTTAACACTCAGAAGCAAGGACTTTGAATCAAAAACACTCTTTGTGAACTTGAAAATCAGCTTTATTGCTTTAGTTGCTATTGCTATATATATTTAGAGGTACAATCTTACTTAACAAAGCCTACAGCGGCACGATACAAGTTACTCAGACAAAAGTCGGAAAACGAATGGCGGCATACTTCCAAAATGCGTTGCCTGTTCGCTTACCCCCCACTGTTATACTCTTGCTTGTGATTGGTCAAGTCCTCTTGAACAAATCACAAGCAAGCCGTCGAAGTCTCGACCGATTACACGAAATCAATACAATCTACTTTAAATCTTACAACTTTATAAAAATGAACGTAGTTAGTCGAAAAATATATAAATAACTAAGATATAATTTAGATAATTATAACAGCTCGGCCATCCGATTTTCAACGAGTCCCTCGTTGTTAAGTATAATTACAAAAATATTACATTACTCTTTTTCACCACATAAACTATAAATGTATCGTATATTGAACATAATTATATTTTACCACATTAGTGCTTAATTACTCATCTTGACTATACAAACTTAAGTTCATAGTTCAAAGTTATTTATTGGTATAGGTATACAGGTCAAATTAGCATTGAAATAAATAATAATTAGAAATAACATTTGAAAATTAACAATATTACATATAGACATCAGTACGTAGTACTAGTTACAATTAGTTATACAATAAATTTCAGTCATATTATGTCACAAAATAAGAATAACAACGTACAATAAAATAACAAATAATATAAAATAATATTTTATCAAATTTCAATATGTCACATATTCGTTCATTCAATCTTTTAAATTCCTCGTAACTATAAAACCTTTGGTTAATAAGCCAATGCTTCAATCTTAGTTTTAATAATGCATTTGTTTAAATAAGTCATCAAAGTGGCACATTTCAGTATTTAAGTCTCGAATGCAATTGTATTAATAATATATTTACATGACCTATGATTGAAACTGTATGTTTTAACAAAACAGAAGTACTGCTACTACCTACTTTTTAAATTTATAGTTATATGAATTTAAATGACCATATAAATATGTATTATCTTTGAGGAGATATCGGTTGCCTGATATCCCCAACTTAAAGTACTTTGTTATCAGATTAACAGTAAGACATTTATTTATTTACAAAATAAATTAATTAACATTACAGTGGTGCATTGCATTTAGTATCTAAACAACGCTAACAATAGTAACTTTACAATAGATAGAACTCGTCAATGTACCTACTTATTATACCATAACCTTAGTTAACAAAAAATGCTTATAACTTAACCTCATAATGTGTCGGTGTGTGTCAAAACCTTGACCAGCACACCTATACCGATGTACAAATTGTTAACATGAGAGGCACCCGTTACCTGATACCCCACACTGACCCATCGATACTTTACTCTAACCGATGGATCAGTATTTACAGGTCCATGACGTTGACTAGCAAATATTCCAGCAAGTAGTACACGTGATAATTTAGATGATACATGACATTAATCATCCAAACTTAAAACCACATAACCTTTGCATTTACTATGCACATTTATATACTAATATTACTTAAAGTGGACCTTGTAAATTCATTACCTACCTGCTTGTTTAACTCTGTGTACAATATTTATCTTCATAACTTTATTAATAGTAAACATTATCTTCACTATCCATACATCTCTTTCCAACTCTCATATTCAGATCCGCAATCATTATTCTCGGGTCTACTACCACGTCACCTTCTTTAAAGCAAGTTCTACTTTCTTTTTCGTCTATATCTATTATACCGTTGCTTATCCTTGTCCTGTTGCCTGCTCTTTATTCATTACACATTCAAGGCCCTCTACCAGAAATTCACTCCAAGCTTAGTATACCTATTCTAAACCCGTGACGACCATTCAATCACAACTTGCGACTGCATCAGACACTTTTCAGACCAATTCAAAAGTATTGCTAAATGTAGTCAAGCCCTACACGAGTAAATAGTTCAAGTAATCCGTACGTTCTAAGAACTAGACTTCATGCTCGATCTAATAACGATACTTCCCGCTCGTTTGACAACGACAGTTCATGGGGTGGAACCCGCCACGCGCCGTAAATTAGTATTCACATCGGTTGAAACCATGTTTTGAACATTAAACCACAACAACTGTCTTTTTAGGACATGGCTACACCTGACCCTGAACTTTAAATCTCCCGATTAAGCTACTTCAGCCGGAAGTAATATGAACATGATGAAGTAATGTTTCGTAGTAAGAACAATGAGATTAAGTATAAGAAACTATTTAGTTCACGCTTCATCCGATTTGATACAAGTAAAGCTACCCCTTTCCTGTTTATAGCGCGTCCGACCTTATCGCACAAGTGCCCTTTCAATTTAAGAATGCATATCTAATAAATACACTCGCGCATATTTATGTCCAACGCAATAGTTCTAACAACATGAGTGAGTAGTCTTTATTCCCTGTCTTCGTATTCTCCATTATACATTACACAATATGTATAGAATTTTTCAGTTAAGACGTTACAAAGCTGAATAAGTTTTGACATTTTGAAGTTGATATTCATCTACCGCGTAGATAGATGATTTATCCATGATCCACCGGTTCATTAGTTCGTAACTTTCTGTCATTGTGACATTATCTTTTTTTAAAAATGATACGACACTAATAATATCTACTTTAAATAATACTGAGACGATATAACCCTGTCCTTTTATTTAATAATGATAACACATTGAATGCTTCGAAGAGGGATTTCAAAATACCAAAACGGTGTGTAAGAGCCATAAGCAAGGCATGGTATCTGGGCGGTTGCGAGCAGTTATTTGGTCAATGTAATAGTCTCTCACTTCCATGTATGTACATTAGGGATTTATGCATATTTGTAAAAACTCATCTGAAGTTCTTTCAAGAACGAAATGAAATTATTCCAAGACAGAGACGAACATCAAGTTTACAAGCCTATGTTATACCAATCTCCTTGTCATAAAAGAATTTACATTACTATGCATACGCATTGCGACATTTAACAAATTACCGAACGACCTTAAATACTTGAACGGTAATCTTTTTAGGTCTAAATTAAACAGATGGCTGGCGGAAAATGTTTTTATAATGTGGAGGAATATTTGGTCTACTTATGAGAGTTTTATGTAAATGTAAATTTATTTCTACGTTTAATAATAATAAGAAATAATTTTAAATTCTACATTAATTAGATATTGTTGATAATTGAAATTCTTGTAACATTTTATACTATTTGCACGCCTGCTTGCAGGCTGAATACATAGATCTAATATATATACTTTTAAGACCTTTATATGAAATAATGTATTCTCGCAAATAAACATTTGATTTGATCCTCTACAGCCACAGTTCTTAACAAACAGGAAAATCCCATTAATTATCTCTATTTGACATTTAAGGTAAATCCCGATTAATCTTAATGGACACATCGCGCGCGCAGCCTTTGCATGAGCCACGGGAAGCAATGGTTCCAAATACGAAATATTTGATAACTCATATTAGATTCCTTCTTATTATTTAATTTCATGTAGGATCGTATTCATTTTATGGATTCGGGAGTTCTTAAGTAGACTTATTACAAACTGGGACTCAACGTCGTAGGACATCTGAATTTCGAATTTCTAATCAAATCTAAAAAAAACCTCAATACACACAATATATCACGCTAGCGAGATTCGACATATTGCTATCCAGCACGCACAATAACAAACATAACACCTTAACTCTGTACTGTCACAAGCACACACATCGCTTCATACCTACTTATTATCAGAACTCGCTAATCACTATAGCTACCTAAAGTATACCAACGTGTAACGACTTGTAAGACCCAAGAATAAGTACCCTTCACTAATAAAAATTTCAACGGTACCTCTACCCTTGACGTTAACACAACGTAAACTAATCACGGCTATTTATCTGTACAGTATAATCACCGAACTCAAACGTTACAATCTTTTCCTTCATACCAAATCGCAATATTTTAAGTCGACTTATAATAAGCACAACACATAGTTACACTATTCATTAGAGACAAACGTTTAGCGACTGAATCAATTAAAAAAACATTACTGATGAATAGATTTTATATAGATACGACTTATCGCTGGCTTGACTTCGCCTATTGCGCCCCACCATGCTATTCATTACATATCTGCTTTACAGTAGTTCATACGCATTGACTAAAGCACACTCATAGGACAATGGTCGTTAACCAACCGTCACGACGCTTCTTCATTTCTTTACTAGAACAACCTATCCCTTGGTAGGCAATAATAAAAGTGTCCGAATATTATTTTTACAGTCTATGTAACTCATGAATGCGTCGATTACAACCAACACCTACATTGTACAAATTTTGACATTTGTTTAATATATCTTGTATAGTCGCGACTCTTACGTGCTATTCGAAAGAAACACACACACACTTGTACACGTTAAAGGTTTCTCGGAAAACAATTTACCCAAAATGAACTGTTAATAGTTTTCTAATTTCGGCAATCGTTCAATTACTTCAACAGAAACAGCGAAGCCTACGCAAACTCAGAGTTAAAAAAAACCCATTGAAGTAGATAAATAAAACTTTTACTACGCTTAGACACAATCGTCTTTGACAATTTTTATATTATGGTTCAACTTTAATCGATGTCGAGGATGACAATATCAGACGTATTTTAGTCACTTTGAACTGTAGGTATCCGTATGCCCATATAAGCAAACACTGGCAAGGGGACACATTTGAGGTTCGGTTTTCATAAAGACTGTATATATCCATGGTTTCTTTACGGTTCTATTCATTTATTTCTCATAAGGATACACAAGGAAGTTCACTTACAGAGAAATGCATTATTTTAAATGGCTTATTCGCCGTCAAGCGTAGCCGAGTACTTTAATATGTATGCTAAATGCATATTTATACAAAAAATATATAACTCCGAGTTCATTGCAATATCTACATGAATTACACCTACATATAAATATTTAAAACAAAATACCGACATGAGGATATTCTGACAATGCGACTACAAAAACAAAATGAGTTGACACCATGAACCATTTCTAGGTTCGTGGTTGACACATACACGACTAATTGTAAGCAGTTACTCTATAAGTTATTCATTAAGGCCAATTAGTCCTTGATCATAAGAATAAGATGTATTTCGTTACATTAACCTGGAATAAGCGACTTGAAAATTATTATTTTTACCAATAAATATCTGTTTCTCTATTTGTTTCTAAGCAATTACCTTCAATCGTAAGTAAATAAATCTTCATGCGATCAGCGCACATCATTTCAAGAAGAATACAGTGTCATCGACTTATACACACTTAGTTTAAATAGTTAATAAATGGTTTGCGAAATCATGCGCCTTCTTAATACCTATGGTCCAACCAAGGACATTAGACTTAGTACATTGGATTAATCTCACTTGGTTAGCAAGCCGCTTAGCCACATGGGTGTTGAAGCTGCATAGTTTGTGTAGCCGACAGTCCGGCCCCCAAGGCGCCCGCTGCGCCGTCAGCTCCAACGCGTGCCTATGATGAGCAGGCACCCGGCGCTAATTCACCGCGCCAAAACAGCATGCGTTCAGCGGCCGGCTGCTCGTGTACCAGGTGAACCCGCCTTCAGCTTCAACACATGCCGATGAGAAGCGGGCACCCGGCACCCATTCGCCGGGAACTTGTCCTTCTTGAAAAGCGTGACCGGAGACGAGACCGACTAATCGTCAGTCGCGATTGTCTTCCTCTCGAACGCCTGGACCGCGACCGACGATGACGGCTGCCACGGCTGCCGTGACCGCGTACGCCTTCCACCACTGCGTCGGCCTCATGAGTTGCGTCATGACATTTTAGCGGCGGAGTCAGCGTCACGCGAGAGGTTCGCCTTGGTTCGTCACGTCCTTATAAAGAACTAAACCTTTGCTCATCCATGCCTCGCGATTTCAACATGTGAAAAAAAGAAGAAACACCCGAGTTAATAAACCGCGCTATATTAGACAAGACTTTACAAGATTTTTATTGACCTGCACATACTTTGTTATAGACCATCAAACATGTCAATCTCCAGGGGGTACCCTGGCAAGATTAACATGCCTGACTAACCATATAAACCTCCGGACTGTCTCCGTAACGGTAAATATAGTTCGGTCGTGAAGTTTTTCAAATAGGACAGTCGAATCATTTAAAGAGGGTATACATATAGGATACACATGCATTGTTGTAGACCATCAAACATGTCAATCTCCAGGGGGTACCCTGGCAAGATTAACATGCCTGACTAACCATATAAACCTCCGGACTGTCTCCGTAACGGTAAATATAGTTCGGTCGTGAACTTTTTCAAATAGGACAGTCGAATCATTTAAAGAGGGTAAACGTATAGAATGCACATCGAAAAGAAAAATTCAATTAATTGAGCAAAGAACACTTACGTTTCTTTTTCGATCCTTGTGTGGGCACTAAGTTGCTATCCCACTTCTGAGATATTAACCGTACTGGTTTAACACTCAGAAGCAAGGACTTTGAATCAAAAACACTCTTTGTGAACTTGAAAATCAGCTTTATTGCTTTAGTTGCTATTGCTATATATATTTAGAGGTACAATCTTACTTAACAAAGCCTACAGCGGCACGATACAAGTTACTCAGACAAAAGTCGGAAAACGAATGGCGGCATACTTCCAAAATGCGTTGCCTGTTCGCTTACCCCCCACTGTTATACTCTTGCTTGTGATTGGTCAAGTCCTCTTGAACAAATCACAAGCAAGCCGTCGAAGTCTCGACCGATTACACGAAATCAATACAATCTACTTTAAATCTTACAACTTTATAAAAATGAACGTAGTTAGTCGAAAAATATATAAATAACTAAGATATAATTTAGATAATTATAACAAGAGCAAATACATTTGGAACAAATTGAGCGTATATTGAATGAAAGTTAACAAGTGATTTTGAACTAAATATAATTCAGATATCTTTATTGTTAGCTGTGTTACATTCAGTTCTTAAATATGTTTTATAGGGGTACCAACAGCTATGTCCATTCGGACATACAACATTTATTGGCTTATATTTAACATATTGCTAGTAAACATTAAACATGAATAATTTAAAACATAAAGACACAATGCCTTCATCTTTAAAGTTATCTCTAAGAAAGTCAGTTACTTTGTAATACAGTTTTTCAGAATGATTACATTCATGTTACACATACTAGACCAGAGTATCGCTAGCGACGGTTCAGGCGGTGGAGCGGAGATATTGTAGTTGAGTCCACCCGCAAACAAACGTTGAATGTGATTCCAAGCAAACAATTAAAATACTGAATGGGTGCGGTCGTCGTCCATTTCCGATGTGTCGTTGTGGTCGAAGGGGGAAATCGAATATTTATTCTGTGGCGGCCGATGATTACCTTTTGATATGACGAGGAGAAGGAACAGTTACCAGTTTATGTACATATATAAGTACGTACTCGCGTAGATACGATCATCGAATTGCCTGTAAGCCAGGATCGATAAACCAACACCCAGACTATCTGGGTTGTCATAGACAGAGCATTACCGTTGCGATATAGCGATGAAGATCATACATACACAATGTCACAATGTGACATTGTAATATGCTCAGGAATAGTGTTCGAGCGTGTTATCAATTGAACTTGTATTGCTGTAATCTATTTTCCTCGGTGAATTTGATCAACGTGTGATTAATTTAATAAATAAATCGCCAAAACAAATTCAGCAGTTCGAACACAAGCGCTATTCTTCAACTAAAACTGGCATACCCTCTCCTACGATAGTAATGAATTCCGTAAATCGCGGTGCCCGGTGATAAGTTATGTACACAGCATATCGGGACGGGAAATCGTAGTCCACTCGAGTGGAGCCGCGGGGCGCAGCTACCTGCCACTACATTGTGTCGACAGTATCATCATCTTAGCCTTCGTGACGAGCCGAGCGCGCTTTCCTATCTAAGACAAGGGTTAAAACCCACCGTCCGCGTCGCAGCCTTCACTATCATACTTTAACTTTGCACCACTATGAAATACGATGGGGCTAGAAGGCTAGGCTTTACTCGTCGTCTATTTTTATTTATGGATCGCTCAGAGAAGGCTAGGCCTCATAAAAATAAATGTTTATTGTTATGGCAGCGCGTTCGTAAACAAGACGGCTCTCATCAATAGTTTTGCTTTTGTCTTGTGTCGGTTCGGATGTAGGAGACAAGGGCTCATTAGTTGACAGAGCCAGGACGGCGCACTTCCTATTCCAATAATATAGTCTAGGAGCCAACTCCCGGTTCCCTGGACGTTACTTAAAGTAATAAATTACTAGCTCTCGATCTGAACTCTGCTCGAATTTCAATTACTTTTAGAGTTCCGTAACGTAAGAAGAAACCCCCGAGGGGCTGTAATGATGAGAACCGACCGTGGCTTCTGACAAACTTCCAAAGTTCTAAAATGAATCTCTAAAGACTGTATTAAGGTTTGCGTTAGCTCATCGAGGATAAGTGCGTGTTCGCTCATAATACATAAGGCAATACATAATAAATATTATATATCGTTGATGTTGGTAACATTGTATTTGGCATGTTGTATAAGCTAACGCAAGTTTGACCACTCGTCTGATCGAGTTATTCGGATCTAAAAAAATATTACAGTTCACATGACCCTGGAAGGGTTTGGCAGTGTGGGTGAGAGCGGACCAATATATATTATCTTAGTGAGTTAATATATTATCTAAACTAGTTGTCATAAATAACCTTAAAAAATTCGTCAAGATCATAATAACATTGTTTAATAAAAAATATTTTAATTTATTTTCAAACTGTCTGTCATTCTCTTCTGCCTTCAAGCTGCCTGGAAATTTGTTATAAACTTTTACAGCCATGCTGGTAGGCCCTCAGCTGTGTAATTGTTTTTGTATTTTTGTCTAGTTCCGTAGCGTCGCGGCAAGCCAGTTATTTTTGTCAAAGAAGGTCTCTACACGTTCACACGGCGGTCGCCGTGTCTCAGTGGTAAGTGATATAACTTCTGGTCCCCGGGGCCTTGGGTTCGAATCCCGGCAGGGCGACCGTTTGTGTGATGAGCATGGATGTGTTGTGACGACGATGAGTTTTGTAATGTGATTGTGTGTGTTCCCCCCTCAGGCGGCGGCTCCCGGTGCGGTGGTAGAAGTAAAAGAGCTCATCGGTTCGGCACCACATCGTTGGACAAGTACGCCCCGCGCCCCGCGCCCCGCGCCGGGACGCGCGCTCGCACGGCGCGGCCAACGACTGCAGGTCGACATCAATATCGAGAGGCGCGCCGCGCGAGCGACAAACTGGAAATAATTCATTTTACCGCTCGATCCGCTTTTACGCTCGCTTCTTTTCGCCCTCACGTTTTTCCATTCGCGCGTCATTAGTTGCCCTTTTACAGGAGCATTTCGATGTCAAGAGACCGAGTCTGTTTATTGTGCTCAACACTAAATGAATGGAGCTTTCATTACGAAAATATAAAGTTTATTTTGTTTTTATCGCGTACATAGTAAAGCCTACACAGTATCGTAATAAGTATTCTGTGTTCATGTAGGTATAGGCTCCTTTATACAATGATTAGGTACCATTCTGCCGATATAACATTAGAAACTTTTCCGAGAGCATTCGAACCCGTTTCTGTATAAATTTGACGAATTTAAATGGTTTAATTATACGAATGAATGTTCTACGGTCGTCGTGTACAGTACAGTACAGTACAGTACTGTACTGTACTGTACTGTACTGTACAGTACTGTACCGAGAGACACATGTCACTGGTCATAAAATAAATGAGAAAACTAACGCGACACGTTTCCACGTGGAGCGGTAAATGAAGCCGAGGTGTTAGCGTGTCTCGAGCGGCGGTATTTTATCTATCTGCCGAGAAAATAAGTAATCCCTTCAGTGATCAGAGTCCACGTGACTCCAGGTCCATTTGCATGGACAAGGAGCTAACTTTTCTACTCCTTTCCACGCATTCAAGCAATAAATCATATATATTTGTTACTAATAAAACGTTATTTTTATTTTGTATTACGTTTCACTATTATTTATTCCTTACTAGTAGCGCCCCGCGGTTTCACCCGCGTGGATAATTACTGTTTTCCCGCTACCTCAAGTATCCCATGGGAACTACACTTTTTCCGGGATAAAAGTAGCCTATGTGTTAATCCAGGGCTTAAATTATCTCCATACGAAATTTCATCGAAATCGGTATAGCCGTTTGAGCATGAAGAAGTAACAAACATACACACAATCACACAAGGAGGTATTAACTAAAAATAAATATCAAATACTAAGGGCTGCAATCTATAGAAAAGGGGTTCACTCCATGGTCAGTGACGATATGGTCTCAGGTGGAATCATCTTAGATCTAGAATAGGATTTTTTTTAACTTGAGAGTAGCTAGCCAGACCAGGCTAGCCAGGCCAGGCACCTGCCTATCGCAGAGTTATCAGTTTTATCTTGATAACCAGTGCAAACTAGACATGCCCGAGTATGGGGCATATTATGACACTCGCAAGATGATTGAAACCCACGTCAAGGTTACTTAACATTGACTTAGGTTCGTGAGATGTGGGCGGGTCTGGGTTTATCCATTAAATAGTTGCTATGCCTATGCTTGCGGCGTTCGCGCTGCTTGTTTTGGTTAAGTCCAGGCCTTCTTTACTCATCCCGTGATGGGTAGGGAGGTTACGGTCTTGGGGGAAGCGCAGGTCGTGATGATCCTCAAGGCAAGTCTGTCGATTACCTTCTCGCGGTGCTGCCTGTTCTTGGTCTAATTCCCTCTGAAATAGACGTAACTAGACATCGCCCGGCGGCTCGCGTGTCTCATATCTATGTAAGTTTATTTATATCCATGTATTTATGTATGTTTATAGTATTTTGGCCGGGACTACTCCCGTTAAGCTTTGCTCGCCAAGCCGACGAGGAGCGGTCCACTTGACGGTAGGTTGCGGTGCTGCAAGGCACCGCAACTGAGGGGGGCAGCGGCGCTGTGGGACGGCGTTGCAGCTGAGGAGGCGCTGCGGCGGGAGTGATTCAGTTCGTCTCCTGCTGTGGCGCCGATATGGCCGCCGTTGGAGGGTGGCGGCCGAAGCGGCTGGCGATGGGGCTGCTCCATCTGGCCCATCGCAGGGGACCACGAGCGTCGGATGTGGGAAGTCTGACGTTCCTTGCACTGTGTGGTCCCCGGGGTAGTGCGGCCGTGCTCTTGGTCCCGGGGCGGTCGCGAGGGTGAAGGTTGTCTTCCCCCCTGGACGGGGTCCGGTAATGGACGGCCGTGGTGGGGGCGCGGTATGCAAATGTACCCCGCGCTCCTTCCGTTATAGCGGCAGGATGGACACCGTGGGTTTTAGTCGGTAGTGGACCCTGGCTGCTGTGGGTGCAGTTAGGGGTGGGGGCCATGAGGCCCCCCAGGGAGCGGTGATGCTCGAGCGAGCACGACACACCCCGCCTACTTTCCCGGTAGGCGAAAGTGCGTAAATGCATTTCGCCCACGTAAAAAAAAAAAAAAAGGTTCGTATGATGTGTCCAAAGGCTGCCGGCCGCATGGCCCAAGTCAACAATAGATCATCTTCAATGTGTAGCTACATGTAGGTACATCTATTTTTGTTAATAATGATTAATATAATAATCCTCCAGCCACTAATATCCGGAAAAAAAACTCTTAAAAAGCGAAATATAAAGAAGAAGTCAGCATTGAAACCCTGAAACAAACCTAATTAGGGCCATACACGAGAGGGCTCAACTTTACTAAAGAAAATGGCACCGAGTTCCTGGACTTTATTTTTAATCTTTCATGAAAAAATACCTGTAAAAACAACGTTAAAATCTTTTTGAAATTATTGTACGTTATTTATTCAATATAGTAGCTGCACCCTGCGGATTCACCCGGGTATATGCAAAAGGACACATACGGGAAGCTAAAAACAACGCTCAAAAATCGGCCATTGCTCAACATATTTTGGAATCGGGTACGAACCATTGGATTAAATTTCATGACCCTGTCGAACGCCAGCAATCATGAATTTGCAGCCGGAGTACGAACCGTCGGTAACGACCTCCAACCTGATAAAACGCTACAGATCCAAGTGCGTAGTCCCTCGAAAAGCCCCTAAAATGGTAAGTTAAATAAGAGCGCCCTGTGCCATACCCGACCAAAGGCCTTAGCGATGTGAAACTCACCGCAAGCGCCTCCCCTCTACTCTCAACGGCTTCAGCCCAGTGGAGGTGAGATAGGTATACTAAAAGACCACCAGCCAACGGATTTTGGCGAACACCATATTGACGATCACTTACTATGAGCTGTTGTTGTTCTTCTGGATACCTGAGGAGCTGGGTGTTATAATCACTCGCTCCATCACCTCGCAGAGCAGAGGAGTGATCGCTATAGGACTATAGTTAGTCGGATCTATTCGATCACCTCTTGTTGGGATGAGGTGGAGTAGGACAGTCTCCCATAAGGACGGTACACATCATACTATGTACGAAAGTTGGAAGAGGCACGTTAAGACTGGAGCCGATTCGGGGCACAAGTTCTTAAGACGATGGCTGGGATTCCACCTGGCCCACTCCACCTTCGCACGTGGTGAGACATGATTACCTTCCGCACCGCTTTGGGAAAGAAACGGCTTGGAGCTTTCACACTGCGCGCTCAAACCTCAACAGAGGGCGGTGAGGCACCTCCATCGTCGAGTCGAATTTAAGGCCTAGAGAGTACCGCGAATGTCGGCGCACTCTTTGCGCTATGGGACAATTTGTCATGCGGCCTTGGCAAGCTGGAAGAGAGGACTGACAGAAGTTGCGTTCAGCAGCCTTGGCTAGCGATCTGAATGCTCGGCTTCCGATTTTGAAAATTTGTTGCCAATTCTGCTAATATGGACCTTTCTGGCCTCCTCAACAATCCTTTTGCTGAACCTACATGCAGCATTTAGTTTTTTTTTTCAGCGTTCCACCAACTCAGCGCAAGTGTGCTGCTCTAACACTTTCTCAGCTTCTCTGGCGATGCGCTCAAACAGTCTAGTGGTCTCGTAAACAGGCGCGTGCACCTGTCCTGTCCCGAAACATCAAGAAAATATAATAAATTAAATACATGGAATATCTCGATAACAATGTCGATCCTTGTGTTAGTGACTGTGTGAGTTTAACTTATACATGTAAAGTCATACACAACCACAATTGAAACATTTGTAACATGACCCCCCCCCCCGCAATAATTTACCCTCCATGATTAAATAAACATTACGGCGGGGCAAAGGAATAAAATGTTATATTCGCCGAGAAACCAGCCTCAAATATTCAGAGCGGCTCCTAATTTGGCTCGTGAACAGAGCTTTATTCATGTTTGATGCGTACTTTGAATTTTTTCTGCGTTCGCTGTTGAGGTGCTTCGAAATCAGAGGAAAAGAGGTGAGGTGGGTTTCTAAATAGGGATCCGTGGGCGGAGATTGAAGGAAAAATCACATCTTTAGAATAGTGCAAAAATATACCGACTTAGCTAGCTTAGATAGATTAGTGATATGATGTAGCAGTGTGGTAGGGTAGGTACTATAACTTAAAACTAAATTGAATGCCGGTCGAGTTGAAAGGTTTCATAATGGAAACCACAAACCATCCTGGGTGGAGCAGGACGTGCTCTGTGTCCAGGTGTGACGTCATATAGAGTATAAACATCTTTGTTTTATGATGAAAACAATTCGAATTTTGATAACAATATACCTAAATACAACCATAAAAGTTTTATTAACATCAAGTTTCAAAGCGTATATTGCAAGTTAGATTGTTGGTCTAGATTCTGCGCCATTCAGTTACTGATTTGTTACTTCCACACCAGCCTCCGGTGTTGTAAGCGTTTTCGCAATATTTAATACCAAATTATATTTAAAAGCCCGAGATACTGAGACACGCACACACGTGTTGTCGCGTACTGTCTGTTGTACTCACACAGTTAACATTAATAAACTAATTACTACACCAACAAGAGACCAGCTAATATCCTTTTGTAAACATAATCACTATTGTTGTAGTATCGTATGTGAAGTTAATTAAAATGACTCGGTCATATTAAATAAATTATAATCCTAAATTTAGAAACTCAATAGTAGTTCTAGACAAATGATTTCCACGAAATCAATTATATCCGGCAGCATAGATGTAAACTTTCCTGCATAAATTCCATCTTAAAGTTTCTGTACGGCTAAAAAGTTATCCAATTAACCGACTTCACCGAAAGAAATGTTCAGTTGTAACCCGGAACCCGCGGAGTCAATGAAGAAAGGTAATAAATTAAAATTGGCCGCTCAGGGAGCTCGCGCCGGCACCGGCTCTCTGCCTCTACAGTTACCGCTATAATCTAACTTCGGGCTTTATTCCTTTCTGAGAAATACTTTATAGCTCTGAAGTTTTTATATAAATGTATGTACTAGTAGTGACAAAATCGAGATACCGAAGTATTTAATATTCGCTGAAATGAAAATGTATTTCTGTTCGTTGATTTTCACTAAGCTTCTTATTAACTTAGGTGTAACTCGTTTGCGGAGGCGCTTGTGCTCCGAATGATGGCAACTCGTAATATGCCAAGTGGTTCCTCTAGCCTTCAGACCACCGCTATATTATGAGATGACATAACGTAACTTTTGTCTGATGTCAATCAATGTATTGGTTTCAGGTAAATCAGGTGTCATTGATTGAAGGGCTAACTATAACACCATCGTTCGGTCGGCGCGAGAATGTTTTACAATATTAATCTATTCAGCGACTCCACAGTGCGCGTGATCAACCAAAGGTTTTCTACATAATTAATTATTACATATAGCGAAACAGTTGACTAAAGTTATGTGTATTCTATCGAATAAATTTATTTATTGTCACACAAAGTTGAGTGAAAACGATACGTTTAACGATATGATTTATAGAAAATAGTATAATTAATAATAAACACGTACCTAACAGGATGCAAAGGCACAGCTCCGATGGTAAATATGGCAGGTGCAGGCTGCGATCAGCTGACGGACACGAGGCCCTCTGATTGCCCCCGGACCTAAAGTCTCCACCCCAAAAGGCATAAACGGGTAGACTTTGTTATTACTATTTATGGCCGTTTCAGGTCGTCAGCCTCGACAGCTGCAGCGCCAGCTTTGACCCCACCCACCCACACTACTGCCCACACCACACTACTGCCCACACCACACTACTGCCTTTTCCACCTTCCATGGAACAAACGTGGAGCCGTCAGGCCTCTCGCCGTCCGCTCGCATCAGTTCATACGGTGCTGGGGCGGACGGATCGCCAGCGCCGACGACAGCCTGACCAATACCATCGTTGGAATCGTCGCGCCGAGGTACTCGCACATACGTCCTGCGCTTTTGACGCGAGGCGGCCCGCGCTGGCCGAACCGGCCGGCGTGCGGTTTCTCCGCACCGACAGATATTGGCGAACGACAACTATACGCAATTCATTCAAACAACAGCTCGAGCTGTTGTTTGTATTAAAATAAGAGCTAAATCACACACTGATGCTAATCCACTGTCCAGGCTGGTCGCCATCGCAGTTTGTAATGCTGAGCTCCAGCTCATCGTGCGTTTCTTCGTGCACTCTTCGCTGTATCAAATATTATAATGTACATTTAATCGATCCCGGCGCTCATTCGGGAGCTCCGGCCCCGCCGGCCGCGTACCCACGGGTCACCGTCAGTATATATGCCGATAGATGTGCGCTGCGTACTGTTTCAATGGTTACATTATATTATATACTATGGACGCTTTACACTGCTACCAACCGTTGTCGTTGCTCAATAACAATGTTACGTTTGTGAGCGCGACCCCCCCCCCCCCCGCCCCCCTCCCACACACACTGAGGAGAATACGATAATGGTAACAAACAGCCGCGAGCCATTTCATTATGTTGGCCGTTTTTAATACGTTCCGTAACCGGCAATCTTGTCCGATCTCCGAGGGCCTCCCTTTGGCTCGATTTAAAAGTCAAATTTTTCGATAAATCGGAAAGATAATGAGAATTTATGTCCAAATACGTCTGGATAGAGATCAAAGTTGAAATGTATTTAGTGACAGTATCGGTGGTTTCGCGGTTTTAAATTTGACATTCTAATCATGACTTCAATGTTCAGAGTTGTTTTCCAGTGGTGATTCTAAACCTTCCGCGGACCCACATAAACACACACCGAAGACATTAAAATCAAGTATATGTGTGTTATAGAGGGCAGTAAAAAAAGAATTATGAACCTTTTATTAATTTAAACTTGTTGTCGTTCCAAAAAAATAATAATTCTCGGTGGCGTAAAAAAACTATTAAACTGAGCGCACTTCTTTTAACGATATCAGTAGACCAAGAAAAATGTAATTTGTAATCAGAATTCTATTCGTATCCATGTCTGTGAGCACATTTAGGTGATACTTATCCAAAAATCTATTTATTTGATGTCGGAAGCCAATTGTTAATCTTTTATTAAAATGTAATATAACTATTTGAGTAAGCACTAGATCGATAACTGTTTCAGTTTCTAGTGCGGCAGTAACAACCTGCCCACGCAGCCAGTAATTGCGTATTCAGAAGGCGTTCGTGTAAAATCAGCTTTTTTGGTGTGTTTTGGTGTGGAGCTTGTTTGTTTCAGTGGAGACGCGCTGTGCTCATCAAAGGAAACGAAATGACAACAACCTAAAGAACAAAAAGGCTTGGACGCAACATAATCGGTTTCATACTGTATTTTATATGTAATAAAGAGAGTAGAATTTACTGAAAACTCCTTACACACAGTACAGCGGTATGAACACGTCATTACGGAAACCACGCGAACTGGAACACGAGTACACGTCCGCCATTATATATCTGTTCATGTACAATAAAGTGCCCATTTGTGTTACTCAAGTCAAATCAAATCAAATCAAAATTATTTATTTCAGGCAAATTACACCCATTTTTATAAAAACAAAAACAAAAATTAAAAACAATGAAATACAATAAAATGTCAGTAAAAATTATGCGTTACTTGTGTCAAATTTAAAATAGTCAAAAATAAAATAAGGTCAAAATGAAAATTTTAAAAAATAAATAAAAAGTCAATGTCGAGATAAGTTAGTACCTTCTCTCCGGCACTGGTATTGCGATATGTCTATCGCAGCAATGCCGGAGATAAGTACAGTCGAGTCTGGTCAAGTAATGTAAATGTATTTTTTTGCGGCGGAGCAATTGAAACGGCGAAAATATGCTAACCTAGGTAGTGGTTACATATTTGAACCGTTTGAGGTCGAGACATTGGGCCCGTGGGGATCGGGAGCTCACCGGACTTTCCAAAACTTATCAGAGCGTTTGATCGATGCGACGCGTGACCAAAATGCTGGTACATATTTGGCTCAACGAATCAGCATTGCGAGTCAACGTGGCAATGCTGCTAGCATTCTGGGCACGCTGCCAGCCGGCGGCGGGTTAGATCATTTGAGTTATCTATAGGCTGCCAATAGCTATTGGATTGCTCAAATGTTATTGTAGTAGCTGAAGTATTATAGTTAGTAATTAGTATTTTAGTTTAATAAAGACATCGACTATAATTTGTACAACATTGAATCAGTATTTTGGAAATAATCCATTGTATAGGTGAAGTTCTTCGAGCGACACTCTCGGGAGAGAGTTAGATCCATAAGTCTCATTATTGAATATATAACTTGCCCTTACTCTAACGAACCTGATAAACTATCTTAAGCTTTATGAAATAGTTGTACAAATGTTTGTATAGGAGCGTATACAAGCGCGGCGACAACGCACGCCTCATGCACAACTTTACTGACCAGAAGTCGCAGAGTACCTTCTGGTAGAAATACGAGTTGAGTGTTATATATGCAGACTGTTGGTGTAACGGTTCATCTTACATACTGACGTGTTAACGAGAGCAGTCACGGTGACGTCACACAGAGTTGGTGAGATGATGATTGTGTCGAGGCGTTGTTTTGCTCGATTACGAGAAACATTTAGCTACGGGTTATCTTGATGATAAACATCCTCAATGACCATCAACTGAGGTAGTGCTGGTGTCAATTTTATACAAAAGCATTATTAATACTAAAGTATCAATATCCATGCGGAATCGTAGTATTAACATGTTCGTCCGCGGGTTGCCCCCCCCCCCCCCCCCCCCCCCCCTGGGCGCAAAGTTTTACAATTTGAATTGCGAATGCAGTAGTTAAGCGTCGAATACATGTTGTCCAGTTTTTGCAGCTCGCCCACTGTGCGGCGCGATCGTGCCCTCGTGCCCTCTGTGCAGTGCACTTTTATCGTTTGCACAGTGGTACAGTTGCCGGCGGAAGTTGTTGCAGTTATTACACGTTTTCAAACTTTTATATAATATTGGGATTTAACTTTTTTTGTTGTAGATTCGACTGCGCCGCGATATCGGACAAAGAAAACAAATAAAATACATGGTAATTATACCGATACTAATGCTAGCTCTTGTATGGTATAGTAAGAACATCAGCTGAAACTTTTATTACGAAATTACTTTTATTCTCAAAGAGCAAACGAGAACACGTGATGTGATGAACATAGAGATGTTTTTATTACGTGAGTAATTTCCGTGTTTTATACATTCATGATGTGTCAAAACCACGTCAGTTATAATAACAAAAATGCTGTAATTTTACGTAAATTTCGTTATATATTTTATGAGATTAGATGAAGTAGTAGAATAGTGTATGAAACTGCACATATTTTGGTCTAAAAAACACTCGTGTAGACAACAATATAAAAAAACTCGCCAACGGCTTGTTTTTTTACCGACTTCAAAAAAAGGAAAATACTCAATTCGACGATATTTTTTTATGTGTGTACATTTAAATTAAATCAAAATCTGCCAAGCGGTTTTTGAGCTACACTTCAGTGACTACAAAGTGTTACGCGAACCTCGACGTTACGAGTATTACAGTCGCGGGGGGAGACATCGGAGAACATACGCAATGACAATTGATCCCGTGAGGGTCACTATAAAGAGTAAAACGTTTTCTTAACTTAAACTCGTATTATAAGAACCCTTATTATGAAACAGTTTCATGAACTACTAGTCTAGTCGACGAGTTCAAAACGTGAGAAATAGAGATCAATGTCATAAAAATGAGCGATTCCTCATTCGGTTCGGAATCATCTCTAGATAAATATTTTAAAGGATTTTGGTGCATTGGTGGGTTTGGTGAGTTTAACATTATGATTTTTGACGTAACTATCAGTTGTTTGATGGAATGTGGATACTATTTTAATTTATGAATCATACGAACTCAAATTCAATATTGACAGTAAGGACAGGACAACGCCTGGCGGGTCATGTAGGATAATGATAATTCACGATCTTCGAACAATTATACTCGCAACACACACACTTGTTTCCCCGCAAACAATTGAAAGAAGATTCAACATCCATCCAGACTCCAAGAAGAGCAATAACAGAGCCCACAACTCGTATGAAACACATCATCCCCTCCGACCGTCGACCGCCAGCTAACCAACCCTCCCGTGTGGAGAACAACGGTAATATACACAAACATATTCAGAATAGCGTACGAGTGTTGTGAGAACGTTAAGGTAAAACATTAACCAGCCGGTTTTACGACGATGTATAAAATTAAAACCGAGCCTATTTAAAGTTTTGTGTTAATGGCATTTTCAAATGATCCGTATTTTTGAAGGCATGTTGTCTGAGCTCAGCGTGTGCTGTGTGTGTAAGATAATATAATAATTTAAGATAATAAAATCGTAAAGCAAACAGAGCTAAGGGCAACGGAGCGAGAACGAGTCCGAACACTCGAGCCATAACGAGCGCCCATCACCTACGGGGACCACCACCGGTGACGTCACGGGCGAGGGCGGTTAGGATGGTTCCAAACGAAAGCTGTAATGTCCACATCCGCTCGCTTCGCGGCGGGCGGGCGTTAGCAGTTGATGGGCGCTTCCGTGCTTCGTGTGGGCGCGGCGAGGCTTCAGCTCGGGTCGTAGTCTCAGGGCACAGGCGTGGGGCCATGTCGAGGGGCGGAAGTGAAGGTTCTGACGGATGGCTGGAGAAGGCTGATTTAACTGTTTTTTCAGTTCACTTGTAAGTTTAAAACTATAGGACAATGAAATTCCATTTCGATATCCGAGTCACAAATGTTACATGTTAAAGGACCTCACTAATCTACTTCAAATATAACCGTCCCTTTCTTATTCGCCCATCGAAATGTAACCTTTTCTTTTTACCCTTTCCTACCATATTTCAACGTTCTGAAACTGTGTAATTCGCGTGGCCTCGGGCTGAGCGATGAAATGCGCGGCGCGGGGCGGGGCGGGGCGGGGCGGGTCCGGCCAGAACGTAACACTAACTCTTTGGTGCAGCCATGTCCAGCTTCTCGTTCGGAAGTCGATATTGAATAGTGTATATCTACAGCCCGCTGACAGGCGGACGGACGGCGGAGTCGCAGTATCTACAGACCGCTGACAGGCGGACGGATGGCGGAGTCGCAGTATCTACAGACCGCATATCGCTTTGAAACTGCTCAGTTATTGTTGCATCTTCAAATGCTGCCCGATCAATTGTGTGTTTTGTTTCATACAAATGATGCATTTAAGGGTTAGCTATTTCTTTAAAATGATCCAAAATATACAATAATGATAAATGAATACAAGTGCTTAGAAACAACTCAAACACCACTCAACTTCGCAATCATAATATCGTACTGGCTCAAACCGGTTCCAACGAATGAATGTCCACTAATGGCGGACGATATGATAACGTTACCGGCCGATCCAACACACGTTGTTCTGGATATTACAGTACATTTAAATCACTAATGTTTAAATTATAAATCTACTTCACATGTAGCGTTATTTCTATATAATATGTTTGTTCTTCTCTTTAGACGCCATAATTCATTGAAAGCCTAGCCGAGCCTAGGCATACTGGGAATCGCGATCCCTATTCTCATTGAGACATGACTCACCTCACAAAAGGACCCCGACCCACTTGTGCTGGGGCACCACCATACAGCCCTCAACAATGGAGACATGTCCTGGCGTGGCGGAGTGACAGATATCTTTATAATGTCCGCCTATATCCGTCTAATTTGTTCTCCGCGTGTCTGTGGCTTAGGAAACGGTACTACGGTGAGATAAACGTGTAAAGTACAAAAAACTATAATACTTTATTGAATAAATACGAGTATATGGGACATAATTCACACAAGGTGTTCAGGTCCCAATCTAGGCAGAGCCTGCGCTATGGTAACCTGATGACTGATATACAGACTATGATATACTGAGTATGTACCTAAGTATCAGAACGTTAGTCCGCACGTTGGAACGAAGATAGAAGCCGTCCCGTTACATTACTTCAACTGTAAGGAAATAGGTTTTGTGTCGTTCCCATCGAGTGACGTCACCCCCACGCCCCGCTCACTCCGACAGGCGCGGGACGGGCTACTAGCACTCGCCCGCCGATATACTCGCGATACAAGCCACTGCTGCACGTGTCAAACGATTACTATTCCGTCAGTTTGTTTGAACATTCCACTTGTCACTTCTCATATTTTACGAAAAGATCGTGTGATTGACAATTGATCGACGATGAGAGTTGAATGCTATCTGCATTTGAAGGGTAGTATTTTATTTCATAGGGCTATATCCAGCAGTGGACGTCCTATGGCTGAGATGATGATGATGATGATTTTTTTTTCATGTCTCGGCATACACAACCGATAACTGTTATCGTAATAAACCCGTTGAGTTTATTTTAAGTCGTTTATTTGCTTGAGGACGTAAGAAGGCGTGAGTCGCTATATATATAACATAATGCACTCGCCGGTCGGGATGTGCGCCCGCTCGTACAGCATATACTCTTTATATACTGTAGTCAAGTACCTGAAACAAATCGACAGTTTGATTATGTGAAATTAAAGCAATATCACTTTGTGTGAAGCGATTGGGTATGAGTGTGATTTTTTATTTGTTTTGCGTTTGAATAATAAACATGTAAATAAAAGAAGAATAATAAATGAAAATTTATTTTTTGCTAAAACTTTAGCGTGGTGAAAATGTTAAAACCAGGAAATACCCCAATCTACCGATAGAACAGTGACGGGAGTAATGGTTGCTCTGAACTATGACTCCTGCCGCGCCACCTGGCGGGGACTGGGGACGCTCGGTGGGCGCGTCGGCTGACGGCTGACTTTTTCAAGTTTACAAGATTTTGTAATTGAAAGCTGGGGTGATGCAGGTTAGGTCTTGGGTTCGACTGTCGAGGCGAATTGGCGAACAAAAAATAAAAGCTATTCTCAAATTTCTCTCACAAAATATATAACATTAACATGGCTTCTGAAAGTTTCTCGACATTTTCAGAATTACGTCCTATTTCATATTTCTGTCAACTAAAGAAGACTAAAACGACAAAAACGTTTAGCAAAATACACGTAAACTTTAGTTTTACCCCAACATTCACGACGTCTCGAACTCAATCCCTTTCACGTATTTTCATTCAAATCTGAGCATCATTTCAGATCGTCAGACATCGTAGAGTTTCAGAATACAAATGGTGTGATAAATTAAATAACATGTAATAAAAATAGTGTATGTTCCAGTAGACTCCAGCGAGCTTAAAGCGATTCGTTTAGTAGAAGCGGTGCAATCTGGCGCGTGACTCGATTCGAGATCGTGTGCGGCGGGCGGGGCGGGGGGCGGAGCTCTGTTCTTCTAACTAAGTGGTATAGACAATATGTGTGTAACATTCGTGTGAAGTTTGCATTTGCTACAAAGTAAATTGATCTACCACTAAGTTTTAGCAAATGCTTTCATACGGCGAGCCAGGAGAAAACTTACAGAAAACTTGGTGCGCGCCCGCGGCTTTACCCACGCGATGATGATGATGAAAGTAGTCTATGACACTCACAAATAACGCGGCTTCCTGTCGGCGAATGAATTTATAATCGGCTCCGTAGATCCAGAGATTTTCTTTCTTTTCTTTCTTTTATTCGTGCGATAGGTGATATCATATTTTGGGGCGATAAATGAAGGTTGTTCGAGTTTCAGCTCCAGTCCCCGTCTCTCGCCATATATCAAAGTATTTTTTTATTTCATTCAATAGATTTTTTTTACCCCGAACACAAAAGAGGGGTGTTATAAGTGTAGACGTGTCCGTGTGTCTGTCATTGGCATCAGAGCTCCTGAACTAGTAGAAAGACTGTGTGGTGTGTTTTTTTCTTTTGTTGAAAGCTGGCGTGATTGAAACGAACCTTAGGTAGAATTTATGAAGATCTGTTCAGGTGTTTGAAGCTCATCCCTTCCATTTGTCAGGTAGAAATGTAAAGGTTCCACCTCCCAGTTCTAGCTCACTCAGGGGTCACTTGTTTGATATTACTTACTATATTATTAATCCGACTGCTTGTTTATAAAAATATACGTAAATATACGTGAAATTTTTAATTTCAATATTTGTAATAATAATAAATCATAATTCTGCATTTAAACACATAAACTGCAGAATATAGGTAGTAACTATTCTTAGTCTTAGTTCTATTTAGAATAATAAAAAGTTGTACAAAGGTATTATGTAACTAAGATATGAAAATACAAAGAGAGAAAAAAATCATAATATTATAATACATTTGTAGCCCGGAACAGATGATAACGTTTCAGTGCTCGCGACTCCCACACATATGTTATGATGCGTGACTGGTTAACTGTTAACTGTTCATTCGTGATATCCTCAACGAACATTAATCAAGTGTTACCCTAGTGTTCCTTTTATACGTATTGTAATAGTAATTATTCGCTTTTTTGAAAACCAGAAAGCCTTAAGATAAAACTTGTATCAAACCGGAACGTTTCTTCAAAATACACAATAACATTCCATTCGAGCAAATCCCCAAGTTGTTTCATTATCCATAACTAATGGGCACCCCCGTCCGCGTCCGCGTCCGCGTCTGCGTCCGCGTCCCAGTCCGCGTCCGCGTCGGTCGCACACGACGCGGACGTGACTCGACTGCGTGCAACGGAACGGAACGCTAAAATGATCAAAGCTGATTCTGCGTCGATTGGAACGTCCCGTTGCTCTCATTGCTCTCGCGCGGTTTGTCCCGCTGCTATTGGAGAATACTAATGTATAAGTGTGATGTTTCTGTTTATATATCGAATAGTTTCAAATAAAGTCATCGAAGTAGTAGTATTAGTAGTAGGGTACAATGAAAAAACATAAATATATAGTCTGGAAATATATTAAGACAATGCTTATTATTGGAGGAAGTATACTTGGTGCCGGTGCATCGCAACTGTGCGCAGCGAACCGGCGCTCAGCGATAATGTAATGGTTGTTACATACAAGAGTACTCCCGCAGCGGCCGGGTCGCTCCGTGAGTTGTCAACTTGTCATCTGTCACCGAATGGGAATCACAAGTCGACATGCCGGAAGGAATTGAATGAATCGATGAATTATGTACATCCACCATCACAAACACGAGCAATATATATTGATAAAAGTTGAATGATGTGTGTTTCCTATATAGCTATAATATATATATTGACCTACTTACTATTGCCAGAAAAGGTAGTGTTACCGTTACAGTGTACCGGCGAAGTGACAGAGAGCGAACGTCCTCACCAAGTCCGGGCCGCGGCCACCGGACACTTCCGTCTAACATTACTTATTCACCAGATTCGCTTTGATTATATGAGATCAATGTATAGATATAACCTGTCCCGTCGGCGGCGACCTGTTCCAAGCGCCACGCCCATAACCGTCATCAATCATTTCAGATCCGCGAAGGGTGTGAGGAGTCGTTGACAGGTTTCAACTTATTAGATCCATCCTTTTTAATTTATTAAAATTATTATTTAATTCAATTTGTGACAATCGGCTGGGTAGATATTGGAAATAGCTTATTCACAATTTGAAATGCAAATGTGTGAATAATTTAACTTTGGTTCAATTATCATTATTGTTAGATTAAGAACAGCGCTCACCGTCGGACGAGAGACTTGCGACCATATAATAATATGGCATCGTCGATTTATCACCCGTACGAATACTATTCGACTGGACGATTGGCGCGGTTGGTAGCACTCTGCCTTCTGAGCCGCTGGTCCCGGGTTCGATTCCCGGACAAGTCAAACATTTGTGTGTATGAACATGTCTGTTTGACCTGTGTCTGGGTATGTATATAAGTATATATCAGTCATCAGGTTACCATAGTACAGGCTCTGCCTAGTTTGGGACCTGAAGACCTTGTGTGAAAAAAAAAAATATCTTACACAATTGTTCGTAGGACTTGCTATAAATGCCTTTTTTAGTTTAAATATAAAAATGTAAAAAAATGAAATTTGACATTCATTTAGTATTCGATAGTATTACGATATGTTTTCTTTTTAAATAATATTAGATCCTCTTACAGTTGTTTGCAGTAGAAGCGAATATGAACCTTATGTACTGTTATAATTATGCCTGTCTGTCTGTTTCTCCATTTGAACCCTCGACCCCGAGGTAGCGACAGAAACTTTATCGTTAACGCATACTATTGTGCCGAATAGGTAGCAAAAGTAACGATTATCAAAATATTGTGCTCACGGTACCGACATCGACAAGTTATTTCATACTTTTGTGTGTTGAAGTCGGTTTCGTTTTTTTGGTAAAATTTTTTTTATCCTTTTCAGTGATCACAATGACAATTGATCCCGTGAGTAATAAACTCACGGGATCAATTGTCATTGTGTATGTTCTCCGATAACTTTTCAGTTTTCGGAGTGTAACTCGAAAACCACTTGACAGATTTTGATAAAAATTAAATGTGACCCCTTCGAAGTACCAACCAAAAAAGGCCGACGACTCGCCTAGAAAATAAAAGTCCGTCTCCGTCCCCGACATACATACGAGTATATATATATATATATACGGTCGAATTGAGTAACCACATTTTATTTTTTGAAGTCAGTTAAAACGTAGTCTTTACACAAAACTTTATGTGTTTGAGTCGTATTTTTGAAAATTAAAGGCTTAAAAAACAAATAAATTAAAGGAGTATAGTATTTTAGAACTAACATAAAAAACTACATAAATGTTATAAAATAAAAACCTTTTAAATTTACATTTCCATTTGCTTTATAAACAAAAACCACAAAAGGAACGGATCACAGCAACCCCTGATACGGGAGCGACGTAATCGCCCACAGAAGTGGCGTTAACGCTTTCTAATTATCGCGGCTTGTGTACAACTCTTATAGAATATACCCTTCGAATACTTTTAAAAGATTCTTACATGAAATCATTTGGAATGTGGTCGATGAGTTTGGGTTATCTTTTTAACGTAAACGTGGTTCATTTTCATGGTGATATATTACTTTCTGTATCCGCCAAGCTACCATTTTAAAAGCTATCAAATGCACAGTGTGTTTAATGTTACACAGTCAGCACCGTCAGTGTTGCGTCAGTGTTGACCACGTCGACGTTGACCGCCTGCAGCACTAGTCACAGATCTCAGGCATCTATCAAATGTAATAAATGTTGAAACTTAAAGTAAACTAACAAATATCGTACACAATCGTTTCTAAGGGCACGTACATTTAGACCGATATCTCACTCGGCTGTCAGTGATGATCTATCGTTACACCGATATCTCACTCGGCTGTCAGTGATGATCTATCGTTACACCGATATCTCACTCGGCTGTCAGTGATGACCCAGCGTTAGACCGATATCTCACTCGGCAGTCAGTGATGATCTATCGTTACACCGATATCTCACTCGGCTGTCAGTGATGACCCAGCGTTAGACCGATATCTCACTCGGCAGTCAGTGATGATCTATCGTTACACCGATATCTCACTCGGCTGTCAGTGATGACCCAGCGTTAGACCGATATCTCACTCGGCTGTCAGTGATGATCTAGCGTTAGATCGATATCTCACTCGGCTGTCAGTGATGATCTAGCGTTAGACCGATATCTCATAGGGCTGTCAGTGATGATCTAGCGTTAAACCGATATCTGACATGGCTGTCAGTAATGATCTAGCGTTAGACCGATATCTCACTTGGATGTCAGTGATGATCTAGCGTTAGACCGATATCTCACTCGGCTGTCAGTGATGATCTAGCGTTAGACCGATATCTCACTCGGCTGTCAGTGATGATCTAGCGTTAGACCGATATCTCATAGGGCTGTCAGTGATGATCTAGCGTTAGACCGATATCTCACTCGGCTGTCAGTAATGATCTAGCGTTAGACCGATATCTCACTCGGCTGTCAGTGATGATCTAGCGTTAGACCGATATCTCATAGGGCTGTCAGTGATGATCTAGCGTTAAACCGATATCTGACATGGCTGTCAGTAATGATCTAGCGTTAGACCGATATCTCACTCGGATGTCAGTGATGATCTAGCGTTAGACCGATATCTCACTCGGCTGTCAGTGATGATCTAGCGTTAGACCGATATCTCACTCGGCTGTCAGTGATGATCTAGCGTTAGACCGATATCTCATAGGGCTGTCAGTGATGATCTAGCGTTAGACCGATATCTCACTCGGCTGTCAGTAATGATCTAGCGTTAGACCGATATCTCACTCGGCTGTCAGTGATGATCTAGCGTTAGACCGATATCTCACTCGGCTATCAGTGATGATCTAGCGCTAGACCGATATCTCACTCGGCTATCAGTGATGATCTAGCGTTAGACCGATATCTCACTCGGCTTTCAGTGATGATCTAGCGTTAGACCGATATCTCACTCGGCTGTCAGTGATGATCTAACGCTAGACCGATATCTCACTCGGCTATCAGTGATGATTTAGCGTTAGACCGATATCTCACTCGGCTATCAGTGATGATCTAGCGTTAGACCGATATCTCACTCGGCTATCAGTGATGATCTAGCGCTAGACCGATATCTCACTCGGCTATCAGTGATGATCTAGCGTTAGACCGATATCTCACTCGGCTTTCAGTGATGATCTAGCGCTAGACCGATATCTCACTCGGCTGTTAGTGATGATCTAGCGTTAGACCGATATCTCACTCGGCTGTTAGTGATGATCTAGCGTTAGACCGATATCTCGAAGTCGAAGGTCGAAGACAACTTTCTGAGAATATAAAAGAATGAATCGTTCCAAATATCTCTTCGTTTACTGCCTCGATGCTATCGCCGCATCGATGTCTTTCATAAGTATCTACCTCAAAATACGGTGATTAGCATGCTTGTCGATAGACACACGTAAGTAATACATGTATAGGAATCGAAATGTTGAATGTGAAATAAGAATACCGGTCTATCCTCGCCTGCTCTGGTATTATATCTTTTCTCATTGCACATAAACTACGAACTTGTGCCTACATTTCTTGCTATTAAACATTAACTCTATCGCTGACAGGAAAGGGTTAATTTAATAGGGTTAGAGAGAGCATTGAAAGAGACAGAGGTTAAACTTTGATATAGGTACAATTGTGAACCATTAATAAGCAATATGAATGAGACTACTAACTCAATGCGGCCCTGGATATGAAACATAAAATAACTGAAGGCTCGAAGAACAATTCAAACAGTGAGTTCTTTAACTGATTGCAGTTTATCATTAGTAGTAGGCAGTAGTGATGTTCATCGATTAAATAAGTACCGGAGTTTATAGATTACGTATGCGTTAAGCAGATCGACTATGACAGGGGCGGTCTCGCTCCATACAAGAATAACTGGTGATCGACAAAAGGAAACGTCTACAACAGTACATGTAACTGTGTTCTCATCGAACGTTCTGTGTGCTCATCAGTAACGGCGGTGCACTGTGGTAGCGCGGGCGGTGTGCGGCGCCGGGCGGGTCGACGGCCTCCGAACATTTACCTCGCGAACCTCAGGGATATATCGGCAGCAAGTTCTCGATACAATATACTCGGGAATGATACCACATAGTTTTATGGGGTAATCGTAGCAGGAAGAACACTTAAACATACCTATACTCATGAAATATAACTTTTTACGTTTTAATTAAAATGATATCCTCGGTCCGGGGGGTGAGGTGGTTTCATGGAAGTGTCCGCCGTGCCCTGCCGCGGTTACGCATGTGAGCGACGTGCTCGCCACACCAACTACACATACACCTCGGCAGGAGTAGCCGCGACACTAGACACGAGCCGGTTTCCCATCGCGCGCAATATTTTACAGTAAATCGACTGAAATATTCTCCTGAAACTTGTGTAATTTCCTCTGCAACTGAATCTGAACCGTATAACCCCACCCGACTCTGCGTCTCGCTGAAAGAGTCGTAGCTTAAAGTAATATTTGAGAGTCCGTTTCTAGTAGTTGTGTGGTCGAAGCGCACCGGCATAACTTTCATATATATCTTTAAACGTAAGTAGTGACGTACAAGTGCGAGTAGGTATTGTGTAGCAGGAACGGTCAGCCGTCACTCTCCCGCCGCTAACAATTCTCATTACTTCATTGCTTTTTCTGCCACCATGATTATAAAAATGGACTATTTATATTAATTAAACATCATAAAATACCGTTTCGAAAAATTTTATTCGAAAACAATCATTTAATTCTTTATTTTCCTTCACACAGTACATATTATATAATAATAAACATTTTTGTTTTCACAACTATTCCACGGTGGGAGCGGGAGGGGGGAGCCCCGCCCGAGACAGTAGCTCGGTCGTAGACGCCTAGTACAATTGAACTGAGTACGACTCAGTACCTACTGGCGTGTATCTAGTACACCCGACACGCACTTGGATGAATGATCCACACGTGGGTTACGTGAACGACTCTTGATCGTTTATTTGATGACGTCATCAACATATTTCTGATGCTGTATGAAGAAGATGCATTGGCACGCGGGAAGCGACAACTTTCAGAATACATAATAGTTATAAATTAAGACAACTTTAATACTTCATAACCTTAACTGTAACGTGACGACACGGGCGGGACAGAGACATAACCTTAACTGTAACGTGACGACACGGGCGGGACAGAGACAAAACCTTAACTGTAACGTGACGACACGGGCGGGACAGAGACAAAACCTTAACTGTAACGTGACGACACGGGCGGGACAGAGACAAAACCTTAACTGTAACGTGACGACACGGGCGGGACAGAGACAAAACCTTAACTGTAACGTGACGACACGGGCGGGACAAAGACAAAACCTTAACTGTAACGTGACGACACGGGCGGGACAAAGACAAAACCTTAACTGTAACGTGACGACACGGGCGGGACAAAGACAAAACCTTAACTGTAACGTGACGACACGGGCGGGACAGAGACAAAACCTTAACTGTAACGTGACGACACGGGCGGGACAAAGACAAAACCTTAACTGTAACGTGACGACACGGGCGGGACAGAGACAAGAAAGGCCTTACGTGAAAGAACAGCGAGCCCGCCCGCTCGCTGCGGTGATAAACAGTGAAGAGCAAATATGAGTTTCCAAAAATGGTTTTTAAGAAACACCGTGAATACTCATACAAATCACCTAGTTATGAATTATAAACAAAATTCAGTATATTTTAGTAGTACCGTGAACAATCGATTGTGCAAGCTTCGTGATAGATGATACATCTCCCGGCGACGTCACAGGACCGGCCAGGCCGACCCCCGTCCGGGGACAAGACCGGCCGGGGACAGGACCGGCCGGGGCCGACCCCCTTCCGGAGACAGAATCTGGTCGGAGCACGCGTGCTGCCCTCTGTCACTCCCGACAATGAATAACGATCACTGTACAGCGATACACGATATCTTTAAAGCAAATGAATACTTCCCCGCTCGTAGAATAGAATGAATAAACAAGCTCCTGAGTGTCGCCGTAGTAAAGCGCCAGTGCAACGTTTCACTGGCGCCCAAGCATTATATTTAGTGGACGGTCCCGGTTTCACGTGAAAATATCATCTTCTAGAAACATGTTTCTTGTCAAACACCCCGCCTCACAATACGTGTCTCTGCATCGGCTGAACAACATCAAACATCAAATCATCTACGATTAATATTTTTTTTAAACTTTCGTAAATGTCTAAACGACTTAGACCTAGCGTTCTCGATCGAGTCCATTCCTCTAAATGAGAGTGAATTATAAACTAGTCAAAATGTATAATCCCTTAATCGAGTTTAGTTCACTTTGAAGGGAAAAGGTTTACTAATTGATTTTAGTAGAGGCTCGGAGCTTACAAATGAAATGAAAAATAAATTTATTTATTATTATTTTTCACCGATCTTAGTGACCTGTGCTACTCACGGGATCGATCGTCAATAAGGAATGTATCCAGATAGACGTATAACACTTTTCAGTTACCGGAGCCTCAGAAGCCGCATGACTTATTTTGATAACATTTAAATGGACCTTGGAAGTATTTTCTTTTTCTTCTTCACTTTCAATTCACTTTTTTCGGTTAAAATGTTTCGGATCCAGTTATCCACTTAGTTCGATAACCGACATAACCAACAGTAAGCCGACGAGTAAAGCACACCGGAATGCTCCAAGATCGCTGGATATTATGAGTATGCTTCAGAAACGTTGCTTGACGACTGACGTCATCTTTGTATACAGGTTTTATAGAATAATGTCATGTAACCTACCCAAGACCGCGATCACTCAAAAGTGTTCCAAAAGTCACTAACATAACAACTATTCGCGATGTATGCGTTTTTTAAATTTCAATGTTTATTGAAATAATAATTATTGCATTCACCCAAAAACTGCATAAAAAAAAATGTTTTCCTCATTAATATAATATTGACATCCTCATTTCCATTCCTTATTTTGACACAAACCAACGGGCAGACTATTTTTAGGACTTGACAATATGGCATACGATATTCGCAAAGAGCGAACATGTCGTGGCCCGGCTCTTGAACCGTCTCAGCAATATTGTGTGAGGGGTCTACGCGGCGCGGTGACGTCACTTTACATTAGGCTACGAGCGCTGACGTCGCTACGGTGCTACGGTGCTACGGTGCTACGAATATTGCTTCATAAATTGGATGTTCAATGTTTGGTAAGTCGAGCCATTCATTGTTTGTATTTACATAGTGTAACTAAACTAAACACCAATTCTTAAATATTTAATTTCGTAAACACAAAGCTTTCAGTATACACTTTCAATCCCAATCGCATCCCCCTTAATCCACCCTTGGCAGAAGTTTTCATAATTTTATTAACCATTTAATTAACTACTAATGTAACTGTATAATGAACTACCAATTAAACTTCCGACCCTCACGGACCCATGTTCTATGCAGTAATGGATGGTTCAGTGACGTCAGTGCTTATACTCCTCGCGGTCGGAAACGAGTTAGCAATAAATTGGCTGTAATATATGAACGAAGATTTGCACACAGAACTTTCCAGCGATCCAGTATTGAAATGCAGCCAGTTCTCTCGGGACCCTCGCTGACCATGAAAATGATTCATCTATACACTGTCTGAGACTAATCATTTTTCCTTGCGTTAAACTTATCTAGTAATGGGTGTCAATTATTATTTGAGTTTGCAAGCCCGGCCTATTTCAAAACATGCCAAAACAAATATTCCTTAAAAATGTGAATGCCTCGAGCGATTGTAGCTCGTTAGGATGATTTCTGATTAGCCTGCTCCTCCCAACTGCCAGAGTCTATTACACAGATAGTTAGACGAGGATACCGGTCTCCCTGCTTTCGCATACCATCTGCCATCACAGAATAAAGGACAGCTTTCGGCACGCGATAGTCGTCCACTCGCAGTTCATGCCCGCACCGTCTAAGCTGACGATTTATTAACAGAGCCTCCATGACAAGTATATTCGTGCGTCGGAAGACCTCAGTGTTAGCGACTCGATCCTGCCACTTTATCCTCATGATCGATCTTAGACATTTTAGATGAAATGTGTCAAGTTTTTTATGTGTGTTTTGTAAAGGCACCAGGTCTCAGATGCACACACAATCACTGATAAAACGAGCGCTCTGTATACATCAAACTTGGTCTCCAGCTTCAGGTCATGACCAGTTAGACGCCCGAACATAGCAGCGGCTCCAGCGGTGCGGGGCGGAGTCTCCGATGCAAGGGTATTATCTGATCTGATCATGCTTCCGAGACACTTCGAGAGGCCCACTTCTTCCAATGACTTCTCACCTAGCTTTAGCATTCTACTATCAGCAGGAGCGCACTCGGTGGCTGTATCAGAATTTAGGTCTTAGAAGCACTAATAATTTTATGCAGTGCGTCCACGGAGTTTTGCAGATCTGACATATTATTAGACAGAAGGCATACGTCATCAGCCGTCGGGACTGACGGGTGCAGACGTGGTCGCTGGTGGCGGGTGACGTCGCACTAAGGTCTATGTTGCGAAGCACTAGTTTTTGTGTACTGATAGCTGACCGGAGCTGTCTAGGTTCCGGTACGTTGAGAGTTCAGAGTATGTGCGCGCGCGGTGGCGACGGCGGTCGGAGGCGAACTTTTTTCGTGTGTTGCGATGACCTGCGATGATTCTACATTTGAGCGGAGCAAAGAGAGACAGGGACAGGATTAGAGAAGGGAAAGAGAGAGGTGCGTGTGCGGTGTGTGAAACATGTAGAAGCGTTTCTATATCCTACTAATATTATAAATGCGAAAGTTTGTGAGTATGGATGTACGGGTGTTTTTAACTCTTTCACGCAAACAACTACTGACTACGGATTTTGATGAAATTTGGAACAAAGATAGTTTATACTGTTTATAGGTTTATTTTCATCATCATTACCGTGTTTCATCACCAGGCGGGTAAAAGGGATTTGGGTGACATTTTGTAAGTAGATACTTTAAGTCCGGAAGTTAGAGATAGGCTATTGTCATCATTATAATCATCATCAATCATCACCACGGCGTATTTGTATGAAATTTGAAACAAAAATAGCCTATACCCTGGATTAGCATATAGGCTTATTTTCATCATCACCATCATTCCTGTTATTCATCACCTCGCGGGTAAGACAGATCAGGCGAGCTTCCTCGAAAGTCGAGCCGCACATAATATTGTTACACTACAACTGAGCGAATGCTACGCGGCTCTGAGTCTACGAACTAACACACGGTGCCGTAGTCCGTAGCTCGTAGCCCGTAGCTCGTAGCTATATGATGTGTACGTGTGTTGATGCCGCTACGGCATCAATACACTCTTAAATTAAATGACACTTCTGCTACAAAGTGATTATCTAAATAATTACAGTGCGACCTGTTCACGAACACTGTCATCGGTATGTTGTAGTATGTAACGTACATTATATATATATATATATATGTTCTATATTCACAACAAGAATAACTTAAACGCGATAGCTATTTTATATTTCTAACCTTTCATTTCGCGATCCGTTAATGTGATTAATCGCGGTTATGTATAATGTCACCTAAAAAAATATTGATACTGTTCGGAGAACATAATCCTACTAATATTTTAAATGCGAAAGTTTGGATGGATGGATGTTTGTCACTCAATGACGCCGGAACGGCTGAACGGATTTGGATAAAGTTTGGTATGTAGATACTTCAGGTCCTGGAATACATAGGCCACTTTTCATCATCATCATCAATCATCACCACGCGGGTAAAACCGCGGGCGCAGCTAGTCATATATACCAGGAAGCGCATACATTTAATTTTTTGCATGGAGTTTGAGAACGTGTATGATATAGTTTATGAGGGGTGGCCCGGGGTGACTGACGAGTTACGCGATATTCAACACATATCCGATTTTCATTCAGTAGTCATCTTATTCAGTAGTTTTAGAGCAAATGCGTTCATAATAAACAGCAACACTGTCATGTTTGTGTTATGTGCTCGTGAAAACCAAACAGTGTTTAATTTGACCGTGTCGATCGACATCGCCGTTCGGCGCTCACCCCGAGGCCCTGACCGTGTCAGTCGGCACGTGTTCAATATACCGTTCGTTATTAAATTACTGATTCGAATCGTTTTCCATTCCGTCGTGAAGACTGAGAACCTTTCATTTTATAGCGAAGTAGAAGAATGTGATTTGGGTGATTAGGTGTTTGGTCTCCTGTTCGGGTACAGGAGACCTCGGGGACGACCCCAGAATACCGTTTACCAGCTTCACCGACGACGTTGTCTATTGTACGGGCTAGCGCTAGTAGCGGGGACGGTCGCGGTACCGAAACTCTTCACAAAATGAACACCAAATATTTCAATTGAATTTTACGAGCATTTTAAATGAGTGCAGTTAAACTACAGTTTAATCCAATTACGACGAGTCGAGATGAGAGTGCACACCTTTATATGCGATCGATCCCTCATTGTGAACGGTTAAAGAAGCGAACCCCGCGCCGCGAGCTCGACAACTACCCGCAGACGACTGACGAATGTCACCTCATATATTCAGCTTACTTTGTTTATCATTAATACAATCTTAGAGCATGTTTTATAATAAGCGTGCTGTGTCCACACCTAGAAGGGTGTACACGTCTTTAAGCCATACATATAACAATTGTATCTCAATGATTTTTATACCTTACTGTGTACAATCAGTTCTGTGAACCTTTAAATATATATATTTAGCGTTGTTGTGTAAGGCTTTATTGAACTATTACAAATTATATACAAATGCGACAATATACAAATAAATAACAAAAACAAGTGTGCGGTGCGAAACGGGCGGTGCGCCAGGTAAAAGAATTCCGAATGAATCGCTCGAGCGGCGGCGGCGGCGAGGCGGCGCAAGCGCAGCCTGTTCACGGGCCACGACTTGCGGTGCAGTTTGTATGGCCCTGATTTATAAATAGAACGTCGCCTCTGACACTCGCGTATGGCGCGGCTTTGCGTGGTGTATTAATTATTTATTATGTTTAAGTGTGATGAATGAATGATCTAGTGTTTATAAATGTGTAGTGCGTGTTAATATATTATATTATACATAAATCAATATTATTAAAGTATTTGTGATTAGTGTGCTGTATGTTTTGTGCATAAAATACATAAATATATTATTTTATATATGTAAGGGTCGGTATAAGTAAGGTCACCTACATCACTCCCCTCCAGAGACCGGGTTTACGGGCGATAATAGTCTGGGAAGTGTACTCGCCTTCCCGAACGTGTAGTTCGCGTCGACGAAGGGTTGAGAGAGATCTGAGTGTCAGCGTCAGGTCCTAATTGACTAGGATCTTGAGGCTGAGAAGTTTCAGAGCGTTGTATGTCGCGTTGTGGTAGGGTTGGAACATCATCTGACAGTATATAGGCTGGCTTAAGGCGGTCTATGCTTACTGTCACATCCTTGTTCTTAAAACGTATTGTGAAGAATTTTGCACCTCTTTTACGAACTTCGTGTGGCCCTGTATATGCAGGCTGTAATGAACCACGTAGCGTGTCTTCTCGGAGGAATACATGGCTACATGTGGCAAGTTCTTTAAATACGAAGATTCTATTTTTACAGTGATTTTGGGTAGGGACTGGACGTATGTTCTCGGCAAAAGACTTCATCCGTGCTGAGAATTCGGTGATGTCCGTGCTGTAGTTTGACACATCGTGACCGAAAAACTCTCCAGGTAAACGAAGTGCTTCGCCATAGACTAGTTCCGCGGATGATGTTTGGAGGTCTTCTTTGAAAGCACTCCTTATGCCAAGTAGCACGAGTGGTAATGACTCGGTCCAGTTTGCATTAGCATGACATGAGATCGCTGCTTTCAGCTGACGGTGGAACCGTTCAACCGAACCATTGCACTGTGGGTGGTATGCGGTTGTCCTACGGTGAACAAAACCAATTGACTTCGACAGCTGCTGGAATAATGCTGATTCGAATTGTCTTCCTCGATCCGTAACGATATCAGTAGGACAACCGTATCGAGACACCCAACAAGATATTAATGCTTTGGCCACAGTTTCGGCGGTGACATCGGTAATCGGCACAGCTTCAGGCCATCGCGTGAAGCGATCGACTGCTGTGAGACAATACCGATAATTACCAGCTGGCGGTAATGGGCCGATGAGGTCTATGTGAACATATTTGAACCGTGCTGAAGGTAAATCGAGCGTACCTAAAGGCGACGCGACGTGTCTGTTTACCTTCATACGCTGGCAAGTCAAACATGCCCTAGACTATTCACGGCAATTTTTGCGCATTAGTGGCCAAACAAAGCGTTGTGCAACTAGTTTGGCTGAAGCATTAGCACCTGGGTGGCTGAGTGAGTGCAGGCAATTGAATACCTGCTGACGCAACTGCTTTGGTACAAACGGTCTGGGAGTTGGTGTACTTATATCAAAGTAAAGTTCAGTACAACTTCCAGGAATTACCATTTTAGTGAGGCGAAGAGCAGTTTCACCATTTAGGTGTGCAGCAAGCTCAGGATCTGTGGCTTGAAGCTTGGCCATCACTTCCAGGTCGACTGGCACCTGCAGTTCTTCAACGCGAGATAGCGTCTCCGCTACCACATTTTCCTTGCCGGCGATGTGTACTATGTCGGTTGTGAACTGCGATATGAAGTCGAGGTGTCTATACTGACGTGGCGAACAGTTACTTTTCCGCTCGTGGAAAACGTAACACAGTGGCTTATGGTCAGTATAGACTGTGAAGTGAGTGGCTTCTAGCATATGACGGAAATATTTAATACTTTCGTATATTGCAAGGAGCTCGCGATCGTACGGTGAATATTTCGTCTGTGATGGGCTCAACTTACGAGAAAAAAATGCTAGGGGTTCCCAGACTCCATTTTTACATTGTTGAAGCACTGCACCTATCCCTTTGTCCGAAGCGTCTGTGACGAGACCTAACTTTGCTTGCGTATCAGGGTGAGCAAGAAGGGCTGCATTGCAGAGGGTCTTCTTGCATTCCTCGAAAGCTTTTAGTGCATCTCCGCTTATGTCAACAGGGTGTGAACCTTTCACAGCTCCAGTCAATAAAGCATTCAGAGGATATTGTATTAGGGCAGCATCTGGCAAAAAACGTCTATAAAAATTGATCATGCCCAGAAATCGCCTGAGCTCTCTGACGGTTTTTGGGGTAGGGAAGTCTGAAATTGCATTGACCTTGCTATCTAGAGGCTTGGTGCCATTTTCGGAAATCTCATAGCCTAGAAACGTTACTTTTGGTGCGCCGAAGACACATTTTGCGGTATTTATAAGTACGCCGTATTTTTGCATACGTGAAAAGAGTTCTCGCAAGTGCTCTTCGTGCTCTAGCGCCGTCCTACTATACAGGAGGTAATCGTCAAGATACGGGTGGCAGAAGTCAAGCCCACGGGTCATTTCGTCTACGAATCTTTGAAAAGTTTGCCCCGCGTTGCGCAAACCGAAATTCATGAAAGGGAACTCATATAACCCGAAGGGTGTGGTTATTGCGGTCTTACATATATCCTCCTCGGCAACAGGAATACAATTGAACGCTTTGACCAAATCGATGACAGAAAATACCTTACAGCCAGACAGACTATGTGCAAAGTCATGTATGTGACGAATTGGATATTTGTCCGGTATGGTTCTGGCATTTAACAACCTGTAATCGCCACACGGACGCCACTCATTATTTTTCTTAGACGCAAGGTGGAGAGGCGATGACCACTGACTATCAGACGGACGCGCGGTTCCGTTATTTAGCATGATTTCAAACTCTTGTCTAGCTACTTTAAGTTTGTCGGGAGCTAAACGTCGCGGTCTGCATGAAACGGGAGGACCTGGTGTGGTGCGAATGTGGTGAGTAGTGTTATGCTTTGCGATACCCGGAGTGCCAGCGGGACGTGTCAGATCCGGATATTCTGACAAAATTGCATGATATCTACTGTTGCCACCAGTCAAGATTTTGACACTTGAGATAAGACATTTAGACGCAGCTAAAGAAGCAACAATACTTAAATTAGTTAAGCTATCAATAAGCTTTTGGTTGCTGATGTCAACAATGAGGCGATAATGAGACAGAAAATCAACGCCTATAATGGGTTCCGTGACGTCGGCAACGACAAAGCGCCACGGGAAGTTACGACGTAAACCTAAATTTAAATTAAGTTGTATGTATCCATATGTACTGATAACTGAACCATTCGCGGCATTAAGTTGATAAGCAGTCTTGTTCCGACGTTCAGGTAGCGCGGTTAACGGATACACACATAAGTCACTTCCAGTGTCTATTAAGAATTGCATCTTGCTTTCGCGATCCATGATGAAGATGCAACCTTTGGAGTTCTGGCAGTCATTGGTCGCCATTACTGACTGCCTGGACTGTTTCCCGCTTTGAAATCGCATGGCTTGACGCACTTGTTCGCTTTGGTCCCATGCTTGTTGTGGTACCAGCAGATTGGAAAGCGTCTGTAGTTCGATTCTGACCTGCGTGATGATGATCGGCTCCGATGGTAGGTAGATGGTAGGTATGATGGACCGGTCCTCGTTGGGTAGGTCGACCGCGGTGGTTGACTTGCATCGTTAAGGCGCTTACTTGTTTGGTCAACTCCGCCACGTGACGTACTAACTCGTCGAATGATGATGATGATGGTGATGATGATGAGCAAGCTGCAACATGTTGTGATGGCACCGTAATATCTTGTATGCGATCGGCCAGTTCGGCTAATGCATCCAAAGGCAGAGTTGGCTGGGATGCGACAATTGGTTGCATGGCGTCAGGTAGGCGGCTTGTCCAAATCGTCTTTAAAAAATCATGAGGTATCTCTGGTCCAGCTAGGTGTTGCAAATGTCGCAGAAATTGCGATGGCTTACGGCTGCCCAGTTGCTCGTGCATTAGTAGCTGCTTGACCTTATTTTCGCGCGAGACCGACAATCGCTTTATTAGTTCGGCTTTAAGGCGCTCGTAATTAGGTGGACCAATAAGAATGTCCTCAACTTTGCCAGCGTATTGTCTATCTAATGCTGCAAGAGTATGATAAAATTTTACCTTGTCGTCCGTAATATTCCATATAGAGAATTGGCCCTCCAGCTGTGCAAACCAAATTGCCGGCTTCTCTGGCCAAAACGGAGGAATTCTTATATGCACCGGTGTGGTTGTGCTTGTGCTCTGCATTTGCTTGGAAACATCTGATTTTGAGGTTTCGCCTAACACGGGTGTCGCCATCTTCGTATCCTTACGCGACCGTGTGTTCACTTTAGTCTGTGAATCGGCGGAGTCACTGTCGCTTGACATTTCACGTGTTCGTCGGGGGGTCACCAGTTTAGCGTCTGTTGTGTAAGGCTTTATTGAACTATTACAAATTATATACAAATGCGACAATATACAAATAAATAACAAAAACAAGTGTGCGGTGCGAAACGGGCGGTGCGCCAGGTAAAAGAATTCCGAATGAATCGCTCGAGCGGCGGCGGCGGCGAGGCGGCGCAAGCGCAGCCTGTTCACGGGCCACGACTTGCGGTGCAGTTTGTATGGCCCTGATTTATAAATAGAACGTCGCCTCTGACACTCGCGTATGGCGCGGCTTTGCGTGGTGTATTAATTATTTATTATGTTTAAGTGTGATGAATGAATGATCTAGTGTTTATAAATGTGTAGTGCGTGTTAATATATTATATTATACATAAATAAATATTATTAAAGTATTTGTGATTAGTGTGCTGTATGTTTTGTGCATAAAATACATAAATATATTATTTTATATATGTAAGGGTCGGTATAAGTAAGGTCACCTACAATATTATATTGGAAAGATATAAACTATATCGCGACACATAATTGCTAATGTGTATACCGTAACTATCAAACCGTCGCATGGAACCCAACAGACGTTGTGGCGACCTGCTGTTTGTCGTTCCTATCGTCCGAGAGAAGGTTTACATCCTCGTAAAGAATGTACAGTTCTCGGGTCAATGGGCATCGGTACCGTTCCAGCGCCCGGCCGCTGCCGGCCCGCTGTCTGTAGCGGTATGATGTTCCCGTGCCAGCGCCCGGCCGCTGCCGGCCCGCTGTCTGTAGCGGTATGATGTTCCCGTGCCAGCGCCCGGCCGCTGCCGGCCCGCTGTCTGTAGCGGTATGATGTTCCCGTGCCAGCGCCCGGCCGCTGCCGGCCCACTGTCTGTAGCGGTATGATGTTCCCGTGCCAGCGCCCGGGCCGAGACCGACCCACTGTCTGTAGCGGTATGATGTTCCCGTGCCAGCGCCCGGCCGCTGCCGACCCACTGTCTGTAGCGGTATGATGTTCCCGTGCCAGCGCCCGGGCCGAGACCGACCCACTGTCTGTAGCGGTATGATGTTCCCGTGCCAGCGCCCGGGCCGAGACCGACCCACTGTCTGTAGCGGTATGATGTTCCCGTGCCAGCGCCCGGCCGCTGCCGACCCACTGTCTGTAGCGGTATGATGTTCCCGTGCCAGCGCCCGGGCCGAGACCGACCCACTGTCTGTAGCGGTATGATGTTCCCGTGCCAGCGCCCGGCCGCTGCCGACCCACTGTCTGTAGCGGTATGATGTTCCCGTGCCAGCGCCCGGCCGCTGCCGGCCCGCTGTCTGTAGCGGTATGATGTTCCCGTGCCAGCGCCCGGCCGCTGCCGGCCCACTGTCTGTAGCGGTATGATGTTCCCGTGCCAGCGCCCGGGCCGAGACCGACCCACTGTCTGTAGCGGTATGATGTTCCCGTGCCAGCGCCCGGCCGCTGCCGACCCACTGTCTGTAGCGGTATGATGTTCCCGTGCCAGCGCCCGGGCCGAGACCGACCCACTGTCTGTAGCGGTATGATGTTCCCGTGCCAGCGCCCGGGCCGAGACCGACCCACTGTCTGTAGCGGTATGATGTTCCCGTGCCAGCGCCCGGCCGCTGCCGACCCACTGTCTGTAGCGGTATGATGTTCCCGTGCCAGCGCCCGGGCCGAGACCGACCCACTGTCTGTAGCGGTATGATGTTCCCGTGCCAGCGCCCGGCCGCTGCCGACCCACTGTCTGTAGCGGTATGATGTTCCCGTGCCAGCGCCCGGGCCGAGACCGACCCACTGTCTGTAGCGGTATGATGTTCCCGTGCCAGCGCCCGGGCCGAGACCGACCCACTGTCTGTAGCGGTATGATGTTCCCGTGCCAGCGCCCGGCCGCTGCCGACCCACTGTCTGTAGCGGTATGATGTTCCCGTGCCAGCGCCCGGGCCGAGACCGACCCACTGTCTGTAGCGGTATGATGTTCCCGTGCCAGCGCCCGGGCCGAGACCGACCCACTGTCTGTAGCGGTATGATGTTCCCGTGCCAGCGCCCGGCCGCTGCCGACCCACTGTCTGTAGCGGTATGATGTTCCCGTGCCAGCGCCCGGGCCGAGACCGACCCACTGTCTGTAGCGGTATGATGTTCCCGTGCCAGCGCCCGGGCCGAGACCGACCCACTGTCTGTAGCGGTATGATGTTCCCGTGCCAGCGCCCGGGCCGAGACCGACCCACTGTCTGTAGCGGTATGATGTTCCCGTGCCAGCGCCCGGGCCGAGACCGACCCACTGTCTGTAGCGGTATGATGTTCCCGTGCCAGCGCCCGGGCCGAGACCGACCCACTGTCTGTAGCGGTATGATGTTCCCGTGCCAGCGCCCGGGCCGAGACCGACCCACTGTCTGTAGCGGTATGATGTTCCCGTGAATAAATGATAGTATACAGTTTCGGTTTATCGGGTCTCCGCCCCGCCGTCGGGTCGCTGGCCAGGAGTTAGTTATTATGTTATATATGATTAATGAGCTTGTGGTTCTAGGTAATACATAGTGGTGTTTATAAATTGCATTTATGTTCCCTAGATCCGCTTGTTCAGCAAACGGTGAAGAATACCTTCTAAGTTTGCTACACCTTAGACCGCGTCGTCACTCGACATCAGGTGCGACCGCGGTCGAAGTAAGCTTTCAATAAAAAAACAAGCAGTTACACATTGTAAGAAACTTATAGATAAAATACTTCATGATGCGCATTCACACAGTTATATCATGAAGAATTAAAATGTGATACTATTCAATCACACAAAACACACAGTCGTGCAGTCGACATTAATTATGTGTTTTAAGGTTTAATATTGTTTTAATCCCGTTTTATCGCACTGTTGTGACGCAGCCGTTGTAATGATTGGGGATAGTCGCATCAGTGTCACAGTGTCACAGTGTCACATGTCACAAGTCACATGTTACATTACATTACAGACGCACAAGTATTCAGTTAGCCTCATGTTAGGTCGGCCTCTACTGCATCAGACGGATGTTACAAAACGATCATTATGTTTTTAATTTTTGGTAAAATGTGCAGTATTTTTCTACTTTTAAACATATTTATAAAATTCTAAAGATAAATCATAAAAATATAAGTCAATATGTGAATTAAGCATTACAATGACAAGTTCATACCAAGTGTTCGTATATATGGAATCACACAAATAACATTATGGTACTTATACAATATAAATATGGAATATATCCAGTTTATACCCGCTCTGTATGAGTACAGCGAGTCAGTAGAGAGCCTTATCGACATCATCAGCTCGTTGACTCGATAATAGTTTTAAACAAATGTACATATGTTCACTGTCTATAGCTCCGTCTCTATCGGGTTCATTTTAGAAATAGTTTAAGCTTTCGCGGGGCTGTTATTTAAAAAGTGTTCTCCTAACTGTACAGTACATAACTCCCCATCATTAACACTTGGATCATCTTCTCCGACTCGCCACAGAGCGAGATTACAAGGTCGTTATTCATCGACTGCTATTTTTTTAAAAATTCGGTAGGAAATCGTGCGTCAGACGGATCTCGCATCCGAACACCCTGGAGTCAGACGGGTCTCGCATCCGAACACCCTGGAGTCAGACGGGTCTCGCATCCGAACCCCCTGGAGTCAGACGGGTCTCGCATCCGAACACCCTGGAGTCAGACGGGTCTCGCATCCGAACACCCTGGAGTCAGACGGGTCTCGCATCCGAACACCCTGGAGTCAGACGGATCTCGCATCCGAACACCCTAGAGTCAGACGGGTCTCGCATCCGAACACCCTGGAGTCAGACGGGTCTCGCATCCGAACACCCTGGAGTCAGACGGATCTCGCATCCGAACACCCTGGAGTCAGACGGGTCTCGCATCCGAACACCCTGGAGTCAGACGGGTCTCGCATCCGAACCCCCTGGAGTCAGACGGGTCTCGCATCCGAACACCCTGGAGTCAGACGGGTCTCGCATCCGAACACCCTGGAGTCAGACGGGTCTCGCATCCGAACACCCTGGAGTCAGACGGGTCTCTCATCCGAACACCCTCGAGTCAGACGGGTCTCGCATCCGAACACCCTGGATGTCTGGCCCGGACGCTTCACCTTCGCGTTCGCTGGCAACGAACCGGTAAGGGTTGGAAGGGTGCCGATGACACCACAGAGGCTCGCGGGTGTTTACGGCTAACATCTCTCTCACGGGTTGAGAGAGAATGAGAGCGACCCGCCAGCGCCGCCGCGTCACGTGTGTACGGATACATGTGTGCGACACACACGTGTGTACATACTTGCGTCCCTAAACAACCTCCCGTTCTCAATGTTACTACAACACTAACATCATCGTTAATAAAAAAAACATGTTAATGGTATCAAGTAGAAATTATGAAGCTTCCCTTAGATGTAAATTATTATGTAAGCTGACGTACTATAAATATGTGTAATAAGGAATAGTTTGGGTTTTTTAGATTTTTTTTTTAGAATTGTAGGTATAACATAACAGTCTTATTGGCCCAGTTACATACCGAAGTGTGTCGACTGAACTGGTAGTACGATTGAGTTAAAGAAAATATTAATATTTATTTTTTTGTCTCACAGTCCACGACTGACCTTGAACTTTATGCTTTTGTATTATTTTTTATTTTATCATTATCTCAGCTGCAGGCCGTTCGGAGCTGGACGTTCACCCCCCGTTCACCTCCCGCAGGACTGGTCGGGAGCGGCCTCTTCCTATGCACGAGCTCGGTCACGTGGTCAGCTCACGAGGCTGGCGGGCCGACGTGCTACTCCACTGATGTATGTCACTGACTTTCGTTATTTTACGGATCTCCTCATTTTTGATTCCATCTGGCGGGAAACTCCGAGCATAGCCCTCGCCACGGCTCGTTGTGTCACATAGGGATAAGCATAAGCATTCTAGGTCTAGCGCGATAATATCTTCGACCGCATCGTCACTGACCATCGAGTGAAATAGCGGTCGAAGGCTAGATCTATATATTTATATAGACGAGACGATGATGAAGACGCTTCGGATGTGTAACGTTACGGGGAATGATAAGCCGTCTGAGTGGACGCCATGTGCGGAAGCCAGCAGCTTACGCGGGCGGACGATGTCTGGCTGTTGTCATCAGTGGCGGTGGACCTCGCGGCCGGGGAGAAAACAGTTTGACCACTGAACATGCCAAAGATCGTGCGAAGTGGAAGAGACTTAGCAGGAAAGCGGACCCGGGTAGTCAGTCGGGACACTCGCTGAGATGATGAAGAAGGAGGGATAAGACAATATTAAATGATAAATAGTTAAATAAGTAGAGAACTAATAACGAATAACCATTGGACATAATGGGGAACAAGTTCACTATAAGCTACTCCACCATTTCCGTACCGAACACGGCACAGGGGCGAGCCTGTCGAAGCCTTTGATTCCCATCTCGCGCTCCGTTCGAAGGCCGTGCGTTGACCTAGCCGATGAGCGATCGATGTAGCTGGCGCGACGCCAAACGTTTGCTGTTGGCTCTCTGCCACGTCTGCTGCCTCGGTATCAAGAGAGAAGTTATACGGGATTTCGGAGCAAGATGTGTTTATGTTAAGAGCCTTGAACAATTAATTATAACAAGCGTTATGTGCTGAGTTAACCACTCGACTGAAAATATTTAAATTCTAAAAAACAAAATAAAAAAATCGTTTTCTACGGCATATTTTTGATTGTTAAGTAATCTTTACAATAATTTTCCATAACCATTAATACCGAGGTAACTTATCCACAAAAGTGCTACGAGTACTATGAGTCATGTCGAACCACACTTAAAGACAGCTGGCTGCCAGAACGCACAAAAAAACTGCTACAGAACTTAAAACTTAGCCAATCTAGACCATACTAGGCTATAAGAACTAGAAAGTATTCTACTTACCTGATAATAATATCTTTACTGAAATGTTAAGAATTTAAAAACTTTTTTCCCTTTCTTTAACATCTGAGGGGATGTTGTTTATAGCGCCATCTACCTTTAATTGTATGAACAATTAATTGATATGACTGATAGACCAACATTACAGTTGATATAATATCAAACGAAGGCACCCTACCCTTATCTCAAGAGTTTTATGGCTTGTTGCATTAACAACATGCTAGACGGAACTTACGTTCGAATTCAATACGTATGTCACAAATGAAGCAAGAAATAAATTATTATTAAATTATTAAAAAGGAAAAATTCAGCGAGAAGGGCGAAGTTCGGCGCTAGTGGTACTGGCTGCTTAGTTGGACAAAGCGACAGGACGGTATTCCGTAGTCATGGGTTCAAGTCCCACTAGCAGCCGAATTTTTCCTTTCTAATAATTTGAACGTAACTTCCTTAAAATTTCCTAAAATGCAAACAGACACAATATTCATACTCCGCCCTTTTCTAAATTGTTATTGGATCCAATCGTATCGCCAACGACCAAGTTTAGAAGGTATCCAATAACGGTGCCACAAATTCAATATCCTACGAAGCCTGTAGCCGGGAAACCCGAACATTTCACAAATAAAATCAAGTCCTGCAGGTAAGCAGAAAACTGGTTAATTCCGCCCGAAGAAGCGGCCCCACAAATCACCTCTCCACCTTTATCTAATCCATGCCATCTTCAAGGTACACCACTTCACACAGACCTCTAAGCGCCCAATATTAATGAGAGCGTTCGTACATAAAACAGGTCAAGTGAAATTGGATACTCAAAGCACAAATGACCGAATTGTAAAAACCCCTCAGGCTACAGCGTAAGTTGGCTCCGTTTTTGGAACCGCGGCTCAGCCGAATCTGGTAAATGTTAACGACCAAGATGTAAAGATCTCACGATTTAGAATATAAGAGGAAAGCCTTCGTAAGTGGCGAGGTTTTTGATGGCTGGTCGTTCATCCCTCAAAGAAATATTTTCATAAGATAAGGCGAGCGAAAAATTTACCGTTTCAATATTAGCGTTTGTTTTTTAATCTTAAATATTATCGGGCGTCAATGACGACAGATGTACCTTTACCGCTGCAACCGCCTGCGCCCGCGCCTGCGCCGGCGCCGGCGCCGGTCTGGGACTGTTGTGGATTAGTAAATGTGTTACAAGCTGGTGGTTGGGATCTTATCCGTGAACCAGTTACTTTAATAAAGACAATACCTTTTAACATGGTTGCGTGACGTAGAGTAATATTTTATCAGAAAGTATACCTATATTTTATAATACAAAAATGAATCGCTGAATGTGTTGCTGAGCGCAAATCTCGAGAGCAGCCGAACCGATTCCGCTAAATCTTTCTTTATAATATGCCTTGTAGTACGAAGATGGTTCTTACGGAGAGAAAAATTAAAAAAATGCCTGAAAAAGTCTAAAAATATCAGTTTTCTATATTCCCATACAAAAGATTCGGAATTGAAAAATCAATCTGAACTTTGATACCACACCGTAAAGTTTAAGTGTTAGTGGAGGGGTGCGGGGAGGCGGGGAAGGCTAAACAATTGAGTGACGTTAGTATAAATATCGAATAGTATAATAATCGACCGTTAGGCGGCACGAAGTTCGCCGGCTCAGCTAGTCTATATATATAAAAATGAAACCCGTTTTCTGTTGTCACGACATAACATGAAAACGGCTTGACCGATTTAGATAAAATTTGGTATAAAGATACATGGGACTTTGGAGAAGGACATAGGCTACTTTTTGTCCTGGAAGAAGTATGGTTCCCGTGGGATAACTGAGTCAGCGGGAAAAACGTAGTGCACGCGGGTGAAACCGCGGGGCGCAGCTAGTTATTTATATTTATATTATTCGAAAAAGAAAAAAACTCCACAACGTTCAGAATGGTATAACGGTATCATTATTATAGCCTAGCAGTAACGAATACAAAAAGATTCTACCTCTCACCGAATACTACTTTGCACGGATGTCTGAACAGCTCACCATAAGTAAGAGTGTTTTAACTAATTGAAATTATTTATTGACATAAAAACCGGACAACAAATGCCCGCGACCGGCGCGCGAGCTGCGCATTCGTCAGGTCTGGACAATCTCTTAGGTTCTTCTCTCCCCCCCCCCCCCCCCTTCCTGCTGCCTCTTAAATATATATGCAAACGAGTAGAGAGTCGGCACCTACCGCCGATCAGCTCGTCGCCTCAGGAGAACATATAACTATGGCAGTTAGTTCTATGGTCAGAGGGAAGAGGTGTTTTGTATGACTACAAACAAACGCTAACTTACAAACGACGAACGGAACAATCGCGGCATATTCTGTTGTAACAGAGTAGGCGCAACTTGTACCTCGATATAATCAAGTAGAGCCTCTGCTTATGACGTCATCACGGTTCCATTACGTCACAATCATCGCACGACAACATCAATATCTGATGTTTCCCTTCCGGTCCGTGCGCGAGGGTGTAATGTGCCATTTTCCTTCAAGATTCAATCTGCCAAAGTTGTTCGATTCTATAAAATTAAAATTTAAGCTCAAGCTATATTATTAACTAGAAATGCAAATAATTTTAATAAAAAACTCAATTAAAAATGAAGTAAGTAAGTAGGTATATTAAAGCAGTAGAAATCGTGTCTTTACATTTAACATATTTATGTAAAAATGATATAAAAAATGACTAACGGCCCAAAAATATATTTTGTTTGTTTCGTATACGCTCATCCCCAAAACTATGGAGTAGAGCTGGACAGCTCGGGCTAGGCTCGTCTCGGAACAACGCTCAGGCTTTATTTCGTGAAATCAGGACAGAGGGAAAAGATCGTCGAATAACACATCACCGCGTGTGTGTCATGGGCCGTGTGCCGCGCGGGCCCGTGCGCACTAAACACTACTTAAACACCGCGGTTTACAAAAAATGCTTTTGAAAACCTTAACACTTTCGCCTTTCGTTTTTTGAAAAAATTGTAGAAATCGAGGATGTTATTTTACTTCCGACAAACTAAAGTGAAAAGTCCTGATTTTCTGATCTTCGCCATCCTGTGTTCGGAATCACCGGCGTGCAGAAAGCTCACGCTTCGGTCGCTCGACGGCATAACATTACTCATCTTACCTTAGTCTACGTGTAGATGAATCGGAGACAACTGCAACAAAAAGATATAAGTTTTATTGTTAGAATACGACACGTGCGACGAGCTCTAAATGTGTTAGGTGTACACGAGCGAGCATGATAGTTCAGTACTGCGACGCCAGCGCTCCGGCCCGCGCGGGCTACGATCGTTTCCATTTTGAATAATACCATGTCGCTGGTCGCGCGCTCGTCGCAGATTCGGCATAACTGATTCGGGTGCGGGTTTCACTAGTGCATCGTTTTAAGCTGAACTTAATTGTTTGTTTAGTGTGTGTTTGTTTTATTTTAATAATTTCATTTAAAATAGCGGATTACCAAGTTAAAATGACAGTGGGTAGAGCACATAACACGCATGACTAATGCCGGATGGGATCGAAAGGTTCTCGAATTGAGTTCTCGAGAAACCGCGGACTGGCCGGACGACCTGACTCTCGAGTGGAGACCGCGGACTGGCCGGATGACCTGACTCTCGAGTGGAGACCGCGGACTGGCCGGATGACCTGACCAAGATCACAAAAAGGAACTGGGCGCGTGCTTCTCCCAATCAGTACTTGTGGAGATCAATGGGGAGGCCTATGTCTAGCAGTTGACGTCTTATGCTTGACACAATAATGATGATGATGATGACGTGAAAATATAATCTGCGTCAACCGTTAACAACACAGCTAGTATGCAATGACGTTAGAAAGTTCGTCAAAATCAATTATTTAAAAATTATGATTTGAGTCATAATATTTAAGCTAAAGTATAATAAAACAAAGCTAAAATATACAAATAAAGCATTATTTAGTAATAACTAACTACACTGCATTTGAGTCACTATTTTTTAATTTTAATACATTTGGGAGTCTGTCAGGATTCTTCCCCCCTTTCTGCTTGTAAATTCCCGCGGGCCTCTGTAACGCGATCAGAACGTGACCTGACAAACCCTTAATAGACCAGGGTCGATAATTTTTAAAAACAAAAAAAATAATAGTAGGATAAAACCCATTAGATAAGGAGGAGAATATTATAAAAATGAAAGGAAAAATAATTTACGGGCGATCTGAGGTCGGGAAGGGGATGCGGGTGAGTTTTTAAGGGTAAAAAACGGTTTTTCTCGATTTCCGGCAAAACTTTTATTCTATGGAAAAAAGTCAGATGGCAAAGTTGTAGGTAAAAAAAAAAATATCTAATACTTTTGTTTATACACTTTTTTCACATAACCTCAAAATTTATGTGAAAAATTCAAAAATCCAAGTTTTTAGTTTTTTATTTTTATCTTTATTAAAAATAAATTTTTTTACACGAAATTTGGTGAAAACTTACCTTTTTATGTCCCAAATACGCTGTAATTTATTTGATTAAAAATATTTATTTTTGACGTGACAACGTCTTATAAATTGGTTTGCCGGGTGACACTTCAAGAAACTGCGTTACGCTCCGCTCACGTTATGCGCTCACAATGAGAGCGAGTGAGAGGCACGCGTCCCTTCCACTCGGGCATGGTTAGCCCGCCTAAGAGCGAGAGAGACAGACATAAAAAGTGAAAGGCACTCAAAGTCGTTGTCACGTAAAACTTTCGCCCGTATACCGACTTTACAGGCAACCAATTTTTTTTTCACATTATTTTGAATAAATATCGAATAAGCACCCTAATTTTCAATCGAAAATTCACCCGTCAAAATATCAGCTTTTTCAAAAGGTTGGTATGTTTTCTGTTCGTTGAAATCTCTACTTTTCGATGGTGAAAAAAAACATATATGTTACCATAGTAAATCTTCTCAGAAAATGCAAAGAAACTTTTGGAATCTACATAGCAAGGTACATACTAACTATATTTTAATCTGTATCAATCAGCTCTAAATTTGAAATAATAGTGTTTTCTGTTATATTTTTAAGGTTATATTACGTCAAACATACTATTTATAACAAAAAACACTATTATTTAATGGTTTTTTGAATTTTTCACATAAATTTTGAGGTTATGTGAAAAAAGTGTTTATACAAAAGTTTTAGATCTTTTTATTACCTACAACTTTGCCATCTGATTTTTTTCCATAGAACTTTTAGTTTTGCCGGAAATCGAGAAAAACCGTTTTTTACCCTTAAAAACACACCCCCATCCCCTTCCCGACCTCAGATCGCCCGTAAATTATTTTTCCTGTCATTTTTATAATATTCTCCTCCTTTTCTAATGGGTTTCATCCTACTATTATTTTCTTTTACTTTTTATTATTTTTAAATGCTTCTACCCTGGTCTATAAGATACAGAGCTTCGTATTCTCTACTTGTTGCGAAAGTAGCGTTTGAACAATATCCCACTTGGCGCGGGTCAGTGGCGGCGGGTTCATGCAACACTCCTTCAGAGGCAGTAAGTATCTAGATTTCGCACCTTCAACCGCATTATCGGTGACCATGAAGTGACGTAGTGACCTCCTGATGCTAGCATCAGAATCGCAATAAGAAGAACAACACTGTAAGAAAAAAATGTAAGGACCATTGATACATCATCGGTAGTGTATAGTGTGTATAGTACACTGGTGATCACTTCATAAATTAAAATCGAGTATTTAATTTGCGTCTACCTTCCAACCACTACAATATATACAGTTTTAAGGAAAGCATGTTCTGAGTGTGTGTACGAATCACCAAAGCGATGATGTGTACTCAGGATGTATGGCAGGTATTCGTGAGTGCCACTCGCACGAGCCCATCTACTCGCAGCTGCTTTTGTCAAAAATTGACATTGTAGTTATTGCCACGCCGGCCGGGAGAGCCTTAGAGTTTACATTGAAGACATTATTATCATTTGATTTTGTGTATATTCTCTATTTATAATGACAGCACTAACATCACCAGTGTTCTAGATTAATTTGGAGAATAAAACGTCACTGCCCCTGTCTTAAGTCTTTTGATGAGAATTTAATTAATTTTCCTTCGCTGCAAAAGAGTTTCGGAGCACATCGGGGTGGGAGTCAGGGTGGGAGCCCCCGCTGGGCGAAACGTGCCATTAATGTATGGCTTATTACATTTTGGTGAGACTCATCGAGTGACTTAAGTGGAAGATACTGACGTCACGAATAACGATTTCCCGGACAGATCACAATTATCCTCTAAGGAGCCGTTACGCTTGTCTAATAAAACTCGCAAAGCGCGTGTTGGACTCTCGCACCAGTTCGATGCCGTCGCACACAACATTATGCATGGCAGGCTGTGTCTCTTAATGATATTATATGTTTATATGAGGTAGATGTCGCACAAGCGTGCGGAAACTGAGGCGGCAAAATTAAGTCAATTGTAGTAATTTTCATTACGACGCGTATTTCAAGCGCAAGTCCAAACATATAGCTATCCTTTTCTATATTATTTGTACCGTATTATCTGTCGCAGTAAGCATGTTTATGTCGTAAAGGAACAAAATCTGAGCACCGCGCAGTGTGAATATACGTCATCTTTAGTAAAACATCATTGGTGTCTCTGGAGTTTCCTGCGCGGAGCCGTTCATCCCTCAGCTACTTGTGAGCCGCCGCGACTGCACTACAAATGTAATGTGAGTATAAAGGCTGTCGCCGCTCGCAAATATTCCACATCTTCCTATCTCGCTTACTCCTACACTGACCCTACTCTACTTGTCAACAGGGCGAAAACTAAAACAAACACGTTTCTTAGACGGGGACGCCGTTTATATTTTTATTTTGTTAATTGCTGTTTCAGTTCCAATATAAATACACACCCTAGTGTCGGAACTTCAGCTGTGTGTCTTAGTATCGAGGTTTTGTTGGTCACCCTTCGGGCAGGTCACCCTGAGAAGGGCGGGTCTGGGTTTATCCATTAAATAGTTGCTATGCCTATGCTTGCGGCGTTCACGCTGCTTGTTTTGGTTAAGTCCAGGCCTTCTTTACTCATCCCGTGATGGGTAGGGAGGTTACGGTCTTGGGGGAAGCGCAGGTCGTGATGATCCTCAAGGCAAGTCTGGAGATTACCTTCTCGCGGTGCTGCCTGTTCTTGGTCTAATTCCTCTGAATTAGACGTAACTAGACATCGTCCGGCGCCTCGCGTGTCTCATATCTATGTAAGTTTATTTATATCCATTTATTTATGTATGTTTATTATATTCAGGCCGGGACTGCTCCCGATAGGCTTTGCTCGCCAAGCCGACGAGGAGCGGTCCACTTGACGGTAGGTTGCGGTGCTGCTGCAAGGCACTGCAACTGAGGGGGGCAGCGGCGCCGTGTTGGACGGTGCTGCAGCTGAGGAGGCGCTGCGGCGGGAGTGATTCAGTTCGTCTCCTGCTGTGGCGCCGATATGGCCGCCGTCGGAGGGTGGCGGCCAAAGTGGCTGGCGATGGGGCTGCTCCATCTGGCCCATCGCAGGGAACCACGAGCGTCGGATGTGGGAAGTCTGGCGTTCCTTGCACTGTGTGGTCCCCGGGGTGGTGCGGCCGTGCTCTTGGTCCCGGCACGGTCGCGAGGGGGAGGGTCATCCTCCCCCCCTGGAGGGGTCCGGAAACGGACGGCCGTGGTGGGGGCGCGGTATGCAAATTTACCCCGCGCTCCCTCCGTTCTAGCGGCAGGATGGACACCGTGGGTTTTAGTCGGTAGTGGACCCTGGCTGCTGTGGGTGCAGTTAGGGTTGGGGGCCATGAGGCCCCCCAGGGAGCGGTGATGCTCGAGCGAGCCCGACACACCCCGCCTACTTTCCCGGTAGGCGGAAGTGCGTAAATGCATTTTCCCCACGTAAAAAAAATAAAAAAAAAAAAAAAAAAAAAAGGTCACCCTGAGAAGGGCGGGTCTGGGTTTATCCATTAAATAGTCACTATGCCTGTGCTCATCATACAAGGTCGAGCAAAATTATTGGAGAGACATCAAGCTCGTTACTCGACATATGAGGAGACCGCGCCGCCCCGCGCCGCACTCACAAATAAAAGGATAAAGGAATATTTGAGCAAAATTTGTGAAAAATCGTATCCAACCGTATTAAACTTAACCTTTGATCATTCATCATTGAGCCACATCAGACCAATAAATGTTTGAAATATCCTCAGTTACGATGCTGTCATATAAAACAGTAGTCAATGATCAGACAAAACGAACTGAGTCGTACGTGAGGGTAACCTACGTGAGTATTATATTTTCACTATTACTATTTATTAACCTAATTTTATATAATTTAGGTAATAAATTTAAGATTATTTTAGCTAGTTGTTACTTCACCTCTAAAGTCTGGCGTGCACTTACTATTTTAAATACGAAAGTTTGGATCACGCCAGAACGGTGGAATATATCTGATACCATGGCTCACCTGATTCCTGATCCGGGAGTCCGAGCTAACATCCCGGCCGAGACAAACATTTATGTGATGAGCGACGACATTTGTCCCGGGTCTTTGATGTTTTTATAATGTCGCTCACACAGAGCCACTGTGCCGTGGGGGGGATGGGCACACAGCCCATCCCCCCACGGCACAGGAATTCTGGTTCAGGGATGCAAGAGCGTGAAAGCGTTTACCCGTTTTTTGTATGTTTGTATCGCCACAAATCATTAAAAAAAAACTTAAGATTTCGGGAAATTAGTCTAAAATAGGAATCGTACTTCAATAAAATCTGACAATTCATATGTCATATAAATAAGCATCAAAACAATTACCAAATGTGTGTTTACAACAAAAGCTTTCCTCTGTAATTTTACGTACTGTCATCTGAAGTGTACCGTACAAGTACCGCGGGCGGAGCGACTTCACAAGAGCTGAAGTTTCCGTGAAATGATGACGTGGTACAAAATGTAATATTGGGTTGTTTTAACTTTACTCCCGCAGCGGCTCCTCGCGAGGCTCGCGCGCCGCGCCCGGACCCTTCACTGGCACTGGGTTATAAATCGCAGTAGCATCGTTGAGAACGAGACACGTACCTAATTTGAAGTCTTTTTGAAGTATAAAGCACTTTGTTGATAAAGTGTGTAAAGTTTAGGATAATTAGTTGCAGGAGTTCATATCTTTCGTGCCTAAGCACGTGACCTAGATATGCAACTTTGCGCCTTTTGATGGTCTGCAGGAATTTACGTTTTTGGCCGACTAGCCGTAGAACTTCTGCATTGGTGACTTTCTGAGTCCAAGATATTGACATCATGCGTCGGTAGGCGCACAACTCGAATGCTTCTATACGTTTCCTGATGTCTTCCTTAATAGTCCAAACCTCACATCCATATAGAAGTATAGGCGAAATGTAGCACTGAAGGAGAAGTATTCGGAGAGGGATCTTCAGGCTTCGGTTGCATAAGACCTTTTTCATTTTTCCAAAGGTACTGCGTGCCATTTCAATGCGAGTCTTGATCTCGACTTGACTATCCCAGTTTATGTTGGTATGCATTTATTCAGTATAGTTACTTGTCATAACAAAAATTGAACATTAAATAACTTATAGACCTTATAGAAATTATGGTATACATGAGACATTTAAAAAGATTTAAGATAAACGAATTTCATAAGCCTTACAAAAACCGAGCGTGTAAAGGGTCCCACCGCGTAAAACTCGCGTTCTCGAAACATTACAGATACCCCCACCTTACCCTACACGCACAATAAAATAAGAAAAACAATATTATTTATTTTCGTAAAACTAAGGTCTAGGGGTTGGTTACACAGATACATACAGAGTTGTTAGTAATCACAAGAAACACCATATATATAATAACACATAAATATACAATAATTATCTATGTTGTCATGTACCTGCGCGGCATCTCGTGCGGATGACTACCAGAAGCGTGAGAAGGTTCCAAATCCGTCATCATTCGCATGAAATGGCTCAGTCCAGGCTCAGTACAGGCCTGCAGAGCCTCGGCTACAGTTTTCAGGATGCTGTTGTTACTTCCCCGCAGCCTTGTTATGAGCGATGCGCACTTGTTGCGCGTGACGGTGTATAACCGTCAGCCCGCGTCTGTGCGAACATTTCAAAGGCACTGCAGTAGCGAGGAAGTCCCAACATCATCCTGAACACATTATTATATCGAACGCGTAAGGCATTCAGCGAATTTTTGTCACATCTGGTCCATAGACCTCCGGCGTAAAGACCTGACAGTACGCTTTGAATAACGTAATTTTGACTAGCAGCATAGCATCAGTACAGCATATTAACGCGCACCGCCAATGCCCAACGCTCCCTCTCTACATCGACGTCGTCCCTGAGGTCATGGGTAAGGAAGTGTCCAAGGTTTATGAACCCGCTCAAGATTGAGTCCGTTGAGAATAATGGGAGCGACAGATTTAGGACCTTTATCAGCGGCTTTAAAGACCATTGTATGCAAGACGATGCGAATCAGCATAGGTCTCACAAACTTCCATTAACTGCTGATGGCATTCGCAGTCGGCCGCACCGGCAGCACCATGTCGTCCGCGTCACTAACGTCATTAACATTAACACCCCCCACCCCCCGGCATCCGACACGCATGCTGCTGAGTTTCGCTATGAGGTCATTCATGTACAGGTGGCTTCGGAGATGATGCCCCCCTCCCCCCGTCTTACCCCGCTCCCCAACGACTATGTACGACTCGGATTGACCAGTCGACCATTTAACATAGTTCGTCTATTATGAATACCAGAACCGAAAAATGCTTACAATTTATTCATACGAAACGAAATCAAAGGCTTTGGAGAGGTCCAGAAAACAGGCATATCCTGGTGCTATACGGTCTGTGTACAATTCGACTTAAAATTGCGTTTACAGTGGATAAGCCGGACCGAATAAAGAACTTTTTATGATTAACATAATATAAATCATTTTAAATAAATGCATGTGATAAAGTTTAATGATTAAAACGAATGATATGAAATATAAAATTGTAATCTTATTCTTTTTTTAATTAGGTAGCATTGTAAATGTTCGAATTAGCAGCTTCTTTAATTACGATAGAAAACACGGTTTGAGATAAGAAACGAGATAAGAACATAGGCTTAGCCAAAACCGTTTTGGTACTATTGGGTATTCTGCGGCCCAGCTAGTGACACCGGTAACACTGGCCAGGGTCATCATCATCATCATCATCTCAGCCATAGGAAGTCCACTGCTGGACATAGGCCTCCCCCATTGATTTCCACAAGGACCGGTTGGAAGCGGCCCGCATCCAGCCCTTGCCTGCGATCTTAGTCAGGTCGTCTGTCCACCTGGTTGGTGGCCGTCCTATGCTGCGCTTGCCAGTCCGTGGTCTCCACTCGAGAACCTTTCGACCCCAACGGCCATCGGTTCTTCGAGCTATGTGCCCTGCCCACTGCCACTTCAACTTGCTAATCCGCTGGGCTATGTCGGTGACTTTTGTTCTTCTACGGATCTCCTCATTTCTGATTCGATCGCGTAGAGAAACTCCGAGCATAGCCCTCTCCATAGCTCTTTGTGCGACTCTGAGCCTGTTCAGAAGGCCCATAGTCAGGGACCACGTTTCAGATCCGTAAGTCATCACTGGTAACACACACTGTTCCCCTCGTTTTCAAGCATTGTGGTATTTTGGACGAGAAGACGTCTCGGAGCTTCCCGAACGCTGCCCAGCCGAGTTGGATTCGACGGTTGGCCTCTTTCTCAAAGTTGGACTTACCTAATTGGACTGTATGTCCTAGGTAGACGTAATGGTCAACAACTTTGAGAATCGAGTTCCCAATTGATATGGGGGCGGGCGCAGCATGGACATTCGACATAATTTTCGTCTTGTCCATGTTCATTTTAAGGCCCACCCTTAGGGAAACTCTGTTGAGGCCTTCGAGCATCGTGCTAAGGTCTTCCATCGATTCTGCCATGACCACAATATCGTCGGCAAACCGAAGGTGAGTGATGTACTCGCCGTTGATGTTGATGCCGAATCCTTGCCATTCCAAGAGCTTAAAGGCGTCTTCCAATGCGGCAGTGAACAGTTTCGGAGAGATAACGTCTCCCTGTCTCACGCCTCTTTGCAATGGAATCGCCTTCGAAACTTGCTCTTGTACTCGGACCGACATGGTGGCGTTATTGTACAAACACTTCAACACTTCGATATACCGATGGTCAATACGGCACCGCTGGAGAGACTCAAGCACCGCCCACGTCTCGATCGAATCAAAGGCTTTCTCATAGTCCACAAACGCTAAACATAAGGGCAAGTTATACTCTTCGGTCTTCTGTATAACTTGCCGCAGCGTATGGATGTGGTCTATGGTGCTGTAGCCTTTACGGAAACCGGCTTGTTCGGGAGGCTGGAAGTCATCAAACCTACGTTCGAGACGATTCGTGATGACTCTTGAAAACAGCTTGTAAACATGGCTCAGAAGCGAAATGGGTCTGTAGTTCTTAAGCAATGTGTTGTCACCCTTCTTAAAAAACAATACCACAATGCTTCTGTTCCATGCTTCCGGCGTTGACCCTTCGAGGACAACGGAATTAAAGAGCTTCTGAAGGACTTTCAGTATCGGTGAGCCACCCGCTTTCAGAAGCTCTGATGTGATTCCGTCATCACCCGGTGCCTTGTTGTTCTTAAGCTGCTTCAGAGCCATCCTAATCTCGTACAGGCTGATGTCCGGGATGTCTTCGGTATAGTGCCGGGTTAGCTTGGCTCTTGGGTCTTTGGCCAAGCTGTCAACAGGTTTAGTGACCGAAGTGTATAGCTGCCCATAGAACCTCTCGATCTCTCCAAGCACCTCTGCTTTGGTCGACGCTATACTGCCATCATCTCTCTTCAGCTTAGTCATCTGGCTTTGCCCAATAGACCTGTCTCTTGCAAACACTTTGGAGCCTTTTCTCCGTTCGATCGTATCTTTAACACGATTTGTATTAAAGGTACGGATGTCGTGTCGCAAGGATTTCCATATTCGTCTATTGAGCTGTCTATATGACGTAGCATCATCGGATGATTGCAGTTGCAATGAGCGTCGTTCAGCCATGAGGTCAAGGGTATGGCTGGAGAGTTTTTGAGGTCTATCTGTGCGGCGGGGTCTAAAGAGCTTAGACCCCACTATGTGGACAGTTTCTTCAAACCTGTTGTTGATCTCCTCCACCGACGCAAAGTTCTCAAGGCAAGCAAAGCGATGGCCAGGGTATGTGTCGCCAGCACGAAAACCTTTCACCGCAACGTGGGTACTTTATTTCGTTTCTTTTGTGCCTAGGTTCGACAAACCTGATACAATAGGATTGTACACAATTTACTTGCATGTGTGTTACGGGCACAAAAAATGTTTTCGTTAATAATATAAAAATGTTTCTTAATATTCTGAAGGTTCACATTTGGCGATTCACACGCGTGTCGACCTAAGTATACAAATTGTTGAAGTCATTTAATATTTTAATTCATATTTACATAATTTAGGTTAAATCGTTCGTCACGTTGTTCGGTGCCGATTAAGACGACCCGCATTTGATTATCACTCGTCTAATATTATAGATGGCGTTGTAAACAGTTCGACGAATTTGAATTTTTAGCGTAAATAGAATAAATGCTTTACATAGTACATTTTTTTTGAGAATTGTAGCCAGTTTGTGATTAACAAAATTACGTACCTACATTATGACCAATTAAAAAAGAGAATCGAATTACCGTGCATGATGTATAGCAGCATATACAAAAAACAAATAGGGATACCCCTTAAGTATTACTGATGTCTCACTTCGTTCATAGACGTTCTACTAGACAGCGGACCGGTCCTATGCAGCTAAAACGAGTTTCATAACTTGATTACGTACGATTATTTCTTTTCCAATACGAGTGTTTCTTTGAGTAACTCACATTAGAAAATTCGTGACCCGGGTGTACCTAAGTGTATTTTTCGTCTCATTTTTTCTACCTAGTATTTGTAGGAAAGATTCAATAAAATGTTTGCTACCTAGCTGAATCAAAAGGAAGATGGAGTTTCGACCAAGTTGTCAATACCGCGGCGAACCGCGACCGCGTCCGCGAGCGCCTCTTATTCTCCTTGCTAAAGACCACCGAATGTGGTCAAAACTATAGTCGGAACCCTCTGGCTTACTACGTGGGTCATTCCCGTGTTTTATACATTCCTAACGTGTCAAGACCACAAGTTGGCAGTTTAAACAACAAAACTTTATAATTTTTACATCAAAGTAACTATCCTAACTACCTTTACTAACTAGTAAAGAAACTAATAACTATACTCTATAATTCTCGATATCGGTAGAATGGACAAGCCGTGCGAAGTCAACTTAAAAAATATGATCAATGCCCGTAAGAAATAATTCAAAGTAAAGTAAAAGCTTTATTTATCTTCTATCTTGAGTTGTTGAACAAAAATGACTGGATTTAGAAAGTGTAGAGAGCTTCATTTGTCCAGATGTAGAAGTCGTGTGTGATCGACCGTGTTCAGACTCAAAGCGACGGTGTCGCCCACAAGTGACAGTCTTTGGATTATGTATTTGCTTTCGTGTGTTTTCAAATTCGATTAAATCGTGCTACCGGTGTACTCAGGTAGTTTACATACGTATACACGGATGGGCAATGTGAGGGGGGCGCGGGACCGCTCGCGCGCTCCACAGCCCCCGCTGCCCGCCTTGCGACCGGCTCACCTCGGGCAGGGAGCCATCATCCTCCCTCACCCCTCGTGCACGATGCCCTCGGGAACACATCGAGGGCATCGTCACCTCGGAGGGCTCAGCTACAGCGGGGGTACAGACGTACCGCATCCAGCACCCGAGGCTTACTACCATCCTCTAGCTTGAGCAACTATCACCAAACAGATGGTGTGTTCAGGCAGCTGAACACACCATCCATACCCTTAGAGCCAGGTAGCTTTCTAGGCCTACCGTGATATCATCTGCGATCACATCGTCACTGACCATCGAGTGAGATAGTGGTCGAACGCTAGATCTATACAGTATAAAAAAATACAATCGTCAGTTGTATAATATTGACATAATATTGTGTCGTTATTATATTCAGGTTTGATAAGTTTTCATTAATTATTGTAATTGTTTGAAATACTGTGTCATTAATTACTTAAACTTAAAAACAGATATCCATCCAAAATGGCCCTTTGTTTTCCTACACTGTTGTCGCACGTGACCTCGTCACAGCGCTCGACCCTACCAGCGTCACAGCGCTCGACCCTACCAGCGTCACAGCGCTCGACCCTACCAGCGTCACAGCGCTCGACCCTACCAGCGTCACAGCGCTCGACCCTACCAGCGTCACAGCGCTCGACCCTACCAGCGTCACAGCGCTCGACCCTACCAGCGTCACAGCGCTCGACCCTACCAGCGTCACAGCGCTCGACCCTACCAGCGTCACAGCGCTCGACCCTACCAGCGTCACAGCGCTCGACCCTACCAGCGTCACAGCGCTCGACCCTACCAGCGTCACAGCGCTCGACCCTACCAGCGTCACAGCGCTCGACCCTACCAGCGTCACAGCGCTCGACCCTACCAGCGTCACTCGCAGCACGCGCTTGTTAGATTAATATAAAGATATGATAATGTGGGTAGATAGAAAATAAAATATTATAATAAAGATGATAATAATGTGGGTAGTTAGAGAATACAAGATTTAACTTATTCTATAATCTTATTTATGATTGGAAATTCTCGTGAGTTTGACACATTATTATATATATGTGTTATCCGGCTTTACTCACGTTTATAGTTGAAGTTTCGACCTAGGTGGTCGCCGCGATCTGGCAGCGTAAACTCACCTGAGGATGGGCATGGGTCATGCTCGAAACCTAGCTCGAAACTTCGACTATAAACCGAGTGAGTAAAGCCGGATACTACATCTATGTAATAATCTTATTTATAATCAAATAAATATAATTACTAATAGTTTTGAATAATGTAATTAGATACTCGACATATCGAGGCACGACTCAGCCGAGGTACTAGGATTTACTGCTATGTTAGGAGTCACTGTGATTTATCTACCTAATCAGGAACTAAACAGATAATATTGGAATGAAACATAACAGCCATCGGGTTGACTTGCTTTTAACAATTATTGTAATCAAGTTTGGAGGGTAGGTATAGCTACGTCTGTTCGCGAGGGACTACCGCTATGAGAAAAACAGACAAGAAACTCATAGGGCTTGATTCTTTTCAATACCACTTCTTAACACTATCTCACATCACATTTTACAATAAGTTTAAGACAAGTTAAATATACATAATACAGCAAATACATAGAAGTTATATAATAAGAACAGTTATTGTACCTGAATTGTTCACTCCGAGCTTGCCAAGGCGAGACTGGCTATGAGACTGAGACTGGCTTGCTGTGCCAAGCGGCCCTTTTTATATTACAATTGTGTTAGTCTATGTCAACGCCAGTACTTTCAAACTAATACAAGAATACCAAATAATTGAATAAAATAGAATAAAAGGTACACTTAAATAACTTTGTTAATTTTCGATGATTATTACATTAATAATACGATCGATTACTAACAATTTGATACTAAGTAAATCAAATGACTAATATAACGAATGTCAAATATAGTATTCTGTGGCAAACTTTATGAAGGTACTTAATGTTTATAAATTACGCTATTAGGTACTAAATTCTATTTCACAATTATATCTACTTTAAGATTTAAACAAATCTTCTTACTTACGACTAAATTCTTAGGATTAGGTAATACTTTCATAACCTGTCACGCTCATTCCTCCAACGGCATATTGACACAACACCATCGTTATCCAGTTCCCAGTGTTCCCTCTGCTCCCTCTCTTTATTCAGTGAATCCTCCATCTTAGACCACCTTAGGCGACACTTAACATCAGATGGGACAGTGGTCAAAAACAAACCTATACAATATTTAAAAGTAATGTGTTATCGTCGGATGACACTCGCTAGCCCGAGGCCCTGCGTAACTCGAATCAACAAACTATGTAAAGCATAGTTTCCCTGTTACTATTGATGGAATGGGGACAACCGCATGCAGCTATGGCTATGGTAGCGTCGGGGTCGTATCTATCGCACACACGTTTGCTGGTTCGATTCCCGATCTCGCCTCGAACTCCCGGTATACGTAATATCGCCATCTAATGTTCATGTACTATGAACCCACCGCCAGTAGCCCGAGACAAAGTAACGTTCTACGAGTGTTATCGCCGAGAGAAAACATACTAAAAAATATGAAGTTGACAAGTGTATAAAACATAACTTTGATTTGGCAACACTGCACTACATCTCTCTCTCTCTCTCTCTCTCTTATCTAAACCATTGTACAAGTAACGTGTCAATTAAACTCAATTATTAAAATTACAGTGTTTTTATCCAATCCATTCAAATACACCCATAATAAGTGTACTAAACAACAATTCGAAACGATATATCACGTGATCAACGAAAACGTCCGAAAAACCTTTTCCCGTAAAGCGAAGTTTAAGTGAAGGTGTCTGTCCCCGCGCCTCCGGCGAGCGCAGTACTGTCGGTCGCGTGCGAGCGCGGGCCGCCGCGCGGTGCGAGCGCAGTACTACGGTCGCGTGCGAGCGCGGGCCGCCGCGCGGTGCGAGCGCAGTACTACGGTCGCGTGCGAGCGCGGGCCGCCGCGCGGTGCGAGCGCAGTACTACGGTCGCGTGCGAGCGCGGGCCGCCGCGCGGTGCGACGGTGGGCTGTTGTATACGATAGCTCTTATCTCATTACTCTCGCTTGTTGTCATTTTAATTGTTATTGAATTACCTACTGTAATCATAATAATAGCAAAAGTTATACATACGTACATAACGAGGGCACTTAAGTTTTCAGTTTGAGCATAACTACGAAACTTTATCTAATAGCTCTCTTTATAGGCAGAAACATATAGTGAGAATCAAAACTGATCGGCCCATATTTGATTTCTTAATCCTCTCCAGAAGTTTAAGATGAGTGTCAGTAAAGATGGGCTCTCGCTACCCGCTACCTCGATCATGGAAAGAGACCCTGAACAACATCTCTCGGTAACCGAACAGTACACTTCCATGTGCAAAGCCGTGCTTACGTAATACTCACCGCGCCATCACCGCCCAGCGGAGATGACGTGCGCCGCGCGCCTCCGTAAACGATCTGATAAGCGCAACTTCCGTAAAATGGCACAGATTTAGTTTCAAGCCTGAATACCGAACGCACCCTTCTTCCTATCGTCGTGTACCGGGAAGGGAATGAGGAAGGGAAATTCAGTTTGCCGCAGCCGAATGTAAAACCATTTTTTTTGTAATATCTTTCCCTGCCGGCGGGCTCGCACGCCTGAGGCTTATAGAAAAGCAGGAGCCCGCCGGATCGTAAGGGTATCTAAAGAAGGTATTTCCTATGCGGATTTTACGCGTTTCATTTTCGCTTTTGATTATAAATGTTACGAATACATTTTGAATAATCGAAGCATATTTACCAGCTTAAGTGAATCGGTTAGATATTTATAATTTTTTTTTTAAATGTATTTTTTTTGGGAATAGGCAAGCGTTTGACCACTGTCTCACCTGATGTTAAGTGATGATGTGGTCTACGATGGAGCATGCCTGCCTAGAAGAATGGTATACAAATGTATGCAAATTGGTATTATTCATCTCAGCCATTGGGTGTCCACTGCTGGACAAATGCCTCCCCCAATTGGGGGGAATTGCCAATACTCGCCACGCTTGGCAGGCGGGCTGGCGAGCGCAGTATGATTTCCGATGCTCAGAAGGCGCTGCTGCCCACCTTCTGGTACGTGGTCCCTTAGCCGACTCTTACGGCACCCGCGGGAAGAAATGGGCGAGTACTATTCTAGGCCGGTACCACCACGCGCAATTGGTATTATACGAGATTTTATTTCTATTTCTTGTAAACTCCGAATGTTGATAACCTGCGGCCGATACTCTACCGGGACTTAGTATACTATCATAGTTGCCGATCTAACGCCTAATTAAAGGAATGTGTAACGTTGAGAGCGCTCGTGTCGGACGGTTAGAGCGCTCGAGTCGGACGGTTAGAGCGCTCGTGTCGGACGGTTAGAGCGCTCGAGTCGGACGGTTACAGCGCTCGTGTCGGACGGTTAGAGCGCTTGAGTCGGACGGTTAGAGCGCTCGAGTCGGACGGTTACAGCGCTCGAGTCGGACGAGCCTATCGTACACCTGTTAAGTAGGTACGAGATCGACTTCAAGTATACCGACATGATTCTAATTATATACATCACTCTCCATTACTTAAACTCCATTTAAAAGTTCAGAAAACGTTTTGGACGAGTATTAATAAAAGGAGGTAAATATAAAGCCTTCCCATGTTATAACTTTAGTGGTGAAGTGACAACTTGACGAGGTCACCGACCCCGCGACTTGGCGGCTGTGAGCGCTTCCATTACTCGTTGTGTACACGGCGCGGCGCGGCGCGGCGGGGCGGGGCGGGGCGGGGCGGGGCGGGGCGGGGCGCGGCGCGAGACAATATTTGATAAACTGAAGAAAGTACATTATATCGTACATATCGTCGCGAGATCTTGCGAACAATATTATCGTTAATTATATATATATCTTAATAACACATAATAAAGATAGAGTTAGCCGATGCATAAGTGAGAGTACCCTGCACGTTTGCACACCTCCTCTGGCGATTCCTTCATTGGCAAGAAGCGACGTGTAACTACCGGATGTTGAGGAAAGTTGTAGGTTTGAGCCATAGCTCTCATAAGCAAACCCGGTCACACAGAGCTATGGAAGCTCTCTATGAGATTTAATCGGAAACGAAGAGATTCGCAAAAGAACAAAAAAGCCCAATCACAAGCCCGCACACACTCGTACTGTGCAGCCGGTCACTATACAATCCTATTTAGTGAACGAATGCGGTTGAACTGAATCGTTAATGAGTCGGTTTGTCAGTTTGTATTGGTGAGAAGTACGCGAGCACCTGCACCTGCACCAGCACATCTTTATCTTAAAACTAACTATAAAATATCTAATAGAATATATATACCATTGTCTATCTTACAAGGAATATATCCCTCGAGATATCTCTAAGAATGTTTGTAGATACGCTATAGTGAAAGTGGGCACAAAGTTGTTAGTAGATTACTAGATTAACTTAAGAAAACTTCTATAGGTTAAGAGTAGACTTTTATCACATTTCTTAAAAGAGCGCTCTAGAAAACTACAAGACTATTTCCAGAACAGTATTAGGTCTTGCAGATAGATTTAATACTACTTTTAAAATCGTGATGGCTGTAATTGATAATGAATTTTTAAAACCAAAGTTACTATAGTGTTACAATTATAAGATAAATATCTTTGAATGAATATAGTTTTAAGTTTAATGGCGTACAATTGATATTATTATCTATATTCATTGCAACATGGCAAAAGATTATGGAACATTTCTTTATTTCACGGGGCGTTTTATATAGTCTGTATAGTACAGATAGCTGTGCGGTTTTTTTTTTTTTTTTTTTTACTTTTAGGTTCGCAAACTGAGCGAAGCAGCATTTACAAATCAAAATTTAGACACAGCGAGAACATGGATTACTGAACGCCCTACTCTGTGCGAACACAGCACGCACAATGATAGTTGTTTCTAAAACTAAAGAATAATAATTTAAACAAAAGAAAATCAATTTGAATAAAAGAAGAAGAAGAAAATCACCTTATCAACATTTGAAATAATTTACTTTTAATGTTTTTGACCGATGCACTGAAAATATCTAATTCACAACAAATATCGTTATAAGAAGAGCACAAACGATTCAGTGATGAGTTCTGACCATAGTTTGTTCGGCGTGGAGGAAGATTAAATGTTTTACGATTTATCAGGCGGCTCCAGCTCGAGGATAGTAAAAGGCATTTTTTCTAGTAACTCTGGGCAATCTATTTTACCTGTAACAATTTTTTGTAGGAACACAATGTCAGCCACCCTGCGCCTGACTTCCAGTGTGGTTACTTTGTAGTGACTGAGTCTTGAGTTATACGATTCAAGGCTACCACAGAGATTACTAGCGTAAGTAAGGTTATATAAAAACTTTTTTTGAAGCTTTTCGATTCTATTTATGTGAATGGCATAAAACGGGCTCCAAACTGGACTGCAATATTCGAGTAAGCTACGTATGTAGCCGTTAAAAAGTAAAATTGGAACTTCTGGTTCTTTGAAGGTTTTAGTTTGCCTTAAGACAAAACCGGCCATTTTGGCTCCTTTCTTGGTTATATGATCTATATGCTCTCTGAAATCTAACTTTTGATCTACTACAATGCCCAAGTCACGTATGCTGGAGACTTCTGCAACCGGATCACTACAAGTAAAATAAGTAGCATTGACAGGGTTCAGTTTGCGGGTAAATTTCATATAAAAGCATTTGGTAGGATTAAGGGTCATATTGTTTGTACGACACCAAATGCTTATGTTGTCGAGATCATTCTGCAGTAACACGGTATCTTCTATTGAGTGAATCACTCTGTAAATTTTTAAGTCATCAGCAAACATTTTAAATTTTGACGTTATTGTGGAGCAAATGTCGTTGACAAATATCAAGAAAAACAGAGGCCCAAGATGAGAGCCCTGAGGGACACCTGAAGGTGCTGAGTTTATTGAAGATTTAAAGCCTCGTATCACGACCAGTTGAGAACGATTCCGAAGGTACGACTCACACCACCTCAACAAAGAACCACATATTCTTCTTATATTATTCACCATCGCCCAGTTTATCACTTTCTACAAATCTTGAAATTTACAGCAATGTTATAGCATCTAGAGGTAACGTCGTAGGTTCAAATTCATTAATAATATGTAATAAATCATTTAAGGCAGTTCGAGTGATTCCGTGTTTGAGGGACCATTGACGCAGATTTGTTCTAAAATTGTTTGTGCGATCGTAGTCTTTTTGTTTTTCATCCTCAGATTCAGAGGGACATAGTCTTCGTTCTTTAGGTGTTATATTTACTACAAGTAATATCGGTGACAGGTGCAACACACTGTGATGGTTCTAGAAGTATTTCTGACACGAAGACAGGTTCAGTAGACTGCGACGAAGTTGAAGGTTCTTCTATCTCAAAGTTCTCGGGAAGAGTACTTTTTGAAAACGGTCCTTGATTTTTTAAGTAGAACTGAACTCTTCGGCGAAAACCACCAGACCTTTTGATATTTTTTACTTTGTCCATATTGCATTACAATTTACCGACACAGCAATACTTTTATAGATTGAAAATACTTTTTTAAGTAGTTTTTAAAATGAAATTCACTGAAAGCACACTATAAATAATAACCTATAAGATAGAACACTATAACATATCTATTGAAGGGTTATTTCAAGAAAAGTCCTGTGAACGCTTTTTATACAGTACTTATAGGTTAAATGTGATAGGTGTAGAACAATTTCACTTAAAACAATCGACAGATTTTAAGGAGCTTTTAAGAGAAGTACTTAAAGACTGAATGTTGAGATGATTAACATTATATTAGGATCATTGTTCTTATGGAGGTATAAAAACTTTGACTTGAGATAATTTATCCTATTAGAGTATTTTCTCTTGTCAACAACCATTCATAGAGAGCTTTTGCCTTAGCAAATACCTCGATAACACTGTCTATAGAATCTTTAGATTTATGGCTTCTAATATGTGTTACTTGGGCCAGCACCAGCGCCAGCACCAGCACCTGCACCTGCACCTGCACCTGCAAGGCGGCCGACGCCTTACAACTCAATCAACTATTGACCAGTAAATCACGAAATATATATTTTTTAAATGTACTCAAGGCAGCTAACATATTGCTGTTTTATGATATATGCGAGTTCACGAATTGAAGCAAATATTCATATTCGATACGTGAGTCAGGCGAGACCCGCGCGCGGCGCTGCTCGGTGCGGAGGCACAGAACGGCCTCCAGTTTATGTTATGTACCGAGTGCCGTGTGTATCTGACACTGTTATACTGTTGTACTGTTGACTGATGCTGCGCGGGCCTCGTCTCTACTCCGACACATCCCGTCCGATCCCCCCGGGCGGCGCGCCTCTCTACTCCGATGTACCGCCCCATACTCGTATCGCGCCGTTTTTAAATAAACATGAATTTTATCATTAACCATAGAAAGGACCGACATCTAGTTTCATTATTGTTCAATTCAATTCAATTCATTTGCATGTTTTTAGATAATTATGTCAATTAACGAGATTAATTGTTAATACACTTATATATATGTACAATTCAATAATTACATCAGCACAGGCATCGTCAGAAAGAATTAATAATAATAAAATATACAAAGGTATAAACGCATGGAAAAATAAAATGATTGCGCACTACTCCGCTAGTAGGTAATGAGTTATTAATATCAAAAATGTTCGAAAAATCCGCGAGAGCTTCGTTCAAGTTATAATAACTTTTATGAATCAAATAAGAACCAATAACTAGTTCATTGGTGTTATTCAGGACGCTGTCGCAGCTTGTATATGTATTGTATTGTATTGTATTATATTGTTTATCTATGACAATGTTGTTTTTCCCTGTTTCTTCATTTATTATTTCCCATACACATTTGATTTTATCGGAGGGTTTGTCTATTTTTCGTGTTAGGTTAATTTTCTTTGCAGCTATAAAACCTAGTTTCAATATTTTTGCTGTGTTTCCTGGCCTTATCTTTATCAAATAGATTATTAGGTTCTTTAGATATTGCATATGAATTGAATGCGGTATTCCTTGAGATCAATATGCCTTTAGTAGCTCAATCTTTAAATATTTTAGATGGTCTATTTCTTTCTATTTGTTTGGAGTAGTTAAAGTAGTGGTAAGTAGTGTGGCGGCCACGTCTATGGCTGCACAGGTACCTGTGCCGCGACAATGCACTGCAGCATTTGTGCCAGTTTGCATTTTCGTGTTTTTATTATTGCGATGAAAGCCTATCGGTGGGGCTGTTGGCTGTCGACTGACGGACGCCGGTTTGATTCCCACTAACAGCACGAGCTTCCGTTGAAAGCGAATACCATTATCATATTTCCAGCATGGTGTCAGGGTTCTTTTGAGTATCGAATATCACACGTGTGCGGGAACACGGTGAATGACAAATTGTGAGCTCGCCTTACTGTGGTCGTGAGTAACCTGTGGTCGTAAGTAGCCTGTGGTCGTAGCGAGCTCGCCTCACTGTGGTCGTAAGTAGCCTGTGGTCGTAGCGAGCTCGCCTCACTGTGGTCGTAAGTAGCCTGTGGCCGTAGCACGTGACATGTTCCGTGAGGTTTGTTTGCACACTTCCTCATCTGAACAAAATAGAAGTGCGAAGACAGTAAACGGCTCCTGACTAGTCCTGACCATCGGCGTAAAACAAAAGGGATAGGGGGCAGGACATTAATTTACGATATCTGTGTTTCGGGGTTTCGTCCTATTCGCACATATCAACCATGGATGGTTGATTCTTGTTTTTTTTATTAGAGACCTTGATTTCCAAAAATGTCAAGTCAAATCGACATGAAATGTGTTAAGATCTACTGATAAGATAACAGAGATTAACATAAAGCTTAATTAATAGATTTTAAAATTTATAGATAACACAAAAGACATTTCACGTGCAATGAGGAACATAATATGCACATAATTATTAATTAATTGAATTTTAACAATAAAACAGTATAAACTAAGCTAAAATTATACAATATTATTATTAAAATAGTCTGGCTGGACAGGTCGCTTTTGTGGAATAAACATATAAATGCTACCCAAGCGAGATCTACAGTCTATTAATATTCTTAACATTTTAGCGGGTGCTTCTTAGGAAGTAATCCGACACCCCCCTGGCGTACGCTTTATATCTCATTAATAAGAAGCAAACTAGATTATGCTGCTTTTCTATATGATAATGCTGCTAAAGTGCATCTTCAGGAATTGGATAGAGTTCAAAATATTGCATTACGTATTAAAGGGGTTTTACAAGAACTGCACCTATTTTGGTATGGAGTACTAGCTGTGTGCGTCCACTCCATCTAAAACGAAAATACTTAGCGACTAAATACTGCATAAAATCTCAGTGTACTGTATACAGTGATACTAAAATTGAGAAAAAATGTGTAAACACTTAATTAAATATGTGTAATTTAGAAACTTGGATAACTAATATCGATACTAAATTATCAAAACAAATATTAAGACTTAACAGACTCGAAAAACAAATATGACACCCGCGTTTTAAAACATAATCCATTATACATGGTTCACAATAAATATCAGGACTGGCCGATACATAACACACAGACGGGTCTCTAACACAAGTTGGGTGCGTTTTATGATCCCAGTCACAGTGTCAGTGAAAGCTATAAAATCTATACTAATATTATAAAGAGGAAAGATTTGTATGTTTGTAACGATTTGGCTCAAAACGTCCTAGACCGACTTTAAAAATTCTTTTACCATTTGAAAGCTACATTTACCCTGAGTAATATATGCTATATTATATTATCAAAGAATTCGGAATCCAATAATTTTTAAATTTCAATTTATTTACGCGCGCGAAGCCGGAGCGGACCGCTAGTCGTTAATAAGGTCACAAAAGGTTTCTTAAGCTAAATATACACTTTAGTATTTACAAATATAAAACCTAACTTTGTGAGGGACGGGTGCCTGAAATAGGTTATAAAAACCTGTGACAGGACGCCAGGCCACCTCCCGCGGATAGGTAATAAATGTGGTGAAACCTCACGAAGATCATAAAAGTTAAATGTGCATTATTACAGGTTGACGTTAGTTGTGTGAGTGGGTGAGTGTACATTTACGTGTGTGTGTGTGAGCGGCGGACGCGGTGACAACAGTGTGATGAGTGTGTGAGTGTGTGTGTGTGTGTTTGTTGTGCTACGAGTTATAGAATCAGAGTCAGTAGTCTAGCACCACGGTTTTGATCAATTATGCAAAATCACCACATAACATAACATGTGCAGGTATATGACAAGGCTCGTAGATTATGTTAATTGGTAATTTGATAATAGGATTGAGTTGTACACAATAATAAGGAGACCAATAAGGATCACGTGACTCATAAGGAATTGTCATTTATCTAACTCAAACCAGAAATATTTTAGGAAATATAAATTAAATGTGTAAGTAAAAGTAAGAAATTGTCAATTTATTGGAGTTAGTAGTTTTTCTGTTTCGTAAAAGTCTCATTCTTTCAAGTATTTGGTGACTGTTTGTTTACAGCTAAACGCATGCCTCGAATATATGTTTAATACTTTGTTTATTGTATTATAGAATTTTTTCTCCTTCCAAGGCTATGGGCCTTGGAAGGAGACTGGCACAGTGCGAAGTAAGCCATGGTAAGAATATTGCGGTCAGCAGTAGGTATGCCGCAAGTTCCTAAATATAAATATAGGGTTACGCAACCTGGGAACAAGTAAGGCAGCATGAGGTGTAAAAGTGAGTGTATGGTCAATAACAACTCCGAGGTGTTTAGTTTTGTCAGTTGTGTGGAGAGGCGGACAGAAACAAGTATGGGAACCGCAGTTACGAGCTTGGGCGGTGATGGATAGTGAAGTCGGTATTGTTTAATTCAACATTATAAAGTTTAAAGTTCAATACATTAAATATCACTTGAAATGTTCCCTCCTCGTTAACAAATTGTGATTTGTTGTATGTATTGCTTCCGGGCTAAATTTGCTAAATTGTGATTTATCATTCTACTAGCTGCTTCCCGCGGTTTTACCCGCGTGTTGATGAAAAACGGTGATGATGAAAATATGCCTATGTGTTAATCCTGGGTATAAGCTATCTCCATACCAATTGTATCTAGATCCGTTCAGCCGTTCTGGCGTGATTGAGCAACAAACATCCATCCATCCGTCGTAACTTTCACATTTATAATATTAGTGGCATTAATCATAAAAACTGCACACAAAGTACTTCGTTGTTTTACTCTTTTAGTGTATCTATCCAGCCAAGCGGTGCGCCGGCCCAGACGACGTCACGAGGACTGTATGGCGGCACAGGGCCACCGATTGTACTTTTATCTTATCTCATACTGAAATATAAAGATTAAAAAATATGGAACAGAACTTCAATTACAATGTATCCAAATAAATTGAAAAAGTTATATTACGATACAGCTGTTCTATGGACAACTGTATCGTTATGTAACTGTTTACCATTAACTTCAGCTGGACCATTGAACGTGCAATACTTATTGAATCCTACATCAGAAGAACTTAAACGTAAAACTAACTAGTCTTGAGCGCTAGTTTTATCCGAGTTCAAAAAAGGAAGAGATTCTCAATTCGACACGTATGTTTTTTTTATGTTTGTTACCCTATATCATTTTACTGGGTGAACCGATTGTGACCGATTTATATTTGAAAGCTTCCCATGTAGTCCCAATTAAATTTCATTCATGGTCATGCGGTGTTTGTGTTACATTCCAATAAGTGAAAAGTGGTACGCATACGTCGATGATATTATAGTCGCGGGGGGAGACATCGGTGAACATACACAGTGACAATTGATCCCGTGAGAAGAAAACACCGCCCGAGCGGCGCGGGCGGCGCGGGCGGCGCGGGCGGCGCGGGCGGGGAGGCCGCGGCGCGGGCGGGGAGGCCGCGGCGGCCCGCGCCTATATATATATCATCTATATATAGATGAGAGATGGTTAATAATGACGTAAATCTAATTGATAAGTACTCATACGTCACGGGTCATTTTAACCTTTATTATAAATGATGAGTACAATAACATTTGAGCAATCCATTAGCTATTGGCTTATAAATAACTCAAATGCTCCAACCCGCCGCCGGCTGGCAGCGTGCCCAGAATGCTAGCAGCATTGCCACGTTGAATCGCAATGCTGATTCGTTGAGCCAAATGTGTGCCAGCATTTTAGTCACGCTTCGCATCGATACGGTCTGTTCAGTTTTGGAAAATCCGATGAGCTCCCGGTATCCACGGGCCCGATGAGCTCCCAGTATCCACGGGCCCAATGAGCTCCCGGTCCCTACGGGCCCGACGTCTCGACCCCAATATTATAAATGAATATGACACTAATTTCTATAAAGAAAATTTGAATGTTAGAAACATTCAAATTTTAACAAAAGTAACAAAAACTGTTTAAGTAAACAACCAAATTATGTTTGATAAAGGAAACTGACAATTGACATTTTCTCAGTTATAGTTTAGAATGTGACAAGTAGCTACAGAAACCATCATTTAAGAAGAAGTAGTATATTTTAGTAATATCTCTTGGAACATATACTCTATTCAGAGTATATATTCAAACTAATATCTAGTCATTTCTTCAGAAAAATCAATATCACTTACCGTGTTATTTTTTGCTCAACTGCATTATAAGTATCATCTTCAATGTCTGCCAACTGGACCCTTGGTGAAAGGGCACAACAGTTGCCCAACAAGATTTGATGTTGGAGAGAGAGATCGTTGGCAAAAAGATCGCATCGATGTCCCCCCGCATGAGGAGCAGCTCCGACAGTGTACTGAAAGCGTTTGCATCACGCTTCGATTGTTCTATTCAGAATTACTGGATAGGTTTTGTCACGGGTAGGACCAGGTGAATCTGGGATCCTCCTACAAAAGTACTGGCATAGTTTTAAAAAAATAGTTATTATCAAAACTTCACAGTTGTGATAGTATCCTACGTATATCCTACGTTCGAAATAAAGGTTTATTTGTTATTATCATGTATTATAAGGATACATCTATTTAGCTTTTCTTGTTGACAATATAATAAACATTACTGGTTATTACTGGGACTCGCTTCGTGTCAGAACTTGACAATTGTGTGTTCCGTCGGGATCGAACTAAGATCAGCTGTCACGGGACAGTGACAGCCAGTGACCGTCGTTCATGGATCTATATAATTATCGGGACAGGTTCGCGCCGTCACCGTTATCAATAATCAGATAAGGATAACAATAGAAGCACTCAGATCGATCCGCGAGCAAAACTAACCTTTATCATCTATGAACAGATCAGAGATCAGAAGCGGGCGAGTTCAGCTTCAGGCGGAACGTGTACACAGTATACAACAGTGGTACTCGGAGTGTACACACTCTCGACTACTCTGTGGCGGTGGAATGCTGTGCTCGGATCCTTGACAAGGCTAGAATGGTTTCAAGTTGCATTCGGTTAGCTACTAACTAGGCATGTAATAGTTATTATTGTGAGAAATAGTTAACATCAATGTAGACAGCCAGTGAGGAGTCAGTCCTGGACGCGAACGGCCCGCGCTAGGGTCGCCATCGTGTGTGTCATAGTTCTAGTGATATACTTACTTATTATGAAAGCTATATGTCTAGTGGAAGGTATGTTCAAGGTGGAAATGGATGAGTTTTGGGCTCATCGTATTATCCGTGTGTAAGGAACCCCGAGAAACGAGCGGGAGTTTTGAGTGACTGTCATGGTCAGAGGTTAAGCGATATTTTCAAGAAGAAGATTGATGGTGTGGTTAGAGTGTACAGTAACGTCAGCGTGGACTGACATTCATATGTCTACACGAAGGGAGGTTGCCAATACGAACATTGTACTGAACATACATACATACATACTATAGAAACGTTCTTCGTTATTTGATTATTTTATACATTTGTAAGGGAAGCGAGCGCGTGGGTGCCTTTGCATCATTTATATGGAATTTCAACGTTCAGTTTGCAACCTTCATTTGCTATTCTTGTATCCAATTCCACTTTTCAAGGGATGTTCCTTACATTTTACACATCATTATTTGTGTGCTTGAGTGTGTGTATATGTGTATGTGAGTGAGTATGCATTTCCGTTGTGTGTATGAGTGAGTAAGCCTGAAACGGAAACGTTGTCTTGAATTGCTATTGGCCTCGTAAGAGAACTCACTGTTACTTAAATTCTATGTGTATAGTTCAATGTGCGATAAACAAACAGATATGAGGAGATCCGAAGAATAATAAGTGACCAACGCCGTCGCGGAATAGCAAGCGGCAGTATCGGGCGATGGATTCGACGAGTTCTCGACCACAGAGCGCGACGGGCGGCGGCGATAGATCCTTGCCCTTTTGTGGTTATTTTATACTGAATAACGTGCATTGATATATTATAGTAATAGTAATTCTCGTTACTAAATGAGACTTTTAAAATGATAAAATATTGAGAGAGTAAAATTTGCACACAACCATTAGTTGGGAACAAATCATTAGATACTGACGATAGCGTACAAGTACAAATCATTAGATACTGACGATAGCGTACAAGTACAAATCATTAGATACTGACGATAGCGTACAAGTACAAATCATTAGATACTGACGATAGCGTACAAGTACAAATCATTAGATACTGACGATAGCGTACAAGTACAAATCATTAGATACTGACGATAGCGTACAAGTACAAATCATTAGATACTGACGATAGCGTAAAAGTACAAATCATTAGATACTGACGATAGCGTACAAGTACAAATCATTAGATACTGACGATAGCGTACAAGTACAAATCATTAGATACTGACGATAGCGTACAAGTACAAATCATTAGATACTGACGATAGCGTACAAGTACAAATCATTAGATACTGACGATAGCGTACAAGTACAAATCATTAGATACTGACGATAGCGTACAAGTACAAATCATTAGATACTGACGATAGCGTACAAGTACAAATCATTAGATACTGACGATAGCGTACAAGTACAAATCATTAGATACTGACGATAGCGTACAAGTACAAATCATTAGATACTGACGATAGCGTACAAGTACAAATCATTAGATACTGACGATAGCGTACAAGTACAAATCATTAGATACTGACGATAGCGTACAAGTACAAATCATTAGATACTGACGATAGCGTACAAGTACAAATAAACAAAAACAATGATTATTTTATCTTATCTCATACTAAAGTATAAAGATTAAGATAACTTGAACTAAAAGAACTTGAATGAACGTCTTTAAAGACAATATATCGAAATAAATTTAAAAAGTTAACATCATACAGCTCTTCTATGAAACTGTGTCGAAATATTAACTTGTTTACCATTAAGATACAGCTTCAGCTGGACCAAGGAGGTTGCAATGCAGTTTTTTACACATAGCTCCGATAAATGAACCAACCTGGATACTCAAACACATAGTCTATGGACGCGCCGCGACGCGCATGCGCAACCAGCGATCTAATTTTGGCGCTAAACGTTTACGAATAAATGCAAACGTAATGCTGTGATTGTACGTAAATTTAACTATATATTTTATGACATAAGATAAAGTAGTGTATTTAAACTCCACATAATTTGTTCTTAAAACACTTTTTTTTTTTATTGGGAATAGGCAAGCGTTACTTGTGTAATGCTAAAAAAAGAACTCGCTACGGCTCGTTTGTTTAACATACACTCGTGTGTGAAGAACTCTTATAAAATAATTATATTAATATGAATACTATGGTGTACATAAAACTTATAAATGTATTTAACTTTCAGGCTCATTATATTCATACTAACACCCTCGCACTAGGATACCGTGTGTCGCGGGAGGTATGGACACACAGAATCAAATTACATAATCACCCAAGACGTGAGAACAAACATCTGTGCTCCGGTTGAAAAAGAAATGTTTGCCCCAGCCGGGATTCGAACCCGGCTGTCGAGTCGCGGTTCGAGTCGCGACGAACGTCAAACGTAATACTCGTACATAATGAGAGTACCTCGACTAGAAGCGCTACTAGGGTCGGCTGTTACCTCCACGACCCGCGCTCTCACAATAACAATAGGCCTCAACAATAATAATAGGCTGTGCTATACATACAGAATCAGCGCTCAACCTTGACAATGATAACCTTGAGTGAATGTACAAAAAAAAAAAAACGAGTGTCTCGGTAGCGCAGAGGTTTATGCGCTGCCAATTTAGTGAATGCAGGTTCGAATTGGCGCGGCAGTGCTAGTTTAGTGCTTCCAACAGAATGCGTTGAAGTGTTTAATTTGGAAAAAATCATACTATTATTTTTTACAAAACTAGTCTGGTGTTTGGATCCCATGAAGACATAAATGAAGCGAATATAACATTGAAGTAGTCAGTGGCGTTCGCCAATCAAACGCTCACCGGACTGTATCCCACATGGGGTTTCCGTTTCAGTGAACATCAGTTTTGAAAATCAACAAACACCGAGTATGATCAAGCGGATGCCCTCGAGGGCCGCAGCATTCGACTCGCCAGGTCTCGGCTACTCATCGATCTCATCATCACTGACCGTCCGGGAAGACTGTTCCAACACTAGACCTATCAATAATAATAAAAGCCCTTAATCACGAATAACATATCACAATAAAGATAATAGTAATGATGACAGTAGTAGGTACTCATGGCCTGTAACGGGTGTACAACAGCCGCCTGCCGCCTGCCTACCTCTATGTCAACTCTACCGAAATAATTGACAGATTAGAGATATATGTATATCGGAAACACTGAACTGTCATTGTGTTGTACCCTACATACGTTCCATTGGTAGGTATTATTTCGGTGGGCTAAGGTTCATAATGGCTCGTACACGGTAGAGTCGATAGTGACGTCATGAAAACATTGAAGCCAACTAAGCAGCATAAAAATGAGGAGCTTTAAAAGTAATTAGGATTAGGTAATATGGAAATAAAGACGAGGGTATTATTTTCTCTTGGCAGCCGACATGACAGCCGAAGTAATTTACGCGCCATAATCTCCTGCAAAAGTACATAAGTACTTAAGGAACGATAAACATCTGTGTAAATAGCATCGAATGGATGATTTGTGAATGAGAACGTCCTATTTAACATGTTCGTTTGGTGTACGGGGAGTGATGTACGATTGAGAATGTGAAAGAGGCTAAGAGCGAGAGCTCGCGTAATGAGATTATCGCACTAAATATCCGCATAGCAGATTACCCGACGGAATAAAAATGCATCAAGCGATCAAATATACTGCTGTCCGTGAATCATCTATCAAAACTGGTAAACAGCAACAACACAGATAATTTCGTTCGGAATCTGATTCTACTTGCGAAATGTATTAGGGTAGAAGTAGTTTGTTTATTATTGTATAACATATAACTGACCTGGTAGTGAGGGCTGTGGTGGTACGGCAGCTCGCAGGTTAGGTTAGGTTAGAGCGGGTATCGCGGCGCGGAGCACGTGCGTCGCGCTCGCAGGCCGGGCGCCGACTGGCCGCGTCGATCGATAGCCTGCCTTGGCTCGCCATTGCTGCGTTGCGTTCCGTTTATACCAGGCGCTAGGCCAAATGTGGGACATTTTTTCAATATATGACGTGGCTTCCTAAGCCTTTTGTAATAAAAATAATAGGATTCCAAAGGAAAACCCTAGAATGAGCTCTCCGGCATATATTATCTCGGGCTTGGAACAGGAGGATGAGGCTGAAAAGTTGGTAAGGAGGTCACAGCTGTTAGTAGCTATTGACAGCACCAGGCGAAGTTTCTGCTACGTTTTTCTTAATTGGAATATTTCTGATGCCAAGTTTCACAGCTCTGAAGATACCCTTCTTTCACATGTTCTTGACTGTTTAGGTGGTCTCCGTATCGCCCATCACAGCGAGCCGTGCGCCGGACAGTGCGCCGGACAGTGCGCCGGACATTGCGCCGGACAGTGCGCCGGACAGTGCGCCGGACAGTGTGCCGGACAGTGCGCCGTCAGTGCGCCGGACAGTGCGTTGTCACCAAATAGACCGTTACAAGTAATTTTGCGAATTATTCTGCCGACTCCTTCTAAACCTGCTATCATTCAACCACAACGCCATCGTTTCAGGTAAACGCTAAGTATTATTGAGTCATAGACAAAAACTCGGGCAAGAACAGTTACAGTGGGCGTCTGTCACCATACGTCTACCACATGTGACCGCCAGCGGCGCCTCGTTATTTGTCATCACCGTAGTCTCGCACCGACTCGGCGATTAAGCCCTCTCTGTACGAGATCGCCCAGAAGTTCTGTATAGGTATCTTCTGCGAAAGCTAAACCAATTTTCTCTTATTTTCTGGGGGAACTGCATAAGCGATAATGTTTTCTTGTGTGTCGAAGAAAACCGATTTCTTAGTGAAGAATAGTAGTTTATGAAACTGTATCATAATAAGGGTTCTTAACACACGAGTGTACGTTACAACAAACGAGCCGTGGGCGAGTTCTTTTACACGAATGTTTTAAGACCAAATTATGTGCAGTTTCATACACTACTTTATCTAATCTCATAAAATAAATAATGAAATTGACGTAAAATCACAGCTTAAGTTTGCATTTATTTGTAAACGTTTAGCGCCAAAATCCATTTCCTGGTCGCGCCGCGTCCACAGACTATATGTAGAGTAACTGCATCACAACCTCCTTGGTCCAGCTGAAGCTGTAACCTAATGATAACAAGTTAACATTTCGATACAGTTGTCATAGAAGAGCTGTATTGAAATGTTAACTTTTTAAATTTATTTCGTTATATTGTCTATAACGACTATCGTTCAAGTTCTTTTTTTAATCTTTATATTTCAGTATGAGATTTGATAAATAATAATATATTATACCAATTAATAGATAACCGAAGTCCAAACACAATCCAATAATGAATCAGTTACGCTTCTGTTAGGAAAAACATCTGCTTGAAAATATTTACGTGGTCCCTGACTGTGGGCCTTCTGAGCAGGAGCGGGGTGCGGGGTCGCACAACGAGCTATGGAGAGGGCTATGCTCGGAGTTTCTCTACGTGATCGAATCAGAAATGAGGAGATCCGTAGAAGAACGCAAGTCACCGATATAGCCCAGCGGATTAGCAAGTTGAAGTGGCAGTGAGCAGGGCGCACATAGCTCGAAGAACTGATGGCCGCTGGGGTCGAATCCTTCTACACTGCTGATTACAGTAAACGAAGTTACAGAGACCTCCGTGTCCTGTACAAAAATGCCTTCAGACAGTTGTTGCGGCCCCGATGGTGCAGCGCCGCCGGCATGTTTGCGGACGCGCACACTACATGCTTTCATGCGACTATGCGCTCGCGTGCCGCGCCCCTGGTGCGCGGAGTTCGGGCCAGCTCCAACACCATCCTGAAGATGATTGCGGCCAGACTCGACTTTACTTATCTCCGGCATTGCTGCGATACACATATCGCAATACCAGTGCCGGAGAGAAGATACTAATTTAAATCGACGTTTGCTTTTTAAATTTTTATTTTGACTACTTATTTTTATTTGTGACTATTTAAACTTGACATATTATAAGTAAGTAATGCATACATTGTATACTGTCATTTTATTGTATTTCATTGTTTTTAATATGAACAAAATGGGTGTAATTTGCCTGAAAATAAATAATTTTGTATTTGAATTTGAAAAGTTATCAAATGGAGACCACGGACTGGCAAGCGCAGCATAGAACGGCCACCGACCAGGTGGACAGACGACTTGACTAAGATCGGAGGCAAGGGCTGGATGCGGGCCGCTTCCAACAGGTCTTTGTAGAAATCGATGGGGGAGGCATATGTCCAGCAGTGGACGTCCTATGGCTGAGATGATGATGATGACGATGAATTTATAAATAAACAATATATAGATGAGAAGATTACCCTAATATTTTCTTTATAGGGCTGAATTTAGACTTACATAGATTTCGCCCGGGCAGGCGATAGCGGTCAGAATTAAGTACATAAGTGCTGAAATAGAAAATATGCAACACTACTTACCATGTTCGTGGCAGGTACCTGCTGTCATCTGGTGCTGTCGTCCATCCGCCCCCACCACCAGGCTCCAGGTGCCGCGTCACCATATCGGAGTTCACGCTCTCATGCTGCTCGACAGTAGCCCCTCCGGCTTCAATATGAACATCACCTCAAAACTGGCACACTCACTGTACACATAGAGTGCACAATGCCCTGGCACACTCTAGTGAAACTTTAGCAATAACAAACTCGGGGCAACTGGAAATCGATCAAACTTCATTTGCGTCGAGAACCAAAGTTCGACTCGAGCTCGCGCTGTGTGTTTCATTCAACTACATGAACGGTGGTTCCTATCCGGTTAATACGAATACTTTCATAGTGAGTGCTCGCACATATATTATATAGCTTTGAGTTTTTACAGACATTAATTGGACTGCTGTAATATACGTATATACACATGACAGACATGGAATAAGCTCGTCTCGGCTTGGTCTGTTATTAATCTTTTTTATGCCATTCATAAAGATGCGAGGTTATGTAATTATTCCCAATATCTTATTTATTATTAATGACCAAACACCTAGCACAAGGCTACATTCGAAATTCGGCTAAATTCGTATACAGTCAAAGATCCTTGGTGTCGCCTTGTTCTTCTTTTTCTCGCTCTAACTTTACGCTAACCGTTCTCTATCTTAGTTACACATTGTAAGAGGTAACATGAAAACATTTAAATACCCAATTTTCGCAGTTCATTCAGAAAAGTGTACATTTTTGTGGAGTTGATCAATTTCAACAGTTTAGAGAGAACACCTCGTGTCCGCCGTCTGCCGTCCGCCGTCCGCGTCGCGCCGTGTTTGTCTACGTGCTGACACTTCGATAGCAACTTCAGATCTTCTCCATGGATGTACAATCGTATCTGATAGAAAAGTTCCAAGAGTGGCAGCCGTCACCACCCGCAGTAGTCGACAGGACTAAAAGAAGTATAACCCTGGACTGGAGCGAGCGACAGCCGTTCGGGTTCCTCGCAGGCCGCCTGTTGTACAGAGTGGAGAAGGACCACAAGCTGCCCAAATGGGTCGCGGTGTACAGGTACTTACGTGACGCGTTGTGGAACATAAATAGCTTTATATTAATATTAGGCCGTCCTTTACCCGCGACACCCGCGACTCTCTCGTGCATTTTAATCGAGTCAATGAGCTTAACACTCATATTTTTATTAACGGTGATTTAGTTGTTGACAGTTTAAGCAAAGTTTTTGAACGGATCACCCACCAGCGAGCACACCAACATGTAACAAACAGACATCATATAACCTGACACAATATGGCAGACATATGATTGATTAGTCTGTACCCATACTAACAGAGATGGCCAATGGGCAGCGGGAGGTCCCTACACTTGCCGACAATATATGATGGGATAAGGTTAAGGGTTCGAGAGGGGCTGATGACATTACAGAGGCTCGCGGGTGTTTACAGGCGGAGCGGGCGGGAGAAAGCCTGATACGTGTTCATTTAAAAATACATATTATAAAATTAGGCCTATCGTAATCTTATCTACACCAGCAAAAGTACTTGAACGAATTATACATACAGAAGTTTATAGGCAGGTTGAGCAGTATTTGTCAAACTAACAACATTGTTTTAGGAAGAGGAAGTCAGTTGACACCAACTTGTTGGAGGCCACCGACTTTATTGCGGATTGCCTGGATCGAGGCAACCGAGCTGATGTTCTCTATTTTGACTTCTGCAAAGCCTTTGATAGGGTCAATAACGACATCCTGCTTGACAAATTGGTTGCTTTAGGTTTCGCTCCTAAACTTCTCAGGTTTGTTGCTAACTTCCTAAAAGATCGTCGTCAATTTGTTCGGTTGGGTATCTATGATTCACATCCTTACCATTCTCGACCAGGGGTCAGTCAGGGATCCATTTTCGGGCATCCATTGCCGGCACCTCCAGAATGACGTGGATGCGGTTTATGAATGGAGCGTCAGAAATGCTATGGAATTCAATCCACAGAAGTGTCACGTTATGACGTACGCTCGAAAAAGGCACCCAATTGAATATAAATACCGCTTGAAAGAACATGATATCGGCAGGCCTACAAGCATAAAAGACTTGGGTGTCACTTTTGACCACAAATTGACCTTTAATAATCACATAGCCATACTCGCAAAAGAATCCCAATCTTCGGATTCTAATGACGAATCGTAAAGATTTTAAAAGTACCCGTGTGACTCAGTTGCTCATTGAAACGCTTGTTCTCTGCAAGCTTGAAGCTATTCATGTGTATGGAGTCCACACGAGGGATCGTACACAAACATGATAGAAAAGGTCCAAAAAGCTTTTCTCCGCTCCCTTTACAAGCGGAGATTTGGATACTACCCTCATATGTACCCAACAAGTTTCCTCCTGGGTTGCCTTGGATACAACTCTCTACAAGCCCGGCGCCATTATAACCAAATGGTTATAATGTGTAAGATTCTGCATGGCAGAATTGATGCACCCATTCTACTCAACAAGTTGACACGCCTTTTTGTCCCCGATCCCGGCAGTTCCCGTCGTCGCGGGCGACACTCGCTGTTCTCGGTCCCTCGAGGAAGAACAGTTGCTCATGCTAATTCCCCTATGCAGCACACTCTTATCGACTTCAATTGCCTCATGACCAAGGCGCCTGAGTGTGATGTGTTTGCCGATGAATTGAAAAGTATCCTGACAGAGTGCTTGGCACACTGTGAGATGAAGGTACGCACGATAAATGAGGAAGAATATTGATTTTCACCTTTTACTTTTTACAAATATAATTTATTATATAAGCACATTAACATTATTGTATATTTTTATCAATTAATTTATTTGACATTTTGTTATGATTTAATTTACACAGCCAATATAATTGATTTTTTGTAAATCGTTTTGATTGTTAATAATAAATAAATAAATAAAGTCGTACATGTCAGATCACATACCAGCTCAAAAAACTTTACAAATCATATTTTTAGACTTTGTTAATGTGTAATGTGCTCATTTGTCGTTATCGCAAGATTTTGTAATAAAGGAAAACATTTTCACTAATAAACAGGCAAATTAAATTTGTTCAATTAAAATGATCCTTCAGAAACTGTTCTCGTTGGTGTATATTTTAAGTTTATTACACACGTAGGACCTTAAACAACCGTATGTTCCGGCCCTCCCGTAGTACTTACGTACCTCACAAATGACATTTTATTGCTACTCAACTATTTTTTCTTTCTACATTCTACAATATTCTATACCCATATGTTTTGAGATGTTTACTTTTTTAACGTTGTTTCGAGGATTTAACAAAATTGACCACTTTTACCTAACATAAGGCACCAGGAAATATTTGATGTCTGCCGGGATACGGCCGGGGTACAGCGGTTTGTTTGTTGGGTGCCTCCGTGGGGTGCGACCGCGGCCGGTCTTAGACGGTGCAGCTGCAAACGTACGATACGGTCGGGCGTACAGCGGTTTGTTTGTTGGGTGCCTTCGTGGGGTGCGACCGCGGCCGGTCTTAGACGGTGCAGCTGCAAACGTACGATACGGTCGGGCGTACAGCGGTTTGTTTGTTGGGTGCCTTCGTGGGGTGCGACCGCGGCCGGTCTTAGACGGTGCAGCTGCAAACGTACGATACGGTCGGGCGTACAGCGGTTTGTTTGTTGGGTGCCTTCGTGGGGTGCGACCGCGGCCGGTCTTAGACGGTGCAGCTGCAAACGTACGATACGAGTCTAGTGAAAGATAAAACTATTTTCAACTCTCTGCGATTTATGCGATTTGTGTTAAATGTAATTTTTATCGAGTATTTTACTTTTAGATTGGTCTAGGAAGTTGCCCAGAAGTGGGACTCAGGGTTACCTGAGTATGCCTGCTAAGTCAAGTAAAAAAACTGGGCGTCCTAGCAAAGGTAAGACAGTACTTTACACCGGAACAACTGCTCAACTTGTATCAAGCACAGGTTCGATCGTGTATGGAGTACTGTTCTCATTTGTGGGATGGTTCGGCTAAGTACCATCTTGAGGCTCTTGAGTCGATAGAGAGACGAGGTAAAAGGCTCATCAACAATGACTCTCTGGTCGAGAGGAGACTCCAAAGCCTGCAGCACCGACGTAAAGTCGCTAGTCTATCGGTCTTTTATCGGATACATTTCGGGGAGTGTGCTCTGGAGTTGCATAATTTGATTCCACCATCCCCATTCCATCTTAGGACGACCAGACGGACGGCAATGCGACATCCATACATGGTGGACGTTCCAACTTGTCGCACGAAGCGTTTTGCTACCACATTCCTAGTGCGTACAGCTAACGAATGGAATTTATTGCCTAAATCTGTGTTTCCGCAAACATACAACCTGGGTATCTTCAAGTCACGAGTGAATAGGTATCTTCTAGGCAGGCGTGCTCCACCGTAGACCGCATCATCACTTAACATCAGGTGAGATAGTGGTCAAACGCTTGCCTATTCAGAATAAAAAAAAAATAAAAAAAAATACTAAAACATTTCGCATATTTAAGTGGTAATGATAATTTTGGGATAGTTTTTTTTCCTTCCCAAAAATAAATTGTACTATTACTGCCTTAAAAAGTTTATTGAAACTCTGTAATCGTTTGAGATGTAGCGGTAACTATATCTATTTTAGTAAATAAATAAAAATAAATTAATATCCATTACATATTAGTAGAGTAAATATTATGTATTTGTAGAAATACTATAACTCACCTACATATTATTACATTACACATATCGCAGATATAACGAAGGGCGAAGTAAGAAATAATTTCTTTGCTGATTTTCTTATTGAGAGATAATTAATGTGTTTCGTTGAAATTACCTAACTGAGTCCCACAGTATGTACTGTATACATAATGTACGCATACATTCAATTAAGTTAGTATCTCTCGATATTAGTGTGGGGCTCCTTCACGAGAACTGTGACTGTATTCGCTAAATGTAATAAACGTGTATGTAAGCGCAGAGCAGCCGCCGTCCTGTAACGTTCCTGTAACGTTCGCGTGTCGCGTGTCGGTCCTGTAACGTTCGCGTGTCGCGTGTCGATCCTGTAACGTTCACGTGTCGGTCCTGTAACGTTCACGTGTCGATCCTGTAACGTTCGCGTGTCGCGTGTCGATCGGAACATTCAGGAAATACTTGTCTTCCAATTCAAAAGTTCATATCTTGTGTATGTACACTTATTATTTGCTTAAGTATGCGGTGACAAGGATCAGTGAGTCCGCCCGCGAGAGCTCTCGTCCATCAGCGCTGCTCGAGCAAGCGAGCTGAAGAGTCCCGTGCAGAGAACATTCGGGCTCGGGTGGTATCCCGGGGTGAATAGACTGTAACCATTACAGAGATATCGTGTCGATGATTGGATTAAGGGTGCGGAGTGGCTTCAGGGTACTTGTAGTATTCCCGACAGTTCTGATAACTCCGCGCTCCGACGCATCGAGCGGCTCGACCTAATACTGGGGAGATTTATTTCAAAAACTAGTAGCGCCCCGCGGTTTCACCCGCGTGGATTACGGTTCTCCCGGTACCTCGATTATCCAAGGGGAACTCTAAAGTAACCCATGTGTTATTCCACGGTCTCACCTATCTCCATACCAAATTTCATCGAAATCGGTACAACCGTTTGAGTGTGAAGGAGGAACAGAGGTTTTTGAGATTGTGTGCTTATAGCACTGATACAACAACTATTTTTGGGATGAAAAGTAGCTTATGTATTACATTAGGATCTAACCTGTCTCCGTGCCCGATATCCATCCATCGAAACCTTCACAGTTATAGTATTGGGATGGGGATAAGAATAGTTCATATGAGGACAGAGGCACTTCGTAGAGCTAATCACGTGTAGAGTTAGAGATACCAAGTTGTTTGCATGCGACCTCAGCACTGTCAGATGTCTACATATATGCTTGCGCAAGTGTACAACTTGTGAAATGATATACGCATAATTACTCACGCTCTCTAGTATTTCAACCAAGATCATAAATCCATAAACATACTTATTTCAGTGGCGGTAAATCAACAAAAATGATCGACAACCTGGCGCCGAGACATCCACATACATTTAGATTAAAGGTTATACTAAAAACTACCGATATCCCTCGACTTGCAAAACTGGCATTAGAATACTATGGTGATGAAAATATTATATATGAGAAACTGCGACAGGTAAATGAAAAACCCGAAAACGACCAATCAACACAACCTTCCACAAACGATACACGACCCGATGACGCCGATAATAAAAGTGGTCATCGCATAACTGAGTCGGATAATTTGAAATGTGAGTCCAAACTTGAACGTAACGGAACAGTAAATATGAAGAAAGAAATCGGCGCTGTCAAACTTGTGCACGAAGTGATCGAAACTAGCGGAGATGACAAAACCAGGTGGGTACATAATGAGGTTATTATAATCTTACACGTGTACAAGTAAAGTAAAGCACCCGACACTACTCAACATGACTCACCAAGTTAGTTGGAACCTATTATGTACGTACATCGCGTAATATAGACATTTTGGAAAAGCCAGAGTTATATCGCGAGATCAAAGTTCGGGCCAAATAATTATTTTATTTTACTATAGGAAGTGTATATATTTTATACACTTCTACTACTTTTTATCTTTGAGCGAGTCAGACTATAATTAAGTCGCTGTTAAAAGATATAAAAGAATGACGGCTGTAGGTTCGATAACTTTACAATGCAAATTGGCTCTTAACAGAATAGTTGAAGGCCCTCGTCACGAAAACATATAAAACTGGGATACCGTTCTCCAGAAACTACCTCACGATATCTCTTATTTAGAAATTTCAAGCTGAAATTCTGCAATAACTAGCAAGCCCAATCCATGTATACATTAAACACACATATATTAAACAAACGAGCTCCACTTTAACGGATACATTTCATTTGTTATTTCTAACAGAGTGCACAGAGAGGGCGCCAAGTGGATAGAATCACGATGGTCAGATGAGGTTTGGACCAGCACCGACACTGATGGAACTTCTCCCATGTGCTTCTGCATGGCGGTCAAATGCGGATATCTCAAAGAAGTGAGTTCATGTTTATTACATTAACTGTTGTGATTGGGCGATCTACGCCCTCAGCTCACCTTAAGTGAATCCTACGACTCACTAAATGTAAAGAACTATCTGCAAAAGTTCTAGTTAGTGGTTTCCGTGTCGTCTTGACGTGCCGCGTCATCAGTGTCGTCGTGACGTACCGCGTCATCAGTGTCGTCGTGACGTGCCGCGTCATCAGTGTCGTCGTGACGTGCCGCGCCATCAGTGTCATCATGTCCCGGCGTGCTACTACCGTTATTATAGCAATACGCATTAGCATTTCCTGTTCTAATAACGGCCTGGCTCCAGCCGTGGCGTCCTACAGCTGGTACCTGCTCTATCACAAAAGAGAGAACTCGGAAACCGGGACTCGGAGCTTGTGGCCCAGATGACAACATTCTCCTCACCTCCGTGTTAATGTGTCCATCCTCCAGTTAAAGAAGAGAGTTCACAAGATTTTAGATTATCTAACAGTACCCCAATAGATGACTCACGGGTATTAGGCTCCGTGTGCAAACCTCGCCTCGAAGGACGATGACTAGAGGCTCCCATTGAATAGTAGCACCCAGGTAGCACTCTAGTAGCACTCTAGTAGCACTCTAGTAGCACGGTTGACAAGCTACCTCATGGACTACATGAGATTGTCCGTGCGGTACGGCTTCCACGTCTAGACTGTTCGCTTACATTGGTACAAATCGAATAACCCGCGCTATCTTTCTCTACTTAGATAACCAATCGAACACTAGCATTAGGTACCCAGTCAAATCCATACTTTACATTTAACGCTAACTATTACATATATCTTACGCTCCAATATACATATATATTATCAGTAACTACGAGTATATAAGATAAAGTAGAGATCTATCCGGATGTGACGAAATACTTTCTCCAAATAATAATAATAATAATATGGGACAACATTCACACAAGGTCTTCAGATCCCAAACTAGGCAGAGCCTGTACTATGGTAACCCGATGACTGATATATATACTTAAATACATACTTATATATATACTTTTTTTTTTTATACATATACACACCCAGACACAGGTCAAACAGACATGTTCATACACACAAATGTTTGACCTGTCCGGGAATCGAACCCGGGACCAGCGGCTCAGAAGGCAGAGTGCTACCAACTGCGCCAACCGGCCAGTCAAATCTGTCTTAACTCTTCAGCTCTCGCATATAATTTTGTAGCAATCTTTATTTAAAACGCCTCGCCGAAACATTCACTACTGGATGCTATAGACTACGAGTGAATTCTCATGCTACGAGTTTATTTCTCTCTGTTTCACTGACTCGAGCATATTAACATTTGTAAATAATATAGACAAGATAAGAGATAATAAGATGCATCTGTACCGTTCTTACATCGGCGAGGACGCGGACGTCTCGACACTAGCGATGGAAATCAATTATTCTGGGGCATTGCTATTGATTTTATTTATTTGTACCGCGCGGCGGCGGCGCCGGCGCGTCGTCTACCGCGCGACTACTATGTCTGCTAGACTCGATACACGTCACCAAATGGAATGAACCAGTTACGAGCGCTGTTTATATTTGTATATACACGGCATCAGGTGTTGCCTTTTAAGACTCATGCTCGTTTTATAAATAAAGGTCCGAGGCGGCTGGTCGAGGGGGAGCTCGGGATGAGCTGCTCGTGTTGTGACGCAGCACCATTGTACGTGTAGAGACAACATTATTCATGTCCCAATCTACAAATAACATACATTGTCGGTCAGCTTTGGGAACAGTATTTTTTTTTTCCAAAAGCCGTATTACTCTGATTTGTCGATTGATACTTTGTAACGATGACAAAATATTGAATGATACGATAATGAGTAAATGTAATATATATTATGTTTGCAGATTCAAACGATGTGTGAGGAGCGGCCGGAGCTGGTGGCGGGCCCGAACCCCGCCAGCGGGCTGACGCCGCTGGCCACGGCCGTCCGGGGAGGTAGCGTCCGCGACGGTCCAACCTAGGCTAGCCACTACTCTTGTTCGCGATCTCGACCATGTCTGGGCAGAGCTTGCGATGGGGTTATCTACGCCGTTCATATGTCAAATGTGCCATAACGATTCTGAATTCTGAACTGAATAATCTTTAAACAGCTTCACGTTATTATGACTAGTAGGAGAGATTGTTTGTATTATATAATGTATATGTCCAGTGTTCGAGCAGTACGCGGTCGATTCGGTCAAAGGGGAAATCACTCCAGATCTAGGGTGTTGTATTTTAATACAATTTAATGATTTTCTTTTAATCTTTCCGCTGCCGCAAACAATAGTCTTCGTGGTGACTATCAACTGCTCGTAGGCACTCATACGAGCTAACCCGAGCGATGACGGTTGCCGATGGCAGTTGTAACGCCACCCAGTTAGGCTTAGTACCGTATGAATGCAATATATTATACATAATACTAGTTGGCACTAAAGTATGCAACGTGACGTGTTTGTTGGTTGATATTCATAGTTGTTTTACTTTTGTTTCCTTTACAATGTCATAGTCCATCTCCTGTTCTGTGTTATATCTATCTCAGGCACAAACAGGGCATTCCGTGAGTGTATGAATTACATTTTCAGAGTCACAGATGCACGATGGGTTCTCCTGGCATTTGAATCGATGCAGGTAGTCCGAGAGCCCGCCGTGTCCGGTGAACAGTCGCGTGACTGATGGCTCTGTCTGTATCTTGTTGCCGGTTGGCCGTCCTGTTGATGACGCGGCAGGTTCCCTCCCACATGCCTTCCTTATCTTGTTTTCTACAATCTTTTCTCCAGCTGTCGCACACAGTTAGTTGTGTTGTCGAGGTAGTTGTTGTGTAGGTCCCGTGACGTCGCGGAGACGTTGTGCGCGATGGTTGTTGTGTTGTGTTGTGTCAGTGCGGTACGCGATCGTCGTTCCTATTCTGGTTGACCGGTCGCCTCGATAGTTCGTAGTGTTTCATGTATTCATTCATGACCGAATCCATTTTGTCCCAGATGTAAACGTAAGTTTCTCCGCGCATGCGCCGAAACAAATAAACATAAATAAAGACACTGCCGTAGTTGCGATCTCGCTATTTTGCCATTGTCGCACAATCTCTCGACTTGCAGGAGACATAAACACAGTACGCTTCCTTCTGACCCTGGGCGCTGAAGTGGATCAGACGTCGCTAGCGGGCCAGACCCCTCTCCACCTGGCCGTGCTCGCTGGAGACATCGCTATGGTACAGCTGCTTAGAGAAAAAGGAGCTGATCCTCAGGTGACAACATGCTCATTATAATGTTGAACAATAGCAGTCCGTCTGTCTTACACGGTTACGCTGGAGTTATTAAGAGAAGCACAATTCGAGACCTTAACGTCATTAGTACATTGCCGGGGAATGTTTTACTGGATCGAATCGGCTCTGGAACCCAGAGAACGTTTTACTGGATCGAATCGGCTCTGGAACCCAGAGAACGTTTTACTGGATCGAATCGGCTCTGGAACCCAGAGAACGTTCTACTGGATCGAATTGGCTCTGGAACCCAGAGAACGTTTTACTGAATCTAATCGGCTCTGGAACCCACAGAACGTTTTACTGGATCGAATCGGCTCTGGAACCCAGAGAACGTTTTACTGGATCGAATCGGCTCTGCAACCCAGAGAACGTTTTACAGGATCGAATCGGCTCTGGAACCCAGAGAACGTTTTTCTGGATCGAATCGGCTCTGGAACCCAGAGAACGTTTTTCTGGATCGAATCGGCTCTGGAACCCAGAGAACGTTTATCTGGATTGTGGCTCAGTGATCGGCGACAATGACTTGGGAACCGCAACACCGGATTCGAATCCCGGCTGATTTTCTACTTTACTATATTATTTTATTATATTTGTATTACTAATTAGTAAATTTATTTTACTAATTAGTAAACCAGTAAATTTATTTGGCTTATGTTTAACTGATCACCAAATATAGTAAAATATAGCACAAAAAAAATACTTTTGAGCACCAAAAATAGTAAGTGAGCACCAAATTACAACGCCAATGTATTGTATAACGGCTGCCAATATTATCACATCTTGCATTTGACACAAGTTGTATGGGCTCGGCGCGCGTCGTGCGCTCACAAGTTGTATGGGCTCGGCGCGCGTCGTGCGCTCACCAGCAACCTAGCACGCCTCCTGGCTCCGCTCGTCGCCGCACCTGCACTACATGACTCCGCCTTTGACAACATGACTCTGCGTATTTGGTAACCACTTATTAGTTTGATGCTGAGTTACTGTATTTGGTGTGCATTTTTTTGGTGCACATTATATTTGTTCCTAATTTATTTGAGTAATCAGTTAATTAGTAAAATAAATAAAGTATGAGACGAAACATGAATGTAATTCCAGATGAGAGACTGGAACGGTCTCCGCATGGAGCACTTCGCTGTGGACTCTGGCAGCCTCGACATGCTGAAGTACATCCTGGACGCGGGGGGCGACGTGCACGTGAAGGATTCTAACGGATGGAGCCCGCTGTTCAGGGCCCGTCGGTGACAACCATCGCCTCATTATGTTCTCTTGTATCTCATTAAATAAAGCGAGACAACTATAATCATGTACGCGACACGACACGACACGACCCGACACGACACGACACGACGCGCTGCATCATTCTAAGTCTCCTTGAACTGTATAATGATAACTGTAGTTTGATCATATCTTGCGTTACCGATATACACCGTTATACATTATAAGAATTATTTACTACGACGTAGGCCCTTTATGATAAATCTGAAATTAATTATTAATCATGTGTTTCATAAATGCAGTTTTTCGTTAATAAAATCGCTGTTATCGAGGTATTTTGCTTCCAAAGACAAACTGCGGCTACAATCATGTTTTATGTCAATTATCATTGGCAATTTTTTTTTTTTTTTTTTTTTTTTTTTTTAATATGGGACAACATTCACACAAGGTCTTCAGGTCCCAAACTAGGCAGAGCCTGTACTATGGTAACCTGATGACTGATATAGATACTTAAATACATACTTATATATATATATATATATATATACTTATATACATATATATACACACCCAGACACAGGTCAAACAGACATGTTCATACACACAAATGTTTGACCTGTCCGGGAATCGAACCCGGGACCAGCGGCTCAGAAGGCAGAGTGCTACCAACTACGCCAACCGGCCAGTCGAAGTCGAATTATATCACCGGGCGAAGGCTTCGTTCTTAAATCGCCCTTGAATTATTTTTTTAATTTATTATTAGATGGTAGCATTAATTCAGCGCTTTCACGTTATCTTAGTGTTCCTGCATAAATACAATAATACTGTCATAAACAACTTTAATGTATATTTAATAATAGACATACAAATAGAGTACGGCGTTTTACGTTCACCCCCGCGCCGTCGCGAGCCGGCAATGACGTCACAACAGTGTGCCAGCAGGCGGGGGGCGCGGTGGTGGGGGAGCTGCTGCGCCGCGGGAGCGACGCACGCGCGGTGGACGGCGCTGGGCTGTCGCTGCGCGCCGTGGCCGAGCTGCTCACCGACGCCCGGTGCGTGCGCCCGGCACCATACATATATACACACGAGCGAACGAACCACCAGAGGGCGCAGCTCCAACTCAAACCACTCAACGGATAGGGCTGAGACATACTCGTACTTACTAAACAGCTACGCGGATGGCGCAGGCGCAGGAGTCCGCTTACGACAAACTCTTTGACAGTTGCAATAAATCGAACATTCGGACGAAGCTCTCTGTCACAGATTTCTCTGAAGGGACCCAAGTATTATGCTTAATACGTTTCTATCTCAGATAAATGAACCAACTGGATACTCGAAGGTTTCTATAGTTCAATTCGGGGCCCGGGAAACATAAACAATTCGGGGCCCGGGAGACATAAACAATTCGGGGCCTGGGAGACATAAACAATTCGGGGCCCGGGAGACATAAACAATTCGGGGCCTGGGAGACATAAACAATTCGGGGCCCGGGAGACATAAACAATTCGGGGCCTGGGAGACATAAACAATTCGGGGCCCGGGAGACATAAACAATTCGACATTCCAACTCGAGTCGGGCGTGTATTGGCGGCTCGGACTGAGAAAGCGCGCCACCGCACGGCCGTTGTGTATAAGCCGGAGACGGTCGGGCCGCTCTCCCGCCCCGCGACGGCGCCCGTCCATGTTACCTGCTGTAATGATACGATCATCATCATCATCATCATCATCATCAACATCATCATCTCAGCCATAGGACGTCTACTGCCGGACTTATGCCTCCCCATTGATTTCCAGAAGGACCGGTTGGAAGCGGCCCGCATACATCATGGATCATTCACACCTAAATTAGATGTTTAATTCATGATTAAAATATCATTTCGTATATTTCAGAGGCCGAAGACGAGACTCCATCACGCGCCTCATCGACGCCCACTGTCCTCACGAAAAGGCACTCGCTAATTTCACCAAACTCACCAAAAAGATTTATAATGTGCATACGCTTCTAAAATTGAATTGATCCTATTATTTCTTTATTGCAATTAAACTTCTATGGCTGGAGAAAAGTCTTTTCGCATTATACGAGTAGTATGTATGAACTTGTAATGAAATCTCTTTGGCTGTACTGTTTGTATCTGGCTGGTTTTGGTATCATTAAAAGTTTAAATTTTAAAGAAGATAATTCCAAATTCAAATTAGGAAAATGTGTGATTTTGACCTGTTTTCGTACTGTCAAGATGAGATGAGTGAATCAAATGAAGAAATTCGATACATTTTAAAATTTTACTACAAAAAAAGTAAAAATGCAACGCGAGCCGCGAAAAAAATTTGCGATGTTTATGAACCTAGTGCAGTGCCTGTGAGAGTAGCACAAACTTGGTTTAAGCGTTTTCAATCCGAAAATTTTGATGTCAAAGATGCACGTCGCCCTGGTCGCCCTATTACGGATAAAATGGATGCCATTTTTTGAAAAAGTGGAGCAAGATCGGCATTTCAGTAGTTACGACGTAGCAGAAAAACTGGGAATTGACCACAATACGGTTTCGGCGCATTTGAAAAAAACTGGGTACTTAAAAAAGCTCGATACTTGGGTGCCTCACGAACTCACTGAAAGAAACCTAATGAACCGTGTACTCATTTGTGATTCTTTATTACGACGTAATGAAACTGAAAAACCATTTTTGAAGAAGCTGATAACTGTGGATGAAAAGTGGATCACGTATGACAAGAACGTGCGAAAAAGGTCGTGGGCAAAGGCCGGTCAGGCTTCACAAACTGTGGCGAAGCCCGGGTTAACTCGCAAAACAAGGTGATGCTGTATGTGTGGTGGGATTAAAGGGGCATTATTCATTATGAGCTGTTACCACCAGGCAGGACTATCGATCCTGAACTCTACTGCGAACGACTGATGAGATTAAAGCAAGAAGTTGAGAGCGAGCAGCCGGAATCAATCAACAGAAGGAATGTGGTTTTTCATCATGATAACGCTAGACCTAACACATCTTTAGCCAATCAGCAAAAATTAAGAGAGTTTGGCTGGGTAGTGTTAATGCATCCGCCATATAGTCCTGACCTTGCACATTCAGATTTCCACCTGTTTCGGTCTCTTCAGAATTATTTAGGCAGTTTCCGGTTAACATCACGACAGGACTGCCAAAACACTTTTCGCGGTATTTTGATCTGAAGCCCCAAAACTTCTATAGCATTGGGATCATGTCTCTACCTACAAGATGGCAAAAAGTTATCGAACAAAATGGTACCTACATACTTTAGTTAAATGTAAATAAACTATATTAAAAAAAAATACACAAAAAATATGTATTTTATTAAACCGTACCTACGGGAAGACTACATCTTCCAGTAGGTACTTTAGTGAGACGAGGGTATCACGAAAAGGAGCTCATTTCTCTCTCCCGTGGCGGGCATAGATCCCACGACCCGCGACCCGCGGGGCGCGCCTCCGCAACACTCCACTGTGAACCGTAACTAATTTGTTAAAAAATATGAAAGCTTATAGATTGAGGCGTTACTTTGCGGAAATACATAACAAAAGATATTAATAAACTATATTTAGTGTTAATCCCGGGACTTTAAATCTAAATCTCTTTATCCCAGGCTCCAGGTAACATGAGCACAATGTTGTGATGATAGTTACTTTTGTGAACTATCATGGAATCAACTTCAACAAGATATTTCACACTTTTGAGTGTTGTGTCGGTTCCATTTTTTTGCTAATTTTTTTTTGTTTATAGTTTTTTTTATTGCCTACCAAAGATGAAGAGTGAGATGTATTTGAAAGTTGACAATGAAATCAATGGCGGGCTAACTTGAAGGATATTCGCTGAACGGGCTCGCCTCATCATAGACTGAAGCATGTAATGGCGAGAAGTACATTATATAATTCGCATTGCTCATACATAGTTCTAATGTTTAGCTTGAAGTGGACGAAGTTTAGATGGAGGTGGGCTGTTCAACGGGTGGCTCGTTAATGGTAGTACCAAGATAATGGCCTTTTCGATTTCGCCTTTTTGTTCGCGACATTAAGGAGAATTATAATATTGATGAATATTACTAGTAAACTTATTAAAAAGAGTAGTCGAAATAATAATATATAATAAAATATCTTCTTTGAATAAAACTATTTTTAATAAAATAAACATACAAATATTTACAAAACCCTTATATGACTAAAGAAGTATTGAATCGCATTGCGGGAGTGGTAACAGATGTGGTTTAGAGATTCGTTATGATGATAACGCTCGAGGAGAGGACAGCTCCAGCGCCCGCAGCCGAGTCCCGTACAGTCAACTTAACCGCACAAAATGCATATAATGGCGAAGCTTAATATAGTTCAATAAATAAAGCTATTATTGCTATTATAATTTAGAATATTCTCCACCATAACAAAACTAATACTGTTGATGACAATGAATAAAGTCTTTGTATGCTTGCAGCTGATTTTACCAATTTGTCGTCGAATTCTATTTGGTTTTGCATCATGCTGTGCCCATTGGTATGGCCTTGTTCAACTTCTCTTTTTTCAAATTGTGTGATTTTACTTTCTCTTTTCAGTCTTTTTCTTGAGTTGCGTTCTTGGTGTTCTTCATCTTCATCCAATTCTTCATATTGTTCTTCATTTACTGCTTTGTTTGGTTTAATTATAAGTTCATGATTTTTGCTTCCGTCAGCTTGCAAGTCAGGAATAGCAATTTTGGTAGGTTTATGCAAATTTACTAATTTTAATTTTGTTGTTCTAGAGTTCAAGTCGGGCAGTTTTAGTTGAGGGTCTTTGGCGATGTGGGCAGATACCGATGGTGGAATTTCCCCTTTAAAAGGACCAAATTGCGGAGTTTTTAGCAATAATTCTGTATTGGCAGGCAGCTTGGAAGAAAATATTTTTGAACTGTTTTTATTTACATCAGGAATACTAGTCAAAGTAGCAGCAGAAATAGTTTTCCCATCGTAAGTGGTAAAAGTTTGTTCGCTAGATAATTTTTGAGAATGTTCTTTGGGAAACTTTGGGTCAGGTGGTAAATAATGTGGACTTACTTTATCAGATTCCATAACCATATCTGGTACTACGCGGTCCATGTTTTTCTTACTAAATAAAGCATTTAACTCTGCATCTGTTTTTACATAAACAGGGTGAGGCCTATCTTCTTTTGCATGATTCTTCGGAAAAACTTCTTTTGTTCTATCGTTAGTCGGAAGTAAATGGTCTTCAGGTGATGGTATAAACATTGGTTCAAATGTTTCCGTATTTTTTTCACTACTAGGATATGCGTGATTAGAAATGGATTGTGGAGATTCTTCGTAATCTTCTTCAACATCTGTATCTTCACGCCTGTTAGAATTGCCTTCATACTCAGCTATTCTGTCTTCAGCAGCCATTAGTGGTTCTCTGATAATTGGTTTGAATCCACTTTCAACAATGATGGAATCCGGTTTAAAGCCTGTATTCATCGCAGGTCTAATAGTTGAGGACTCTGTAGATTCTCCAATAAAATCTGATGATTTTATATCATTTTGTGTTTGATGTTCGTGGTTTAGCAATATTCTATGCGTGGACGAATGGAAATATATCGAGGGCTCTGTGGGAGGTGTTCTTATGAGATGAGGTTTTGTTGGAATCATTTGCTGGTCTAATGGTACTGGGTTTTCTAAGGGCTTGCCTAATATTATCTGACCTGTTTGATACGTTTGAGGAGCACTGTGTTGAGCTATGGTATCAAAACTGCCTGGTAACGTTATATGACTTTTCACAACTTGATTTGCAATAATATCAGTTTGACCGAGACTTAAAGTCTGACTATGTGTTGGTAATGGCACTTGCATATTACCAGAAACTGGTTTACCCAATACTATTGTCTGAGCGGGCCCATTTTGTTTTGGCGGCTGTTTGTGTTGAATTTGGTTAAACATAGGTTTGTGATGCATAGGAGGCATTGATTTCATTGGTGGTATGTTGCTCATTTGAGGTCTATTCACATGTGGCGGTAAACGGTTGTTGGGGAACTTTTGAGGCTTACTTTGCATCATATGAGGTCCATGACTATTCCCATGACCATTAGGCAAAGGTAGCGGATATCCACCATTCATCTTTTGAAACATTGGCAATGGCCTTCTCATTTTTATTTCTGGTGGTGCTGGCCGCCTGAAAGGTGGCCTCATATGACCACTAGGCTTGGGACCATTCGGACGCAAGACGGATTGAAGAGTTAGTGGTTTCTGATTGGGTGGTAAGAAATAAGTTTCAGGCACTTTGGCAGTTTCTACAATATACTCCTCGTCCTCCCTTATAGCCAGTTCGGGTATAAACAATTCTTTGACTTCTTCGTGTACCTGGTATTGATTTATAGGTTTCATTGTTGACGTGTTTATTTTTATATCATCTTTAATTTTGCTCTCAATATTTTCAACAGTTTGAATGACTTCTTTTATTTGTATCTTGGATATAGGCAATTCAAACTCCTCTTTTTTTGCATACAACTGGTTCCTGTCGTCTTGTTGTAACACTTCACCTGTGAGGCTGCTAATGCTGCTGAAATTGTCATAATTTGTTTTCGTGTTGATTATTTTTTCTACTTTTTTACGTTGATCTAGCAAATTGTCTGGTGCAACGCGGCTTTGTACCTGTACGGATTCCTCGCTCTCCAGGTCTTCTGGGAGAGCAATGCTCTCAATGACGCGGCTTTCTTCCGCGTCTTCAACATCACATTCGTCTAAAACGTTGATTTTCCAACCGAGATATCGGTGGGTGAAACACTGAAACACATAATAATAATAATTAAAATATCAATTTGATTTCAACTAAAACTAAAAGAATCACCATCAGATAGTTCAAAATCGAGTTATCTCATGCACAGAGAAGACTTGGAAGGCTGAAACAGAAAACAGATGAAATATTATGTACATTAGTGAATATTATGCAAACAATGTCTGTAGAAACAATAGTATTAGAAAAAATAATTATAAACAATTACGGAGTAGGCAGAAAATGATTAAAAACCTAGATTCTTTGTTTAGTCATGCTCAGTCAATGGTCATAATGGATGACTTTTGAAATATTACTAATAATATAGTTATCATCGTAGCAAGATATATGTTTACAGCTTGGAAGATATTTATAAATATGTATGGTATATATTAAAGAAAATATTATGATATGAGGCGTATCAGTTCAGTTGAGTCCCGATGTGTGACATTGTCAAGTAAGTATCATGCAGTATAATGAATGTCCAGGCACCTGGTAATAAACAGTATCAGGGGTATTCTTGTCTGGGGTCCACGTGACCACTCCGGGGTTGCCTTCTTCGCAAACCAGCGTCAGTGACCTCTGATATGCCCCGAAGCTGGGATACTCATCAGCTTCTGGACCCTCGTTATCAGGTGTCCAGTTACAAAGACGCCCTACTCCACTCGGAATCAATTCTCCAGATCTAGAGCGACGGACGCCAGCATATATTTCTATTCCCTGTAAAAAAAAAAAATATTGAACTATATGTACAAAGCATTTTGCTTTCGGTTTCTTAATATGTACTACCCAGGAATGGATCTCGTGAGGCGAGTCTGCATTTCTCGATACGTATAATTGTAGAGTTCTCAAGTCACGACGACTGAATACGTTTCTTCTAGCTTGCGTGCTACCGTCAACCGCGTTATAAAACATTGCCAACTTATAATGTTCAAGAAAACGTCACAAAATTAACTTTCGAAAACCGTCTTGCTATCAGATTATCTTAGCATAAATGAATAAAACATATCGTACCTTCTTCTCCTCATCAGACTTGTGCTGGTACCCGCCAACAGGGTCATTGGTGATATAGAAGGGATGGTATCTGGCGGGTACGTCAGGATTGTGTCCTCCTTCTGTCACGAACGTGTACTTTTTGCCACGAACAACGTTAATCTCAGGGATTAGAAGACCGTTGATGTACCAGGAAATACCCCAACCCACGTGACCTAGATAACAGACAAAACAAACACATACTGACTTTACATTCAGTACCAGTTTAATATATACTAGGGGCATTAAGATACGTCGCCAATCCTTTTTAAGACCTTTATACAACCATGTTGTGCCAGCCCCGCCTAGTTGTAATGTTACAAACCGACTAGGACTCACGTGGTAAACACTGGAAAATTACTCTCCGACCAGTTTCGAACTTATTTGCGAAATTATTTTTGCGGTCCACGCGCCTATTTGTGTCTTGGCGGGTTGAACTAAACCGGGTTACGCTTTCCCCACTCCGAAGGCTCGATATCGGACACAAGTTTATTCCTACTCTCTTCTGAAATGGCACGTCCGGTATATTGTGTATCGCCAGTGCTATCATGCGCATAGGCGCAGCACGCTGCTGTTGTGCAGCACGTCACTGATGTAACGTACGGAGTGAGTACAAAGAGCGTTGGCGATAACACGGAACCCTGGGGAACGCCAGCGCTTATCAGTTTACGGTCAGAGCACGAACCGTCCACAACGATCTGAATCCTCCGATCTCATAAAAAGCTGGAAATCCAATGTCATAGATGATCTGATGCTCTTCTAGTTAACCAAGGAGCTGGGGGTTATCATTAGCTCCATCACCTTGCAGAGTAGAGAGGTGATAGCTACAGGCCGGTAGGTGGTCGGGTCACACCGTTCGCCTATCTCGGGTATGGAGTGCACCAGGGCCATCTGGCACACCCCCTCACCTTCCACACCACCTTGCATCACCGGCCAACAATTGTTTGAGCTAACACTCGGAGTGGATAGACTACTTACGCAACATACAAACAAACAAACAATACGAAGCGTTCAAGCGCTTCTTTTGAAAATTATCAGTGAGAGTGATACATAATTAGAGTTAATATTGAACAATACCCGTAATCGCAGAGTAGCCCTGCTTGCCACCCGTGGGCCCCATCTGTGCGTAGAGTACACCATCTGGAGGCTCGTAGCACTGGATGGCGGGGATATCCCACGGCTGGGACTTGGGAACTGGCCGAGGAGTGGGCACGGGGTTAGGTTTGATGCGAGAGCTCTGGAAGCGATAATATAAATGATTACATTCCGATTTCTGATACAGTCCTGTAAACAAATATTTTTTTTAAAAGCTATTGACATTATTCATGGATCAATAAAGTTATAGTTTGGAAAAATATCATAAAATGAAATCATGTATTTTTACGACTCCACGAGTTTAAAATAGAAGTGTGTACAATCGATGTGAATTGTTAGTGAAGTCGGTGTCGTGGGAGCAACGACCGACAAGTACGCGACGCTCACAACCATATTACAATATTGTTACAATACAAAATACTCGCGGCGTCTTCTCCGTTACTGGTCAGTACTCTCAGTACTCTCTGGTATTCATCAGTATCACAGAAGACGCCGGGAAGGAGAGTTCTACGCTCTTGTCGCCGCTCGGACCTGAACCACTGAAGATGTCGACCGCAGTGATCGACGAAACGTCTGGAACACAAGTTTCACATAGACCACGGCCAAACAGCCCGAAAGCAATACATACAACATGCAACGCCGGCCGTGAAAGCCTTAGAGTTTATAGTTTTGGAATGAATGATAAGAGTAGTGTAGATGTAGGTATGTACTTACGTTATGTTTGACGGGGTCTCGCTGATGCGTGCGGTGCTCGTGCCCGTCGTGCTCGTGCTCGTGCTCGTGCTCGTGCATCGCTATGTGGTGCTCCTCCTGATCTCCTTCCGGCACGGGACAGTTCCACACCGGAGGGCGACCGAACTCGACGAACTTGTCACCCTGCCCACACATTTATTTACAATTTGACGACCGTTTAACCTTTCCGATACCGAAATTAAACAAAGTTAAAGAAATCAGTACCGATATAAATGGCCTGGCCCCAGTAATGGCCGCCGGTGACACAGTACCGGGACACCGTCCAGACCGCGCTGTAGCTTTTAGCCTGTACGCGCCGATATGTATGTTACGGCCTTTTGTTCAAAATGTTTGCGCACAATTTTTGATCATTTGGATGCACAATATGTACCTTAGTGAAGTGATGATGATACGAGACTTGACTCAGCGAGTTGAGCGGGCCTATCGCCCAGATGACGGGCTGGCTCGCGTTGGTGAGGACGGGCAGGTCGAGGTGGTCGGCCGCCTTCAGGCTGCGCTGGTACGTCACGATGGAGTACCCGTTCACCAGAGCGGCGTTCAGCGGACGAACAGAGTTTGTGCCTTCCTGTACACACAGAGAGAACGGTCGCCATGGCTGAGGTCGGTGCGCCGCGCCGGCACTAAGAGCGTAACAGTTACAGACAATGCGACCTCACTGCGTTCGATCATGGAGCCGACGGAACAGTCATCTGTCGAGTGACGATCACAGAATAGCCTGAGACAGAACTTTATAGCTTTTCTGTTGGCGATGCAGCTGTCTTTTATTAATAATTATATATGATGGGAGTCCGTGTGGACGCTGACGAGGAGGAACGGAGCGACCGCAGGAAGAGCCGTTCTGATTCCTCCCTCATCAGTGAAGCGATCAGCTCGTGAGGTAAAGTATCCGACTGTGGACTATACGAGGTGGTCACAGCAGTGAGGGAAACAATTCGAAGAAGTCATGTCCGAAAGCAAAAGATGTTATCTCGGGAGATGACGACAGCACCTGGACCCGTGTCGCGTACTTTACACATCACGTTATTGATCATATTTATTACGAGTCAATTTTCAGTCGAGACAAATACATGTTGTTTATTTATGTAAATTAATTTAATTATAATATATTAGTAGTACCTACATAACTACCTAAAAAAAATATTTCCATTCATCATCTCAGCCATAGGACGTCCACTGCTGGACATAGGCCTCCCCCATTGATTTCCACAAGGACCTGTTGGAAGCGGCCCGCATCCAGCCCTTGCCTGCGATCTTAGTCAGGTCGTCTGTCCACCTGGTCGGTGGCCGTCCTATGCTGCGCTTGCCAGTCCGTGGTCTCCACTCGAGAACCTTTCCACCCCAACGGCCATCGGTTCTTCGAGCTATGTGCCCTGCCCACTGCCACTTCAACTTGCTAATCCGCTGGGCTATGTCGGTGACTTTTGTTCTTCTACGGATCTCCTCATTTCTGATTCGATCGCGTAGAGAAACACCGAGCATAGCCCTCTCCATAGCTCGTTGTGCGACTCTGAGCCTGTTCAGAAGGCCCATAGTAAGGGACCACGTTTCAGATCCGTAAGTCATCACTGGTAACACACACTGTTCGAAGACTCTCGTTTTCAGGCATTGTGGTATTTTGGACGAGAAGACGTCTCGTAGCTTCCCGAACGCTGCCCAGCCGAGTTGGATTCGACGATTGGCCTCTTTCTCAAAGTTGGACTTACCTAATTGGACTGTATGTCCTAGGTATACGTAGTGGTCAACAACTTTGAGAATCGAGTTCCCAACTGATATGGGGGCGGGCGCAACATGGGCATTCGACATAATTTTCGTCTTGTCCATGTTCATTTTAAGGCCCACCCTTAGGGAAACTCTGTTGAGGCCTTCGAGCATCGTGCTGAGGTCTTCCATCGATTCTGCCATGACCACAATATCGTCGGCAAACCGAAGGTGAGTGATGTACTCGCCGTTGATGTTGATGCCAAATCCTTGCCATTCCAAGAGCTTGAAGGCGTCTTCCAATGCGGCAGTGAACAGTTTCGGAGAGATAACGTCTCCCTGTCTCACGCCTCGTTGCAATGGAATCGCCTTCGAAATTTGCTCTTGTACTCGGACCGACATGGTGGCGTTATTGTACAAACACTTCAACACTTCGATATACCGATGGTCAATACGGCACCGCTGGAGAGACTCAAGCACCGCCCACGTCTCGATCGAATCAAAGGCTTTCTCATAGTCCACAAACGCTAGACATAAGGGCAAGTTATACTCCTCGGTCTTCTGTATAACTTGCCGCAGCGTATGGATGTGATCTATGGTGCTGTAGCCTTTTCGGAAACCGGCTTGTTCGGGAAGCTGGAAGTCATCAAACCTGCGTTCGAGACGATTCGCGATGACTCTTGAAAACAGCTTGTAAACATGGCTCAGAAGCGAAATGGGTCTGTAGTTCTTAAGCAATGTGTTGTCACCCTTCTTAAAGAACAACACCGCTACGCTTCTGTTCCATGCTTCCGGCGTTGACCCTTCGAGGACAACACGATTTCCATTCATAATGTTCCTCAAATAAGAGATTATGGTCAATGTATCAGCTTAAGATAATTTCAATAAATAAATAATTAATAATTCAATAATAGATATAATTATAAAAGATAACTTAGGACTCGCAGCCCATAAGAGACGAAATTTCTTACCTGATAATTTAACAAACAATAGGGCGGTAACATCGACACAACTACTGGAGCGGTACGTGAAGGGAGGCCACAGAAACATTTTGTTTATTAATGATATTTTTGTATAATTGAGCAACATTTTAACAAACAAAATGACCGTATTTATGCTCAAAGCTCTAAGGAAGGTTCCAATTAATGGACAAAGTGCAGCGTGGCCACTATCCGACATCAGTGATGGTTTGGTGGGGTGTTAGCTATGAAGGAGTCACTGAGCCATACTTTTGTGAAAAAGGTATCAAAACATCGGCACAAGTGTATCAAGATACCATTCTTGAGAAGGTAGTGAAGCCCTTAACAACGCCATGTTCAATAACCGAGAGTGGTCCTTCGAGCCAGACTCGGCGCCGGGTCATAAAGCTCGGTCTTCGCAGTCGGTTGGAAACGAACGTCTCGAATCTCATCAGAGCTGTAGACTGGCCGTCGTCGTCTAGTCCCGATCATAATCCGCTGGATTATGATTTATGGTCAGTTTTTAACCAACTTCAAAAAAAGGAGTCTACTCAATTCGACCGAATATATGTTTTTTTTTATTATTTTTTTTATGTGTGTTCGCGGATAACTTCGTCGTTTATGAACCGATTTTGATGATATTTTTTTTGTTAGATAGAGTATACTTTCGTGGTGTAGTATACGTTCCGTCCCATTCAAATTTCATCAAAATCGGACAAGCGGCTTTTGAGTTATACTCCAATAACTGAAAAGTGCTCCGCATACTTAGACGATATTATAGTTGTGGTTGAAGACATCGGAGAACATACACAATGACAATTGATCCCGTGAGTAGCAAAGGTCACTGAAAAGGGTGAAAAAAAATTTTTTTAACAAAAAATGCAACCGACTTCAACACTCAAAAGTGTGTCGCCGCGATGGCATCTCCATACCATAACCACTCTTACATATACCTGGCAACGAAACTCTGTTGTGTATATACACACCTCCACACACCTACGTGTGTATGTATGTGGATGTGTGTGAGGCACATTCACGCCGCGTGGGTACGCTGCACATTCCTCTTTGCTTACCACAAGTCTATCGTCTGGACAAGAGCCGCTGACTCCCGCGCATTGGCTCTTAGCGTCCAAGTAGTAGTCCTCGGCGGAGCCCTTGAGCGTGGTCTGGTTGACGTAGGCCACGGTGACGTCACCGCCGACCATCTGCGAGCGGCGCGCGTCCCCGGACAAGCCGAAGGACATGTACTCGCCGTCCTCTGGAACACGATATTCTCGTCATCTGGGCTTACTGGTTATTGTTTGTGTTGGAACTTTTAGCATACGCTTTTAATTTTGTACAGTTCAGAAACGTTCGAACGAGCGAAGCGAACATATTAGTACCTACAATTCTTAACTTCTAGTATCAATATATATAATATATGAGTAATACAAGGAAATTCATTTAGCGAGGCGTTGCACAAATATTTATTTTAGTGAACTGAAATTAATAATAATAAGTTCTTTATTATCCTCCCACATAAAATCCTGAACTACTAACACTATATACCATCTATGTAAGGTTTGCATGGCTGTTAAGGTTCTGTGGGAAGAGCAGGAGCCCAAACAAGGTAGACCCTGTGCAATGGCACTCCTGGCCCTTCCCTCGGAACTTGTCAGCGTATACATTTATACATGTATATTATAGTAAAAACCTTAACTAATGTTGGATACAAAGAGATACAAGAACATTTCTTTTGTAATTACGAGTAGCGTGTGAGAACTAACTAAAAACAAACATGAGAGTATCCACAGGTAAGTGCGATATTAATAAAAAAGAGAAGAGCATTAGCATATACAAGTACACTACTTTGGTAAGAGCGATCTTATTCTAAAGCTAAGACTTATTTACTATTATTAACTTATTATGTATGTGTCATAGAGTTATATTAGTTTTGGTGTGTGTGTGTGTGTGTGTGTGTGTGTGTGTGTGTGTGTGTGTGTGTGTGTGTGTGTGTGTGTGTGTGTGTGTAGTAAGATGTATAGCTGTCTAACTGATAAGAACCTTGTCTCCCTATACAGCTGCATAGTAGAGAAAAGTCTTGGCTTAAAAAAACTTATTTTCAAGATGAGCCTTTGTGCCCTCTCAATTTTAATCATATGAGTTTTAGGCATGCCACCTCACGCGGAAATACAGTATGAAATGACTGACTGGCATAATGTTTGATACAGTGTATCCATTAGGTTTTTGTTAGCAACATGCCTTAGTTTTTTAAACACATAATATGATAGTTTGCGAACTCTTTGAGACATATAGTTAGCGTGGTCTGCAAAAGATACATTTTGATCGATAACTATTCCTAGATATTTTATATGTTGAGTTCGTTCGTTATGGTAACTTTATTTTCCCACCCAGGTGAGTGATCAAACCTGAATGTGTAACATGTGTGTGAACAAGTGTGAGCGCCGTAACGCACACTGACACTACAACAATATATCTTATATGAGGATCGAGTCAGCGAAACTCTTCAAATGTGTCAATTAGTATTGGTCGAGTGAAAGGCGCGCGTATTACTTCAAACATTCGCGCGACTCTCTCAACTTTTCGTATACATTCATCTTTTATAATATAAAAATGGATCATTGAATGCGTTGCGTAGCAGAATACGTATTAAAAATAAATAAAAAATTAAAGAATCGACTGTTCGGCGGTACGAAGTTCGCCGGGTCAGCCAGTAATACACGAAAATTATTTAGTAACATTGCACACTTCTTCTTGCGGATAGCCGAACAGTTTCGGCCCTCGCTCGCTGCTCGCGCACACATCGCTATCCATTCTATTTCATAATCTATTTTTTTATATGTCATCTCAAGTACCATCATCTCAAAACTGCTAATGTGAAAGTAAGGTTAAATCAGACTGCCGCTCCCACGTTGTTATACAATAGTTCCGTTATAGGCCATGGTAGCGGCGGATCTCACGGCGGTTGTCACACAACATGTAAACAGTTGTGTTGTGGCGACACCATCGGGGCTATGGAGGTTTTATTGAAAGTGTCACGTCAGATCTCAAATGAGGTTAGTGTGTATCTAACTGATATTATTGTGAACCTGAGCTCGCATCACGTGGATTGTTTTAGCGGTTTTTATACTTGTAAGGAGCGGCGAGTTTGCTAGATTCTCGAGTATTGTAATTATGAGCATCCTCTCTTCTGGAATAGGCATTCGTATTTCCAGTTGCATTTGTTGCGACTCGAAGTATGTGTAGACGTGGCAAAGTCATGATTCCCATTTACGAGTGCAGCCGTAGCGTTTCATCGGACGCCCTGCATGCGATCACTCGCACAGCTCGTTTTTGCAGCAGCGCGTCCCCAATGCTCGAGCCCGTACCGAACAAGTGACTGAACGCTAGCAAAACAGCATGAAAGCATCTCTTGTTTTGGTAACGTCGAGGCTGCTCTACCTGAAGCGAAACATGCTCTCACAAGTTTGCTGTATAAACGGTCTACGTGAGATTCCCATGTTAGTGCAGGATCTATACAAACCCCGAGAAAGAGAACAAATCGCACCTGATCTATGATTTCACTGCAGTATTTACTTCTACCTACTTGATAAGATGTGTCTCATTTCAAATTTTCAAAATTATTTATTTCAGGCAAATTACACCCATTTTTTTTTTCACATAACAATCCATGAAATACAATAAAATGTCAGTTCAAAATTATATTCTCATATCAAATGTATAAAGCTCATTAAGGTTGAGCTTCCGGCCAATTCGTTACAATAAATATACGTATTACATGATTTGTTGAATAATCGTTTGTCCGAGTTTTAACTTAGTTAAATAAATAATAATCACGTCAACTGAGTCCCACGGGCCGCCCGCGGCCACTGCGTGTGTTTGGAGACAGAATTTCAATCTTGAGGTCCAGGCACTACGGTGTACATTTCATTGCTATATATCAATTCACTAAAAACTCAAACCTCAAATGGGGATCGATCAAGCGGCCGTCTGATCGAAGGCCAACGCTTTATTACGATGCTATCAGTGCTTTAAAATGCGCGCTTTAGACAAGATGCGAAAATGTTGCTAAATATTGCTATAATATGTTGCAATAATATTAGTATTGAATATATTTTTTGTTGTAAATTTGTAAATTTACCTTGATGTTTTCATTCTCACCATTACATATTTTTACTTTTAAAAATGTATCGGTACAGTACCAGTTTATATATGTAATTTGTATATTTGTACATAGTAATATTAATTAAATAGTATTAATATCGTGTAATACTACTACTAGGTTAACCTACGAGTGTTGATTAGTCTAGTCACCTAGTCTGACCACAAGCGACTCGGGCCTCGGGCCTCGGGCCTCGGGCCTCGGGCCTCGGGCCTCGGGCCTCGGGCCTCGGGCCTCGGGTACAAACCCGGCTGTATGCCGACGTGGGTCCTGTTTCACATTCGCCCTACGCACGTGTGCTTGTTTCACCTCTATATCATACGTTATCGTCATCATGCGACGGTCGCCGTGGCTCAGTCGTCAATCGCGTGAGTTCCGCTCCCCGATTCCCTGGGTTCGAATCCCGGTAAACATGAGTGATGAGGATGGATGTTTGTTCCGGGTCTAGGATGTCTATTGTGGTGTCATTGTGTGTGTCCATCCCTCCCGCGAGCCAGGGTATCCTAGTCATCATCATCTCAGCCATAGGACGTCCACTGCTGGACAAATGCCTCCCCCATTGATTTCCACAAGGACCGGTTGGAAGCGGCCCGCATCCAGCCCTTGCCTGCGATCTTAGTCAGGTCGTCTGTCCACCTAGTCGGTGGCCGTCCTATGCTGCGCTTGCCAGTCCGTGGTCTCCATTCGAGAACCTTTCGGCCCCAACGGCCATCGGTTCTTCGAACTATATGCCCTGCCCACTGCCACTTCAACTTGCTAATCTGCTGGGCTATGTCGGTGACTTTCGTTCTTCTACGGATCTCCTCATTTCTGATTCGATCACGTAGAGAAACCCCGAGCATAGCCCTCTCCATAGCTCGTTGTGCGACTCTGAGCCTGTTCAGAAGGCCCATAGTCAGAGACCACGTTTCAGTTCCGTTTTGCTGCCGGGGACTGGGGGCCTGGTCGAATTTTGCTTAATCATAATGGGGGGGGGGGGGTTTGCCAATACTCGCCAGGCAGGCGGGTTGGCGAGCGGTATATAAGATACGACCCTCAGAAGGCGCTGCTGCCCATCCTTCTGGTACGTGATCCCTTAGTCGACTCTTACGACACCCACGGGAAGACATGGGGGGGTACTATTCTAAGCCGGTACCCCACGGCAATTATGTTGAATTATGCGTATCCTAGTGTGGGGGTGTAAGTGTGAATCTGTTGGTCTGGTTGTTTGTTTATGTCAACCGTAAGTGGTCCACTTCTGGACATAGCCCACCCCCATCGATCGTCACAAGGACCGATCGGAAGCGGCGCGCATCCAGCCCCTTCCTGCGACCTCGGTCAGGTCGTCCGTCCACCTCGTCGGTGCACATCCAATGCTGCGCTCGCCTGGCTGAGGTCTCCACTGGAGAACTTCTCGCCCGCGGCGGCCATCGTGACATGGAAACACTTACCAAGCTTGGAGACCAGCTGCAGGACGATGCTGTCCCCGGCGATGGCCCAGCGCACCTCGAACGCGAGCTCGTCGTGCAACACTTCGCAGTTCAGCTTCGACTGTCGACGACACAACACAAAACGTCATTAGACACGAGTGTCGGTGCTCGTGGTCCGTGTGGAGTGGAGTGCCCCCCCGCAGCGCTGTTGTATAGTAGGGAGGGACCTCCCGTGGGCATATACGTACACGTGTGCTGGAATACGGACTGTACCCGTCGAACTGCTGCGATCATTATCGGAACCGTCACTCCCCCGCGCCCGCACTCCCCCTTGCATGTCGTACGCAGTGCTGGTCGAACAGTGGATCCTTGCACTGATGTAATCAATATATCGATAAATCGATTGTATCGATTATAGTAGAACACCATTGACGGTAGACTCCCGACCTGACAAGTTTTCTTGGTACATATGTATTTATAAGTGTATCGAGATGTGAATAAAACAATGTGACAGCCTGCTTAGCTTAGCTCCTTTATCCTTATTAAGGCGCTCAAACCATTCTCAACCACTCCCCCCTCGCTCTTCTCTATTAAACACTAGCGCTCCGCCGCGGCTTCGCAAGGGTAAAACATTTACAACTAAATATTAGCAGTACCGCGGCGAACCGCGACCGCGTCCGCGCGCGCCCCGTATTCTCCTTGACAAAGACAACCGAATGTGGTTGAAACTATAGTCCCCCCTCTGGCTTGTGAGGTGAGTAACTCCCGTGTTTTATACATTCATAATTATCTCGACTGTTGCAAAAAGTTCCACATACTCCCTCTCCTCTCCGAGAGAAGAGAGATAACAGACATTTATTTATTTTATTTATTTATTAACATTCACACAAGGTCTTCAGGTCCCAAACTAGGCAGAGCCTGTGCTATGGTAACCTGTTGACTGATATATATACTTATATACATATACACACCCAGACACAGGTCAAACAGACATGTTCATGCACACAAATGTTTGACCTGTCCGGGAATCGAACCCGGGACCAGCGGCTCAGAAGGCAGAGTGCTACCAACTGCGTCAACCGGCCAGTTAACATCGTTTTCCTATTTAAGATAACAAGTAATTTAATTGACTTTCGCGAGTAATTAAGTATAATAAAGCTATAATTTGCTTTCAGTCGGTAATAGCTTTAACATCTATATATAAGATATAATATGTAATATTGCTGTTCTTCCTCTCAGAAGATAAATAAAATCTAAATAAGTATATATGATCATGGCACTACCCGACTATGCTAACGTTTGTAATTTTATCGAAGGCTCAGTACTTCACCAAAACTTTATAATCTAACCCCCAAGCAAACGGGTGAAGGCGAGGTGAACCAGCGGCGGGCGACGGGCGGCGGGCGGCGGGCGGCGGGCGTGCCGGAGACGGGAGATTGACCGGACGGGCCGGCGGACCCGCGCCCGGACGGTGTGGTGGAGTGTGAGCGACCTTCGTGCGTCCGGGCGCACAAACCGAATTTAAAATGTTTAAATTCAGATACATTCAAATTTAAATGAAAAAAATTCCAGCGTAAACAATATGTTACGTCCGATCGAACGACGACTTTAGCAGAGTCGATTGTCTGTTGCAGAGCAGTTCTGGATATTTTACGAACACTTCGTGGAATCAGACAACTTGTTTTTTTTTAATATTTTTTTTTCACAATAGACTGGCGTTAACAACTTACATCAGGTATCTCACCTGATGTTAGTTGATGATGCGGTCTACGATGATTCACGCCTGCCTAGAAGATACCTGTTCACTCGTGACTTGAAGATGCGATAAAACAATAAACAATTAAATAATAAAAACAATGTTTATTGTCGTTATGACGTTATGCCCCCCGCGTCCCCCACGCTGCGCCAGCGGTACATTCCTAACGCACAGCTATACTCGGTACAGTGTGCATGACTAGTTATACTGTGATAGTAAATAGTTCAACATGTACAAATGCTATTGTGCCCTACACCGCAGGCAGTCTACACTGCATCGGTGCAGTCCATGCTGATGCATCGACTGCACTGAAATCTTATCAAAAGGGGAGAGAATACTGCACGACCCAATAATTGCCAGCCAAATAATGTACAGCCAATATTGCCTGTACAAAGTTTGTACGGGTCGATAATGTACGGCCAGTATTGTACAGCCAAAAATATAAATAAACCGACAAAAATAGGTTGATTAAAAAACAGCTATTAAAAATGCTGAAGAAGTAAGGGTTAAAAATGTTGACTTATTCAAATAGGTACTAGTTAAACTTAAGAGTATATTGACCGATAAGCCGATGCAATAAATAAACGAATGTAAAATGTCAGCGTGCTCGTAAACAAGTAGTAACATCTGCCAACCCCGACTCTACCTGGTACTTGTCTGCCCTACCGCTAGAGTGTATATAAAAAGCTGGAGGCATGGAGGGAGAGTCTGTGCGTTGTTACGCAAGGGCGGAGGGGCTGCACTTCCCGCCGCGCCGGAGCAATCACTAAATATAAATACAATGCATATAACCTCTTTTTTTTTTCTAAATCTTTAAAACTAAGGCAGAAAAGGGGTGTTGTCGTTCATAGGAGGGGTCAACTGTTTCGACTTTTTGAGGCTATACAGTATAACATGAGATTCGGGAAAATGTCCCTACCTCTGGAAGACCATGTCTATAGTCTGTGCCCTACGATTAGTTCATTGCACTGAATCGTGCAAGCGAGGCTTTGTCTATGGGTGTACACGGATTATTGGCTGTACATTATTGCCCATGCAAAAAATTTCCGGTCCGTATTTTACGTATTTTACCAATAATGTACAGCTGTATGTACACTGGATTCGAATTATTGGTTGCATATTATTGGCCGAGCATTATTGCCACGGCCAATATTGTACAGCCCGTATTGCACACCCCAATAAATGGTGTACATGCCACGGATTATTGCCTGTACATTATTTGGTCGAGAATTATTGGCCGTACAATATAGGGACTCATCAAAAGCCTACTAAATAAACAGTAGTGTGTAATTGAGTTTGCGAAGGTGGAGCAAGAAGGTACAGTGGCCTACTGGAGCCCACTCCCGAACACCCCGCAGTAGCCCGAAAGAAAGAAACAGTCTTAGGCTTTGGAATTTGAAAAAAGAAATCATTATAATTTGAAAACTTTTATTACGTACTTGAGTATTGTCATAACCTTAATTTAATTATAGCTTTATTAAAACACAAAATAAACGAAATCCAACAGTTCACATCTAAGAACACACAGCTAAACGTGGTCGTCGATCTGTTCGTATGTGTGTGTTTATATAATATTTATCACAGGCGTTGTAGGTTCGTATTGATTATTAACTAAATAGAAAACATACAATAATATATTAGTTAATATTGAAAAATATAAAACAATATAAATTGCGTATTTCTTACTTGTTGAGAATTATAATAGTAATTGATTTAAAACTAAGAAAACTTCCCTATGGGTTGCTGTATAGCAAATATAATAAAATACTATGATATATATACAAAACTAACGACAGAACTTATTAGTAAACGCGTTAAACTAGTCCGGTACTCGGGGTCAATGACACGATCAGCTCCGGGGATGATGTTCTTTTGTAAATCAACATGTCGTGGTAGCGACCGAGGCTTCGGTCGTGTGGAGGCGAGAGTTTCACATAAATACATGTGTTATTATACAACAAAATACCTATTTGTAATCAGGCTTCGAACGGCCGCGGCGCGGGCGCGGCGTATACAAGATGGCTAACGTTTACAAATGAACATAATATTTAAAATATTATGTTTAGTTAACGCCATAAAACTTTTATCGTAAGTGCCCTTTTTCATCCGACATACGTCTAAATAAATACACAACAATTGCTGTAGTGGACTGGAGCGGAACTTACTGAACAAAACAGGATGAGATGATTCTAGTGCCTCTAAAAAAACAATAAATTCTAAAAAGAAACCAGATACATTTAGAACTGTTTGAGAATGCGATCCACACGCGCGACGCGACGCACGCGAATGCGATTGTGACGCGCGACGCGACGCACGAGAATGCGATCATGAAGCGCGACGCGACGCACGCGCACGTGCCAGTCACTGTCCAAAGCTCAGCTCAACGAAACCATTAGCCGCGACCACAACGAGCGCGGGGCGAGGGGCGAGGGGCGAGGGCTGCGGAGCGCAGCTTTGATCCGTTCTTTATATTTGCTACGAAAACTTATTATGTATAGTGCGTACCTATACGCATATTTCAGTAGTCTAAATACGTTTATAATTGATCACATTTAAAACTTAAACCTTAAAATCCATGATTTAACAAGATCAAATATTACGTTCAATTCCATAATCTAAATGGCACCATAACCGGGACACTGCCGATACTCGTCGAACATGTACCTGTGCGTACTCCGTGTACTCCTAGTACCTATCGTCGAACATGTACCTGCGCGTACTCCGTGTACTCCTAGTACCTATCGTCGAACATGTACCTGTGCGTACTCCGTGTACTCCTAGTACCTATCGTCGAACATGTACCTGCGCGTACTCCGTGTACTCCTAGTACCTATCGTCGAACATGTACCTGTGCGTACTCCGTGTACTCCTAGTACCTATCGTCGAACATGTACCTGCGCGTACTCCGTGTACTCCTAGTACCTATCGTCGAACATGTACCTGTGCGTACTCCGTGTACTCCTAGTACCTATCGTCGAACATGTACCTGCGCGTACTCCGTGTACTCCTAGTACCTATCGTCGAACATGTACCTGTGCGTACTCCGTGTACTCCTAGTACCTATCGTCGAACATGTACCTGTGCGTACTCCGTGTACTCCTAGTACCTATCGTCGAACATGTACCTGTGCGTACTCCGTGTACTCCTAGTACCTATCGTCGAACATGTACCTGTGCGTACTCCGTGTACTCCTAGTACCTATCGTCGAACATGTACCTGTGCGTACTCCGTGAACTCCTAGTACCTATCGTCGAACATGTACCTGTGCGTACTCCGTGTACTCCTAGTACCTATCGTCGAACATGTACCTGCGCGTACTCCGTGTACTCCTAGTACCTATCGTCGAACATGTACCTGTGCGTACTCCGTGTACTCCTAGTACCTATCGTCGAACATGTACCTGTGCGTACTCCGTGTACTCCTAGTACCTATCGTCGAACATGTACCTGTGCGTACTCCGTGAACTCCTAGTACCTATCGTCGAACATGTACCTGTGCGTACTCCGTGTACTCCTAGTACCTATCGTCGAACATGTACCTGCGCGTACTCCGTGTACTCCTAGTACCTATCGTCGAACATGTACCTGTGCGTACTCCGTGTACTCCTAGTACCTATCGTCGAACATGTACCTGCGCGTACTCCGTGTACTCCTAGTACCTATCGTCGAACATGTACCTGCGCGTACTCCGTGTACTCCTAGTACCTATCGTCGAACATGTACCTGCGCGTACTCCGTGTACTCCTAGTACCTATCGTCGAACATGTACCTGTGCGTACTCCGTGTACTCCTAGTACCTATCGTCGAACATGTACCTGTGCGTACTCCGTGTACTCCTAGTACCTATCGTCGAACATGTACCTGCGCGTACTCCGTGTACTCCTAGTACCTATCGTCGAACATGTACCTGTGCGTACTCCGTGTACTCCTAGTACCTATCGTCGAACATGTACCTGTGCGTACTCCGTGTACTCCTAGTACCTATCGTCGAACATGTACCTGCGCGTACTCCGTGTACTCCTAGTACCTATCGTCGAACATGTACCTGCGCGTACTCCGTGTACTCCTAGTACCTATCGTCGAACATGTACCTGTGCGTACTCCGTGTACTCCTAGTACCTATCGTCGAACATGTACCTGCGCGTACTCCGTGTACTCCTAGTACCTATCGTCGAACATGTACCTGTGCGTACTCCGTGTACTCCTAGTACCTATCGTCGAACATGTACCTGCGCGTACTCCGTGTACTCCTAGTACCTATCGTCGAACATGTACCTGCGCGTACTCCGTGTACTCCTAGTACCTATCGTCGAACATGTACCTGTGCGTACTCCGTGTACTCCTAGTACCTATCGTCGAACATGTACCTGCGCGTACTCCGTGTACTCCTAGTACCTATCGTCGAACATGTACCTGTGCGTACTCCGTGTACTCCTAGTACCTATCGTCGAACATGTACCTGCGCGTACTCCGTGTACTCCTAGTACCTAAAGGAGGTATGTTTCGCTTCATTACAACATAACACCGAGTCGAACAAATAAACAGTAAGTGTGTGCGCGCGCCGCTACCTCTTAGACGTATATTTATTGGGGAAAATAGTAAACTATATAGGTTTAAGCCAAGCTTCGGAGAAGGGGTTCATAAATGATGAATGTGAAAAGGAAAGGATGTCGCAAGTGTCGCAAGCGAGCCGCATCGTGTCGTCGTTACACAACGCTACCGCGCCGCGCCGCGCCGCGCCGCACCGCACCGCACCGCACCGCTCCGGGTCGGAACTAGGCCAAGGTCACCGGCCCTCCGGCTGCGTCCCAGAACCTCCCGGGTCGGGGGCTGTGGTAGGGCACCAGGCGGTACTGAGGCGGTCGGTGCTGCTGCTGCTGATATCTACGGGTCTGTTCGTCGAGCAGTTCGTGGGCCCGGCGTCGGTCCGCCAGATCTCCGCCCGGGAACTGAACGCTCTCATACAATTGATTCGGCTCTCGGTAATATATTTCTTGACATCTTTGTTGTTGATAGTTCTCGCTCTGCGCTTCATACAGGTGCGGTTGAATAATTAGTTGATCGGGTTCTTGATATATTTGTTGCAGAGGTTCGAGTTGGTGTCGATTTCGTATTTGATGGTGCGGCCGTACGGTCGGCGTTCCATAATGTCCCGGTCGCTCCAGTCGATCTATCGCTGGCTGTGGATAGATGTTGTGTGTTTGCCGGTTGTCATCGTTGTTCACTTGTTTCTGCGCGGCCGCGGCCGTCCGCCGCTCGAAGTCGTCCGACTGATGACTCTGTGACACTCTCTGTTGTTGGTAATGTTCATCGTGTTCGATCAGTTGTTCGGCGGGGGGCGTGTAGGTATCTGCGCGGCGGTGCAAGGAGGAGGGGTCCGCGGGGGAGTCCAGTAGAGCGGCTAGGGGACCGGCGCCGGGGTTCAGGTGGGGGCGGTAGGTGGTGGCGTCGAGGCGAGCGATGGGGCGTCTAGGACGCGGACGCTTGTGCTGGGCGGCGGGAGGGGGCGCCGCAGCGGCGGCTGGACTCTCCTGCGCCACCAGCTCTTTGTTGCGGCTCTGCAACAGGAAACCTGCGCTCAGAATTGCAGGAGGGACGGGAGGGGAGGGTGATGTGGGAAGATTCCTGAGAATATCTACCTTTTGGCTTTCGACTTGAAAAACTATCGTGACACGGTTCGGCTCCAAGTCTCATAGCTTTGTTATGGTCGCTGCGTACTTTTGGATTTTGTTGGATGATGTTACTTTTTGGGTGTCGTCACACAAAACCTTAAGGAAATGTTTTTCGTTGATAGCGGTCATAGATTACGTCACATATTTTTTAATGAAAACTTTTATGATTAAATTATTTGAAATTAGTTTAAAATACGTACAGCTATCGGGTGATCTGACAGGAATCTAGTATCATTACTACAGTACCTTTGTGTAAGCAGTGACGCTTGCTGTGAGATCACCGAGCGGACCGACCGCGCCCTCTCGACCGCCAGCACACGCGCCCCGCACACGCTCGGGAACCCCTCGCCCCACGGAGACAATTATAACATGCATATCGAGCTGAACGTTTGTGTCCAGGTTGCGTAACTTAAACTTAAAAGTTAAATTGAAAATGAGGTCTCACCAATCTTAAGGAGATTTATTTAAATCAGTCCTTTTTATATCTATATGTACACTATAAAAACTTTTTTTTTAAAGCTTGGAATCTTTCACTCCCGGAGTCCCAACTCTTTGGAACTGAGCTATCATTGCTATCCATTTCAGTTATCCACGGGCGGGTAGCAGCTAGTGAATCACCTACCATACATGTTACTGTACCAGCTGTGCTATTAGAATTTATTCTTAATATTTTATTGTAATAAAAGCAGCTGCCCGATTCAATCACATCGTATTTAATATATGCTGTCATGAACATATCGTTGAACCGATTCGAAAATAATGGTACAGCGGCTTCTCGGGACTTCTTCAGGCGGTGGCTCGTGGGCCGAACTCAACATCTCTGAAGTTCCATTCGGGTCCATACAATGTTTAAGATATAAAAACAATGATTGATGAATGTGTCCTGCTTGCCGATATTTAATAAAAAAGCGATTTCGACCTCGGTTTTAAATATACTCTTAAAAAACTTGAAAAATGGGTGAAACAAGGTAACGGGACAAATGTAGTCCACGCGCTCAATACGCGGGCCGCAGCTAATTAATAATTAAAGTTAACAAAATAAGATAACAGAATGGTGTCGCTATCACTCAAAACGATCAGATGAACTTTATGTTTACGGCTAAAGGAATCATTAAACAGCAAGTTGCAAAAATATAATTATGTGAATGGTAAAGTATGTCACGGCCGTACGTCGAGGGCCATTGACCCGCCTTTCGAAACCTGCGGAAGGTCAGTCTCGCATCTCGTACGGTCTCTCCTAAGCATGTGTAGGTAGGGACATGACTTTATAAAGACCACTAGAACCGTATTTAAAAATGGCAAGTTTTGCTGGCTCCATTTCTACAAACGAGGAACGCTTCTGGTCTCGGGCGCGCCCTGAGCCTGTGTCCCGGGAGAACACACTGATACCGTGTAAGCGTCCAAGACACGAGCGACTGACATCATCGCTCCTCACAGAAATGTTTCCCTCCGCCGCGGGGCGGAACACACCCTAGCCGCTCCCGGCAACTCGTCACGATACGGGTTAAATTATCGAATTGCCGTTGTATACTTATAGATACTGTGAATTGACAAAAAAACTTTTATAGCTTGAAAATTTCGAACGAAACATTTTTCACGTGATACCTCTGTGGTTTTTATATTAAAAAATATGCAATATTCAATTTTAGAGCTTCAATAGTTTTAATTTATTGACCAAAACGTAAGGAACAGGATAAATGCGAAGATTAAATGAAGATAGGTCTCAGGAACCATATGCGACCCGCGAATGCTCTTGAAACTCAAGGGCAAAATGTATAAGACCATAGTGAGACCTGTCGTGATGTATGGATCTGAATGTTGGACAGCGAAAGAGGTGGATGAAAGAGAAGTGCGTGTGGCAGAGATGCGAATGTTGAGATGGCTGTGCGGTGTGACTAGGATGGATAAAACAAGGAATGAGTATATCAGAGGAAGCTTGGAAGTAGCACCAGTGAATGATAGGTTGAAAGGGAATAGAGTGGCTCGCTACGGGCGTGTCATGAGGAGGGATGATAAGCATATAACAAAAAGAGTACTTAACATGATGGACTGTGTGTAGAATGATATGTTTATGAAAGGTGTGAGCACTGAGACGACTAATGATAGAAGAGAATGGAAGAGGGAAACATGTTGTGACGACCCCACCTAGCATGGGATAAGGACAAGAAGAAGAAGAATAGTTTTTCTTTACTCAGCTTAGACGGGAAAGATAGACTCGCAAATCCGAGTAATTGTTGAATACGAGTTCCGATCCGACGCGGAACCACCGCGGCAGGAACGGCTCCTAACATGACCGCTGCGATTGGCTTCCACTCGAAGAACGAAGCACTGAAGGAGATGGGGGAAGCTGACCCGAGTCTAATCACCGGAGTGAGCGGCACGGTTTAACGTTGCCCTGACTACATTATTTACTCATTTCCAAATCAATATAATAAAAAACTATGATGAATGGGTGCCTCACGATTTGACTGATCTGCAGAATGAAATGTGTGTTGAATCGATACAGAAATAAAGGAATATTGGATCGAATTGTGACGAGAAGTGGATACGATACGATAATCGTAAGGGAAAATAAAATGGCTGACTCCAGGTCAAATGCTTAACAGTGCCCTAAAGAAAAGCTTACTAATACTTTAAATTGGTAAGCTTTAGCGTAATGGTCTGGTAATGGTGTTGATTGGTCTCTTAATGTTCTTATTTCACTATAGCATTACCCTGATTCATACTCAGGAAGAAAAGGAGAACGTGACTACCCAGGTTTATGGGGAGTGACGCACGAGGCGGTGACACGTCGAGTCGTGTCCACATGAAACTGACAACAATGAAGCTGCACGAGAGCATCCGGCACGCAGCCATTGCAGCAGTACGTCACACCGGGACTTTCCCGCACCCGCGCAGACGATGGACAGGCCGCCATTGGACGGTTAGTGGGGAACACGGCTCTTAGAGCTGACGAGCCATCCGGGACTACAACCTTAAAACGGCGATCAGAAATCGAGTGTCGAGTCGATTTAGTGCTGTTTTATTTTGTGTTTTCTAATGATGCATACTTCAGACAGTCATGAAAATATACTTTTCTGTATTATCCCTCTACCTGCTGATGTAGCTCTGTGGTTCAATTTAAAAACTCACTGTCACACGTCACACATCAGCACTGTCTGAATATCTGACACTGGATGTGGTATAACGGTCGTCAAGAATGACTGCAATCAACGAGCCGGGCACTGGCCCGCCTCCAGCCAAACACACACGCACGAGTCCGTAGGGCGCCGACGTTCGGCTCATATCAATGATAATATTATAAAACGTCATTGGTTGAAATATAAGTTTCACTGCACCAACCTAGCTAGCGGGCCCACTTCTTCACGCAGATCTCGTTGATCGGTCCCATTGCTAATTATTAAGTATTTTATTAATTAGCAACCGAGAACATTTCCATCGAAATCATCGGAAACTTTTCCCAAAGACCGACGTATGTCTACTGGAAGCGGTTTAATGGTTTGTTTTTAAAATTAATAATATACATTTGTTTTTAGGGTTCTGTGCCTAAAAGGCTAAACGGGACCCAATCACTGAGACTCCGCTGACCGTCCGTCTCTCTGTCCGTCTGTAACCGGGCTGTATCAAATATTACACCGAAAAAGTTGTTTAAATAAACTTGTTTCGATTCATACTTGAGAGCATCGACCTCAGTTACCAATAATTGCTTAACTGTGTCTGGTGTATTTGCAATTCATCATAATATTATGTTGAAACTGACGAAAAGCACAAACAGATTGGATCCGCGCCCGCCCGCCGTCAGAACATGAAACATGGTTCCCTCGGACGTGTCTGTTCTAGTTCTAAACGTCATATCGTTGTCGGACGACTAACTCCATATGTACATTTGAATCGCACAGGTGCGCCTCTGGCGCGTTTGGGCTAAACAATGTTCGCCGGTGTCGTGGGCCGAGGGGCTCACGGTAGCGCTTCACGGGCTCCGAAAAGTGTTTCGAAACAGAGACTGTTCATTAATCTGCACTTCTCATTAGTTAACAGAAAAGAGAACAACTAAATACTAAGCTATACATATATTTATTATGTACAACTAATGCGAGTAAGTACTATAACAATGTTTGTCCGTACACACTGACTGATCTATATTTTTTTTATAGAGATGCTGAAAATACATGCACAAACAACTGTATATAACTGTATATATATATATATATAGATACAGTTGTTTATGTAGGTAATAAAAACTATTTTCTATATAATAAAGGTTGATCCACATAGACGGGTCCGTCCGTCTGTGGAGACCTTCTATCTCGGGAACGCTGGAGGTATCGTGTTGAAATCAAAACGATATATTCAGGTCTACAGTCTCCTGAAGTTGTAAATAAATGAACATTTAATGTTAACGTACAAAAAAAAGGTATTTACGGTCGTTATGCCACAACAACGTACATTTTCACTCTCACAAGAGAATTAACATTTATTGGGTATTTTCCGTTGAGCTACAACTATGAAATTTGGCAAATAATACTGGCACTATATACTGAGCATTCTAGGTCTAGCGTGATAACATCTTCGACCACATCGTCACTGACCATCGAGTGAGATAATGGTCAAAACGCTAGATTTAAACAGGGTAAAAAAAATTTCTGAATGTCTATACATTTCTAATAAAATCATAAAAAACAGGGTGTTTACGCAAGCAACGGCGGAGGTTCAAATTTAGAATTGAGTTACCCGTGTCATGCGGGTATCGTGTAAGGGGTCCGTTGGCGCGACCTCGAACAGATTACCTACTTAGTTACCTATTTTTATGATGTATAGTTTTCAATTGATGACGAAGAATGAAAAAAAATCCTTTATTTAAGTAAAGAAAAACCATTGTTTATAATATGTACCTATAAATTTGTGCGGAACCCTCGGTGGGCGATTCCGACTCACACTTGTCCTTGCCGGAGGGCGCGCGGCACCGAACCAGTCTCACTCATATTCACGTCAACTCTTCATCGAAACTTTATAAAATGTTTCTAATTTAGGACAACGCTCGCATCACTTGAACAAATTGACTTTATTTATATTTTCATTGCTCTAACACGATTAAGCTCGGTGTGGTTAAGACGCGGTGTAATCGGGCTCTTGACGCATCCCGCTGGCGCGGCGTTTATAGTGTCAGTTATAACTCCACTTCTATTTAATATGATGTTTGCACTTACTGTACTGTACTGTACTGACTGTACTGTACTGTACTGTACTGTACTGTACTGTACTGTACTGTACTGAACTGTACTACCGGCCCCGGCTCCGATACGCGCGGGATGCGATGGGTTAGCCCCACCCATACCCTGAGGTGGCCTTCCCTATTTAGAAGTGGATACTCCGTGCGAATAATATGTGGGTAATGACTGAGTGCCGCGGTGGTACCGGCCTAGAATAGTACTCCCCCATCTCTTCCCGTGGGTGCCGTAAGAGTCGGCTAAGGGATCACGTACCAGGAGGAGGGCAACAGCACCTTCTGAGGATCGGAAATCATACTGCGCTCGTCAACCCGCCTGCCAAGCGTGGCGAGTATTGGCAATTCCCCCTATATGGAGGAGGCATATGTCCAACAGTGGACGTCCCATGGCTGAGATGAATGATAATAAATAATGAGCGAGTAAGATTCGTACCTGAGGGGACACTCCGAGCATCTTGAGGCTGGGCGGGACGCTGGCGAGCTGCTGCCTCGGGAGCGCCACGTGACCGAAGTTGACGGTGAAGGCCTCGCACCACACGGCGAAGTGCCCGATGTCGAACACTGTCAGCTCCTGGGGAGGACACGGTTCTCTGACTGATGGTCATAAAGAGAACAGGTTCTCACATACATGGAAAAGGACGCCACGGGATGTATTTCTTTGATTCCTCTAGCAAGTAGAACCCATCTCCATCCCCATACCCATCTCCTTGGCTAACGGAAGAAATCAAGGCTCTAATTCATAAGAAAGATGTTGCTAAGGCTAAGCTTAGAGCAAGTTTGTAAGCGATGTCAATAACGAAAAGTACATTAACTGCTAGAAATCGCTGCAACAGGGTGTGTAGGGATGCACTGCGACGCCATATCCGTGATTCAGTTGAAGATCAAGACCCAGCAAACATTTGGAAATTCCTCGGTCATTAGGAGTTGGTGAATCACGTCAGGATCGTCCAGCATCGACCTCAACCATCAAATGAACACGTTGGTTTATCTTTCTCCCGCGCCAACTCCTCACCAGTGACGATAACTAACGCATCGTTCCAATCTAATGGTGTCGTGGGAGAAGGTAATATAACTCGCAAAATGTAATCTCTCACTTCTCCTCACCACCCTCACGCAGACGATCTCCACATCTATTCGCAGGCTCCTTCCGATAAGCCGGTTGAAGCTATTGAACAAACTACTGTTAAGTTACGTCGTATTGCTGATTGGAGTGAGCGTTCCGGACTAAAGGTCAACCCTATCAAGACGCTGGCGATGATAACAGGTAGCTCCGGGATGTTAGCTAACACTGAGCCGGCGCACTTCCTCGGGTCGTGTTTGACGGTGTCACTGCGCCTCACAGTGCGCAACTAAAACACCTGGGGCTAGGCTAAGATGGTGCTTTATCTTGGGGTCCTCAGTTAGCATCCGTGAGCCGGAACACATTTGCATCTGGAGCCTCTCTCAGAACATTACGCTGCTTTCTTCCGACCGCCACCAAAGTTACGCTTGCACAATCTCGTCTACTCGACTGCGCTGGCGCCGGCCATCTCGACCTTAGGGAAGACCAGCTGAATGAACTTCAGCTCCAAAATTGTTGTATACGGTTTATTACGGACCACGTTTCCGAATTTTGCTTAAAACTCAAGTGGCTGCCTACACGCCTCCGCCGGGACACACGTATCGTTACACTGTTGTACAATATCTCGTACAACCCCTTTTGCCCAAGATACTTGAAAGAGAGATTTCTATTCCTTCGTTCTTGCAATGATCTCTGTCTTGGGTCACCGTAAGTTTTCCACTAGCAACACCAGCTATCCATCATAGTTCATTTTATGACAATTGTTATTAAGTATGAGTATTCACGCTGAACGCCTCTGGAGTACTCTTCCACACAGGATACACACCAGGCAAGCTCCATCTCTAGCAACGTTTGAGTTACATTATTATATTTAACTCCCCGTCCCCAACACACCGAACTAGTATATATATGTATATACGAGTGTGTGCGCACACCGTGCGTGTGCCCGCGCTCTGTGTAAATGAGTACTCACTGTGTAACATGTTGTTGACGTTCATTATATTGTTTATATTGTATTCGTCGTGAGGAGATAAACATAGCGATAGTTGATGTATGTATATTGATTTGTTTATTATGATAATTATATTGAACGTGTTGTTTGTGTATCACCGAACTTCCGACTCCTTATATATTATTTCCGTCGAATGGTTGTCTGGAAGAGATCGTTTTAAGCGATAAGGCCGCCAATTGTTGTATTGTATTGTTGGTTAGGTGTATGTTTTATTTTTATTGTTGTCTTTGGTAACCGGTGTGCAATAAAGTGTTTTGTAATGTATTGTATTGTATATTAAAGCATGAGCGTCTCTCACCCCTGGCAGCGTCAGCACGATGGTCTTCCGCTCGTACTTCCGCAGCGGCGCCTCCTTCCCGTTCTCGTCGGGGATGCGCACGCCCTGCGGAGACGGCTGCTCCCCGCGCCCGACCCAGAACTTGGCGTCTGGTGCACACATACATACATATATATCGGTAAGTGGGTTTCAAAATAATACTACTTCTAACAGAGGTGATTCAATTTAATAAAATAGATTTATATAAAGCGATCTCGAGAATGACGCCCCCTCGCGAGAGATATCTCGGGCTGCCCGGACAGCTGACGGGAGCACAAGCTCGGACGCGCGTGTTCGGCGCACGCGCTCACGTTACACACAGTGTCGCGCGAATCACAATTGTCTGCATAAAATACAATGTCGAATGAATGCCAACTTCTACATTATATATTATTATTACGAAACGTCACGAAATTAATACACAATAGTCCCGCAGTGACGAGAGGGCCGAGTGCGCGGAGCCCCGCTCCACAAGCTCAACAACGTAGTGGAACTGTGCGCGAGCGTGACGCTTACCATCACACAGGGCAAGCGTCACGTTCCTGACGATAATCGACATAATCCACAGTGCCCGGCGTTACTTCACCGTTCGTCACACGCTGGACTCCCGACCGTCGGCCGCTCGCCACAGAGTCGATGTTCCCTTTACTGCTGTTCTCATTTCGCTTCGTCCATTCCACTGATTCTCTAAACTGTATAGCTCTAGCGTTTGACCACTATCTCACTTGATGGTCAGCGAGGATGTTGTAGACGTTAGCACGCTGCACCTAGAATGCTCACTGGCTCTCAAGGACTGCTGCCTCTGAACACACTATGTGTTGGGTTACAGATTTCAAACTTGAGAGTGGTAGCTAGCCAGGCGGGTACTCGAAAGTACCCTACCACCATGCCGGGGATTTGATAACGGTGTTACCTTCACCGGACGCTATGTGTAATATGTAAATATATATATAGACTAAAAAAACTAGACCTGAAAAGATAAAATAAAGAGATATAATAACTAATAATGAAATGTGCGCCGAAGTTGGGATGGGGGGGGGGTCCGTACTCACCGGGAGCTTCCCCGTCGTAGGAGAAGTTGGGCACGAGCAGCGTCTGGGCGTCCACCACCACCACGGGGTCGGAGGAGACGCCGTGCACCCCGCGCAGCGCCGCCACCCGCACCGGCCTGGGGGGCTCCAGGTCGCGGGGGACGCTCGCGTCGCCGAAGTTAACCTGTCGCACACACAACAATATACAGCATCGGAGCGCGCGATACCAGCCGACTCTAGGTTTCGCGAGTACTCCATCTATTAACTAAGTGAAGGTAGGTAGCGCGTGTTGTGCGATTGGTGTCAGCAAGCTGTGGCGTGTGTGGCCGGCGAACAGTCTAGTCGTGGCGGCCGCACCGACCGGACGTTTGAGTAGTACCAGGGGTGCCTGTGTTAATAGTCAAGTACAGCGAAGTTACTGCCGCTGTCCATCGGGAGCCCCTAGTCGCCACACGCACGCGTCCCACGTCTCCACGGCTGGACGCGAGCAGTGAGTAATTGTGAGTAATCTATTATCTATCGTGATATCTTGTAACTGTTACATCTCTCTTTCTGAATTTTAACTGGAGTTTTGGCGCATGAGCGTCTACTTATTATTATGTATATCACAAACTCAATGTGGAAAAATACAGGTTTTTTTTACAGGGCCGATGGATATATTAACATAAAATACTAATAACTAATTACAATACCGCAGCTACTGCAATAACATTTGAGCAATCCACTAGCTATTGACAGCCTATAGACAACTCAAATGTTCTAACCCGCTACCAGTTGCCAGCGTGCCCAGAATTCTAGCAGCATTGCCATGTTGAATTGCAATGCTGATTCCTTGATCCAAATATGTGGCAGCATGTTGGTCACGCGTCGCTTCGATCAAACGCTCTGATAAATTTTAAATATGTATAATAAATGACAGTTTGATGAGTATGGGATCCACCGTCTGAGTGACCGACCGAACGATCACTACCCACTAGTATATGAAATAAAACAAAAAAGAAGACGTGTGGCGCTCGGGGACCGCCGCGGTGAAGCTATTGCATAGCATTTTTATCAACTTATGCAATTAATATATTAATAACTTATGCAGTAACGCCGATACAACCAATGCCACCTAGAGGCGAGTTGCTGAACTAAACAGACAAGCGTGATATTTCAAAAAAGTCATTAAAAGTTCTGCTATTCATCGATAGATGGAAAAACGAAATAGTATCACCGCCGTGCCGGTCGGAGTTGGGGATGTTAGGTTAGTTTCGTTACGGAATTTCTGGATTCGGTCTCCACGCTCAAGGCCCGCGATAGAAGCTATGCAATAGCTTAAAAAACCGGTTAAAAAAGTGTTAAAAATGTAATAAAGTTAACATTAACGAATAAAGCCAGTGCCAATAGCTAGTATTACATAAGTCGGTAGACTAGCGCTTATTTCTTCATGCCTCATCCTCATTCAAAATCAAATCATTTATTTGCTAAGTGCACAAGCTCAATGCCGATGTTGTTACAATGTGCGATAAGCCGCGATACTTAATCCTTATTGGATGTGCACATTAGTAAGGTAAAATGAGTCGATAGGTAACGATGGCATACATTTCATGTTAATCCAAGTCTGTACAAACTATGGAGCCACCTGTAAAACCCGTAAATTAGTGGGGCCGGAGTAAAACAAAAACATTCATGCGTGTAAATGAGTCCGTACCTGATTCACACATTCCCTTATACACAAATCACACACACATTAACTTCACACAGTACACACAACTCTATACTCCCAAATCGCACATAAACCCTATTACAAGTGTCGCTCTATAATCCAAGTGAAGTGAACTGAAATTTGTAGCATTTTTTTTTGTTCCCGTTTTTTTAACTTTAGCTAATTTAATTCGGCGAAAATGTTAGTCCGATAAAAAGGGGTAGACTGAAAAACAGCATTTCGTTTGCTACAATGTAAATGAGGCACGAGCTGAGTCTACCCCTACTGCTCTATAATTACTCAAGTTACTGTGCCAGTGTTTATACTAAGTAGCAGATTATTTAAGTAGGATATTTTTAATAGTGTTTATTTCTCTAGGTCTATCGTAGTACTTTATTATGCTTGAGCAATAAATGGATGATATTTATTTATTTAATAATAATAAAGAGATATTGAAACTGTTTTTAATAAAATGTCATACTTACGTAATAATCGAATATAAATATTTAGAGATTATTACGTATGCTATACTACGCGCCCATATGTAGGTGCATATACGTAATATGTACCAGGAGTGTTAGCCGTGTTTTCCCCAATCCGTGTCATGACACGGATTGGGGAAAACACGGCTAACACCCTGGTACATGGTGGTGCCCCCGCCTGCCGCCGGCCGGGGGCAGACGGGGGCAGACGGGGGGCGGGGTAGTGTGAGCCGATCGGGAAATGTGAAGGTCACATAGTAAACACGATGTGCGACCCTTGTTTTTGGAGAAGTAGCCGAATGATGGTTCATTTTCAAGGAATTTGCCCCCTGCCTTGTTAACGTCATCAAAAAGAGGTTTTTCTCAATAACAGGGTTTGTTTATGTACGCAATGTTTGTATGTAGTTATTTGTTCAAAACTTTACGATTTAATGACATTTTTTCTAAAATCTGTGCCTGAAGCAATGTGTGACGCAAGGAGTACCTTGCGTCACACCGATCGGGTCGCGTTCGTCCGTCCGTACAAACTACTAATGTGTAGAACATCTTATGTTACAGTCGCGTCGTGCCAGAGGAACGGCAGGGAGAGCCGGCTGCGCTACGAGTGCGATAGTGGTCCCTGCTTCCGTCACTGTTCGGAACTAATGGTTGAAGAGTTTCTTGCCGCTTCTTCGAGGTACTGAATTAAAAACAGTACAATTATTGAAATATATAGTTTTATTATATTCTTATGTGCATCGTTGATCCCTAATTTGGTTTTATATATTATATGGACTTCGATACGATCCAGTATTATATACAATATTGGTAGAAACATATAGAACTTACAGCGAACTCATCACACCAGACGGAGAACCACTTGAGGTCCTTCAGCGTCTTCCCGTCAGGCAGCGACAGCGCGATGCTCTCGCCGCGGTACCGGCGCAGGGGCCCCGCGCCGCCGCGCTCGTCCCGCAGCCGGGTGGCCCCCGACGGGCCTGGGGCCTTTGTCGATCCCACGTAAAAGTACGCCGCTGGGGAAGACACATACACTCATTAACATAATAACATCGGATCAGCACGTCGTGGGCCCCTTCCCAGCGGACGCGGCCGCGCGCGTGTGAGCTGTCTTCGCACCGCACCGCTCTCCCTGTTATTGCTTTTCAATAATTAAAGCTACAAAGTTAGTTACAAGTGTAGCAAAGATACTCGCTATTATATAAGTCGGTGCGTGTTAGATATTCGAATAGAATCGTCGGCGTCAAATATAAAGTATACATTTAAATATAGATTTCCTAGAACTCGGCTTGTTCACTGAGTAAGGTAGTTTGAAGTAGAAGGTAGTAGATAAGCTGTGGCAACTGTGGCCAACTGCGCTGGCGCGCAGTCAAGGCGTGGCAGCCGTCCCGAACGGACGGTCTTGTAGTACCAGGGATACCTTTGTAGTAGTAGCAGTGAAGTGTAGTGAACTCAGTGTTGCTGTCCAATGGGAGTCTCTATTCGCTGTACTTAGAGGCGAGGTTTGAACCCGCTGCGGAATATTTGAGAAAAATCTATTGTGATATCTTGTAACAGTTAGACCTCTCTCTCATCTTAACTTTAACCCGAGTAGGTTAAAGAAGGAGAACCCCTTTTATGTATAGGGTTGCAGCCCCCAGGACTATCAACTTCGCTCTTTTAGAATAAGACCTTTTTTTGTTTTATTCATCACATACAGACTTTTAGACGGTCGGTGCTCCACACATTATTTCACAATTAAGAAATAACGCCACGAGTCCGCGGCCAGTCATCGGGGGGTCCGAGGGAAAGGGCCGCCCTCCACACCCAGGGTGCTCCCCTTCGACTGGGCGAAGGCGGGGTTATTACACCCAACACCGCCGGTAACGTATCCTCGTGGATATCGATGACCGACCGGCCGGCCCGCGCCGGGCGCGGACTCACCCGGTCCCTCGCCGTCGTAGTGGAAGTCCCTGAGGAAGAGCGTGCGGCTGTCGATGGCGTAGAGGCGGCCGCGCACGCCGTGGTGCAGCTGCGACAGCTCGCCTATCTCCCGCCCGTAGTAGGGGCTCTGTGACTGCGCGCTCGCCGCACCTGCAACAACATCAACAAACGGGTTATTTATACAAACTGAAGGTGAACAGCGCCAGGGGCACGGTGCCCGCCCCCTGCACGTGTCAGACCGAAGGGTACCCCGGGTCACGACAGAGACGATGTTAGTACGAGGCTGCAAGTGTATGTTTGTGAATACTCTACTCCGGTTGACGGTCGCGCCCCGGTCACGGCGGTCGCCGGGGCTCAGTCGCCAGAGACGTGACGTCTGGTCCCGGGAACCCTGGCTTCAGCCATGTACACAATACGATGGTGTCTTAGAACAACAAACCATATGCCGTACGGAACCCTCCAGCGCCGTACGGAACCCTCCAGCGCCGTACGGAACCCTCCAGCGCCGTACGGAACCCTCCAGCGCTGTACGGAACCCTCCAGCGCCGTACGCTCTACATCTTTCAGAGACGCTGCGACCGAACTAATCCTACTAATATTATAAATGCGAAAATGTGTGTGTATGTGTGCATGTTTGTTACCTCTTCGCGCTCAAACGGCTACACCGATTTCGATTAAATTTGGTATGGAGATAGTTTAGACGCTGGATTAACACATAGGTTACTTTCATCATCACCAATCATCAGTAGGGTGGAATTGGGACTTGTGCATCGCCAGCTGAAGCGAAGCAAACGCAGGCGATGCAGAAGCCGCCAATTCTTCGATCGCCTCTAGCCGCCTGACTGCGTCAGATCATGGCTATCTCGTAATAACTAAAACACAACAATTTTTTAATTTATGTTAACAAATAAGTTGTACCCGACCGTGGCGTCGGCCGCGCAACTCTACTGTATCATATTTGACTTTACAACAAACTATAGAGCGTGCGTATGTAGTGTTGCGCGTCGCCGCGCCGTCGCTCCGGCGCGCGAGTGCGCGGCGACGGCTGCGTGCGTGTGTCTCCGACCTGTACGACGGTCACAAGTGGGCAGGTGCACCCCGCGCGCGGCTGTACACACTCGTTCGTACACACCGCGCATACGTGGACACATTCACTTTCCCGCAGATCGCGCTCGTGATTGTGTGCGTGTGCGCGCGGTGAGCGACTGGTCTTACACTTGTCGTCTGTCTGTACGCGTCACTTTGACTTTCATCTGACGTTATAAATATACCGCTGCTGTTAGAGCGCTCGACTTTTACTCGATTACATCAAGCGTTATTGTTCTGAGAATTGTTGAATATTTTATTAATTTGCTGACTTATTCCATTAGGTTTAGAAATTTTTCAATAAATATGAGTCTGCAGATTTTGAACTGACGTGTTTCAAAGTGTTGACAGTGAGAGTCGAACACGAGCGCCGGCAGAACTACGAGCAATTTGTTTATTCTGTGTGGAGGAGATGCCGGCACAGAACGATCCTTCACGTTTGGTAACAAATAAAAGAGCAGGAAAACGTTAGGATTGTTATTCGCGGCAAGAACCCATTGATCGTGTTAGAAAGATGAAAGAATCGAACAAAAACAGCGGTGCGGCGGCGCCGGCGCGGGCGCAGCCTTGTGCCGGGTACGAGAGACACAAACGCGCGCGCGCACATTTCAACTAATTATATGTTTCAATGATAATAATGATGTAAGTCGAAGCGGCTTAGCTTAACAGGTAAGTAACTACAGCGCTGTGATAGTCCGCAGGTGACCAGTGCTCCCGCTGGCGACGAGCGGTAACGGATAACGGTCACAAGTTTATTCCACTTCTAAAAGTAAAAACTAAATAAATAATAAATAAATAAATAAGCCTTTATTGCTGTACTTTAAACATGGAGTAGTTGTAAATTAGTACTAGCTAAAATTAACTTCTTCGCTACTTAAATTACTAAAACTACATAACTTAAACTACAAAAATACATAAATTATGTATTTGTATCGGCAACCGGTTTTTCTTTTACAGCTTGTCTTTCGACAAAGGCCTCCTCTAAAGCTTTCCATTTCATTCTTTGCTTTGCAATGCGTGTCCATTCTGGCCCAACAGTCTGTTTTATGTCGTCTTCCCAACGTTTTGTTTGCCTACCTTTGTTCCTTTTGCTATCACGTGGGTACCATTCTGTAACTAGTCTTGTCCATTTCTCTATTGGTTCCCTTAGCATGTGTCCTGTCCATCTCCATTTCAGATATTTGTACACGGTTTGTATATTTTTAAATTTAGTTTTTGTCTTTATAGTTTTTAATCTTATCTTATCTCTTCTTTTGACTCCACACACGCTTCTTTCCATTCCATTTTGGCATATTTGTATTTTTTTGAGTTGTTGCTCAGTTAGTGCCCATGTTTGACATCCATAAGATAAGCATGGAAGTATACATGTGTCAAATATTTATCTTTTTGCCTTGATGGGCATATCTTTGTCCTTCATTACCTCACTCAGCGACCAAAATCTTTTCCAAGTGTTCGCTATCCTCCTATCTATTTCCTTATGCATTGTGTCTTCTGTAGAAATTAGTTGGCCCAAATATATATACTCGTTGACATATTCTATTTGTATAACTCTGTGTCCATCGTTTATTTTAATATCTGTTTTAAGTAAATTCGTCATTACCTTCGTTTTTGACAGGTTCATTGATAGACCTACTTTGGCACTTTCATTGGAAAGTTGTTGTATCATATCCTGCAATTTGCTTGGGTTTTCAGAAAACACAATAATATCGTCTGCGAAACGTAGATGGCTGAGATTTTCTCCGTTGATGTTGAGTCCATTTTCTTCCCATTGTAAGTTTCTAAAGACCATTTCCAAAACTGCAGAAAATAGCTTCGGTGAAATAGGGTCGCCTTGCCGGACTCCTCTTTCGATAGGGAATTCTTCTCCCGTTCTTTCTAGCTTGACATTGGCTGTACTTTTTGAGTAGATTTTTTGGAGTATTCTTATGTATTTGGGCTCAACTCCCTGACTTTCTAGTGCTCTCCAGATGTCATCATGTTCTATGGAATCGAATGCTTTATTAAAATCTACGAACCCCAAATAATAAGCTTTGTTGTACTCTTTGTATTTTTGAAGTACCTGTCTCACGACGTGAATGTGGTCTATCGTCGAAAACCCACTACGAAAGCCAGCCTGTTCTTTGGGTTGATTTTCATCTAGTGTGATTGTTATTCGTGATAGTATTATTTTTGAAAATATCTTGTAGATGTTGGACATTAAACTTATTGGTCTGTAGTTGCTAATGTCTCCTTTGTCTCCCTTTTTGTGTATCAGAACTATAGTTGATTTTGTCCAATCGTTAGGAATGTTTTCTAGTGTTAAGATATCATTAAATAATTCTGTTAATCTAGGAGTAATTGCTGGTGTTGTATATTTTAATAGTTCGTTAGATATGCGATCTGAACCTGGTGCTTTATCTAATTTTTGTGTATAGATTGCTCTTGCAACTTCTCCCTGTAGTATTGTCGGTACTGGCTCCGAGTCTGTCATTGTATGTTTTTGGATTTCTATTTGAGTTGTCTTTTGACTTTTGTACAGTATTCTGTAGTAGTCTGTGGCTATTTTGAGTATTGCTTGTCTTTTGCTTGTAGAATTTCCATTCGCGGTTTTTAGATTTGGCATCCATATTTTCTTTTGGCTTAGTTTTTTTATAGCTTTTTTAATCCCTCCGGTTTTTTCGATGAAAGTTTTAATAGTGCTTTGCCTTTTTATTTTTCTGTCTTTTCTTATGTGCTCATTTATCCGTTTGCTTAATTCAGATATCTTATCACGTATTTGTTTATTTTTTTCTTTTTGTATGAGTTCTTTTCTTTCATTAATCAATTGTTTAGTTTCTAGGGATAACGTATTTTCAATCTGTTTGCTCGCTTTCCTCACTTCTGTTTGGAGTATATGTAATAGGTTATTATATCGTTCCTGTATTCGTTCATAGTGTATATTCGTGTTTCTATTCAATGTAGTATTTAGATTGTCGAGGAGAGCATCATCTTTTCCAGCAGATAGTAGTGCGGTATTGTAAATACTATTATGAATATATCTTCTTTTCTGTACTTGTTTGCTTGATAGTGATGCTCTTATCATTCTGTGGTCTGTATAGAAATTAAGCTGACTAACAGTACTTATGTCTTTAAATAAATTTCTGTTGTTGGTCAGTATGAAGTCGATTTCATTCTTGTGTAAGCCGTTGGGTGATTTCCATGTCCATTTTCTCGACTTCTTTTTCTCGTAGAAAGTACTTAGAAAGCTCAACTTGTTTTCCAGCGCAAAAGTGACTAATTTTTTCCCGTTTCTACTTCTTTGCCCATATCCATGTTTTCCTATTGTGTATTCTTCTCCTTTACGACAGACTCCTATTTGACCATTAAAATCGCCCATAACGATGAGATTTTTGCATGAAGCTTGTACAACTGCTTGTAAATCTTCGTAGAATTTGTCCGTTTTTATAACATCTTCTTTTTTATTTGATTCTGTAGGTGAATATGCTTGTATTATGGTCCACCTTTCTTCTTTGTTTTTATGCGAAGGCAGTTTGATATTAAGGAACGCTATTCTTTCGTTGATTCCTCTTATTTCTTCTATTTTGTTAGCCAAATTGTTTTTTATTAGGAATCCGACTCCATAGAGTCCTGGTGTCTCCCCAATGTAGTGTAGAATATACTTGCCATGATAGTCTTCAATTCCTTCACCAAACCGTCTCATTTCACTGATTCCTATTATGTCCCATTTGATATTGGCTAAAGCAAGCTCCAGTTCCATCAGTTTTTCGTATGTTCGTAGTGATCGCGTGTTCAGAGTCGCTATGTATATGTCCGAGATTGATTTGCTTGTTTCTTCCTTTTTTCCGCTTAGAGGGTCGAGGTCATTTTCTCCCACGAGGACCAGTCGGCTTGGGAGAGCGTTTTGGTTATAAGTTTTTATTTTTTCTTTGTTCGTATTCTGTTCAGTTTTCCGGTTTCCGATTGTTGGTTGCTATAGTTTTTTATTGGTCGTGTAGTTTGAGAGAGAGTTTGATCTATTTCTCAATAAATCAAAGGCGTTTGCTCTGTTTTCATTCGACGCCCGTGTAGTTTGTTTTCTTGGTTGGGTGTTAGTTTGTGGTGACATAGATAGTTCCCTTTTTCGATTTTCTTTTACAGCGATTCCTTTTATTATGAGTTTGTCGTACTTGAGATAAGCAATATTTCCCTTCTTCCTCTCTTCTTCTAATTGTGGAAGAAGCTCTTTTCTCTTTTCCATCACTTCTTTCGAAAAATCATCTTTCACGTACAGATCCTTTAAATTCTTTTTATTTTTCATGATTTCACTTTTTTTCCATGTACTTACTAATGACAAAAGGATTGGCCTGGGTTTATCGTCCCTACTTATCTTCCCAAGTCTATATAGTTTGTTCACTTCGTATTCTTCAATATTAATACCTAAGTCATTTTTAAAAGCCGTATTTACCTTTTCTAGTATTTGTGTAGTTGATATTTCACCCTCTTTCAATCCAAATATGACAATATTATTGTTTTTCTTTTCTCTTTTAAGATATTCTATCTCTTCTTCTAGTACTTTAACTTTTGATTTTAATATTTTATTTTCTGTAATAACAGGCTGCAATTTTTCTTCCATTTTTTCCATAATCGTGTTTGTTATGGACTCTGTTATTAATGCTGTTTGATTTGCCAGCTCTATTTTCATTTTGTCGAATAAAAGTTGAAATTGTTCTTCCATTATTATGAAAAATCTTTAGGATTTAATATTGAGTGAAACGGAACGTTTTTTAGATATAAATTATTTCTCTACTGGTAACTTCGTAACGGTAAACACTGGTTGTTCAAATGTCAATATCACTGTCCGATCGATTCTGTTTGCTGTGTTGGTAGTGGGCGGCCCATACACTTTTAGGTTATGTTTCGCAAATTAGTATACGAAATGTTAGACTTCTGTATATTTTCACTGCAATTATTAATGTTTTCCAAGTTCGTACACATGAGTGGTCACCAAATGTTTATATTGTGTATTGTGAAGCTAAATATTTACCCCGTTTTCGAATATTATTTACGGAGGTCACTGACACGGGTGTTATTTCGCCACTGCCGGAAACCGGAACCGGAAGTAAAAACTATTCAAGGCTAAATGTAACTTTATCATCTCGAACTTACAATTGTTTGTGAAATAAAGCTGTTTGTTTTCCATGTAAAATAAAATGAAAATAAAGCGTCCAAAGATGTTTTGTCTCTTTTTACTGAAGACCATAATATTATTGTAGCGATGCATGCGGTCCAATAATGTAATGCACGTCAAGGCGGGTGCGACGATACATGTGTATGAGCATCTCCGCTACTACTGTTGTTGGGGCGATCCACAGAGCATCATACAACCTGCTGTGACGGACACAACTGATCTGTCGGTGCGAGGCGTGCGTGTTGGTGTCGGTAGATCCCCGGTGTACCGAAATAGATCTTGTTAGCGATCCCGAGTCAGTCCCAACGCCTTTACTGTGTTCTCTACTGTCTGGTGAATGTCAGTTTTATGTTTGCACTCGTGTACATTGGCCTTTAATATATCAATTATATGTAATATATCGCCCGGTGTGTGCTGTGTACTGTCCTGTTTCTCTTGTGCACTGTTCTGTGTTGTATGTCCTCAGTGTCACGTCGGCTTTCACACTCGTACAGGTTGATGCGCGGTAGTCATTTATCATTGTTGCTGGTCCATCTTTGTAGTTTAAATCCACCTTTCGTTTGTAACAGCTCCGGTGTTCGCTCACAAATATCTATTCCTTCGTCTAAATTGGAACAGCCCGGCATTTGGTCACCAATAAATGATTTTCCTTTTAATTTTAACTTGAGGGTTGACACGAACGGAGGTCGCGATGGGTAACAGGTACCGAGGGCCGGCGATGGGTAACAGGCACCGAGGGCCGGCGATGGGTAACAGGTACCGAGGGCCGGCGATGGGTAACAGGCACCGAGGGCCGGCGATGGGTAACAGGCACCGAGGGCCGGCGATGGGTAACAGGCACCGAGGGCCGGCAATGGGTAACAGGCACCGAGGGCCGGCGATGGGTAACAGGCACCGAGGGCCGGCGATGGGTAACATGCACCGAGGGCCGGCTCGCGTCTCGGACATATTTACTCACAATCTTTTATATTTCAACGATGTATACGTAAAGTATCTAAGTATTTTATATTTTGTGTAACTTGCCAACTGAGCCGTCAGCCGTCGGCCGTCGGCCGGCTATCTCGTTGATTTGTTGTTATTCAGTGACGGGTAAGAGATGAAGTGCCGCGGTAGGTAATGCCCCTCCGGCCGTGTGTACACTCGCGCGGTAATGCTCCTCCGGCCGTGTGTACACTCGCGCGGTAATGCCCCTCCGGCCGTGTGTACACTCGCGCGGTAATGCTCCTCCGGCCGTGTGTACACTCGCGCGGTAATGCCCCTCCGGCCGTGTGTACACTCGCGCGGTAATGCCCCTCCGGCCGTGTGTACACTCGCGCGGTAATGCCCCTCCGGCCGTGTGTACACTCGCGCGGTAATGCCCCTCCGGCCGTGTGTACACTCGCGCGGTAATGCCCCTCCGGCCGTGTGTACACTCGCGCGGTAATGCCCCTCCGGCCGTGTGTACACTCGCGCGGTAATGCCCCTCCGGCCGTGTGTACACTCGCGCGGTAATGCCCCTCCGGCCGTGTGTACACTCGCGCGGTAATGCCCCTCCGGCCGTGTGTACACTCGCGCGGTAATGCCCCTCCGGCCGTGTGTACACTCGCGCGGTAATGCCCCTCCGGCCGTGTGTACACTCGCGCGGTAATGCCCCTCCGGCCGTGTGTACACTCGCGCGGTAATGCCCCTCCGGCCGTGTGTACACTCGCGCGGTAATGCCCCTCCGGCCGTGTGTACACTCGCGCGGTAATGCCCCTCCGGCCGTGTGTACACTCGCGCGGTAATGCCCCTCCGGCCGTGTGTACACTCGCGCGGTAATGCCCCTCCGGCCGTGTGTACACTCGCGCGGTAATGCCCCTCCGGCCGTGTGTACACTCGCGCGGTAATGCCCCTCCGGCCGTGTGTACACTCGCGCGGTAATGCCCCTCCGGCCGTGTGTACACTCGCGCGGTAATGCCCCTCCGGCCGTGTGTACACTCGCGCGGTAATGCCTCTCCGGCCGTGTGTACACTCGTGTAACGGTATTTACAGGTAATCACGATCCCATGTATATATCACATGCATCGTGAACTTAACCACCGTGCATATAAGCGAAGTCTACTGTAACGATCGCCATTAACTCGACCGTCGCGTCGCCGTCGGTAACCGGGACGAGACTTTCTTCGACAATTTTCTAATGAGAATATGATGTTATTTCTGCTGTAAGTGTTCCGCACAACACAACCGTCCGATCCGCCGTAGCCGCGGGGCGAGGGCGCGGGGCGCGGGGCGCGCGGGCAATACACGACACGCCCGCGCCATTTTTTTTTATTGCTCAAGCATACTAATGAACTACAGTAGACCTAGATAAATAAACACTATTAAAAATATCCTACTTTAATAATATTCTACTTAGTTTAAGCACTGACACATTAACTTGTGTAATTATAGAGCAATAGGGATAGACTCAGCTTGTGTTTCATTTACATTGTAGCAAACGAAACGCTGTTTTTCAGTCTACCCCTTTTTATCGGACTAAGATTACCGCCAAATTAAATGAAATAAATGAATAAATAATTAATCCGCTTTCAACATGACCATAGATTTTTCTACTATTATCTCAATTGGAGTCAGCCTTTGAGGAACAGTGCATAAAGTTATTCAATGACGAAGAAAACTTGCCTGTTTTTAGGGCGGTTTTAATTGCCAGCAAAAATTTTTGCAATGTTGGTAAATACATAATCGCAATTATATATACATAACAGCTTTGTATTTATACTTATTTTCTAAAACATGCTACAATGAGTTTACCAGTTTAAAAAAATTGTATATTTAATGTCAAAATAATGTCATCAATCAATCTTATTCATATATTAACATAGCATTTTAATTTCACGCCACGGAGGAAATAAAAACCAAAGCCCCGCTGCGCCTGGCATCGGTCCACAACCGTCTCCACTGGACTAGCACCTAATAATAAAACAATGATCATTATGGTCATAGGAAAGGTACATAGGTACAAAACATAGGTACTTTTTTTGGTGGAAAGGTCTTCTCCAACTTCTTTTTTTTCTGATGGATGTTTTCCATGTTCTCTATATTTTCGTTTATTTCCCATTGTAATTTTTTTTGGGCAATCTAAATCTAAAACAGAAGCAAAATCGTGTTTCTTACGGCTTTACAATTTTTTTGGTATCACTAAAATAGGTTTAAAAAATGCCGTGTCTAAACTTTATTCATTTCAAACAAAAAACTTATAGGCAAAACTTTATAAATCAATATATACATAATTACTCATCAAATAATATTTTTACTCCATAATCAATAACATATGACTGGATTTTTATACCTATAAAGTAGAGAAATAGTATATTACTTTAAAAAATATCAAAAAAAGAATCGCGTAACGAACGGCGCAAACCCCACGTCCGAACGGCCCGAGCGCTGCGGGCGGACTGATACCTGCGATGATTCCTTCTCTCGATCACATAATATTTTGCGAAGAATTCATTAAATTATTTAGCTGAACGACTGTAGGAAATTCACTTTAATAATAATAAATCATTTATTGCCACAAAAAAGAAATATTCATACAGGACATGTTTAATTAAATAAATATCTATGACAAGGCTCAGCATGTAGGTCAGCTCCCACGATGTAGAGACCATGACGCTGTTTTTCAGCCTACCCTACACTTAAGTTTGGAATTAGCTATTATTAAACAATATAATTGTTGTAATTGATTCAATAATACCTCTAAAAATAATAAAAAACTATGTAAAAAGGGGGTCAGGGGACAAATTTATTACAGAAGGCCTAAATAATTTTTAGAAAATCTAATTTAGAAGTTCACTCAATAACGAACTAAAAAATGTTATAATTTTTTAGGTTTAAAATTTTACTGAATAGTTTTAGAATAAATAGGTTTTAAACATGCGCGTTTTGCTACGGTCTTCCCTTAAGTCTCCCGATCTCACCCGAGTCCTGTTGTATGGCCGCACTGAATAATCTCGTGTATCTTAATTGTTTTATAATGATTATAATATGTTACACCACGGACGCTCCGCTCAAACACAAGTGTGTGAGACCACCTCGCACAATCCTCGTCGCGTCACAACCCTACATACTGTTGTAATCTCTTTGTCGCATCAAGGACGGAGACCAAACTAGACCGGTGCGGCGCGGCGCGGGGCGGGGCGGGGCGGGGGGGGCGGTGCGCTAGTGTGCCAACACTACGCAGATCTTGCTTCAACTTAGATAGATAGTTATTGTCAATTTATTAATGATCTCATGAAAGGAAGTGGACATTGGGAGACGGGCGGCCGGGCGGCCTCGACACACTAATTACTATTAAAAATTGGTTTTAAAGGTGAAATGGCTCTCGTTAACATCATAATTTTTTATGGCAAGTTTTATATTAAAATAATATAATATGATTTACGCGATATCCGTCCCGGTGTTTCGGCCCACGCGCTCACGTATACTACCGAGAGAACCGGGCGCGGGCGCGGGCGCGGGCGCGGGTCGGGCGCGGGTCGGGCGCGGGTCGGGCGCGGGTCGGGCGCGGGTCGGGCGCGGGTCGGGCGCGGGTCGGGCGCGGGTCGGGCGCGGGTCGGGCGCGGGTCGGGCGTTCGGGCCCTAGTGTAGTCCTCTGGCTCCGGTGACGTCATCGCCTCACTACCAGACCCTACGTGTTAACGGATTACGTATAACGTTATTATACCTAATCCTACTAATATTATTTGTGTAAATAAAGCTTGCGAAAATTTGTTAGCATGAATGCAGTTTGATACACTTTCACCCAAAAACTACTGAACGGATTGGGATGAAATTCGGAACACAGATAGCTTACGGTCCTGGATTATCACAGAGGCTTATATTCATCATCGCCGTTTTTCATCACCATGCGGGTAAAAGCACGGGATGCAGCTAGTACTGCATATAATACTAATACACAACCCACTTTCAAAAAGAGTTTCCATCTTATTTTCAAGAATAGTTCTTTTTTCGGTTGCAGATGAGAACATCAATGGACGCCATGCCAATGCTCCCCATTGGAGAACACGGAGACCCCAACGCCCGACAGTGCTTCGCTATATGCCCTGCCCACTGCCACTTCATCTTGCTAATCCGCTGGGCTATATCGGTGACTTGCGTTCTTCTACGGATATCCTCATTTCTGATTCGATCGCGTAGATAAACCCCGAGCATAACCCTCTCCATAGCTCGTTGTGCGACTCTGAGCCTGCTCAGAAGGCCCATAGTCAGAGACCACGTTTCAGTTCCGTAAGTCATCACTGGTAACACATACTGTTCGGAGACCTTCGTTTTCAGGCATTGCGGTTGTATTGACGAGAAGACGTCTCGTAGCTTCCCGAACGCTGCTCAGCCGAGTTGGATTCGACGATTGGCCTCTTTCTCAAAGTTGGACTTACCTAATTGGACTGTATGTCATAAGTAGACGTAATGGTCAACAACTTTGAGAGTCGAGTTCCCGATTGAGGCTCAGGCGGGCACAACGAGGGCATTTGACATAATTTTCATCTTGTCCATGTTCATTTAAAGGCCCTATGATGGGTATCCTGAAATGATGCCACGTGCAGTCGTGTGTCGCCGATACATCACCGACCACCGACCACAACAGTGCAGTGATATTGGCATTCTAACTATATTACTCTTACCGTGTATAGGTACTATACCCTCAATAATTTGCTTTCTCTTTCTCACGATGCGTTGGCTCTCTCTAGCAGAGCAACAGTAACATAATATAGTACAGTGTGCTCTCATAACTCGATCTCCAACCGTGACCTAGTCAGCGGCTTCGGGCTCGCTGGCTTCATGGTAAGACACCGAGCCCGCCGTAGACCACTGCGCCGCAGGCCCCCGATTAGACGTATCACCCATCACTCAGCTACTACCCATCTTGTTGGCTCTCCAACCGATAGGCCGCGCCATAGTCTGCGACGTCCACACACACAGACGCTACCTCGTTTAGGCGATAGCCCAAGCCGAGGTCCGAACCCCTGAGGTGCCCTTGCGCTAGTCGCACCCCCCCCTCACCCCAACCCAAAATCGGCTGAGTGCCCTCTGCACTCGTCAAAAGTCCGGTGAAGCCGTTAATACCCCATGTGGTAAACAGCATTAAGTCATTTCTAAAATAAAATAAAATAAAGTACAGTGTGTGTCTGTCTCACCTCGCGATGGATGTGTGAGAGTGTGTGAGAGAGCAGGAGGTGCTGAGCGCGGGGCGCGGGGCGCGGGGCGCGGGCGTACGTCTGCGACGACGCGACTTCGTGACGCAACCGATCTGCGAGAACTCGTCGATTTGACTTTCTCCTTTGGTCTTGACTTCTTTTACTGTTTCGTTAATGTTGAGTGGATGTTACCATTCGTATTTGTTCTTTGTATGTGCGGTGCGGCGCGGTGCGGTGCGGTGCGGCGCGGTGCGGTGCGGTGCGGTGCGGTGCGGTGCGGCGCGGTGCGGTGCGGTGCGGCGCGGTACGGCGCGGCGCGGTGCAGCGACTCAGGTGATAGTGATGTCGACCGCCTAACGGTATCTCCATCATGGCCACAAGTGCACTTGGAACGATGGTACAAACGAGAACTCGAATGTATAGGTACCTAGCATGATGGAGGCATATTCATCATATCGGGGTCGGGGGGGGGGGACTACACTGTAGGTACGAGAATTTGAATTAATAAATAAATTTGTTTTCTGGAGACTGTAATAATTTAAAAATGGTTTATTTTTTCTTATTTGTACCGCACCCGAACACCCGAAACAGTGTGACGTTGGCGCCAGGCGCCAACATTCCACCGGCGGCGCCGACGCCTCGTCTTTTTGTAGTACCGGCGCGACCGGCGCGCGGCGACCCTCGGCTCGTGGACGCGACCTCATCGATATGTATTTATTGCAATAATAATAACCGCGGCCGAACTGTGTCGTGAGAATCCAATAACGCCGAACCGGTACCGCGCGTTCCACTCTTATCTTCGCCGACACACATCCCCAGCGCGGCGCCGCGATGCATCGCCGCGCACATATGATCAAGGACAGGTACATGGATCATTCTCGATCATCATTGTTTGGTGTTAGCATTAAGTCCAATATGTCGATAACGATTGTTATTACAACTTAGAACCGGTTCCTTATATTTGAACAAGATAGTATATTTATAAATACTACTGTAATATTATTAATTAGCATACAATACTGTATAGATAACGGCGACATTGAAGCGATCTGGCTAAGCCTGTCGACAAGATATATCTCAACTAGATTATTTATTAACATTCGTTATTTTCGGCAAGTCAATACACGTTTATAATTACTTATTAAATTGATTA